>OX371193.1:12932500-15332500 GCA_947310845.1 Yponomeuta plumbellus | reverse complement strand
TAGCCCCACGAGTAATGACTACAACTAACCTGATTTTTTAAATAACTATTTATTTTTCTCAAATAGCTTGGAAATTTGAGCATTACTTCGACAACCTTCTTCGAGATAAATCAAAATTGCTGTACTGGCCAATTATACGTGAGCAGCGGCTGGAAAAAGTTCTATGAAAATTCTTAACTGTCGTGTTTTGCGGCCAAATAAATTACATACTAAACTCATATCTGTCGTGTTATTTAAAAATGGAACGAACTCCGAACAATGACAACCAAGGAGGTAACTTATCAGAGGTTTTATTTAAATTTCAAACTGGCTTGCGATAGAAAGCTGGATATACCTATTGAAAAAAAGAAAACTTTAACGCGGCAAAAAATATTTTTCAAATAAAAAGTTCTGCCTTAGTACTACTTAGTTTTAATTTCCACGCATTATTTGAGAAAAATCATATACAAGCCTTGGCCACAACTAGGCATTAATGGACTCACGTTTGTTTGCCTCGGCTTTGCCTCGGCCCACATTTCCACGTTCGTCCATCAATGCCTCTTTTGCTGGCCGCTGCAGTAATGTACTAAATGAGTATTAAATGGTAATAGCCTCGTTTATTTCTTCTCTTCCTTCTTTGCTTCTTATTCATTGTTTGTTTTCTAGTTTTGTCAACTTCGACCCACTTTATTACCAGATTTGGCATCTATCTATTACTTGCTATTCAACAACAGCTGTTGTTACTTCAAGAACAATTACAAGCATCGTCAATCTCAAACTGCTGTTTAGTCAAAGAGAGCAAATGTACGGCTGAGGCTGACGGCTGCTAAGCCGACAGGACGGCAATATGTTTCAAGTCCTTTTGAGACTAAGTAACTCGTCATAATGATATTTCGTATCATTAAGCTTTGAGCTAAGAAGTTTGTAAAAATTACTATAGAGATACAGAGAAAACAATTAAACAATAGTATTGGAAGTATGTACTTAATAATCATCATCATCATCAACCCATTAGGTCCCCACCGAGGGGCACGGGTCTCTTCCCTGAGGAAGGTATAGGCCATACTTCACCCGGGGGCCTAGTACGGTATGGTGGAGGCTCGTAAGTCTAGTAGCTGGTCTTACTGTCAGAAGTTTTCAAGCCGCAATAAAGCCTCTGACTTGGCTTAACGACTGCCATCTATCGACGGTAGGCGGCAGCTAACGTGCCTGGCGAAGTACGGAACCGCTCGGGAAAATAGCACTGGCGTTAGTCATAGAACGGTCACGGTCACGGTCTTATGGAGTAGGTAATAATTATGTTTGCTAAAACCTAAAAAATACATCATCATTAACCATTTCACGCCCACTGAGCATTTCTTCGTGCTATATCTATTAGTAACTCGGTTACTTCTGCGAATCTCCTTATTTCTGGTTCGATCACGCAGTGAAACTAATAAATTAGCTCTAAATTCATACATTCGTATCAACCGCTGTTGTCAATTTCTTCATTTTTATGGTAGAACAAAATACAATTTGTACCCAGACCAAAAGCTACATGAAGCGCATCCGTGACGCAAGTAAATGTAGATGTATTGATGTGTAAATCGAACGAAACGTCAACTTGACACAAAGTTTAATGATCGCTAAGTACATACGTTTTTCCTACAAATGGGCCCGTCAATTTCAATAGAAAAATTCCTGAAACATTTCCACTTTTATGGCAAACGTAATGCGTCTGCCAATGAAACACGCCGCTTTTGTGTATATTGGTAAAAGTTTGACTATGAACCTTAGGCGGCTGTTAATAAGTATTGAATTATTCATTGACTGTTGAAATTCATGAGATTGTTGTGTATACTTAGGACACTAAGGGTGCCATGGTTCAAAGGGAAAGATTACACATCGAGCCCGTAAAGTACCGTAAGTACGAAATAGTACATTATGATATAAGTGCGGTAAGTTGAAAATTACAGCCGAGGCGATATTACTAGCCCCAGCCATTGGCGAGGGCTATAAGGAAGCAGAGGCTGTAATTTTCAAAGCGCACGTATGTCATACGACGTTTTATAACATATTTACGAGGAAATTAATAAAACTCTGACTTGTGAGCTTACTTACCGTTGAGCTCCCTTTTGATAGGCTTGTAAGTATCTATCGGTCGATTTTTCAGGCAAGAGGCTTAGAGTAGCCTTTTTCGCCGCGTTTAAGACTTGTGGCGGTGTCAAATTAATAAATTCATCACTACTTGACATTTTCAAATAAAAACAATACAGCGAAAAGAAAAAGCGCGCGGATTTATTTTTACTTGTCCACAAATAAGCGATGCGCGCGCATAAACTTTTTTTTTTTAGGCAAATGTACAAAAACAGCCAGTATTACTAATAAAGTAAATTAATATTTTTGTGTTTTTGTTACAGATAAATGGTTGTAATTTATTGTCAAAATTAATTAAATTAAAGAATTAAATGTTTATTTGTTATATTTTATTTCCCAAAGTTAATTTTATTCATAAAATATTGACCACTTTCTTGATATAAAACCTCTTTGCTAAGATTTTTAAAAGTATCGTTCATTTTTAGACGGAGTATCTTAAAACTTTATTAAAAAAAAAACACGTGCCTTTTACATTACATTATCGCACAAGTACGTAATGAGATACATTACGATATTGAAATTGGTGTAATTACAACCACTTTACGAGCAAATATGTTATAAAAAAACTTACCTACTCTATATTCGTATTAAATTCATTGTATCCTTCTTGTTCTAATGTATTTCGATCCCTTGTTAGTAAGCTCTACTAAAGGGAATTACAATATTCTCTATGCTCATAAAATGGACAAATTGGTGCAGCGCTCAAGTGGTTGTCGACAAGGCAGAGGTAGAGGTTTGATCTCCGAAAATGTTATGATGATGTTAGAGTTTATATTATCTTTGCCTGAGTATACGAAAGTAAAGTTATGCTTTTAACATATGAAATTCCAATTATTTGTGGTGTACAATATAATCATAGCGTTGCGAGTCATTAAAAATAAGTCCATAACGTAGTTTCTCAAACCTAAGAACTTTTGCTATTTGCTTTGCAATTTTAATTTGCTTTGTTCTGGTTAGGCTGTTCTGGATATAACAAAAGCCACAAATTGTAGGGATTCGACTCGTCATTGGCTAGAAACAACTTAGACTCCGAGGAAAACCATTTGCGGAATATGCTAACACTCTATTTTATTTACCACTCTATCTATTCTGTCGAAGATACATTATATAATATCCTTCCACCCGCGCAGAGGCCGATGATTAAACTTCTCGGAACACATTGAATTTCAAGCGAGTTCCATCCCCACGGATCGTAACTTCATTACAAAATGCATTATTGAGACCTGTAGAGCTCATGGCACCATGTTGCGTCGAATTCAACTTCCTGATTGAGTGGAGTAGGTAAAATCTAATATACACGTGTCACCGTGTTACTGCGCATACTCCTCCGAAACGGCTTGACCGATTTTGATGAAATTTAATATTATGGATTTTCCGTGGGTCTGAGAATAGGGTGTTAACTATTTTCATGCCCCTATCTGACAAAACATCGTTTGCGGGGTCAGCTAGTCTTAATAATAATAATAACATAACATAAAAATTAACATACAGGCACATACATTGTTTTTGGTTCCATACTATGTAGACACAAAATATCTTTATTTAGATTAAAAAAATATATGGAAATAAATACACACAGATGCGTACCACACCAACTGATAAAATGATAGACTGTCCTGTGGTGCTATCATGCAATTCTTCTACTGTATCGGCTCATTTAATTTAACCTATTCAAGAAGTCAAAAATGTGTATTTCCCTATGTATGATCAGAATGCTTCGCCTTGAGGTTAGACCTAGACCTATCAGCCTTGAGGTTACGACGTATTTCAGTGCTGAAATGGACATATCACCACTGCACAGACCATAAACAGGCTTAAAGGTTGACATATGACAATATTGATATATCGAAATATGAAATATCCATATGTCGATATTTTTTACCCAAGCCTAGTTAATGTCTTAACAATTCAATCGCCTGCTAAGCAAATGAGGTTTAACAGGTCCAATTGCATTTAGGTATTTAATAAATAAATTACAAAAACTTACAACTATGAGTACCTATTGTGTGGCACTACACAATGCAAATGAAGGTTGAAGTTTTCATGTGGAGGTATACATGTGGATATATTATAAGTTCATCAACCCATCATGTCCCCACCGATGGGCACAGGTCTCTTTCCTGAGGAAGGTAAAGGCCATACTCCACCATGGGGGCCAGGTCCAGATTGGTAGAGGCTTGTAAGACTAGTGGCTGATCTTACTGTCAGAAGTTTTTAAACCGCCCTAAGGCCTCTGATTTGGCTTAACGACTGCAATCTATCGACGGCATCCAAATATAATTATTTGAAGTAACAAAACATAAGTAAATATTTTAAACACCAGATTAGGAGATTATAAGTAACGAAGATAGAACCTTTGCCCGGTAGTAAAATACGTTCGCGTGCAGAATATACAGAACTTCGTTACTCAGTATTTATGGAATACCAAAGTTGGACGCTATCGGTACTTTAAAGTAGCGAGTGAATAAGCGAGCGCCAATAGTAAAAACTAAAAAAACTTATTTCACAAACAGGAATATCAATTTAATAAGCAGTAAGGAAAAGCTTACTAAGCAGCTAAAGGCTTTTCCAACTTAGTATTTCAGTTTGTGAAAGGAGTTTTGTTACAATGCATGTCTGGACAAAATAACGCCAGAACTTTTTGTCTCTGTTATTGTTGTTAACATGAAAAGTTTTTACGCCTAAAACCACATCGGCCATGGGCTTGTTTTTAGCCTAAATTTCAGTACGTGCTTACAATAATTTAAGGTATCTTTGCGTGCAGTTTGTTTCTGTACCGGTTAAAAGCAGGTGTTGTGTCTATCTTTATCACAATAAATGTTTTATCTAATAGTACTAGTTATTTGGTTTTAGGGAAAATTTGCAGGTTACTCTGAATAACACATTTTCATTTTTGGGAACTGAAAGACAAAAGTGCATGCAATAAATTGACTTCATTACATTAGCGGACAGGTCACCTAGATGATCGGTCAAATAAAATAGAATTTGGACTGACTGTAATTTAGATAATGGTAGTGATGAACTGAACGACGACAGAGCCAAACATAGCTACTAACATTTTCATAATGATTCTAGGAAACGCTCTAAGAAATGCTCGATAGAATCATACCATATAGAGGTCAAACGGCGGAGCAATGTCAAAATGGCTCGGCTCGGCCAAAACTCGAAGCAAATTTACTGCCGTTCCTCTAGACTGCTCGCTAAAAACTCCCGTTTATTTCCCGTGTCAGCATTTACGAGCTCGCAAAATAAACGAGATAAGTACATGTGAATAAACTCGATAGTAAGTGTAAGTCGACAGACTTTATCATTCACGTAGCAGCTTTGCGCGATCAAGCAGTCACCGAATTAAGTACGATAGAATTAGATTAGCAAAAAGAGAGTACAAACTGTAATTGCCGTGCCCTTCACCAAAATGCTTAATAAATTAAAAACACAGCAATAATTTAAGGTTGTTGCAGATTTAAGTATTGTAGTAGTGTATTTTGGAGTCGGTCTTATTTATAAATGCTCAATTTCCTAAAACACTTCAAAAACGCCGATCGTAATAGCCTGTGGTATAGATTTTACTAAGGAAAGATGTAGCCAAAAATTTAATAACTTTTGAAATCAATCGTGTTTTTATAATTTAGGCCTTTAATATAATTTGTGTTTACTGAATACATTGTAATACGTAATTTGCTACTGTCCATTTAAGAGATCCCGATCCCTAAGAGATCCGAGGGCCTATTTCAGATCGCCATGACGATTCATTTTATGAAACATACACAATCCACTCAAGCATTACCCCAATTAGGCTTAAATTGCTGCTTTTCACAGCTCTTATACATCTCCGAATGTATTAATTAGAGGTCTTCATTCACCAAATTGTAATGGGATTAATCATGCAGTAACATTATTATTAAAATCTGTTGAGCTGAAAATATGATGGAACTAAAGCGATAGGGAAACAACACTGATGACCTCTGTGGCGCAGCGGTAAGCGCATCTGCCTACCATGCGAGAGGCCCCGTGTTTGATCCCCGGCTGGGGATGAAAAAAAACTCAGGTCTTGGATGTTTACATGTCTGTGACGTCGCTGTTTCTGGTTCCCACGACACAGGGTATCCTAGTGTGGGGCCAGAAGCAACGTATGTGCCTGTATGTAAATGTGAGGTTATGTTATATTTTCCTAACTCCTATTTTGAAGTTGTCTCGAGGAAACGAACGAACCATAGTCGCTTGGTTTCGAAGTTGGAATGTCAGATCTATGCATGGGTAGTGATTAATCGCACTATCCCTCATTAAAAAAGTCCATAGTATCTCTGAGTCTGAGCCAAGTAGGACTCCCACATGTGGATTTCGCTCGAGAATTTCTCGAGTTACAGACGTTTTCGAGTGAGTACAAGTGAACCCGTCTCCGAAATAATATCACTTAGCAGAGGCTACACAGCGGCTTAATTGGACATCGGGTTTGCTCTTAGGTTCGCGTATAAAAGCCTATGTAAAAGCCGGTGCTAACGTTACTTGGGTTTTCAATTACGGTCATGGTATGCTTAGGCGCGTTATAATGTGAGTCGTCTAGGCAGTTTTTTATAATTATATAGAGACATGACCTTTTAAAATTTGATCTACACACTACCCAGAAAAATGGGACATCTATGTTTACATGTTTTTTTTTTTAAATAATAATCCTTTAATTGAAATATAATGTACAAGTATATAATTAATTTATAAACCAAATGCCAGGCTGATGCGCTGACCAAGGTAGCTACCAGCTCTAGGATCGCCTGCCGAGTCGATGACGCGCGTTGATATTTTTTTGAAAAGTGCATGCTTAACTATTTAAGAGGAAAAGAATAGGGTAGTTTCCAAGGTCAAAATAATTAAATTCTATTTAGTCCCTATTTTAGATTATAAAAAAATATTGGACACGTATTTTTTCTTTTTTCGATTAAACAAAAAATAACAAAGATATAGCCCATTAAAGTTACGTGTGACGTCACTCCGTGCTAAAAAATGCAGCACGGCGTGACGTCACACGTAACTTTAATGGGCTATATCTTTGTCATTTCTGGTCTAATTTACAAATAAAAAAATACGTGTCCCTTATTTTTGAATAATCCAAAAGACGGACTAATTACATTTTTTAGGGCAACTAGCCCATTGTCAACAGTCAAGAGAAATTGATTTAAAAACTCCTCCCCTGTCGTGTCCGATAACTTAGCGATAAGTTGCGTTCTCGCAAAATGTTACTCATTTATTTACTCATCTCATTACTTTTCCAAGAAATAGACGCCATTATTATACGTTTCCTAGTGATTACACCTTTTTGAAGGTACAGTATTGGTGCTGTGCACAAAGTACACAAGCAGCTCGAGCACCAACAACAGCTCTGGAGGAAAATTACGTTATATTTCGCACGAAATGAAGAGGGATTGCGTGATTACGAGGTTGTTGCCAGGGGATCCAACAGAAACGGACATTAGGCGCAATAAGTTTACCTATTCTCTATTCTGTTTCGAGAGAGCTCGTGGATCTGAGGTTAGTTTATCTGTTGTATACAATGTGGGAAGCAACAGAATATAAGGTAAGGCACATATGTGCCTTTAGAATATTATATGATTGTAATAGATAGATAATAACATTGAGAATAGAGCAATCCGGGTCGTAATAAAAGGTAGAATGACGTTTACGTCCACCTTGTATGGAAGCTGAGGGTTATCTGGACCAGCTACGTCCAATCACTGTGGCAAAAGTCGAAAAATGATTAAATTTATTAATAAGCAACAAGGCGAATTGCACCTCGTTATAACCTAGTGTAGCATCTAATAGGATAGATAGATAAATAAAACATTTATACAAATAACTGATTAAAAACCAGCGCAGAAGGTCCATACCCTCAGCGCTGGTTTCTGTATATAAAAATATACACATCTACGACACATAAAAACACATGCAAAACAATAAAGAAAACAACAAAACAAAAGCGAAATTTTTCATCAAGTAGACAAACAAAAAATAATGTTTTTGAAATACTGTGAAAGGAAGAATACCTATTTATTGGTGTTCCAGAAAAACTCTCAATTACTTCCACTCGTTCCCAGATAGAAACAAAGCGTAACAACAATCTCTATTATTAGCTTCACTAAATAATGGATTTACCAGAATTAGGAGATAATCCTCAAAAACCTTGACAACATTATTAAGAACGACTTCGTTTGAAGTAAAGGTTTTATTGTCGTGTTCATCTTAATACAATGCTCCATTTTATGAAACAACAATACTGTAGAAGTTCGGAACTTTGAAAACAAAGTCATTGGTTAGCCGGTATCGTACCCGCGACCTCTCGCTTGTGAGGGGAGCTTAATTTCTTTGATTTATCATTTAAAAAAAATCTAAAAACGTTATAAATACTAAGTTAGTTTTATTCTATTTATAACCCAATAACTTCGAGAGTAAGGTGGCTAATCCTTTGGCCGAATCGGAGTCCCACGGGGAGTGGCCCGTGATTACAGTCGAGTGCGTGTACGGTGCCTGCGTTTTATTACTGACCGCATTAAGCCGACAGCAGAGAAATAGAGCAGAAAATAAATAAAATAAATAACTTCCACTCAACACAATCACTTAAGGTCATAGCTCATTAGAGCCACCCGGCTCCCACTCAGCACCGCCTCACCTCGTGCGATTATAATGGACTTGTGTGGATATGCGCTCACTACATCAACTCCGTAGCGTCACCGGATCGCCTCGGTCATAAGCCTTCCACTCTTTGACAACGCGTGGGTCCCGAGTAGACCACACGCTGCCCGCGAGTGATTCACGCGAGGACGATACATTGGTGCAGTTGGTGCTGCACCGCTCCCCACCCTTCCTTCATTCCCAGCCTTTCTTTCGAACGAGTTTCGGCATGCGCTCGTTGACGGCGCGGGGTCCGCTGGTTGACGACGCGTGATCCACTGGTTGACCGCGCGTTATAACTCGGCGTCCACCCGTGGACAACGAGTGGAGGCCTTGCCCCGAAGCGGTGCGGAGTGGGTGCCGGGTGGCTCTATTGAGCTATGACCTCTGGTCTCAAACTAGGACACCCTGTGTTGTGGTAACCAGATAAAGACATCACAAACGTGAAAATACACCCAGACTGGAGCCATAATGTACGGTGGCCCCCAGTAGAAATCGAACCCATGATAATAGGCTATTTGAAAGTGTGAAAAAAACAGTATTATTTATACGTATTCGTATCTATAAAATTATGAGTCTTAAAACCGCTTTAAGGGATTTTAACTAAAAAAACAATTATTATTTGTAAAAAAACATAAGACAACATTTGATAATTATCAAACATTTACAGTTGGTCTGTCCATCCACCGAGTACTCGCTGGCCAGTCGCATACCGCGTGTATTCGCGTATGGGTGCACTAATCGATAAAGCACCTTCGTCATTCAGGCTACTACCTGAATTCACCAGTAATTTGGGAAGCATGAAAGCGGCTCATCGGGTTGATCCGTCATGCATGTAATAGGAACTTTGGCCGGGAGATCCGATCAGCACCATATTCCGGAACGCAATGGCCTCCCGCCGCCAGCGTGCGACGTGAAGCCATTCGCAAACCCCTCTTTAGTTTCCGTTTCCTTTTACCCTTCAATATTTTTACTATTTAATGCTTGTCAATGTAATGTTCACATACCCCACGATTCACGATTCTCTAATTAAATGGTGACGGTTGGGACTATTCTTATGATAAAACTTACTTAAATATACGTATTCACGTATAAAGTTAGATATATTTCAATAAAATAATGACATTCGGCCATCCCACTTCTGAATTAATAGGAACTTTGGCCGGGAGATCCGATCAGCACCATATTCCGGAACGCAATGGCCTCCCGCCGCCAGCGTGCGACGTGAAGCCATTTGCAAACCCCTCTTTAGTTTCCGTTTCCTTTTACAACTACCCTTCAATATTTTTACTATTTAATGCTTGTCTATGTAATGTTCACGTACCCCACGATTCACGATTCTCTAATTAAATGGTGACGGATGGGACTATTCTTATGATAAAACTTACTTAAATATACGTATTCACGTATAAAGTTAGATATATTTCAATAAAATCATGACACATGTACCAAAGACAAGATAAACCTTATGTACAACGTGTTGATTTTTAAATTAACGCCCTATTGAGGGTAATTTACATACACATACATACATAAGCTCACGCCTGTATCCCAGAGGGGTAGGCAGAGACCAGGGACTGCCGCCTGCTACGATCCTGACAAATCACTTTCGCTTCATCGACATTCATTAGTCGTTGCATGCACGCACGTCGGTTTCGGGTACTTTTTATCTTGCCCTTTGCTAATACATCCCCTGTTTGGTCGAAGTATGTCTGCCTGGGGTGTTCCTTACCGGCCCTTCCACTCACATTCGCTCCGTCAGTCTTTCTTCCTTCATCCTCTCCACATGTCCAAACCAACGCAACATTCCTTTCTCAATTCTAGTCACTAATCCTCTTTCAGTCCACAACGTTCTCTGATCACACTATTGCGTATTCTGTCATTCAAAGTAACATCACACATAATTATGTAGAAATGAGGTCCTTGAGAAATATTTCTCAAGGACCTCATTTCTACTGCATTAATCCTACTTTCATGATTCTTCTGTAATTTCTACTCATTAGGTAATACGAAAAACTTTTACTGTGGAGTCGACCTCGAGAAGCAGGTGTTTCATACTAAAATTCGATACCTATGACACAAGATTTATGGAAAAGCTGAATTTTTAACAATTTTAGAGTTGGTCCCACAGTAAAAGTTGCTCGTATTGATGATCAGAAAGTACCCTAAATCGGGCGTGGCTTAACAAATCAACACCTTGTATATTTGTGCACTTGTAATATCAGTAAATAGCAATAAATGGGAGCGTTGAATATAGAGGTTAACCTCAATATTTAACGCTCCCAAATATTTTAAATATAGAAAATAAGAGGTCATAAAATAAATTTTGCCTATATGACCCTATACGCCATATACATATGATGTCCTCCTCGTCGTAATCCGACGACGGCGACCTCAAGAATTGGTAGGACTTCTGCGACGGTGGGCTCTGATGTGACTTGCGAAGCCCAGCTTATTTTTGAAGGTTCGGTTACATTGGCCGCAGTGAAGTTCACCGCGGTCATTGTACGTATACGAGTAAGTGGGCTTCGGAAGGGTTTTTCGCTTCAGTCGGTTGGAGTCGAGAGTCTGGAGCCGCGCATCTTCGAAATCCCTCACTTGTTTGTAGATGGTGGAGCGCCACTCGCTGCGTCTACGAGCGGCCTTTTCCCAGCTGTCGGGAGGAATATCGGAACGTGAAAGGAACGCATATCGGGCCCAATGGGTAACGTTATTTTTAAAAAAAAGGTAAGCGTCACGTGAACTGCCAGGGGAGACAAATAAAAAATGCATTGTATGCCTCCGTCGCACTTTGAAGATATGCGGACAAACATATTTCATACATACATGCATAAGCTCACGCCTGTATCCCAGAGGGGTAGGCAGAGACCAGGGACTGCCACCTGTCACCATCCTGACGAATCAGTTTCGCTTCATCGACATTCGTTAGTCGTGTACTTTTTATCTTGCCCTTTTGCTAATACATCCCCTATTTGACCGAAGTATATCTGCCTAAAGCGTCCTTTACCAGCCCTTCCACTTACTCACTCATTGCGCTGGTTTGGACGTGTGGAGAAGATGAAGGAAGAAAAACTGAAAGAGGAAATATGTCCAGTGAATATGACTGTATATTTTATCGTTTGTGATAAACAAATACATCTTGGGTATAACACGTTATACGTAGAATAAAAATCTTATTTAGCTAGGTCAAATAAACAAATGAAAGCACATAGAAAAACCTTAGGCCTGTAATTCTAAATTTTATTTGTGCTTCTACATATTATGAATCAAAAGGACCCTGATTGACTGACAAACAAAACATAAAACAAAATATCTTTAAAATTTCGGAAAGCACACGAAATAATTGCCCTGGAACTTAACGTACTTATTACCTAAAAAAGAGCTCCGCTGGATAAACAAAGATTTAGACGCCAGCTATTATGTACTAGCTGTTGCCCGCGACTACGTCCGCGTGGGCTTTAGTTTAGTAAAGAACGAGCTTTCATACTAACTTCGCAACCCCCTCTTACCCCCTTAAGGGATGATTTTCGAAAAACTATTTTACACATCTTTCATAACTTTCAATTTAGGACCTTCATGCTGAATTTCATTCGAATAACTTCAAAAATGGCTAAGTTTCATACTAACATTGCACCCCCCTTTTATCCCCTTAAGAGATGATTTTCGTAAAACTATTTTACATGTGTTTCAAGAAATTCAATGAAGGACCTTCATTCTAAATTTCATTCGAATAACTTCATAAACGGCAACGTTTCATACTAACTTTGCACCCCCCTTTTACCCCCTTAAGGGATGATGTTTTAAAAAAAACAATTTTACATGTATTTCATAAATATAAATAAAGGGACTTCAAATTGAATTTCATTCGAATAACTTCAAAAACGGCAAAGTTTCATACTAACTTTGCACCCCCCTCTCAACCCCTTAAGGGATGATTTTCGAAAAACTATTTTACATGTGTTTCATGACTTTCAATGAAGGACCTTCATATTGAATCTCATTCGAATAACTTCAAAAACGGCAAAGTTTCATACTAACTTTGAACCCCCCATCTTACCCTCTTAGGGGATCATCATCAACCCATCATGTCCCCACCGACAGGCACGGGTCTCTTCCCTGAGGAAGGTATAGGCCATACTCCACCACGGGGGCCAAGTCCGGATTGGTGGAGGCTTGTAAGAATAGTGGCTGGTCTTACTGTCAGGAGTTTTCAAGCCGCCCTAAGGCCTCTGACTTGGCTTAACGACTGCCATCTATCGACGGCAGCCGGCACCAACTGCTTAACGTGCCTTGCGAAACACGGAATCGCTCGGAAAAATGCCACTAGCGTTAGTCATAGACGGTGACCCATCCATGGACTGAAGGCGCCGTATGTTGCTTAACCTTAGTGATCGTTTAAGATCACTCAGGCAGCCCAGGCTACGAGCGATTCTTAGGGGATGAATTTTCAAAAATCCTTTCTTAGTGCTCCCCTCCGTTACAAAAGGAACCCCTGTGCAAAATTTCAAGTTTCTAACCCTTATAGTTTAGGCCCTGCTTTGATATGTCAGTCAGTCAGTCAGTCGGTCAGTCAGTCAGTCAGCGTCTCCTTTTATATATATAGAAGATTTAAAAAGGCACATACGATCTTACCATCAAAGCTCCTAACTCAGAGAGTCCCGCTTGATAAAACTATAAATCTTACGTACTCGTAACTATGAACCTACTGGAAATACCAAACTATTACAAGATAATAAACGCAATGTTTATCTTACGCTACGCCACACGTTGCCAGATTCGGTTTATTGTTGTTCATTGTACAGGCATACGAGGTAAATATTAGCCCAAGGCATATGAGTATGGTACCGTTAAGAGGGTGCCTCAAGCAGCAATTTTTTACACTAATGTAGTTTGTTTTTAATTTAAAAAAGACATCAGTCGTTATTATATTTTAAGATTAACTTTAGCCTACATCAAAAAGTATGGTACCGTTAAGGTGTCTCAAAGTGGCTATTTTCGTCCAAAAGTAGGTGACCGATCGTTAAATTTTAACATTATATTTAAAGGAAAAATAAAGATTGTTCCTAGAATTGCAAATAAACTAATCCAAAAGAAATTTTTGCTTTCTGTTTTTATGTAAAAGCTTAGGCGAGTTTCTTGTTATTTTGAAATTCACTCTCAAATCCAAGCACAGTCAAACCTGGATGTGTCGTCTTAACGTATTGATATACCTAGTTTCACGCGGTCCGGAAACTCGTTTTAAAATTTTTAACCGAACTGAGTTCGTAAATAAATTGCCCCGTAAGGCACCGTGTTTTTTATTTAATTTATTTATTTTTATGACCTTGAAAAGAAAACCCAAAATTCAACAGGTCGAGGCAAAATTTCGTGAAAAACGTGCTTTAGTATTACTAAAAAAAGTCTTAAGTATACAAATAATGGAACATAAATTTATATAATGGCCACATAAATTTATGTTTTTGTAGGTTTTTATTTTTATTTTTTATACTTACTTTTTTTGGAAACAAGCTATATAGGTAGGTAGGGTAGATGGGCTTGATAAACAACTTCATATAACAATAAAACATCCAGAAAATACCATCTGGTTTTTTCTATGTGTATAAGATAAAAGTTATGTTTAAGATAAAAGTTACAAGCAAATGGTGACCATAAACATCGCTTTCAACATATATTTTTCTTAACATATTTATTTTATTTTATTTAGGACATAAGAGTAGGTACGTACTAGATAAGTCGAAAAACCGCTTGATTGGCTGGAAGGAGTAATTATATATAATTTCAACAAAATCACCCTTTCGTCGCGATATTACTGAAAATTGACTCAGTATCAGATAACACATCAAAATATCGGCATTTATACAAAATAAAGTTATACCAGAATCGCACAGTTAACGTCCTTAGCATAATTAATTTAACAAAATCTTACGGCACTTTACTAAATCGAGAATCCAAAGAGAAAGGGTAATTACTTCGACGTAGCTCCATCCGAGTGGAAACCATTAATTATGTAAACCTCTGACTCTGACTTTAAACTCCCTTTTCCTCTAATCCGTTGCTAACCCATCCTCATTCCCAGTATTGTAAATGGCCTGTGTACTTCTTATTGCGAGGCATAGGCCTTCTCTAAGAGAGAGAGAAAAAATTATGGGCTTAATCATCGCGCCCTTGATCCGGAGCGATTCCAATCGACTAACTGTCAGATTCCATACTAATTGCTGTCACAAAAGTCACGATTTGTTGCACATAATTAGGCAGGCATCCGGGGCGTCATTTTCAGCAGCTCAGCACGAGTACTATCATGGCACTATCCACGCGTTTTGTTACGTCATATTTTGTAGACAATTATTTATTTATTTACATTTGTCACTTCTCTTCTCTACTCATTGCTGTTCAATCCAGCCACCCCTTTATACCTTAAAGAGTGTTTTGTCTACCTCAGTGACTCCCACAGCCGAGCACTTCGGTCTGACAGGAATCTGATGCTGAAGATTCCAAGTCATTCGACGAGGTTCTTTGGCAACTCATTTGCTGTCAGGGCCGCCCGACTGTGGAACGATCTGCCGGTTTCGATAAGGCGCTCTCCTTCCCCAGCTATTTTTAAAAGCAAGGTTTATGACTTTTATTTATCTTTGTAATTTATTAAATAATTTTATTATTATGGTTTTCCTGAATGTAGGTAGGTATGTCTTTTCTTTTATCCTATGGTAGAACTTTATGTTATATTATGTAACTTTATGTATGTTTATAATTATTATTATACGTATAGAATGTAAAGGTTTATGTATGTATATTAGTATTAAGTATAAGTATTTATTCTATGTTCTTATTTGCACCGACTACCCGTCTCTCTCTTTTCCGTCAGCATCTTTCCATCGTCGGTTGCCTGGAAGAAATTGCTTTAAGCAATAAGGCCGCCTCTTGTACTGCATCTTATTGTTAATGTTCTGTATTAATGTTTTTCCTGGTACAATAAAGAATATTCTTATCTTATCTTATCTTTGTAACTTACAGCTAATGCCATATTGCTACAAACTTAATTATATATAACATAGCGTAATTCATCAAAATAACATTTTAACATTAAACAAACAAAAAGGTAGTGGCTCAGCTGGTGCTATCCCGGATAGCCGCGGGTAGCGCTTGTTTTCAGCCACTGCCTTCTCCCTGTGATGTTGTGCGGGAGTAACGTAAAGAGGGCTTAAAACAGTCGACTAATAGGAAAGTTGGTGATCGCTTAAACATAAACAAAACAAAAATCAATTAAAATATGAGAGAAAAAAAAAACAATTCTTCTTAGTTCAAAAGAAATACTAAGCAATTGCGTAATAAACAATTATTAAACTTTAAAAACCATGAAAAATAACTCTGACATCGATCTCGATAATTATGAACATAACAAAAAATGTTAATGTGGCGTTAAATAAGTGTTCTTTTTTCTTCTTTTTCTACTACGTTATTATTGAGTGTCATACTCATATCGCTACAATAATATAGCAATGCACTTCAAGATGTTACGTCGCACGGGTTTACTTACAGCGTGTGAGGAGGGCGGCTGGTCAGCGTCATGGTGGTGAGTGGCAAGGTGGCGAATTGTCCCTGCCATGCCTGCCGACTACATGCCGGCCCGGCGGCGGCACCCACTCCACCCGTCACCTCTTCTTGTTACGACTCCGCGTTCCCATAGCAACGACGACTGCCGCTCTGATCTGCTCTTTCCCCTTTGAGTCTGTATTGTTCTATTAAGTTGGCCTGAGTTGAAAGATGAGTGGTTTGTACGTCTAATTTTCTTTATTTAATAAGTTGTCGAGTCCACACAATGGGAAGCAGGAAATTAAGGAGAGAACTTGAGCTTTTTGTTTGCGTAAAGTTTATACTTGTTGGAATGAAATGTTGCCGAAGTAAAGGTTGACGTTGTAGCTGAAAGTAATAGGCTTTTGGTTTGGTTTGCTTGCTCGAGTTTACGTGTTTCGTTCAATGAATCTATCTTTTGTATCAAACAAAAGTTGGCTTTCGATTGTATCCCAAGACAAGAGAGTGGGTACAAAAATTTATTTGATAAGTTGTTGGAATGTGTAAAATGTTTAATTTTCGGGTTGCCCCTACTTTAAGCGTTTAACGTTTTAGTGACCTGATTTAGGTTAAGGAACATAAATAAAAATTGCAAGATCCCCTGCGGAGATATACAATTTATATCCACTGCCATTGTTTCGGCCATGTAACATGAATTCAAAAAGAGACAATAAAAAACAATCTATCTATCTATCTTGGAATGTGTAAAATATTTAATTTTCGAGTAGCCCCTGCTGCAAACATTTTACTTAATTTAAGTACCGGCGAGTCAGTTATTCTGAATTTAAGAGACATATTAAATAGCTTTTCTGGTACCGTAGCCTCTTGCTTAAATTAAATATAGGTAAATCTATAGCAGCCGTCACATAAAACAGATTTCAGTCGATTTGTAAAACTACTATCAAAGGCATGGAATGTGAATGAAAGCATTAAGATGAGTACTTAAGCTCGAAATTGTGCCGTGTAATGGCTTGAAACCGCGCCTCTTAATGTAATCGCTTTATAAAGGGTCTAAGCCCAAGTAAAATATCTCAATTGCAAATTTAACCTATAGATGCCTAGGCACTAGCCGTGGCTAAGGAACCAGCTTTGCTACATAGTTCATTTTAATAACTAATTGAGACAAAGTTTCAGAACACCTCATAGATTTATTGCTTGAATAGTTTCTTAAACGTTATCAACAAGAACCTTCAAAAGCAATCGCGGTTGGTGGAACCTGCACCTAAATTTTTGATACTAAAATAGATTTTTATGCAAATTGTATACGTATTTCGTTTTATGAACACATTAATATGCCGCTTACGCGACGATTTAAATTATGGTAATAAATTGTAATTGATAGCTTGAACGCGAAAATATTCCTTTTACAACGGCCACTTTTCTTATTTACTTCCAGAGCGCTCACTAAACTGAAGGTACAAAAAAAAATAGTGGAAATTACCACACTAAAAAATTACGTTGATCCTCTACGAAAACTTCGTAGCGGACCGCTACGGCGTAGCACGAGGTGTCGCGTAGCGTGCGTTCGGACGGGCCGGGCGGCGGCGCGGGTTCCGGCGCAACGCCTGCGAGCGACTGCCGCAGACCGCAGCGCCCGCCCGCCAGCCGCACCGTAATGATTGACATTACACTTCACCTCACCTTCCATACAATAAACAAGCAACCTATAAAAACGCATCTGCACAATCCCGCCCGACACGATAAATCACTGGAGAAGTTTACACTTTGCCCACCTTCTCTACCTTTGTAAGACTGAAATAAAATTACGAGTGCCGAGCCGACATCCCGGCCCCATACATCAGAGCGTCGAGCGCGCGGTGAAGACAACTGAACCCTAAGTATAAACAACTTCGGCTCACAGCTCACCTGTTGCCACTGGAAACTTTAACACGTGAAGCGCGACAGCTATCAATATCAACTATGTGTTGGCCACTTAAATATCCTAAAGCATATTTACCCGGAGCTTGAGCACGAACGCTCGTGAAAGGATACGCCTCGCTTTTCTGTTTCGCTAATTAATTTCTGTACGGAATGAAGGAAATGACCTAACGGGACGAATGTGCTCGGTAGTAATATACATACACCAACCCGGGTCAAGGGTGCCCGAGCCATTTCCGCTTGCGCAAATAAATAATTACGGAAATGACAAACAAAATAAATTGTCCAGCGGTGCGAAGGCAAGACGCAGCGATGCGCTTCAAGGCCCTCCGGCGGAAATCGGGAATAGAGCTGGAAGCGAAATGTCAGAAATAGAAATGTCACTCTTCTACGGTAGTCAGACGGTATCTTTCTGTTTACCTATGTAAAACACCGCCATCGTTCAAAAAAATCAAAATTATTTACAAGTATATACGGTGTAGAATCCTCATTTTAAGTTCACATCATGATTAGGAGGAGGAGGAATTCTTTCATTACATATAATTGAATTTGTACCACACTAGTTTCAATTTGTTCGAGAAGACTTAACGTCTAAAACACATACTTCTGTGTTAATAAGACATGATTTTTCCGCAAGTCTCATATCTGGGTACTTTTATTTATGTATCAAGCGCTAACGCATTTAATTCAATTCTTTTATGTGGCTAGCCTAGGATTCTATCAATGACGACTATTACCAACTGTACCAAGATGCCTTTACTATGTGTATTTATGTCTACAAGCGATCAGTTTATCTGTTCAATTTGTTTTCTTTTTTACGGCCTATAAAATGCTACATATTTGCACGCGGTATGTAAAAAGCTTTTATTTATTTAATAGACAGCGCTCTCGAGTTTACGGTGATGAAATACATCTACCCACCTACAACACAGGTACCTAGTGAGATGTCTGTGATATGAGGGGAGCGATATAAAGTTGATTTGAAGACCTTACTTTTTTATATAGCGGTAGCCACTTTGATTTTTCCTTAATATAACATAACATTTACATACAGGCACATACATTGCTTCTGACTCCACACTAGGATACCCTATGTCGTGGGAACCGAAAACAGCGACGTCAAAAACATGTAACATCCAAGACCTGGGTTTCTTAAATAGTAGGGAGCGTGTACTCTTCTCAGTTCCGTTATAAGATACATTCACACAAATACTTAAAGATCAATGTTGTCAGTTGTTCTATTTTTAAACGTAAGAAGTAAAACTGTCAGGGTTGGTCAGAGACTTTGTTATTGTTAAATTTGAAAAAAACTGTTGGCGACAAACCAACAGTTTTTTCTTCTAAATATATAGAGTGATGAAAATTTTAAAAACTCATTAACTCTATAGACCTTTGCTGATTTTACAATTTTTTCAAAAAAAATATTTTCCTCTGAACATATTTAATGTACTTAGTTCAATGCAATTGACATTTCAATTATTAAATATTCACCAAAAGCTTTATTATACAGTGGCACAAACAACATAAAGCTATAAACCAAATAAATCAAAAATACCGCCCGGGACTTCTTCCCCCGCTCCACCGCTAAGGAAATCTTCTGCATCAGGTGTGCCCCGGAACGATGGTCACGCCCACGACTCCTCACATCTTCCGTCATCCCTCCATACTCACATTATTTCGACAGGCAGTGGGACGAAAAAATAATTTTGTATAAAGATGATATAAAGAAGAAAAAGGGGTTTCATAATCATGTTTTTCTACAGGGTGTTGATTTGTACACTCAAATCCGACTCAGCAAAAAAAATATTTTTTTTTAGTGAAAATCACCTAAAATCGCCGGTTTTGCGACGCACTCTCCAGCCCCGCCCCGCGAAACCCCCACCGGACCCGTCAAGTGCAAACGATAGAAGCTAAGTCATATAACTTTATGACCTTTAGGTGATTTTTACTAAAAAAATAATATATTTTATTAATATCTTATTTTGCTTCAGTATCATGTAGATAACCACACCTGAGTCGGACTTAACTGTAAAAATCAACACCCAGTATAATCATCGGATCGAAAAAAAATATTTCTCGCTGCACGAAACATTGTTTTTATTAGCAACGAAAATGTTGTGCGCTCTAAAAACGGGTTGCTTATTATAAGGTTTGTAAGCAGGAGCCTCAAGCCGTATCCTATTCAGATGCCGGTTGTAATAATAACATTTTCCGGTATGAGCCATGCAGCTTGACAATTGTTTTCGCAACTTGGGGAATATGCGGAATATTTTCCGCGAAGGTTATGAGGGATTTTATTGCGTCCCACGGAAATGCTAATGAAATAAGGCTTCGAATGGAAATTCTTTGATTATTTTTTTCTGTATACAATTCCCTTACCCACAAATAATGGCCACCTAAAATTAGCCTCATTTCAAATTGAATTTTGTAACAGGTTTCTTGGTAACAGGAGAAATTTTCATTTCGCGGAGTTCATTCAGTGAAATTTACGAGGAAAGGCTGAACTCATTAATAATCTGGCGATAGATTTATTTCAGTTCAAACTTAAATCTTAAAACGATTCTTGTGTTTTCACGTTACGTCGTGGCAATGATTAGTGACAATAGCTTAGAGACGCCTCCTTACAAACAAATAAAATAAACCAAAGAAATTATGATCAATCGCCATTCAAATTCTGAAACAACAGCTACATTCGATCTATTAGATTCGGTTGAACGGAACAGGTCTTACATTGTATAAATCAGCAAGGATTGGTCGGTATGGGAGAGCTTTTAGCACTTGACAAGATAGTTTTTGAAACTATTTTTGTTTAAATAAAAAATAAGAACCCTCTTCAAAATACAACAGTACAAAAACCAGAGAAATAATTTAATATGACTTTTAAATTCAAAGAAGGTATTGCAGAAATATAATTTGGAGCCGGTGCCAAGTTACAGGACTGGCATATACATTTTGGGCACCGACTCCAAAATACCGACATTGAATTTAAAAGCCATATAAAAAATATCCCGGTGTTGTTTTCCTTATAATGTCTTTTTACAGTGCAATGTGGGTACTTATAATATTTTGGCAAAACCCTCGAAGCATACTTTGAAAACAAATAATTTCCTTAGACAATTATGTTATGTTTAAGCAATCCGGATAATTAAATGTGTTTTTTTTAATTTGTAATAATTAACTTCATTCTGGTCGGTCAAGGATTCCGGAGTCAACAAGGTGCGGTGCAACAACAATGTATATAGGTGGCCCTACATGCACTTGATTGGTATTTTGTATGTTAACATTTTTGTATGTATTGATTTTGTACTCTTGAGGAAACTTATAGTGCAATAATTTTGCCCTTAGAACCTATTAACATTGTAGGAAAAATAGTAACAAAATTAGGAATTAAATTTACGAAAAAAGGAAGGAGAAGTTATACAATATTAAACACATTGTGTGATTAGTTTTATTTGACTGCATTATTGGTCTAGTAACAAAAAAAAATACTAGCAACACAGGGAGCAACAACAACAATTGACCGAGCCAAGTTTCAAGGTTGTATGAGAAATAAAAAAGATAATTTTAAACTTATGCTGACTTATGAAAGATTTGTCCTGAAAGAAGATGAAAGAAGAATACTGAAGAAACTGTTTTCTGTGTTTGTATTATTTCAATAACATTTGTATGTTGTGATTTAAACAAACACCGCTTCCAATTATACAAATTGAAATAAACTGAATAATTCTAAATAAAACAAAAAAGTGTTTACGCACTCACTTAAATAAAAAATGTATATGTTTACGCACTGTGCAAAAGGCTCTATTAACCTTTGTATGTCAAACTTAAGTTCGTAGAGCTCAATACGAATATAAACTAGGTGAGTACATCTATTCAGGAAGGAAATTGCCTTATGAGCAACTAATTGACTCGGAAATACACATCGTTGGTAGGCAATTAATTAAACGAGCTGGTTTATTTGGCACAGGCGAGAGGCCCACCGGCGCCCGTCACGTATGTACTTCGATCACATTACACGAAATTAGAGACCTGTCATTTTAGAATCGTTTGTAGAATTCCATAGAATAAAATAAATAAACTCACGTCCGTTATCCCCGAGGGGGTAGGCAGAGGCACCAATCACTAGAACTGGGCCCACGTTTTGCCGAGTTTATTAGGTCCCAAACGTGACAAGTGGCAAGCCTGTCGCCGTTATCCGGGCACAATTTATCAGCGAATGGTGTTGCTGTACAAACAAACAGCGGTGGTGGCGTAGTGGGGTTGACCCTTGCTTCTCGATCATGAGGGTCTGGGTTCGAACCACACATGTACCAATGACTTTTAGTTACGTACATTTGTTTGATTCCATAGCTTAACAGAAAAAAAGGGGAACCCCTAAAGAATAATTTTATTGTATGTCCATCAGTCCGTCCGTCTGTCTGTCAAGATAGACCGGGACGGACAAGAACTCGAAAACGCGTGAACATTTTTAATTTCTACTCGATAGAGTAGAAATTAAAAATGTACACTCAAGTCTAGTCTCTGGAAGCTGTGAAAAAGAACTTCCAACTTACCGTACACAATAGGCTATTTCTGAAAGCCATCTCATATTGTTTGTTGGTGTTCATGGAGTCCTCAGAAAGTGGTCATTTTAAATTCTTCCGTGTATTTCTTCTAAAAAAGGCAAACAAAAATTTAATTTTCAATTAAGCCGCCAAAACGCTATCTTGGGCAATATGGCGTCGCACAGGGATTGTGACGTCACATCTCAGAACACCAACCAATGAACGTAAGAAGGAATTAATGATAGACACCATTTTTACTGTCACGTGACGTCATCATAGAATCGGCCAATCCGGGCCGTTTTCGACACAATGGCTGCGGATACATAATTATGAAATTTTATCTTGTGTTTTTTCACAAATCATAATTGTTTTTGTAGTTAAAATGCCTTAAAGCGGTTTTAATACTTATCATCATCATCAACCCATCATGTCCCCACTGAGGGGCACGGGTCTCTTCCCTGAGGAAGGTATAGGCCATACTCCACCACGGGGGCCAAGTCCGGATTGGTGGAGGCTTGTAAGACTAGTGGCTGGTCTTACTGTCAGAAGTTTTCAAGCCGCCCTAAGGCCTCTGACTTGGCTTAACGACTGCCATCTATCGACGGCAGCCGGCTCCAACTGTCTAACGTGCCTTGCGAAGCACGGAACCGCTCGGAAAAATGCCACTAGCGTTAGTCATAGACGGTGACCCATCCATGGACTGAACGCGCCGTATGTTGCTTAACCTTAGTGATCGTTTAAGATCACTCAGGCAGCCCAGGCTACGAGCGATGCATACTTATAATTCATACGAATACGTATAAATAATACTTATTTTTCACACTGTCAAATAGCCTATTGTACAAGAAAACAAAGTCGGGTAGGTTCGAATCCCGCCACTTGCCTGGGTTCGATGATGACGACCTCTCAAATTAGAAGCCGGTGTTCTACCGTTCCTGTAGCACCGCTAAAGTAGATAGATAGATAGATAACTCATTGTTTCACACCAGTAATAAACACCAGTATATTATGTTAAGTCGTTAAGAAAAGTCAGAGGCCTTAGGGCGGCTTGAAAACTTCTGACAGTAAGACCAGCTACTAGTCTTACGAGCCTCCACCAATCCGGACTTGGCCCCCGTGGTGGAGTATGGCCTATACCTTCCCCAGGGAAGAGACCCATGCCCCTCGGTGGGGATATAATGGGTTAATGATTATATGTTAAGTGTCATCGAGTCGTCGTCGCCGAGTACCTCTTGGAAGTAACCTTCATACGTCCTAGGTACATTTATTCGATTTGTTTAATGCAGCGGGCGGTGCAGTATACCGCGAGAGTAAATCCGTGCCGATTGGCAATCAGTCGTTCCACCGACAACGCTGCAGCGGCGTACGTGACCAATTATGAATTTGTGCTGCACCAACTTGCATAGATTAAGAACTTTATTGGCTAACGGGCGCTTTGGATTTCATACAGGGCGTATTTTTTATTGGGGTAGTAATAAATAAAACTGAGTTCCACGTAACCAACAGAGATTGTCTCACTCATCATCAACCCATTATGTCCCCACCGAGGGGCACGGGTATCTTCCCTGAGGAAGGTATACGCCATTCTCCACCACGGAGGCCAAGTCCAAATTGGTGGAGACTTGTAAGACTGGTCTTACTGTCAGAAGTTATCAAGCCGCCCTAAGGCCTCTGACTTGGCTAAACGACTGCCTCTATTAACGGCAGCTGGCACCAACTGCTTAACGTACCTTGCGAAGCACGGAACCGCTGGAAAAAATGCCACTAGCGGTAGTCATAGAACGGTCACACATTCATGCACTGAACGCACCCTATGTTGCTTAACCTTCGTGATCGCTTAAGATCACTCAGCAGCCGGAGTTACAAGCGATTCATTGTACCTATCTTAATATTTTGAAACTGTTGTCAATTTAGAACGTACATGTTACTTGCACTTGATTTCTAGAAAAACAGCAATTACTTAACTACTCTCATCTTTAATAATAAATAATAACTTCAACAAAACACAATCACTTGACCTAGCCCAAAATTAGGATACCCTGTGCTATGGTAACCAGGCAAGGACGTTACAAACATCGTAAAACGGGTCTGGTTCATTTCATACAATTTTATTTACATCCTAAGCCCGTTTCGTTCTTTTCCCATTTCATCAAAGTGCAGTTTTAACCAAATCCCGATTTAGCAAATTTCCGTTACATACTGATGCCGTTTCATCAAAGTGCAGTTTTAACCAAATCCCGATTTAGCAAATTTCCGTTACATACTGATGCCGTTTCATCAAAGTGCAGTTTTAACCAAATCCCGATTTAGCAAATTTCCGTTACATACTGATGCCGTTTCATCAAAGTGCAGTTTTACCCAAATCCTCGATACGACCACTCTTTGCCCGTGGTACGGTTCTGTTGTCCGTTCAACCGGACAAATATTTTCCGTAGTTATCCAACGAAAAATTCATAATCCCAGTGTGACCATTCTGAAAAATAATATTTTACGTGGTCCGATTAAAGCAAGAAGTAATAGTTATTAGTTTTGCCATTAAGTACCAGGAGTACATGTCTTGTTAGGAGGTATTGTATAGACAAATGTGACGAATGTTAAGTATAGATAAACTAGTATTTTATTATTTTTTATTAGTATTTTTTTATTTTATCGTAGTTTACGAGTATCTATACTCAACATTCGCCGCATTTGTCTGCACAATACCTTCTAACAAGCCATGTACTCCTGGTACTTATTGGCAAAACTATTCTTACTTTTAGTGGTTTTTGCAATACGAACATTTAATTAGGCAGGCATACCCTGCCTAATTTATTTTTTTATGTTATGGTACCCATTGGGCCTTCAACTAACCTGTTGACAACTTTTTGCTTCTCTGGTACTTTTAGAACACATCGGGGTTAAAAACAGTTGTTTATTTTTTTTGTTAAAGCTCTAACAGTAGTAGCAGTAGTAGTAACAAAGAAGAGAAAGAAGAAAGTAGAAAAGTAGAAACCACTGTCAGTATTAAAACATATTAAACAAAAAGGTCAAACTGATAGAAAGTTTAAACTAGATCTTCCGTGGTCCGGTCAACAGGACTACGGAAAAAAAAATCTTCCGTAGTCCGGCCAACTGTACTATGGAAAATATTTTTTTTCCGTGGTCTGGGTGACCGGACAACTTAACCGTACCACGGGCAAAGAGTGGATACGACAAAGTTTTTACCGGACTGTAAATCAAAGGAGGGTTATGTTTTTCGCGCGGATGTATGTATGTGGTTATGTTTCTTTATGACGACTTAGAGGCCAAACGGCTTTGTTGGTGTTAATGTGTGAGAATCTCGGTTTCTTTTCGTTTTCACGAATTTGAACTCCATTTTAGTTGAACTGACTTTTGGTTTTTTGGGACGCAAACGTTCTATCATTCAAACACTATTTATTTTATTTTATTTGGGACAATAAACAGCTACACAATATAAAATTATTAACAAATATAGTTGTAAAGTCGAATAGGTAAGAGTATAACCCACAACATTATCCACAAATTACTTTGACGAGATTAAAGAACGGCAAAAACTTTTTCGCCAGAGAAACATAATTTTACATAGGTCTGTGCTGAATTATTAATTGAATTGAATTGAATTGATTGAATTGATAATAATTAATAGTTTTCTTCTTGATAATGTCAATAACAGGCACTTCAATATTGAGAAATGGAAATTTTATAAAAAAAGTAATTGTGTGAAATGGGAATTGTGTAAAATGGGAATTGGTTGAAACGGATATTGAGTGAAATGGGAATTGGATCAATAATGAACTTGGATCTACAAAAAACTTGTATCTAATGGTCCGGAGCGCGTAAAACACCCAGACTGAGGTCATTTGTATAAATGTACTGCGACCCCAAGTGGGAATCGAACTCACGACCCTTATTTTGATAGGTAAGCGCCTTAACGGCTATACCGACGAGGCAGTAATTTAAGTCAATTATAAGAATTTCTGATTGCCCAACCGCTCAAGCCAATAAGCCAATGAAAGCAAATAAGTCGAACAGGGAAACTTTGTAGCGTGTTTATGCACAGCCTTACAACTACATACTAATTAATACTACTAATATAACAGAAGGACTTGTTATTGCAATCAGATACGAAGTTGCGCACAATATCTACTTACGACATCATCGCAAGCGTAGGCGCTGATTATCGACGATTTTGTTTAAAAATAATTTAATTTTTGCTTCACCAACCCCTGGCTTTCCGAATGCTAACAATCTGTTAATCTATTGTTAATATCTGTCAGTCGGCAAAAGTGCTTAAAAAAGTGTTAGCTGGTAACGGTAGATTCACATGCTGTTAGCGTTCGAGAAATCGGGGATATGTTCAGATTGTTCAGGTAACGTAAATTGAAAATGTATTGGGCTATTTAAACAGTTTGGAGGAATACTAAAAACGTACAAGATTATTCACTCAAGCGGACCCCACGGACCCCAGATAAGCCCCTAATAAGATCAATGCGAGAAAATTCAATTAAGGATAGAAAGAGACAAACATTATAAAAGTTTTAAAACATGTTAAAAAAAGTGTTTTGGATCCCACGTTACAGGTCCGCCTAGTATGGAATTTGTAGTGTTCTGTTAACCATGAAAATATTCATGGAATTAAATACCATTATTATGTTACCTTCCTCAGGGAAGAGACCCGTGCCCCTCGGTGGGGACATAATGCGTTGATGATGATGATTATGTTAATGAGTGTCGATGAAGCGAAAGTGATTTGGCAGTCCCTGGTCTTTGCCTACCCCTCTGGGATACAGGCGTGAGCTTATGTATTAAGTTAAAAATGTGCAGTGCTTAACCTCTTCAGTCCTGACCTTGAAAATAACAATAGTTTTCTATTGTTATTTTGTCGGCACGGGACTGAGGAGGTTAAGAAAGAATATTCAACACCTTTTTAGTTTTACTTCGATAATTTATAAGATAAGATAAGATAAGATAGATAAGATAATTGTTTATTTGAACACAAATGAAATTAAATTTGTTTACAATACATCTTTGTGCCCTGACTTCTGAACTAGGTGGGGACCTGTATCTCAGGAGCCAGTGCTGTCCCAAAAGGTATGGTACAATGCTATTCTGTGTAAATTTATACATATAAAACAATCAAAATATAAATTTTTCTACACTTTCTTTGGAAAGAAAGTAAACAATATTACATTAAATTAAATTATTATTAATTAGAATGGAATTATCATCAGTAATACAATTAACATTTGAAAATAATATTAAAATAGATTATTAATAATTAAAAAGGAATTCTCATCTATAATACAATTATCATACAAAATATTTAATGAGCAACATATGTGTGTGAGGGTGTGTGTGTGTGTGTGTGTATGTGTGTGTGGTATTGTAGTATGTGGCTGTAATGTTTTAGTGTTTATCCCAGTACAAACAATGTCTTCTCTGTAGAAATATAATCTTGAGTAATGAGCCAGTCAAAAACTTTGCGCCTGCATTCATAGGAATTGAGATGGTAAATATTACAGATTTTATTTAGTTTATTGTATAGAAAAGTGCCAAGAAATGGGTAGAATTTTCTGTAGAAGGATGTTTTGAATGGAAATTGATGTGAAATTTTGAAGTTTCTTTTTTTCCTTCTATCGTTTTGCTCAGGTATCAGAGTGATTTGCAAATGCTTTTTAAGTACTGTCTGGAATATAAAGAGTTGTCGTACAGATAGCACTTCGCCAGACTGGTATAGTTCGAAGGTAGGAAATTTAAATGGGCGGAATGTGCTCACCCTGAGAACTGCCCTCTGGGCCCTCTCCAATGCCAGCAGAGGGGTTTTACACATACCACCCCAAACAGTAATGCAATACACAAGCAGTGACTGACATAGTGCATAATAAACAGTTTTCAAGAGTTTTGGTTCCGCAACAGCTCTTAGATTTCTGAACACGTAAATCAGCTTCCGAACCCTGCCAGTCAGAGCCTGAACATGTGCATTAAAGCTTAAGTTTTGGTCTATAGTTATACCTAGATATTTAACTTCATGAACTTTTTTTAGTTTGGTACACACGCAACCTTCGCTGCGAGACTGAGAGCAAGTGTGACTAATAAGATGCATTGATTGGGGAGGTTGCGAAGAATTTCGCATTGTGAAAGTTAGATAGACTGTTTTTTCGGCATTCAAGGTTAGGAAATTTTCGTTCAGCCATTTCGTCACACAGTCAAGACCCGATTGAGCTAATCGGTAAGTTTCTCTCCAGTCTTTGGAGGAGAAGCTCAAAGCTGTATCATCGGCGTAAGAGACTATTGCTCCACCCTGCAACGAGAGCCTGGAGAGGTCATTAATGAAAACCAAAAAAAGGGTTGGGCCCAAAATACTGCCCTGCGGGACACCCACGGTCACTGGAAGGTCACAGCTTGTATATTTGCCTATCCTGACACACTGAAGTCGATCTGAAAGATAGTCTTTGAAAAGGTCTAGTTGTAGGGCTCTAATTCCCATACGTTCCAACTTTTTTAATAAGAGCGCGACAGGGACCGTATCGAACGCCTTCGCCAAATCCAAAAAGATGGATAAACACTTATCACCCTTATCCAAGTTACGCACTATACTGTCTGTCAAATCATGCACTGCGTCGTCTGTTGATTTACCAGGGCGGAATCCAAACTGGTGTTCAGAGAGGAGATTATTGTTACAAAGGAAGTTTATGAGCCTTGTGTTAATTATACGCTCCAGAATCTTTGACATGGCAGGCAGGATGGATATTGGGCGATAATTATCGACCCGGCCCCTGCTACCGCCCTTGTGTATGGGACAGATTACTGACCTCTTAAAACCCTTGGAAAAATGCCCCTTGAGAGACTAATTTTACATACATAGTATTACATACATACATAGTTTATAGATTTATTTTCGTAGCGGTTAGGGCATCTGCTTGCGATAATCGCTAGAAACCTGCGAGAGGTCCCGGGTTCGAACCCCGGCTGGGGAGAAAAAAACCCCCAGGTCTTGGATGTTTACATGTTTGTGACGTCGCTGTTTCTGGTTCCCACGACACAGGGGATCCTAGTGTGGGGCCAGAAGCAATATACATATATGCCTGTATGTTAATGTTATTGTTATTGTTATTATTTATTGTTCGCAACTATTTACTTACCCATAGCTACACAAACGCTAAGAGACAGTACACTGGCACTTCGCAACGTATGGCAGCTCTAGTGGTTCCGTCACAGTTTACGCCGTCTCTACAGGGATTGGAAAGAGTATCAACATTCTGAACAACAATATTGCAAAACAATCGACTATGTACCGAAGGCAACGAGGGCGCGGGCAGCGATGCGGAACTCTTTGCTTGACCTGTCAGTCCGTACATTGGAGTACGCTCGACAAGAAAAGTGGACCTATTCTTAAATTACATCATTATTCTCAGCATCATCAACCCATCATGTCCCCACCGAGGGGCACTGGTCTCTTCCCTGAGGAAGGTATAGGCCATACTCCACCACGGGGGCCAAGTCCGGATTGGTGGAGGCTCGTAAGACTAGTAGCTGGTCTTACTGTCAGAAGTTTTCAAGCCGCCCTAAGGCCTCTGACTTTTCTTAACGACTTAACATAATATACTGGTGTTTATTACTGGTGTGAAACAATGAGTTATCTATCTATCTACTTTAGCGGTGCTACAGGAACGGTAGAACACCGGCTTCTAATTTGAGAGGTCGTCATCATCGAACCCAGGCAAGTGGCGGGATTCGAACCTACCCGACTTTGTTTTCTTGTACAATAGGCTATTTGACAGTGTGAAAAATAAGTATTATTTATACGTATTCGTATGAATTATAAGTATGCATCGCTCGTAGCCTGGGCTGCCTGAGTGATCTTAAACGATCACTAAGGTTAAGCAACATACGGCGCGTTCAGTCCATGGATGGGTCACCGTCTATGACTAACGCTAGTGGCATTTTTCCGAGCGGTTCCGTGCTTCGCAAGGCACGTTAGCCGTCGATAGATGGCAGTCGTTAAGCCAAGTCAGAGGCCTTAGGGCGGCTTGAAAACTTGTGACAGTAAGACCAGCCACTAGTCTTACAAGCCTCCACCAATCCGGACTTGGCCCCCGTGGTGGAGTATGGCCTATACCTTCCTCAGGGAAGATCCTTATTCTCCTTAGCCAACAATAGACTAAATCCTTCCTATACTACCTGCTAGCTAACGGTGGGTATAAACTTACGTAACAAAAGTAAACGGTAGTATACGTTACACGAACATCACTGACCTACGGCCATGTGCGGTGCCGATCAGTGTTTGCTTTTGTTTGCGTTCATGTGGTTGTTTTATGCGTACATTGATCTAAATACCTATTATCATACGTTAGATCGATGTATAGGTCTATTTCTGGGTGGTTCAAGTTGTGTAATTAGCAATGAAACTGACATCTATTTTGGCTGTTACTTTTAATCTGTAGAATTTTAGTAGGCTGATTGGTTCACCATAACAATTTGTTTTTAATTTTTCTTTTCAAGATTATAACGCCACTAATTAAGTTTAGACCAAAATGAAAAACATATTTAGGAATCTTGTTTCAAACTGAAAAATCTTGTGTAAAAATGCCCAAATAAAATTTAGTTGATACTATTTAATAGTATCGCCTCTCCGTCTATCAAAACAATAAGCCGCACACCGACGGCATGCATTCATCGCTCATGGCTCCTAATAGTTCTAATAGATTCGAGATTATTTTCAAAGAGTGCGTTTTTAAGAAAACATACTAGCGTATATGGTCTCGATACACCCGCCAGTTTTATTTTTTTAGATATTGACATAAAGACACTTATTGCCTCTGCTCTGGCACGTTCATTTTAGTGTGTTATTATTCAAAACACCCAAAATGAGTGAAATAACAGTACAAGAGATATCACCAATAAATATGTCTTATGTATAATAAATGGCCAAACTTCGTCTCAAAAAAATGTACTTGCCAATTATGTGTGTTATTTTGAGGCGAAATGTTGGCAATTATTTTATTACTTTTTGTTTTTGTTTTACTTTTTTTATGGAACTATGGGAGGCGAAGTAATTAATTAAAACAATCATAATAAGAAAATACTTTATTTTTATTTTTTGTAAATGTAATGCAATATAAGCTGGTTTCGCGAAGTCCGTTAATTTGAATGTTTAGACGATTATTGTTATAATTTTTGTAATTGCTGTAGTCAAAGACTTTCGTTGCTAACTGTACCTATTCCATAGCTGTCGGAGTCACTGATCCGCGAACTTTGATTCCGTATGCTCGTGTGCATGTGTTAATCTCTCCATTGATCTCAGATTCATTATTGGAAGGGGAATCTCAATTTTTCTGCGGCGGCAATCCAATTTGGCACTGCATTCGCGGATTAAGCCCGAGGCGTGTGTTGTTTGGAATTCCGAAACAGAAGCAGTGTTTACTCGTTTTCTGTTTCAATTTGATTATATTTAACGAACAATATTTGGCTACATGAAGTTATTTTTGAGTATTTATAGTATTGAAACATTCGTGCGTGCGTCTTTGATAATCTACAAACTAAATCAAATAAATTGTAGGGTAATCATCTATGTTGTGTGATAACATTGTCAATTTATCGTAGTTATTAGAATAAACGGTACAAAAAATAAAAGCATAATGGTTATTAGAAAATAATGTAGGTAGGTACAAATAAAAACTTTGGCCTTTTACATCTTAGTCATCCGTTCGCCAGCGTTTAGGGCCTCAATTTTGTTAGTGCATTGCAGTACGATGACAGATATATTTATTATTATACTAGCTGACCCGGCAAACGTTGTTTAGCCTTATTTTTTTTTCACTTAAGGCTACGGAATATCGATATCAACCTATTCTCAGACCTACCGATTAAATATATAAAATTTCATCAAAATCGGCCAAGCCGTTTCGGAGGAGCATGCGCACTAACACGGTGAGTGGTGACACGAGAATTTTATGTAGGTACTAGCTTACCAAGCAAATGTTGTTTTCCCGGATAGGGGTATGAAAAATAGATAACAACCTATTCTTAGACCTACCGAATATACACATAAAGTTTCATCAAAATCGGTCAAGCCGTTTCGGAGGAGTTTGCGCACTAATATTGAGACACGAGAATTTTATATTTAAGAAAGAAACATCTTGTTTCTTGATGTATAGCTGACCCGGCAAACGTTGTTTCGCTATTTTTTTTTTACTTAGGGCTATGAAAAATAGATAACAACCTATTCTCAGACCTACCAAGTTGTATATGGTATGTACCAAATTTGATCAAAATCGCTCAAGCCGTTTTGGAGGAGTATGCCCACTAACACGGTGAGTGGCGCCATGAGAATTTTATATATTAGAAGAAAGATAGAAGAAGAAGACCAGAAGATAAAGTAGACTTGCCAAGGACCCATACGATCCTGAATGATTTGTTCCAGCCTTGTCTGTCGTGTTGCAGATCTGTCGTAGTCCAGATTTGTCGTATTCCAGATCTGTCGCACTACAGATTCGCCGTAATACAGTCCGTCATAGAACGCTATAAAATAAAAAACAATATAAAAATTGTTACTTGTAAACTTTTAGTCCGGATCTACTTACGGGTGTTGTTATATCGGAAGAGTCCGACCAGGTTTCGCTCCGATTCGCAGAGCTTAATCATGGTGAGCAGCGAAGGAGCTCGCGTCGTCGGTTGCTCTCGTCAGTCGGTTGGTTGTTACTCTTCCGATATAACAACACCCGTAAGTAGATCCTGACTAAAAGTTTACAATGTGTTGTGGTTACGAAAGTTTTAGTTCAAAAATTGTTACTTATTTTTATTAACAAAAATAAAAGCAATGGAACAAAAAACTCTGTTCTTCCATAGAACCAAAACACATTATAACTTACTAATGTATAAAATGAAACAATTAACCTCATAATTCACAAACTGTACGTATTACGGCGAATCTGGAGTACGACAGATCTGTCATACGACAGACAAGGCCCGAACAAATCTCCTGAGTGCTTACTCTGCCTAGACCACAGAAACGTCAAGTTTGGAAACTTGTGGAGCCAACCAAACTGCGGGTTCCCTCACGTTGTGATTTTCATACTTAGTTCATACATACTACTACGAATTTGCAGATGTGAGATGTACGTCATAAGCAGCCTCTGTCCACTCCATTGCAGAACACAGGCGTTCTCTCAGAAGTGGGATTACGTACAGGCATTAACAGCCTACCACTCGGAGATAGACGTTAGGCTAATCGCCACACAGCCTCCTTGAGGACTGAAACTCTCTAACAACGTGTCGTGTGCCATTCATAAAATGTATGTTATTGTAAATGCACGAAATACGGTAAATCCTAAGATTTTCGAGTAAAACCTAAGATGAACCAACTCTTAATGGTAAAGGTTTTGACTGAAATAAATGAATAAACATTTATCTTCGTTTTATTACCAAAACCAACTTTTACTAGCTATCAGTGGTAAAACCTAGCATGCACTAAATTCTAATAGTAAAAGCCCGAAAAATAATGTCCCATTTTCATTACATTTACCAACTCATGTCGGTAAATCCTGAGACTTACTCTTAAATCTTAGGATTTACCGTAGTTCGAGCTTTTACAGTAACACATAACATCGTTGCGTAGGGCAAAGTACCCATTATACAGATCATTTTGACTCGTGCCACTAGGTGGCGCCAGTGCCGCGTAAGACATTGCACAGTTTACGCCCGTTACACACGTAGCTATAATATACATATATGAATATGCCGTGCTATAATATAGATTATAGTGAGCTATCACACACGGAGACGGTGCTATTGTATATATTTTTGCCTTCATTTAATTGATGGTCGGTCTATATTACTATGCGATAATAGATATTGTATAGAATCAGGCGTTACTTTGCGGAAATCCATAATATCCGCGTCGCGCATTGTCTCACACAAGTATTGTTGTCGGTGGTGGTGTGTTCGTGTCTTGCTTCTGCTTGAAAAAGTGGGAGGGCGGTGCATTATCTAACCGCATGGTGATTGTGGGATATTGGCGGAATTTAGCAAAGTAATTTTCTCATTTTAATACTATGCGATAATATAAATTACGGTATAAGTTGGTGGCGTCATAGAAATATATATTATAGCTGCGTGTGCGGTCACTTGAATATACATACATACATAAGCTCACGCCTGTATCCCAGAGGGGTAGGGGGACCAGGGACTACCACCTGCCACGATCCTGACAAATCACTCTCGTTTCATCGATATTCATTAGTCGTTGTATGTGCCTGTATGTAAATGTTATGTTATGTTATGTTATCTTGCATGCACGCACGTCGATTTCGGGTACTTTTTAGATCGTAATATGGCTTGTTATAATTTAGATTAATATATATTATAGCTACGTATGTAACAACGGGCTTGCTACAAGTCAACGCGTACAGACGTTTCACAATAAAGCAACGGCCGTGTAACCCGACTCAGCCCCATGTGCTTTTATTGCAACTAATCTAGAATTCGCGAACACTGTTCAGTAATGTTATTAAACGTATTGAGACTCTAATCCAAGTCGGTTCGCTTCAATGAAAACTTGGCCGAACAACTGAGCAAGCATAAGTAACTTTTCTACGTAAGTAAGAAATATGAGTTAAGTTCGTTATTATGTTAATTACTTCGTGCTTGCAAAGGTTAAGGCCACGTGGTTAAGTGCGGGTTCAAAAATAAGGTATTTCAGTGAAGTTTTACGGTCATGGCTAAAGGTAGGTAGGTACACGACTAGGAAAGAATGTACTATATATTCTTATACTATAAAATATAGGTTGCTCAAATATGCAAGTTGTGCTAAATATTCCAATAAAAAATACCTTGCAAGTCACTATTATTTATGAATAAAAAATGTGTATTTATGAGCGGGTTAAAGTTCAGAAATACTAGAAAATATGATTTTTTTCATACAGCATTCACTGGGGCTGTGAATCCAGTGAGACATTTTTGATAATATAATACCTAAAGCTGGCTTCCTACGGTCCGCGATATCGTGGACGGACGCGGACGGCCGACCGCCACGGACATCCACGCACCACGAGAGGCTCTTCCAACTGACCTGTGTCGTCTGTCTGTGCTACCGCGGACCAAGATCCTTCCCACGGTGTGTCGTGCGAGCTGGTCCGCGTCCGTCCGCGATATCGCGGACCGTGGGAAGCCAGCTTAATAGTCCACAAGCCACAAGTGGGCTGTAATTGTCTGTCACGTTTTTTTATAGATTTTCTTAACAAAACACATTTTCCGTGTTTATGATAGCAAAGGCTGTTCGTCTGGAAAGACCTACAAAATAAAACAATCTTTAGAGAGGTAAGCAAAAATTGTCAACAAAAGAGTGTCCTGAACAATTGAAATGAGGAAGGGGAGAGTAGAAAACAATTTAAATGGCCCCATAGTGCATTCGCGGGAACAAATCGTATCTGCGGTGATTGTGCTCCCGAGGCTCGATTGGATTCAATTGGATTTGAAATTGTTTCCAAGACCAACTCGAGAATATCTCTATGAAAGTAACCTGAGCAAGAAAATATTAAATTGTTGCACATAGCAACGCTGGAACAGAATTAAAGCAGTAGGCAAGTAAATGTGTTCCTAAAAGTTATAATTATGAAAGTTATTGTTGCTGAAGCACATTTAAGATTATTTAAGCACGTATGTAATTTCACCGAAAGTTTTTTACAAAAATTAAAGTCGACTTCACCACTAAGACTGCAGAAATACTAAAATACGTACACTTATAGGTATTGCAGAACTATATGTATTTGGACTCGGTGCCCAAAAAATGGGCTGGCTTGCAACTTAGCACCGACTCTAAAATGTATACGTACGTATTTGATTAGCTCTGCGTTTTAATGGTGTAGTAAACATAAACATTTACATACAGGCACATACATTGCTTCTGGCCCCACACTAGGATACCCTGTGTCGTGGGAACCAGAAACAGCGACGTCACAAACATGTAAACATCCAAGACCTGGAGTTTTTTTTTCTCCCCAGCCGGGGATCGAACCCGGGACCTCTCGCATGGTAAGCAGAAGTACACTAAACGAAGTCGGTTTTTCATTAATGACAATTATGTAAAAAATAATCAGATTACCCTGGGACTACTTACCTACGATGTATTTTGCGAAACACATACATATTACTAAAGGATTGCCATCAATAGACCTTATCGTCGGCTTATTGCAAGAAGTCATTAACTGCCAAAAATCATTAACTGCTTTTTTTAAAGGTTTGGCCGTATTTTGACATCCTCTACAAAATGCTTTGTAGAGGATGTCAAAATACGTCAAACCTTTAAAAAAAGTAGTTAATTTTTGGCGTCCATTGAAGAGTTCCGTTCAGTATCTCTGAAAGTCTACATCATAATTATGTTCACCGAATTTAAATCGGATAGAAAATGCTATATCAAGTAGAACATAAAAAAATCTTGACATCGTACAAGATTTGACGAATAGGTATACGCGGCGATATGAGAACCTTCTCATTTTTGGAAGTCGGATAAAAATTTGATATAAACTGTTTAAGAACAGTATCATATTGTTATGGTATTGCCTTAAAAAACTCCACAAACGCAGTATAAATGGTCTCGTCTCAGGAACTGTGGTTATGAATAGCGCTCAGGGGCATTTCTAATGCAAAGAATATCCGTCGCTGTGTAGCGCGATAATCATGGGTGTACCGTAAAAGGTGTGATTAGAGTTCAGAATCAGGTTTTAAATAAACGTGTTAAAAAAAATGATCTGTAGAAAAGTCTTTCCTTTGTAAAGTGGGTATCTAAACACAGCCTATTTATACGTAGTGTCTAAGTGAATTTGTTTTATAAAAAAAAGGCATTTAGTGGGTTAAAATTCGTTTAAACAAATTTAAGACAGAGTAAAAACGGAACCTTATTTCAAGCCTCCACTGTCCGCCTGCCTGCCTGCCTGCCTGACACCAGGCTGTAACTCGCTAACCGGGATACCTAGATTGTTGAAATTTTCACACATGATTTATTTCCGTTGCCTTCGCAAACAGGGCGACTTGTCGCCGCGTCAAACGCGACGTTGTCATTTGCTTCTGGCGTCTTGTCGTCGCGACTCCGCGACTCTGACGCCAAGTGTGCGGAGATTCGAACAAAATATATGAAAATTGACGGCCGTAGCCTGTCGTCGCGTCCAGTGACCGAACTGTCGCTGTCGCGTGTCGGCTAGTGTGCGCATAGGCTTATAGCGCCCAAAAATACTAAAAACAGAATAAAAAAATATTCAAGAAGGACTCTCGTACAGCAAACGTTTTGTTATGTTTTTTGGTCTTTATTAATAACAGCGACAGGTAGACGTTTCAAATATAGAATGTTTAGTTAAAAAATAAGTTGATTCATCCAATATTGACCTACATTATTATAATATACAGGGTGGAATTTTGTAATGCCACCTGAAGGGGAAGTACTCTTAATACTGTAGATAGAAAATTTCACTCAAAGAAAACATTCCTTTATTTTTGAAAAGAAAGAAAACTGCATTCAAAGATTTTTTTAAATTCGCTTGCCTCACCCTGTAATCGAACCTACTAAAATGTGTGAAAGTTGCACCCTGTACTTTTATTGCATCGATCGTTAGGGTCAATAGGCTAGTTTTCAAAAAAAATTAAATTAGTCCGTCTTTTAGATTATTCAAAAATAAGGGACACGTATTTTTTTATTTGTAAATTAGACCAAAAATGACAAAGATATAGCCCATTAAAGTTACGTGTGACGTCACGCCATGCTGCATTTTGTAGCACTGAGTGACGTCACACGTAACTTCAATGGGCTATATCTTTGTTATTTTTTGTTTAATCGAAAAAAGAAAAAATATGTATCCAATATTTTTTTATAATCTAAAATACGGACTAAATAGAATTAAATTATTTTGACCCTGGAAACTACCCTATTATAAGGATGAAATCTCTGTAACAAACTTCATAAATTTAATCAAAGGATAACAATGAAATCTTAAATTATTAATTCTATGGGTCAAGTTAAAACACTTTTACTCAAAGATCCGTTTCTTTATGTTTACTTATGTTATTAATTTAATAATTATCATTGACGTCATTTATCCATTAAAATGACGAATTACTATTTAGATAAGACGATTGCCATTTGCACGTGTTTGTAATGCAGACTCCTTTCTTAGATGCGACATAACTATGATATGTATAAAATCAAATTTACATTAAATCTTATAAGAATGTAAACGAGTTGAGAGTTGAAGTTCAGAATACGATAGCATTCACTACAACACGTTATTAAAGGTTACTAGAAATGAATTCGTTAGAAGAATAAATTTGTGTATCCAAGAAAATGGAGCCCATTTCGAGCAATTAATTAGTTCGTTTAACAGTAAATAATTAAAACAATTTAAGATTTCATTGTTTTCCTTTCATTTAATGTATGAAGTTTGTTAGAGAGATTTCATCCTTATAATTGACCCTAACGATCGATGCAATAAAAGTACAGTGTGCAACTTTCACAGATTTTAGTCGGTCCGATTACCGGGTGCGGCAAGCGAATTTAAAAAAATCTTTGAATGCAGTTTTCTTTCTTTTCAAAAACAAAGGAAAGTTTTCTTGGACTAAAATGTTCTATCTACAGTATTAAGAGTAGTTCCCCTTCAGGTGGCATTACAAAATTCCACCCTGTATAGTATCAAATGTTGTAAAGATGGTACGGAACTCTTCAAGCACAATCTGACTCGCATTTTGCCGGTTTTAATTTAATAAACAAAAAGGTCATGCTCTGAAAGCGACAGCTCCATCTAGTATGACGTTGAAAAAGCTCTGATTAAGGCAGTGGCTGGTAAGGCGGGCGGGTCTGACTGTTGGGCAGCTGAACTGAAACACGGAGTCACTGAACGCCCGTAGATGGCGCTAGTAGGTCAACATAGGTACCAAATGTATATTCTTTTCTTTTTGTCTCGGTTGTGTTTTTTGTTTAGAGCTCTTCAGATATAAATTAAAGTAAAAGAAAGAAACTTAGATTAGATTGGGGATTCTTTCCGTTTTTCTCTCTTAGGATTTATTGATCCTTTATTTAAGGTGAAAATAAGAAATAAAGCAATTTGTTTTTCAAGTTTACTCTATCAAGTAAATGTACGGACATTTGAAGGTTAAGCCAATAAAGAGATTTTCAACAGAACCAATCCAGTTCAGTTTCTCGTTTTGTAGCAATTTATTACGGGAAGTACAATAGGCCGTAGATTGAGTAGAACCAAAAAGCATTTTAATTCTCTTGAGTGTCGAAATTTACGTTTCATAACGGATTTCAAAAAAGTGTTTTTTTTACAATTAGACTGTTTTTTTTTTACCTGCGTACTTTTATTATGTTTATTTATTTGACTTTTTCCTTTGAGACATTTCATGGTTGCGTGAGTTTGGCCAGACTGTTTCAGTGTTGATAAGCTTCGATGGAGTCTTTTCCACTGTACTTTGTGCATTTGGTTTCCTCACTCTCTCACATTTTCGTCTGCCAATGCATTGTACTACTGAACGTCTCTTTGCCAATTCTTGCGTTAATTGTGTGTGTGTGTGTGTGTAACCTACCTAGGAAATAGACCTGAAATAATGAATCACTGTATTCCTATTTCTAGTCAGTCATAGTTTATTATTTATAAGTATAATATAGGTATTCTCAGTATAACGTAGTGGCGGCGATTCCTCATCTAGGGTAGATATAATTAGCACTATCGACTTGTAGATATCTGAATATTGTACTCACTTCATATTAGTCCAATCTTATTGACCTAGTTGGCTAATAATGTATATCTTAACCGGCTTTTTGGTTGGGGACGTTATACTTTAACACTGAAATGTGTGGAAGATAAATAGCTACCTTTTATCTTTCACCTTATTTTGTATGTGTAATTTATTTACTCGCGATTACTTTCCCATCTTATCTTAACTTTCTCATCTATTGTTAACTCATTTAGTTTATACCGCATCTTGCTTGCGGTTATTTAATTTGCTATTGTTGCTAGTTTCATTTAATTTTCTAAACTTATTATTTTCAATACAACCTTTGGTTTGTGTTCATTCTTTTAACTTTTGCTTTTTTAATTTTACAAGCATAGACAACCAAAATTATATCACAACTTTTTCAGGTTAAGTTTAGATACCTACATTCTTAAGAGTCTTCATTAAAAGCGTCAGTCATAATTTGTACGAGTATGTTTGTTTAAGTGCATACAAGCACCAAAACTAGATTTAGATTTACTATTAGATGGCAAGCAAAGCTTTGCACGGAGGCGCACCTACGCGAGTTTTCGCTTCGGCAGGTGTTTTTGATGTGGCTGCGCTGCGGTTTGACCTCCGGGCCAAACCCTACTTATTAGCATCCGAACCAGATCCCAGGTTGGAGCAGTCGTTAGTCCCCCTAATTCTGATTACATTGCCCCATTTGTCAGGACGGACGGAGTGGCGACAGAAAGTACCCTGCGTAGCTCATTTCACAGTTAATCAATTTAGTAACACCCAGCTTATAGTAGAGAGACGAAGTTATCATAAAAAGTTCCAAGCAACACACTCACTTGTACGGGTCTTGAACTAGGATACCGAGTGATAGGATAATTATGCCGGGAAATAGTTAATGCGGAAATACACCCAAAGGCCATTTATACAAATCGAAATACTGTGGTCGCCAGCGAGAATCGGAGTTAGGATCTCTGTTTTGGTAGTCAAGCGTGTTATCTCTAGACCAATGATGCAGTAAAGTATACTCAGAGGCACAATTAACCGCCCACTTTAATTTTCCGACGTAACTTGAAATATTAATTAAGGAATGATTTACACTCGCCTTTTAAAATTGACCCAAACGTGTTCGATAGGGTATACCCACGGCATCAAGGTACTACGTGAGTGGTAATGGCGAGTGCGAATCATTCTCTGATTAATATTTCAAGTTACGTCGGAAAATTAAAGTGGGCGGTTAATTGTGCCTCTGAGTGTATTTTATTTTATTTTATTTGGGTGAACAAACAATTGTACAATAAGTGGTTACAACAGTATTAAGTAACAATGAAGTATTTTAAGTAATTGTACATCCAGCAACGCTTACCGCGAATTGGACAAAATGAAATGAAAGGCTTCAGAGAGGGGTCATTTCTGAATGGTTACTTGTTTAACACGTAATAAGATGTCAATCGCATCAATTTTCAATAATAATATTAAACCAAAGTTTAACCTAAAATAGTTTAACCTATTTTATTAAAATATAGTTAAATACAAATTTTGTGCGCTATTTAGAACGTTTTAAAGTTTTCTTTTGCTATTATTATTACTCTTTTGCTCTTTTGTTGATTTGCTATCTACTACTCACAAACTAATAAATAGTTCTAATCATAGAACAATTTCGCAGATCTAACCGAACCGAAGAGTATTGTAATTTGCAGGAGTTATTCGATAACAATTAGCGGGCAGACTGCCTGAGGATATTGTTTAAATATCAATTAACGTTCGATACAGCAGCTGGTGCGCGCAGTAGCGAGACACGTTGGTAGGAAGCTTATATCTCAATAAGCACTATACACGACCACAAACACTGTTTTAAATAAGAAATGAAACGAGCCAACCGCGCTGATTTGATTATTTCCGCACGCGAAAATGTCTTGTTTTTCTCGTTCGAAAATGGGTTGTCGACACAAATAAACTGTTTTGAATCGCGTTTTACTTCAATGTGTTGAGGGAGAATACACCGGTGTATTTAACATAATCATACTTTTAAGCTTTGAATAAAATAATAACAGATCCGCATCTTACTTGGTCTCAAAATACTCATAATTACAGTTGTCAGGTCTTTCCTGTTCTAAAATAACACAACACAAACATAACATTTACATACAGGCACATACATTGTTTCTGGCCCCACATTAGGATACCCTGTGTCGTGGGACCCAGAAACAGAGACGTCACAAACATAGAAACATCCAATAGCTGGGTTTCTTTTTTCCCCAGCCGGTATTCGAACCCGGGACCTCTCGCATGGTAGACAGATGCGCTAACCACTGCGCCACAGAGGTCATCTGCAAGCCCTTAAAAAGCTATACGGACTCTTTGACTTTTTAAAGGTTAAAACAAGATTAGTTTCTCTGAGCCAAAAGGCTACTTTTAGCTTTAAAGGCTTATTCTTTACAACTTTACTCGTAGCGATATCTTGCTCTAATAATGGTGGATTGCCTAGTATAGGTAGTATAGGTATAGATACCTACCTCTATGTTAGAAGGCTTCATCATCAACCCATTATGTCCCCACCAAGAGGCACGGCTCTCCTCCCGGAGAAAGGTATAGGCTATACTCCACCACGAGGGCCACGTTCGGATTGGTTGACGCTTGTAAGACTAGTGGCTGGTCTACTAGTCTTACAAATGGCAGAAGTTTTCAAGCCGCCCTATTAAGGCTTCTGACTTGGCTTAACGACTGCCATCTTCGACGGCAGCCGGCACCAACTGCTTAACGTACCATGCGAAGCACGGAACCGCTCGGAAAAATGCCACTAGCGTTAGTCATAGACGGTCACCCATCCATGGATTCATCATCATCATCAGGCTATATTAGTCCACTGCTGGACATAACCCTCCCCTAATGAGCGCCAAAGCGCCCTGTCTTCAGGATGCATTGATTGAACGCGCCCAATGTTGCTTAACCTTCGTGATCGTTTAAAATCACTCAGGCAGCTGGGTCTACGAGCGATTAGAAGGCTTATTATTAAAATATCAAAGTAACGTACACAATATTTCTCTGTGAATATTTTAATGGTATTCAAATTTTGCTGGGTGGAATAAATCCCTTTTCAGGAACAGCTGTTATAGCCATGGTAGGGCGCTGAGTTAAATTCATTTCGTATTCAAGGAAGGTACTACAGGAAGCTAATTTTACACTTTGAGGAGAGCGACCAATAAGTTTAGGCGAGGTGCTCGATGGCGCACGGAAGCTCGTCTTATTAATTCTGGGGTTCCGTAAGACCTTGTTTGAGTTAACAGTTATTTTAAGTTTCCTATTGTTTAATTTAGGATATTCTTTTGAGTTTTGAAACCCATATTCACCTAATAGAGTTGTTCAGTAATTGCGTCTCGCTTTAACGTGTGACGTGGTGGATGAATGATTTTACCAATAGGCTATCTGATAGGTTTCTGAAAACTCTCAAATATTTTGCTGGTGTTCATTGCTCAGAAAGTGGTAATTTTTTTTTTTGCTCAGAAAGTGGTAATTTTTCGGTGGTGGAGCCAAAATTATATAAGGAATAATTTTATTTGTACCATAAAGTAGGTACCGGACTTATAACGGTGTAAACTTTTTTCCTCCATTTTTTATATTTCTCTTCATTTTTCATTTGTAATTAACATTTTAAATTACTTCACCCATTTCACGATTTCATTTGGCATTAATTTCTATAGCGTCTGCTCTCTGCTTACTAATTATATTTTATTCTGTTTCTTTCTATCTTAATCAACTTTATTTTATGTTTATTAAGTGAAATAAACCACTATTGGGATTGTACAGCAAACGATTAGATTATTTAATCTCGCACATTACATGTAAATAAGAAAAGAACGTGCTGATGAGTTATTTTTCTACTAGTGACATTAGGAAAACAATTATGTACCTGAAAAGAAAAATCTTCATCAGGATTTTTTCATTTAAAATGTACTCTCGAATTGGAACAAAATATGTTATTGCTAACTTTTGCTACTGCGAATAAACAAATAAATAACAAAAAAGTACAGCTTTGTAAGGCTTTAATTTCTTTTTACTACGATTATTGGTAAGTCCCCTTCGCGCTGGGCTTTGCTGCATTGTCCCATTGTGTCTGAGCTGACAAACTCTATTTGACAAACAATAACTATATTATGTACATTAGAGCTCTCTAATACATCTCTTGTAGAAAATGAGTAAAACGTGAATAAAACCCAAAAACTGGAACATTCAGAGCGAATGTTTTTCAAGGCTTTGGTAAACACTCTGTATACGCGCTGAGCCCGTGCCAGTCCCGATGTATCAGTCAACGTCGGGAAGATCTCGGTAATTGCCCTAATTTTTTTGCTTTCTAATACGGGGTCCTTCGCAACGTTGGGCGATTTAACATGCAGCAATATAAAGCGTTACTTTTGTCTGTACGTGGAGAGATATTCCATGTTATTATTTTTTGAGTAAGTAGAGCAGACGCAGCTAGGGTTGTCATGACTGTGAACGCGTGGGATTCTCATAAAATAATTACGAAATTGTGTCCTAAGATTATCGCATGCGCCACAAGTTTTCAGATTATTACTCAGGATATAATGTGTGAAATTTACTTTGAAAGAACACGCTTAAGACACTGGTAAACATATATTATTATTTATATACATAAATTCACGCCTGTATCCCAGAGGAATAGGCAGATATCAGGGTCTGCCATTATCTTATTGCAAAATCTTCTTTATCCGTGATGCATAATATGTATATTTGTTCTATCGCACTGAAGTAGCTTAAATAGCTATGGAGCGTGCCATGCTAGGTCTCAGACTCGTAGATCCGGCACCCAGTGAATGTCGTTATCCTGTCGCCGGACAAAGGTCAAGAACATTGCCCTCGAGTCTCGAGACTACAATGGAAATTGACTCATGGGCAGGTGGCCCAAGGCTCCCATAGAGTGACAGCCAAGAACAGGACCATGGTCAGTAAGCAGACCAGCAGTCCGATGGTCGGGCGATATCGTTGAGTCGGTGGAGGCTCGTGGATGCGGATGACAAAGGACCAGGAGAGATGCCATTTGAAAAGAACCGTCAGCGGTCCCCCCAGCAGTAGGCAGCGGTGGGCTGATGATGATAATTGAGGCGTCAGCGCAAAAGTAGCCTAACCCACAATTTTTCATATTCGTACTTATCTATTGCAATTTATTTAAAACATAATGCATTTTGTTGTATCATGTTTTAAAGGAGAACAGAATCTGTTATTCATGGGTGAAACTAGGGATAGCCGGTTTTGCATCAAAATTTTAAATATTTTAAATAAATTGCAATAGATAAGACCCTACAATTAATATGAAAAATTGTGGGTTAGGCCACTTTAGCGCTGACGGCCTCAATTATAAATCTAAAGGTAAATCGCTCGTAGCCCCGGCGGCCTAGTAATCTTAAACGATCACGAAGGTTAAGCAACATTGGGCGCGTTCAGTGCATGGATGGGTCACCGTCTATGACTAACGCTAGTGGCATTTTTCCGAGCGGTTCCGTGCTCCGCCAGATACGTTAAGCAGTTGGTGCCGGCTGCCGTAGATAGATGGCAGTCGTTGAGCCAAGTCAGAGGCCTTAATAGAGCGTCGAGCGGCTTGAAAGCTTCTGACAGTAAGACCAGCCACTAGCCTTACAAGCCGCCACCAATCCGGACTTGGCCCCGTGGTGGAGTATATATGACCTATACCTTCCTCAGGGAAGAGACCCGTGGCTCTCGGTGGGGACATAATGGGTTGATGATGAAAGGTGTATCGCCACGGTACGCGATGTCGCGCATTACCATGATGAGCCCGCACCGACCTCCGTGAAAAGAGGCTAGCTCGTGGAAGTTCGAGATAGCGCGGAAGCGTGCAGCCCAGTACTTCGGATCCAATGCGAGTAACTTCAAAGGTACCTACGCTACGGGATCTCTAGGTAGATAAAATGCTAGATTGATAGAATAGATCGCTAGCAAGCACCGATACACACGTTATGAGTAAATCTCGGTGCGCCGCGTAGTAGTCCGTGCCCGTCCAGATTCTAACGATCGCGCTCGCGAGTGGAATCTAGCTCTAAAGTGCACCATCAATTCTCATCCACATCACGGTATTTTGCCATCACGTTGTTGCACCATAAATCAGTGTAAAATGGAGCTTAGTCGACTACACAGCGCGCTCTCCAAACAATATATAACCATAAACAGGATTTTAGAACACATTTTGCGTGGTTGATTTTGGTCTGAGAGTAGTCAATGTAACGCCGTTTGACTAATGGGTAGCTATTTTAGGAGCGACGATACTAACGCTATTAAGATTTTTTAAGAAAATATTTTTGGAATATAAAATAAGTACCTAACTGTAGAAATAAGTATTTGTGTAAGCATAAGGGTCCTATTTACGTTACAATTGAAGTTTTTAAAGTTACACTTACACTTTTACAATTTATGTAAAAGTATGAAATTAATGAAAGTTCTAAAATAGGATAGGATAGTCTCTAAATAATAGCCTTATTTATATTGCCTATCTTATCTTCTATAAACCTAGTTGAAGTAATCCTATTTATTAAAATTATGTAATGGGGCCAAACTGTTATAGTGATTCTGTTAATGCAACAGATTTTTTATTTTGTCAATACTTAATATTACATACTTACATATTAAATGCGTAATTATTTAATATGCATATTGTAGACAAGATAAGATAAGATAAGAATATTCTTTATCGTACCAAGAAAAACAAATACAAAACATTTACAAACATACGGTACAATTGTCGGCTCTAGCTAGTCTAGTTTGATGAAAACAAAATAATTCGGATGGTATTAATCCAACGTCATCATTAATTTGTGCAGATAACCAAAATTAATTAAATTTCGCAATTTGCATCTATCTACATTGATTAGTTAACAAACATTTTGCGCATCCATATTTTATTCGTTGCAGAAACCGCAGTTGGGAAAATTTTTTGAACAATCATCTATCGTTACTTTGAGTCATCTGAAGGAACCAAAAGCAAGATAAGAACCACAGGGGAAATGTATCGATATACGTATAAACTACCTATAAACGACTTATATTTTATTATTAATAGGACATGAATAGGTGGTTCATTGAAGAAAAAATCAAATAATGAAAGCCGCTAGGCTATAAAACCAGCGTGAAATATAGGTCAACGAAAAAATAATAAAGCGTAGTCTAAAAATATTACGAGTATTAGGTATCTACATGTAATGCAGGCAATTATGTTTGCCCGGAGAAAAGCCGAAATAAAACTATGTGCCTTTTCACTGCGCATTTCTTCACTTTATTAAAGTCCCAAAATACTTTGATTAAAAATATTACGACTGAGGTAAGACTTAAAACATTTTAAGACCGGTCAGGGTCACTTTCTTCTTATCCCTCAGCTGAATGCTTTAGAAGCGCAGCCATTGTCGTGGCGAAAGTTTCGAATGCTTTCATTCAAACTTGTGTTCTGTGGGCCGCGGCGGTGGAGGCCAATGAATGGCGGACGAGCAATCTGTCCCAACTCAGCTGATTTAAGACAACTTTGCCACCCACGCCTCCTGCCATTGTGTCTTACTTAGGCCAAATTTTGACTGAAGGCGTCACTTGCAAGAAACAGGGCGCTCAAGAACCAAATTATCTCTTGGTATTTTTTAGGGAGCAGGGTACCTACTCATGCGATATTTTGTGAAATTATTTTTTAAATAAATTATCTTTCTTTATTTAACACTTTGAAGTAATCGTTTCACCAAGAAAATGTAAAAATAGCTCCAAACAACGCGTTGCACAATGCACAGGCAATGGAGAAGTTGGGAAGTTCATTTGTTAATTTGAAAGCCCCGAAATGAGCATATTTGAGCCACTTGAACTTTGTGAATAACGGGGCGAAATGATGAAAAACTCAGCTGCAGTCTGTTTGTTTCACTTTTGAATAAACTCAGCATCAAACGTTCAGATTGCCATATTACGGTATCGCGGTCGCGGCCGTTTATCAAAATGGGAAAAAATCGGTCTCCGCTATTGAAAGTTTTCTCGCATCGGTCGGAAGGTCTCGAGATATGAGAACTTAGCTGGCACTCGTAAAAAGGGCAACAGCTGCCAACATTGTATCAGAACACAGTGAATAATAGAAGCTATACCTACGATAAGTGCTCGATAGTGTAAAAATGTAGCGTTTTTTATCTTTGTGCTTCACGAATCTATGGTGAGAAAAATTGGATGTTATGTCGTCTCACAGTTTGAAAAGTTTTATTGTAAATAGTTGAGCTATTTCACTTTTACAGCCGCGTCTGTCTGCAGTGATTTTCCGAGCACGTTCTTAGAATTTTATGGGTCGTATTATGTGTGTTGTGATGTGACCCACATTCAAACGTCATCGTGTCTTTTGTTAGACAAAAAGTGCTTTATAAAGACAAAATCTGTGCTCAGTACGGGTAGCACGATGACGTGCCGTGGCGGCTTTGACAAATTCTGACGTTTTAGCCCGCAAAATGTGTGACTTACACATTTCTTATGCTACAATAACTGAAATAAATTATAGTTAGCTGCCTGTTTTTGAACTAAAGCTTTCGTAAGCACTACACATTGAAAATTTTTGTACTTGGCTTTTTATCGGACAAGTCCGACCCAGTTTCACCATCATTAAGTTCTGCGAATCGGAGCGAAACCTGTTTGGACTCGTCTTATGAAAAGCCAAGTAAGTTGATCCGGCCCAAAAATTTACAGTTAGCCTCCCTGTAATTCAAAATCAAAAATTGGTTTATTGCACAGAAAAAGTATGGGTGCTAGACCCACACTAGGCATGACCTGTTTCGTGGGTACTACTACTCTAAATATACACTATACATAGGGTGTCTTAGCTTTCTGTAACTTTTAGCTTTCTGTAACATTGAAGTGACGAATCTAATTTAATATTAACAGATCAAACATGAGTCTTGACAGCCTCGTTCATTGAATCAGTGCATAGTCTGCAGGAGCTAGAACATGTATCTTAATGAAAGTGTCATGTCGTCCGGGATGGCGCATATTCAGGCCATTGCGATGCCGATGTGTCGACACTACACAACGACGATATAGGGATATCGATGAGAGAGATATCAATAAGTGTGATGAAATCCAAAGAGGTTTGTGTCTTAACGGTTTTAATACGACTGAAGATACGAACACGAAGATATTGACGATCTCTGTGGCGCAGTGGTTAGCACATCTGCCTACCACGCGAGAGGCCCCGGGTTCGAACCCCGGCTGGAAACAAAAAAAAAAGAAACATCAGGTCTTGGATGTTTACATATTTGTAATGTCGCTGTTTCTGGTTCCGCGACACAGGGTATCCTAGTGTGGGACCAGAAGTAATGTATGTGCCTGTATGTCTAACACATTTTTCATAGTTTAGTGCATTAGTTTTCACTGCTTCGTTCGTTTAGCAGTATCGTCATCACCACGGGTCGGGAGTTCAATTACCGCTGAGGGCAACAACTGTGATTTGTTAGCAGAAGGCGGAAGGCAGTTCAAAAAATCAAATACGAGGGCCGAGATAATAAACTCCATGTTTGTGTAGTTCTGGTCTGGTAACTAAATCAATCTGGTCAAGCAACTAACAATTGTGCTAGCACTTCGCCTTATTAAACTGTACAGAAGCGGCTATCATCATCATCATCAACCCATTATGTCCCCACCGAAGGGCACGGGTCTCATCCCTGGGGAAGGTATACTCCACCACGGGGGCCAAGTCTGGATTGGTGGAGGCTTGTAAGACTAGTGGCTGGTCTTACTGTCAGAAGTTTTCAAGCCGCCCTAAGGCCTCTGACTTGGCTTAACGACTGCCATCTATCGACGGCAGCCGGCACCAACTGCTTAACGTGCCTTGCGAAAATGCCACTAGCGTTAGTCATAGACGGTGACCCATCCATGGACTGAACGCGCCGTATGTTACCAACTACTTAGCGTGCCTTGCGAAGCACGGAACCGCTCGGAAATATGACACTAGCGTTCGTCATAGAACGGTCACCCATCTATAGAAGAGGCTATATTGTCGTGAAATTGGAGCGCTTCATAGACTCTTAACGTAGCTTTAGCTAATCCCGGCATTATTTTATAAATCTGTCACTCGCGTAGAAGGTGAATAGCTAAGTAAGCGACAATCTAAGCGCTTTAATATTATAACAGGCAATGGCGGGCGCGCGCCTGAATTATTAAATAAACTCATTTTGGCAACTCCCTACACACCCGGACGATTCTCGTAAGAGTTAACTTTTTAATTGGTTCATTTTCACAATTTAGGCGCTAATTGACACATGTATGTACAAGGCAAATGCATGGTGGTGAAACATTATAAATAATATTATTCACTTCGCGGTGTCTTGAGCACCCTGTTGCCTACAATACTATCTTTCAGGCATCATACAACCAGCAAAGCCAACCACACGCTGATAAGGTAAAGGTGAAGATCTGCATACTGGCTGTGCTTCTGATTCTCGTTAAAAGTTGCAGCTTCAACACAGGACAAATCAAGACAACAAGGTAAGGTTGGTCCGAAAAACAGCTTCAACACAGGACAAATCAAGACAACAAGGTACGGTTGGTCCGAAAAACAATCTTTCTTGGTAATGGATCCAATGTCACAGTGGCTAAAGAGGCAATTTGCTGCAGATGAGCATGTTTGAGGAGGCTTTGGAATCACCGGGTGGTCCCGAATCAATCTGAAGATACCAGCGAGACTAGATGAAATAGCTATAGGCAAGCTAGAAGAGCAAGGATCGGCTAATCTCTTCGTCTCTCTCGATACCTTCTGCGTCTCTATAAGGTAAACGGTGTCTAATAAACAGGATGCCTAAATAGGGAACGCGCCGATTAAATAAATAAATTTATATTTTACAAGACGTCTAAAGTCACAAAGCTACTACTAACGTTCCTGGAGGAAGGAATAGCTTAAAATATCCTACTCAGAATGAGAATCAATATTGCAGGTAGGTAGTTGAATTTTATACGATTCATGAACTGTTTGTTTCCTAGCGGGAGCTAATTTATTTTTCATCTAAATTAATATTTGATTGCCAACAATTATTTTGGTCGGCAGCAATACTTGGTCAATAAATAATCCATGTATGGTCGGTAAATTTATTAATTTAGGCAGCACAATTAATGTTTAGTGAGGAATGGAGTAACAACATTTTCATTCCAAATTTTTCATTAATTATTTTAAGTTTCAAATATAACGTGTGTTCCAACGTACATATTAAAATTTAATTAACACGTCTGGATTCAGAATGCAGCCATGCATGCAGTGGAAGCGGGGCACGATGTGTAAAGCATAGCGCTATTAAAATATGCTAACACGGGGGACGGATACACTCCCAGCGGACAATGGCAGTTTGCATTTTATAAACAACACGCTTTCATTACAAGCAATAACCGCAGCTTTACCAACGACCACTCTCTTTGTTGAAAATCTTGCTCAATATAGTGCCAAGCACAAGTTCGATTCACGTTCGGTGGATGTGTTAATTAGTTTTGCCTTACCATCTATGATACATGATTTATAAAGCATCTAGTGTCTACATCACGGAACTTGCCCGTCAACTTTACCCTTTTTGCGCAAGTATTGTAGTTCCCAACTTTAAAGGAATTTAAGGTTTCTTTTAGTTGGTTGCTTCCAGATTCTACTGGTATGTTGCAATTTGGATGGTCCTTTTACCGTTGTATGGTGTGTAGGACCAGTTACCTCTCCCCTCGAACTAAAATATGGCCGCCTTAGGCTGCCTTAAATCTTGCGCTGCTTAGGACATATTATTATTTAGATTGAGTAGACTTGTTAGCACTCATACGTGCAAAGACAACTAAGACACTGGTTTTTTTATGATCTTCTTGCTTGTTTCCTTCTTATGATATTTAGTTGGCTCTTACTGGGAGTTTCAATAAAGTTTCATATAAATGGAGGTATGTTCCGCTTTGGCTGGCTACTAATAATTCTAATAGATTCGAGTTTGTATTGAGACAGTTTTGGAAAGTGCCTTTCCTAAAAAAACAGTAGCAGTTACATCTAAGGTCCTTTGAAGGAACTAAAAAGGTTTTACTGAATCCTAAAGAAACGACCCTGGAAACACATGTCGCCGTGTCGGTTTCCAAAACATGTGAGTGTGAACGTGCGATTAAATATGCATGAGGAGAATTATTTCACTCGCAAAAAGATGGGAGTCGGTAGCGGCAGCAACAACTAACTGGGCTGCTGAGAATTTTAATTCTGCAGTTTTCCCGAAATTAAACATGAAACATTGTTCGTAGTACGAACTCGGGGCGATGGAAAAATAGCCGCTGCTTGTTTGAATAAACACAATCAGAATATGCAAACATTTGTTCGCACTTTGGAATTATTGTACGTTTGAAAGAGGTGTTTTCACTTTTTGACGGGTTGAGTGCTCTACTGCTAGAGCTAGTGAGATAAGAGGGTACTTTAAATACTTAGTTTATTTCACTAAAGTCCTGTCTCAAGTAGCAGTTACTTAAGGCAGTTAAATATGTACCCATGTAGTTGTATTTTTTTACCTTCAAATATTCTATCTTAGAGGCCTTTTGTTTCATATTCACAGATATAAGAAATTAAGAAAAATTAGACATCTTTATTCGTATCTTTAATTATACATTCGGAAATTTATTAGACTTCAGGCTATAAACATACGATACGCATTTATTTCGTAGTCAGTGGCGAGGTGGGCTCATGTGGTGATTAAACCTATATCACAGTAAAAATTAAAATTTTCTAAATAAATAAAATTATATTCATAGTAACAAAGAAACTGTGAATTTTTAACCTTACAAGTAAAAGTAGGTTTAGATTTTCATGGGATAGATTTTGAAAATCTAGACCATGAAAATCTAAAAAATATTTTGGAGAAAAAACCGATAAAAACCCAAACATTGTCATTTAAAAAAAAATTATTTATTTCATGAGTATATTATGTCTACTGTATCTATCTATCATTCTCCGTAACAGGTTGGCATGTACCATGCAGTGGAATTAAGTTATTTACAAAAAATCCCCACATCCGTGTGAAAATGGTAGGTTCTACTCAGAAATGCGTAATAACCTGTCATCATCAACCCATTATGTCCCCACCGAGCGGCACGGGTCTCTTCTGAGGAACGTATAGGTCATACTCTACCACGGGGGCGAAGTCCGAATTGGTGGAGGCTTGTAAAACTAGTGGCTGGTCTTACTGTCAGAAGTTTTCAAGCCGCCCTAACATGGCTTAACGACTGCCATCTATCGACGGCAGCCGGCAGCAACTGCTTAACGTGCCTTGCGAAGCACGGAACCGCTTGGAAAAATGCCACTAGCGTTAGTCATAGAACGGGCACCCATCCATACACTGAACGCGCCCTACGTTGCTTAACCTTCGTAATAGTTAAAAATCACTCGGGCAACCGAGGCTACGAGCGATTCTTCGTAAAACTCTAATAATATCTTATTATCCTAGGTGGTATTGCAGGAATTTTAAAGATATTTCCATTCATAGTAAAGTAACTATTTACGAAGTCGACTATCCCGGACTGTATGTAGAGATTAACAATCAAGCTAGCTATTATGATAATTGGTACGGTTAACTAAACAGCACTAATTAGGGACTGTGTGGCAAAAGCTAACAGATCATGTTGTATTAAATACTGGAAACTGAAATAAGGCACTGTGAATATTAATTTACGAAGCAACTCATCAATTTCAAAATAACAAAAAATCTATTTTCAAAATATCGATTCGAGTCGAAATGAGTTTACTACAAACGGAAGGCAGAGCGAATTTATTGCATTTTGTTGCCCAATTCCTCAAAATATTAATTCGCCCTCATTATCATCAAAATTGGAAGCTGTGTTGGTATTGTAAATTTCACTAACGCGGTTTTTTCGTTACCACATTCCACTGGTTGTTAAATCTGTAAAATACGTTACAGTTGTCTGGAATAAATTGCAATTAGCAATAAGGCCGCCAATTGTACTGTTACCTTGTAAATAATTTATGTTTGTGATTTTTCCTCGTGTACAATAAAGAATATTCATATCTTGTCTTAAATATATTATTATACGGTAAAACGTTTTGTAGTTACCACTAATGATAGTCTTTTGATTGTAATCAAACCAGCTATCGATAACGAAGAAAGTGCTTCCCTTCATTACGGGGTTTTGATTAATTAACACAATCAATGGAAAAAATATTATCAAGTAAACATCGTAAATCTCACTGATGGTGATGTTTTTTTTTTTATTTAGGACTTATTGCCTAGAAATTAGAATAAACACTGCCGGTCTGTACCGAATCATTTCTTGATAAAAAAACTTTGGCCTATGTTAGTTAGGAAATTACTATAATTTATAATGATTCATGAGATTTTTATATAGATGTCGGTAGGTACCTAATGAGGAGACGCAAATACCTATGGAAATCGATTCCTTTAGATTCAATTGCTTTTTTTTTAGGACAACTAACTTCTTATCTTTTAATTAAATAATATTAATAATGAACTAAATAAAAATATAACTTAAATATAAAACTATTCTAGTACCTAGATAGGTACTAGAATAGTTTTTAATGCTTTTTACACATGACAATAAAATGCTGACAGGCGAAACAACAGATCAGATGAGCATACCTGGGCACAAGCGTCAAGGAGGTTTACATTTTTGTCCCCAGCCAGGGTTCGAACCATGGTAGGTATGGTAGGTATGTAGAGGCGCTAACCTCTCATGCTAGGTAGAGGCGCTAACCGTGGCTAAGGTCATCAAAACGTGTTACGAAAGAAAATATTAATAATTTCCGGTGCTATTAGCAACGTTTAGCCTCTCAAAGCGGGACATATTTGCCTTCTGCCTCCAAGCAGTGTTCCCATCAGCTCCAGTATCACTTCATCCGCATACCCGCCCATTTATAATGCAAATTCCGCTCAGCTACCGACGCTTATTGACACCGACATCGTTTGCCAGCCGCGCCCATTGATCGGGTAAATATTTAAGCCGATTTGGTGTCCTCTACGGCTGGAGAATCGTAAGCAGATGTTGTTGTTTACTTTGTTGTTTGTTGGTATTCTTTCACTGGTTTAGACTAATATATGTACATGTGCATAATCGAATAACTCAGCTCCTTGTATTTTGTGGGATTATGTTGTGTAAGACAGTGTATAAAAAGCGCTTCTCAAAGCTTTTTTCTTTAGGTTCCAAATGTATTTGTTTTTTCTTCAGATGCGGATAATAAAGAGTTCTAATCTAATCTAATTTAATATGTGTGAATATATTTCCAATCCGGTGATTCTCTGAGGAACGTTACCTGAGCCTTAAGAATCCCTATTATTATAAATGCAAAAGTGTGTCTGCCTGTTACCTCTTCACGCTTAAACCACAGAACCTATTTAGATGAAATTTTAATTGCGGAAATTATCTTAACAGAGACAAGAAAAAAAGTACAGATCCCGTTGTCAGTCGGCAAAAGTAGTGAAAAAGTAGAAAAGTACAGGTCCCTAAGCCTCCTATAGTTATCTGCGAAGTCAATATTATTGACCTAATAAGACAATTATGTCAAAGTAAACTTGTAAACTAGACTAAAACAAAGACTGATGCATTAAACTGCTACGTGTCAATACAGCTTTGTTTATGCAGAACAATCACACTGTTGACCGAGATTAGGGCGATTATTCATGGCTTTATCAGCTAGTAGAAAGAAACAGAGGTACCTCTAGTCACGAACTCACGACTTATTAGAAGTACTTTTCTAAAAGTTCTGTAATCTATTTTACATTTGCAGAAACCAACAGTTCGGAGTTAAGAGGTACGAAATCAGTTTTTTTTTGCCTTAAATTAATTTTACAACCCCGATAGTCCTAACTTGCACTTGTGTTGATTTAGCATATTTTGAAAACGCGATTGTGGAACCACTACTTTCCTTACATTTATCCTCATTCTCACGTAGTTACTGGTAAGTCAGACCCCAAATTCAAAATTCGTTGTTCAACGCGTAATTTGTTAGTCCGCTATAACTTACAGTCTATGAAATAGTGCAGAATTTATTTTTGCACCTTCTGAGTGTATTTGTTTCAAGGCCTTATCTCGAAGTGCTTGCGATCGGCCGCGGGCGGTGTGGACAGATTAGGCGCTTGTAATCCCGCGGTGAGAAACAATACACTTGTGAGACTATAAATATAGCTTAATCTCTTTTCTTTTGTGAAGTCGCTGTATAAATGGAGTCAGATCAATTGGGAATTGAATAAACATTGTCGAAATACACCTCCTTGAAACGCAGTGGATGATGTTGGTGAGAGAGAAAAGGAGAAGTGATCTGATTACTATGGGCCCTATTTCTGAAAGGAAACAGAGTTTTTTTGTACAAAAATTTTTTTTTAACGTTGGTACATTATTATAGACGATACGATGGTACCTACCCGTTACAAGCAAAATAACTAAGTACTTAGCTAATTGTGCAAGTTTAAGTAAGTAACTCAAAATCATATCGTATGACTTTTGCTTCTTGGAACACATTTGCATAAAGAATAAAATTGTTGTTTTGAAATAATAGCCTCAGTAGCTGAGGCTATTATTTCAGTACTGCAGTGCAGAAAAAGGGTCTTGGCAACAGAATGTGTACCTACTTAATCTCAGATTAAAAGAAAAATGAGTACTTTAACATAATTTTTTCTGCTAAGATCATTCACTGCTTTCGTTTGTCCCGGACTGCATTACTTGCAAGTTACAAAAACTTCGAGGGTGGTACGTGCGCAACTGCATACATAATGAAATTAATTAAAAGGGTAAACGTACCTGTTAAATGCTTAAATTCAAATTTACTTTTACGAAATCGAACTTTGTTATTAACACAAAGCTTCAACCTTCCTAATAAAACATAGTACGTTTAAAAAATTTAAGTATCGGGTTCCCAAAGCGCGCTTCGAGGTTCAAATTTTTCCTCTTTTCCGGTAGCCTAATTTTCAATTTATGTGCCAAATGTCATTGTAAACCAGGTATATTTCGAAAAGAACGCTGCAGTAGTAAAAATACTAAGCTAGCAATTGCGCAGTCAATTAAAATAAATTAATAACTAGGTAAGGTAACCTAAGTAAGCTTAATAGTATAACAGAGTAAGTCTAAAACAAACATTATCAGAGTGACAATCTTATTGCCCTGCCTCACTAGGACGCCATGGCGACGTCGCCAGCGGCCCGTATCCAAGCAGTTAATATTGAAATGTATGGTGCCTAACTCACTTGGCGACGGTCTGGCAACGCCGCCATTCAATACAAACTGCTTGGATACGTAGCTGGCGACGTCGCCATGGCGTCCTAGTGAGGCAGGGCACTAATAGGCTAATACTGCACACTATAGCCCTAATCCAGACCGATTTTCCCGTAGCGTGCCATGGCATTTTAAATCGATGAACCTGATCATTTTGTGGTATGAAGTAACAGCCCGCTGGAATTGAAAAGCTATATAGCTATTGTAGGTATATTACTACACTAACAAATTGTAGTATTTTTTTCATCTTACCTTTGCAGGATCTTGGTGTTACCCAGTGGCGTAGACCGACGCTCTCCTGCAAAGCAGCGTCCGACTGACAATGGAGCTACTGCTCCTCCTTAACATTCTTGTGGCACAGAGAGCACACTATTGTCTCACTACACACTGCACTTTATCATCTTACCTTTGCAGGATCCTGGTGTTGCCCAGTGGCGTAGACTGACGCTCTCCTGCCGAGCAGCGTCCGACTGACGATGGAGCTACTCCTCCTCCCTGACATACGGTCTTGCGGCACAGGCAGCATACTGTTGGCTCACTACACACTGCACTTTAAGTATCACTCGATAGAAAAATACACTAACTATGCTTTTGGCACCTATACACTTTCACATTTAAATTACTTAATAATGCTTGCTAAATTTCTTCTCCTAGAGGCACTAAGTTTTAATTAATCTACGTCACAATAACTTATTACGCGTTTTGATTAAGCCCACACTTTTTCTCTGAGAGGAAACCTGTAGTGGGGCGTATATAGGCTGCTTAGCTACGATATTTTTTTATTGATACATATATTTTGGGGCGTGTTTGCGTTAGTTGCAGCTTCGGTTCCATTTTTGATCTGAAACAACGAAATCACAAAATAAATTCTAACGTCTTTACATCATCTACTTGGTATAAAAATACCAAGCCAAAAAGCTAATCCAACGAGCGAAACCCGCGGATATCTATCTGCATAAAAAAGTTTCTTTGCAACAAAAGCGTTCATTTTTAATATTAAATTATGCTCGGCGAATGCGAAATTCTGACAAAACGGATTGCTGGGAATAAAATCGTGCGGTTTCGCGAAAACACGACATTCATTTAAATGCGCCGTCATGAGGTTTACATGTTTGCTATCCGTATTTATAGGACTAAGAGCTTAACGATTAGTTTCGGAACTACTCCATCTCTAAGAGCTGGTTTACGGTTCGGTTCACATCAGTGCCTGGCCAAAGTAATGAATCAATTAAGGAAATAGCCAAGTTACAGATAGCAGGTATAGTTCATTGGTAGTACCTGCATTGTTTGCACTACCTACTGTACGGGGTGGTAGCGCGTTGGTGGCGTTAATTCGATTTGAGCTAAGGACTTTTTTATAAAAATATAGTAGCAACACAACTCGCCAATTATGAAGGAAAGTATGGTAAGCTAAAAACCACATTTATTGAAGGTAGATTGATGTTGTTACAATTACTTTTAGTCATTGAAGGTTGTGTGAGCGATAACCAGATAATATCAGCGTTAAGAACTATTGTTTTGCTCACGTTAAGAGCGTCGTGGCAAAACTATTCTTACTTTTAGTGGTTTTTGCAATACGCAAATTTAAATAACTACTAAAATACTAGTTTATCTATACTTAACATTCGTCACATTTGTCTACACAATACCTCCTAACAAGCCATGTACTCGTGGTACTTATTGGCAAACTATTCTTACTTTTAGTGGTTTTTGCAATACGCAAATTTAATCACGCAGGCAGGGTTTATAATGTCATGGTACCCATTGGGTGTTCAACAAACCTCTGACAACTGAAATTCAATCCATAAAATCGACATTGCAATCAGTGTGTATAATGTTAGTGCTTGAGATAAATTCATCACGTCTTATAACTTATTTTCGACGTTTTTCGAGGAGCCCAATCGGTGGGACCACGTGATCTTAGAAAATGATAGTTTGCATACTCGTAGTCCGATTAGTTAATCGGACCAACTGGAAAGAAAAGTTCATATCGTCCGATTGGTAGGACAAAGGCAGGCGGACCACGTGGCCAGAGGGCCTTATGATGCCAGCCTTCGATCTAAAAAGCATTTTTTCTGAATTGGAGCGACCTCACACAGCGCCAGGTACGTAGCGCGGGATCAAGGGCGCTATTACGTAACATTGCTACTCTGAACTGTCAAATACTTTTAAAAATGTTCGGAAACGTGAAAATTGATAACCCGATACGCGGAGAGTTACGTAATAAGAGAGCTGTTCCTGTGTGTGGTTCAAGCGTGACTCGCTCTTGAACTGCGTTTAAAATTTTGGACATATTTTGCCAGTAACCAATTACTTCTATAACAAGAAAAGAGGTCAGATCGCATTCTATTTTTAAATTCTAACATCAATCTGCCTACATCACAACTTGATATTTCCTTTTCTTGTCGCAATTATGTTAGGAGTGCAGAGAAGCATGTAACGTTGCTCACTTGCCGCGTCAGATGTCGCAGGTACAACTGCAAAGCGAAGCATTTAATATTGCTCGCTACTGCCTTCAACTGGCGGCTCTAATTGTATACGAGGCGGGTTCACACATCAAGGATTCCGTACCATACTACTGTACTTATTCATCAGCATCATCATCATCAACGCATTATGTCCTCACCAAGGGGCACGGGTCTCTTCCCTGAGGAAGGTATAGGCTCAGAGGTATACTCAACCACGGGGGCCAAGTCCGGATTGGTGGAGGTTTGTAAGAATAGTGGCTGGTCTTACTGTCAGAAGTTTTCATTTATTAATTATAGTATTTTAAACAGAGCTTGGCCGGTTAAATATTTTCTACTGTTTTGTGCCTTAGCGATAAAAACGTAAATGTGATTTAGGTGTTTTTAGCAATTTTTTGTTCGCGTCGCATTTTCTCACACAAGTATTGGTGTCGGTGGTGGTGTGTTCGTGTCTTGCTTCTGCTTGAAAAAGTGGGAGGGAGAGCGGTGCATTTACTAACCGCATGGTGCCTGTGGGATTTTGGCGGAATTTAGCAAAGTAATTTCCACATTTTAATCCTATTCTGGATTTCCGCAAATTAACGCCTGATTTCATACAATTTTTTGTTTCGTATATTTATTATTTTGTAAAGACACATTGTTGCTACAGTTTTATATTAATTTAAGATTAAGAGTAAAAATGTTAATGATTTGACTGTACTACAGTATACCAGAAGGTCTCACGACCAGGGCCCCGATTCTGTTCATCATCATCAACCCATCATGTCCCCAGCAAGGGTCACGGGTCTCTTCCCTGAGGAAGGTATAGGCCATACTCCACCACGGGGGCCAAGTTCGGATTGGTGGAGGCTTGTAAGACTAGTGGCTGGTCTTACTGTCAGAAGTTTTCAAGCCGCCCTAAGGCCTCTGACTTGGCTTAACGACTGCCATCTATCGACGGCAGCCGGCACCAACTGCTTAACGTGCCTTGCGAAGCACGGAATCGCTCGGAAAAATGCCACTAGCGTTAGTCATAGACGGTGACCCATCCATGGACTGAACGCGCCGTGTGTTGCTTAACCTTAGTGATCGTTTAAGATCACTCAGGCTGCCCAGGCTACGAGCGATTCTGTTAGCGCATTATAATTCAAAGACTGATACATGGTCGGGGAACGTGACGAGTTTTTTCATACCATTGACGCCTAGATTGAATCATTTGAGTGCGCGCGAAGACTTGAAGCGGCAATGAAACTAAATCACCATGTTCAAGCTGTTGTCATTGTACCACAATGCATTAACAGAATCTAGGCTCTGGTTACGGTAGCAGGACGTCGCTGGATGCGGGCGACACAACACCGGAAAGTTTAGTGAGCTAAACTAAACTTTAGGGGAGGGGGCTATGTCGTGGGTGTCAAATAGCTGATGATGATACCATAAGGACCGTATTACCGTTAGACTAATGAGTATATGGGTGAGATGAAGTATGCATTTTAAGGCGGGGAGGAATTGATCTACTTTCAGCCATACCTACGTTAGTCGCTATGTGGTACCACCACTTCTCTCCTCTTATTCAAAAGGTAGTCATATCTACGCTGACATAGTAATAACTTTGTGAGAGTATCCTCGATTGTTTCTAAATGTCCCCTAGTCTAACCCATCTAATTCATCAGCCACCACTGCTAAAATATATGAATAAAAAATATTGGTTTTGCAGAGTATGGCAGGAGTGGACTGAAGAGCAAATGTGGATGGAAGGGCGGGTAAAAGTCGCCCCACTCGGACATACGACCAAATAGGGGATATATTAGCGAAGGGCACGATCAAAATATCCGAAGCCGGCGTGTGTACTGCAACGACAAAAAAATGCTGAGAAAGCGAAAGAGGACTGTCAAGACCAAGGCAAGTTGCAGATCTCTGGTCCACCCCTACCTCGACAGGAAACAAGTGTAACTTTTTTTTAACATCATATCGTGTATAATATATAATTACTTATCCGTTAATATACACTGTATATTAACGGATAAGTAATTAAATATGAAAAACAATACGTTTACGGCATCCAAAAGAGTGTACGAGCATTTAATGCTTCTTAACGTTTCCACTGGAAGACGTAAAGCTTTATAACAGAGCCACTTTAGCCTCTGACTATAGGGACACTCGTGCGAGAGGCGGGGGCAATGTCTTGTAACTACCCTAGGATTTGCGAGCTCCGCAAATGGACTGAAAGCCTTTGCCAGCCCATTTAGCGCTCATTTAGTTTCCGAATATACTTCGGAGGTAGGATTAACATGTAATAAAAGTGGTGGTTGGCTAGCTCCCGTTTCCTACATTACGCTCCGGATAGCGGTCATCTTCTCACAAGCAAATGCGGGTGAAAGGTATTGCTACAAATAAGTAAGAATTTAAACTGGGAACTTAAGAAATACGAAAATGAAGACAAAGAATAATCTGAATACTTCAATAACTACTAGCCGTTGATTTTGAAACTCATGAAATACTATTTGTTGCAAAGTAACCATTGAAGGAATATTTATGTTGAATTTTTCAACAAGTAATAAAAAGTTTTCACACTACACTTGTCTCGGTTCTAAAGTACTCTGTGCTGTCGTATCCAAACAAAGACATAACAAATATTGAAATACACACAGACTGTCTACATAAAATTCATTAGTATACGAATTAGATTCCAGAACCTCTCAGATGTGAAGCAACCATTCTAGCGATGTGCCTCCATCACCGTCTGTCGACGTCATTCATTAATGGTAATGGTTGAAAAATTCCATGACTACAAGAAACAACAAACGCAGTGAATTGCAAAGAAACCATCTGATTTGTCGTGATTGCCTGTCACTGGCAGGAGTGGACAGGCCAAGAGTAATTGGAGTTAATGAACATGGATATAGCCCTCGTAATCACGGGTTGTTCTGTGGGAAAAAAGGGGAACTCGAAATAATTAACAGGCTTTTTGCGTCCGCCATCATTCTAGCACAAAGAGCACGAGATCATACAGAAATACCGCTTTCTAGTTTAGTCACTCTAAAAAGGCCGATGGCGTCTTATTTTAATAACAAAATTCGGAAACGAAATGTAAATGTAAAATTGTAAAACTAGTAATGTGTGGTTTCATCATCGTCAACCCATTATGTCCCCACCGAGGGGCACGGGTCTCATCCCTGAGGAAAGTATAGGCTGAACTCCACCACGGGTGCCAAGTCCGGATTGGTGGAGGCTTGTAAGACTAGTGGCTGGTTTTACTGTCAGAAGTTTTTCAAGCCGCACTAAGGCCTCTGACATGGCTTAACGACTGTCAACGGCAGCCGGCACCAACTGCTTAGCATGCCTTGCGAAGCACGGAACCGCTCGGAAAATGCCACTAGCGTTAGTCGGTCACACATCCATTTAGTGACAGTGAATGTTACTCCTGGTCGTTCCAGCTCTGGATTAAATTGTTGGAATAATAACTGGAATACAGTAAGCCGGTCTTAGTAGAAGTTTACTTAATTTGCCTATTTGATTGATTTTCAGCCTGTTAATAACTTAACCACGTTAACCTTCTAACTGATTCATATTATGTCTAAGCCCATTATGTCGCTAATGCGCTGCGAGAATGCAGTGCCAACGAAATGGCTCTGAACTTAATTTTCCACCCGTTTCTTATCAAGGACTAGAAAGTAGCAGAATGTTGTACCAAAATGTAACAAAAATGTGTAGTGCTTACTTAACACTGTTAATGTAAAATTTTCTGCTATGCGTAAATTTATTTTTGCTTAACGTAAAAGTAACATAAAATACAAGCATATTTGGGTTGTGGGAGGTTCGTCATGGATTATGAAGGATGTTCGGTAGTAAAGTATTAGGAAGCGCCGTGATCCATTAAGGTGTTTGCACCACATTTATACGAGTCTCCTAAGATTATTATGGCATTTCTTTTGTCGTCATTGAATGGCAAATCTATTTAACGCTCCTCCTAGTCAAAGTAGAAGCATAGACACAATGTTTAAACTGTTAGAAGCTTCCGAAATGTTATCCACTCATACACATATTCACTCACGTTTCTATAAGCATACTTAAGCACACTCTCTAAGTATTTTTATAGAAACGTGGAAAATTTCTAGGCAGTAACTCATAATAATAACGAACTAATAAAATAAAAAGGAAAACTATCACGACTAACAAGCCTTTCAAGCATAACTGGTAATAGGCGATCAGATTTCAAAGCTACAACTTCGTACGAAATCCATTGTAACGAAGTTTTTAATTCTGTAAAGCTGATAAAAAAGCCTCTTTATACGGAACCCTACACTGTGCGTCGCCCGACATGGACTTCGTCGGTTTTTATATCTATTATTTATATATTGTAATCATTAGTATAATGTATTCTGATTTAGAACCTTAAGCAAACAGCATGGAAATGGTGATTATATATGCAAGGATCAACATATTGTACCTTGAGAGTTCGGCGCAAGTTTGAATCCTAATCCAACAGTAGCGGATAACTTAACATGCCCAAACTTTGCTTTTGATTGCTTAAGCTGCACAAAGTGATATGGATAATGGATATGGATTCGAAATTAGTTGAACAAAACTTGCTTTATTGAATATTGAGTCACTTTGCAGTGAAGTGGCTAAACTATAAGATATTGTAAAATTCTGTAAATGTAATTTATGTGTACAGTAAAAAATGTTCTATGTATCTATTAGATAAATAACTTTTTATTGTATACCTTTTGGTACTTTTGTAATTAATATGATTACACGAATAGCAAGTGCTTTTCACGTAATCCCAAATCCTCGATAATCTGAATGTATTCCCTAGCTAGAGCTTGCGATACATGTAGGTTTTCAGTATGTAGACATAATACAATATGAGTCTTATTTTGGTAAGAAAAAATATTATCAGAATGTTATGTGATATTTTGCGTCTGTGCTATTATTGGAGATAAGCGGGTAATGCGAGATAAAAAGTCAACTGTGAAGGCTACGTTACTTTTCTCATACACAAAAAAGTTGTTAATATTGTAACAGCTTTGTTTCGCTTTAAAAGTCTGTGTGTTAGAAGCTGTTACAAAGTTTTTCATTCCCAGAGATGAGCCATACAGATAATGAGCATAGTTTGTCGATAGCAAAGGGGGTTGTCATAAATTTCGCTAAAGTTCACGACGCAAATCCTTTCAATTCGCACCCCCATCTTATCAGACGACGTTTACCACACCCGGTAACAAAGCTGATTCGCAAAAAAGAGACAACGCTCGGTTTCTAGAAGAACGATCAAATGTTAATCTCATGTTTATCTCACATAAAGCTAATTTCAGCCAATCACGTGCCGGCATTTTGAATTAATCGTAGATTAATCTGTTGTTACATTTGAACACTCTCTCAGAAACTGAGGGTAAGCAAGACAGTTCAATATCCAAAGGCGTGGAAAAAATTCTTTTTTAAGAAATCTTACTTGAAACCATACTTGAGTATTTTAAGCAGCGAACTCCACAATAACCGATGGTTTGCATACTAAACTGTTTCCGCCACGTTTCCGCCATTTTTATTGCTTGGCACCAGAGCGCGAATTATTTGTGTGCTTACTTAGCGTCTTTTTGTATGACATTTTCATCAACGTCAAGAAATAAATGTTAAGATGCTTAATATCAAGAGCATTATCCGACCTCTCGCCTCGGTGATGGCGTCAGTCAGCAAACATTATCGGCCGACGCTTGGCTAATCTTACAGGATTATGGACGCGGAGTTTGGCGAACTTATCGTAATATTGACTTCACAGACGGCTAAATCTACTGAGCCTTATATGTGTATCTTTTTTGTATAGTACAATACGTGTATTTTTGTAGACAATTTGCTTCCCAGTTTAAAAATAATATACCTATTCTCTTTGATATTCCTTTCAGTTATTGGTCCCGGACGCAGCACTGCTGCATATTTCTACCTGCAATCCGCAGGTAGTTTGCTGGATAATTTGATCATACCAAATACGAACGAAAAATACGAATGTTTGTTTTAACATTCATGGTACATTCGTTTGAAGATTAGATCACTTTTCTACGTGTTATTTCTTTCAAACAACATTTGTGATAAAAAAGAATGGATAAACAATCAATGATTTTTTAACCACCTGTTACACAAAATGTGAAAATATTTATTGCGTATTTGAAGATTTTATTTAAGGAGAAATTAAATAAGAAAAATACTGCCAAACGCATTAATTTTTCCCTAAATATTATTACGTTAACCCGCGAGCACTCGCGCTATGAGCATTTTGCTCACGGCAAAATTAAAACTTTCGTAATTTTGTCAAAACTGCGCGCACACCTCTGGGTCACCCGGTAGCTGAGTTTTATACTTCCCTCGACCCGCGCATGATAGCGTTCCCAAGTCAGTGCGCCTCAGTTCTTCAAAAGAGGTGTTTCGTTGACCCGAGTGCCAGCGCGCGGCATTTTGCTCATCGCGCGAGTGTCAACGTAAGTATTATTTTTATATTTGTTTCTTATTTCAAGTGAATAGTTTAAATAATTTAAAGCTTTTATAGTCATTTTTATGTAATGAAAATGTATTATTCGGTATTATTGCTGGTTGATAGGCAAGCACAACAATTTTTGCGTGGTTGGGGGAAGATGATTTGGAAGAAATTGAAGATCTGTCTATCAGGAATGATGAAGTTGAAAGCGACGGTAAGAGTAAACACAGATGTCATAACACTGATATGGAACAGTCATCAAAGGAAGATGATGGTGAGATTTCTTCTATCCAATCTGAGAATCGGCTTTACTATTAATCCAAAGATTGGCAAACTAAGTGGTACTACCAAGGAGGAGTGGATGTGGTAGATCGACTAAAATAAGATTATTCTGTGGCTCTGGTAGCGTGCAGATGGCTGCTCAGATTATTTTTTTCTATCCTGAATAAAGTCAAATGATATATAAAGAAAATTCAATATAAGTTACTCGCAGACAATATCTGAAAGAATTATACCTGTCTTTATCACAAATACATACTAAAACGCAGATATACCATGTAAACTATTTCATAACTTCTTCCATAGATTATGAAACGGTTCCGTGAAACTGAACCTGGGACTTTAAGTACAGAAAAACCTAATGGAATCTGTGCGATCTACTCGAGGCGTAAAAATTGCAAAACAAAAAAGACTTGTATTACCTGTAAGATTTTTTTATGTACGGAACACTCATTAACTTTATTTAATATTTGCAAAACATCTTCATATAATGAAGATTAAAAACGTGTCATTGTTTTTCATTTTTTTGTTAATCAAAGTTACTTAATTTAAGTTTATTCCAAAAGTAGTAATAATTAAGCTCTAAATAGTTACTATGCTTGTTATTAAAATTTTATAGTATAACAACTGTTGTGTACTAAAAATAAATGTTTCATTTAATGAAACATGACTGCTTCATTACGAAACAGTAAAAACATATATAACTTTTGATGTATTATGTACGATTTGACTATTTGCAAAACGTGAGCAAAATGCTCTATGCGCGAGTGCCCTTGTAACTTTTAAGGGCGCGAGTTCTCGCGGGTTAACATGTCAGGGTCAGCGAAAAAGATCTATGCCTACCCCACCGGGATAAGGCGTGAGTTTATTTAAGTTGTATGTTATGGCTAAACAGTCGGCCGTTTCACACTTATTTATATATTTACCACAATCTTAGACGCTTCTTGTACTATACCTAATCAAATTACTATACGCTTTATATGTGCTAGTATTATCTCAGCAAGAGCCAAACATTGCACGTACACGATAAACCCATTAGAATACCCAAATCCGGCGCACCTATCAGTAATGGTTATGTCTTCCTGCCCAGTAACCTCGCCCCAGGCTGCAGTCTCATCAACTATTTGCGCAACATAAAATGCCAGTTACAAGCATCGCCTCCGCAAATTGTTGCGTTCACTTCAATTTCCTCGCCGCTGGAGATTGATCTGCTCCGCGATAATGCTCTGATGCATCGGCAGCGTACGGTGTTAAGAATAAATGTAGGTAGACGTCATCCAGGAGGAAATATTTACTGTTAACCTAATTGGGCTACTATTGTACTTATTTGTAGACTAGTTTTAGTTAGACCTGAGATTTCCGCACTTAACATCATAGTTGGGCCTCTGTACTTAGTCTCGTTATACGAAACAAGCGCTAAGATGAACCTTAGACGCTAGGGTTTCCTCACGATGTTTTCCTTCACTTTTAGTGATTGGTATTGCTGATATAACTTCACGTCAAGGTCATCCGGATGCCGGGATTCGAACCCACGACCTCCGGAATGAGAAGCCGGCGTTCTACCGCTCCGCTACCACCGCTTCTAGTTGTAGGCTATTTAACCCTTAACCAGGCTATGGTGTAATAGGTCCCACTTTAATTTGAACCTTATCATCTTGAAATAAAGTCCAAAACTAATGAAAAACTCCTACTACCCATGCCTCGTTAAGGGTTAAATAATTTTATTTTATTTGTAAAGGGTGAGGGACCTTATTACTAAGTCTCCACTGTTCGTCTGTCTATCTGTCACCAGGCTGTCATGGACCGTGATACGTAGACAGCTGTAGTTTTCACATGCATTTCTGTCGTCTCTACAATGACAAATACAAAAAAATAATAATTGGTGCTCCTATGCGACAAACGTGATTTTTTGCCGTTTATTGCTCGATTCTAAAAACGGCAACAGATAGACGCTTGAAATGTTCAAATGATTTACAGACAATGGCAGGGAACCGTTCGACTGGCACTTGGCCGGTTTTTTGTTATTGTTACTGAATACTAAGATGCCTGTGTACAACTATATTTAGAATTTAGTGTTTGTTTGTTTGTTACACTTTATTGCACAAAAGAAATAAAACAATACATAAAATCTTAAATGACAGGTATGTGTCGATGTACAAAGGCGGACTTATTTCAAAAGAAATTTCTTCCAGCCAGCCTAAGAAAGGTTTTGAACAATAAAACAGAGAGCGGGAGATGGCAAATAAAGCTCAAAGGGTAATTGTACAAAAACAAAACAAGAGAATAAACCAAAAATTAAAAAAAAAAGTCAACTATCACTGAATAACATGAATAAACAGTCAGGGTTGGGTTAACTTTTTTGTTAAGTGATAGATGGATACATCCTAATATACATATATTTACATACATAAAACAAAATAACTATATATGATGACGTATACCTAGTGTAGTGTGCTTTGACAAACCGAACTGAGCAGGATAAAAAAAAACTTAAGTTAATAATGTGCAGTGCTTACGAAAGTCTTAGTTCAAAAATAAAATCTTAAATATTGTAATTACAACCCATGTTACAAAAATGGTAATTTGTGTATCTAGCCTCGTGAGGCCCAATGTCTTCAAGTGATCACAAAATCAATTGTTATTTTCAAGGTCGGGCCTTACAAGGCTAGGTAACGTAGTGGCACCAATTATCGACACTTTTAGGAGATGGTGGGCTTCTTTACAACAATAAAGATCATTTAGTCATATTTAAACCAAAAGTAACGATTGAGTACGGTAAGGTATATTCTTGAGATAAGAATAGGATGTATTATTTTTATTAACTATACATGGGCTAGAAAGAAATCGCAAAAAAGGAAAAAGTGTATAAATCTCCAGTCATCGACACCGAATCTCCAGTAATCGACCCCCAGTCATCGACAGTTACCAGTTACCGACACCCAGTTATCGAATATCACCTATAATGTGTATCTGCCAAATCACAACCCCCTTAGTGGGTAATTAAATTATAATAACTGTTTAATAAGTATTCATTTATTGTCCACAGTACAATGTTCATATTTTTCTTTCTAAATCATACAAATACACACATAGTGTACACACTTTACTAATATAATAAAAAACGTCAATGTCAAAAAGTTTAAATTGTAAAGTTACAAATACGAATATTGCAACGAATCGGTACCTAGTAGGATCCCATGGTTATGGAAACAGGAATCATAGGGGGAAAATGCTAGTCAACTTCTTCGAAAGGGAGGGGTTATTCTTGATGAATTCATTCTTCAAGAAAAAGCCCCAAAGGAAGTGGACATGGCAGAGCCCCGCCACTATGACAAAAAATGAGATCGATTTCATCATAACGGACAAGAAGCGTATATTCAGAGACGTCTCATTGATCAATAGGTACCGGAAGCGATCGCCGACTTGTGCGAGGCTCTCTGAATATTAATTTTAAGCTCGAACGTGTCCGTTTAATGAAATCCAGGCTCCGACCAAACCTGCACCAAACTATAGTGGGATCTGAAAAGTTCCAGTCTAACCTGGAGAACCGATTCACTACCGTGGAAACCACAAATGACGTTGACATTGACCAGGCCCTCGAGAATGTAGTCGGAATCCTCAGAGAGGCATATGCGGCATAAAGGCACGAAGTCAAAATTTTCGGAAGAAACAATCAAGCTTATGGAAGAACGACGTGAACGCCCACCAGTCACTGCGTCAGAAAGGCATGCTCTAAACAAGAGAATTGGCAAACTAGTTCGACGCGATCTCCGATGCTCCAACACTCGTTCAATAGAACGAGCAATCGAGCAAAATCGGGGATCGAAAGTGTTTGTTCAATCTCTTGGGAGAAGCCATCTGACAAAGTTGACCACCACGGATGGAGTGGTTGTTTCCTCCATACCAGAGGTACAACTGAGCTCTTGAAGTCCGGCGGTAAGCCCGTAATGAAGGAGCTCCAGAAGATCTTTAATGCTGTCCTCTTTGATGGGAGAACTCCGGAGGCGTGGAGTAAGTGTGTTGTCGTGTTGTTCTTCAAAAAGGGTGATAAAACCTTTCGCACTTGCGATTTGCGGACGACATCGTCATCATGGTGGAAACGCTGCAAGATCTGCAACATATGCTGAGTAGCCTAGCTGATTCTTCCCAACGCAATGGTCTCCGGATGAACTTGGATAAAACCAAGATTATGTTCAATAAACACGTAAATCCGGAGAAAATTGCTGTTCAAGGCAGTATTCGCGAAGTTGTTAAGGAGTACGTTTACCTCGAGCAAACCATGCAATGAGGTAAAAACAACTTCGAGAAAGAGGCCAATAGAAGAATACAGCTGGGCTGGGCAGCGTATGGGAAACTACGTCGAGTCTTCACATCGCCAATCCTACAGAGTCTAAAGACGAAAGTCTTCAACCAGTGCGTCCTGCCCGTCATGTCATACGGTGCCTAAACGTGGACACTCACGGTGGGGTTGATCCACAAATTTAAAGTCGCTCAGCGTGCTATGGAAAGGGCTATGCTCGGGGTTTCTCTGAAAGATCGAATTCGAAACGAAGTCATCCGACAGAGAACCAATGTCACCGACATAGCCCACCGAATTAGCATGCTGAAGTTGCAGTGGGCCGGCCATATCACCCGAAGAACTGATAACCGATGGGGTAGAAGAGTTCTTGAGTGGAGACCGCGGATCGGTAAACGTAGTGTAGGACGTCCTCAGACTCGGTGGAGCGATGATTTTCGCAGGGCGGCTGGCAAGAGCTGGATGAGAGTAGCCGAGGGCCGTGCTCAGTGGCGTGCAATGGGAGAGGCCTATGTCCAGCAGTGGAGAACCGTAGGCCGATGATGATAGTTTAGGCCCCGCGTTGATATGTCAGTCAGTCAGGTTCTCCTTTTTTTATATTATAGATTATAAAGAGGATAAAATTGTATTTTTGTGTGTTTGTAATGTACGCTCAGAAACTACGGAGCCGATTTTAAAAATTCTTTTTTTTGCCACCCGTGCGAAGCTGGGACGGATCGGTAGTAACTATATATTTTTCTAACTGGTCGGGAGTATAATGTTTTCTCGGAGCCATCTGTAAGAACCAATCATCGACACTAATTATTCCCCAGTAATCAACACTTGTCGATTACTGGTAGCTCGACTTTGATTAGTTTACTTCAAATATCTACCAAATAAGGAAAATAAGAAGAACTATATTCGCTTGCCAAATGAAAAATGTTTAAAAAAATTATTATCGACACATGTCGATTATTGGAAAAGTCGGTTTGAAAAAACCAGTGATCGACACCTACATTTTACTAATATCAAAATAATTTTAAACTTTCGTTATAACAAAAATCGATCCTATAGTTCTTCTAATAACCCGTGAAAAACATAAAATTAAAATAATTTACAATACATTAGTTTAATTAAGAAAATATGTACTCACTTCCTTAAGGATTTCAATAAGAAATGTTGTTATTTTCACCGTACTCCAGCGCCGCAATCACTTGCCACGTCGCCATTTTCAAACAAAACGACACATTTCGCTCAAATGTCAATGGGAGACAGTCAAAAGTGTGCTAACTACGGTACAGTGTCGCTATATTAAGAAATCGGTTTCCTACCCTTATTTTATTGAATAAAAAAATAAAGTGTCGGTTATTGGTTCTTGTCGGTCATTGGTGCCACTACGTTACTACCTACTTGATCACTACGTAAATTCGTCTTATCAATGGGCAACCATCATGGAAGTTAATTCTCTCCATTGCAAAATAATTAATAAGCGCAAAGTAAAACGATCTAAATTTTTTTTACCTGATAAAATGTGGCAAAATCCTATTGCATTTTAATTTTTTTTTTGTTGGAATACCAACAAGAGTTACAGAAATTACATACTTTAAAAAACATAAAATGAAGGTAACTACATCATGCATTAGTAATAAAGTAACACCATAAAATACTATAAAGTGAGCAGTCGTAGTAATAAAAATTACAAAAATAATTTATGCAGCTAGAGAACGGTACAGATGACTTCACAACCAAAAAACAATTTATTTAAGAAACAAAAAACAACTTGGGGACTTTTCAGTGTTTCCCATTTCCCAACAACAGTGTCGGTGAAGATTCTAACAAAACCACAAAACACACTTTTAAATCAACCAACGATTAGACAATATGGTAGATTACAAACACCGACGAACATTAACCCTGAAACAACAGTTAAATGATCTTAATTGACCTGCAACATGAGTTGAAGGTGAAATGAAAAATGAAAAATCCAGGGCTAGCTTCTAGCACACCTTTTAAGCGCTTTTACCGCGCGGATTCGAATCTCAGTCCGGATTTATTGTCTTTTTATCCGAATAAATTTATTCTGTACCTACTTTTCACTCTGCAAAAACCTCGTTCGATTGCATAGAGTCGTATATTGAGTGCATACCTTTGTATAAATTGATATCCGCGTCACTCGCTTGTGCAACACTTAGAACCAAGCACTGCAAGGCGTTATGACAGTTACGGGAAGGGTTAATTACTCGATGGCGCAATAATGTGTGCCCCCTGCAGACCAATCAGAGTCCATTAGCTAAAGGCCCCTAGCGTACGCTCTGAATTTCTTAATGCCAATTTCAATAGCTGCTGAAAACGCTATACAGCGCTATAAGCTTCCTTCTGTACGAAGATTTGGACGAAGTTTAATAAGCCTGGCTTAGGATGTGGTAATGCATTTTAGAATATATTTATAGAGAACTAGGAAATACATATCTCAACGTCAGAAGCAAATGGTCGTATGTTCGATTCCGACGAAAATGATTTTTCAGTCAATCTCACCTTATCGCGCTTTTTCTAATCATCTTGGAAACATCATCATCATCAACCCATTATGTCCCTACCGAAGGGCTCGGGTCTCTTCCATGAGGAAGGTATAGGCCGTACTCCGCCACGGGGGCCAAGTCCGGATTGGTGTAGGCTTGTAAGACTAGTGGCTGGTCTTACTGTCACAAGTTTTCAAGCCGCTCTAAGGCCTCAGACTTGGCTTAATGACTGCCATCTGTCGACAGCAGGCGGCACCAATTGCCTAACGTGCCTTGAGAAGCACGGAACCGCTCGGAAAAATGCCACTAGCGTTAGTCATAGACGGTGGCCCATCTATGGACTGAACGCGCCGTATGTTGCTTAACCTTAGTGATAGTTTAAGATCACTCAGGCAGCCCGGACTACCAGCAACTTGGAAACATATTTCTAACTTATTCGATTGCTGGGATAATTCAGTAGCATAATGTTGTTTCTAGTCTTGTAGTAACTTGTAGGCTCGGTTTCCTGTTAGGTATAAAAATGATAAATCTGACCAAATGCTTCTGTTGCCGAGATATTAGCTAAATCTTTCGTAAGCACTACACATTGTAAACTTTTAGTTTGAGACGAGCAACCGACGACGCGGGCTCCGTCTCTGCTCACATGATTAATCAATGATGAATAAAGCGAAACCTGGTCGGACTCGTCCGATAAAAGCACCCGTAAGTTGATCCGGACTAAAAGTTTACAACGAGATATTAGCTATTATCTAATCTAATCTCTTTAAACGAGCAATTCTTGTATATATGTATATATATATATATATATATATATATAATCAGAATCTCGGAAACGGCTCCCACAAATTTCATGAAATTTTGTAAACAGAGTGTTTCGGGGGCGATTAATTGATCCAGCTAGGTTCATTTTAAGAAAACTTAGTTTTAACCGTGTTTTTGGGCAAACAAATAACTGCTACCCTATAAGAAATTTCGCATTAATTTGTAAGGTTGTCGTAGCTCAGGTAGGAAATAGGACGATACCGTAAGCAAAAGAAACTGGTACGATACTTGAGCATGAAGTTTCTGTTTTTTTTTCCAAAAAACACGATTTACCAAAAAAATACCGAGCAAAGCTCGGTCATCCAGGTACTAATTATTATACAGGAATATTTTTTCACCAGTACAATAAATCAAAATACGTAATACTAAGTCCAAAATACAAATACCAACATTTTTTGTTACTACCGCGTTGGTAGTAAAAAATAAAAATACCAATGTCTGAAGTTATCCGCAAATCTTAAAGAAATATGGACTCATTACGCATGAGCACAACTCAACGCACGAACTGGCAACTGCGCGCGGCTTGCGGGAAGGAAAAGAAGCGGCGGCGGCGGCGCAGCCAGTAGGTATGACTTATGTATGACGTAGCAAAAAAAATCTTACTTGATCCTAATTGCGCCAAGTGCGCCGTGCGTGCCGCGTCGTTGGTTCTCCTTCTGGGGTCTTCCTCGAAGAACGCGAATATCTGTTCCTCGATCTCCACGGCCAAGGGAGGTCTGCCTCCTCGGCCTTGAGCGTGCGCTGGTGCAGTGAACTGTTCGTAGTCTAGCAAATGCTGCGTCACTCTCATGAATGTTCTGGTATTGAGTATTTGAGGTTCAATAAAACCGGCATTTATCGGGTGGGGCAAACTTTCTTCAGCGTGTACCCGCCGAGCTGCAGCTATATTTTCCCCACTGAGAAAGTAACTACGAACCATTTCGTAATGCTCGCGGTTTGTTAACATCGTGTTGCGCGCGTAATTTTCGACTGCAGGAAGTGCGGAAACGGCGCACGTGCACTCACTTAGGTCAATGCGCGCGGACTGACCGGCCAAATCGTGCGCCGGCCAGCCCGCCGCCCGCTCACTCACCCCACCCCGCCGCCCTCTGCCTTGCACCGCGATGACGCCTTGTAATGGGTGCCCATGAGTTACAAATTGGATGAAAGATAAATTAATGAAAATGAAAAAAAAAATGGTAATTTTATTCGATAAATGTAATCTATAATCGATACCAATGATATGGTAAAATTTATTGTACCGGTGAAAATTTCACGAGGTATATAAACCAGTGACAAACTTGGTGTCATCACAGTATAGTCCCTATATTGTAGTTACAGATGAATAATAAAAACCACGACCAAATATGATTTAAAATTTCTCTACTAAGAATTCTGATTGATATCAGTCAATAAAAATTCACTAATGAAAAAAAAACTTAAAACATGCTAAGCACCCGAACTGATACATTATCAGTTCGTCAATTGTGATAATATCCCTATGTCTTTGAGCCCTATGTCCCTGATAAGGGATAAGAGGAAATCATCATCATCAATTGTGATAATAATGAGTTAATACACTCCTAAAGTCATTCGATCTCTTTTCGTGATATTGTAACCTGATGGAAATTATTAAGGATGGAATAAGTGAGAGAATTCGTCTTATTGGGGAGCATCGCCACTGGTGCCTATAGACGCTTGCTTTGAAAGCTTATCTTTACAATGATCTGAAAGATGTTTATTATTCTAATCAAAGAGCAGAAACGAATATGGAGAGCTCACAAATGATCTATCTGTAGTACCATGTACATATACTCGTAAACATAAATATAAACATTTACATACAGGCACATACATTGCTTCTGGCACCACACTAGGCCACACTATTACCGTTTTTTTTTTTCATTTGGGTATCTTTAAGGCAAATTATCAGATTGACTCTTTTTTTTTTTGTAACATCCCACAGACGTAACTGCGAGCCAAAACGTGCTAATATATCTTGGTTGAATCTTTCATCTTATAAATGTTTTGCTCATTTATTTTTTTTAAAGTAAATGAGATATACCTTTTTGTCTCTTCATCGTTACTCGCCTTGCAAAACATAATCCCCTCACATTTTTATTTTGGCTGTACTGTTGTAAAATGTTCTACTGAAATAGCTCTTTTGCCAGCATAAGAAGGTCTCGAATTGTGCTGTTGTAGCAAACACCTCCTAATAGAGGCGTGTAGTAATTTATCTTCTCACTCTCATTTATAAGATTCCTTTGCAAGAATCCATCTTCTATAGCGGTGCCTACAAAGGTTATGTTGCTCGCATACCAGGAAATTCTCTTAGAAATTAGAGCCATATATTATGTCTATGAAATACATTCCTGATAATAATTAAATTAATAGTGCTGTCTGACTTGTCGAAGGTAAATTGATTTCGTACTACTATCTAGGTTAACAGACTTATTTTATTCCTTGTTTGACATATAACGCCTATCGAAGTTTTAAGCAATCAAACTCTTTTTCAAATTCACAAACAACCCTCCAATGCAATAGGCGATAGAATAGAAAAATATTGTTTAAACTATTTTCTTACATTGTGAACAAGTTGTAGTTTTACTGACCGTAACAACTATCGATTTCACATAGTTTAAAGAGGTTTTCATGTTCGTACTTCACACATGCTGCACCCGCTGCATTTTTGTTACAAAGTTACGTTCATTTCAAGTGCTTATTTACTGCGGCAACGCAAGCGTATAAGTAACATCGCACTTAAAGCACTTATAAGATAAGTTGAAAACAACTTGTCTAAAGTGTGCGCGACCGCGCGTGTGTAGCGCCGACTACGCCGGGCAAAGTTCGCGGGAGACTGCTACGCCGTAGCAAGCGCTACGAGACGGCTTTCCGTAGAGCCTCTGATGAAGGATTGGTGAGTTGACTCAAGTTGAGTTCAGTGTTGTTTTGACGCAATCGACTGAATGGAATGGTTCAAAGAGGATATACACGTGCAATGAAAGTGCTGTCTTTTGTTCACGCTTTGCAGTGATGGTAGTTGAAAAAGTTTCGACTGTTATTAAATAAAGTGAAAACAATTTAAAACGTACTTTTGTTAAGGTGATGGTATCGTGAAATGATTAAACATCGTGTGCGCTCCTTCGAATGGTTCCCTTCAGGTTTTAACGGCGACCATTCTCTGTAATAAGTAGTTTTGTTAACGTCGTGACTGAAAACGGAGCTTTTACCAAGCTTTTTTTGACAAAAACTTTTTCTGTCTGAAAACTATTGGGACATTTAATGCTATCTATGTTTTTTTTCCTATTATATAGTACTTTCCAAATCACAGCTCTGAAATATTAAAGAGAATAAATATCCTTTCAGGGAAATGTTAAATTGTTTTAAAAGTTAACGCTGTGAATGTAGACGAGAGTATTCACACGTCATTACTAGACGAATATATTACGCTTTTATTCGAGGAAAAAACCACTGAGAGCCTTAGCCTATAAAAACCCTTTAGAATTACTGTACACTGCGTATTAAAACGTACGTCATAGAGAATGTAAATAACTCTTAAAAATGTAATGAAGATTTTAATGATGTACGTACGTGTTGAGCTACGTCATTAGGAGTGTCCTAGTTTCAACATTGTAAAAGATTCAGACTTCTCTTGCCACTTCAATATTTTAACGATATGTCGTGAAAGATATTTTCCGGAATTTCAAGCTTTGTGATAATCCAAAACGTAGGTGAAACATTTGTTATACATATCTTCTTCTTATAATATAAAAATTAATCACTGAATATGTTGCTAAGCGCAAATCTCGAGAACAGCGGAACTTATTTTGCTAATTCTTTTTTTAGAATATTCTGTTTTTGAGAATGGATAGTTCTTACGGAAAGATTTTTTTTGAAAATTGCCAAAAAAGGGAATGGTTTAAATGGTGTGAAAATATGGAAAAAAAACGAAAACTTTGGCGTTACGAAGTTTGCCGGGACAGCTAGTATTTAACAAAACATTATCAAAGCATAAATAATCTTAATCTATGTTATTATAGTTAAAACACAAGCTTTTGTCAGAAAACGTAGGTACAAGATTCAATTTCCTTTAAAGGCAGTGTAGGTCACTCTCGTTTCGTCTATCGTATTTTATTGACAGAATGGGTAGTAACCCGCAGTCCGTACAAGCGAAAGGTCGCATCCAATACCTTGCCGTTCTCAGGTCACGGAAAATGGACACTTAGGAATTCTATATATACGGAAAGCTACGAATAGCTTAATATCCACTGATATAAAGCAGCATCGGATGCAAAGTAAAAAGTTATATCTCTTGATAAACGGTGTTAGGTCATTAACCACATTAGCTACATTAACATTTACAAAATATGTATGTGTCATGAAGACGAATTGCCAACAAATACTTATTAAAAAATACAGATAACAAATAAAGGGGTACATACAAGGAAAGTAATTTTTTAACATCTTGTTGGTAATACCCTGACGTGAAAACTGTAAAACGAGCAATTGTCAAACTCGGCTTGATTTAGTAGAATCCGTAAAGTACCTACTGTTTAAATATGAAAAAAACTGGTAAGTGTCACCTCACCTCACCACCACGGTCTCAACCTTGTAGAATATGTTTGTAAAAATTTGGTTTTAGAAATAACAATTTTTCATTTTCGTTTTCATTGTTCATTTTAATTTTCATGTTCATGTTCATGTTCATTTTCATTTTCATTTTCATTTTCGTTTTCGTTTTCGTTTTCGTTTTCGTTTTCGTTTTCGTTTTCGTTTTCGTTTTCGTTTTCGTTTTCGTTTTCGTTTTCGTTTTCGTTTTCATTTTCATTTTAATTTTCATTTTTCACCTATAAATGAAAACGAAATATATATTTGATTAGCAAGTTTTGATTAGTCATATTATATTTACGGTGCTATGAAACTGGCGTGGGAGTCAGATATACAGTTGGTCAATTTTGTTAAGCAATAAATTAAAACAAAAAAGATTTTACTTCAATGTGTATGTGTTTAAAAACTAAGTTTAATGTTACCCTTCATCCTATCATTGAACTATAATATGTAAAAGTTACATACTGGTCTTACAGCTTGGTATCGACTCCAAAGTACAATTATTGTACTTTGGAGTCGATACCAAGCTGTAAGACCAGTATGTAACTTTTCGTCACCTACTCCAAAATATACTGCAGTACCTTTAGTACGCGAAGTACGCATGCCGCGTTAAGCTTCTGTAGTAAATAAAGACAGCGCTCACCCGCGCCATACATTTTCTTTAACAACCAATTCTTGCTTTTGACCCTTTCGGACCTCGAACTCAATCGGGTTTACTGCCAATAAACCGATTGGTTAAAGCGGTTGTTTGTATGGACCGTCTGTCCGTTGAAATCGAATGAACTGAACCGAGAAAATAGCGGAAAACAATATCCGTTGCACGAATATCATCATCGTTAAAATAATATTTTCTGTTTCACTTGGTACAATTCGATCAATATCAATATAAAAGAGCTGAGCTGTAATTTTGTGCAATTGCAACGTAAAATATGTCTCGGGACCACAGCAGCCGACGCAATAAGGCAAAGTCATTCATTACTAATAGTAGGGGAGCCCATGATGCTAAATCGGGATTTACTCGAGCGTCATAGAGACCTATTTGATTGTGAAGTTTAGATGATAAGAAGAAAAAATTTTCATATAATATATACCTTTTCATCGGTGGGGGGAGCGACTATAGATATTCAAAAATGTAAAAAAAAACTGTTGGATGGACATACTCGAGCGCGTCAGATATTGATAGCATCTATATCCTGTGTATTTTTGAAAATGTACGTATGTTAATCTGATTGTTTCAATGATGGGGGTTGAAAATGAAAAAAAAAAAATCATAGAGCGCGTCAGATTTTCTACGGGGATGTTATTTGCACCTAAAAAAAGCTCTTATATAATAATCTGACGATTTGGATGCAACGCAAATTCGCGGCCATTATTAGAATGTGCAAAAAAATTCGCCATTTTGAAATACTTGAGCGCATCAGATTAAGATATATAATAATATGGTTCTTCTTAATGCCCTAGACATGCTGTCTCATAATCTGACGATTATCTAGAGGGATTCGCCTAATCTGACAATAAAAAAAAAGTACAGGTTTTTTAAGTATAATGCTTGTATGTATTTGTAAGAAAATAATTATAAAAAATTAATTCTTTTTGCGTAGTTTTTTTTTAATCATCATCTTCTTCATCGGTAGAATCATATTCGTCCTCTGGCTCGATTCCATCCTCATCCTCATAGCTGCACGCATTAAACTTGACCTATTATTTTTTCTTACTTCGGCTTATGGAAATCGTCAGATTTTATATTTTTCATTATCCTTGAATTAATTTTTTCAAAATAAAAAAAAATTAGCCACGCTCGAGAAACTCGAAATAACGTTTTTTTTTACAAGTTTGTAACCCTCTCTACGTCACGCGAAAATTGTCAGATTAGTGGAATATACACTTTTTAGCATGTAATTAACTCACCCTACCTTAATCTGACGCGCTCGAGAATTTCTGATGATCAATTTTTTTTTACTAATCTGATCCTTTATCCTTGACAGGCGACCATATATATGGGGCTCATATTTGGTGGAGGTACTTTACCTGGTACAAGGTACCTCCCTGTATGTTAATCTGCCGCGCTTTAGTAACTCCCGAAATCCCCTCTTGGGCTCCCCTACCATAATCGACTTAAAAAATAATAAAATCTTAGTTCAATTATAATTTCTTTCCACGTTTTAATTATTAGATATTTTCTAGAACTATATTCCCACATTATTTTTTACAGGTGCTCGCATTTATATTTAATCAAGGCCAGATGGCAGGACCTATAATCTTCAATTTCTACAGGATTGAAATTATGCACACAACCAAAAAATGATGAAAAAACCATCAGCGTCGCGTAGTATCAAAAATAACGAACAATAGTGCGTATTTTGATGGCAATTTGTTTGTTTTTATTGACAGTTATTATCAGTTATTTCAGCTATGTCGTAGTAGGTACAGGCATTGAATTTACTAAATTCAATGGCACAGGTTTTAGTATCTGTCCCTATGCCTTTGCGCGTGATTTGGTTTAAAAAATATGTAAGACACTCTTCAGTCATTAAGTGATCTTTATGCAACATTTCCTTGTTGCAGAGCGTGAACAAAGGACAAACTAACGAACGCACTTTCACATCAAAAATATGAGTAGTTTTGCTTACGTCTACTTCGATATGAATCCATAGTTTATCATAAGAGAAAAATGCCATCCATCCATATATCATCTTAGAAGAAAAATTTAGCTTCATTCCTTTGGTATTTTTTTCATTGCAGCACCATTTATTATGACGTGTAGAGCGGCTGAATAATTCTCGTTTGCAGCTATCCGCTTGACTGATTCGTAGGCAGTCGGCGGGGCGAGCTCGGCACACTTTTCCATTGCCACGGAGGTACGAATAGGAGAGGAAATAAATAAAATAAAATTATTATTATTGACAGAAAATAATGATTACAGTACATATGTTTGCACAGTGGCTACCACACAAGGTCGAGCCTGAATCGTGGTAGTCGGGGAGATAGTTTGCTAAAATGATTTTTATCATACTTACATATATCATAGGAGCAGTTATAACAAAGGATGTTAAAATTTAAAGTTTTTATTTTTGAAAAAAAAATTTTGTCCATGAATGTAGATAGTAGTTAAAATACCCACATTCGCAGATTACACAATAGGAGCATTTACATTCATTATTAGTACTTAATGTTGTGTGACGAAGTGTGTGGGATTATTATGTGTGCATGGTAAAGAATGTGTGTAAGCGAGGATACCAATAGGAAATAAATAAATATCAAGCGAAACAATTACTTTTTCTGATCCCAAGGATTTTCACAGTCAAGCGTTTTAATCAGTAGACCAAAGAAGCGATTAATGGAAGTTTGATTTACTCATTGAATGTGTTACTTAATAAAGCTTATTGGAGATAGGTACTAAATAGGGGAAGTAAATAACAAATCAATTTTAAACTTTATGAGTGCATGTAATTCGGATGACTATACAATAAATTACTAAGTATATTACGTTACGATCATGAAGCAAGTAATAATATAAAATTCTCGTTTCAGCGTGTTACTCTTTTACAAAAGTCAAAGTCAAATATTTTATTCATAATAAAAATAGAACATTTACTTTATGAACGTCAAAGTTGTTAGTTTCACAATTAATAGGTTACATGGAGAAGAAACTAACAAAGAAACTCCACATTTATTCTTTTCAAAACAGTTTTAGCCTAAATTAAAAACTTTCAAACTTACAAAATAATATATTGGATGTGTTGAACACTAGACACATTTATCCTCTGATTAAATTTAATATTAAAGTACTATTTAATGCCAGACGTCCTTGTCTTCTAGATAATCGTTGATTTTATAATAAGCTTTTTTGCAAAGAGTGTGCAATTAACACAATTCTTAAATCGCGTTGGAGGTAACTCTAATATGTATATCTTGGGGTATCTTATTGTAGAACCTTATACAGTGCCCCATAAAGGAAGTATTAACTTTTGCAAGTCTAAAACGTGGAAATGACAATTTATGTTTATTCCTAGTATTAACGTTATGATGGCTACCAAGAGTTTCGAAATCTTTAATATTTTTCCGAACGTACATGATATTTTCATAAATGTATTGGCTTGCAACTGTTAAGTTAAGATGTTAGTTTCTTTGAAAAAATCTCTTAGCGAGTCCCTACTACCTAGCTTGTAAATAAATTGGATCGCTCTCTTCTGCAAGATGAAGATAGTCTCAAGGTCTGCTGCCCGGCCCCATAATATTATACCATAGGACATAATACTATGGAAGTAACTAAAATAAACAAGCCTAGCAGTTGCAACGTCGGTAAGTTCTCGAATTCTTTTCACGGCATATGCTGCGGAGCTAAGTCTATGTGCCAATTTTACAATATGTGGACCCCATTGTAGTTTGGCATCGATTATGATGCCCAGAACTTCAGTATCTTCAACAAATTCTAGATTATCATTTTCAATTACAATGTTGTTTTCAACTAATTTTACGTTAGGTAGGGTAAAATTCATACATTTTGTCTTTTTTTAATTTAACAATAGATTATTTACTGTAAACCAATCTATAACGTGCGAGAGAGCATTATTTGCTTCGTCAATATTATTTTCCTGTCTCTTTATTTTAAAAACAAGTGACGTGTCATCATCAAACAGCACTATCTCACACATTTTTTGTACGGTAAATAATTTGCATTGACTAGGAAAAGGAACGGCCCTAAGATAGAACTCTGCGGGACTCCCATTTTTACAAGTGAACCTGACGATTTAATACGATTTATGTCTACTTTTTGAACCCTTCCTTTTAAATATGATTTTAAAAGATCTAAGCTTAAATTTTTTATTCCATAGTGTTTTAACTTTGAGAGTAATGTTTTGTGGTCTACACAATCGAATGCCTTTGACAGATCACAAAATACTCCTATAGCATCATTATGGTCCTCCCACGCACTGAAAATAATAATAATAATAATAATAAACTCACGCCCGTTATCCCCGAAGAGGTAGGCAGAGGCACCAGTCTCTAGAACTGGACCCACGTTTTGCCGAGTTTATTAGGTCCCAAACGTGACAAGTGGCAAGCCTGTCGCCGTTATCCGGGCACAATTTATCAGCGAATGAAAATATGTTTAATTAACATGACTCCAGCGTCTGTTGTATACACACGTTGTATAACACGCTGAAACGAAAATTTAAATATTAGAAAAAAGATATAGATATAATATACGGCGGCTTTGTCATTCAATTATACGTTCTGGGTACGTTGGATGCCTATTCCAAGGTTTTTGTAGCTCAGTGGTACTCCGTCCAATATAAGTATTGTATTGTATCAGTAACGGGTCGCAACACACATTGTCAGCAACCTTTCGTGTTTACCTTATGCTAGGTAAATAAAATAGGCACATCGAATTCGTTCAGAAGACCATTGACGAAGGAACACTTTGGAATCCCTGAACCAATCAAACAGCTAAGTCAAATTAAGTATTGTGGCGGCTGACCGCGCACTTTTGGTTTAGTCAGCAAGTTCACGTAGCGCGGCCAGTCGCGCCCCACCGCTCCTAAAGCGTAGTAGCCCATCTAGTATAATCAGACTGTATGTACGTACGTAGTGTTTCCGTGAACTTATGTTTTATAACTATTATAGTGTGTGCACAAAATGACTCTTTTATTTAAATCCATAACTCCGTCTAGACTATTCATGGCCTAGCTAACAAATAGCGCCATAGTATATTATGGGCTAATTTCTAAACTTACCTTTAGTGCTGTCTCTCAGATTTCTCATCTCAAATTTCTCAGAAAAGAGCGTGACAGAATGTTACTTAAGTATTTACTTAGTGAACATTCTCAACTCAGAAACTAGTCCTATGGACCATTGTCTCACTGATCATTGCTTTCACAAAATACCATACGATAAAACAACACCGGATCCGGACTAAAAGTTTACAAAATACCATAACAATTCGCGAGGTAAAAGACTACCTATACAACTAATAAAACCCAACCCATAAAGTGTAAATATTACGTCCCCAAGGAACATAGTATTTACGCTTTATCGATTATTGAACATCGGCTGACGGTGGAAAAATTGAGCTTTTACGAAGTTATCCGGAGCCACCAGCCTTATATAGGCTTAAAATACACCCAAGCCTGTAAGTAGTGTTGACAATAATGCAACCTTTTATATTCTACCATGCGCTTAAGATTATCGCTAAGTAACATACTTTCCTAATGATAGCCGTCATCATCATTATGATCAGCTGTTTGACGCCACTGCGGTCGGTCTTAGGCCACCTGCATCCATTGACTCCTAGCCACCGTGACCAATGCCTCGATTCTGTTAGTGCATTATAGTTCAATTACAATTACGTGATCGGGTCACGTGACATGTTTTTTTACTCCATCGACGCCTAGAACTATACATACACGTGCGTGCGTTGACTTGAAGCGGCAATGAAATTAAATCGCCACGTTCATGCAACTGCCATTGTACTACAATCCACTAACAGAATCGAGGCCCTGGGCCATCTGATGGGAGGCCGGCCCACGCGTCTCGTTCGCGGTCGCCAGTTTAGAACTTTTCCGCCCCAAAGACCGTCAGTTCTAAAGCCTAGTTCGCACTGGGCTAGTAATTTAGTTGAGTAGCGAGTAATTTAGTGGCTAAACGTGTGCGAACCAGGAAAAATTAGTCGAGTAGTTTAGTGAATGATTTAGTCGAGTCAATCCATTTTATTCTATTTTTTCGGTCGAGTAGCGCCCTCCACCACGCGTCAGTGCTCACTGGTTCATCGGCTAAACAAGTCCGAACCTGTTGATTAGTCGAGTTCATTAGTGGCCGTAGCGACTAAATTACTCGCTACTCGACTAAATTACTAGCCTAGTGCGAACTAGGCTTAAGAGGAAACACAACGGCAGTTTTTCCATACAAACGTAGTCCCCTGTTTCCTCCCTGGATAATGCCAGTAGAGTAATTCTTTTTTTCATAAAATCTACGGCTACTATACGCATGTCCCTATGTTTTGATTTTTTTCATAAATTTATTATTAAAAGAGATATGAACATTCAAAAACCTAAAAAATTGGCCTGATTTTCCGCTGTATTCAAAAATTCAGAAAAGCAATTTTACTAGATTATATAAAAAATGGAAAACATAGGAACACGGCCAAAGCCTTTCTTTAATTATTTATGAAAAAAGTAGTTAGATTGGTTAAGTTTTGGAGAAGAAATCAGAGGACTACGAATCGTTGATTTTGTGTATTTTTTATTGGTATTTTCGGTCCAAGCTGCAGTTGTCTCTATCGCGCTCTGCGGGAGGCTTGAGGTTGGGGAGGCGCGGACTACGTATACATACACTAGTAACGTGACATGTAGTCGATAATTTTATCGATACTTTAGTGTTGTTCATTGATATCGATATTTCTAGTTAGAGTATTTTACGTGAAGTGTATTTAGCAGATTATTGTGCTGTTCGATTGTTGGAAAATAATAAGTAGGTTATAAACCTTTTATATCATACATACATACATTTACATACAGGCACATACATTGCTTCTGGCCCCACACTAGGATATCCTGTGTCGTGGCAACAAGAAACAGCGACGTCACAAACATGTAAACATCCAAGACCTGGGTTTCTTTTTTTTTGTCCCCAGCCGGGATTTGAACCCGCGACCTCTCGCATGGTAGTCAGATGCGCTAACCGCTGCGCCACAGAACTCGTCAGATCGCCATATTATTATTATTTATTGAAATGCTCAAAGCACACTAATATCAATACTGCCGCGCTAACAGTAAGAGCAATAAGTCGATTTTTATCAAAAAAATTAGTAAAGTACATAATATCCTGAATCGCCGCGTCATGTTCTAAAAACTGATCTAATCCCCGTTTTTCTAGATTCACTGGAACCTAAACATACCATGAAGAATAACAGCAGTAAATCAATGAAATGATTTTGTTTTCTTAGCGTAAAAGCAGGAAATATACTTACTTCACGTTAATTACTGTACATCCGAAATCTATGTTCTATTTTGCTAATAATAAAAACAGTCTGTAAGTGAACATTATTAATCTGTAAATGAGCCTAATCAAAAAATTTTAATGTAGAATGTCAGCACTAATCACACTTACTGCTTTTATCTCAAATCAACTGAAAATTTCAACTGTCTAACTATCACGGTTCATGAGATACAGCCTGGGGACAGACGGACGGACAGACGGACGTACCAACAGCGGAGTCTCAGTAATAGGGTCCGTTTTACCCCTTGGGTACAGAACTTTAAAAAGGAAACTAATATGGATGGATAATTGTTGCGCCCAAAACAAAAATTTCGCTGTTTTCAGTTTTTTGGTGTACATTATTAAAAGCCAGCATTTACATGCGATAAAAAATTAAAATACTTTGAGCCTAGTCACTCTTTTAAATCAGTCGACAGCTTCCTACACCAGGTTGAACAAGCTATGCACAGAAAACAAAAACGTATAATTTTTCAGATTTTATCGATTCAGTACGGCAAGCAAACTCTAAAAGGATTATTCTCATAAAATGGTTCAAATTGCATAATTTCTTTGGCACATTTTCTTTTCATATTAACTCAATAAAAGGTAACAAATATTGTAGGTGTAATGACTCCTGAAGATTGAATTGTAGCATATTTGTAGGTTTCGTTAAATGAAACGGTATTCACTTTAATGACGTACTTTCAGAGTCTTCTAGAAAAAAACTTTAGGTAATTTACTACATTTCAAGGTTTGTAAGTATAGATGTCTCACTATATTATCTTTTTAATTGTGATTACTGCTTATTAGATAACATCTTAGTTTTTTTGTACCCTAAAGTGACACGTAATTTCATACAAAATATAGATATCAAATGTATGGAATACTTAGTATTAAAGCAGTAACTGGGGTACTTACTGCGGTTATTCTAAGCAATCAGTACAAATAGATTTAACTCGTACTAGAAATATTATGAGTTTTCGTCAATTAAATAATATATTATAATAACGAAATAGTAATTTTGTTATTATAATTAAGCATGTACCATGAAAGAACTCTATTTAAGCTACATATTGAAAAAATCACACCTACAAAAACTTATAAGCTAAAGTAGAAGTAAATAAAAATGTATACAAAACTTTGTCCTCCATTTTCTCAACTTTGAAATTTCCGACTTACTGCTCTTACCCTAAGGCCCAGTTTCTCCAAGCTCTGTTAATGGTCTAACAGTCTGTTACATCTTCTGACGGACTGTTAAATGCTGTCGAGTGTCCCACCACGCTCTAATGGACCGTTAACTTCTTTAACAAAGCATCAAATCTAATCCTGGCATTGGAGGTCCGTTAAAACATTAACAGTCGATTTAGTTCCGTCAAAACTGTCAAAATGGACGCTGCCTACAATATTATTTTTGAAAATGAAGATGTTGTAGAAAATTTGGATAATTTGGAGCACGTTATACGCCGTCCTAAGATTTTCAAAACACAGCGTGACTACTTTGACGAATACGACGACCTGGGCCCCAATTCTGTTGGTGCATTATAGTTCGATGACAGATCCACGGTCGGGTCACGCGACTTCTTTTTCCATACGATTGACGCCTACATTGCTTGATTTGAGTTTGCGCGTAGACTTGAAGCGGCAATGAAACTAAATCGCCACGTTCATCCAGTTGTCATTGTACTACAATGCATTAACAGAATCTAGGCCCTGGACTTCTGCAGCCATCCTTCGTGTTTCATAGAAGTCGTAACGGCGTCTGTTTTTTTTATTTTCCACTACATCTTTGTTCTTTGACACTAAATGGGTGAGGATATCCTATTCGTTAGCAGAAAAATTGCGTTATCGTGTTTTTTTAGACATCCCTTGTAATTTAATTTAGAAAACGCACGAATTTAACAAAATCACAACAAAACAAACCAGAACAATCTTTCCACAACCTCAAAAGCGTTGAACCACAAGTAAAGTAAAGTAAAAAAAGTAAAAAAATCGTTTATTGCTGATAACTTAAAAGTAAATACATTTTCCGGCGGCACCCACACTAGGAGACCCCGTATCGTGGGTACCAGTTTTATCTCATTGTATTATATTACGGCAACAATAATACACAACTTAAGTATCGTCTAGGACTTCCACAGACGCAAATGTTTGACGTTTGACAGGAATTTGAATGACTGGTTTGCGTTTCATTCACGTAATGCTTGATTTACTAATGGTCTGTTAAATTTAGCTCATAGGACATGAACATTTTAACATTGCTTTAACATCCTTGTTAGTTTTGACGGCTGATTTATAAATGCCGCGTTTACCACTAACAAACACAGTTTGATGAAACCGGGCCTTAGCATGGCAGAATAATGTTGAAAGTATATCTAAAGTTAGGTATAAAAATGGGGATTGGTTGAAACGGATATTGAATGAAATGGGAATCGGATCAATAATGAACTTGGATCTATAAAAAACGAGCGGATTATTATTCGATCTGGTAACAGACAATCGATATAAAAAGTTTCTAATATCGGATCGATTTTCTGCCAAAATACATCGTCTCTTTTAATTTTTTCGTAAAGTAAGCCTGAGCTCCACAAAATAAAATGTCCAGTAAGTAATAGCCAGAGTCAAACAAAGAGCAGGTAGGTAAAACAATAAGACGAAACACACTCCGCACACGCCGCGCCGCGCCGAACGAAATCAACTTGCATACTACGCCCGGCCCGCTCGCGAGCGTGGCGGGCGGCGGCGGCGGCGTGTGCGGCGCGGCGGGCGTGCCACGCACACATTGACAGTCCCAATAGCCGGATCCACACCAAACGATCCATTTTGGATCGGCGATCCTACGATCCGCGATCCTGATCCGTGGAGCGTGGATTGTGGATCGCACTTATGCGATCCAGTTGCAATTTTTAGCGATCCTGTCGGGGTGCTCCAAGACGCTTCAGCCGATCCACACTGATCCAGTCCGTCGAACTCTATCTCGCTATGCTATGCTACGCATCTTCTCTCACACCTCTATTAGTGTAGCTAAACATTTACGGTCCTTGTACAATGATATTAAACGACAACTTTGCGAATTCTCCATAGCGTTCACAAACAACCTGTCGCCCAATCGCCCGAATCACGCACTAGTCACACAACACGTCTACACTGCGCGCGCCAAAAGACTGAGGCCCCTTTGAGGCAGGCCAAAAAACCGACAACAAACGGATCGCGCGCGCCCTGGAGCGCGCGCGCCAATTTTGAGACTTGGATCGCGCGAGGCGCGTCTACACCAAACGCTCCGTGGAGCGCGTTCCGTGCCGCGCGCGATCCGAGCGCATTGGATCGTTTGGTGTGGATCCGGCTATTCACACATTGATAGCTCGCTTCTTCGGGCATCGCGTGACAGCAATAGATTTTACAAATACCTATTTTTCAATTCTCTAGCCCGTGATGTTCCCTCTTAAGAGCTACCTGCCCCAGCCACTGCCAGTTTAACGGAGAAATGATTCGTCGGGCTCTATTAGAAACTAGAATTGTTAAGAAAGAAAAGATAATAGTGATATTTGTTTGAAGAAAGAAGGCAAGTTTTTTATACACCTCTACTGGCGCGGTTTTTTACGATCTGTAATCGCAACGGACTAAAATGTATATTTTTCTTTACTAAGTTCAGTTAACTAAAACCTATCCAATTGAAAACTTCTAGAATTTAGAAGATATGTGGGTCTTGACAATCTATGCCTTTTCTCAGAGAGAGCTGGGTTTCCAGCCGTACCTACCTACTGCGTATTAGAGCTTTATTTAAAGATCTGAACTCTGAAAAGAACGGGCACACAAGCAGTCAGACTTCTACGTGAAGTTTTCCTCTCGTATTCATTCGGAATCTCACGAAATCTCACGGAGTAACCGTATACAAGTCCTTGCGAGACATATAGAAGCAAAGCTGTAAAAACAACGGGATGTTCAATTAAGAGAGCACTACAAATAACAGTGGTCCGTTTATACCTCACTCATTAACGTACTCCATTCAGAGACGCAACAACGTTCAATTAACCTCGTTTTTTATCGTCCCCACTGCAGCCGGTGACCTATTAGAAATCTTTTGTGGGGAAGTGAGCTTTGAACCATGACGTACGAGAGTAATAATAGGGAACGCTAACTATCTGCATACTAACTATTCCATAACGCTATTGATTCAATAACTTGACATTTTACGTTTCTGAACACCTATGCAAAAAATAAACTTGGTTTAAACTTCGTTCAACTTAACCGCCCGGATTTGGTCGGTTATCGAATCTATAACTTTATTTGACGTTTCAAGTGACATAAGACACATGACAAAACATAACTAACATCTGACTTTTTTTTTCTTGACAGTGGCTAAGATACATTATTGGTTTAGGTTGTGAAAAAGTATTCTCATCTATTTAAAAAAATGAATTCGTACTGTAAGGTGATTAAAAACTATTATTTTAATTATTTTATGTATGAAAAACCTGAATCTGCAGTAGAATACAGATGAAATGTGTATGTTAAATAGTAGGCTTCCAAATAGTTCCATCTAGTGGCGGAATGGTGAACTACTTATCGGTTCGATAACTATACGACCGTCCTGCGTGTACTCAGAAACGCATTGACAATTAACTAACGTTTATGGAACTGATAACTTTATTGATTCTAACTAATGAACAATTAACTGTGAACCTCAGAAACTGGGCATTAATATCGATTATCGAATCATATTGCTTTTATATAAACTAAAATCGATTGACAGACCGTTTAAACATTTTAATCAGGAAACGGAAGTTGTATGTTTATATTTATTTTATATTGCCTCCAATAATTTTATTTTATACTTTTATATTATTAATTATTTATTTTACTATATATGATGATCTCTTTTTATTTTATCTTTACTTTTATCTAATTCAAATAATTAAATAAGTAATGTCATGATACGACGAATATAATATTAAATTAATAAAGTCACTTTAGCACTCTTAAAATTAATATGAACAATTGATCAATCCTTGCCTGTCAATAATACTTTTGTAATTTATAATAATTAATCCTGGGTGTATCTTAACTGCAACTTGATTAGGAAGTTATTTATCTATACGGTTTGCGACACTGGATCCTGAAGTCTCTAACACTATCTAGTCCCTCAGTCTAGAATCGAATACTGTGGATATAAAAATTCTAGGTACAGACTTTCTTCTATTTCACTATCGACCATCCCAGGTCTAGCCAGTTACGGTTCCCAACTCATAGTCGCCGCTCGAGAGAACTTTTACTTCAATAATCGGTTCTTCGGCTTATGTGACTAATCTACGGCCACCTCAGTTTACTAATCTTGAATTACGTATGCTGACACACGCCGGCGCGCACCCTATTTAGCCTCGGACAAACCCTCGCATACAGATGCAGACTTACTTCTCCAGAAGCATTGCAATGAGTGTGAACAGTTAACTGTCACGAAAATAGCTCTTGAACCGCCGGCGCTCTGTGGGCTGGATTTCGGCTTTCATAGACATCCGATCAGTAATGTCGAAAGTGGTGACTTTTATGCCAGCATATGTTTTAAAAGACCAAATACATATCACAAAATAGTATCATTATAGTACAGACTTACAAAAGGCTCGCTGAGATTTTTTTATTAAAAAAATTGTATGGAGCCGACATAATAATTCAATATATCTCCGGTCTCGCACGATTGGGGCTAATTATTTTTCAGGGAGTCAATCTTTGAATTATTTGGATTTTTTTGACATATTGCATAATGAGCCCAAAGTTGCGAAACATTTTTTTTTTAATAATCGACCCTTTTTTTTGTATCAATAGTTTAACTTTATTCCAGTTTCACATCTGTAACTAGCGCAATAAAAATAATACGACCACAAAAATATGTGAATATATAAAAAAAATATATGTTTAAGTCACAATTATTGAACTTTTTAAAGAATAGTTTTTTGCGTTTTGTAAGTCTTAGTTATTACAGTTTGGCGTCTATAACTATGGCATAATAATGAGTACGATCACCATTATTAAATATAAACAAAAAATTTAAACATTAATCATTATCGGCTCAAATCTATACTGTGAAATTTGCAAACAAGTGACTAATTACATATTAATCTTATCAATAATATTAATGTCTCAAAGTACCTATTAATTAATCACCTTTTAATCTGTTAACCTTAATGACCCCATCGTTACTTCAATATCATTTACAGATTACGTTGAGGGTAGTTAGCAAATTACTCGCAATTAGAGTGGATATTTGTATGCTACCCCAATATCTCACTACTCAGTTGGCTTTGACGATTACAAGTGAATACATTTATCTAAAGAAAATGGAGAGTATCGTATGGTTACAAACTTAGATTTATTCGTGATATTAAGAAGTGCAAACAAAATAACAGCCTACCAATTTTTGTTCGAATCAGTGTTGTCCGATTGGACTTCAATTTATCCGAAGAAGATCCTGTGACTTTTCGGGAATTTCGCCGAAATTTTACTAGAGCAGTTGACAGTTTTTGTGGTCGTATTATTTTTATTGCGCTAGTTATAGATGTGAAGCTGGAATAAAGTTGAACTATTGATACAATAAAAAAAAGGTTAGATTATTAAAAAAAATGTTTCGCAACTTTGGGCTCATTATGCAATATGTCAAAAAAATCCAAATAATTCAAAGATTGACTCCCTGAAAAATAATTAGCCCCAATCGTGCGAGACCGGAGATATATTGAATTATTATGTCGGCTCCATACAATTTTTTTAATAAAAAATTCCCAGCGAGCCTTTTGTAAGTCTGTACTATAATGATACTATTTTGTGGTATGTATTTGGTCTTTTAAAACATATGCTGGCATAAAAGTCACCACTTTCGACATTACTGATCGGATGTCTATGAAAGCCGACAACCAGTCCACAGTGCGGCGCCGTGTTGATGGGATGAAATAAATAATCCTGGCAGTAACAACATGAAAATTGAATCTTGTACGCGGGAAAACTACAACAAAAATGAATTCTACGGCTAGCCGTATTTGCTTTATGTCTGAGGTACACAGGTAGAGGTAGTTTCCTTAGGTCCTTTTTATGTTCAGGGTTGATTCAATGAACGTATGAAAAATCTCATTTTCAAGTAGAGGTTAAAATTTATGTCAATGCGAAGATTTCCCAAAGGTGAAAGTCCACTTTCATAAATTTTTATTAGGATGGGCGACGAGAGGGCCTAAGTCCATCGAAATTGACCTCGTTCTGGGACCTTACATTCGAACAGTCTTCATAATTCCGTTTATGCCTAATTTTTAGCGTCTCAGTCTGTCTTTTAAAACCTAAACGCAAGTGAAAGTTAAAAAATGTGCGTAATATTTTCCTTTTCTCCGTACGTACGTTATACGTCAAAAAAACTTCTAAACAAGAATACTGTCAATCGTTCATAGGCCCACCTTATTCCTACTCTATTTTAAAAAGTGGTTTGATCTAGATGTTAATAACGGGAGATTGTTCACATTTCCTGATGACACTTCATTCATTTACTTTGGCAAAATATGGGAAGAGGCAAAATTTTCTACACAAGCTGCATAAATCTATAATGTTGATCCCACGGATTCCTAATTTTAATTGTGCTTTTTTCTTTGTAAACTATTATCCCATCAAAAATATAAATGTGAATGATATGAGAGCAGAGTTCAATAGGTATTACTCGTAAGAACAGACGTCGTTATCGACCGACTTCGCCGACAAAAGAATTGAGATCTATATGGGTGCTGCCAAGTTCTCTGAAGAAAATCATGAAATTTTAGTTACAAGATCACTGAGATGTAAATTGCAATTCAAGCTCAAGATTTGACGGCTAGTTTTTACCAACAAACCAAATTTCAGAAAAGTCACATAGGTATGATATCAACCTAACAGCATACGAGTAAGTACAATACAAATAGAAAGTACATTAACCTCCGTATGACTAAACGAAGTAGAGTCCATTAAATAAATATTTAATTTAAATTTTAAAGGAGACGGAAACGCTTCCATACATTCTTGGGCCCAGATGTAAAAAGACGAGAGTGGTGTCAATAAACAGCTTATATATTGTCAAGCCATCTTTGAAAATTTTGCGGATTTTAGCAATCTGAGAGCAAAGTTAAAAGAGATTTAGTAAAAGTGAGGCTATGCAACAAATTGACAATAACCTATAGGTACTTAACAGCTGATTTTATAACTATGATCATATGATAGACAGTTATTTATTACATTAATTGTAGTTCTTATTGTATTGAGTGGGAAAATGTAACGAAACTCACAAATAGATTAAAAGACAAGGAAGACAAGGATTTGTGTCATTTCATCCTCTAAAACTCGTCGGCCCAGTGTATTACATCGATAAGTCGGTATGCCACAGTCGTACAAGTTAAACAATATACTAGAAGTCCGTAGAGCGAAAGCACTGGTCGAGGAATATAATTAAAATACGCAAACGATAACCGATACAAGATGAGTAGGTAGGAAGTCCGGTGATCTTGATGGGAGACGATAATGTACGTACCGCGAATGCACATCCTGAGAACGTACGCCCCGGTAATGTACAGCCACGGAATCCGTGCACATGTACACGGATTCCCGTCCGTACGTTCTCGGGTCGTGCGTTATCATATCAGGCTGTATAAAATTGGTACGGGCGAGAATCCGTGTACAGCCATAGACACGACAGAGTGTGCCTCGTTTCCTTGAAGCGTAAATCATTCACTTCGCAGCCATTACACGCTCGATCTAGTGCGTGACATTATCGAGGCTATAAGTCGCAATAGATTGACGTCCTGATCTGGCTGGATCTTACACTAGACAAGTCAATCCAAATGATCAGAGTTTAGATGTAGAGGAGCGATACATAAACCCATTATAAACCCACTGAGGGGCACGGGGCTTTTCCCTGAGGAACTTTTCTCCGTGAAAAGCCCGTGCCCCTCGGTCCTATAACTATAGGGCATTCTCCACCACGGGCCTAGTCCGGATAGGTGGAGCCTTGTAAGACTAGTGGCTGGTCTTACTGTCGGAAGTTTTCAAGCTGCCCTAAGGCCTCTGACTTGGCTTCACGACTTCCATCTATTGACGGCAGCCGGCAACAACTGCTTAACTTGCCTTGCGAAGCACGGAACCGCTCGGAAAAATCCCACTAGCGTTAGTTATATATGGTCATTTGGGCACGAATTCCCGGGTTGTACATTCTCGTGCCGTAAATTCTCGGTCCGTGCAATATAGTGACCCATCATGATCATAGATTGAAAATCCGGGAGCTGTCACTGTCAGCACAGATTAAATACATTTGACAAACATAAAAAGTAGGTAATAAATCGATCTGTAAACGAGAATCTACGAGAATCGATTTTAAAGTTAATATTCTGTTTTATTGTAAACTATAGACAATATAATAACTTATTCCGTAGATTTTGTTCACTTTGATTGAATCCATCATTCGATGAGAGTGATTTTATGTTCAATAATAATTCTTGAAATCATTCACAGTAATCGATTATAGTAGTCGAAACTCTATTTCATCAGTGCAATAAACTTGTTTTTAAGATTTCTCGTCTCCCAGATTGTGAATTGAGCAGATTTTTTTTATTTTGAAACAGAAAAAATACCGCTTTTTTTAAACCATATTTCAGCTTATTACAATTGGGCCCAGAGATCCCCGGCTCCTTTAAATTTCATTTAGCCTGTACGTGAAAACTAGCCAAGTCAAATCTTAAGCTTGACTAACAATTTACATCTTTACCAATCTTGTAACTAAAATTTCATGATTTTCTTCAGAGAACTTGGCAGCACCCATATACCAATTCTCGTACCTCCAACCTCGTAGATCTCAATTCTTTTGTCGGCGAAGTCGATAACGACGTCTGTTCTTAATACCTATTGAACTTGGCTCTCATCTCTTATCATTCACATTTATGTTTTTGATGCGATATCACTGCTTTTTGTACAGCGATTATTGGTATTGATCACTGATAAATACATCGTTATTTATTGCCAAGGAACCGATAACCGATGGGTTAGAAATTGGCTACGAACATACGACTTTCCAGAAACTCATTTACAATTCAGAGACGTGCATGGGAAGTCGTTTACAGATATTATATAGAATCGGTTAAGACAAAACCATACCGCGATATAGAATTTTGTATATATCCTTTGTATATATGCCTAATAGTCTACCTTCATGCCAAATATCAAGTTTCTAGGTCATCTAGAAGGGGTTAGGTTTTTGATCTATAAGTGAGTCAGTCAGTCAGTCATAAAAATGCCGGTTTTTAAACGTTAATATATCTATAACTGTTTGAGCAACATTGATGAAACTTTGGATTCTAGGCAAGCTAATGGACTTAAAGAAATGTGCCAAATTTCATATACGTATAGTGGAGTTCATTAGAATCCGGCAATCATAGACAAGATAATTATTTGTCAGTGGTCTATGATCGATAGTGTTGTACCTATACTGATGTCAAAGTGAGTGATTGAGCATTGATCAATGAGATATGGGATATGGTTCACTGTTCGTTGGTTTATCCTAAATATTTGAATGAATCCAAAATGATTATGAAGCAATTCAAATCAAGATACACTTTTTGTGTGCCTATCGATTTTTTTCTATAAAATCAGGATTCACTTTTGTCCAAATGTTTAATGGGAATATTTAACTAAGTGACTATCGCACAAACATGATAAACGATCACCATGCATTAATATATCAATTCCCACTCACACAGGACGGTGACAGTGAGTGAAGTATAAACGTGTTTTTAATATTTACTCTTTTATGCGTAGATGGAGTAGAACTCCCTTCACGCTTATTAGGGCCAATAATTGATACAAAACTCTTTTTTTTTGAGTTATTAGTAAAGAGAATGCAATTATATCCTTCATCTTAAACGACAATGCAAACTCATTTTGTCTTTCAAAACATAAACATGACGGTTTGTTGTGGAAGAAAAAAATGCCAGAATTGAAAAAGCGATCGTCATGGGTGATAAAGTGGCAACAGAAAATTGTTTGTTATTAAAATAATTACGCCTTAAAGTTAGAAACCCCACTGTGCTAAGTTTGAGTTTCAATACCTTTTGCTTTTAAAAAAATCACGCAATTCGCAACTAGAGTTTAGCCATAATTATATTAAAGTTTATTTTTTCGAACTGACTCATTGATTCAAATATTGAAACATTTGAATCAATGAGTTTTAAAATCAATTCAAAACATTGAACAACACTAACTTTCCAAAGACAAATAAGACTTTGATGAGTAAAAAATAATATGTCAGCTTTACAAACTATTGAAATTTTCGTCGTCCGAGTATTTTTTATCAAAATAACTATCCTAAAGAAGTTATTTGGTTTAAAAATGATTGTAAGAACAATGAATGGTTCCTTGAAATGTGATTATGATCAGGATTGATATTCAAATGTAAGTAATTACGGAGTAATCGTGATTGAATTGGTTTATTTACACGATTGTGAGATTCTACAGCAAGCTGGTATAGGTTAAATAGTTGTAGAGCTGTGAAGGGGTCAAAAGTAGCTCGAAGTGATTCCTGTAATATTACACACGGCTGCTGCGTCGCCAGTTTCTTTTTCTCGAACTTGCCTGGACTTGCTGTCGCGGGTCTAGAAATAAGTTTGCATGCCTACTATCGATTTAACCTTTCATTCTTGATTGTTGTCACAAAACTCTGTTAACTTTGTAAAAGTTCTCAAGTTCACACCTGCCGGCTAACCGATCTTAATCTTCTTTATTGGGTGGGTACGATTATTTAAAAAGAAATGGTTAAGATTTTTCCTAGCTCCCTTCTAACAATATAGTGGCAATTGTCTTTTGTTGAATAATTTTTTTGCAATTTAGTTTGTTTATTTACTTTTTCTGTTGATGTCAGTTTAGTGTCCTAGTGTCCACTGTCTAGCTACTTGATTCTGTTCTGCAGTTTTAGTAGTAAACAGTGAATTACAGTTGCAAATCTTTTATTTATATTAGAAAAGTAACGGCACTGTTACGGTGCCCAACACAATTATTACTTAGAAGTACCTTGTCAACAAAATGTGTTACTCCTGCTACTTTGAAAGTGCGCAAATAAACTTTTTATTACTGTTATTGGTTCAAAGCACTTCGGAGTTTTGAATTTTAGTTTTCATGTGTTGAAACAAAAACTCGAGTACTTACAGTATTCGTAGTTAAGACTTTCGTCACAAAAAGCCCGTTTTTTTAGAATTATGATTGGCTTTCATCATTCAGGACTCTTAACTAAATTGAATATTAATGGGCTTAGTTAAAAAGCATAATTTAAATAAATTAAAAAAAAAAGTGTTATACGTTATATACAGGGTGGAATTTTGTAATGCCACCTGAAGGCGAAGTACTCTTAATACTGTAGATATAAAATTTTACTCAAAGAAAACATTCCTTTATTTTTGAAAAGAAAAAAAACTGCATTCAAAGATTTTTAAAGTTTCGCTTGCCTCACCCGGTAAACGAACCTACTAAAATCTGTGAAAGTTGCACCCTGTACTTTTATTGCATCGATCGTTAGGGTCAATTATAAGGATGAAATCTCTCTAATAAACTTCATAAATTAAATGAAAGGAAAACAATGAAATCTTAAATTGTTTTAATTATTTACTGGTAAACTAACTAATTAATTGCTCGAAATGGGCTCCATTGTCTTGGATACACAAATTTATTCTTCTAACGAATTCATTTCTAGTAACCTTTAATAACGTGTTGTGGTGAATGTTAAACAAGAATTTTAGAAGAAAATAAAAAATATGTATGTAGTAGCTACCTAATATATTGCGAAATAGTTCATCCCAATGATGTCTTTGATTATGGAGGCATCATTAGGACGAATTATATTTAAAGTACGTAATAATATATCCCAATGTTCCTTCAGAATAATGTAACAGAAAGCCTATTAAGGGAAGGTGCGTGGAAGGGTCCAGACGGAGAGCTTGTCGACGTGACAAATGAGACAATTCCAGCGGGTGGACCTTTAAAAATATCTACTAATTTCCGTAGTAACTTATCAACCTATCTCTCCTACAATTTACTGAATTATCCGTAGATTTCTCAAGATTAGCCTATCAAGTTGAAAACACCTCAAGAAATGATTGGATCATATTTCTTGACCGTGTTCTGAATGATTTACAAACATAACATAACATTTTAACACATTTTACATACAGGCACATTATTGCTTCTGGCCTCACACTAGGATACCTTGTGTCGTGGGAACCAGAAACAGCGACATCACATGGAGTTTTTTTTTCTCCCCAGCCGGGGATCGAACCCGGACCTCTCGCATGGCAAGCAGATGCGCTAACCATTAGGCTACAGAGGTCGTCGAATACCAGTTTACTTCTAAATAGAAACCTTAACGAAATATTCAACAGTGAAACTAAAAGTAAAACCCAAAGCCCCGGAGCCTCCACTGGCCACAGAAGCGGAATCACTCCAATCCATTGACTTGCAAAGCGGCTGCCCAACTTTGCATAGTGTCTGTAAATACAAAGGAAATAGATAGCTCAGAATTTTCAAGCACAGAAGGCTCACTACAGTAGCCTCTCGCTTAGTAGTAGACAATCAAGTAACATCAACCAATGATATCAACAGTGCGATGACAGATGCCTACCGTGAGAGGTCCCGGGTTCGAATCCTGGCTGGGGACAAAAAAAAGAAACCCAGGTCTTGGATGTTTACATGTTTGTGACGTCGCTATTTCTGGTTCCCACGACACAGGATATCCTAGTGTGGGGCCAGAAGCAATGAGCCTGTATGTGAATGCTAAGTTATGTTAACAGTAATACAGTTCTAGCTACCACGTTAAACGCATATTTTTCTATTTCAAAATAAATTATACTGTCAGGGAGACCTTCTGATTACTAAAAGCCTAAAATGTTATAATATACTAATATACATGGCATATTCATAGTATGTGTAGAGTGAGTCGTCTTTTCTATGCTAGATCGCAGTGCAACACGGCGTCGAACCACATCGACTACGAGACCAAAATGATAAACTAGTGTGAGTTGGACGATGTTACCTACCTACTTTGCGTTTCCGAGTTCCGGTCACTTACAGTGACCGAACCTTTCAATAACTGCATTATCCTAAAGAATCTATTTACTGACAACTCAGGTTTCTATTCGAAACGTTCAAGAGCGTAGTTACTGTGTGGGAGTTTTAAATACCTTTTGTGTTTGTACCTACCTAATACCTACTTAAGAATAAGAGTAGTTTAAGATAAACTGTAAAACCAAGAGCAGCTGCCAACAAAATGTTAAAGTCTGTTCGCTATCATAGTGGCGGCTTTTCACAAAAGAAATTAAAGGAAGCCGACGCGGCGCAAACACGCCTGTAAATTCGGCTAGCAGCTCGTCTCATTCTACTATCATGTAGATCACGCAATTAAAGAAGTAAATCAATCAGTATTTTAGAATAGATTTATAACGAGATGATCCTGCATCACTTAGGTAGGTACCTATTCTAAATACCGGTGGAGATGAATATTCTGTGGACACTTCGAGTGATGAAGAGTAGTGTTTTATTTTGTGCTTCATTAGGTATATTGAGTACCATGTTTTTTCTATTTAAAGTATTTTTGCCGTCTAAGTTTTATTATTGATATAAATGTTTTTTTACTAAAACCAAGATTGCCTTCGTGTATCTAAGCGAACGGACTTTATGCAGTTTATCTGAAATACCACTCATGTATTTTACTGTGTTTATATGTTTAAAATACGTTAAGTAAATATTATGTAGGTACTTACTATTCCGCTTATGAAATTCAAATTATTGATACCGGCACCAGCCCGTATGGTTACTAATAAGAACCCATTTGGCTGGTTATAATTTGGCACAAAGATAGGCGAGAGTGAAGCCAACGGTAGAATTATTAAGCTAAATAACTTTGATTCCAGACTACTTTTATCGGTGATACAATTTGTCACGAAAATTCGAAATTAGTCTTGCAACAAAAAAAGCGAAAAGTATACTACGGATCCAAATTTGCTTAAAAACTTTATTAGTATTATTTTGTTTTTAAGTCCATTTATCTATAATAACCGGACAAGAGCGAGTAGGGCTCACCCAGCGAGGGTCCTGAACTCGCAGCTTTTTCTGAACTTCAAAGACATTTTTTCTGATTTAGTTACAAATGTTTAGTTTTTAGATTTTCTCCTGTATTTGTAGTATAAAACTATTACTTACCAAATTTCGTAGTTCTAGGTCAATGGGAACAACCCTACGAATATGGATTCCATTATATGTCGAACTATACATTTTTTTGGCTACATAAACAACCGTATGTTTTTTACGTTAACTTTACGTTACGTTTTAACTTAGAATTTTTATTTTTTTACAGCTTCAAAGGACGGTAAACTTGAGTGTATCGTTTTAATTTCAACTCGATACCTACATCTCATCGGCTTAACGCGTTCCTATGTAAGGAACGCGTTAGTGCCTTTTCACATGCACCCGGCCGCCGGCCCTATGAGCTCCAATGGCAGCTTTCACATGCACAACGACCGGCCGGTCGTTGGAGCTCATACATTACTACTTTACCCGGCCGGCGACCGGACGGTGGCCGGGTGCATGTGAAAAGGCACATAAGGTCTTGACTATTGGCAGACAGACGGACGGACGGACGAACAACAAAGATGTCCTATAAGGGTCCTGTTTTTTTCTTTTGACGTACGGAACCCTAAACAGACTAGATTGGTTGTCAGCGTATTAAAAACTGTTTAGTTGTATTTGGATTGTTATTGACTCGAGCTTTCTTCTGATTACTGTTTCATCATCATCATCATCATCATTCAGCCACAAGAAGTCCACTGCTGGAGATAGGCCTCTTCCATGGAGTTTTAAAAAGACCGAGTTAGAAGCGGCTTGCATCCAGCTTCTTCCTGCCACTTGGATGAGATCGTCTGTCCATCTTGTGGCTGGTCGTCCTACGCTGCGCAGAACGCAGAACTAACGGCCGATGGGGCCCAAGAGTTCTCTAATGGAGACCACACATCGGCAAGCGCAGCGTAGGACGACCAGCCACAAGATTACTGTTTTCTAATTATTAATATACTTATCACTCCAAACACGAGATCCGATAATTTCTTTTTTAGGATTTCGTATCCCGAGGGGCAAGAGACCCTATTACTAAAACTTTACTGTCTGTCTGTTTGTCTGTCCGTTCGTCCGCTCGCAACTGGCCGCAACAACAACATCATTATGATGGTGGTCCGACTAGCTATTTAGAATCCTACGGCCTTACTAATAAAGGTTATGAGCTGCGTATACAGCCGTTATGCGAGGTCTGACAAACTGGTTATTTGTACGCTAAACCAGTATACATTGATATACGTCAAATAGTTATTCAGAGTGTGTAACTTATTTATTAGTAAGGCCGCTAGAGATTAATTAACCAAAGAAATACAACTGCACTGTATAACCATTCGAAATTGGAAGAGAAAATAAATCTTCAAATGGATCGCGTTTTCCATTAGTTACAAGTCGTGAGCTAATTTCTTTGATAAGAAGTCCAATATAAGCGATGTTCTCATCAGAGGGTCATTAAAAAGCAATCAATATGGTGGGATCGTGCCCAGAGGGGGAGCCTTCAATAATTTGTTGTAACAAATCATATTTTGCTCTCCAAGCTACTGGTAACGACCTCGTGATTACGGACATTGGTATTTTTCTAACAACGTTAGAAGAAGGCCTTCTCTAAATTGATGTTTGGATAGTGGAAAATGCACTCTTAACATCTCAGTTGCAGCGATATACCAGAATCTTTATTGCATAGCTAATTCATTAGAGATACGATTTCCGCACTTGATCTCGTCACACCGTTATTGCAAGCGCTGAGAAATCTATACACCACTTTATCAACATTCGGATTTCCTCACGATGTTTTCCCCCGCGATTAGCGAATGGTATTGCCAATCACTCGAATCGCTCGTAGCCTGGGCTGCCTGAGTGATCTTAAACGATCACTAAGGTTAAGCAACATACGGATGGATGTTGCGAAGGACTTATACTGCGACTCTATCAGTCCATGGATGGGTCACCATCTATGACTAACGCTAGTGGCATTTTTCCGAGCGGTTCCGTGCTTCGCAAGGCACGTTAAGCAGTTGGTGCCGGCGGCCGCCTATAGATGGCAGTCGTTAAGCCAAGTCAGAGGCCTTAGGATGGCTTGGAAACTTCTGACAATAAGACGAGCCACTAGTCTTACAAGCCTCCACCAATCCGGACGAGACCCGTTTCCCTCGGTGGGGACATAATGGGTTGATGATTGCCAATTGTAAAGATGATGTAGTGACTAGAATCGAGAATGTTGCATTGGTTTGGACATGTGGAGAGGATGAAGGAAGAAAGACTGGCGAAGCAAATATATCGAGCGAATGTGAGTAAAAGAGCCGGTAAGGGACGCCCCAGGCGGACATACTTCGACCAAACAGGGGATGTATTAGCAAAGGGCAAGATAACAAGTACCCGAAACCGACGTGCGTGCATGCAACGACTAATGAATGTCGATGAAGCGAAAGTGATTTGTCAGGATCATGGCAGATGGCATCCCCTAGTCGCTGCCTACCCCTCTAGGATACAGGCGTGAGCTTATGTATGTGTATGTATTGCCAATCATCGTCATCAGCCATTTTGAAGCACACTGAAGGACCTAGGCCTACCTGTTTTTCCGGTCTTGTGTCGCCCTAATACAAATTCAGAAATATACAAGACTAGCGACCAGCCCCGGCTTTCCACGGGTTGCAAAAACGTTTCCGTGGAAAATTGGAAATAGCTATATTAGTTCCGTGGAAAATTCTCGGAGTAGTATTTTTTTACACGTTGGGTTACATTATTAGAGATTTCATACGGAACCCTAAGCTTTTTGAAAATCCAATACAGCCTATGTTACTCGCAAAAAATGTAGCTTTCTAATGGTGAAAGAATTGTTAAAGTCGGCCCAGTACTTTCTAAGCCTATGCATTACAAACATACACACAAAAATACAAATCTTTTCTCTTTATAATATTAGTGTAGACAAGGAAAATTAAATCATTGGTACTCCATTGGCTCTCCAGATTTCAAACTCTCGACCCATCTCACGTATATCTGGAAAGCGTATTTTTACCTTAGTACAATTGAATATTTCTGAAGGAAAATTCTTTCCGCATAAAATTTTCGGTCTCAATTCTGAGATGAAATACCATACGCCATCACATTGACAGTTCATTGTGAGAGGTCACTCAATGTATAAAGAACACTCATCAGCCGGGAAAACATCTGGTTCACATAACCGAATCTTGGACACGAGGAAAATATAACTGGAAGTGCTGCACTGTTTGTATTTGTCCCTAATAAATTTTGTTTGTCAAAATCAGCTGATACTTTTGAGACTCCTCGCTTTATCGCAGATAAGCTATGTAACTACACTTTACAGGTATTTACCGAAGTCTTCATTTTTAGCATCTGTATTTACAGACTACATAATATTTATGTAGAATCAAGAATCAAGAATCAAGAATTTATTTCAACGTAAAGAATTTACATTCTGCTTGTTGAATGTCAATGTACATACAGTTATGTATAACGTTAGCCGCTGCCTTGGGGCCGTCTGTAGTGGAGAAAAAGGCAGCGAAAAAAAAAAACTCCACTCTGACCATCTTTTCTCAAATCACCTCAAAGCTAATACAAATAAAACATACAAAATAATATCTTGGATGTGTTGAACACTAGACTCTGATTTAATTTAATATTAAACTACTATTTAATGACATACGTCCTTGTCTTCTAAATAATCGTTGATTTTATACTAAGCTTTTTTGCAAAGAGTGTGCTTAACACAATTCTTAAATCGCGTTGGGGGTAACTCTAATATATCTTGGGGTATCTTGTTGTAGAACCTTATACAGTGCCCCATAAAGGAAGTATTAACTTTTGCAAGTCTAAATCGTGGAAATGACAATTTATGTTTATTCCTAGTATTAACGTTATGATGGCTACCAAGAGTTTTGAAGTCCTTAATATTTTTCCGAACGTACATAATATTTTCATAAATGTATTGACTTGCAAATGTTAAGATGTTAGTTTCTTTGAAAAAAATCTCTTAGCGAGTCCCTACTACCTAGCTTGTAAATAAATCGGATCGCTCTCTTCTGCAAGATGAAGATAGTCTCAATGTCTGCTGCCCGGCTCCATAGTATTATACCATAGGACATAATACTATGGAAGTAACTAAAATAAACAAGCCTAGCAGTTGCAACGTCAGTAAGTTCTCGAATTCTTTTCACGGCATATGCTGCGGAGCTTAGTCTATGTGCCAATTTTATAATATGTGGACCCCATTGTAGTTTGGCATCGATTGTGATGCCCAAAAATACAGTATCTTCAACAAATTCTAGTTTATCATTTTCAATTACAATGTTGTTTTCAACTAATTTTACGTTAGGTAGGGTAAATTTCATACATTTGGTCTTTTTTGAATTTAACAATAGATTATTTACTGTAAACCAATCTAGAACGTGTGAGAGAGCATTATTTGCTTCGTCAATATTATTTTCCTGTCTCTTTATTTTAAAAACAAGTGACGTGTCATCAACATATAGCACTATCTCACACATTTTTTGTACCAAAAACGGTAAATCATTTACATAGACTAGGAAAAGGAACGACCCTAAGATAGATCCCTGCGGGACTCCCATTTTTACAAGTGAGCCTGACGATTTAATACGATTTATTTCTGCTTTTTGAACCCTTCCTTCTAAATATGATTTTAAAAGATCTAGACTTAATTTTTTTATTCCATAGTGTTTTAACTTTGAGAGTAATGTTTTGTGGTCTACACAATCGAATGCCTTTGACAGATCACAAAATACTCCTATCGCATCATTATGATCCTCCCACGCACTAAAAATATGTTTAACTAACATGACTCCAGCGTCTGTTGTATTCCGCCCTTTAATGAAACCGAACTGCTGACTATGGAGGAGTTCGCAATTATTGAAATGAATAAGTAATTGATCTAAGATAATTCTTTCAAATATTTTACTTAATACTGGTAGGACTGAAACGGGTCTAAAATTTGTTGGATCTTGTTTATCACCGCTTTTAAATAAGGGTACTAACCTACTATATTTCATGAGGTCTGGAAATACTCCTTCAACTACGCATTTATTGAAAATCTGTGCTAACGGCAAAGCTAGGATATTTATCACTGAACTAACTATTGTTACTGACATACCCCATAAGTCCTCGGTTTTTTTTAAGATTTAATAATTTAAAATTCTTAACAATGTCATGGGGCTCAATATAATTAAACGTAAAATCGTGTTCGCATGCGGGGACATTGTCCCTTAATAATGTTGCCGCACGATCAGGTGACGAGTCTAACGGAGCTGTAGTTATGATTGGGACATTAGTGAAGAACTGTTCGAAAGCTGCAGCGATACCTTCATTTGATGTTATTATTTTGTCATCAATCTTAAGTGAAATATCTCGGTCTCCTAACTTAGCTTTACCCGTTTCTCTATTTATTATGGTCCAAATTGTTTTTACTTTATTCGGTGATTGTAGGATTTTACCTTTTATATGATCGCATTTAGCTTTATGGCAGACGGCCTTAAATAACTTTGAATATTTTTTTACGTACTGTATGAAGTTGGCGTCATATGTATAAGTCTTTTTGTCATATAATTCATAAAGTGTGTCTCTGCTCTTTCGAATACCTGACGTAGCCCATTCACTGAATCCTACTCTATTGTCCTTGCTTTTTAGATGGCGCAATTTAAAAATCTTTTTAAAACTACCCGACACCACTTCGAATAACTCTTTGTAATGATCATTAGCATTTTCATATTTTTCTTGAGTCCTTATACTACTTTCTAGGTCTGATTACTTTACTTGTTACGGGCCGGCAGAGGATAACAGGTTCGGCCTTTTTTGTATCTATTTCAAAATGCACAACTTGACCGCTGTGGTCTGACTTAAGACAATTTACTGTAGAATAATCGGAAAAATCGCAATCGCAGTAAACATTATCTAGGCAGGTGGCAGTAGTTTCAGTTATCCTGGAAGGCTCCAAAAAAATATTTGCTAGATTAAACGACTTGAAAATAATTGTCAATTTTGTATTTAAAGCGGTGTCTGCCATCAAGTCAATGTTGAAGTCACCACAGACTATGACTTTCTTATTGCTGCTAGAAGCTACCTTTAAAACATCCTCTAATATGGTTTCAAATAAACTGTAATCACTGGTAGGGGGCCTGTACAAGGCTACTACAATGTGTCTAGACAGTTCAACACACGATATTTCAACTACTTTTTCAACAGATAGTCTGCAAATATCATTCCGTTCTTTAAATTTCAAATTATTTTTTGCTAGTATCAAGGACCCCCCATGCCTTGCAGACTTTCTATTGAAGCAACTGGCTATTTGATAATTATTCACAGAAAAATTCATTTGAGTCTCTAGTAGCCAACTCTAGTTCTAATAATTTTCCAGTTCTAAAAACAACTCTAGTTCTAATAATTTTCCAGAAAAGCCACCCTGTATATTCTGATTAGCTAAAATAAGTTTTTTTAAGGAGGGCTTCTCCTTTGTCTGCGCTGGCAGTTTAAATCAGCGGTCAAATTTAACCTACTACTAGTTCTTTTCACAACCTCTGAGTACAGAGGTTGGCAAGTGTCACTTGTCTTACAATTTGTATGACCTGGAGGTCCCTGTGCTATTGTATTAACAATAATAGGGTCATAAAAATTGAATGCCAACATTTTGGCAATTAGTCGCTTAGAAGAGAGGGGCACACTCATTGTGTCCCGGGTTAAAATAAAGTCTTGAATAAATTTATTCGTATCAAAGAAATGGACTTGGTCTCTATGACCAAAGGTCAAATGTCAATTGGGTATTTGACAAAATGTCAAATGAGTTACTTTTAAAACGGAATTTTGTATGAAAATACTTGCTTGTGATGACACATTTCATAACACTCTTTTTATGTTTCATCTGTTTAAAAATTGTAATAACTAGTAGATGATTAAAAGAATACATTTTCCGAACCATTTTGTAATTGTTGTTTTAATCGAGCATCTGAAATAATTTATTGTTGATAGTGTCTACTGTACTTTAAAAAACGGAGTTTTAAAAATCCTGCATGACTCATGCTAGAATGATGAGGTTTCCTCTAGTGTATTCCTTAACGGACTTCTCTCTCCGACGCCGTCATGTCATCTCGTGTATGGGTCCATACACATCCAAGGACAAATGCAACGACTTCTATCATACATTTAGCGAATTTTCAACCTACTACAAACCACGAAATCAGACGCGTAGGTAGGAAATTCTAAATCCGCATTTTGTGGAATTTAGGTCCCTTTGCTATACGTGTCCGGCCACAAAATACCACCTCCTGAAATATTCACCGAATTTACCTACTGTCCCGACTTGTCTTGATGTTCGTAACAACCTCTTTACGCACATACAAGATGAACTTCAAATACTTGTAAAGAATGGAATACATTTTCTTAGACTAGAATTACTAAAAAAAAGTACCTAAACTTAGGCTTTATAAAGATTGGAATTTCTTTGTCAGTAAAAGTATTGCAAATTTCTAAGTAAAATGGGTGGTAAAGAGTTGGTGCCGGCAGCCGTCTGCCGGCAAAACTTCTGACAGAAGACCAGCCACTACCAATCTGGACTTTTCCCCCGTGGTGGAGTACGGCCTGTACCTTCCTCAGAGAAGAGACCCATGCCCCTCCTGGGGACATAAAGGGTTGATATGATGATGATGATATATCTCATTATTCCGTGCGGCATAAGGTTTTATATATTTTTTATTATTATTTGGTTTCAACCCTGTATTGCGTAATGTGTAAATTGTACTTTGTTCTTCAACAAACTTTACCAAAGAATCCAAAGCAAGAATTTTCACATCTCGCTGGGACTGTTCAAACAAACATTGTCCTTTTCTTTAAGTACTGTAAGGGCGAGATGAATATAAAGTCAGCCAAATCCTCCAAAGCCAACTGACTCAAGGCAGCCTTTTCGGAACAAAAATGTTCAATGAATCTAGAGCGTTAAGCAAGTGTACTTAACTTCCCTTAAAGTTAAGAATCTGTGCTAAGTACATTGATGCAAGGGTGCGCTTGTCTTGGTATTATTTATCCTTGACAGCACCCCACCGAAAGTCATAATTATCACCAATAAGGAGGCCACCAGCGCTCACGGAAAGGGCTTTATTTATTTATTTATTTATTCTATCGAATCACTCGTAGCCCCGGCTGCCTGAGTGATCTTAAACAATCACGAAGGTTAAGCAACATAGGGCGTGTTCAGTGCATGGATGGGTAACCATTCTGTGACTAACGCTAGTGGATTTTTTCCCAGCGGTTCCGTGCTTTGCAAGGCACGTTAAGCTGTTGGTGCCGGCTGCCGTCGATAGATGACAGTCGTTAAGCCAAGTCGGAGGCCTTAGGGCGGCTTGAAAACTTCTGACAGTAAGACCAGACACTAGGCCTATGGCCCCTCGGTGGTGACATAATGGGTTGATGATGATGAATACTTACATTGCTTTTTATACTTTTTTATTTGGAAGTTATCTAATACGCTACTTGACTCATATCCAATTTGACGCGATAAATGGATATTTCCTGTAGTATTTAACGTAAGAAACCGAAATATATTGACTTTGCTAAGTAGATATGCAGGATGGCTGCAAAATTTGCAAATTGAAAAAATATTTATCGCTTTTAAATCGGAACGGTGAAAACACTATCCGCCATCTTGAAAGCACCTTTGGTTGTAAACAAACATCTGTCAGTCGCGCCGTGCGTGCGTAGGTTCTATTGTGATTTGGATTGGATTAAGTGTTTTTGCAAAAACTCTTCTTGTGCAGTTAGTGTCTTATCATTTTATTGATAAGCGCAATCATGGACGCTGGATTCGTGGAAGCTGATAGTACTAATTTGGCAAAACCAAACCAAATTAAACCAAGCATTACTACAGCTGAAAACAGTTTCTTTGTACATTGATATTACAGGACTTACATTAAATTGATCTTCACATAAATACACCCAAGTTTCAGTCGATAAAGAATCGGGGTCTCTCTTGGCAAGTTTGAGCGAAGTTTTTCGTATGTTTATTTCACTGGGCACACGAATCCGTGACTTCCCGGCGGTCTTTATTGACGTGTTTTTGCAGTCTCGAATAATGCAATAATGATAATTGATATATTTTGCATGTAAACTCGTTGAAATCATGAATGCGTTGTTGTTATTTCACTATGCTCACAGATCACAGTAAAGATCGTTTCACCAAACAAGTCCCACGGTAAAATCCTTAAGGCCATAACAATAAAAGCCAAAATTCATTAACTCACACTTCTTTCGTGGCACGAACTCTACCTATGTTGAATGTCAAACTTTGTTTACAAATCTTTAGGACTTCAAACCATAGACAAATATGGCGGACCGCGTTTTTGGCTGTTTAGCAAAGCAACGTTTTAAAATAATGTTTTTGTTGCTTTTTGGTCCTCAAAAAATATGCTAAAATATTTTTTTTCTAATGGAAGAGATATTTAGCATTTAAGACATACATGAAAAAAGAGTCAAGTAGCGGATTAAATATAAACCTAGCCCTTAAACCTTTTCTGCGTTACCTAAGTTTGGGCTGCTATGAATCAATACATTGAAATTCTCATAAAATAAAATACATTTTGCAGAACCATCAAAACAGACAGTTTTCCATTCAGGATATCAAAATTACTACATTTTTTTGGCTTATTTTCTGGACAGCTATCAGTTCTGCTTCGACGGCTCTGATCTGGTAGAACAAATCGTCAGATGAAAAAGGTGCTCGGATGTTAGCAGTAGCTTTAGGAAGCATAGCTAACATAGCTTACTCGTATATTTATGGCCGTTTACACTATGCTACTTTTAGCATCGTGCATCGCGTTTTTAAAACTCGCGACAGCATCGCGACACTTGTAAGTTCCAATTCTAACTACTTTTTCGTATTTTTTTAGGTAAATCTTTTGTTTACACGAATTTGTTTTTTTTTGTCCCCAGCCGGGATTCGAACCCGGGACCTCTTGCATGGTGCTAACCGCAGCGCCAGAGAATGTTTTCCTCTATGTTATAAGTATATTTGGAGCTATAACTTGAAAAAAATATTTCAATACTAAAGTTTTATAAAATAAAATTTTATTTCATTGTTGTATTGCATGTAGATTTAGCAGAGGGAAATGAATAATCGATATCCGGAGTGTATATGCATTTGAGATATCTAGTTCGCAACTTAATTAAATCATGGATGCAGTATCTACCTAGCAATTCAAATAACTCAAGTATATTATGTTATGTTATCTGACGAGCATTTTCAGCAGTAAGCGAGCAGTATCGAATGCATTTTCCAGCAAAGCAGAAAAATAACATTCTTTCAAAAGATAGAATGTCTCTGCAAACGCGCGAACGCAAGCCCGGATGTCGCGGAAAATATTCCAAACGGTACATTTTCGTGTTCATGCCCGTACAAATAATAATTTCCTTGAGAAAATTCCCGGCTCCCAGCCGACATCACCTCCGATGCCAGCGGTGTTCGCTAAAACCTTTTTGGTTTTTATTGAAGCGAAAATGTACCCAGTGCTACAAATCCTCAGCATTAGCGCGGAGTTTCCTACGCGTCTGTGCAAGATGGATGGCGCCTACGGTTAGCGAGAATTTGGAAGTATACGTACTAGACTTTCTCGCCAAAGAATTGGTGTGAACAGCAAAGTATAATATCGTTAGAACACACAAAGAGAATACAACCCGAACGAATACGGTAGCCTAATGTCTATGGAAGCGAAAGTGGAATTGGTGTTCTTCCTTTAGTTTACTACGCTTCAGTTCCTGCAAGTAAAGTGAGTAAGGCTGCAATGCAAGCAGCAGTACGAGGCGCTGAATACAAATAGGCAGGAAGATGAATTGTGCCCGCGGTTAGCGCAAATTCGGAAATACAGGGCTTTCTTCACTCGCGTTATTATGTTTGCTTGACTCGGCAAGCGTTCACCTTAGTGTCGAAAGAAAAAGGATCTTAGTTTCGCATGTGTGCCGTAGCATAAATTCATATACCAAAAATGATGTCGTCCTTAAAATGATGATCCACTTTCCTTATCTTAACGGACTCCACATAAGTAGCGTGATGTTGCCAGAGATGACCGTCACGGCATTTGCATAATACGCGTTACATCACAGAAATATACACACAAAAGCTTAGCAAAAGGATGAATTTAGTTGCAACGTGTTTTGCGTTCCAACTAAATTCGTCCTTAGGATTAATTTCGAATCAATGGAACAGCGAACGGTGTGGTCAACTGGATCGACCAACCCAGCTAAGTCCTCGACTAGCATGAAAATGGCCGAGAACATAAAATGGAAAACAAAGAATCGACATGCTTTGCGAGAAGCATAATATTATATCCAACAGTGAAGGAATATACCGTATTTTAGAAGTAACTACTTCTAAAATACGGTATATGTATTTTAGAAGTAGTTACGGTAGCTGATCAAGTCTCCACTTTTATCAGACAATCTGGCGACCGGATGTTCGGTGGGCTAAAGCGGTCACAGAACGATATCATTGGTTGTGTACATGATAGGTAGGAAAACCAGCGACACGATGAGTCGATGACATTCCTAAAGCCATCGGAAAGCTAGGGACAAGATTGACAGGGGACCGAGAGGGTTGGCGTGACAGGAAAGAGGCCTATGCCTAGCAGTGAGCTTTATTCAGGGGTGTATTTATAAAATAGAGACTTCCGTCTATAAATAATATAACCTATATACATACGTCCCACTGCAAAAGAGAGTATGGTGTTAATAACTTCATAAGGCTGTGCCCACCGCGCACTTATTAATAGCTTATGATATTTAAAACTAAACAAATAGTCTTTATCTACTCTGATACTATAATACAAAGATTATAAAACTGAAAACAAAACTCTTATGACAAACATTACGCATAGGCAAAAATAAAAAATAAAAAGTTTTATTACGATATGTACAGGTCTTGTATGGACACCTGTATCATAATCTCAGATCATAATATAACTTTTTAATCATAACGATACACCTATACAACCTAGCTGGACCAAGAAGGTTGAACCTCTACTTTAAAAAAAAAGGTTTGAATGAACGAGTCCGCGGAGACGCAACACGCATGCGCAATCGATGTTTGCGCCTTGGCGCCAACATTTTACATTTAAAAAAACTTTTCAATATAAAGAAAGTTTGGTTCTGTTTGTAAAATAAATTAGTTTTTGTATAAAAACATGTCTGAAAGCGAGGATAGTGGTCATTGTACACCACCAGACATTCTGGAAGCTGCGTCAAGCATGACTATGATTCTGTTACCTGAAATCTAGAAGCAACTATAATAATACGGTATTTGACACTATCAACAATAAATTATTTGAGACGCTCGATTAAAACAAAAATTACAAAATGTTTCAGAAAATGTATTCTTTTAATCATTTACTAGTTATTACAATTTTTAAATAGATGAAACATAAAAAGAGTGCTATGAAATGTGACGTCACAAGCAAGTATTTTCATACAAAATTCCGTTATAAAAGTAACTCATTTGATATTTTGTCAAATACCCAATTAATGTTACCACGAGTTCTTGGAATGGAAAAATAAATTTGTTGATATTCAGCGTTTTATTTGCAATATTATTTTATGTATTATAGTATGAGAGTAGATAAAGTAGTGTATGGCACAGTACATAACTTGGTCTTATAACACTCGTGTGATACTATAAAAATGTTCTATGAACCCTTATTATGCAACAGTATGTATCATAAACTCCTATTGATCTTAATTTTAAATGAAAATGGTTTTATTACCTTACAGGCACCGAAATTGGATCCTCCATATGAGAATCATGACACAATTCTGCTAAGCTATCAAAACAGGTAAACATTTGATGAATTTATTATTAAGGCCATTTTTGTACAATCTACACCGCGCTTCTAGACTTTATTTTTTAGTGAACATTTTGTTTCATGGCGAAATTATCAATTTTATTATTTTTATTTTAGAGCTGTCTGAATATTTGCTAGCTTAGTTTATCCAATTAACACCTGTAAGAATTGGGTATTTGACAGGATGTCAAATGAGTTACTTTTAAAACGGAATTTTGTATGAAAATACTTGCTTGTGACGTCACATTTCAGAGCACTCTTTTTTATGTTTCATCTATTTAAAAATTTTAATAACTAGTAAATGATTTAAAGAAATACATTTTCCGAATAGTTTTTTAATTTTTATTTTAATCGAGCATCTCAAATAATTTATTGTTGATAGTGTCAAATACGGTATTATGAACTACCAAGTAATTTCCTACTTAATTTTGTTATTTTATTGCAGCCGTGAATTTTCTACAGTGCAAAGAAAAGTATTATTTATCTTAGAACCATTCTTTTTCGATTGCCTTTAATGGGGACACTTGAGAATAAATAGACAGAAGTCAACAATGTGTCATTTCTGATGGATCTTCTAAGCCTTAAATATGCATGTGTTAGAATAGTTAAAGAATGATTAATAATTAAAGCTATTATGAAACGAATAACATTAGATCGGTTGACGATTAATCAACAGCGGCTCATTGATGTCCATTTGATCAAAAGATTCAAACGTCGAGTGATAGATCGAACGAACATACAGAGCGTAGTTAATTCTCCCCTTTATTATGAAAAGCTGTGCTATCCAGCTAGTGATATAGATCTTTTTTTTTCATATACCTCGAAGATATCTATGCAAAGCTAGACCAACCAAAGCAAAAGATTTAAACGGATTTGGAGCTGTTCTTCTATTGAATTTATGTCCCAGAAGCTTCGTAGGGCAGATTATATGGCACTGCTATGAAGGACGCCGACCCTCTAAGTCCTTTAATGGACTAACGTCAGCTTTCCATTATAAGTGTTTTCGTAGCAATTAGGAAACTTTTTAATTTGTATAAACTTGGTAAACCAATCTAAAGCCTGCACTCTCGGGGCGATTTGGCGCTCTAAGAATTTTGCTACCTTGTTTGTTCGTTTCAGCTCTTCGATATATAAAGCCATTTAATTTGGTTTGAATAAACATAACTAGTACTTTCAAAAATGAGACCGTCGGATCTTAAAGAAATTTTGTTAAATTTTACATTATTGTAACGAAGCGGTTTAGTGGGTAGACTAATGGACTCGGAAGCGGGAGACCTAGGTTAGATTCTCAGTACGGGCATGAATGTATGACTTTGTTTCGAGAGGCCAGTTTAGTAATAAAAGAAATGTAGGTTCGTCGGCTTCATCAATAAAATACAGATGTCTGTGCTCTAAGATCAAACTTGCATATTCAGTAGGAAAGATTATATAACAAGTTTTCTTTTAAAACAAGTAAAAATGTCGTTCATAAACTGTGGTACTGATTTGAAGTACCTCCGTAGAACTTAGATAAGAATTCAAACCCAATGGACACTCCTATATTTTTCTTTGTAACAAACTTGGGTCCTTTTTCACATTTATGATTTACTCTATGAGACAAAACCTACAACCAAATAATTTAAACAACCTTTGTTTATATCTAATCAGTTAAATCAGTTAAGTATCGCTCGTAGCCCCGGCCGCCTGAGTGATCTTAAACGATCACGAAGGCTAAGCAACATAGGGCGCGTTCAGTGCATGGATGGGTGACCGCTCTATGACTAACGCTAGTGGCATTTTTCCGAGCGGTTTCGTGCTTCGCAAGCCATGATAAGCAATTGGTGCCGGCTGCCGTCGATAGATGGTAGTCTTTAAGCCAAGTCAGGGGCCTTAGGGCGGCTTGAAAACTTCTGACAGTAAGAGCAGCCACGAGTCTTACAAGCCTTTACAAATCCGGACTTGACTCCCGTGGTGGAGTATGGCCTATATCTACTTCAGGGAAGAGATCCGTGCCCCTCAGTGGGGATGTATTGGGTCGGTGATGATGAGTTAAGTTGGCTTGACCCTGATCCTGATCCCAGACACCTCTTTTCGTAGTTAAAAAGCATAAATTGTAAGAAGAGAGGATTTCGTCTGGAAGTCGGATACGTAGTTAAACTAGTACTTTAACTAGTCGTTTACCCTAATTTGTCAACAAAACCAAATGCTTGTCAATATTTTGAGTTTGTGTTTTTTCCGATGTAAGGATTCCGACAAATAATTACGACATTATAACCTCTTATAATGTCGTAATTATTTGTTGACACTATGCCCGGTCTACCTATCTACAGACAAATGACATTTAGCTGTCAACGCGATACTGAAATAGTATTGATTGGCCTATCACTATAGTCTGTAAAACATAGCTTGAGCTCCGCGACGGCTGTCATCGAAATTGCAACAACAACAACAACACAGATTTTTATTACATAACTCGGAGCTAAACACACTAGTAGTACACAACACTTCAATCCTTCCTGATTTTCGCAACTTTGGGGTCCATGAAGTTTTGAATTTTTTCATAGAATATTTGTACTGTGAAAACTCCGTACTCTCACAACTCCTTACTGCACACTATTCGATGTCTTAAGCTTCGTAACCTAGCCCTGTCAGTGTGACAGCTGTCGTGGAGCTCAAGCTATGTTTTACAGACTGTAGTTAACATTTTAACTGGTGTTAGTTGGTCGGTAGGTTATTGGGACCGGCATAAGTAGCATTTACGTTACCTACATTTACAAATGCATCAAATTGTTACGAGTATTATCTCTCATAAATGACTTCCATATCTCCCGTCTCTTTATTCATTTGATTAATTCGCACTCAACCCTGCCTTACGTATAATTCATTAATGTAATGTAAAGTGTCATTAAAGATGATTTACTTAGCTTATTTCACTACGGTGGGGACGCTGCGGCTAAAAGCTTCACAAACAGACTTATGATATCGATAAAATGGCCACCGTGTGTGCCCGATGGGCGAAACCCTAATAAAGTCACATCTATCGACGACGTAACGCCTGACTAGTCCTTCGGGGCTTCCTGCCTTATCACTGTATCAAAGTATACTATTAAACGCAGTTCTTTGAACTGCAGGTGATAGTTCGCGAAAAGAAATAGAGATAATCTTCCTCAGCTTTTTTTTAAGTATTCAATTATTTACTTAACAACCACTATTAGACGTGGACTTCGATGGGTAATGTGTATGAAAACGTGTTTGACTTTTTTTTAATTCGACAGCGGGGAAATAATAATATCTATCTCTTGAAAATTGATTCAGTTGCTTACGCATAAAAATGTAACAAAAAGATGGACTACATATAGGTAATTGTTATTTTTTTACTGTTTCAACTGTACAATCGTTCGATCATTCCAACCATAACCAAACTATTTATAGCTTTTTAAAGTGATAATGGAAATATTTGAAGCTTCCATAAGGTCCTGTCACGGTGCATACTTGGAAAATACGTATAGTTTAGAGGCATTCCATGAATTTAATTTTGATGAGGGAAAATTCCTCCACCATATTATTATAGTCGGTGGCAAATCGGACTTCCCGTGTCAGTCTTATCCCAAGCTGCCTAAGAGCGAGTATTGAGTGAAGAGGGATTTCTCTTGGTTATTTGGTTGATTTTACAATGTGTGTATCTTCTACTCGTATCAGCAACACATGACCATAGATCTTGACCCTGACTTTCCGCAGGTTTAAATATACTGTTATGTAGTATGGGGGCAGATTGGGGAAGCTGGGAGCTATAAATTAGCCGGCAATTAAAGTGCCCTCCTGGACGTTGACTGATATACAGCCTCCTTGCAGCTTTCAGCAGCAGTTTACGGACGACAGGGGTGGAAAAATGCTGTAATGTTTTCCTATGGCTGTGAAACAATATTGGTTTTATTCTTATGATTTTTCGGTATCTTGAATATTTTCAAAATAAAATTTGGGTGGTTTGTGAGCCGCAGCTGTGTAATTAGTGATAAAAATGCCTATGGGCTATTAAATAGTAGATTTTATCGTAAGGGAGCAAGTAATATTTTTACGCCGAGGGCATTTTTTTGGATCCAGAGCAAAGTAAGGGATTCTAGAGTAGAATTCCGAGAATAGCGAGGGATTCTTTAGTAGAATCCTGAACATAGCGAGGGATTCAAAGTACGTCGCCCGAGCCAAAAATATTTTTTGCGCCCGCTCTACTTTTCATCACTCACTATGAGAAAATAAAAAGCGCCTAATATTTTATTGGTAATATTATTATTTAATAAAACATAGAGTAACAACTAAATTGAAATCAAATAGTATCTAATAATAAAACAACTAAAATAGTAGATGGTATCATAAGGGAGCAATAGATATCCATCACAATTTTTGCGTCAGTTCTAATATTTTCACGAGTTAATACGCTACTTGACTCGTATCAAATTGGACGCGATAAACGGATATTTCCTGTAGTATCTAACGTAAGAAATCGAAATATATTGACTTTGCTAAGTAAATATGCAAGATAGCTGCAAAATTGGAAAAAAAAAATTTTTTTCGCTTTTAAATCGGAACGGTTAAAACACTATCCGCCATCTTGAAAGCACCTTTGGTTGTAAACAAACATCTGTCAGTCGTGCGTGCGTAGGTTCTACTGTGACTCATACTTCTTTCGTGGCACGAACTCTACCTATGTTGAATGTCAAACTTTGTTTACAAACGTAGACTTCAAACCATAGACAAAAATGGCGGGTTTTTGGCTGTTTAGCAAAGCAACGTTTTAAAATAATGTTTTTGTTGCTTTTAGGTCCTCAAAAAATATACTAAAATATTTTTTGGTCTAATGGAAGACATATTTAGCATTTAAGACATACTTGAAAAAAGAGTAAAGTAGCAGATTCTATACGTTCACTGTCACTTGAAGAACTCATTTTTCAAAACAAAACCATGAATTTCTAAAACGCGGGCTGTAGTTCGCATGTTTTTAATTTCATTTCTTTTTTTTTTATTCAGCCGGCAACGCGACTATAGACCGTCGTACCAGCCAGTCTTTATTCAAACAATATTGGCGTTCATTTTTTTGGCACTGAACACTAAGATTCCAAATTCTATTTGGAATTTGAATTCGAATTTGGAACATAAAAAAGAATATGTTCCAAATTCAAAAATATTTGCGGCGCACTTAAAAAGAGAATTAAAAACTCCACCCTAAGGCGCACTTAAAGGTGAAAAGGTAAACCAACTCATCTTTTCGAATAGATGGGATGAAATATTGCCTTTTTCTTGATAAATAAAATAAAAAAATAAAAATAGTTTTTTTCTAGTTGAGAAAATAATTATTAATTCGAAAATTTCTCGAACAATTAATACCGCTGCACCGTCTATCACAGCAATGGCCCGTGGACCAATCTGGATGATTACTAGTGGTTCCCACGATTTCGAGTGTGTGTCTACATATTTTTGAAAAATGCAAAAAATTTCTTTTAAAGAAAACAATCTTGTGTATTACATATTCGTAAGGTTTATTTCGCTGTGGCTCTCAAATCACCCAACATTCATAGTGTACTTGCGGATTCACTCAACGTAAAGAGTTTATTTCCCATCATTTCTAGTAGTAGAGCATAAAAAACAAAAGTAAACGTTGTTCTGATCTTGATAGGTTTTTTTACAACTACTGTAAATGTTATGACAATTTTATCTGAAATAGTGTTTTATTTCAAGGATGAAACTAAAACGAATAAATACTGCGTCTGTGATTATCCTAGAATATTCGCAAAAAGCTGCGAAAAAGGGAACTACAGATAAATAAGAAACTACTAACAAATTTCAATTATTTTAATAGTTTTGTAACGAAAACTTACCTACTAATCTCTACACTCGAAAGTAAAAAAATGTGTTAAAAAGGTTCCGCTAAGGCAAGTAACTGAGCAAGTTTCTAAGTAATACTATTATATCGATATGGTGATGATGTTTTTTTCCAACCGAATTCAGTCACGGCGACTGTTACGGCTGGGTATAAATCGTTGGTCGTGTGCTCTCGTATGGTTAGGCTTACAATAATATAGTGATGATGAAAAAGAGAAAACAAAAAATAAACTTTTAAAGTATTACTTTCATCGTACAAAATTGTTCACAATAGTGCTAACAAAATAAGTGTAATGGCTGAACAGCCTAAAAAAAAAATATTATCGCCATAAAAAAAATAAGAAACATTTATTTTCGTTTTTAATCTTATGAAAATGGCATCTGATAAGATTTTTTCGACTCAAGCGGCCAGTGTTTCAAGGTTTGAGATTAAAAAAAGTTTATACTAAGTAGTATTTAACCTGTACCCTATTTACCAGTAGCATTTCTAATTCTAACGTTGTGTTCCTATAAAAAAAAAGTATTTAGAGAAAAAGGGCAAAGCAAAGTAGCATGAAATTGCCACGGGAACAGTTACTCTCTACTCTACTACTCTCTCATGATTGCAATAAATACTTGTAATGTCATTATTAAATTTGCTATTTTTACAAAGAACCTAATACTGCGGCCAGACACACAGACGGCACCCGTTCACGAGCATAATGCAGCCAAGGTCAGTCATCGCCAATCTCTACCATCTTAGAGGGAAATAGGCGACCCGGCCACCACGCCACCATTCGTATGGCCTTCGGCAAACTTGTGTGATCAAGTTCTTGTAAGTCATCTGTAATAAAGACATAATGCGTCAGGTGCTCACGGTCCGCCAACTTTTCATCCTACACACGGCCCTTTTCCAGCGATCGCTAACGCCTTTTAACAAAGACACATATTTTTCCCAAAGAAATCAACTTGTTGCAAAAACTACGTTCAATCATAGATTTTTCTGCTTCTTGGGTCCTTACATTTACAACCAGTTACATAAAACTTTGCATACACACATCCTCACACAACCTGTTTTTAAACGTACCATAATCCAGTGGCTTCAAAATTTATCGTATGAAGATACAGAAAAAATAATCCATCCAAATAGTTTTAATTCTACTTAAGCTTAGCAATCATTAAATATTAATTCAATCATTAAAGATAAGAACAATATTTATTGTAACCGGCAGAAAAAAAATTTTAAACAGAATATTTACAAAGTAAAAATAAACCATTTGATGCGCCCTTCAGGTTCTCTTAAAATCTACAATAGTGTAGGCTCAGACCATAATTTCGATAGAAGCTGATATCTATATTATAGACCCAGTCTAGCTTAGATAACAGCTGAAACCCTACTACTGAAACCTAAACTACATGATGTATCTTATCTTTTAAAGATTAAAATAGCTATAATGTATTAAAAATATGTTACAGGTTTCTCTTTGCCAAATAAAATTCATTTTTTCATAATTTTTGGCGAATTACATTCCAGTGGAACCCAAAAAATTAGCCAGCGGACGCCCGCAAAACACGTCTGCGGGGAAAATTTATGACGCGACGCGCCACACTAACTGCAAAAATAGCCTTTTGTGGTTATCTTCGCAAAACGTGAGAGCCTTTGCATAATAAGTGAGAAATTAGTTTCGCTTACGAAAACGATGACAGTTCCACAACCTTAAAGCGATGAGTTGCCAGAAAAATGGTGTCTTGAAAATCTTTTCAAAAGTCGATCGTTTATTTATGTCAGCGATACTTTATAACTTTAATACATACCCATTGACAATTCATTCATAATAATTTAACAATACTACAATACAATAACAATACAACAGAAGCAATGTATGTGCCTGTATGTAAATGTTATGTTATATTAATACTTAATTTGACTAATTTACTAGTATTTACGAGACTAGGGTACTGCAGAAAAATTATGAAAATTTAAAGTAGGATTAATGTACCTAGTAGAATTGAAGTCCTTGAGAAATATGCGTGGTGTTACTTTGGATGACAGAATACGCAATAGTTTATTAAGGGAACGTTGTTGATTGAAAGAGCATGTAGTGACTAGAATTGAGAAAGGAATATTGTGTTGGCGATATGTGGACAGGATCAACGAAGAATGACTGACGAAACAAATACATCAAGTGAATGTGACTAGAAGGGCGGGTAAAGAATGCCCCAGGCGGACATACTTCGACGACCTCTGTGGCGCAGTGGTTAGCGTATCCGCCTACCATGCGAGAGGTCCCGGGTTTGAATCCCGGCTGGGGACAAAAAAAAAGAAACCCAGGTCTTGGATGTTTACATGTTTTTGACGTCGCTGTTTCTGGTTCCCACGACACAGGGTATATCCTATTGTGGGGCCAGAAGCAATGTATATTAAAAAGAATGGGGGATGAATTAGCAAAGGGCAATGAATGTCGATGAAATGACAGTGATCTTTCAGGATCGTGGCAAGTGGCAGTCCCTGGTCTATGCCTACCCCTCTGTTTGTAATTTACTTAGGTATAATATTTACTTTGGCATCAAAACTATACATAGGTATATTATTTACTTTGACATCAAGACTAAACATTCTGTATTTTACTGAATATTTATATGAATAAACGTCTTCAATCAATCAATCAATCAATGAAGGTATGAAGTCTTCATGTGATGACGTGACTATAAAAAAGAAAGCGAGGCACCATTCTGGCGTGTATTTTTTTGTGGGAAGCAAATCACAGTCGTGATAAATAGAGGACGTGTTATAATAATGTTGGTGTCTGCTGCGAATTATTTAACTGACAACGTGAGAACCTTAAATATAAACGTCGCTATTTTATTTTTATTTCAAAGATTCAGCTATTCTCAAACTCGAACCCAACGATTAAAAAAAACATCATAAAAGTATGTCTCCCTTCCTTCACGCATTTTAGCGCCCTTTGCCACAAGGCGCCAAGAGCGGCTCCTCTCGCTTCGATATATGCACTGCAGTTATATTTAGTTGCGTATGGACTGTTTAAAATAGAACTAGCTGACCCCGCAAATATTGTTTTGCCATATAGGGATATGAAAATAGAGAACAACCTATTCTCAGACCTACTGAATATAAGCAGTAGGTAGGTAAGATCGGTCAAGCCGTTTCGGAGGAGTATGCGCACTAACACGGTGAGTGGATTGAACAGACAAAAATTGTACCTAAGTGGATAGGTACTTGTAACGAAACAGATCGTCAATTTCAGACCTGAGAAATTCCTTTAATTCTAATAAACTCCTATTTTTGTAACCTAAGTAACACGGTGACACGAGAATTTTATATATTAGATATAGCGGTATTTATCTTACCTAATCTTATCTTATCTAGGAAAAACAGTCGCTAAGGGCACAAGAAAACATGGCTGAATGCTTAACGCCTCAAGCTGTGATACATGTTTCGAGGCTCACGTCACGACAAAAAGCCTAAGAGCGGTTTACCGCCACGTACGTTTGTAGCCTCACGTCCGTCCAGCCGAATTTCCGTTTGTGGCCAGTATTGAGGTTTATTATAATAAAATAAAACCTGCCAGTGCTATTGAATTTTATCGCGAAAAATATCACTTCAGAAGATTGGATTCGGATAGTTTTCCAACAGTGAGCTTAAGCAATATTTATCGATCAGTTTATACATTGACGACAAAGTTTAATCTTTTCTTTTCAAGTATACGGGAAGGTCAGTGTTTTTTTATGTTTTCATTTTCTATTTAGTTTTTTTTAGTTTCGCAACACAAAAACTCAGTGAGACTTACCTATTTTGAAATATTCATACTGGCCGGCTATCTATTTATATTAATAAACACCGAGGAAAATGCCGAGAATCCGAGCAGAAAACTTATTTCATCCGACTTCCCGTTGCGATGTAGGCCTATCGATCCTGAGGAAAAAACTACATCTAAAGCCATTGAAAGTTAGAAAGGGCCTTCGCCCATACATGTTACATAGGTACAACACTTCGGGTTATATTTATTTTGAAGTTTCCTCGCCCTAAATATGCCAAAAGGGTTATACCTAATACATCTACGACGTCTAGTATGTTTGTCTGTCACCTCTTCATCTCTTCAACCATAATAGGCAACCAGTTGATTTTCACAGTAAAATTATTATAAAATACGAGTGTATAAATTAGTAGTGTATTATTTAAAAAAAAACAAATTATAATTAGTAATAAAAAAGTAAAAAAGTAATAAACTCACGCCCGTTATCCCCGAAGGGGTAGGCAGAGGCACCAGTCTCTAGAACTGGACTCACGTTTTGCCGAGTTTATTAGGTCCCAAACGTGACAAGTGGCAAGCCTGTCGCCGTTATCCGGGCACAATTTATCAGCGAATGGTGTTGCTGTGCAAACAATAATTAGTGTATTATTATAAAAAAATACAAATAGTAACTTGTATCTATCCGGATCGTGGCATGTGATAGTCCATGGTATCTTTGTTACCCCTCTGGGATACAGGCGTGAAATAGGCTATTTGACCGATTTCTGAAAGCCATCTTAAATTGTTTGCTGGTGTTCTGTATCGAAAGCTATCTTTTATTGTTTGTTGGTGGAGTCCTCAGAAAGTGGTCATTTTAAATTCTTTCGTGTATTTCTTCTAAAAAAGGCAAACGAAAATTTACTTTTCAAATAAGCCGCCTAAATGCTATCTTGGGCAATATGGCGTCGCACAGGCTTATGACGTTACTTCCCGGTAAACCAACCAATGAACGTAAGAATGAATGAATGACAGACGCCATTTTTACTGGTATGTGACGTCATCATAGAATCAGCCAATCCAGGCCGTTTTCGATACAATGGCGGCAGATACAAATTATCAAATTTTATCTTATGCTTTTTTACAAATCACAATTGTTTTTTTAGTTAAAATGCTTTAAAGCGGTTTTAAAACACATAATTTATACGAATACGTATAAATAATAGTGTTTTTTTCACACTGTCAAATAGCCTAGTAACTCAATCTGTACATGTACATATATATACTACTAGCTGTTGCCCGCGACTTCGTCCACGTGGGCTTTAGTTGAAAAAAGTGTTTGCAAATAAGTTACGTATACTTTTAGCGCATGTGAAATAATTAAAACAAAAAATGGCGTGTTCATTCATATTTATAACAGAATTTACATTTTATTGAAATAATTTTGAAAATCAGAGAACTTACATACTTACTTTGCACCCCCTTTACATTTACTTTTAAGGGATTATTTTCGGAAAAATATTTTACACTTGTTTCATGACTTTCAATGAAGTACCCATATACCGAGTTTCATTCGAATAACTTCAAAAACAGCAAAGTTTCAAACTAACTTTGCACCCCCTTTTTACCCCCTTAGTAGGTGAATTCACAAGATATTGGAAATAATAATTATTAGGAACTTATAACCCAAATTCCACTTTTTATTAAGATAACTTTAAAAATCAAATAACTTTTATACTAACTTTGCACCCCCCTTTCATCCCCTTAAGGGATGATTTTCGGAAAAATATTTTACACGTTTTTCATGCATGACTTTTAATAAAGGACCTTCATACTGAGTTTCATTCGAATAACTTCAAAAACACCAAATTTTCATACTAACTTTGCACCCTCTTTTTACCCCCTTAGAGGGTGAATTCACGAAAAGGGATATCGGAAATAATCATTATTAAGAACTTATAATCCAAATTTTATTGAAATAACTTTGAAAATCTAGCTGTTGCCCGCGACTACGTCCGCGTGGGCTTTAGTTGAGTAAAGTGTTTGCAATTATTAAGATAGGGATACTTTTAGCGCATGCGAAAGAGCTTTCATACTAACTTCGCAGATCCCTCTTACCCCTTTAAGGGATGATTTTCGAAAAACTACTTTACACGTCTTTCATGACTTTCAATGAAGGACCTTCATGCTGAATTTCATTCGAATAACTTCAAAAATGGCGAAGTTTCATACGAATATTGCATCCCCCTTTTACCCCCTTAAGGGACGATTTAAAAAAACTATTTTACACGTATTTCATAAATTTTAATGAAGGAACTTCATATAGAATTTCATTCGAATAACTTCGAAAACGCCAAAGTTTCATACTAACTTTGCACCCTCCTCTTACCCCCTTAAGGGATGATTTTCGAAAAAACATTTTACATGTGTTTCATGACTTTCAATGAAGGACCTTCATATTGAAACTCATTCGAATAACTAAAAAACGGCTAAGTTTCATACCAAGTTTGCACCCCCCTTTTTCCCCCTTAAGGGATGATTTAAAAAAAAACTATTTTACACGTGTTTCATAATTTTAAATGAAGAACCTTCGCACCAAATTTCATTAAAATAACTTCAAAAACGGCAAAGTTTCATACAACTTTGAACCCCCATTTTACCCCCTTAGGGGATGAATTTTTAAAAATCCTTTCTTGGTGCTCTCCTACGTTACAAAAGAAACCTCTGTGCAAAATTTCATGTTTCTAACCCTGCGTAGTTTATAGTTTAGGCCCTGCGTTGATATGTCAGTCAGTCAGTCAGCTTCTCCTTTTATATATATAGATTGAGTTACTAATGCGGATTGATAAAAATACAACCATTAGGTGAACCTAACTACAGTTCGTGGGCAACAGGCCTTCTCTCAGAGAGAGAGTATGGGCTTAATTGCCACGCATGTCTACTTCGTATTTACAATTACAAGCAATGAGGTCTGGGAACCCCTGTGACTCCTCAGGTTTCCTCACGATATTTTCCTCCTCCTCCGACCTCCTGAGTGCATAGTACCAGTGCGCTATCACCACTCTCCCATTACACAAATTAAAAATTATATTTTTAGCTGAGGAATATTTAGTAGTAAAAAAATGATTGAAAAAAATGTGATTCGCGAAACCCCTTTTCTAACTTTTCCACGGAACCTCGTGAAACAAAGACACGGTTAGACAAAGCACGTCTATGGAAAGACCCACGACCACTACACACAATGCCAACAATAAATAAACACTTTGATTCCGAAAGGCTATCATCGAGTTGGAACCCTTTGACCTAATAATAAAGGAAAAGGTGTAGTACATGTGAAAAGATGTTAGCAAAACAAAAGGTGAAACCCAAGGAAAAATGTATCCTTTTTCGACAAATAAATGCAATTTCAATATTCAGAAATCAGAAATTTATTTCAACGTAAAGAGTTTACATTCTGTTTGTTGAATTTCAATGTACATACACTTATATAATAATGTTAGCCGCTGCCTTGGGGCCGAGTGTATTTTGTATTTGTATTTTCTTTATTTATTATATTTGTATCCGTCTGTATTTTCATGACTACCAAAAAAGCTAGCTCAATTCAGCTAGTCACATTTGTTACAAGAGGCGAATGTTGTGAATGTCACGCGTCATCGTCATCAGGTTCATGGTTCTAAAACATATTGCGCAATTTATTAGGTTTGAGCACTGGAATCGCTCGTAGTCCCGGCCGACTGAGTGATCTTAATCGATCACGAAGGTTAAACAACATAGGGCGCGTTCAGTGCATAGATGGATGACCGTCTATAAATAACACTAGTGGCATTTTTCCGAATGGTTCCGTGCTACGCAGGGCACGTTAAGCAGTTGGTGCCGGGTGCCGTCGATAGATGGCGGTCGTTAAGCCAAGTCGGAGGCCGTAGGACGGCTTAAAAACTTCTGACAGTAAGACCAGCCACTAGTCTTACAAGCCTCCACCAATCCGGACTTGGCCTCCGTGGTGGAGGCCAATACCTTCCTCAGGGAAGAGACCCGTGTCCCTCGGTGGGGACATAATGGGTTGATAATGAGCAATGGAAGAGGATTTGATTTCATTTGAAAATTCTTTATTGCACAAAAAAAGATCTGCACAAAAGAAAATACGTTCACTTCGAATAGTAAAAGTATTTTTTGCTGCCTAACTATGGGTGTTGTAGATAGAGCAGTAGTGCTAGTTTTTTAGTTGTAGACAATTAATTAAAGGCTATAAGAGGACGTAGTGGTCACAACATAATTGAGGTAGGAGTGTTGCGTTTGTTTGGTGTGTGTGAGTGTGTGTGAATGTGTGTGACCAAGGAAGCTTTGGAAGAGTGCTTTATTGCACACTGTGTTTCAGTTCAAAAGTATCGCAATAAATAACAATGTAGTTGTAACCATACAATAAAATGAATTGGTACAGTCGATCATTGCGCTACCTCTACAAGGTAACCCATAGCTGTCGACTGTACTTGTTTTCTCGTTTACTGTACAACTCAACGTATACAATCGCCATTTATTTATTTTTTTAAACGCGGGGATATGCATTTGCGCACTTCGCCGCTCCGTTGTCGGGGGACAACAGAGCAGCTTTGTGGTGGACTCCCAGCACTATCGAGCCGCCTGCTCAGTGCTGGACTACCCCCTAAAACTCCGCGGTGTTCCTCCGCTACTCTACCGGGCCACAGGATAGGCCAGAGGTTAAGTCACTGTGACCCGGCAAGAGCTCGCCCCCGAGGGGGCTCTACTGGTGGGGAGCCAGATTAGCTCCCCGGCGGCGCAAGCGCCGCCCCTCTTCTGGGGGGCCATAGTGGCCCCCAACCGCTTCCTCGCGCCGCCCTCCCCCGACCCGTCGCCCATACAACAGGCAAGAGGAGGACGCCGCGACGCTGCGTCGCCCATCGCTCGCTCTCCAGCACTTCTCTGAAAGCAGAGAAGGTAGAGAGCGAGCGCGCGGGCCCTCTCCTTGCGCAAGAAGGCACCCTCGGAACACACGAGGGCGCCTTCCGGCCCGCCGCGATCGTGGGCGTCGGGTCCCCCGACCCTCCGCCCGCGGCCACTCTTATCCGACTAGTTTGAGGCGCGACTGCGCCCCCCCCTAGCCGGACCTCCTTCGGTTGGTCGCCTGGGTCCCGATTCACAGAAGAATTGGAACCCACGCGACCCCTCGGGCCAGATCATTCGCCGTTATCCAGCAAGATCCCACAAGGAGAAGTCACTGACTAACGCTCAGGGTGCACCGACCCCACCGCTTGCCCTTCCATCTGGTTCACAAGGAATCAGAGGGAATGGAAGCGGAGGGGTACACGTGAAGGTTATCTGGTCAAGGTTAAAAAAAAAATGTAATTAGTCCGTCTTTTAGATTATTCAAAAATAAGGGACACTTACTTTTTTATTTGTAAATTAGACCAAAAAAAATGACAAAGATATAGCCCATTAAAGTTACGTTTGACGTCACGCCGTGCTGCATTTTTTAGCACGGAGTGACGTCACACGTAATTTTAATGGTCATTATCTTTGTTATTTTTTGTTTAATCGAAAAAAGAAAAAATACGTGTCCAATATTTTTTTATAATCTAAAATACGGACTAAATAGAATTTAATTATTTTGACCCTGGAAACTACCCTATTTACATCCATTGATAGTTGTGGGTGAGTTATCATCAAATGCTTAGCATTAAACGCTCTGATGTGTTAAGTTTAAAATTATTTTAGAAAATATCGTCAGAGTGGAGTTTTTTTTTCTGTCTTTTCCTCCCCTACAGGTACGGCCCGAGTGCAGCGGCTAACACACATTGTTAATACATTGATTAGATAGATATATAGATAATTCATTTATTTACATAAGACACACACACGACCATCAACCTATTATGTCCCCACCGAGAAGTACGGGTCTCTTCCCTGAGGAAGGTATAGGCCATACTCCACCACGGGGGCCAAGTCCGGATTGGTGGAAGCTTGTAAAACTGGTGGCTGGTCTTACTGTCACAAGTTTTCGGTCTGTGGACATTGATTGGCAATCAGCAAAAATAATTTAAATTCTGTACGTTGAATAAACCTCTTCAATTAATTTTAAATTTGTTTGTGATTCATTAAAATCATTTAGTGCATTTTTAACTTTATTCCAGATACACTTACTTGACATTTTGTCGTAAGAGTCCGACCAGGTTTCGCTCTGATTCGCAGAGCTTAATCATGGTGAGCAGAGACGGAGCTCGCGTCGGCGGTTGCTCATCTCCGACAAAAGTCAAGTAAGTGTACGAGTATCTAGAATAAAGTAAATAATGTCTAGTGTTATTCAAACATTATTCCGTTTAAACACATAGTTTTCAATGCAATTTAGGTAATACTAAGATCCGGTTTCTGAGTTGAGAATTTTCACTTAGTAAATACTTAGCGCCCTGCCTCACCGGGACGCCATGGCCACGTCTCCAGCGACCGTATCCAAGCAGTTAATATTGAAATGTACGGTGTCTAACTCACTTGGCGACTGTCTGGCTAAGTCGCCATTCATACAAACTGCTTGGATGCGTGGCTGGCGACGTTGCCATGGCGTCCTAGTGAGGCAGGGCACTTAACTGTAGTGCTGTCTCGTCAAATGTCTCAGAAAAGAGCGTGAGAGAACGTTATTTAAGTATTTACTTAGTGTAAATTCTCAATTCAGAAATCGGCCGATATGCGAGCTTATTATTTACGCTATCGTAAATAATAAGCTCGAGCTTCGAGCTATTACTAACGAGAGTTACCAGCTGTTCATCAGCTGTTAACTGTACATTTTACCGTGACTTGGTTTTCTTGGCTAGTTCTTATCGTGTTTATGGCCAGTGGTCGTAAGTTTGCACTCACACAAACACCGTATTTACTCAAGTTCACTTGAGCTCACTGCATGCGGTGCAATACCCTAATTATTTATGCGACACATTCTGGCAAGTATATGTACTAGGTATAGTAAATAATTATGCCTTTGTTGACACATTGAGGTTTTGGGCTTCTTTGCAAGTTTCTGCACGAGGAAACAATAAGCAGGAAGGCGAGGCTTTTACCTACTTTACGACGATATTATCGTCATTCAGTTTCTACAATCATTACCAAACCTTCATTAATTAAATACCCGTGTATCTATTTCATCATCATCATCATCAACCCATTATGTCCCCACCGAGGGGCACGGTTCTCTTCCCTGAGAAAAGTATAGGCCATACTCCACCATGGGGGCCAAGTCCGGATTGGTGGAGGCTTGTAAGACTAGTGGCTGGTCTTACTGTCAGAAGTTTTCAAGCCGCCCTAAGGCCTCTGACTTGGCTTCACGACTGCCATCTATCGACGGCAGCCGGCACCAACTTCTTAACGTGCCTTGCGAAGCATGGAACCGCTCGGAAAAATGCCACTAGCGTTAGTCATAGACGGTCACCCATCCATGCACTGACCGCGCCCTATGTTGCTTAGCCTTACGTGCGATGCGATACGTGTGTCTATTTGGCAAGTTGGCAAAAAAAGGAAACCCTTATACGATCACTTTGTTGTCCGTCTGACTGTCAAGACTCTTTATTTCGGGAACGCGGCGAGGTATCGAGTTGAAATTAAAATCATGAACTTAAATCTGCGATTTATACCTGAAAAAAACATTCTACACTCAAGACAATCAAAAGTCATAGGGTAGTTTCCGTTGCCCAGAACTATGTAAAAAAAAACACACGCCCGTTATCCCAGAGGGGGTAGGCAGAGGCACCAATCACTAGAACTAGGGCCACGTTTTGCCGGGTTTATTAGGTCCCAAACGTGACAAGTGACAAGCCTGTCGCCGTTATCCGGGCACAATTAATCTGCTATGTTTACTATACTACTACGTTTGGCTATTAATATTGTGATATACTACAATTATAAGGAAAACTCTGAAATCCATACATTTTCAATTTAATAATTAATAAAACGTTCTTCGGGAAATGCTCGGAAAAAACTGCGAGTACGGAAGGCCTTGATAGGCGGGACTGACTGGCGTTTGTCCGGATTTTTAAAGCTGAAGAGACAGATCGATATTTAAGTATTAGCTATACTCTGATTTTTTATTCCGTAGAATTCTGACATTTCATAAGTGTTACTACTGTGTCTACGACACACCGGCGCGCGGGCTCGTGCACACGCTGGCCATTCACGGCCGGCGTATGGAGGCTGCTGCGGCTTAAAAAAAAAACATTCATTCATTGACCGGCTCCGGGACAGACGTGTGATAGAATATTGTCGATATAATTTTTTATTATTGCTAATTAAACCGAGTGAATACAGTCCACTTCCTTTTTTTTACCATCTGGCTTATCTAAATGAAAAAGTTCTTCACCGAAAAAGGGACAAATTTGACCCATTTGAGGGCAATAAAAAATTAAATGCTACGTATTTTTTATGTTTTACCTACAAAAAGGTTAATCTAAATATTTACTTACTCGAGTGACCTAATACAAAAATAACAAATATTTCAATACCACGAACAATATATCGAATTAACTTTAATTACTTTATTTTATTCTTTAGCTGGCATCACTGCCTACGAATTCAAGGTTTCGTAAACCTTTTTAGAAAAGTTAAGTATGCAGCTGTTAGCTCTCTTAATAATTCATGTCAGCGATGATGATGATGATGAAGATAGTGATATTAGTATTAATGATGATTAGATATTTTAATAAAAACATGTTTTCTTTACTTGTACTTTTTTACTGCTTGTGTGGTGAAAAGGGACACAATTGTCACTCGCCTTAAATTCTCTTTTAATTTGTAGCTCCAAGCTTTATAAAATGGATACATTCACTAACAAATTAAATGTGTAGACTCAGATGTTCACACTCTTATTGAATTTGAAAAATGTGCCCGGCCTAAAAAGTTTTCTAATCTCAGACATGTCAAAAAATGATAACTGTCAGAATTCTACGGAATTAAAAACTTTAGTTGATGTTATTTTCATTGACCCTTAAAATTAAAAACATTTTCTCCATTTTAACCCCACGTAATTCGCAGACGTCTCCTTAGGGTCAAAATGTACTTCTTGAAAAAAGTCAACGACTAGCTGCTTTGCAGGCAGGTACGACCTCATTCCGAGTGTCCACGGCGCAATAAAACATGAATTAGTAACAGGTCGGGAGAGTTACGAGACCATTTCAGTTACATGGCTTGAACCTCGTTCAAGCTATATGGAGAAACTATATGGCCTCGATACTGTAAGTGTTCAGAACAATAATAAATTAATATACGAGTATAGTACAATACGATGTATTAAGATTCTATTATAAAGTACAATGATACATTGATGTATATGTCATAGGCAATGTGTATAATGCAGGCATTGTATACATTTCCTAGGTATTGTATAGAATGCCGGGGTCGTCCAGGCAATGTGTGAAATGATGTTGAATGTTCAAACTATTTAACACTTTACCTAGGAAATGTATGGAATACCTAGGCATTGTATAGAATGCCGGTTGACGCATAGGTAATGTGTAAAATAACTATATTTGGGCCCGTATTTATCAATGTTATGTAAGTAAGTAAGTAGGAGGGTATAAAAGACACACTAGATTTACTTAAAATCAAGTTTATTAAAATTAAAAATTAGTAAGTAGGTACCTCGATGGTAGTAAATTGAACGAAATATTGATGTTTTATGGAACGGGGGGTCGGCGATGTAAAGAATACGTGGCAACAGAAATATAGGTGCGGAGCGTTAGGTTCTCTATGTGAGATCGAAAACAGACTCGACTTTGATATGTACATATTATTATTCGTCGTCATTTACACACATTGCCGGCAGCGTATTCGGTATTGTATAGAATGCCTAGGCAATGTATGAAATGAATCGTATTATACACATTGCCTGAACGTTTTAGGCAATGTATACAATGCCTAGGCATTCTATACAATGCCGGATTATACACATTGCCTATAACATATACACGATCCCTCAAATACTCTTCAGAGTCAGTTTAAATATATTGGTAAAGGGAAAGATGTAACTGCAGATTATACAAACTGTATCTGAGAGTGTTTTTGTGGAATCTTGTAAGTTATTAAAACCTTGATTCTTAGAAGCTTTTGTAAGCGCGCGCAAGTAAGCTACAATGTTAATTATTGTATGCTAGCTGCTAAAGTTACAGAAACAGAGGAGCATTACAGAAACAGAGGATGTTTTGCTAAAGAATTGGTTAACAGTTAACTGAGAACTAAGCAAAATTGTTAAAAAGTTAAGACAGTACCTACTAAAGAAATTACGTACCCACTTACAGCAATTGATATTTCTTGTACTTGATATTTCTCACTTAATTATCAACGAATCATTTTGAAATTCGTAACAGAGAATATAAATATATCTATTTCTATAATTCCATTATTAAATATACAAAAAAAATATTGCCACAGAAACATTTTTTATGACCGACACGCTAGTGCGGGCTAGGTAAAACTGGTATAGCGGACGATCTATATATATATATATCAGTGAGTCAGTCAGCTTCTCCTTATATATATATATATATATATAATATATATATATTATATATAATATATATATATAATATATATATAAAAGGAGAAGCTGACTGACTGACTGACATATCAACGCAGGGCCCAAACTATAAGGGTTAGAAACTTGAAATTTTGCACAGGAGTTTCTTTTATAACGTAGGGTAGCACTAAGAAAGGATTTTTGAAAATAAATCCCCTAAGGGGGTAAAATGGGGGTTCAAACGGTAAAGTGTCATACTAACACACTTTACCGTTTTTTAAGTTATTCGAATGAAATTTGGTACGAAGGTTCTACATTTAAAATTATGAAAAACATGTAAAATAGTTTTTTAAAATCATCCCTTAAAGGGGAAAAAGGGGAGTGCAAACTTAGTATGAAACTTTGCCGTTTTTGAAGTTATTCAAACGAAATTCAGAATAAAGGTCCTTCATTAAAAGTCTTGAAACACATGTAAAATAGTTTTTCGAAAATCATCCCTTTAGGGGATAAAAGGGGGGTGCAAAGTTAGTATGACACCTGCCGTTTTAGAAGTTATTCGAATGATATTTAGTTCGAAGGTTCTCAAATTCAATATGAAGGTTTGTCATTAAAAGTCATGAAATACATGTAAAATAGTTTTTCGAAAATCATTCCTTTCAGGGGGTAAAAGGGGGGTGCAAAGTTAGTATGAAAGCTCTCTGATATTCAAAGTTATTTCAATGAAATGTTGTATTTGGGTTATAAGTTCCTGATAAAGTTATTGATTATTGCCGACAGCCCTTTTTGTGAATTCAATACTTATGGGGGTTGCAAATTTAGAAGGTATAAAAGTTCTTCGTATTTACTTCGTATCGTCGCTTCGACTATTAAACATTTCGCTGCGATTTTTTAATTGAATTTCTTTGATAAAGATAAAGATAAAGATAAAGATTATTTATTTGTCAAACATGAGTTAAAAAGGTTGTTTCATTATAATAAATATGTCCTGTGCATGTTTTGTCCTTCGGGACTTACAAAATTCTTGAGAGAGCACCTTCCATTAAATTTATGTAAAAAATTAGATTATAATCATAATAATATTAATTCATTAGCAAATACAAAAATCAATAAAAATAAAACAATTTTATAGTCAAGATGATTTAGTACACACAAGGTCAATCAAAAAAATAATAATAATAATGTCGGAGTTGTAGTGAATAAATAAATTAATTCTATATATTCATTCAGTCAGGAATTCCATTAAATTATAATAACATTTTTCCAACAACATTTTTTTCAATTTAAATTTGAATTGGTCTATGTTTAATTCTCGTAATGATCTTGGTATTTTATTGTAGATTGTAGGCCCCATACAAAACACACTCTTTTGCATAAGTGCAGTGTTGGCTCTACGAATATAAACTCTACTTTCGTCCCGTTGTAAGCGAGTGCTGACGAGCGAAACTGGTTGGAAAATATCAGGATTGGATTTAACAAATAGTCCCACCTCTAGAATGTACATTGAGGGAAGTGTCAGAATATTGTTGTCTTTAAAATAGGATTTACAACTGTCAGTCTTTTTTAATCTAAACATTGCTCTTAGACATCTTTTTTGCGCCTTAAACGCTATATCTCTATCAGTTGAGTTACCCCAGAATATTAGGCCATACCTCAGCACTGAAGCAACAATACCATGGTATGCAGTAATTAGAGCATCAGTATTAGTAACAGGAGCAAGTTTATAGAGGAGTCCCGCAATATGCGCTTTCCAATATGCGCTTTTGTTCTTCCATGTGTTTAAATACCACCTTAAATACTTGCTTACTTTCTTTTTTTTTTCATATTGGTCGTTCTAACTCTTGAATAAATTTTCTCAATTCTTCTTATTATTTCTCCGTTCATGTGTTCATAAATATTTCTCAGTTCTTTAAAATACAACCCTTAGTAAACAGCCTATACGAGTATATGTCCCACTGCAGGGAATAGGTCTTCTCTCAGAGAGAGTAGTATGATTTTATTTATTTCGCATGCGCTAAAAGTATCCCAATCTTAATTGCAAACGCAAACACTTTACTCAACTAAAACCCACGCGGACGAAGTCGCGGGCAACAGCTAGTCTATATATATGAAAGGAGAAGCTGACTGACTGACTGACTGACATATCAACGCAGGGCCTAAACTATAAGGGTTAGAAACTTGAAATTTTGCACAGGGGTTCCTTTTGTAACTTAGGGGAGCACTAAGAAAGGATTTTTGAAAATTCATCCCCTAAGGAGGTAAAATGGGGGTTCAAAGTTAGTATGAAACTTTACCGTTTTTGAAGTTATTCGAATGAAATTTGGTACGAAGGTTCTACATTTAAAATTATGAAAAACGTGTAAAATAGTTTTTTTTTAAATCATCCCTTAAAGGGGAAAAAGGGGAGTGCAAAATTAGTATGAAACATTGCCGTTTTTGAAGTTATTCGAACGAAATTCAGAATAAAGATTCTTCATTAAAGGTCATGAAACATATCTCAAATAGTTTTTCGAAAATCATCCCTTAAGGGAATAAAACCCCTTTTATTCCCTTAAGAGATGATTTTCCAAAACCTATTTTAGATATGTTTCATGACCTTTAATGAAGAATCTTTATTCTGAATTATTTTATTATGATTATTTCCGATATCCCTTTTCGTGAATTCACCCCCTAAGGGGGTGAAAAGAGGGTGCAAAGTGCGTATGAAACTTTGCCATTTTCGAAGTTATTCGAATCAAATTCAGTATGAAGGTCCTTCATTGAAAGTCATGAAAGACGTGTAAAGTAGTTTTTCGAAAATCATCCCTTAAGGGGGTAAGAGGGGGTTGCGAAATTAGTATGAAAGCTCTTTCGCATGCGCTAAAAGTATCCCTTTCTTATTTGCAAACACTTAACTCAACTCAATCCCACGCGGACTTAGTCGCGGGCAACAGCTAGTAGTATATAACAGAATTATATGCATTATCGTCCAGAGGCGCTGAACCTATAGTTTTGAAATTAGACATTTTTTTTAATAATTTTTCTTGAATGTTTTAAGACAAGATAGAGTTTTACATGACTGTTTTAAGTCAGCGTCCCAGGGTCCGCGGTATCGCGGACGGACGCGGGCCAGCTCGCACGACACACCATGGGAAGGGTGTTACCACGGACCGAGTCCGTGGTAACACAGACAGATGACAGGTCAGTTGGAAGAGCCTCTCCGTGCCTGTCCGTGGTCGTCGACCGTCCGCGTCCATCCGCGATATCGCGGACCGTGCGATGCCGACTTTAGAGTATCCAAAATCTACGAAATTACGAACCGTAAGCAATCAAATGCTCTGACTACCTGGTTACGGTATACGGTGCGGTGGCACAAGTCCGGGAAACTTGGAAAACCAGGAGAAATGCTTGTGTCCTGCACTGGGCGTCAAACGGCTGATGATGATAGACATTTCACGCTAAGCCAACGGCCGCGTAACCTGACACACCGCTTATTTGACGGCCGCTTTTTAAGTATCGGGCCAACTCTCGTAACGCAGGGTGACATTTTGGAAAATACAACGAAAAGGATTCGTAGGACGAGTGTCAATCACGTCAGCTGTATCGGTATCATTTAGGTCAAGTCCATTACTGTTACACTAAGCTGTGTTGACTTTAGGCTGATGCAGTCTCCGGATACTTAATGTAAAGTGGGCTTAGCTGGTATACCCATTTACATTGATGCCTTAAATTTTTCAGTCAAATAAAAATGTGAAACTGAAGAAAAAAGTTCTATAATATGCACCGGGGAGGGGAGGTCTCGACGACGGAGTGGTCAGAGGTGGCAAATGACCGAAAATCTTTATCATAAAGGGGGAGCGCTTTGCCCTGCAGTGGAACAACTACATATATTATGGAAGCTACATAAAAAATATATGTACCTACTGTATAAGCCTTCAACTCGTACGTAGCCCCGGCCGCCTCAGTGATCTTAAACGATTACAAAGGTTAAGCAACATAGGTCGCGCTCAGTGCTTGGATGGGTGACCGCTCTATGACTAACGCTAATGACATTTTTCTAAGCGGCTCCGTCTTTCGCAAGGCACGTTAAGCAGTTGGTGCCGGCTTCAGTTAGATGGCAGTCGTTAAGCCAAGTCAGAGGCCTTAGGGGGCGGCTTGAAAACTTCTGACAATAAGACCAGCTACTAGTCTTACAAACCTCTACCAATCCGGACTTGGCCCCCGTGGTGGAGTATGGCCTATACCTTCCTCAGGGAAGAGACCCATGCCCCTTGGTGGGGACGTAATGGGTTGATGATGAAACCTTCAACTGATTAATAACAAAAAAGCCAAAGTAGGAGAGGGCTACTTTTATTTTCATTAATATTCATATATATTCACTTTTGTTTTAATGCACTTGTTAATACGCTTGAATACCAATCCAGACTCAGGACGTGAGATTCCCTCTGGAAGAGTTTGGTAATGGCCTCTGTGTGGGTGCACAATTTTTTTTTCTGCGGAAGTTATATGTTACTATTAGCCTAAGCGCACACTAGCGACACGCGACAGGCGACAGCTCGGCGACTAGGCGCGACGACAGGCTACGGCCGTCCATTTTCATATATTTTGTTCGAATCTCCGCACACTTTGCGTCAGAGTCGCGGAGTAGCGACGACAAGCCGCCAGAAGCAAATGACTGTCGTGTCTGACGCGGCGACAAGTCGCCCTATTTGCGTTGGCTCTTATAGTTATTATACTTCGTTGCTCACTCCTGCTGCACTGTCCATACCGTCGCGTAAAGGGGGCACTAACTGCGGAACACGCTAATGAGCACGGCCCCGTCGCGTCACAGTCACAGCGAAATAAATTTAAAACAAACTTGTAAATTAAACAGGGTAGGGATTTCATTGTTTTTATTCAGGGACTCCAGTCGAAAAGTCGACGCTTTGGCGTAAAATACCAAAGCTCGAGGTAGGTAATATTTTACATTTACACTATGTATGTATGTTTTGTTCTGTATAAGACACTTTCCTTCGGTTTCTCGTTAACTAACAAGCTGTTAATCTATTGTTAACAGCTGTCAGTTGGTGAAAGTACATACAAAAAAAAGACTGACAGCTGTTAATCGTAGATTAAGACGGTTACCGTACAGAAAACCGGGGGTAAGACAATTAAACTATTGTATTACAATGTTAAAATTATTTTCTACCTAGTATCTAATACTTTTCAGGCCTGTCCATACCAAGTTTGTGTGTAGCGGCAAGTTTGCCAATCGTATATTTTTGAGATATAAATAAAAATCCACTAATTAATAATTCAAGAAACAATCCGTTCGATTTTTATTGTTTTACGTCTGAGAATAAGTCGATGGCATATAAGCATATTATGAGTAGGCAGGCCTAATAAAGGAATAATTAACATAACATAATATTTTACATACAGGCATATACATTGCTTCTGGCCCAACACTAGGATACCCTGTACTGGGGCTGGGGACAAAATAAAAAGAAACCCAGGTCTTGGATGTTTACATGTTTGTGACATCGCTGTTTCTGGTTCCCACGACACAGGGTATCCTAGTGTGGGGCCAGAAGCAATGTATGTGCCTGTATGTAAATGTTATGACATGTTATGTTAATATATCCTACCGGTCTACAGTAGATTTTAATAAAATGCACATTAAATATAAAAATAGGACGTAAAAAATTAGTCGATCCGAGTCGACATCGTACAGGCGGAAAATTGGGATTAACGATTATGTTCAGTATAAAATTTATTGCTATATAATGGCGTTGCAAGTAATCATGTCAATGTCCTCAATAAAAATTTAAAAAAAAATTAATTGGTGTCACTGTCACGTCATCACGCGTCACAGGTTTGTATTATGTTATCCATTGTGACCTCTATGGTCTTAATTATTTGACTTTGAGATAGAGTCGTGATTATTTGATGAATGTTTATGTCAAAATATGGTACACGAATCTATGGCTATAAAAAGTATTATTAACCGATAACTACACCAGCGTCATCTAAGTGTATAAAAGAAACATCTACATTGTATAAAAGAAATAGTAGAATTATTATTAACATTTATACAGGGTTACAGGGAAAATCGTACACAATATTAAAGGAGGTCATTATTTAGGTAATTTCTGATGGATTTTATTCTATTGTATATCGTCCTAAAGTTAACCGTTATGGATATATTGACTGTTAAAGAGTTAAAAAAAATATTAATTTTTTTTTTGCTTTTTGATTGATTTTTTCTCAGAATAGAGCTCATAAAGTGGTTTTTTTTAATGTATTTAGTTAGAAGGCATGTCAATTGATAAAAAATATCAGCAAAAGCTGCACCTACTACGAACAGCTTTAAAAAACTGCTCGGCAACGGTTAGAATTACATAATTTTTCTCTAAATATTTTTCACATTGAAGCTCTTAAAAAAAAATTTACGCATGGAACTTATTCTGCAAATAATTTTAAAAACTTCTACGACTCTTTAACTATTCAAAAAGGTAAAACATTTAATAGGTATGTGCATGAAATTTTAAAATAATGTTATTTGAGTAGGCTCTAGTGGTAGTACCTACATAACTGAACTAAGATACAAAAAAAATCTTTTTACTTCCTGGCACCTTTAAACTATGTGAAAAGATCAGATAGGCTTTTTTGTGCTCTGGAGACCTGCTGTCTCAGGTGTTCAGGTACCTACCTATTTCAATATTTCTTTTTTAGAATATTCTATCTATCTATTTATTTTTGTGTTAGTCTGCTCGTGTGATTCTTCCGTGGTAGATGTGTTAATACGAGCTCTGCAAATGATTTGCGTTTTAGAAACTTCTACGTCTCTTTTAACGTTAGCCAAGTGTCACTTAAGATGACAAACGGTAAATTTTTAGGTGAGGTAAATACGTGCTCTTTGATAATTTCCCGTAAAACGCGACTTAGTTTGGATTTTGGTATTTATTCATCTTCATTGTGTGACTTGGCCTGGCACCTGAACACCTGAGACAGCATGTCTCCAGAGCTCAAAAAAGCCTATCTGACCTTTTTACATAGTTTAAAGGTGCCAGGAAGTAAAAAGATTTTTTTTGTATCAAAGTTCAGTTATGTAGGTACTACCACTAGAGCCTACTCAAATAACATTATTTTAAAATTTCATGCAGATACCTATTAAATGTTATACCTTTTTGAATAGTTAAAGAGTCGTAGAAGTTTTTAAAATTATTTGCAGAATAAGTTCCATACGTAATTTTTTTTTAAGACCTTCAATGTGAAAAATATTTAGAGAAAAATTATGTAATTCTAACCGTCGCCGAGCAGTTTTTTAAAGCTGTTAGTAGTAGGTGCAACTTTTGCTGATATTTTTTATCAATCGATATGCCTTCTAACTAAATACATTAAAAACTTCACTTTATGAGCTCTATTCTGAGAAAAAATCAATCAAAAAGCCAAAAAAAATTGATATTTTTTTTAAATCTTTAACAGTTAATATCTTCATAACGGTTAACTTTCGGACCCTATATAATAGAATAAATTCCATCAAAAATGACCTAAATAATAACCACCTTTAATATTGTGTACGACTTTCCCTGTAACCCTGCATACAGGCGCATATTATGTGTCTACATTTTACCTAAGCGAAGCCGGGTTTTCGTCTAGTAAATTTATACACTAGAGGGAGCCGAAAGAATGAAACAAATGACCTAAGCACCTTGTCATCCTACATGACAGGATTAAAATGCTCCCTAAGATAAATTGCGGTGTAACATATTATGTCTCACGTGAACAACCTGCGAATTTTTGCGCCCTTTGCACCTGGTGCGGTAGAGTCAAAAAAATAACGCACATCCAATGATGACTGCCTTGTTGGCCTAGCGGTATAGCGTCTAATTATCATACTTTATTGTACACATGAATGAAAATATGTTACAAAAATACAAGCGTAATGTAGGAAAGTACCTAGGCGAGGTTATTTCTATAGAAATTTCTTCCACCCAACCAGATTAGTTATGAAATGATTATTTAAAATAGTTAGGGGAGTAACATATGTACATTAAAATAAAATAAAATATATAAGAGGGTACATGCACATAGAAATATAAGAAAATAAAGATTACACTACTTAAAAATATGTATAGGTTTGGAATAAACTACAAAGAATAGTATATACTAATATACTATAGATAAATAATATTGTTAGCAAAGAGACAACAGATGCGCCTTCAGCTTGAACTTTAATTAATTAATTATCATGTGAGAGGTCACGAGATTATCACTCTTGACTACTCCAACAGAACGTTGGGGTTCAATTCCCACCGGAAGCCTAATTCTGGGTGTGTTTCCATGTGTGTCCTTGCCTGATTACCGAAGTACAGGGTATCATAGTTTGGAAGCTACAACTATTAAGTGACATCCAAATCTAATCTCTTTAAACGAGCAATTCTTGTATATATGTATGTATATATATAATCAGAATCTCGGAAACGGCTCCAAACCATTTTCATGAAATTTTGTAAACAGAGGGTTTCAGGGGCGATTAATTGATCCAGCTAGGTTTCATTTTAAGAAAACGTCGTTTTAACCGTGTTTTTTGCAAGGAAATAACTGCTGCCCTATAAGAACGTAAATTTCGCAGTAATCAGTAAGGTTGCCGTAGCCCAGGCGGGAAATAGGAAGATACCTTAAACAAAAGACCCTGGTTCGAGACTTGTGCATGAAGATTCTCTTATATTTTAAGCTCCTTATTTGTGTGAAAAACTATTATTAGGAGCCCTATTATCAACGCACCTAATTCGTATCCAAATATATTTTCTAAAAGAAATACATAAAAAATTCCAAAAACATGATTTACCAAAAAAATACCGAGCAAAGCTCGGTCATCCAAGTACCTACTTTGTTATTAATGTAGCATCATTATGACTACGATTGTATTAATTAAGTAATTCGATGTGCTTATTTAACATTGTATAACCAAGAATACAACATAACTGGTCGTTCTTTATTCCATGAGTTTACATTCTAGTTTCTTATTTTTTGAACAATACTAGATTATTTTGTGTGACACGCCTTATGATTAATAAATATTTTTATATCCATCAAAATTTTATTGCGCATGAATAATGAAAGTTGCGTATCAAATATACTTTTCGTTTTTATTGGTGCTTAGAGTTTACAGCAGTTGATGTAATCTGTCGATCCTATATACTTTCTAGGGCCTAGAACTGCTATTCGACAGCCAAAAGTCTAGATATTTTGCCCCAAGTGGTTTTTGTTCCTGTACCTGATACATGTACCTGTACATCTATTTACCGACTATATTCTTCCTGCTGAATCACTCGTAGCCCTGGCCACCTGAGTGATCTTAATAGATCACGAAGGCTAAGCAACATAGGGAGCGTTCAGTGCATGGATGGGTGACCGTTCTATGACTAACGCTAGTGGCATTTTTCCCAGCGGTTCCGTGTTTCTCATGGCACGCTAAGCATGCCCGTCCCCCTTGGTGGTGATATAATGGGTTGATGATGATGATGATTCTTCTTCTTGCAATTCACCCAGTTGTCTGGAAGAGATCATTTTTGGTACTTATTTTTCTGGTTGTGCAATAAAGTGTTGTCTATCTATCTATCTATCTGATCTTTTATTAGGTAGCATTACTACGTCTTGATAACGTGCACTAATCAGTTCTTCTACAAGTTACTACCTACTTTGTGTATCTTGTTAGTGTGAAAATTGCCCTAATGTTTACGTGAAGGAGCGCTAATATCTCGCTACGTTACGATATCGTACACCGTACGCCCCGCTGCATGAATATTAATGAAATCTATTCTGAGACTCACGCCACCACGCGGAGTCTTACGCAATGTATCTCGTATGGAAAAACCAGTATTGCTTCGTGCACTGCGTCTCTCAACCTGGGAGATCTATGATTCTTTGTTGAAGAGCGAGAAGCCTTATATGTGTAACCTAACATATAACATTATCTTTACGTATCAGGAAGAAATGTATCATGTCTTATATATGATATGATACCAAATGGTTCATTGGTTCATTCCCTTAACCAGTTGCGTTATGAATTTGAAAAGAACATTGAAAAACCAATTTTTACAGGTTAAACAGCAAATATCCACCAAATTTGTTTCAATAAATGATTTTATTAATTGTTAACGATGGCCCCCGTTTTACCGACTTCTGTAAAAAAAATATCACTCTTAAAAAAACTGACCAAATGCGTCTGTTGTGTAAAATGTTTTAAATAATATAAAAATATAATTTATGTGTTTAAGGGTCTGCTTCACAATCTGCCTGCAGATAAAGTTCCGGATAAGTTATTTAATTTGAGGCCATAAACGAACACACGCAATATAGGAAAATTTATATAAATTTAGAACAAACAGCAGCCCTGGTTGCGGATAGCTTATCTGGAACTTTATTTGAACATTGTGAAACAGGGGCTTAGTGACATAGAAAAATATGTTTATTTAATTCAGTTCGGGACACTTTATACCGCATTGCACATACACTTTACACAGTTTTTACTTTATACCGTTTATATTTTATACCGTTGGCACTGCACTGTACTCACACAAAGTTGGAAACTTTTATTTTTCATCGTTTTTAAGACTAAAACAACAAAAATTAAGGAATTCCCCGAGGCTTGGTGTCACATAACCATAAGTCACTCTATGAGCCCCTCTTCACACCTCGCCCAACTTCGCGAGCAATGTAGTGAACGCTATACGGCCAGTTCTGTGCTCAGTTCGCGGTATGTGTAGTGAATGGCCGCCATTAGATCACTACTTACAACCCGTCGGATTTTAAGTTCATTTCTTACTGCATAATAATCACACTATGTTTGACACTTGTTTTTTTACTGTTTTAATGGGACCGATCTCGTCCAACTCTGATCAACTGAGCAAATAGTGATAGACTCTATACGGTCAGTCCTCTAATTATGCGCACTAAATCCATTAAGCCGTTTTCAGAAGAACTAAAAAAAAATCTAACGGTTTGCTGTTGGCGTCATAGTAACTTTTGTTCAATTCGCTGAGACCTATTTTATGATGTATCACACATGGCTATTTCGCTGAGGTCCAAAATTGCATTCCTTCGACAGCCGTTAGATTTTCTTTTTTAGTTCTTCTGAAAACGGCTCATTCCAATCGCCTAAATGTCAAATTCGTTACAGAGGCTGTTTTGTACTCGGTTCGCGATTTGCTTAGTGAATGGCCACCTTTAGAGCAACTGAAAGCTTTGGCAATAAAGTGGGCACGCCCAGCAGTACTTCAGTTTTCAGACTAATAAATTATTTTCATTAGATACGATTCATTTCTGAACGTATGATTTCTTTTTATAAACAACACGAAACAAATGATAGTCTGTCTGTTTAACTCTTGTGCTCTACTTTATTTCTGCGGTATGAGTTTAGTTGTTCCCAGAAGGGTTTTTAATGGTAAAAGTTATTTTAGCACACATAAACGTTGAGAAACATTTGTAAGCAAGACTTATGTTTAAGACGGGTAAAGACCACACTGCCGAGTTGTGGGCTACGAATGGGTGTCGAGAGAGAGAGTTGAGAGTTGACCTTTTATACATTAACTAGCTGTTGCCCGCGACTACGTACGCGTGGGCTTTAGCCGAGTAAAGTGTTTGCAAATAAGATAGGGATACTTTTAGCGCATGCGAAAGAGCTTTCATGCTTAGTTTGCACCCCCCTCTTAATACCCCCTTAAGAGATGATTTTTGAAAAACTATTTTACATGTGTTTCACGACTTCCAATGAAGGACCTTCATATTGAATCTCATTTGAATAACTTCAAAAACGGCAAAGTTTTATACTAACCTTTTTCCCCCTAAGGGATGATAAAAAAAAAAACTATTTTACACGTGTTTCATCATTTTAAATGAAGAACCTTTGCACCAAATTTCATTGGAGTAACTTAAAAAACGGCAAAGTTTCATACTAAATTTGAACCCCCCATTTTACCCCCTTAGGGGATGAATTTTCAAAAATATTTTCTTAGTGCTCCCCTACGTTACAAAAGGAACCCCTGTGCAAAATTACAAGTTTCTAACCCTTGTAGTTTAGGCCCTACGTTGATATGTCAGTCAGTCAGTCAGTCAGTCAGCTTCTCCTTTTATATATATAGAAGACTAGCTGTTGCCCGCGACTTCGTCCGCGTGGGCTTTAGTTCAAAAAAGTGTTTTAGTATGAAATTTTTTACCCCTTTTTTACTTTTCACCCCCTTTTTACCCCCCACTAAGGGGGTAAAAAGGGGGTGCAAAGTTAGTATGAAACTTGAAATTATTTGAATGGAACTCAATATGAAGGGTCTTCATTGAAAGTCATGAAACACGTGTAAAATATTTTTCTGAAAGTCTTAAGGGATGATTTTCGGATAAATATTTTACACGTGTTTTATGAATTTCAATGAAGACCCTTCATACAGAGTTTCATTCAAATAACTTTAAGTTTCATACTAACTTTGCACCCCCTTTTTACCCGCTTAGTGGGTGAATTCACAAAAAGGCATATCAGAAATAATCATCATTAGAAACTTATAATCCAAATACCACTTTTTATTGAGATAACTTTGAAAATCAGAGAACTTTCATACTAAGTTTGCACCCCCCTTTTACCCCCTTAAGGGATGATTTTCAGAAAAATATTTTACACGTGTTTCATGACTTTCAATGAAGACCCTTCATATTGAGTTTCATTCAAATAATTTCAAGTTTCATACTAACTTTGCACCCCCTTTTTACCCCCCCAGTGGGTGAATTCACAAAAAGGGATATCAGAAATAATCATCATTAGAAACTTATAACCTAAATACCACTTTTTATTGAGATAACTTTGAAAATCAGAGAACTTTCATACTTACTTTGCACCCCCCTTTTACCCCTTTAAGGGACGACGAGAATTTTAATGAAGACCCTTCATACTGAGTTTCATTTAAATAACTTCAAAAACGGCAAAGTTTCATACTAACTTTGCACCCCCATTTTACCCCCTTAGGGGATGAATTTTCAGAAATCCTTTCTTAGTGCTGCTCTACATTGTAAAAGGAACCCCTATGCAAAATTTCAAGTTTCTAACCCTTATAGTTTGGCCCTGCGTTGATATGTCAGTCAGTCAGTCAGTCAGCTTCTCCTTTTATATTTATAGATAGAAGAAGAAGATAGATATACATTTTTGGCACCGACTCCTAAATGTATTTCTACAATACCTCTATCCAATTCAAAGGTCATCGTCGTTAATAATTCTCTGCTTTTAGTGCTGTAGTAATTTTGAACTCGGATTTAATTTTTTATAATAAAAAAATGTGTTTTAAGCGACTTAGCAATGTACTTTGAACTGTAGCAGTAAACCATTAATTGTACTTGTGCAGCATAGCAAGCGGCACAAAATATTGCCCTTATAACGTGTAATCTGTCACTGAACTCAGAACTGTTTCCTAGACATCCACAACGCGGTATGCAATAGGTTTTCATCCGGAAAAAATAAATTTTACGAGTAGAATTACTTCAACTGCGTTGGCTTGCTTAAAAAGCGCTCTGCCTCAGTCACGTCCATAAACTTTATCTACGCGCAAGAGAGCCAAAAAATATGTTTTCGCGTACATTGTAAAAGAATGTAGATGGAGAAGTCGTCTGAACTATGCTTAGATTTAGCTAATTGATTTATGTACTTATAATCGCATCCAGGTTCACAATATAAATTCTTGTCGCCTTTGAGACGGGATTGTCGAATCCCTTTCTACTAGAGTCATGGTTTGAATACATAATAATGTTTTGAATTATAAATTCAATAGTAGATTTGTAATATTCCCCGACAGAGATATTTTGCTTTGAAGTTTGTGGCGAACTCCTCGCTGTCTCCTTAGGTTTTTTATATCGTTTTTAACTGTTCTTTAATACGTCACATTTTGGTTCTGTTTTAAAATATTGTTGGTTGTCATTTTACTTAGTGTTTTTGCTGTCCATGTTTTGAGCCCATTAAAATCATAATATTGCGGTTATTTCTACGCTTTTATTATCATTCACACAGCCCATTATCTTCGTCTAGGTTTCCGTCGTTTTCAAACTTAATAAGGGCTTAATATTTATTGTTTAGGTAGTTTTTCTCTTCGTGGTATTAGAAATGGGTACTATCAGAGGCAAGAAACGGCTTAATTAAACGTAGACAAAAAATAAATAAAATTATATGTACATTTACTTAGCCCACAAAATTGAGGGCCACTTCCCTCTCACTATTTTCAAATTTTCCAACTCACATTTATTTCCTAATTTATATCCAGGTCAGGCGGCACTCGTGAAACGTGATTTTGAATGGTTTTTTTAGATGATAAAACGATTGTCAGGTGATATCATCACCATCATCAACCCATTATGTCCCCACCGAGGGGCACGGGTCTTTTCCCCTGAGGAAGGTATAGGCCATACTCCACCACGGGGGCCCACTCCGGATTGGTGGAGGCTTGTAAGACTAGTGGCTTGTCTTAGTGTCAGAAGTTTGCAAGCCGCCCTAAGGCCTCTGACTTGGCTTAACGACTGCCACCTATCGACGGCAGCCGGCACCAACTGCTTAACGTGCCTTGCGAAGCACGGAACCGCTCGTAAAAATGCCACTAGCGTTAGTCATAGACGGTGACCCATCCATGGACTGAACGCGCCGTATGTTGCTTAACCTTAGTGATCGTTTTAGATCACTGAGGCAGCCCAGGCTACGAGCGATTCAGGTGATATATTTCTGCCTTAAGATATACTAAAGCAAATTAACAACAATAGTAAAAACCGTCCTAGTGTCGGTTTGGCTCCCGCTCTCGAGTAAAGTCTCGAACTGAATGATAGAAAACACAATTTTGCTAAGTCAATACGTAATACAGTTACTATAAGTGCAGTACTAAGGAGTCCTCAGTGTGGGATTTCGACTTGGTCTGTCGGTATTTTTACCCTTTTGTCGAGACGAGGAATTACTTTGACTACAAATGTTCATCCCCCAATTGATCCATTTGGTGGATGTAGTTTCAAAAAATCTATATATGTAAAAGGAGAAGATGACTGACTGACTGACTGACTGACTGACTGACTGACTGACTGACTGACTGACATATCAACGCAGGGCCTAAACTATAGGGGTTAGAAACTTGAAACTTTGGACAGGGGTTCCTTTCATAACGCAAAGGAGCACTAAGAAAGGATTTTTGAAAATTCACCCCCTAAGGGGGTAAAATGGGGGTGCAAAGTTAGTATGAAACTCTGTCGTTTTTGAAGTTATTAGAATAAAATTGAATATGCAAGTTCATTTAAATTCATGAAATACGTGTAAAATATGTTTTCCGAAAATCATCCCCTAAAGAGATAATAAGGGGGTGTAAAGTTAGTATGAAAGTTCTCTGATTTTCAAAGTTATCTCAATAAAAACTTGTATTTGGGTTATAAGTTCTTAATAATGAGTATTTCCGATACCCATTTTTACTAGTTCACCCCCTGAGGGGCCTAGAAGGGGGTACAAAGTTCGTATGAAACTTTGCCGTTTGTAAAGTTATTCAAATGAAACTCAGTATGAAGGTTCCTCATTGAAAGTTACGAAACGCATGTAAAATATTTTACATCTCTCATATTCGGTAAGTAGGTCCTTATTACCCCCAAATGGGGCTTGTAGGTGACTAATTAGCGCTCTAGGGTAATAATGTAGCTAGAAAAGCCCTAGGGCGGTAAGTAAATTAAAAAAAACTCTTCACTGTTTCAAAAAGTTCGCGTACATCTAACCATAATACTGGCAATGAAAAAAATTTTAGTTCTTCTGAAAACGGCTCATAGTCATCATGCATTCAGCCCAATGACAAAAGAGGTCGCTTCGCTATTCAGCCTTGTCTTCGTATGAGTAATAATAGTCATCAATTTTAAATATCGAACGGCGAAGCTCAATTTCGTTCTCGAAAAAAATAATAAAAAAAGATGAAAAAAGGCGGGAATAGAAAACTTTTACTTTAAATATTGTTTGTTTTTGGGATTTTTTTTATAATTACGGCTAATTAGGAAAAAAACATGAGTTCTGCAAGTGATGAAGATATGCTGCACTCCCGATTCAATCAAAATGGAAGCTGAAGCAGCAATTTACAATATTTTGCCTGAAAGTTCTAAAGAGAGATATTTGAAAACTTACGACGAGTTCATGAAGTGGCGAAAAGAAAAACGAACAATTTTTTTCTACTTACCTCACAATCGAGATGTAAAGCAGAGTAGTTAGCTCGGGTGTAAGCATCAATTGCACCCTCGAACTATATAAAATACTATACTATACTAGTTTTTATATACTATATAAAAACTATACTAAATATCTCGGGCTGCAATTGATGCCTTACAGCCCTTGGCTACTAATCTACTATTTCCGAAAATCATCCTTTAAGGGGGTAAAAGGGGGGTGCAAAGTTAGTATGAAACTTAGCCATTTTTGTAGTTATACGAATAAAATTCAGCATGAAGGTCCTTCATTGAAAGTCATGAAAGACGATGTAAAGTAGATTTTCGAAAATCATTCCTTAACGGGTAAGAGGGGATTGCGAAGTTAATATGAAAGCTCTTTCGCATGCGCATGTATCCCTATCTTATTCGCAAATACTTTACTCAACTAAAGCCCACGCGGACGTAGTCGCGGGCAACAGCTAGTGCTTATATAATACTTTTTTTTCGGCGAAGTATGCGTCTAGACCCAACGATATAAGCTGTGCGTCATCGAGCCAGCCAGGTGTGACTTAGCCACTGCCAAAATCAGAAACAATGTTATATTGATACGACATATTTAGAAGTGATATATATGTGATACTATCAATTGCATAGATAATTTTCCTGTAGCCAAGATTTAAATTTAATTGTGTTGCGTTTATGAACCCTTGGAAGGTGTTACAATCATTATCATCAACCCATTATCTTCCTTGAGGAAAGTATAGGCCATACTCCGCCACGGGGGCCAAGTCCGGATTGGTGGAAGACTAGTAGCTGGTCTTACTGTCAGGTGTTACAATGAAAAACCCAAACTATTTATGATGCTCCACAAATAACTCAAATGTCTGCGCTTCCACGGGAAGGTCGGAAAAACGGGACATGCGTGGATCCATTAACCTCCTTAGTCCCGTGTCGACAATATAACAATAGAAAACTATTGTTATTTTCAAGGGCAGGACTGAAGAGGTTAAATTAAAATTAAGGTTTAATATCTACTAAGAACTTGCAATGTTGTCTGGAACGCTCCAAGTTAGTTTTTTTAACCAAAACTTTCGTAAGCGTAACTTTCGTTTCAAAGTTTGTTCGATTGCATTTTCCTTTTTTTTTCTCTTTAGACTTTGTGAATGATAATGCCTGTCTTCAAGTTACGTTAATATAAAATAAGCCCGTAATTGGTCTATGATAAATTATGTTTATAACTGTGTTAATATTATCTAACTAGTCCTGTGGGTTTTGTAAATAAATTACATTAAAAAATATTGGAAAATCTCAAGTAACTATTATACGCATTGTGTAATGGTAAAAATTGACAGATTAGAGGTTTTGTTTGTTTGAAGACGTTTATTCTAATAAATGTACAGTAAAATACAGAAGTTGGTTTCTGCCAAACTGCATAACAGTTTGTTGGCAGATGCTCTTGGTTTTACAATTTACGGATTAGATTAGACCAATAGACGGATGGATAGTACGTAATAGGATCCAGTAAAGTCCCGTTTACAGATGCGAGTATGAAGCTCTTTATATAGCACAAGTCTGGACGCAATTGCGTACAAAGTGCGTCTCAATTAAATGCAATAAGTCAATCATAATTACTTTGTAAACATTTTAGTCATATGCAATAGCATGGAACTTACTGAAACTTCGGAGCGCATCGGAAACTAAAATCATATTTTGGCTAAATTAATAAAGAAATATACTAAATGTGACGAGAGTCGGCTTGGTTAGCGTGGAGAATAGAGGACCTAAACTTCAAATAATGATCGAAAAGCAATGTTATTTTCAAGGTTAGAACTTAGAAGGTTATGAATAAGAATTTGTGGCTGGCAACAGACTATTTCGTTTGTCATTAAAGCATTTAATTTTCCTTTTTCTCCGAATTTCCATTTGCACTGGAATTTTTATGCAGTCTAGATTCCACGCAGCTGCACTTTGGCTTACGAGATGAGAGTTTTGCTCGAACGTGCTTGAGGATTAGCTCTAGTTATAGCCATTTATGAAAATAAAGTGAAACGAAGCGAATTGACAACCGAGGTTCAGTCGCAGACGGCACAAACGCTTACAGAGTGTAACGAAATCGCCATAATATAGAGGATTATCTATTCGAATTTTATGATGAAGAAAACGCCAAAATGCGAAAAAATGTCAGCTCCTGTAGAAGCGACTTTACGTATATTTTTTGCTATTATGAAATTCTCTACAACATAAAAGATTTTTGTATTGACGAAGTAAACTGGCCCTTTTCGGATGTTTACAATTATTTTGTTACAACCTGTATACTTAGCGGATTCTTTATTATTTATTAGAGATTTTCATTGTTAATTTGTTCAAGCAACTTGCTAATTGTAATGTTGATGTAGTGAATTGAAAATACGGTTTCAAATTGTATACTTCAATAACAAGATGCGATTAGATGACTGTGCATTTTTTATAACGAATAATCCAACCATAATGTTGAAGCCGTCATACAAATTTCGAAGATTTGGATTGTCATTGGTTTTTGTACAAATTTTGGATTTGTTCAAACGCAAAATCCTAATGCAAAAACGAAATTACAGAACAAAAACAGAAAAAAATACAAAAACAAAAATGGTACAAAAACCAGTGTGTGATGCTTTATTTAATCATTGGGTTCATACAATGTATAATGTATCGCTCTGTCACTCTATTTCAGACTGTAGAGTCTCTAGATTCAGTGTAGTCGCATTTTCGCAGTCAAATCAAATAGTCGTTACCAAACGAGCATTTGCGAGGTAAGATTGAGTATCTTTTTGCTGTAGACAAATTATTCATTTTCGCCATTTGTCGCCTATAATGACAACTGAGTATAGTGCACACGTATAAAAGTCGATGTAGTGTGACCTCATATCCGTGCAGCGGTCACCTCTAAAAAGAGGAAAATAATGTTGGTCGAGAAATTGGCGAGCTTCGTAAATGACCGAGGATGTTTTGCCGGAGATTTTTCCCGACTTAATGAGCCCCTAGTAAAGCTGTGTTGTACAAGGTGTCTTTCTCACTTTATTCCGGATAGGTACACATACTTGACTTTTCGTCGGAAGAGTCCGACCAGATTTCGCTGTTTTGCAAAGCTTAATTATGTAAGTGTACCTGGAATAAAGTTTATAATGTCTAGTCAGGCCTGTTTCACTACGCGTGTCGGTATCGAACGCGTAAGTACATGCGGCGACCACTCCGGAGGGGCGAATAGGTAGGAATTCAGGCGCCAGAAGAGGTAAGAGTTATGCGGTAGAGAGAGAGGCAACATGTAGGTGAATATAACGTAGCTTTTTAGCGCCGGGCGATCTGAATTGTACCTAATTGTATCGCTGCTAGAGTCCCTTATTCTTTAATTGATTTTGCGGAGTGAATCTTCTGTACCTGTTCTATTATGTATTCTGTGGTCTAGTGCTTTCGAGAGGTTTAGTTCAAAAACATTTTTTATTTAAACAAATTATCTGGCGTCTATGAATTTTAGCGCTATAAAGTGTTTTCCGGAGGCGGACCGCGCGTTCTTTGTGGGAGATTTTTATGAAGACCATGATTAGGTAGGTAATGTTTTTAAAGTTTTAATCTCATCGTGATTTGCAGTTTAATTGATATGCTAAGTATTTTTCTAACACGTCTTAACGATTTTAAGAGACAGGTTCCACTAAGAAAGCAACCATAATTATAGTAAAATTAAGTAAATAAGAATAAATTGAAAAGTCACGGTTTCTTGTAAAAAATAAAACGCACGCCTCTCACGAAAACGAGCGAAAACATTTTATTTAGAAAAGATCAGTTATAAAGTTTCTCTACCTGATGGCATTATCAATATCGCGGAAAAAAAACCGTTTGTTGTATGGGAGCTCCCCTTAAATCTTTGTTTTATTTAAATTTAACTATTTATTTTCAAAGTGAATACAAACTTAAATATTCTGTAAATATTTCAAGCATCTACTAGTTGCCGTTATCAATGTCGACCAAAAACGAGCATTATTTTTAAATATTTTGTGTTTTTTTTATAGTTAAAGAATATTCTATTCTATTTTCGTATTTATTTACAAGCATTAAATTTATATTTATTTTATTCTGTCTTTTGGTATGTTGTTATAGCGGCAACAGAAATAAATCATAATGAACATTTCAACTATCTAACTATCATGTTCATGAGATACAGCTTGATGAAAGAAAGACAGACGGACGGTCTTCCCACGGTCCGCTATAACGCGGACGGACGCAGACGGCCGACGACCACGGACAGCCACGCACCACGACAGGCTCTTCCAACTGACCTGTGTCGTCTGTCTGTGCTACCGCGGACCGAGACCGCTCCCACGGTGTGTCGTGCGAGCTGGCCCGCGTCCGTCCGCGATATCGTGGACCGTGGGAAGCCAGCTTTATAGGGTCCGTTTACCCTTTGCGTACGGAACCCTAAAACTAGAGATATATGGCCCCGAGACTAGGGCCATATGTAAGTGGCCCTCTGGGAATCAAGCCCCGAAGTTTTGTTTTGATAGCCAAGCGTGATACCGTAGACCAAAGAAGCATGGTGCAAAGAGCGGGCCAAGTTCTCGGCCGGCTCGCACTGTGCATATATTTACCCGGACCCAAAGATTGATTCTACTTTTCAAACCCTCTCTATTTTCAAATACAGTTCACATTTTTGAACTAAAACTTTCATAATCACTACACATTGTAAATCTCCACTCTGGTCGGACTCGTCCGATAAAAACACCCGTAAGGCCCTTTCTCCACGGCTCCGGTCCGGCGTCGGAACCGGAATTAGTCATGAGAAAAATATCGGATGCCGGATTATGCTTCTCCACTTCATCCGATTATAATCGGTAATGGACGTGACGCAGTGCTTTATTAAAATTCCTCGGTTTTTCTATTCGAGGCAGGGGACGTTTTCCTCACATTCCATGTAAATAAAATAGTATGAGAACATTTTGGGTTTATGCGCGGTGCAAAAACGTGTACTGTTTTTTTACGTCGATCACTTCGGACCGGTAAAATACCGTTCCGATCTAGAAAATTATCTGACCGTTAAAAACCGGATGCCGGAGTAGTGGAGAAGCTCATTAGTATTCTTGCGTGTTTCTAAATCGGATCGGTAATTAACGTTTGCCGGACCGGAGCAGTGGATAAAGGCCCTAAGTTGATCCGGACCAAAAATTTACAGTTCACATCGCTAGATAGGCCAGGTATCGAGCAAAATAAACGTGGACTGTAGTTTAAAGATGGTGTAATAGGTCGCTTTAGGTTATAGAGTTAGATATTAGGCCGGGTTCGAATCCCGGCTGGGGACGAAACAAAAGCCCCAGGTCTTGGATGTCTACATATTTGTGAAGCAATGTACCTATGTGCCTGTATGTAAATGTTTATGTTTATGTTAGGTGCGTTCGCGACTGTGAAAAAAAAGTTGCAAGTGGCGGACGGACGCCGCCCGCTATGCGGTGTAGCCGCGTGAGCCCTCTCCCCCGCTCCCCCTGGCCGCTCACGGGCGGGCACCGCTGCCCCCGCCGACGTCTTTTGTGAGAACAAATGTATCATCATCATCATCATTCAGCCACAAGAAGTCCACTGCTGGACATAGGCCAAACAAATGCATATATTTTCTTTCTATTGATGCAGAGTGTAGCAAACCTATCGAATAGAACCTATCGATTTAGGTAAAGTAAAAATGTTTCCCTACCGTACTAGAGGACCGTAATAAAATCTAAGGGAATCACGTGAAGACTTAAACTTAGTATTTAAATTGCAAAGTTATTTAAGTAGGCTTAACCTGTAGAATTTTTGGTGGGCCAAACCGTAACAATGGTTTTAGTTGTTCGTTTCAAAGTCATAAGGCCAAACAAATGCATATATTTTCTTTCTATTGATGCAGAGTGTAGCAAACCTATCGAATAGAACCTATCGATTTAGGTAAAGTAAAAATGTTTCCCTACCGTACTAGAGGACCGTAATAAAATCTAAGGGAATCACGTGAAGACTTAAACTTAATATTTAAATTGCAAAGTTATTTAAGTAGGCTTAACCTGTAGAATTTTTGGTGGGCCAAACCATAACAATGGTTTTTAATTGTTCGTTTCAAAGTCATAACGCCACTGATTACGTGATATTTTTTGCTTTTATATAACTTTCAACACGAATCTAGGTGGATCAATACCTAAAACTTTAATTACCTATTAGGCCGCCAATTGTACTGTACCTATCTTTACTTATGTTTTGTATGTGTTTTCCTGGTACAATTAAGAATATTCTTATCTTATATTATTACTAATTTTAAATAAGGCTACGAATAACAGTTAATTTTAAAGTAGGTATCTATGTAAGTTTTCCAACTAGATCCAACTTTACAAACAACAAACCTAACATAATAGCGCCATGACAAAACGTATGCAGCTCACGGCCTGCTCGCCGCAGTTTTGAAGTTGGACCCAGTCATAAACATGAATACAGTAGAAGCACGTCTCGGTAGCACATCTTAGTCAGTTACAACGACATAAGCGCGCGAAGTCATTACGCTATTAAATCATTACCTAAGTTAAATCAAACGTTCAGGTCAAAACAACGTAATTTTTTTATTAAACCCGGACTGTAAGCTTTTAGTCCGGATCTACTTACGGGTGTTGTTATATTGGAAGAGTCCGACCAGGTTGATCCGGACTAAAAGTTTACAATGTGTTGTGCTTACGAAAGTTTTAGTTCTAAAACCGGACGGTTGAGCATTAACTACCTCACTGAAGGCTCGTTTCTGAATTGAGAATTTAACTAAGTAAATACTTACATAAGTAACGTTCTGTCACGCTCTTTTCTGAGAAATTTGACGAGACAGCACTACAGTAAAATATTTACTTAGTGAAATTCTCAATTCAGAAATCGGCCCTAACCATTTGGGAGCAACCTGGATAATATTGAGCTTTGGTCCTGCCTGAGTCAAATTCAATGCTCTAAATATTTAGCGCCATCTTTAGTACACCACCAAGCTAAGCAGAATTTTATAATGGTTTTCTTTTATATTGGATTTATCTTATTTAATATAGCCTCTGTCCCTAGCATCTGTGGATTAGGAACGCTACCGAACATCAAAGTAATTAAGATTACCTAACAAATACAATTTAGAACTAGATGTGCTTCTGCACACCGCGGCTTGAGAGTGAAGGCGCGTTCCCGACTATTATTCGTAGCTGGCAGCTCTTTAGCATATTTAATCCATTATGAGGTTAATGGGCAATGGCGTTGTCGAGCCGGTAGGGCCTTAATTTTCCGTCAGGTCCTAGTTTGACGGCTTCACGGTGTTGGTACGTGAAGGGAGATCATGCAGAAGGCTGTGACGGCGTGCGCCGGAGTTCCGTAATAAAATAATAAACACATAGACAAGTGAAAAAAAGAAACTAGGTTTTTTACTATGATTAGTAATGGTATGTAAGTGTATAGTTATCTATATAAACAAAATTCAAAGTCCTGACTGACTCACTCATCAATGGCCAGCCCAAGCCGTTGGACCTAGAAAGCTGAAATTTTGCACAGAGGGTCTATAATGTATAAAAGGAATAAGACCGGATTTTTTGAAATTCAACCCCTAAGGGGGCGAAAAGGGTTGCCAAAATTTGTATGGGAGGTATAAAGAATGTTGTCTAATTTTCTTGAAACTTAAAATAAATACTCTTCAACACAATTGATTGAACACGTTTTTTCTAAATTTAACCCTTAAGGAATTGAACGGGGTTGCATTGAACTAAAGTCCACGCGGACGGAGTCGCGGGCGAAAGCTAGTTAAGTATAAATACGTATCAATATTCATATTTTCACCAGTCTTTCAAATTTCTCCCAGCAATCTTCCATAGTAATGTTGTCTGGAAGAAATTGCTTTTAGCAATAAGGCAATAAGCAATATGAACCTTTGTAAATATTAAAAAAAAAACAAAATATTAGTTTATTATATGTTTTGTGAAATGTTCGGAACTTTCGGAACCATTTTCGGGACTTCCGCTATCATTTCTGGTAAATAAAAACTCACGCCCGTTATACCCCCGAGAGGGAAGGCATCAGAGGCACCAATCACTAGAACTAGGCCCATTTCTGGTAATTTCCTGAAATATGGCATATCCACGTTATGATTTCATGATTAAGTTACAAAAAATCAATCTACCTATTCCGATCACTGTTCATCAGTCTAATCCGTAAATCCCGTCGTTTACTTAATTCACCTGGGTGCATTAACCCAATATTGCAATAATGCAATTGAAAGACAATAGGTGAATAAAGTTTACATAAAATTTACACAGTATTTCAATTAGTACGTAAAACAAGGACAGGCAGTTAATAGTGGAAGTCAACTAAAGATATTGCAGAAATTCCACAGTAGGTTATCTGAAACTTCCAACTGTGTGGCGCTGCCCCTTGCCGGCCGCTTTTCATCCTCAAATTGATGACTGTTGGCAAGGAAGTTTTGTTTACAAATATGAACCATTTTTTGCGCCGGAGTTTTTTGTGTTTCGGAAAATATGTTGACCAAGTTGAGCCATAAAGATAGCATTTTGAGTTTGATGACTTTTTGTCAATGAATTAAGAGCTCGAGTCATGTTGCACCGAGTTGTAACCAGACAGTAAAATATTAACAGTCTTACTCATAAAAACTAATTTTGGAGTTTTGATTTGATTTGATTTTACTATTGAATTTAATTAGTCAGTGGCAAAGGGATAGACGTAACCACAACTTATTTAAACTGCCTCTGAGAAGTGTTTTAGAGGAACCATGTTTTTAAAAGTAAGACCGTAAATGTAGGTAGGTACAGCAAGAAACAAATGAACGAGTTGAATTCATCATCGTAGGAGCAGCATTATAACTGTAAAATCATTGTTAATATTTGATTGTCTACAGTTACTTAGGTAAGTTATGTGTTTGACAAAGCATGAAGTCCATCCATTTTTTGGTTACGTTGTGTCTATAGGCGAGAATCGAACCCACGCCCTCTATCGTGGTAGGGAACCGCTTTAACGGCTAGAACAACAAGGCAGTTGATTGATGCCTATTTCATTTGCACGAAACTATCGGAATTTCGGGCTATTGCTTTTTAGACTATAAAAGAGAGGCAAATAACACCTAATCTATTGTAAAACTATTTGTGTGTAAGACTCCAGGGGCTGTTTTTCGTAGTCTAATAAGTCAGCCTCATCATCATCATCATCATTAGGCTATATTAGTCCACTGCTGGACATAGCCCTCCCCTAATGAGCGCCATAGCGCCCTGTCTTCAGCTTGCCGCATCCAGCATCTGCCTGCAGCCAGCCTCGATTTCAACATTATCTTCAATTCGGTCAAAATACCCTGTGTCTGGTCTTCATCTACCTGTTTTATTCTACGTTATTTTCTTCCAATCACGGAGACGGATCGCTTGTTGCGTCATCATCATCATCATCATCAACCCATTATGTCCCCACCAAGGGGCACGGGTCTCTACCCTGAGGAAGGTATAGGCCATACTCCACCACGGGGGCCAAGTCCGGAATGTTGGAGGCTTGTAAGACTAGTGGCTGGTCCTACTGTCAGAAGTTTTCAAGCCGCGTCACGATAACTTTAAAAAACATTAGGTATGTAGGAATGATAGCCGTAACCTACACAAGTGAAAACTTGCGCATTAAAAACTTTACACGGCAACATTTTAGTGTGCCCATTCTATCTGCAAAGAACAATGGGTCATGACGGAAATGACTCAGATGCGTCCCGACGTTCCCAAACGACGCCCCGTCGGTGTAGGTACTGCTCGCTATGTAAATACTTCCTTTCGGTCCCTTAAAGCAGCGGTTGCGTGACTAGCCAAATAATCACTTTAACAGAAGTACCTGGATGACCGAGCTTTGCTCGGTATTTTTTTGGTAAATATAATAGGGCTCCTAATAATAGTTTTTCACATAAAAGAAGGAACTTGAAAAAAAAGAAAAACTTCATGCTCAAGTCTCGAACCAGGGTCTTCTGTTTACGATATCGTCCAATCTCCCACCTGGGCTACTACAACCTTACAGATTAATGCGAAACCCTCTGTTTACAAAATTTCATGAAAATCGTTGGAGCCGTTTCCGAGATTCTAATTATATATATATATATATATATATACATATATATAGAGATTAGAGATAGATAGATAAGCGTAACTACCTCAACAACTTCGCTAAGTTGTTTTTGCAAGTAGATACGCTTACCTATGCCGCGTTTAGGAGCTGTTATTACAAGACAATCAAATTACATATAAACTTCATTATTACTCGACACAGATCAGATAACAAGTATAATTCAGCTTATTTAGTTCGGTATTCAAAAACTCATTAACCAGTTTACCTGGCACAGCAGCATATTAGCTTATTTAATTTGCTTTGTAGAATTATGAATATTGTTATACTGTAAAAAAAGACAATCAAATTATAAACTTCATTAATACTTGACACAAATAACAAGAATAATTCAGCTTAATTGTTCGGTGTTTCAAAAACTAGTGCTGTTACTTAATAAACAATTTTCCGGGCACAGCATCATTTAGCTTATTTATTTTGCTTTGTAGAATCATGAATATTGTTTTACTGTAAAAAAATATCGTCCACCAGATTATCCCTACACGCGTTTCACCTTTAAACTCGTATATGGTGTGGAATAAAATTAATGTTTTTATTTGTAGAATAGATGATTTAGTGGAGGCGGATACTTTGGTATTGCATAGTATTTGGTAAAGAAAACTCCCTCATTATGTTGGAAACGAAGGGCTCTGTATGTCCGGGACAGAGATTTATTTTATTTTATTTATTCAAGGAGAAAAATACAGAATTGACAACAGTACGTGAAGAATATAGTACATTTTGCCAACTCCTAAGCCTTCCAACTCCTTTCTCCTATCCAGAGGAAGACCGAAAACCATGTGGATGGACATTGGACGTAGTGAAGAACGACCTCATAGAGTGCGATGCTTCTGAAGAAGCTACCGAGAATTGGTTAAGTGGAGGGAAATAATAATAAAGCCTGACCTCACCATCATGTGGGATTAAAGCCAGGAAGAAAGAGGATACCTTGGTATTACTCGATATACTTACCATCATTTTATTTTTGTTTTATTTATAAAATGGTTTCAATGTAATAAAAAAGACTCGTAAAATAAAAGATTGTCAAAACAAAACTCTAATTTCCTCGACGACGACTCGACGATCTCTGTGGCGCAGTGGTTAGCGCATCTGCCTACCATGGGAGATGTCCCAAGCTTAAATCCCGGCGGGGTCAAAAAAAAACCCAGGTCTTAGATGTTTACATGTTTGTGACGTCGCTGTTTCTGGTTCCCACGACACAGGGTATCCTAGTGTGGGTGCGGAAGCAATGTTATGTTAATTGTAGTGTTTCAAGAATCGCTAATTATAAAGTAACTCTTTATAGTACCTAAGAATCTGCTTCAGGGTTTTTACGGTTTTCCATTACATATTGACTGTATGAAAAATGCAATTACTAAGTGCATGCGCTGCAAAAGACGATCAAATATCTTGTATCCTCAGGGGCTTCCGATCGATCTGTTTATTGTTGCCATGCTAAACTATCCCCTTACCTACTTACACTGTAATAGATGCTATCTGGTAACAGCAGGTTCATTTTATTAAATTACACATATTAAATCGCCCGTCCAGATTTCGCAAATTGTATTTTAATATTATAAACCTAGATAAATGATGATGAATAAAAAAATATAGTGGTAGTAAGATCATTAAATAATAACTCTTGTTATAATAAGTGCTTACAAAGTTTTATGTCGGGATAGGTGTGCTGTTTTACATAGAGTATCTCTTCCCCTTCCCCTGTTTCGGTTGGATTTTCCATGTCCATTTTGCGGTGACAGCATCAAGTTAGTTTAACTAATATGCCCGTAACGTAATCTAACTTTACCAGTCGTGCCGGAGTTAACTACCGCTAATTGGTCAGCCGCAAATAGTTTTTGGTTAGTTGGCGGGCCTTGCTTTTGATCCGTCGGGCGTTTTAAGTTTTAATCTCGACTCTTACCGAAAACTGTTCAAAGGAAATTACCAAATTAATACCTATTAATTAATGTCAGAAAGAGCAGGAAGTAAGTGTAACATTAATGTTAATAATTTCCATACAACACAATCACTTGTTTTGATCAGAAACTAAGATATTCCGTTTTCGTAATAGCTTCCACCAATCCGGACTTGGCCCCCGTGGTGGAGTATGGCCTACACCTTCCTCAAGGAAGAGACCCGTGCCCCTTGGTGAGGACATAATGGGTTGATGATGATTCTATATACATGTAACATACACAATTGCCTTCTTAAATCAACTGAAATCAACTGCTCCTCCTCAAGTAATTATTTGAGTCAGCCATAGAACACATTCACAACTTAAATAGTCTGTACTGTAAAATTGTGTAAATGTGACTTAGGCAATTATTCCCCTTAAGGTATGCGTCCACCGCATCGGAATCGGAGCGTCCGCACCGTACGAGCCGTCGGCATTTACAAAATGCCGAAAGGGTGCGTCTACTGCATTCGGATTTGCCGTCGGCAGTATCGGTATTTTCAAAGCAATCGAGTTCGCTTGTGCACGTGTGTTCGCAATGGAGGATAGTGACGAGGATATTGTTGTCATTAGTTGTTTGTTATCAGCTGAGGAGGAGAAAAGCAAAAGGAAACGCAAGATGTGGGTTCATAAAATAATCTCAAAAAGACTTATGTTTGGAGAATTTCATACATTATATTATGATTTATTAGAAGATGAAAATAGTTTTTTTGTGTACATTCATATGTCTCGAACGAAATACTTTGAACTTCACTATCGAGGGTGCAGTGTTAAAACCCGATAAATGCGAAAAATCTAAATTTCGTTTTTATAGCCCTCTATTGCCCAGTAAGTGCATAACAAAGAAATTAAAAACACTTTAAAGGTATTTATGGCTATACTTTATGACATTTGTTTTATGAGAGAACCACATAATGTGTATTTATTGGTATTCAAAGCGCAAGGATAATCACGGTATTCACACTAACACGAAATATAAAAACACACTTATCGGGTTTTATCACTGCACCCTCGCTATATTCTCAAACCGCACCTAACTAGGCAAGACACGAATTTAAGAAAGGCGATTGGAACAAAGGAAAGGCTTTTATTTTGTTTATGGTAAGTTTTGGTAATCTATTAATAATAAGAGAAAAACTAATTGTAAGACCGTTTCCTGGTAACAGCTCATAATAAATAATGCCCTTCTAATCCAATAAAAATATCAATATTACTGTGTAAAATTCTGTAGTCAAATCAATAATACCAAAAGTATACTTTATTTTTTAGCTCGCGTTGTGCTGACCCTAAATTGCTTTGTTTACATTTCTTGTTTATAGCCATTCGTGCACAATTGCACAAGCGTCGCAAACACGTCAGAACTCGAAGCGTTCGGAATCCGAATGGCGCGTCGGCTGCGGATGACGTCATCGGCAGTAATATCGCACTCCGAAGCAGAATTGCCGATCCAGTGCACGCAGTACCATAGAAATCAATACAAAGCAACAAATCCGTCCGCTCCGTACGGAGCGGTTCCGATGCGATGGACGCTTAGCTTTAGGCCTTCATTTGGTAAAACTAAAGCTCAGTAAAGCTCAAATAAAAACATAATTATCTAAGATCATTATCATAATCATCGAAACCAGATAAAGAATGTAAACAAAGTTTTAGGGGGTCGAAACATTTTTCTTGTTCTGAGTGGGCTATAACTATAGCTTTTTGAACAAACGCATGAAACAAACTGAATTACTAATGAATTTCTGTTTGAAATTAGTTTCAGTTTAGCTACAAAAATAAAATAAAATTAGAAGTTCCCATCACACTACTAACCTACGGCCATATTTTTTTTGTGTATAGTAAGACTTTTTTTTTTTCGGTACCCCAAAAGCAAAAAACGGAACCCTAATATGATCATTTTGTTATCCGTCCATCCATCTAGGTATCTGTCAAGACCCTTTATCTCAGGAACGCGTGGAGATATCGAGTTGAAATTACTCAGAAAATACTCAAGTCCCATAAAGCTGTCAAAAAAATCAATATTCCAAGTTCGCTTACCAAAGCTACGGCCATTTATGTCGCAAAAAACGAATAATTGTCGAATTATTCGTAAATACATCAGGGAGTCGAAATTCGTAGGATACTCCCTGTTGACAAAGAATCTATGAAATTTGGCAAGTAATATTGCCTTATACTATAAATACAGGAAAAAAACTACAAAAATTATGCATTTGTAATTAAATTAAAAAAATGTCTTGGAAGTTCGATAAAAAAAGTGATTTTTTAATATAACTAGCTGTCCCGGCAAACTTCGTACCGCCAAAGTTTTCGTTTTTTTTCCATAATTTCTCGCCAATTAAACCTTCCCATTTTTTTAGCAATTTAAAAAAAAATCTTCGTAAGAACCATCCTCGTACTTCAAGGAATATTATAAAAAAAGAATTAGCGAAATCCTTTCAGCTGTTCTCGAGTTTGCGCATAGCACGCATAGCAACACATTCAGCGATTAATTTTTATATTATAGAAGTGTTGTCAGTATTCCAAATTGTTGACAAGTAGAAACCCCCTGTACCAGGTGTATGAGAATTTTGTTGCATCCTGTGAACGATCGAATATGTCACTGGTTTTTTGCGCCAAATTACGTCAATTACGGGGTTGATGTGGGTCAGTGACAACTTGATACCTAATAATATAAAGCTTAAACATATATTACACATACCGACTTCCTGTTGCAGCCCCAATAATGTTAACCAAAACATTATTTATTATTTACCTTAAGGAAAACTTACAGCTAAACTTAACAAAATGAAGAATTTAGTAAACAACAAAAAGCTAATTATAAGTTTATTGAGTGGTCTTTCCTTTTAGCAGTATATTTTGTCTTGCCCACAGACATAGATCAAGATAGACGGCATAAGTTTACCTACCTTGCGTGGAAATAGTGTGATCTATGATCACACTCTTGCTCGGCCTAAGTCAGTCAGCTTGAGACCACTGGCATGTAAACACGCGACCATCGTGCGTAACGTAAGAACGAAAATGGTTAATTGTGCAGTGCTCTCGTGCAGAACCGCGTCGAAAGCAGTTGGCCGAGAAAATAACGGTATTTCTTTTCACAGGTAAGTACTTTTGAACACTGATAACCCCGGATTTAATATGTAAAACAATTATTAAGAATTAATTTTTGATCAGCATCACTGGTACAAAGATAATTACGGAGCTCGGACGCAGTGAACATATCGCTACGCGTATACTTCCATTGCGGGTTTTACTTGACGTGATGCCTTATGGTATGCATTCTCAGCACGCAGTGAAAATCGCAGCAAACGATACTGTTATGTGAACCGAACGTCATGGTATGAGTCTTTCCTCATTCCTCTGTCTGATTTTAAGAATAGTGCTGTGTATGTTCCGATCTTTTGAATCGATAAGACAGCGGAATGAGAATCGATTTTTTTGAGACAGCGGAATGAGTTTGTTTGGCGAGATAGCGAAATGAGATATTTGATCTTCTACCACGAGGTCGATTAAGTGTTCAAGAAACACATTTTTCATTGCATCCAAAGTTCAAAAGACGAGACAGCTTAAACCTACTTTTTTTGTTATCCGTAGAATCTACTTTCAGCTTTCCACAGGATCCGAAAATTAAGGAAAAATGGATTGATGCGACAGGAAATGGAAAATGGTTTCCAAACAAACACAGCAGGATTTGTTCAGTTCATTTTGATCAAACCTGCTTCGACAATACCAAGAAATTGCGACGGTTGTTCAAAACCGCTTATCCGACTATAGGTGTATTGAAGTTGGTAAGACATAGGTACAATGTGTGTGTGTGTGTGTGTGTGTGTGTGTGTGTGTGTGTGTGTGTGAGTGTGAGTGTGTGTGTGTGTGTGTGTGTGTGTGTGTGTGTGTGCGCGTGTGTGTGTTTATTTGTAATTAATACGACGCATCGTATGCCACAGATAAACAGTCAACCTTCTTCGGAGAAAGACGATACTAACAACACACCAAGGAAGAGAAAAATGGAAAAAGTGAGTACCTACTTACTTCTATTTTTTTCTTCATTAATGTACCTAAGCTGTCGTTTTGTAATAGAATGTAATTTTTTAACATGTACCTATTACAGGACGCCGATGAACCATCCACATCAGAAGAGATCCCATTATATACGCCAAAGAAGAAAAAAATTCTAAACCAACTGAACAGAGCTAAGCGAACGATAATAGAGCAAGAAAAACACATTAAACGGCTGCAGGAACAAAACCGACGCAAAGTCAAAAAAATACTTACCCTTGTGGCATTACTGACATGCTTGAAAACGAAAACCTTGGTCAGTGACGAGCAAGCTGAATCGCTGAAAACATTAAATGTTACGACTAAAGAGCTTTATTCAAGACAAATGAAGAACGCAAAGGGAACGGTTACAACATCAAAATACTCACCAGCACTTCGGAGTTTTGCATTAACGTTACACTATTATTCAAGCAAAGCATACAATTACGTCAGAAAGGTTTTCAACTTAAGCTTGCCACATCCTGCCACAATCCGAAACTGGTACAAAGTGATTGATGGCAATCCTGGTTTCACTACTGAATCATTGGAAGCTTTGAAGTTGATGGCAAAAAAAAACAAAGGTCCCTTGTATTGCTGTCTAATGTTGGATGAAATGGCGATAAGGAGGAAAATTGAATGGGACGGCAAGAAATTCCAAGGCTACGTGGATTTTTGTGGTGGCTTGGATACTGACGAAGTCCCGGAAGCTAAAGAGGCCTTAGTATTTATGGTCACCGGTGTAAACGCAAACTGGAAGGTACACAACTACACCGCATTTTATTATTTCATATCAATATAGCATGTCACTATATCATTATAGTTGCCTGTTAACCTTGTGTAATTTTTTTCAGGTTCCTGTTGGATATTTTTTGATAGATGGAGTAACAAAAAGCTAAATTAGTGTTACAGTGTCTTAGACATTTAAACGAATCAAACATTACTGTAGTAGGTTTGACGTTCGACGGATGCCCATCAAATTTGACCATGGCTAAAACTTTGGGATGCATTTTAGAACCTAATGACAGTATGAAAACCACATTTGACCATCCTGTGACAAAAAAACCAATTGCTATATTCTTAGATGCTTGTCACATGATAAAACTAGTGCGGAACTGTCTTCAAGCCTATGGTAATATTACTGATGGCAATGGTGATATTATATCGTGGTCGCACCTTGAAAATTTACATAAACTTCAAAATTCAGAACATTTTCATCTGGCCAATAAATTACGAAAGCACCATATCAGTTTCCATAATCAGAAGATGAAGGTAAAGTTGGCCACCCAACTTCTAAGTAAAAGCGTTGCCACTTCCCTAGATTTTTGTAGGGAAAAATTGAAAATTGCTGCTTTCGAAAAGTCTTCCGCTACAGCCAACTTCATACGTATTTTTGACGACCTATTTGATGTCCTCAACTCAACATCTAAAACTGCATGGATTTAAGAGACCACTAAATTTAAATAACAAAACTCAAGTAATGGAATTTCTAACGAAAGCGGAAAATTACATTAAGACACTGCATACGTCAGAAGGAGATTTGTTGCTCAAAAGTGGCAGGAAAACTGGATTTGTTGGTCTCTTAGTGTGTATTAAGAGTACGAAAACACTATTCGACTACTTGATTGAAGGAGAAAAAATTAAGTTCATGTCTATGTACAGATTTAGCCAAGATCACCTTGAGCTATTTTTTGGCAATATATGGACCCATGGTGGATGTAACAATAATCCGACATCAAAACAATTTCAGTCTTTTTATAAAAAACTTCTGTGCCATGTAGAAATAAAAAACTGTGACAGTGGCAATTGCGTAGAATTAGAACAAATTTCGATACTTAACTGTTCTTCAGCAGTAAAAACAATCAATGCTACAACAACACGCGGCACTCTCACTGACGGTGACGACGATGTTGAATATAAAGATCTAAACATGAGTAGTTTACGTGATTTTGATGACTTTTGTTCTAAGATGCCGAAAATGACAGAGTTTACCGAACAAATTATAACATACATTGCTGGGTATGTGGTACGAGCACTTGGAAAAATTATCAAATGTAATGAATGTAACAGTGCTTTATCAATACAAGAATCTAGGAACTGTCATACATATGATTTTATAACTTTCAAGGACAAAGGTGGGCTTGCATATCCATCCAAAATTACTATCCAGATATGTAAAGTGGCCGAACTAGAAATCAAAGGATTGATGAACAATTCAAAAAACTTTAGCATGAACCCGTCATTGAGCAAAGTCCAAATAACAAATAAGGTCTTACGTTACTTCATTAACAGCAATATTTTCAGCTCTATTGCTTTGCATCAATTTGATCAATCGCCGACAGAAAACCATTTAGTCAACCTAATGAAAGCAATTGCAAGCACGTACGTTGACTTACGTCTTCAATATTTGACTAAGCACTTGAAATCTGTATCAACAAAAAGGCAGATATACAATAAGTTAATTCTATTCCAGGGTCAATAGTGATTTAATAACAAGTGATTTCAAGTGCTAAGTCTACAGGCTAAGAGTGGATTTGACCAATGTCAGATAAGCTATACTGCAGATTAATATAAGGCTGGCCTAGTAATTACCAACTCCAGTTTCATTTCAAAATGTGCATGTTATTTGAAGATTTTTTGACACTAGTTTCACTGATGACGAAGACTTACTACGAATCAAAATGAAACGGCAAAGTACATATTCACTTATATTTTTATTTAAGAAACGACTTATGAAAAATCAATGCCTAATATCTAATTACCAAATTATCCTTTTTGCATTCATTAGGTTAGGATACTTGATAACATTATAACGGTAGGTATTTAAGGTTTTGTTAACATAAATGTGAATTTTAGCAACTAACTAAATAACCACATTAATTTTAGTGCTTTGAAAGAAAGTAAAAAAAAACACTTATATTATATATTTACTTATATTTTAAATGCTCAACGATTATAAGAATAACTAAATGCAACAATCATATAAAATATGAATAATACTGTTCCCGCCCCTACTACGAGGATACAACGCTGTACGGGCGAGCGACGGGCGCCCCACCATCGCCGGCCGCGAGCAGCGGCTCTTTCTATTCGTCTCGGGACCGCGTATCGCACACACGCGTCCCATACATATAATTTCACCATACAAACTTGTAAAACGTATTAAATAGTTATAATAGAACAGTTACTTCATCTTCTTTATTAACCTTATGTACGCCCGTACATAATTTGGCGCCCCCGGGTGGGCACGAATCATCTCCAAGCCGAAAAAGTGAAGCAATTTACGCCGCGCCACGCCCTGCCACATTTCCGCGCCGCCGACACTTTGGTCTTCAGTCAAGCAGCTTCATCCCTCACTGCGCTGGAGCGCAGTCACCATTGCCCTGATCACGATTCCGACGGGAATCATTGAAGAATTTGCGACGAGATTCGCTGGCAGCGTCAAGGTGCAAAGGTCATCGCCGGCCGGACAAGGACACTGCGCCGCACACTTCGGACATCATAACAAGGAGAGTGCCGTGAGCTAACCCACCAATTTCCTTCTTATATCCCCCTCAGTTTGATCATATAGAGGCGATAGCGTTTCATTTTACCGTGTGTGACTCTTTCATCATATCTGATCATCTTATCTTTCCTTTTATTGATTGCATCATCATTTCTATCTAAAATCCTTCTGAGATACATCATTTTAATATATATAATTGCTACCTTGCTTCTTAAGCCATTTGCGCCGTAACGTGTGCTTAATGGCCGTTCATCTTTGAAAGGTAGCTACATCCTAATTAATCTGTGTTCTCTTACAGCATCTTAATGTTTAATGACCATCTAATTGCATCTTACATCGTTTTTGGCCTGATAATTAATTTATTTTTTGCAAATACGTCAACACGTGTTCATTTCAAGCACGTCATACATTCCTCTGCTGCCTGCCAAGTTCTACGCCGTCCTCTAGCATATTATTCTCATTTCTTAAATATAAAACATAATACGAGATACATTTTTCTCGCTTTTGCATTAAATTTTGTTTGCACAAGGCCCAGCTTCGCACCCCAATTATTGCCTGCGTTCGCACTGTCAGCTTTTTTCTCATACATATTTCAGTGACAATTGCCCGGAGTCGAACCGGTACCTACCAAGCCCGCCGCGCGGTGCAGCCGTTTCGGCGCAGTGCTCCAGCTCCCGGCGTCGGCCCGTAGCAACTAGCCGCATTCCTCAGCGATAAGGAGCGTAAGCCGTTTGCAATTTTAGTATTTACATTATACTTTCAACTTCATTTATCATTACGGTAATTTTTTCAACTTGCTTGTTTACGTTTATGTGTTGTGCTAATCAGTTGGTTCGTTGACTTTATATACGTGATCAAGCCTTCTCAGTTTGCATTTTAATCATGTCGACAACAAAGTCCGAATCGGGGCTTAAACTTCCCACCTTGTCATTTCCCGCTGCATCGGTAGCGGAAAATGAATCATGTTCCGATCTCAAGGTCAAGCGGAGTTCTATTAAAGGACAGATAACAAAGTTTAGTAATTATTTAAAGGGATTCCACGGTGCGGACTCGTTGACATCGATTCAAATCAATGAATTAACTTTAAAGTTGAATAAATTCCTTGAACTCAGCAGTAAATTTGAGATCATGCAAACTCGTATAGAGGTCTTGAATGAAGGAAACCTCGTGAATGAGCTCGCCGAAAGGGACATTATAGAGGAAAGTCTTCATTTGGCGATTGCCACAGCCCAGTCTATTTTGGAAACATGTAGATCTAAAGAGGCCTTTCATGACGCCGCCCGGGCTTCATCTGCCCACTCTTGTTCTGACAATCAACGATGCCATGATGACATAGGCTTTAAATTGCCTTTAATTCAAATTCATAAATTTGACGGAACCTTCTTTAAATGGCTTGAATTTCGTGATACCTACGAGTCGCTTATTCATAGAAATACTAGAATCCAACCGATACACAAGTTTCATTATCTCTGTTCATATCTTGAGGGTGAAGCCGCGCGCGTCATTTCAAATTTAGAAGTTTCGGCGCACAACTATTCTGAAGCGTGGGACCTTCTATGCGAGCGATATAATAATAATCGTCAACTTATAACTAACCATCTTAACTCCCTATTTAGCATTGAACCATTGCAACGCGAATCAGACAAGGCACTGAGGTACCTCAGTGATCACGTGACTAAAAACTTGCGGGCGTTGAAGACGCTCGGCCAGCCCATCGACCAGTGGGACACGATCATCATACATATGGTCACATCAAAGTTAGACCAAGCTACTCGTACAAAATGGGAAGAACATCGTAATAATTTAACCGAACTACCTACATTAAATGAATTTAAAAAATTCTTACAATCTCGTGCAGATGTTTTGGAGGCATTATTTAAAGCTAAAAGGGACAAACCTAATATATGTTCCAAGCCTCAATTTAAATTTGAAACGCCTCAAACCAAATCCTTTGTAATTTCAGCGAATGAAAAGACCCAGCGGCCGTGCGTCGTGTGCCAAGGAAAGCATCGTATATTCGATTGCAAGGTTTTCAACAGCCTGTCAACTGAAGAAAAATGGGCTCAGGCTGCGAAGCTCAAGCTCTGCTTCAACTGCTTGCGCCCGGACCACGACAGTACGCGCTGCCGACTGGGAGGATGTCGCGTATGTAAGAGGCGTCACAACACAGTCTTGCACAAACACAACACTAACACACCCACACCTCCTGCTTCTTTTGCCCCCTCTGGCAGTAATAATGGGGGGGAAGGGGAGGCTTCTTCTTCAATCGTCATGTCGGCAGTATCTACTTCTGAAGTTCTATTATCTACAGCCTTAATTGACATTGTTAATGCACATAATAATAAAGTAGAAACTGTCAGGGCTCTTTTAGACAGTGGCAGTCAGTCTTCTATCATGACTACCGACTTAAGGCAACGTCTTCATCTGAATTCTCGGCATTCCAGTGCCACACGCATCCTGGGCATAGGTGATACGCCTCTTAACATCATTCCAGAACGCTGCTCTGCTCTCGTGAAATCTAGGCAGAGTACATTCGTTCGCGACCATGAATTTCTCGTACTTCCTCGTATAACTGAATCACTTCCTAAGAATTACATCTCTGTGAATCATCTTAACATACCACCATCTATTAAATTAGCAGATCCTACGTTCAATCAGCCATCCCAAATTGATATTCTCTTGGGAGCTGACATATTCTGGGACCTCATTGGGTCAGAGCAGCGCCCTCTAGGAAACAGGTTGCCCATTTTGCATAGCTCCGAACTTGGCTGGCTAATAGCTGGACCCATCTCTGTCGGGGACAAACCTGTTAATGTAACATCGTGTAACTTTGTGACTAGCCAGAACGACTTAGAATCGCAGCTTGTTAAATTTTGGGAATATGAAGACTTTCCCACGCATCATACAACCAAACCAGTCATAACTGAAAGTGAATCACACTTCGTTCAAAACACTACTCGCTTAGAGAACGGCCAATTTTGTGTTAGATTGCCTCTTATTGACTCCCCAGACTGCCTGGGCGACTCATACTATTTAGCAAAAAAGCGTTTTCTAGCGTTAGAAAAACGCCTGAATCGAAAACCCGACTTAAAACAAAAGTATTCTGACTTCTTGCAAGAATATCGCGATCTTGGTCACTTATCTGATGCTACAGTTGAGCACCCTCTTATCTCATTCTTCCCGCCCCACCACTCAGTGGAAAAAGAGACCAGTGAATCCACACGGACTAGAGTTGTGTTCGACGGGTCTTCCCGTACGAAATCAGGCTTCTCCATCAATGACCTTCAAATGGTAGGACCGAATATGCAGGATTCACTGTTCAACATCTTATTAAGATTTCGTTGTCATAGGTACGTCCTGTCTGGTGACATAGAAAAACAATACAGACAGGTCGTTATGAATGAGTTGGATCGCGATTTACAATTAATACTGTGGCGTGAAAATGAATCGCTTCCTATTCGAACGCTCAGACTCAACACCGTAACATACGGTTATTCTAGTGCCAGTTTTTTGGCGGCAAGATGCTTGTGGCAGCTCGGTAAGGAGTCAGCTGACTCATTGACTAAGACTATTATTCAAACTGACTTCTATTGCGATGACCTTCTTACCGGGGCTGACACGGAAACTGACCTTCTCAGCATTAAACTGGCCGTGTCAAAGTCACTTTCATTAGGATGCTTCAACTTAAGGAAATATCGGTCTAACTCACAACTTCTAATTGATTCCGAAGCAGGCAACGTCAAAAATTAAAGTTTAGCGCTGAGTCAGTCTCAACACACGCTAGGATTGCTTTGGAATCCTGATCAAGACACGCTACATTTTAATATTCATGACGACAGCAATACAGCTGACATCGTTACTAAGCGTTCCATTTTATCCACAACTTTCAAGGTCTTTGACCCTTTAGGCCTCTTAACGTTGTGTACGGTCAAACCTAAAATACTATTGCAAAAACTTTGGTCTTTCAAGCTGGGTTGGGATGAGGCAGTTCCTGCCCAAATCCATCGAACCTGGGCATCCTTCATTGATAACATAAAATACCTAAAGCTTCTTACTGTGCCTAGAAACATATTTAATGACGACTTAGCTTCAATAATTGAGCTTCATGCTTTCTGCGATGCGTCACAGGCCGCGTATGGCGCATGTATATACATTAAATACACTTCAATGTCAGGCAAACAAGCCGTAAGCCTTCTGTGCGCGAAGTCTCGGGTCGCACCTACGAAAGCAACGACGATACCTCGCTTGGAGCTTTCATCAGCGCTTCTTGCTAGTCGGCTTGCTTCGACTGTTAACAACGCATTTCGCAAGCCTATAGCACGCTGCATATACTGGACCGACTCCAGCGTGGCACTGGCCTGGATAAACGCTTGTCCATCTAAATTAAAAACGTACGTCGCGAACCGTGTCGCGGCCATTCAAGAGCTTACCGAAAGCTCATCGTGGCGTCATGTTCCCACAGCTCTCAATCCCGCTGACCTTGCTTCTCGCGGAATTGACCCTCAGCATGCTCAGTCTCAGCAGCTATGGTGGCATGTACCTACATTTCTTTTAGAGCCTGAAGAAAGGTGGCCGGCTCTAAACACTAATTCTATGACACGTGACTTACCTGAATGTAAACCAATCACATCCTTAATGACAAACATAGATAACAGATTAGATACTGCCAACATTGTCATAGACTTTCAAAAGTACTCACAACTCAACAAACTTAAGCGCATAGTTGCATATGTATCGCGCTTCATTAATATCAAATGCAAAAAGCAGGACCTAAAGGGTCCCTTAACTGTAATTGAGCTTGAAAATGCCTTAAAGGTTTTAGTAAAGTTGTCACAACAACAATTTTTTTCTGCGGAGTTAGATTTATTAAAAGGAAATAAACAGCTAAACCCTAAATCACACATCACTTCATTAGCACCCTTTATTGACTCTCAGGGGATCCTGAGAGTGGGGGGCAGGCTAGGTAAGTCTAAGTACGACTTTTCAGTAAAACACCCTATGCTGCTCTCCTCCAAACACACACTTACAAAACTAATTTTTACTCACGAACACATACGCCTCTTGCATGCGGGACCTCAGCTCATGCTGGCATCTGTGCGCGAGCAGTTCTGGCCTATTGGGGGTAGGGACTTGGCACGACGCACGGCCCAACAGTGTGTTATCTGCACTCGCTATTATGGCAAAACAATGTCTAACATCATGGGTAATTTGCCATCACAGCGCATCACGCCTGACTTCCCATTTTCTACTATAGCTGTGGATTTTGCAGGACCGTTTTTGATCACTGATCGACGTGGGCGTGGTTGCAGGATAACAAAATGCTACCTTTGTCTTTTTATATGTCTTAGATTTAAGTGTGTTCATCTAGAGGCAGTGAGTGAACTCTCTAAAGACGCCTTCATATTGTCCCTGCGTCGGTTCATTTCACGCAGGGGTAAGCCGAGAGAGATCTTTTGTGACAATGGCAAAAACTTTGTCGCCGGTGCCAAAGAAGTTAATGATTTTTTTAAGCAATATTCGGGACCAATATTAGACTTTGCATCTGATCATGATATTATATTTAAATTTGCACCGGCTTACGCTCCTAATTTTAACGGCTACGCAGAGGCAGGCATTAAATCGGCTAAATTTCATATCAAGCGCATATTGGGCAACACACACCTCACATTTGAGGAACTATCGTCTTTGTTTGCTCAAATTGAGGCCATCCTCAACAGCCGACCCCTCTGCCCCCTCTCCTCCTCTCCTAAAGATTACGCAGCGCTCACACCGGGGCACTTTCTCCTTGGTAGGCCACTGATGTCGCTCCCAGCCCCGGACCTGACGGATGTCAACACCAACAAGCTGAATCGCTTCCATATCCTCGAGCAAATGAGACAGCATTTCTGGAGGCGCTGGCAGTCCGAGTACGTCATGGAGCTGCAGCAACGAACAAAATGGAAAACGCGCGCCAGAGACCTACAGCAAGGAGATCTCGTCATCATAAAGGAAGAGAATCAACCTCCATTGTCAAGGCGCCTGGGGAGAGTACGAAAACTTCATCCTGGCTCAGACGGAATACCACGGGTCGCCGACATAGACACCGTGAGAGGAGTCATCAGACGAGCACTGAACCGCATGTGCCTTCTTCATGATTCTTGAAAGCAGGGCTTTCAAGGGCCCCCAGCATGTTCCCGCCCCTACTACGAGGATACAACGCTGTACGGGCGAGCGACGGGCGCCCCACCATCGCCGGCCGCGAGCAGCGGCTCTTTCTATTCGTCTCGGGACCGCGTATCGCACACACGCGTCCCATACATATAATTTCACCATACAAACTTGTAAAACGTATTAAATAGTTATAATAGAACAGTTACTTCATCTTCTTTATTAACCTTATGTACGCCCGTACAAATACAATGATATAAAATTACATGTAATATAAAATATATATATAATATAAAATACATATAATATAAAATATATATAATTATAGTCCACGTTCATCGCTCCAGATGAACATATAAAATATTTAATATTAAGTATAAAATATATAATATAAAAATAACAAAATAAAACCACATAACTCTAAAACTAAAGACAAAACCAAAAAATCTAAAGATATTTTAAATTCTCAACGATTATGATTAAATAAATTGTGATAAATTGATAAATTGTGTCCGGATAACGGCGACAGGCTTGCCACTTGTCACGTTTGGGACCTAATAAACTCGGCAAAACGTGGGTCCAGTTCTAGAGACTGGTGCCTCTGCCTACCCCTTCGGGGATAACGGGCGTGAGTTTATTATTTATTATTTATTTATTATTTATGATTAAAATAATTATGTAGATCAATAATTAAGGCTGAATTCTTTGTACTTATCAAAATAAAACTTATAAACGAATGAATAAAATTGGGCACAAATACACCCACAACAAAATTACTTGGTTTTCTTTGTGTTAATGATATCATTTAATGTTTTTTTATCAAAATTGACCTTCTTTATAGATAAAATTTTTATTTTGGTTTTATTTTCCAAAGGGTCAGTCAGGTTCTCTTCTCCAGGCATGGTTTCTTGTTCCACATCTTTGATGTCACCCAGATCAACGTGGTGCACAGTCTGTTGGATCTGTCGTTTTTTTTTGGTAATGTTTTCTTGAATTCTCTCTCCAATGTTCACGTTGTTTTTCTTTCTCGGTATTAGTTTTCTGATTGATGCTTAGTTTTTTTTTTGATCGTGTTGCTTTGATGTAGTTTTCTTTGTCTTTTTCTTTTTGTTTTTGTCGTAATCCAGGGTCAGCTTTAATTTTTTCATACCTCTTCTTACTGGCTTTTCTTTTGGCCTCCAAAATTTCTTCTCTTGTTTTTTTCTTGCGTTGTGATGTTTCCATAGGGTCCATTACCTGGAAATCATAAAGTAGGTACCTTTGATTATATACCTTATAGATTGAGTATCGCTGTCCCGAACGCGTAGAAAAATTTGTTGACACGCACACAAGCTTAAAAACGCTGGCCTGTTTTTAATGCAGTGTTAACAGGGCTACATTCAATCTAGAAGGTATATAATCAAAGGTAGATACCTACATTAAAAGAGAATAGGTATGTTCAAAAATAGATGGCTATCAACTTTTTTCAAAACCATCAAAAGTAAAAAATCGGCCATGCTCTTAATTTATCACCCAGTCATGTTTTTGTAAAAATGTTCAATGTACAGACACGCAGGTTTTATTTCATAGGTATAGAGTGTGGTCAGGTGACCAACATTTTTAAAGGGAGATCGGAATTTTTTTGACGTAATTTCAAAGTAATTCTAACCACCAACATATATTTAGCTAACAAACAACCATGAGCATTCTCTGTTAAATCTGACTGACACTACTTCCGTTACACTCTTTATTGTCCCATAGCATACCTACTCTTTAATAATTTAAAATCGATTCTCATTCCTCTGTCGATTTTGACAGAGGAATGAGTATCGACTCGGACAAATGGAATAAGGTTTTGAATGTTGTGCTGATCGTATTCCAGAAGCTTCTAGAACCGTCGTCATCCAGCAGGCTTCGGTTCCGACACCATACCTTTCACGCGTTGAATTCTAGAAGCTTCTGTGATGACTTAAATCACAAATAATTTGCAAAATACCTACCTTCCTATAAGAAAGCGTCACGTAAGAAGTAAATTTTGACAGCTAAAAATGGTTCCATTTTCAAACCTAACAGGTTAACAGGTTTGAAAATCGACCTAGGTATTTCTAGCTGTCAAGACTTACTTCTTACGTGACGCGGTTAAATATTTACCTACCCGTTTTAGGCATACCGCATAGTAGAACAAGCCGGATTAATAAAACGTAAGTATATTTTATTAAATGAAGTTAAATACTTACGAACTTGCGAGTAGGTACAATTGCCGCTGACGAAAATGTTGCAACTGATGCACTGGTAACACGTTCTTCCACTTCAAATCCTGGCAACCTACTGCATGAAAATAAACTAGGAAGTTGGAGTGGGGAGGCGCGAGGGGTGGCGCGGAGGGAGACACGAGCAGCGACGCGGACGGCGGCGCGGCGAAAAGACAGCGCGGTGGCTTTGAATCGGTGGCGGCATTCCTTTGAATCGGTGGCGGTATCGATTTCGCGCACCTTGTTTTCCCATCACTAAATCTCGCTCGTGACGTCACCGTAGGTACGAAAAATTCGACACGCTCGGTTCTCATACAGTTTGGAGCGCACCTTTGGTCTATCTTGATCTATGTCTGTGGTCTTGCCCGTCAAGATTAAACATGAAGGTTTCATACCTCAATGTTCTCTTCATGACAGGACGTCATTACAATAAAAGAAAGGGAGGGCAGTCTAAGGGCGGTCACATACGGTTGGAATTCCGTTTCGGAATTTCGCTTTGAAATATCGACTTGGGATCCCGGATGCAGTAAATTCATGCAAAACTATGGACATACCACTTACTTACAGCGACATAAGTTTTCTCCGAGTTTTTAAAAAGTGCTTATTAGTAATCGAGACAAAGACAAAACAAGGTAAAGCAATCGCAATCAGAAAATGGTCGTCAATATTCTCCGAAAAAATAATAAGATGGCTGGCGTCTGTCAACTGAACCTTGTCATACCGAACTGAAATAAAGGAATGTGTCAATATATGTGATTTAATTAAGAAATTCCTAATCACAATTTCGAAATGGAATTTCTACTGTGTGTATACACAGTCTTGGCCCTCATCATAGTCTTGTATTCCCGTTTTCTTGGAAGGACGATGAACGATATTGTTATTTTTTAGGTAAATTCTCGAGTAATCATTTTCATATCTTCTAGGAACGATTTATTATAGCAATAAATATCTGCAAAACCATTTCATGACCATATCAAGTTTAAATACGAGTATAAATGTTTTACTATTGTGCTCATCTTTGCAATTTTTATATTATATACTCTGGTGTACAAAAAATAATATTCTCACCTTATTTTATTTAATAAATAAATATTAACTTTACAATATTATTTAAGGTAGAGACATGCTACTTCCGTAGTCAAACATGGGATGCGGCTTCACCGTTAATAATATTTTGTAGACAAGGACAGGTTAACATATAGGTATAATAGGCCAAAGGGATTTTGTTTAGCTCTCCACACCTCTCAGTCATCAGCCATTCCCTGCCATATAGGCAGAAAAATCGTGAGGTCGCCCCGGCATGCGGCATCTCCGCCTTGGTCTGCCATATTTGAGGTATCCTCTACTTATACAAAGCTCTACTTTTTATAAAGCATGTCAAGAAAATTATAAAATCTGTTTCGTTATAATTAGGTACTTTAATTTTTATTACTCCCTGTTACCTGTAAGAGTAAATTTGCAATGTTATATGTTATATGGAGACTTACTTGAATAATAACAAGTAGGTTTATAAACTAATAAAAACATGTAATAACCCTTTTAATGTTAAACTATTATACTTAATGTATATTTTAATGCCTCTTTGGTTGTTACCTGTAAGTTTACTTTTAATAAATAAATAAGTATCCATTTTGAACCTTCTGCCGATGACTTAAGGCTTGTCAAGGGTCGATGGAGCGACAGCAACTTGGTGTCATGCGTTTAAGAAAGAGTGACCTAATTCATACCTCTCTGCGCTCCAAAATTAAAGTCGCTGATAATGAAGCTGTGTCCACTAAGTTAAAATGGAATTGGGCACGCTACGTAAGCCGTACAGGCAGATAGATATCTTTCGCTATCGACCGAAATTTTTTCAGACGATTTATAACTACACATTCTGCCAAATAGTGTTTCATCATCATCAACCCATCATGTCCCCACCGAGGGGCACGGGTCTCTTCCCTGAGGAAGGTATAGGCCATACTCCACCACGGGGGCCAAGTCCGGATTGGTGGAGGCCTGTAAGACTATTGGCTGGTCTTACTGTCAGACGTTTTCAAGCCGCTCTAAGGCCAAATAGTGTCTAATTTACCATAAAAGTAGTACCTATTCCGATTATTAATTGTTAACGGTCGTAACGCGGGTAGTATTTCCCAACTGCCGTCAACCAATGTTCTTCTAAAGCTGGAGTCACGCTATGTTGTTTTATCGTATCTCGAACTCTACCTACATTAGGTGTCGGTAGATAAAGTTTTGACTGCAGTAACTCACAATCCATGTTTACGGCGTATCGGAAAAAAGCAGATAGATGATATTGCGAAACAGTATACGCTTTTATCGAGTCGTGTCATACGCGGGTGTTGTGTAACTTTATCCTAGTTGGCCTGCGGTAAACAGCATGATTGGTATGAAGTTAATACGTGAGCTCGATTCCCCCGCACGACACCGCGACAAACATTTTTATCGCGCAACCGGGTTTTCTATCTTGCTCTGCGATATGAAATAAAGTGAAACGGAGCCAGTCGATACAAACTTAAAAGACTTTAATCGCGATATCGTGTAGACGAAGCTTTTTTCTGTGGAGGTACTTAACGTTTATCTACCTGTCCATACTATCTCTAATAATATTATAAAGAAGAACGATTTGTATTTTTGTATATGTGTGCGGATGTTTGTAATGAATAGGCTCAGAAACTACTGGGCTGTCCAATAATGTAACCCAAGGTGTAAAAAAATTACTACCCCGGGAATTATCCACGGCACTAATATAGCTATTTCCACGGAAACGTTTTTACCAGCCGTGCGAAGCCGGGGCGAGTCGGTAGTAGATTATATTCGTGCTTGTAAATACATTTACTCGCACGATGATGGGTAAAAGGCCACTCAGACACGTTTGGTTACCATTGAACGGAGTTCAGATAACGTTAAGGTATAATACCGTTTACCAAATTATTTTAAGACAAATACCAGCATACGTCTCAGATAAGGCTGAGTGGCACATTAACATTCTCGAGAAGTTGTTGGGGCTTAAACGCGCGTTGTTTACTAGCTGTGGCACTTGGCCCGTGACTTAGCCTGATAATGTATTCTTACCCAAAATCTTAACCGTACTTCGTTTTAACTTTGCAATTCATGTGCATGTACTGCTGCCTGCCCTGCCACCAAATGTTGGCTGTTCTTTATTGTTGAGAGGGTAAGTGCGAATGTCCAACTTAAACCGCTTTTTCTGTCGTCAGTACGGTGACGTCATCCCTCTACGTCATTCATTAATGGGCAGTCATAAAAAAACTAAGTACTGTTTTTGTATTTTTGTTCGAGAAGATAGGTATTTTTTTAGAACCTGAAATATTTCAATTTAGCTTCGTTTAGATTGTAAGCAGCCTATGTATGTTATATATGTCCCACTGTAGGGTATAGGCCTTATACCAGAGAGAGAATATGGGCTTAAATCACCACGCGTGGATTAGTTGTTTAGATTATTTAACGTGAAATAAAGAGTCTACAAAACCGGAAATACGCCACGCACGTCATTGTTTGTTAAATAAAACCCGATCTCTCTAAGATACTCCGCGAACGCATTTTAGGCAGTCTTTTAAACAGGGATAGATTCGTTTAAATTGTGCTTAAAATAAAAATAATTTGTAACGTTTAAGGAAAAGGAAGACTGATCAGTTCAATTACTCCTTAAAAATGTACCTCTCCAGTCTGTCAGGATTTTATAACGAATACTGGTGTGAGTATGTAATGTTATCATGATTTAATGTTGATAAGATAAGATAAGATAATTGAAAAAAAAAAATTCACTTTATTGTTAATAATGGAATAAAAAACCGTCAAACAACATAATGACTTGTCCTGATCTCAAATCAGCATAGATAGAATATTCTTTATTGTACGTACCCCAGGAATTACACATGAGATTTGACAGTAGCATAGTACAGTACATAGACAGCATGAAACAGGATATCTTTATGTCTAATACTGTTATGAATGTATTTGTATTACTTAATTGATAGAACTGAATTGACACATTACCAAATAATAATAATAATCTTAATGATACTTAATTGATGGAATGCATTTTAATCCAAACGCCATTCACCTATCTGATTGTCATAAGCGTATGGGACTGTACCTATCTCAAATAATTACATCCGACAATCACAATACAAAGGGTCGTAGTCCCATGAGGAAAATGGCTCCAATGATATTTATAGGCATCTGCTTACGTATCTACGACTAGTTTATATTATTGTTTCATACAATACGTTCGTGTGTTAAGCGAGATATGGGCGCAGAGATGGAAATACAGAACGCCCGATCTGGCAAAGAGGCAATGAAATATACTATAGTCAGTAAAACATAGCTTGAGCTCCGCGACAGCTGTTATCGAAATTGCGTCCATGAAGTTTTGAATTTTTTCACAGAATATTTGTACTGTGAAAACTCCGTACTTACTGCACACCATTCGATGTGCAATATCGTAACCCAGCCCTGTCAGTGTGACAGCTGTCGTGGAGCTTAGGCTATGTTTTACAGACTGTAGGTACTGATTTTTTTTCCATCATTGATGCTACCTTTTTGGTGCAACCTTTTTGTGGCGCCAATAATGGAGAGAATTTTTGAATAATATACGCCTTCTTCCGATTTAAAACAGATTTAATTGACACACGAGATACAGACACAGGGGCCGCGCGCGCAATGAAGGTTGCAGTGGAAAAAACAGTGTTGCCAACTGTGTTCTTATGTTATTACCTAACAAAGTGCAATAATACGACCAAGTACCTATTGTGAGTATAGATTCTCAATCAGATTTTCAAGAGTAAACTTGAAAAAATTATAAACTATGCAATTACTATCCCATAGTGCCGAAAATGTGTATAATTTTAGCAGACATTCTGTTGACATATTGTATCTTGTTTGTAACCATAACGTGTGACTGATTGCTAACTATACCGTACACTCAATCAAGATGTTTGTCTCCAGTCAAGTGCATTAAGATATCTAACACATTCCAGGATGAGATTAATGGGTGTCCATTAAATGGTAGTATATTCAGTAACATAAGTGCAGTGCCAAAGAGAAATCTGAGTGTCTAACCCCCGGTTTCTCGTGTTAATCTTTACTAGCTTTCTATAGAATCCCACAATCATGTAAACAAACCAATTCAATCACGATTACTCCGTAATTACTTACATTTGAATATCAATCCTGATCATAATCACATTTCAAGGAACCATTCATTGTTCTTACAATCATTTTGATACGAAATAACCTTTATAATAGTTATTTTGATAAAAAATACTCGGACGACGAAAATTTCAATAGTTTGTAAAGCTGCATATAATTTTTTTACTCATCAAAGTCTTATTTGTCTTTGGAAAGTTAGTGTTGTTCATTGTTTTGAATTTATTGTAAAACTCATTGATTCAAATGTCTCAATATTTGAATCAATAAGTCAGTTCGAAAACATTTATATAATGTTTTCGAAACTTTAATATAATAATGGCTAAACTCTAGTTGCGGATTGCGTGATTTTTTTAAAAGTAAAAGGTATTGAAACTCAAAGCACAGTTTGGTTTCTATATAACTTTAAAGCGTAATTATTTTAATAACAAACAATTTTCTGTTGGCACTTTTATCACCCATGACAACTCACAAATCGTCATGTTTATGTTTTGAACGACGAAATGAGTAATAAAGATATACACAGAATCACTCAGAGATGCTACGAATAAATCCAAGAATAATTATAAAGAGAAAAATTATATGGTATTTTTAGATTATAATGAGTGAGCCGCATATTCTACTAAATTTTCTAAAGAGCCTTGCCCTAAGTTTTGAAATATTTCAAAAGCCCTTTTACTAATTTTATTTATGTACTAAAAACCTAAAACATAACAACGTATTTTAATGCATATTAGGTCATTATAATTCATATAATAATGCATGGTGTTCGTTTATCATTTTTGTGCGATAGTCACTTAGTTATAATATTCCCATTAAACATTTGGACAAAAGTGAATCCTGATTTTATTGAAAAAAAAATTGATAGGTTCACAAAAAGTCTAGTATAATTTTAATGATATACGCTCTATCTTGATTTGAATTGCTTCATAATCATTTTGGATTAATTCAAATACTTAGGTTCAAGTTCTTAAAATAAACCAACGACACAGGGTATCCTAGTGTGGGGCCAGAAGCAATGTATGTGCCTGTATGTAAATGTTATGTTATATCCCATATCTCATTGATCAATGCTCAATCACTCACTTTGACATCAGTATAGGTACAACACTATCACTGTCTATCGATCATAGACAACTGTCAAATAATTATCTTGTTTACACAATTGCCGGATTCTATTGAAAGCCACTATACTGTTAACAGCGTTCAGTAGGCCAAAGTGAATACGAAAAAAACGTTTAAACAGTAGATTGACAGCTTGTAATCATACGAGAAACCGGGGGTAAGGTAATCATCTGGGGTGAGTTAAATTAGTCAACTTATGTAATCCCGACTGCTTAAATACGTAAGTTTAGTTATTTGTCCAGAATTATTTGTCTTAGGGCTGATTTTTCAATAGCCAGATAACTTTTATCTAAGGAATAATAATTGCGGTTTGATGTAACTTTCATACATAAGCTGTCAAACCACCATTTTTATTCCTCAGATAAAAGTTATCGGACTATTGAAAAATCAGCCCTCAGAAGTGCGGCAAACTTTTCTTAAACGATTACTACACGTATTACATCGGATATTAAACAGCCACTAACACAAATATTTTTGGTATTTATGGATGTTTTTTATGTGTGAAATAGTATGTAAAGTACTTAATATGTGTTACTAAAATAACGCAAAACATGAAAATCGTTTCTACGCTGTCGATAATAAAAAAAAATATCCAAAAGTTTACAATTCTTAACTAAATTATTTATACATAGAAATTCGCAACGTTATTTGAAAAAAAAATTATTGTAATAGCAATGCATACAGTTTTTAGTAAGAATATGTACTAAAAACGGGTTATTTAACGGTTTTGAAGAAACACATATGCATAAAATGTGTTTCTTCAAAATCGTGATACCTTTTATAAGAATTCTAGGTAAGCAGCAGGTGTATAGGTAGGTATACAGTACATTACTTCTTTTAGTTCTGCAAACTCCAAGCGAAGCATTGTAATATGATGCGTAAAAAAAAGCAGCTCTAGGGCCAGTTTAAAAAGCCATAAAGGCTGGTTAAGAAATTTCCTACCTCCCCTCAAACAATATTGTGACAAATTTTAGTTTGTTGTAAGAATGTCTTGTACTCATTATACTTGTACTTACTTACTTATTGCACTTACTTATTACTGTAAACTGTGCCAATGGAAGGAACTGAAGTCTAAGACACAGGCCCGGCCTAGTTCAGACGCCAGTGTTCACAACTTTGTATCGTGTAAGTACCTTATATATAACAAAAACTTGTAGATACTTCTGTAAAATTTAAAGTGTGCAAATAAAACTTATTATTAGTTTCTGAATAGAAAATTTCGCTAAACAACAACTTAACTGTAGTGCTGTCTCATCAAATATCTCGGAGAAGAGCACGACAGAACGTTACTTAAGTATTTATTTAGTGAAATTCTTAATTCAGGAACTGGTCCTTAGTATGTGGAATATTGTAATTATAGGAATATAGAGTAAAAAAAAATTATTTTTTTTCCTTTTACTAGCTACGTATCAAACGAAAATCGCCAAACTAACTGACGCCACAGATTTCCTGCTCCGATAGCAGCTGGAAAAGGACAATTTAAAAGTTATGGCCAATTTTCGTACGTGCCGAGTTCAAAAGCTGGTTCAAATCGCCCATTCGGACGTGCAAGCGATAAAAGTTTGATGCGATTTGATTTTAAGCTGTTACAGTTTGCACTTTTTGGCATCGAAAATTCTACGTGCATTTGTTAATCGGCTTAGTATAAAGTGGCATGCTCATCGAGTTGTTTAGTTAATGGCTCTTAAAAAAAACGTTACTACGTAAGTTTACTAAATAAAAAAATCATGACAGTTAATTGTGCCTATAACTGGGTATGACTACGAGCATCGCTAGGAGTAAAACATAATTATGAGCATCGACTTTGAAAAATCTCGTTTCAAATTACTTGAACGTGGAGCTAACAGACTTTCCCTAACTTTCGTCCAATCCCGTAATGTTTTCCTCATCACCGACACCGCGTCGTTATTCATCGCTCATGGAGTAAATAAATAACCAACAACGGAGGAAACTTCGCAGGTAATATTACGCGTAAATATTTTAGCTTTTCCCCTTCCACGCTCATACGATAGGACTGCAGTTAATCTAATAAAATAAAATACAAAACCGAAAAACTGTTTCTAAGTTCATCTAGTTGGACCTACCTGTTCGTGTGTGACAGCTCAGAGTCCCGGCGTGTCACTAATAAAAAATAACAGTTAAAGTTTTGAAACTAATCGTTCTATAGGTTTAGTTCAGCGAAGTTTTGCGGAAGACATTGGCGCGGGGGCGCGGCGGGAGGGAGCCGGCGGCGGCGTCTGCTGCGGACCCGCGCTCGCTGCCAACTGCCCTGCCCGCGCCCGCTACGCCGTGCTACGACATTGCTACGATAATGCTACGAAACCTACGAACGTAACATCGAACAGCCACATACTTTATATCTATTATATGGACTAGCATTGTACTGTCACTATTGCAACGGGTTAAATACAATCACTATTATTGTTGTTAAATTCTTTATTGCATAAAATACTCGTATATGTCTGGTACAAAGGCGTACTTAGAGCTTAATAGCATTTTCTACCAGTCAACCTGTGGTTTGTGGATCATTCATACACGCTGTCTTATCTCTTGTACACAACAAATTTATTAATTGACGGTTAATAGCTGCTTACTTAGTATACTACGAAAAAGATACCGCGTGATGGATCCAACTGGTTTGAAATAAAAGAAAGAAAAAACATATATTATAATATCGACAATACAATCACAGAAACAAAATTATCACACATTTATTGTTTGGGCTGTATCTGCGCCCGGTTATTCCTCAGAACCAATACGGTAATCTTCACCCAGTGCTTCCTGCCAGTTATGACGTCCACACCCAAAATATGTAAAACTTTTTGTGTTTATTTATTGACTTTCGTTTCTTTATAAATTATTCGTCAAACTGCGTGGCAGTTTGTTGGCGAAATCGCATTCTTTTAACATACTGGGTAACAATACCATAAAATTTATATTTATGTACTGTTAACAGCTGACCCACCACCACATGCATACTCTGTTTTCGGTCACATTACGAGTGACTATGCTACACAATGCAAAGGCCTATCAGCTGTACACTGTACCTCATTTTTAAACTTTTATCTTTAGCTTAGCTTTAACTAGTCTGCCGATTAACAAACATACATACCGTACTATATCGCAGTAGGGGAGGCAGAGGCCGGACTGCCACTTGTCATGATTCTGACCGAACTTAGGTTCTTCTCCACGTAATCAATTAATTGTGACACTAACAACTTTGACGTTCATAAAGTAAACATTTGGTTTATTTGTGAAAAAAATATTTGAATTTGTAAGATAAACGATAATAACTAATACTTAATTAGCTGTAAGTAGTTATTAATTTGACTTATTAAATTACTTTACGATTTTTGGGTCGCACGCTGTGAAGATTACTTCGTATATGAAAAATAGTCACAGGGTATCCTAGTGTGGGGCCAGAAGCAATGTATGTGCCTGTATGTAAATGTTAGATAATGTTAGGTAAATCTTGGCGCACAATTTGCTCCAGGCCAAGTTTTCAGCTGACTCGTACTGAACAAAGTTGCACGAACCAATTCGACTCATAAGACTTCTAATTAAAAAATCACACTTTATTATCGGTATCTATCTAAAACTGGTTATTTCACTAAGGCAAGGAACTTCATCACGTTTGCCCAAATGCAATGGATTAAATAATACATGATACGAGTATGTGGGAACTGTGCGTCATTCATAATATTATCATGTGCTTTTTGAGGCGAGAAATTGTCCCGTTTTTTCAAATCTCTGTTTTTGTGACATAATATCGTCTTGGCAACATCCCCCAATCCGTAAGGGAATTCGTCTTGCAGATGACGTTGTTAACTGAGCGCGTGGGCGGAATTGAGTTGTTGTCGATAATAACTCCGCTACAGCGATCAAATTAAACTGCTAAATGGAAAAATAAGTGGATCAAGAAACCCATTTGGACAACAAGCTTGACACACCCATCTCTCCCAAGAGAACAACAGGATCAGTGAATCATGATAACAATTACAAATGCTCAAATTTTCAAATCGATGAAGCGAAAGTGGTTTGTCAGGATCGTGGCAGGTGGCAGTCCCTGCATGGTCTCTGCCTACCCCTCTGGGATACAGGCGTGAGCTTATGTATGTATGTACAAATATTATGTTTTGTATATTTGTCACATAAAATACGCAAAGACAACCGAATGAATTTTGGTGAAATATTTTCCATTAAGTAACGTATATTTGTGAATTTATAATAGCAGCAGCACGTAGTGACAATGGAAGATATTGTGCGGAAAGCTGTGTGTCCGGGGAAATATTCAATGTTGTCAGATCAGTATTACATGCCTCAGCGCTTAAAATCGCCAATCTGCGATGAGGTGGTACGTGTATACGTAATTCACAACGCCCTTTATACGTCATAGTGCAGTGCAGGGCATAACCCTTCTCTCCTGGCCTATTGCTTACAGTGTGACGCATATAGGCTGTTTACTTTATTGGATTCCTTTATCGGAACTATTGGTTATAAGCAATTTCGAAATAAACTTAAAGTTGAATTTTATTTCCAACATCGCAGAAGCTTTCACAGAAAAGTAAGTTTATTAAGGCGCACCAAAGCAGCTACAATGTAGTTATGAAATCAGGAGGTATACACAAAGGATCGCTTTGCAAATAGGAATAAATTGCAGTGGCCGGGTGCTTCGTAGTCTATCAAGTCGCGGCTGGGGCGAGTCGACTACTGTCAGCGAAAGAAATATACACAGAAATCTCATTGCAGCTAAACAATGTCCCCATTTTAATTAGAGCTTGGCCTACTATACATATTGAGCCTATCACAAATATGGTCGAGATAATGCAAACCAATTACAGACTTGCCTTGCTAATTGCTTGGTAATTGAAACTTATTTTGTTGGTATAGGGGATGTCAACAAAAAAAAGCGTATACTTCACGAAAGTTTAAGGACTTAGAAAAGCAATACAGAAATTGACACGCTTTTACGGTCATTTTAGTATTAATCGACACGATGTCTTATTAACTTGTATTTAGTAGGTATACTGTTAATATGGGTTAAATTTATTAGCAGCGCGGTTTCTACGTCTTATCGTTCACTGGCATCTAGGCCGCCTGCCTCGGAAAGGTCAGATGTAATAGCGACACTCCACTGATGCCGTATCAGCTGTGTTTGAAGGGCTCTCGCGCGTGTTTGTTTGCTGCACACCGTCTTTTGTTATTCTCTACTCTAAGGTCTCGTCTTTCTAAGTGGCAAAAAATTAGATCTAGAAGATTAATTTGTTTTCTTTTATATGGTATCACAATTTAGCCAGTATTTATTTAGGAAACTAACAGGAAGACAGAAATTATGACGAATCGATTAAGACACGACAAAGGATATTCTAGTGTGGGGACAGAAGCAATGTATGTCCCTGTATGTAAATGTTTAGGTTTGTATTATGTTACGAGCTTTCGCCGGCGACTCGGTCCGCGTGGACTTTAGTTCAAAATTTAGCAACCCCGTTCACTCCCTTAAGGGTTAAATTTAGAAAAAACGGCGAAACACGTGTTCAAGCAATTGTGTTGAAGAGAATTTATTTTAAGTTTCAACAAAATTAGACTACATTTTTTATACCCCCATAGAAATTTTGGCAACCCCTTCGGGGTTGAATTTCAAAAAATCTCGTCTTATTCCTTGCCTACATTATATAGACCCTCTGTGCAAAATTTCAGCTTCTTAGGCCCAACGGCTTGGGCTGGGCGTTGATGAGTGAATGAATCAGTCAGTCAGGACTTTGAATTTTATTTATATAGATTTGTCGAAATGCGACGGTTTGTTTTCTAACCAACTCCGTTCCTTCTGGAACGAAGAAACGGGCCTACAACTTATTTACTTTTTATCTAACGTTGTATACATTAGACATTAGACAAAAAGAACATTAGCGAAGACACCGAAAATAATAAATGTACCTACGGGCCAAATACATCACGCTCCTTCTGGGCTCTGCCACAGTCGGGTAAAAAGTAACCATTGAAAAGCCTGTTCATTGGAGTAATAGCTTAGAGGGCGTAACAATAATCTTACATTTGTAGGCTGATTATGTTGTCGCTTACCCGACGCATCCGTTTCAAAGAGACGTGACACGTCGAAAAACCGGCCAAGAATGTGCGTGCGGCTCTGCATGTGACGAGAACATCTAGAGCCCTTGACGACTTTCTGTAGCGATGCGACTACAGCTCAGCAACTCACTACAGAAGCGATGCCAACGCGCTACTAACGCACTACAGCAACGCGGCTGTATCGATGCAAACGCGCGACCGTGTCAGACGACATCGACGAAAGAATGCGGGAAAGGGCCTCTAGGTTACTGAATTGCGTTTGCATCGCGTAAGACGCGCGACGGTATCGCGTTTGCATAGCGACTAAATCGTGGTTAGTGACCGCATCGCGACTGGGTCGATGCAAACACACGGCGGCATCGCTACTGCATCGCTGTAAAAAGTCGCCGTGGGCGAGGGCCCTTACATAGGTTTTTGACGAAAAATTTCCCTTATATTATAAAAATAAATAAAATAATAATAAACTCACGCCCGTTATCCCCGAAGGGGTAGGCAGAGGCACCAGTCTCTAGAACTGGACCCACGTTTTGCCGAGTTTATTAGGTCCCAAACGTGACAAGTGGCAAGCCTGTCGCCGTTATCCGGGCACAATTTATCAGCTTTTTATATTATCGTGTCAGTAAAACCTGTTCTAGCGATATCGAGCCGCGAATTCACGAGTTGAAAAGTACAGTTTGTTAGGAGATTGACTTTCATTTTTTCTTGAGAAGTCGTCCAAAACGTAACAATTACAATAGAAAGTAAACGTATCGACAAAAAACATATTTCAAAGATTTCCAACGTACACGAGTGACGCTTCGCGGATGTGAATGGGGAAGTTAAATGTCATATTTGAGTTTTATGCACGATTGCTCAACAATGAAAACAGAAGACGGCGAGTTAGCTTTCCATGTAGCTTAACATTTCACATGTGACAGCCAATTCTCTTGACGGAACGGATTGAAACACAAAAACGTGTCTCTTTGTAATGTTCGAAGTGTAAGCCTGAAAGTGTGGTTTAAGATATATGTATAACACGGGCACGAATTTGATTTGACCTAATTGACCGAAGTTGTATATTCTTACTCACCTAATAGCGCAGTGGAGCGAAATAGGATCAAGTAGTCCTCATTATTACATACACGTGAATACAAATTACGATTTATGGAAGTAGAATAAAGATTTTGTTGTGTAGATATTTATGGATTTGATATGTATGGTTATTCTTTTTTTCTAATATATAAAAGTATCGTGGCACAGTGTTAGTGCGCACAGTCCTCCGAAACGGCTTGACCGATGTAGATGAAATTTTATATTCGGTAGGTCTGAGAATAGGTTGTTATCTATTTTTCATGGCCCTAAGTGAACAAAAAATATACATGGCGAAACAACGTTTACCGGGTCAGCTATTATATACATAGTAAAAAACAGTAGAAATATTTTATCTGGCAAAACAACGTTCGCGGGGACATCTAGTGTATTACACTATGTATATAATAGAGTAAAGCTAACAAAAGCGTGTTAAAAAATACGTCGGTTCTTTCATCTGTAACTGTAATCCTCTTAGGTATCATTTGACATTTCGGATTTACCCAGTACCCAGTACCATATCAATCGACATAAGCAGTTCTGTCCTATGAAAACAATTTTGCGACAAATACCATCCTTGACCTGCATTCCTTTTTAGATATGCCAGCCCTTCAAATGGTTCCTAATTCAAAATTTCAAATTCGCAGCCACTTCTCCCTGTCGAGATTGAGCAAACTCTAGCACTGAAATCTACATCGAATTGGATAGCAGGATTCGTTACAGTCAGCCTCAATTTCAAGCTCAATAGAATGGGACAGAGTCAACCACAGCTTTATACGCGTCTTCATGAAAGAAGGCAGGCGATATTTCGTGTTTTAAACATGAACGGCAATCCAGAGCGAGGAGAATCATTTTTAAAGAAGATCTTAGCTACTCTCAGCATTCAGATTCGAATATATGGGTCGTCGCGAAATGAATTATCTAAATCCCGGACTCTTCGCACCTTTCCTGAAAAAGTATAAATTCATAAGGAGAATCCCTGAAAGCCGACAATAATCTGCGCCTCTACTCTCGACGTCAAACAATCAAGCCCGTTTTTTAGTTAAGAACCTACTTTTTTTTTGGCTTTGGTGCTTACAAAACTTAAAAGAAATTTAGAATATGTTTCAAATTATTTTATAAGCTTCATTTTGACTGAATTATACCTAAAAATTCATTTATCGAAATGATAAAATGATTACCCACTCTGGATTAAAAAACCTATTCTGTAATACATATTAAACGTTATTGTAATATTAGCTGTTCCGGCAAACGTTGTTTTGCCATTTTTTTTTTTCTCTTACGGCTATGAAAAATAGATACCAACCTAATCTCAGACCTACCGATTATACATATAAAATTTCAGAAAATCGGCCAAACCGTTTCGGAGGCGTATGCGCACTAACACGGTGACATGACAATTTTATATATTAGAGAGAAGAGAGATAAAAATTAAAACTGCAATATTTACGGAGAGGTTTTGTAGACTTTCAAAATGTGGCTGTCGACCCACTTTCCGACGACTATAACGTGTAAAGAGCGATTAGTGTCGAAATTAGTAATTTCCAGCGAAAGTTTGATCTTTTTGAATAACATCATTATCAATTCTGTCTATTTATGTGAAAGAATGCTATATCTAAATATCGGTAACAACTTACGTTCTGTATCACCTACCGACATCCATCTTCAAGACGTCGGTGTAAGTCGTGTGGTATCCACGCAAGTTGCACCGCAGTGGCTTTATTGCGATACATTATTTAAAGGGTGGCCCGACTCTACAACCCTACGTGGGATGACTTGTCCCTACGATATTGCCATTCGAAAATAGATCTATTGCACCTGACCGTAGTTTCCTTTTCATGAACCTTTCGATATTTTGTATTTTTTCAAGTAGGAAAAACCTGGCAATTTTGAGTGAAAAAATTTATATAGAGCTAGAAATACGTATAGAAATAGGTCCTAAATTAAGAACAGAATCGGTTTAAAACTGCACCAGTGGGATTGTAGAATGAATTCTAGAAGAGCATTACGTCCAGTCGGGTACTCCTTTCTATTTCTATGTAAATTCGGTATTACGGAGGGAGATGAATTCCTGTCAACTGCGGTTCGGGTGTGCTGTATGTATAGGGCCCCGAATCTGTCTCTGGCGGGCTCCTAGTTTGAATTATGTGCCTTATCCGGATTTGAGACGAACGAGACACTTATTATCAGCGGCAGCTCAGTGCTGGGATTTACCGGAATGGCTTATTTCTGCACTATTTGCGCCATAACCCTGTGACTGGTTGATTAGCTACAAGCCGTGAATTGGAAGACATTTTTATTTTGGGAGCAATGGATATCTTTAGTCCCGGTTATGTACCTATCGATAAGTTTGTTTTTTAAGTTACGCTCATATGTAAATTTGTAGGAGCTGTGCCACTCTGTAACTGTGAAAGGAAAGCAATGTGAGGAAATGTGAAGGTTTGAAGTTTTTTATAGCTTAGCCTTTGAAATAACTACGACGGGACGATTGTGATTAAGCGTATTACTCTCTCTCTCTCTCTCTCTCTCTGTATGAGAGAAGATCAGGGGTCTTATTGTACGTACCAAATCTTGAGTAATTGCTATCGTGTAACTGTCAAATCCCATACTACTTTCACGGACAGACGGCAGGAATCATTCAAAATTTGGTGTGAGTAATATAGGAGGTCAAACGGAGGAATCGCTCGCAGCCCTGTCTGGCTGAGTGATCTTAGAGGATCACGAAGGCTAAGCAACAGAGAGCGCGTTCAGCGCATGGATGGGTGACCGTTCTATGACTAACGCTAGTGGTATTTTACCGAGCGGTTCCGTGCTTCGCAAGGCACGTTAAACAGTTGGTGCAGGCTGCCGTCGATAGATGGCAGTCGTTAAGCCAAGGCAGAGGCCTCAGCCACTAGTCTTACAAGTCTTTATCAAACCGGACCGCGTGGAGTATGGTCCATACCTTCCTTAGGGAAGAAACCCGTGCCCCTCGGTGGGGACATAATAGGTTGATGATGATGATCATGAATATAGGAGGTGAGTATTACATCGCAAAATATTTTTAGGCTGCTTGTGAATGAATAGCGAAAATCTTCTATTCATTCTAGTGCCAAATCCAAATGATATCATAAATGTGTAAGTTAATAGGTATATTTGGATTTTGCTACGTAATCACAGCGTGGTGACCACAAACGTAGTAGTTTTATGCTTGCGCTTTAATTGACTATTCATATACCTACCTACGCGTATTTGCCGATGATTGATAACACAAAATAAGTGCTAAAAATTCCTCAGAAAACCAGGAAATTGTTGGTTAATATTTGCAGCATACTCAAATACTAGTGAGGCGCCGGCATTAGACAAGTTTATCAAGCTATATCTCAATATGATTGCACTTTATGATACTCAAAAAGCACGTTTCAAAATACTAGATCGTTATAAAAAAATTAGGTTACACAAGATATATTAAGATATTCCTATTTTTCTGTTATTCTGGTGATTGTGCTGTTAAATTAAATAATTAAATGAATAAATAAAGAAACTATAATTTCGAAGTTTAGAAGACCAACAACAGACATTGTGTCAAAGTTATTCTTATGTTTTTTTTTTGTTTCTAATGTATGTTCCAACCTAATACCGGTTAATTGCTTTTTAATGTCCTTATGTGTTTAGCAAAGTTGAAATTAGAGTCCATTCCTTCCATTTAAGATAAAAACGTAGGTGCCGGACCTTGGTGGACGATTATCCCAGCGCGGTCCCATCACGAACCCGATGTAAAACTGGGTACTTTAAGAGACTCTTTCGAAGAATTTAATCCTCTCGACTAGACTAATTACTGTGACTAAATAGCTCTGTTATGCGTCCCGTGTTGACAATCGAGCTGCAAAGTCGAGATAAAACGTTCTTTGAAGGGATAAAACTGCTACTGAAAAATATACGTCGTACATAGGTTAAACAGTTGGTGCAGGCTGCCGTCGATAGATGGCAGTCGTTAAGCCAAGGCAGATGCCTCAGCCACTAGTCTTACAAGTCTTTATCAAACCGGACCGCGTGGAGTATGGTCCATACCTTCCTTAGGGAAGAAACCCGTGCCCCTCGGTGGGGACATAATAGGTTGATGATGATGATCATGAATATAGGAGGTGAGTATTACATCGCAAAATATTTTTAGGCTGCTTGTGAATGAATAGCGAAAATCTTCTATTCATTCTAGTGCCAAATCCAAATGATATCATAAATGTGTAAGTTAATAGGTATATTTGGATTTTGCTACGTAATCACAGCGTGGTGACCACAAACGTAGTAGTTTTATGCTTGCGCTTTAATTGACTATTCATATACCTACCTATTTGACGACCTCTGTGGCGTAACGGTTAGCGCATCTGCTTACGATGCGAGAGGTCCCGGGTTCAATCCCCGGCTGGGGAGAAAAAAAAACTCCAGGTCTTGGATGTTTACATGTTTGTGACGTTGTCGCTGTTTCTGGTTCCCACGACACAGGGTATCCTAGTGTGGGGCCAGAAGCAATGTATGTGTCTGTGAAAAAAAAAAAAAAAAAAAAAAAAGAGGTGATAAAATATGTACCTAGCAAATAGGGGTAACGGTCATAGCCGCTTACGCGACTCTGCTCCCACCCGGCAAAAATAATATCATTCAAATATGGGCTTTAAATATTGCTCTTTAATGACAGCAGACAGCTCGCCGTCAGCTGTCAGCTAATTTATGATGCCAATGTAAAATATATCTAGACAGCAATATTTAAAGCCCATATTTGAATGATATAATTTTTGCAGGGCGGGTGGTAGCAGAGTCGTGTAAGTGGGCTATGACCTTAAACTTCCGAAATACATTTAAGCAACTACATTTCATTTCACAACTATATTTCCTCTAAAAGCAGCCGTTTTTGTCTTTGCTTACAGCTAAGGTTAGAGGCAGAGATGAGGAAAAAACAAAACACAATAGCCAACGTGGCAGCAAGCACGTGGTGTATAGTTAGCGTGAAAATTAAGTAAAACGTGATATTTTCATCCACGCGCTTCTTATACTCGTAGAAGGTTTTCTTGCCGTATGCCCGTCAGCTGTCAAGAACAAAAGAAGGAAAGAAAAAGCTGGCCTAAAAATAACAAAACTTAATCAATAAAATCGACTAGAAAAGTTCAAGACGCATATTGAATGGCAAAATGTTCACATTCCGACCGATGCTTTTGAAACCGAATAATACCTGTGTAGTCTCCTTTTTTTTGTACAATCATGTATCTGAGGAAACTTTCAGACAGCAGGTTATAAAAACTACAAAAAGTACAACTTGAATTTCCGAGTTTCTCTACAATCTCTTACACACACACATACACAATCACACTCACACTCACACACGCGCCGAAAATTCACCATGAATCATGTTAATTTTGCTTTTATTTTACTTTTTAACCAACCAAGGGCAGGTAACCCTGTTGCCTGTTTGAGGAGTTTCTAAAATTGTGACTCGTAAATAAGATTAGATTAAATAACATAAGTCCGTAATTGGTCTATGTTTGGCCTACATTAATTACCTGTTTTTTATAATGGCTTGAGCTGTGGACTTTGAAAGATTAATAAAATAAAGTGTTCTCTATCTATCTATCTAATAACCTCGTCCCGGTACCGGTACCAATGTTGTCCTATAGGATACCCTGCGCTGTGATATCATGGTTAGCTGGAAGAAAATACTTTTTAGTATTAAGCTCGCCTTTGTGCAGATCTTTTCTTGTGCAATAAAGAATTTTCAATTCCAATCAATAACAAGGTAAAGACGTCACAAATATTAAAAAAACATCCAGAGAATATACAATAATCCACGATCTATATCTTCTTAGTGAAGCGTGTAGCACGTTTGACCAACGAGGCAAGCAATGACAACTTTATGACGAAGAAGGCCGATATAAACAATAGGCAAGGAATACCACTCCTAAGTTATAGCTGCAGTAAACCATTAAGTATTGAATTGAATAACAATTCATTTAATTGAATTAAACGCCTCACTCACACAGTACAGTTTTTGGCTACTTGCTAGTACAAAGTACATACATACATACATAAGCTCACGCCTGTATCCCAGAGGGGTAGGCAGAGACCAGGGACTGCCACCTGCCACGATCCTGACAAACCACTTTCGCTTCATCGACATTCATTAGTCGTTGTATGCACGCACGCCGGTTTCGGGTACTTTTTATCTTGCCCTTTGCTAATACATCCCCTATTTGGTACAAAGTATGTAGTTAAAAGCAATAGCATTAAAATGAGAAAATTATTTTGCTAAATTCCGCCAATATCCCACAAGCACCATGCGGTTAGTTAATGCACCGCCCTCCCTTTTTCAAGCAGAAGCAAGACACGAACACACCACCGCCGACAACGATACTTGTGTGAGACAATGCCCGTCGCGTTTGCCTCTAACACGAGGCATCCTCAGGCTCACAAGCACAAGCACTTGCATGGATTTCCGCAAAGTAACGCCTGATTCTATACAATATCCAAATGCAATTTCCAATATAAGTATTACTTATTAAAACGGGTTATTTAGACTCTAAAGTCAGTTATTTACAAATTGTTTGGTTGAAACTCGACTAGCTTAACTATTAGGGAGTTCCAGTAGCAATCTTTCGGCTCTATCTTCAGACCATCGTCGTCAGAAAGACCTCATTGTAACAAAATATATTAGCCCAAGTTTAAATGTCATTTGCACTAAAGGATTTATAGTAACGATATAATAGATTATAATGAATCCTTCATAACAGATATTTTATAAGAAATGTCGTTAAACATATATATTCTTATCTCATCCTAGTTTTGGCCCAGTGAATTCGTCTGTCTGCCTCGCCTACCTGTACCACCCCTTTGCTTATAGCTAAGTTTAGAGGCCGAGATGAGGAAAAAATAGTACAACAGCCAACAGCAACAAGCACGTGGTGTATAGTTAGCGTGAAAATAAACGAAAACGTGACCTTTTCATCCACGCGCTCCTTAAACAATTTTTTCCTGCCGTATGCCCAACAGGCGTAAAGAACAATAGAAGGAAGGAAATGGCTGGGCTAACAATAACAATACTTAATCAATAAAATCGACTAGAAAAGTTCAAAGACCCCATTGCTTGGCAAAATGTTCAGATACTGATCGAAGCTTTTGAAACTGCATAATAACCTAGTCCCGCTCCCGCTACTAAACTAGGATACCCTGTGCTGTGATAACAAGGTAAAAACGTCACGAATATTCAAACACATCCAGAGAACCCACAAGAACCCACGATCTCCATCTTTTTTGAACTAAAACTTTCGTAAGCACAGCACATTGTAAACATTGGTCGGACTCGTCCGATAAATCAACACCCGTAAGTTGATCCGGATTAAATGTTTACGATCTCCATCTTCTTAGTGAAGCGTGTAGCACGCTTGACCAACGAGGCAGGCAATGACAACTTTGTAACGAACAAGGCCAACGATATAAACAACAGGCAAGTAATACCAAACTTAAGTTATAGCTGCAGTAAAGTATTGAGTATTGAATTGAACAACGATTCATTCAATTGAATTGAATGCCTCACTCACACATTGGTTGGAAGTAAATCGATTCATAAAACGTTAAGTGTTAACACACAGATCTTGTTAATTATATGTAACTACTGCTACCAGTAAGATAAAGAGTTTAGAGTTTATACTTTTACATTTACATACAGGCACATACATTGCTTCTGGCCCCACACTTGAAAAATTCACACAATTCAACACAATCGAAACGTGGTATCGATAGGGTTATCGTCCAATCTGAATCCGTCCATTTCGGATACAAGAAGCATAGCGTTAAAAATGATAAAACATATTATCATGGTAGGAACGAAACTTCGGAAGGCTTCACTAATATAAACAATATATGTATATAAGACTTTTACTTCGTTAAAAGAACAAAAAAATAAGGAAGACTGACTTTTTAATTTTTGAATCACACCGTTGTGGCAGTAACCTTTGGACTAAGAAACTTCTGTTCAAACTTATTGTTTTAAAATAATAGCAAATAATAATCTGTCATATCAAACACTGAATTTTTCAGAAAATAAATAAATGCGTTCGCAGTATTTCCATATGAAAGACGTGCATCCGATAAACTCACCCAGCAACGCCAAACCCAAACCGTTGGACTTAGAAAGCTGAAATTTTGCGTACAGAGTCTTTTGATAATGTACACACGAGATATCGTTTTCGTTTTTCGTTTAAATCGGATTTTAAAATGTAAACCCGAAAGGAGTGACACTCCTTCACTTCACGTTTTCCACAATATTTATTTCATATGCGCTAAGAGTATCGGTAACTATTTTCTAGTTATACTTATGGAAGAAATACTGTTAACACCTTCTAAACTGTATTCACAAGTATTCATGTATTCACAGTATCTGCAAAAGTTTCTCAAGTCTTTGTACATTACTTCCGTTTCAGAATTTAAAACGGAGGAGGTAACTACAATATGTATGTATGTAACAATCGTGAACTATTTGTACATTGCTGGTATAGGCAACGTTTTAATAATTATCTGTGAAGGAAACACATTAAATCCACAAAATATACGATGTCTTATAGGTCTCGTATGCGACGGGTTAAGATATCCAGCTATAAGTATTATTCATCTCGTAAAGTGGGTATGAGGGAGGCTATACGGGAGGCCTATGTTCTGCTGTGGGCCTCAAATGATGGAAGATGATGTTAATTGGGTATAGTATGCCACAGTGAAACATAGACAAGTAAGTCCAGTCGACATCACATTAACCACTGCGTGCACTCATTCGATTGCGTTACGGGGACTTCACAACTTTTTAAAAGTAGATCTGTAGTCGACCGAATTTTTTTCTTTGGGCCTGCTCTATTTACCTCGTAATTTTTTACTACAACTTTTTCCGCGAAAAGTCGGCTTTTCGCTTCTGTAAAAACTATCTCTAAGTATCATATCGCTTTACAAAACGCCCCGGGACAAGCGTGCTCGTTAATCACGAGGGCCGTCGCGAGCCCTGCGCCCGAAGGGCCGCACTGGGAGCTATGACCTGTACGTCTAGAATAAGTCCACGAGAAAAAATAACTTTAGGCGCTTTCACCCCGTCCTCGGCGAACGTTCAATGTTTAGTGCCTCAGCCTCTAACTCCGAACTCCGATCTGCTTCTATATTACGCCTAATCTCGAACAATGAGGGCTTTTCATTCAAAGCGTCGTTAAAAAAAATATATATAGTACCGCAAATCACCGATAGATGGTGCTGACGTCACATAATACGACAAAATTGACATGACATCACTGTACCTTCTCTGTGGTTCCTGTCCTATGTTTTTACAAAAATGCACATGCATGGGCTAGACATGAGCAAGGACACAATGAGCCGTTTTCAGAAGAACTAAAAAAAAAAAAATACGGCTGTCAAAGGAATGCATTTTTGGACCTCAGCCCAATAGCCATTTGTGATACATCATAAAATAGGTCTCAGCGAGCTGAACAAAAGTTACTACTACGCCAACAGCCAAATGTTTGTCGTTGCGGAGTTATATTTTGTTGAAAATGTTAGTTTTTTTTCCTGACCTGGGGTTTTTTTGTCCCCAGCCGGGTTTCGAACCCGGAACCTCTCGCATGGTAGGCAGATGCGCTAACCGCTGCGCCACAGAGGTCGTCGAAGAACCATCGTTGCAAACAAGTGAAAGTTATTGCATCGCTAAGAAGGTTAGATCAGAGACCTAATGCATTAGACGCCAAATCCTATAAAAATCCGGACGTGTGCGATAACATTTAACAGTCGATTAGAAAAGTTCTGAAAACGGAAGCCCTTTCCGATGCCCTGTACGGTGCCTTCATTCGTTGTTCTCTTAAACAGATAGAGAACACTATTTAGATAGTTAGTTCACTAGTTAGCCATCGATTTGGTTTATGCGAAGCTTTAGACGCTAGTGTCCGAGACAGGGAATTCAGAACTTCTCAGCTATCTTTAGCTACCTTGAAAATATTGAAAATTTTGTTACGTATTGTAAGGACACGACAAGGTGCAGCGGAGTCCAGAACGTAGGCACTTTGCGACGGAGGCTAGCTAGTAAGCATTCATCGTCATCAACCCATTATGTCCCAACCGAGGAGCACGGGTCCCTTCCCTGAGGAAGGTATAGGCCATACTCCACCACGGGGGCAAATTCCGGATTGGTGAAGGCTTGTAAGACTAGTGGCTGGTCTTACTGTCAGAAGTTTTCAAGCTGCCCTGTTAAGGACTCTGAATTTGCTTAACGACTGCCATCTATCGACGGCAGCCGGCACCGACTGCTTAACAAAGCATTCTCGAGTAGAATTTGAATTACAATGTCACCGTGAATCCAGGTAGGACGAAAATGACTAAAGATTTGTAAGTTTTATACCTATTAGGTAGCACCTACTAGGTAGGTAGCTTTACGACACAGGGTCCGTATCAGGTCAAGTGGTAGCAGTTCAGGTTCACTGTGTATGAATGTCAGTAGAAGTCCCCTTAATTTGTAATGCAACTGTTTGACGCGCAGACTGCGGACACATTTCAATCCATTGACTTGCAAATCACTCGCTTGTGCTAACTTTGCACTGCTCCCAAATTCGGGATAACTTACCTATCTGTCTTTGTCTCCCTTTATTTAAATGCAGAAAAGGAATTTCATTACTTTTAACACCAACTTGGCCGAGTTGGGCGGTTTTTTTATTGTAAGTAGATGTAGGTATACCTACTTACCTGCGGGTCAAATATAAATGTATGTGTTTTCATTCCACGGTTTCATGTACTTACATAATATAACATAACATTTACATACAGGCACATACACTGCTTCTGACCCCACACTAGGATACCCTGTGTTGTGGGAACCAGAAACAGTGACGTCACAAACATGTAAGATGTTAAAGGGCGCCCCGCAGCTAACTAGTGCCAAACAAAAGAAACTTCTAATATACGTTTTTAGGGCTTCGTAGTCTACAAAGAACCATTGTAGTGTCCCTTGTCCGTCCGTCTGTCTGTCTGCGGCCTAACTCTGAGACGATTAGTACAAAGAATCTGTGACATAATAATATGCATGAATATTAATCACGCCGACAAAACGGTTCAATAAAATTCTAAAAAAATTTTTTTTAGGGTACCGTAAACCTAACACCTTCCTACCATACCACCTACACCTAAATTAGAGATGATTTTTTTTCGCGCCTACACCATAGTTGTATTAGTTGGATTAGTCGTCGACTAGGACGGTCATTTTTGGATTTAGGGTTCCGTTTCCAAATTATTAACCTTTAACCTGTAGAATTTTTGATGGACCGATCAGTTCAACATAACAATGTTTTTAATTGTTCTTTGAAAGGTCACAAAGTACCAATTCTGGCTAAATGGTGGATTGTAGAGCGTCAAAAAATTCAGGATAATAGTACATATAATCAACTTAAAAGGAACACTATCACGACCCAGTATAGGCTTTTCAAATTTACGAGTAATAGGCGACCAACTTATAAAAGGTAGGTAAACTTTGTACACAATCCATAGAAAATTAGAGTGAACAATTGAACATCACAAAATGGTGTTTAATTTATAAATGATCACAATAATGGTCATAGCTATTTATGGAACCCACAGCCTAGAAGGCAAGGGCCTGAATCAAGGAAAATTGTAAGTCCCCGGTGAACAACGCGAGGTTCGGTTAGTTCGGGTTTTATTATTAGCTAATCGCAATCTAAACACATCATATTATCGCAACATAAACTCGCATCTAAGTATATTTCAGAGTGCTAGGTAGCGACCAGGGACTAACACTTGCCACGATCCTGACACATCATTTTCGCTTCATCGATACAAATCGTACAAAAGTGTAAAAGTTGAATAAACAAGCTAATCCAAATAGCGAGGACACAAACAAACCCCAGACTACAATCAAACTACGGCGATATAATCATATTATGCCGTATAGAGAGCAACCGAAAGAATGCGAGATACAGCGTGTTATTGAAGTAGCACAAACCCTGCAAGCCATTTCAACTTGTGACGTTTTCGTAGTGAGTGTATTATCAAGAATAAAACTACGAAGTCAACAAATATGTAAAAACATTTAATTAATAAAATATCCCGGTATTTAAAACAATAGTGGGTGTAATGCCTGTCTAGTGTTTGCCGTCGTGAACCGGTACTCCCCTGACGGATCGAAGACTTCGGTGAGGGCGGTCACGAGGGGCAGGGACGGTGTCGAGTGGACGCCAGGAATACGGGCTCCAGCTCGTCGCCTAGTTGGTGGTGTGCTCCTGGTGCTCGTAGCAGTATCGATTAGAATTTGATTTAATTTAACCACTTCCAGCTCATTAATATTCACATTTTTTTGGGTACCGTGCCTGTAAAGGAAAAAAACGGACCCATATAGGATCACTATGTTGTGCGTCCGTTTGTCCGTCCATGTGTCTGTAAAGAAGGGCAGGAACTCAAACGTCAAAGTTAATCAAATAGAAATTTATTTGGGCAGAGCTTCGCCCTATTAAATAATTACAACAGGAAAAAAGTCCCGATCCAACATTTGTAACGGCTTAAATAGGCAGGCGTTGTTTCTCCCACCCTCGCAACCGGCCGGTGCGAGCGAGATGGGGCAAACGGGCGGTGCGCGGCGGCGCGCGGCGGTGACGTATGCTGACGTCACGGCTACTCTGGCTTGGCTGTGGCTGGCTTGGCTATGGCTGGCTTGACATGGCACTGGACTGGGCTGGCTTGACATGGCACTGGACTGGGCTGAGCGTTACATGTCCATGTCTTTCAAGACCCTTACTTAGTTTGGGACCGCGTAAAGCGTGCTTTCGAACCAAATTGAACCAAATAGGTACTTCAAGTCTATGGCCCCTGGAAGTTGTAAAAGAATGGAACTTCTAAGTTAACGAAAAAAAAATACGGCCGTTCATGCCGCAAAAAAGTTTTATTTCGATACTCAAGTGAATCAAAATGTATAGGGTACAAAATTAATATTTTCTTATACTACAATTCGGTATTTGACAAAATGTCAAATGAGTTACTTTTAAAACGGATTTTTTAATGAAAATACTTGCTTGTGACGTCACATTTCAGAGCACTCTTTTTATGTTTCATCTATTTAAAAATTGTAATAACTAGTAAATGATTAAGAAAAATACATTTTCCGAAACATTTTTTAATTTTTGTTATAATCGAGTATCTCAAATAATGTATTGTTCATAGTGTCAAATACCGTATTACAAAAAAAAAACTGAAAACTATACTCCAATCATAAAATAATTGCTTTGATGTTAGGGGGAAAAGTTCGGCAAAAGTGAGTACAGAACCCTCGCTGGGCGAGCTCGGCGCGTTCTTGTCCGATTTTTTCGTACAGTTTACCACATCGAGTTTCAAGACTGCGGAGAAATAAAATATGGATATCTTATGCTTATTAAAAGGTGGTTAATCTAATTCAGGGCTACTTATAAAATGCGCAAATCCTTAGTAAGTTCGTTCTATCGGTGTTTTTTCCGTTTATTGTTCAAAATTTTACGTTATAAAATAATTATTTTATTAAATTCACACTACAAGATTGGTAGAGTACTACGTGCTCTAGCAAAGTTGCAGTTTCAGTTAGTCATTGTTCTCCATATGAAAATGGAGAAGAGAATAATTTATATTTAATATATTTTATTTTTATAAGTATTTGGTATTAGTCAGTGCCACTCTAAATACAGGAATATCGACAATTTACTTTTTTTAGAGAAGATGAAAATTTAACAAAGAAAAACAAGAGTTGTTGTAAATGACAAACTCATCATTTTGCAACCAGTTGATAGATCATCATGCACTACATAATGTACTACATTGAGCGTCAAATGCCTGATTTGAAGGAATTGTTTTTAGGCTTTTTTCGGTATTCGAATGACACATTGTATGAGGTAAGGAGAAACACGAACTGTTCGCCGAACAAAAGTTGCGCGATCCGAGGAGCGTCTCAGGGGAAGCCTGACGATCCACCTTGTTTGTGGAGTTTACCTTGCACCGGCGTGCTTAGTACGGACGGCAGATTTGTTTTTGCCTCTCGCACTGAAAACCAAATATTTATTCAGTACTTTCGTATATTAAGTAAGTAACCTCAGAAAACAGAGTTTCTTGAATTAATATTTTGAGTTAAATGTTACCGTTTGTGTATCTTTATACATCAAAATCCGTAAAACCTTTCGTCTGTGTCGATAAATTATACTTCTTCCAGTACATAACCAAAAGTTAAAGATTCTAATATTTTTCATACAATTCCATCGCGTCAAGTTTCAAGATGAATATTTTATTTTATTTTATGCGTGTTGAAAGCACATTAAAAGCGGTTTTAATGTCGATACAAACAAATAGTTTTCAGATCTCGCGTTAATACAACAGTTTTTATACAAAGTTACTTTAAGAAATTGCTATTAGCTATAATCTCACATGTAGGATTTAGCTTCCAGAGCTAGAAAATAAGATTTTTTTTATACTTTTGGTTTTTTCTCTGAAATAAACAGTTTAATTTTTTTTTTAAGGCCGCCAATTGTACTGTTACCTTGTAAATATTTTATGTTTGTGTTTCTGCTCGTGTACAATAAATAATATTCTTATCTTATCTTAACTTACTTTATCCCGCAACTTCTTTCGCATGAGATTCTTAAGTAAATTAGTTCTGATATAACTGAACACGTTAATGGAAGAAAAAGTATTTATCCCCAGTAGATATTAATAGAACCCCTTCGGCCGTTTAGGAAACTGGAGTTTGGAAACCAGTTTCCTAAAAGGATTTTTTTAGCCTGGTACGTAGCTGGTTTTCTATAAAGATTTTTTTATTTATTTCCGTAACTGGTTTCCTATAAAGATTTTTTTATCCTTCTACGTTCCAAATGTTCCCAAATCTATTCAGCCATAACAAACGTGCAACGAAACCGCTTCTCAATTGCGTCTTCAGAATTCCTCGTCTTCACGATCTTCTAATAGGTATTAACGAAGTAGTGAGTAGCAGGATCCCTCTAACGCGACTGTTTATGTATACCAAATCAATGGGGCTTTGTATAAATACATCCTTTTCCATTGAAGAACGGCTGAACTAAACGTGATGTCTACGCCGCTGTGAGGCTCAAGGGTTTCCTATTAAACCCTATTTACTAACAAGGGACGCATCCCATGTTTTTACTAGAAGGTCATTTATAATAGCATCCGAGAAACACACAATGACCGCGGCAATGTGTGGACCCGACAAAAAAGAGATTCACGCCCCTTCAAGCAACTTTTCCCGTCCGTCCACTTACAAAAATTAAATGAAATGGGAAAGATTCTGTGTGGCTTTTCCGCTCTTTTTGTAGATAAAAAGTGGCTCAGTTCTGACGTTTTTAAGGGGCAACTGTTTATTTGCTTATAATAAAGTCTGCCTTTTTGCAATAAAAGCAGTCTAGCGATAGCAGACGTGCCTTTCTTTCGTGAAGAAACGTGATTGAACGTGGGGAAACACACAATTTGGCTTCGCAAAATGCAGCAGATTTATCCTTTGGTTCAAGACTATAAAGTAAATCCAGGTACAGTACACAAAGTTTCAAGATTTATCCCAAGTGTGACCCCTCAAACCGCACGTATATTGCTTAACCTTCGTGATCAAGGGAACGACTAATGAAAGTTAATGAAGCGAAAGAGGTTTGTCACAATCGTGGCTATTGGCAGACACTAGTCCCTGCCTACCCCTCCGGCATACAGGCGTGAGTTTATGTTATGATCTGTTTATGAAAATATTATGTACGTTCGGAAAAATATTAAGGACTTCGAAACTCTTGGTAGCCATCATAACGTTAATACTAGGAATAAACATAAATTGTCATTTCCACGATTTAGACTTGCAAAAGTTAATACTTCCTTTATGGGGCACTGTATAAGGTTCTACAACAAGATAATCCAAGATATATTAGAGTTACCCCCAACGCGATTTAAGAATTGTGTTAAGCACACTCTTTACAAAAAAGCTTATTATAAAATCAACGATTATTTAGAAGACAAGGACATATGGCATTAAATAGTAGTTTAATATTAAATTAAATCAGAGGATAAATGTGTCTAGTGTTCAACACATCCAAGATATTATTTTGTATGTTTTATTTGTATTAGCTTTAAGGTGATTTGAGAAAAGATGGTCAGAGTGGAGTTTTTTTTTCGCTGCCTTTTTCTCCACTACAGACGGCCCCAAGGCAGCGGCTAACGTTATACATAACTGTATGTACATTGACATTCAACAAGCAGAATGTAAATTCTTTACGTTGAAATAAATTCTTGATTCTTGATTCTATGTGACTTTTTATAAATAAGACTGAATTGCTAGGGTGCTTAATACTTTCATATTTTTTTGGCCGTGTTGAAGAAGTCTAATTAACTAACAATCCCAAAGGTATATTTTTCATTAACGAGCCAATAAGTTCGATGTTTGGTAAACAATAATATTAACAAATATTTATCCCGGACGATTCATTTGTTTGCAATACGTAAAAAATATTGGAAAATCAAACGGAGGTCATTAAGCCTACGTGCGAAAAGGCTTTGCTTTTCTTTCATTATTTTCATTAGGATTGTTCTCTGCTGTAAAGCTGGATTGAAAATCGTCATCGGTTTATTCAGTAGTAGATATTTTTCACGATTAACATTTTTGAGACCGCTGTTTGTTGCCGGTAATTTGGAGCACCATAGTAACTTTGAAATTGCTGTTAGCAATAAGGGCACCCATTGTATAATTTCATTGTAATCTCTCGTTTCGTTTGTGCAATAATGAATTATAATCAACCCATCATGTCCCTACCGAGGGCCACGGGTCTCTTCCCTGAGGAAGGTATAGGCCATACGACGGGGGCCAAGTCCGGATTGGTGGAGGCTTGTAAGACTAGTGACTGGTCTTACTGTCAGACGTTTTCAAGCCACCCTAAGGGATCTGATTTAGCTTAATGACTGCCATCTATCGACGGCAGCCGGCACCAGAACCGCTCGGATAAACGCCATTTTTATATCATGGATTTTGAAGGAATGTTCTTTTTATTATGATAAATATGAATTACTAGCTGTGCCCCGCGGTGTTACCCGCGGTTCATCGATTTTCCCGTATGAATAAGATATTTCCCCGCGGTAAAACGTAGCCTATGTTTTAATCCAGGGTATCGGCTAACTCCATACCAAATTTTATTAAAATCCGTCCAGCCGTTTCAGCGCTAAAGACTGACAAACATATAAACACACACACAAACTTTCACGTTTATAATATTAGTGTGATTGAGTACGAACAGTAATGCTGATACGTATTTGTAAATATACATTATTATTTTTCAACTCTTGGTTTGAATTTTTTCATGCAAATTCAAGAAGTAAAAAGTTATTATCATTATTATAATTATTTTTTGGACCAATTACAAATTAAATGTAAAGGGCGTGCTTAATGCAAGAAGCAGTAAATAAGTGGTGCGATATTCAAAGAAGAAGAAGAATTGAGTTGAGCGGCTCTATTAGGTACTTTTACATCCTGATATCACGATTAGAATATCCCCTTAAAAAACGGTGAACAAATTTGAAATCAACTTTACTGTAACTACAGACCTCAACTACAAATTGAGGTTTGTTCTACCCTGAAATGCACTATTTCTTATAGGTACCTAAATCTTACGAGCTAACGAAAAAAAAAATACTATTAAAAGTACACATAAATTATTACATAACATTTACATACAGGCACCTACATTGCTTCTGGCCCCACACTAGGATACCCTGTGTCGTGGGAACCAGAAACAGTGACGTCACAAACATGTAAACATCCAAGACCTGGGTTTTTTTTGTCCCCAGCCGGGATTCGAACCCGGTACCTCTCGCATGGTAGTGAGATGCGCTAACTGCTACGCCACAGAGGTCGTCAAATTATTGTTATTGTTGTGATAATATCCAGGCCACCATTCCATTTCTTTTTCTTCGCGGACTCGTGTATCACTACACAAAAGGACTCTTGGCTAAGTACTCCTCCCCACTTTAGATTTCCTCGACTCCAAACAACACGTGTAGGCTGGGCCAATTGTAGGTATTTACTATCGCAGAAGATCCGTTCAAACTTTTTCGAACACGATTTCGATTTCCCAGAAGAATGGTAACTTAGTAAAGGAAACAGAAGGCATTTACTTTCACATTGAGAACTTGGGACAGATTCTCTGAACTGAGAATTTAAACTAAGTGAATATTTAAATAACGTGCCGTCACGGTCTTTTCTAGGAAAAAAATACGAGACAGCACTACAGTTAAGTAATTACTTAGCTATAATAACTTCTCAATTCAGGAATAGGGTAGTTTCCAGGGTCAAAATAATTTAATTCTATTTAGTCTGTATTTTAGATTATAAAAAAATATTGGATACGTATTTTTTCTTTTTTCGATTAAACAAAAAATAACAAAGATATAGCCCATTGAAGTTACGTGTGACGTCACTCAGTGCTGCATTTTGTAGCACTGAGTGACGTCACAGTGCATCATCGTCATCGTAGTTTTTTATAATCTAAAATACGGACTAATTACATTTTTTTAGGAAACTAGCCTATTGCTTATAGTGACCGCAAAACGTTCCAGTCAATGGATAACCATATATATAATAGCCTATGTCCACTCTGAAGGTCCATTGTAAATACTGGTGAATTTTTATTCAAATATCCATTTTATTTCAATTGGATAAAAGTACAAACATCCCGATTGCGCGCCACGATTGACAATTGTCCGCCACCATACCTATACCACTCTTGCCAGCCGCCTTGCGAAGATGATCGCTCCAGCTGGATGAGAGTAGCCGAGGACCGTGCTCAGTGGCGTGCAATGAGAGAGGCCTATGTCCAGCAGTGGACAACCGTAGGCCGCTGATGATGATGATGATATACCACTACCCTCTGTTCACAATGACGATGGGCTGTAGTGGGCCAGAATAAGCCATTGTGTACTGGAGCCTTTAATCGTTGCATGCAAGCATGCCGGTTTTCGCAAAGAGGGGAGAAGGAAGAAAGGTTGACGAGACAAATATATCGAGCAAATATAGTGGAAGGGCCTGTAAAGAACGTCCCAGGCGGACATACTTCGACCAATAATAGGGGATGTATTTGCATAAGGAAAGATATAATGGCACTGACACACGTGCTCATTAGTAGCAAGAAAGCATGCTTATATTGAGCAAGTGCTTTACTCCCAAGCTTTTCTGTATGTAGGCACATTGACATTCAACAAACAGAATGTAAATTCTTTACGTTGAAATAAGTTTATGATTTCTTAAGACAGTAACACTGACAACAACAATGCAGTTTTAGGTTATCAAACCTCAAAAAAAGGAAGACGGATAGATTAAAATATCGAATACAAAAATACAGAAAAGATTGGGAGTAAGGCACTTGCTCCATAAAAGCATGCTTTCGTGCTACTAATGAGCACGTGTGCTAGTACCTAGATATAATATAAGCGTGCTTTCCGTCGCAATCCTTCCGATGTATTTATTTCGCACCCGTGTAGGTAGAGGATGTGGTGAGGAATTAATTAAAGCAATTAAGCCGGTTCCGCTCAAACACTCCACTTCTTCGTTCGTGATTTATTGCACCATTGTATTTTTTTTTAACATGGGTTCCCTTGCCCTCATTCTGCTAAGGGAAAATTAAGGGTCGGTTTCTGAGTTGAGAATTTTCACTAAGTAAATACTTAAGAATCGTTCGAAGCCCCGGCCGCCTAAGTGATCTTAAACGATCACGGAGGCTAACGGCCGATTTCTGATTTGAGAATTTCGCTAAGTAACTACTTAACTCTAGTGCTGTCTCGTCAAATTTCTCAGAAAAGAGCGTGACACAGTGCTTACACTGAGTTTTTTCATTTCACTTTCGATAGCGAGAGCGTTTGCAATTTGTATAGGAGTGACAAAGCGCCACCTAGTTGTCTCTTTGTCACTCCTATACAAATTGCAAACGCTCTCGCTATCGAGAGTGAATGAAAAAACTCAGTATACGCACTCTGAGTTTTGTCATTCACTTTCGATAGCGAGAGCGTTTGCGATTTGCATAGGAGTGACAAAGCGCGCCATCTAGTTGTCTCTTTGTCACTCCTATGCAAATCGCAAACGCTCTCATTATCGAGAGTGAATGAAAAAACTCAGTATAAGCACTCAGTAGCTATAAGCACTCCGAACGTTACTTAAGTATTTACTTGGTGAAAATTCTCAACTCAGAAACCGGGCCTAAGCAATATAGGATGTGTTCAGTGCATGGATTTGTGGCCGTTCTTGTCGTTAAGCCAAACCAGAGGCCTTAGGGCGGCTTGAAAAGTTCTGACAGTAAGACCAGCCACTAGTCTTACAAGCCTCCACCAATCCGGACTTGGCTCCCGTGGTGGAGTATGGCCTACCTATACCTTCCTCAGGGAGGAGACCCGTGCCCCTCGGTGGTGACATAATGCGTTGATGATGATGAACTACTTAAGTATCGTTCTGTCACGCTATTTTCTGAGAAATTTCACAGCACTACCAGTTAAATAGGTAGTGAAAATTCTAAATTTAGAAATTGGTCCTAAGTGTTCCACTTTTTTTAACTAAACTTTAATTACCTACACATTAGTTTTAATTAAAAACACATTAATTTATAGATTGTTTTACGCATACACTTATTAGAATTTTATCGGAAAAGTCCGACCAGGTTTCGCTCTGATTCGCAGAGCTTAATCATGGTGAGCAGAGACTGAACTCTGCAAATCAGAGCGAAACCTGGTCGCACTTTTCCGACAAAATTCTAGTAAGTGTATCCGAAAAACAGTCTATAAAAGTGTTCTAATTATCAGTACCATTGATGGTACCATTGAATTCTTTATCTAAATTCAATGTCAGTACCTAAGAGTAAGAGACCCTATTACTAAGACTCCACCGTCGCGTCCATCTGTCTGTCACCAAGCTGTATCTCATGAAACGTGATAGCTGAAATTTTCACAGACTATGTATATTTCTGTTGCCGCTATAACAACAAATAGTAAAAACTAAAATCACTTTCGCTTCATCGACATTCATTAGTCGTTGCATGCACGCAGGCCGGTTTCGTCTGTGATTTGTCAGGATCGTGGCAGGTGGAAGTCCCTAGTCTTTGCCTACCTCTCTGGGATACAGGCGTGAGCTTATGTATGTATGTATGTACGACCTCTGTGGCGTAGCGGTTAGCGCATTTGTTTACCATGCGAGAGGCCCCGGGTTCGATCTCCGGCTGAGGAAAAAAAATCCAGGTCTTGGATGTTTACATGTTAGTGACGTCGCTGTTTCTGGTTCCCACGACACAGGGTATCCTAGTGTGGGGCCAGAAGCAATGTAGGTGCATGTATGTAAATTTATGTTATGTATGTGTACCTACTAAAAACCGAATAAAATAAATATTTCAGTCCCACACAACAAACATAATTTTTTTGTCGTTGTTTGCTCGATACAACGGCAATAGGTAGGCGCTTAAAATCACAGAAAATTAAGTTGTAAATTCATGTTAAAAAGAAATAATTAAAATGAGTATTAAATCATATCCCATCGTGCGCAAGTCCGACTCTCACTTGGCCGGATTTTAAGAGCTGTATAACAATTTAGAACCTCGGAAATCTTTTTTTTTCCACTGTGAAGTAGTGGTCGTGGTACGAAATTCTGAGTCCGATTCAAACTTACCCAATTTTATTTTGTAAGGCATCTAAGAGGCTTTAACGGGGCATCTTATAAAAGTGTAATTTCTACCGTGTGTGTTGGTGTGTCTGTGAAGATAAACTGCTAAAGATGAGTCGTGTACAAGTGCATTTTTTACTATTCCACGGAGGCAACTCGACCTTAATAAGACGGTAGCAATTAGGGAGCCCGGGTAAAACAAATAGGTATTTACCTACAACAGAAGGCACCTTCCCTCATCTATGAAATGAAAATAGTTACATAAATCCGCTTTTCATGAAAGTAACATTCAGCATTCGGTAGTTGACATGACCAACAATAAAATTATTTGATATGCTCGATTATAACAAAAATTACAAAATATTTCTGAAGAGTATCTCTTTTAGTCAATTGTAGTTATTACAATTTTTAAATAGATGAAACATAAAAAGAGTTCTCTGAATAATGACGTCATAATTCGGTATTTTCATACAAAATTCCGTTTTAAAAGTAACTTATTTGACATTTTGTTAACTACCCAATTATTTGTGAGGCCGATATCTGGCGCTGAGGGCTGGCGTGGTGACTAATCTTTTAATCCCTATCTCACTTTCTCGATAACCGTGAACGAAAACATGGTGAGGAAATCTGAGCGGCTGAGCTATTCGAACGATCAAGCCCAAACATAAATATAAACATTTACACACAGGCACACACATTGCTTCGGGCCCCATACTAGGATGACAACACGGGGTGTGTTGTGGGAACCAGAAACAGCAACATCACAAACATGTAAACATCCAAAACCTGGGTTTTTTTATCCCCAGCGGGGGTGCGAACCCGGGACCTCTCGTATGGTAGGCGGATGCGCTAATCGCTGCGACACAGAGGTCGTCATATCACAACTCTCTCTGAGAGGCCTGTGCCCTTAAGACGTACAGTCGACAGCATATCATGGTATACACCCATGCACTCTACTCCATTGCCTTACGGGCGACTTCGCCACTCAAATGTGAGGATTAACGTGCTGTTGACTGTACATAGACAGCTTAAATTTCTTTCTTAAATTACCGTCATATGATAGAGGATGTATCTATGTAGAGTCGACAGCACATCGAACTTTTCATACGCGCACTCTGGTCAACGTAAAGGTCGATCTGTTGTTGCCTGTATATGGCTACATGACTGTGGCTAGATGTGAGACGACAATCGGAGACGGAATTTTTACTATTTACAAAACAACCTCCAAAATGCGCCAAATGTGCAAATCACACAAATATTAGACTTTAAGATAAGATAAGATAAGAATATTCTTTATTGTACCAGGAGATCACATACAAAACATAAAAAAGATACAGTACAATTGGCGGCCTTATTGCTTAAAGCAATAATAATCTAAATAATAATTTTGGAATCTTAAAATAAATATTCTAGGATACCCTGTGTCGTGGGAACCAGAAACAGTGACGTCAAAAACATGTAAACACCCAAGACCAGGGGGACCAAACTCTAATTGACATAGTTCAGGAACAGCACCATTTAAAAATAACCCTTCGAAAGTTTACGAACGTAGTTTGTGGCGCGTTATTTTTACAGGAAACACCTGTAATTTATATCGTAAAGAGATTGTGCAAATCTATTGAGGTTTCGTTGATATTTTATAAAACGAGAAGTAGATGAAGAAACATGATACAACACAAACTCTATTTGACGTAGGTAGTTCAGGAACAGCGCTATTATCGTACCGTCCGTCCTTCGCAAGACACGCCGGCTGCCGTCGATAGATGGCAATCGTTAAGCCAAGTCAGAGGCCTTAGGGCGGCTTGAAAACTTCTAACAGTAAGACCAGCCACTAGTCTTACAAGCCTCCACCAATCCGGACCTGGCCCCCGTGGTGGAGTATAGGTACCTTATACCTTCCTCAGGGAAGAGACCCATGCCCCTCGATGGGGACATAATGGGTTGATGATTAACCTGTAATTTATATCGTAAAGAGATTGTTCAAACCTATTGAAGTTTTCTATCAATGAAAGCGTCCACTAACTTATTATATAGGTACCTACAATGAAATGGATCGAATATTGGCGAGGTACACGAAGATACGAGTCTGGAAATCGGTAGAATTGTCCCGTTGTCAAGTGAAAATTGAACTAGTTGAATTGTACAGTGTAATAGTATGAGTAAAAACATACCGCACCCCCGGTGCTAGACTGTCACTTTTGCTAAAATTGCAAAAATGAGTTAGCTAAATATGTAATAACTATTCTAAGGCACCCCTTTACTTGGTAAGAAATTTAAAAGTTGATGTTGTTGTAAAAGCTATTCATGTTGTTTAAATCTTGAAATATCATTAATATGTGAGCTATCAAATCTTTCAAACCTTCTCCTGAGTGCGTATACAGAGTGCTTATACTGAGTTTTTTCCTTCACTTTCGATAGCGAGAGCGTTTGCAATTTGTATAGGAGTGACAAAGCGCGCCACATAGTTGTCTCTTTGTCACTCCTATGCAAATCGCAAACGCTCTCGCTATCGAAAGTGAATGAAAAAGCTCGGTATACGCACTCTGAGTTTTGTCGTTCACTTTCGATAGCGAGAGCGTTTGCGTTTTGCATAGGAGTGACAAAGCGCGCCATCTATTTGTCTCTTTGTTACTCCTATGCAAATCGCAAACGCTCTCACTATCGAGAGTGAATGAAAAAACTCAGTATAAGCACTCGGAATAATTGCATTTTTGCAAAAGTGACAGTCTATCACCGGGGGTGCGATACAGGGGTAACTAACTAAATTTTAAAAACTTGTTGATTAACTGATTTGAGAATGGTGGAATCAACCTGTACATCTTTTTATTTTTGTAACAAAGTCGTAGGTAACTGTGTAATGTAGGTACTTTGAACTTTAATGAACTTTTATACTCGTGAGTTTAAAGGTTCACGATGACAATTTTACTTACAACCTTTACACACATAAACTCTATTCGGTTACATTACGGGTGACTTTACAACCACATAAAATGTAAATGTTGACCTCTATCGACTATTTAAGTGCAGCTGACATGTGATGTGATAGATGCGATGGCTGATAAGCTGACCTACTGTTTTGTCCTACGGGTCTAGCCAGCGACAATGCGGACCCAGTCATTTACCGTGCTCTTTCAAACCTACGGGCGTGCCGGTAATGAGTTGTTGGTCAACGCTGTGCCGGGCTCAGGATTAACGGTAACGACCTAACTTTCGGGAACTGAAATACGGAGACAATTGGCGTCATTAAGAGCGTGTATGACGTGGCGTTCTCTCCTGCTTGCACATTGTGTAATTTTTAATTATTTCAAAGAATAATAGGTATAGGTACTTTGAGAAATGTTGGTAATACTAGAAATTAAAATAACAGGCAATTTACGTCATTTTACATATAAGAATAAATATTTCGGTTTAGTCAAATTACGACAGTAGATATGTGTAACTGTGTGTATTTCTGAATTGAGAATTTCGCTAAGTAGTTACTTAACTGTAGTGCTGTCTCGTCAAGTTTCTTTAGAAAAGAGCGTGACGGAACGTTACAAGTATTTACTTAGTGTAAATTCTTACTTAAAGATCTCAGCACAGGTATCCAAAATAAAGCATAGATCCGACTGTGTTGGATTTCCTAATTGCCGTAGAAACCGATTTCCCGTGTAACCGTCAATGTAGTTCATGATAATACCTACTCGCATTTATCAATCATTTACCATGAGGCTTACGACGTTGATATCTTAGTATCTGAATGTTCCGAGTGCGATCCCCAGCGGTGCCGCGTCGCTGTCGCTCAATGTCGCGTCACTTAAATGTACCGAACAAAACACGATCTACTTAAACGACGTTGTGCTTTATTGCTTGAAAGCTGTTCGCCTGACACAAAAACACTCGGCGCTGCCAAGGTGTTTACGAGAATTTTAAACATTATTTTTCAGATTTCCCGTTTAATGAGCAGATTACTTTTAAACCTATCCCAAGTTGGATGAATTCGAAAGCCCCAGTAAGCTTATTAGCAATCAAGTGTTTTTATTTTCACTCCAATTTCCTTTTATCGTTTCTATGTTGGTTTTTTATGCTACCCGCGCATATTTCCACGTGTATTGTATTGTATAGGCGAGAGATTCCGGCATTTGCATTTTTATTCGACTCTCCTAAGCTGTGTGTTACAAAGTTTGTATTCCGCGGCTACGGGTCGCGGAGCTTGGATTTATTCTTGTATTGCCGGATTAGGAGGCGCTTAGTGTTTACCGGCGCTCGCTCCTATCCTATTCCATTACAGTTTCAACAGAAAAATCGACTTACAAAATAGTCAAGTATTCATATTACGACGTAAAATGGCATTTTTTTTAATCGCTAAAAGGCTTCGATAATAAAGTGCGCCGCAACGGTTTTATTTGAGCATTAAAGGCAGAGCCGCTTGATGGCAGAAGCGAAGATGCCTACACATACCTACCTACGTACGTACAGTTCGTACAATTAAATTGCTTTTATAGCACCCTTAAGCTATTGTTATAACTCAGAAACCCTGGAAAGTGAATTCGTAATCAGTGGAAAGAACCAATGGAAAAACCATGGCGATGTAACACATAACTAAAAGCAATTGTGGCTGTGTTAAATTCACTTTAATTTAATTGAATTGAGAGAAGCGCAGTCCCCGAGGGTTTCTGCAAATCCTCTGTCTTTGAGTTGGCGAGACAAGAAAAAAACAACAAGATTTATTTACAGCTTTATCTTTCCATTAAGGGCAGTTTGTAATTAACACTGTACTGAATGTAACTTCGACATTTCAACACCAGACGATTGCTGCAAACCATCCATCACACACAACTATGTGTTAGTCGGACGTATCAAATTAATACCTACGGAGGCAGAGTAGGTACTCATCTATCATACATTCACTCGGGCGGGGCTGAAAGATTTGAGACTGGTGAGGCGACCGCGAATACTAAATAATCATGCAAATAAGAGAGCTTGAGTTTGCAAGCGATACGTAGTCGGCTGAAAAATGGCCACATCGACTAAACGTCCGCCCAGAAAGAAATTGTGTGCCATTCGTCACCTCGCAGCTTTCAGTTGGGCTTTGTACGAAAAAAACAGACAGTTAATTTCCAGTTCGAAAACTTTGGTTTGGCTAGGCAATGCTAGAAAGAGCTTTGTGAGAGATTGCCCTAATTCTGTACCGATTTGTTTGAATTGGTATGTTTCAAGAACGTTTATAAATAAAAAAATAATGCTTGTAACATTAAGTCCGCCGCATTGCCATGGTAATGTTTACTTATCTGCAATAAACGTATTAATAATAAAAATAATTAAAAAGATATATCAATAAAGAAGAAAAGTCATCGAGAAGAGAACACAGAGACTATTGTTACCACCTCTATTTTAACATGGCAATCAAATATTTTTGTGAAAAACACAATTAATTAGCAGAGATCGCAAACGAGTTGTATTGGATAACTTTTCCGGTCATTCAGAAAAATTTTTAACACTGTCCCTCTCAGCAGGATATAGTTAGGCACATGATATTAAACGATAGGTAATTCTCAGATAAATACACGTACCTACGTATGTGCCACCAGTCCAATATATTCTTAAAATAGCTTACATTTTTTTATTGAACAACGCGTAATAAGTCTGTGGGGGCGACGTTAGCCGACGAGTAAAGTGTTGAGCAAATATTTGGTGAAAAAATTCTCTCAGACTGTTAGCACAAGAGAGGCTGTTTCTGTAAGAATCTGGTTGCGCCCGCCGACTTGGAAAAAAACTTCTGAAAGACATGAATTATTGCTATGCATTGAATAGAAGTCTATTTTATAATAATTTGCATATAATACTATTGAAAAACTATTGGCAATTGGATGACATTAGACATTTTACAGATCCAGGACGAGCCGTTGTGAAATGCGACAAATACCCGATGGGCCGATGTTACTGATTATCCGTCCGATTATTCTTCGTTTGCTGCCTAATAAAAAGCAACTTATTTAATTAAATCTTTATATTACAACTTTTAATTTCAGTCGCAGTTACCTAACAAATAATAAGGTGATCATTTTAAATTCTTTCACGATATTGGCGGAAAAGATCTATTGATGATTTTAGCCACCTATAGCTTGGTGCATGACAAAGGAAGTTTTATAAAATTACCGAAAGCTGTGACCTTCATTGGAAGTTAATAAATTGAGAATATAATACGATTCTACATTCTTAGTTTTCCGTACTGTTGGAGAGGGGCGACATTTATGACACAACATTTTTATATAGGTATTGGATTGTGCTTTTAAGCTTATTATGGGTTGACAAGACTTCATGAGATTTATGGATAATATTGACAGCGGTTCGTTCAACTAGCAGCAAAATGAAAAGCAATTTCAAGGTAATAGGATACAATTATGGAAATGTATCCATAAGTAATTTGTGTAATATCTCAAACAGATAGGGCTGTAATTCTATAAGCTATTCAGCTTGAATAATGTACCAACCCCTCAGATTTGACTGCACAGCGGAGACATTTACGCCAAATTGCGCTTTTTATTTCGAGATATTTTATTTTATTATGGTAATAACAAGAAGGGTCATGAATAATGTTTCTTAGGTAAGGTGGAGACAGAAACTGCTAGCTTTGTTTGAAGTTCGTATTGAACTCTATTCGGCGCTATCGCCGAATGCGATTGATAAAAATCAAGATGAAGCGAAGACCACAAAATGCAGCCTAAAGACGCCACTAAACAGGACCGGAGATCGAAATCAGATTGTCCCTAGCAATCACTTTACTGACCGTCGCGTTCTACGAAAGAACCCCTTTCGGACTTGCATTATACTGCCGTCGTAAGGTAAAAGACGCATCTGACATCAGGTCGAAACCGAGAAATTAAATATTTAAGTTTTGATTTTTCTAATCCCTTGCTGTCTTCAACTGCAAGTGGTAATTTGAATTGTGTCAATGTAGTTATTTAGATATTAATGGATAGTTGATGGCAATCTATTACATCTTAGTTCAAGTCTAACACGCCTTTTTAACTTAAAAAAACAACAAAAATGCTTCTATCAAAAAAAAAATACAGAAAGAAGAGTCTTTTTCAAGCCGCTTCCAACCGGTCTTTTTGGAAATCCATGGAGGAGGCCTATGTCCAGCAGTGGACTTCTTGTCACGGAATGATGACGATGATGAGTCTTTTTTTCCTCGTTCGGAATATGTATATAACTAACTCAATTTCGGCAAAAATGTTAGTTGCGTCTTTTTCTCTTATAAAGGCAGTATAACACTTTAGGTAAAGAATACGTACCTAGGTCATTATTGTACGTACGGTCGGGGTCTAAAAATGTTTACCACTTTTCAAATTTGATTCTTTGTCGCAAGATGTGCATTATAGTCTATAATGCTATAACAATGTACTTATTACCTTTCAAGGTTCCGGAGCCTCGATTCTAACAAGTAAAGCCTAACCAGTAATATAAAAAACCTGTATTAAGGGCGCCACGTTCGCGTTGTTGACTGCAACCTAAGAACACAAAAAGAAGGAGAAGTGTTATAATTGCCCGTTTGTTAGAAAACCGATGTCGCCACTTACTCACACAGCTACATTTTGCTCATAATCATTATTTAAAATAAAAAAAATAAACCGCCGGCCCATGATTTGCCGTGAACCCAAATAAAACAGCCAATGAGAAGGTTTCACAGACACAGCACAACATTAGGGGTGTAACAAAATAGTCGATTAAGGAAAAAATCTATTTCTATCCTATCCATACCTGAAACGCTTCAAAACGTTTTCATAACTGTAAAATGTACCTACATAGGTGACGAAACTACGTTCGCAGTGCCGTGCCGCTTGAATATAATTCAAAACATATCGCCTACGTAAATCTTGTTTGAAACATTTTGAAGCCGCAAGATGCCTGCGCCATGCCTTCACCTTACGCCCTTTTTTGTACAGCGCACGCTTTAAATTGTTTTAAATATACTATAAAAATCTAGAACTACTTATTTTAACACATGAATTTATTAATTAGCAGTGACTGTAGATGTTTGTGAGTTTGGATCAAAATTTGCATTGCCTTGGTGGTAGCTGATAACTGTGATGACATAAAAACATTCATAATACTCGTAATTTCGCATAAATAATAATAATTTTATTTACTTGTGAAAAAGACAGTAACGTACGTAGTAAGTAGTACGCAGTACGTAGTAAGAATCATGTGAAACAATAAAAAAATAAAATTACCATCTGACTGTGTTCTTGCAGAGAATATTTAACAGTTCCGTAAATATTTATTTATATACAACTTGTCTCAGAACACTATTTATTTTATTTTCAATTAATCGAATTTCATTCATAAGATAGGCTCATCTACACTAATATTATAAAGAGGAAAGATTTGCATTTTTGTATTTTTGTGTGTATGTTTGTAATGAATAGGCTCAGAAACTACTGGGCTGATTTTAAAAATTCTTTCACCATTAGAAAGCTACATTCTTTGTGAGTAAGATAGGCTATATTGGATTTTCGAAAAGCTTAGGGTTCCGTACGAACTCTCGAATAATGTAACCCGCGGTGTAAAAAAACTACTACCCCGGGAAATTTCCACGTTTTTGCCACTAGCGAAGCCGGAGCGGGTCGTTAGTAAAATATATATTTAAGAATATTATTTAGTACACATCACCTAATTTGTTTATCTACAAACACTTTCTTTTGGAAACATTTCTCCGTAGAATAGATGGAGCAATTGGTACTTGATTTGAGAAGAAACTAGGTAGATCCTATCCCCGTAGTATCAAATACAAATCGATCACGTATTTCGAAAAATTCTTTGAACTATATGATCGAAGCTAGGCCTGTTTTTATTACAACAAAATCCTGGCACAAAAATAGAAGCTTCCTTAGCAATTTAAGTCCACGCGGACGAAGTCGCGGGCAGTCTTATAATATAATTGTCCTAGTAATTTTGGAAGTCTAGACAAACGAGTGTAAATGCGACGATAATATCGATACTTTATCAGTCTAAAAAGAAAGCAACTTCCCCATCACTATGACTCCCGCTGACACCTACTGGTGACTTTGACATTTCACGGCAAATCCATGCGGCCGTACCACGAAACATCGCACAGAACAATAGTCATTTTTGCGTGGTGGTCCATTGCGGGCTTGCTTGTCCAATTTAGAAACCCTCTACGAAACTTCTTATAAAAACACCAGTGGAGTAAATCCGACGTATTAAATACGTCTCATTTACGTCCTTAGTACTAGAATGCAAATTGCACAGGAAAATTATTATAATAATTATTTTTTCTAGTTTAAATATAAATATAGTGAGTAAAATAGGCTTGCCGAAGAAAATACACTCCACTGGTATTTGAGTAGCATTTTCAGGTGGTAATCACTGCGCAATCAGGGATTTTTCACATATGTTTCCGCGGCGGCGGGTGCTACGCGATTGACGGCCATATTTAAATGATTTTCCAAGGTTAGCCCAACCGGGCTAACGTTGAGCGACAGTGCCACGCCCATAAGGCACTTCTCCTTCTTTTTGTGGTCTGAGACTGCAACACTAAGTATAGTCATACCCATGTGAATTGGTTACTGGATTAAATTTTCTTTCCCTACTGCAATTCAAGAACCATGTAATAAGTAAAACCATGGTCTGGTTATAATCACTTTTAATTTAATCATCGAAATCTGAGTCTAAATATTCAACTGATTCATATTATTATGAAACGTCATTGTGCCAATGGTTTAATTACAGATGTGTCGGATTCGCTGTGAGTTGTTAGGCTCGATGAGTCGCTTTCACTGCCATCAACATGAATAATATTTTTTCCAATTTCTGTTTCAATTACGGTTCCTCTGCTTCTGTAATTTTCTTCTATTTTCTGTGTGTTTGCAACAGTTATTCTATGTTTCTCCAGTTCTTTTTCTAGAATAAAATATAAACATATTAAATGAGTAAAAGCGACATTTGTAATTTGTATAATTTAATCAGACTGCCTGATATTTACCTTAAAGCAGCTTAAAAGCAGCGTAGAAAATACAGACGATGTCTTTCCTTCTCTGTGTATCGTCATTACGGAAGAGCGCGATATACCTAAAAAAAAACAAGTAGTTATGTACTAAAAACTGTAATAGCTCACAAATTAGCCAATTTTGTATTTACTTACTATATGACATAGGTACTTTGTACCGGTCATGTTGAAAACGGTATCGGTGATGTTATTATGAGTAATAAAGTCTAATCCCTCGGACTTTTTCTGCGACAAATACTTCATTATGTTGTAAATTAGTTTTCTTTCACGGCTATGGATAGTTTTCGGCATTTTAAAACACTTTAAACTCACAAAAGCATTAATGAAGACCACAACACACCTTCACAGTAATAAACAGATGACATTATATTAAGTTTGTGTTACCAGTGTAAGAAAAAGGTTCCATTGCTTTTCCGCAACATGGCGAGGTATTTTATATTTCTGGTTAGGCTTTATCTAAATTCATTTCTTATTTTCAAATGATTACATTTGTTAAAATGACACAGGTCAAAACTCTGTCAAAATAGAAAGTTTGAAAATATATCTATTTTTACAAAATAAATAAAATAAAAACTCCTTGAGGGAGCGAAGAAGGTTTGCTCTAAACTTTGACAGGTTGGTACTCAACTCTTTATTCTGAGCCACAGACCTTTGTTCTGAGCTTTATGCTTTATCTAATCAAATCAATACAAATATCGACCTTGTGTCGTATAATTGTCTGTACAATTATGAACCTTAACGGCCTTATTAATAAATAAGTTATAACATCTGAATACCTATTTGACGTATATCAATTTATACTGGTTTATTCGCATTTAGCGTACACATAACCAGTTTGTCAGACCTCGCGTAACGGCTGTATACACAGCTCATAAACTTTATTAATAAGGCCGTAAGGTGGTAAACATTTTCAGACCCCGACTGTATGAAGATCGGAGATCATGGAGTCATTAAGGCTGTAACAAGGGCGAATGACTTTGAGCATTTGACCTCTGAGTTAAAGAATAATAAACTAGCGCAATCTCTTGAATGTTTGTTGTACTTCTTCGGCGAATACTTTAAAGGCTAATCCATAATCCAAAGATTACACAGATAAGAGATATGGCGGATGTTCGATGGCGATTGTTCCCTGCGCTAAGTAAGAAATCGTACAATTTTGTACTAATCACGCTTAATATTAACATTAAAAAATATATGAGCAGTTAGGATTGCAGAGATTTATGTGGCCGATATTTGCATGAAAGATTTAAATGAAAAGCTACTATCGTTTACCAGCGAAATTAGATTCTGTGGAAAATAAAGCTTTTGGAAAAAAAATTCTTTTGCCATCTAGACAGGTTAAATGCAATTTTTTTTCCGTACGAATTAGTCACTGATATATCCTTTATTACCAAAGATTTTATTCAGAATTTTTTAGTGCGTACTTTTGCCTAACATTTCAGTTAAAACTAGCCAATTTTGCAACATTAACCCTTGTTACACCCTTAAGGATCTCCCGGGCAGCAGCGTTCTTTTGTGACGATACTTCCTAGTGTTTTCCAAGATTAACCAATACGGGGCAACGGCAAATTAATCTTGCAACATTAAAAAGATGTTGTGTAACGGAAGAAAATCCTTTGAGTGATGACGCGGCTTTTCTTGGAAATGTTCATTCAAACAAACGGCATCGTTCATCATTTCTGTTGAATTGAATAGTCGTAAAGAAGCCTGCGGTCCATCTGGAAATTTATCCGGTGATAATCTTGGCGGATGGCCAGGAGATGGGCCAGCGTGATAAGGTCTAGACGGCTTTATCGGTCAAATCAATCGCATCTCTTAAAAGAACAGTTAACATTGAATGAAATGCCACCATGTAATAATGGCCAGCATCACTCTTCGTGGACGCATTAACTTTTTTTTTGTCTAAGCGTTCGTTTGTAAATACGGTCTTCATTTTGCAAAGTGTACCTACAACCAAGGATGTTATAATCAAAGAGGATAGAGCACTACGAAAAACCTTCCATAGAAAACTAAACTCTTTGTCTTCTCAAATAAAACATAAAATCGTATAAGTAAGCAACTAGAGTTAAGTGTCCAGAGCGAGAGCCACAAACTGAAGGAGTGTGTCTTACTCTTACTCATTTATGTGGAATACTATGACCATGATGTTGTAAAATGTAGGCCATGTGTTTTTTTTTTTTGTTAACGGGGTGAAATGCTTTGTGCACCATAACCGCCACCCTTGGGGGAGGGCGACGGCCGTGTGTCGGACTCTCCTCTCCTAATAATAGGAGAGGCATACCTCCTAAAACACCCCGGGGGCCGTCCTGTCGCTCGTGCAATGGGGCGCCGCCGGATCTCGCTAGTGGTAGACCACAGTGCGAATGCTACAGCGGCGCCCCGGCGACGTCGACCCGACTCGCAAGGTGTCGGGCCCACCCTCACTGGAGAAGGGGCATGGGCCCCCCACCCCCTTCTCCCGTCACCATATCGGACGGCAGGTCCCCCAACCTGCCGTCTGTGACCCTCCCTCAACCGGCGGCGCAAGGTCCGCGCAGCGTCCCCCGCGCCACCGGCTCTCCCGGCGGAGAGGCGCGAGCTCCACAAGCCTCCAACTACCGAGGACCCGTTGTGGTCCTCTGCCCGGATCCTCGGCCCATCGAATGCCCTCCCAAGAAAACACCCCTCGGCCAGAGACCATATGGGGTGCCCAGTCCCTGGTCCCTAGCTTACCACCCGCAATGTCCCTCCCAGGCCCGGCTTGTGGATCTCGCGCCTCTCCCCGCCCCTCCAGCCCTCTTCCATGCCCTCTGCTGGACAGAGGGACATAGAGAGGGCCCCCACCGTGTGTTTTTTATAGAGGTTGTCTCCTCGCGGCCCGAAGGCCCCCGGCCCCGCTCAATGTGGGGTTACGGGTGCGGGGCCCATGGTGGACCCCGCGGGACATCCAGCAGCGCAAGCCACTGGACGTCCCCTCCCTCTGGTTTTGGTCCGCGCCGGCCGAAGCCGGTACCCTCCATATCTGGAGGGCGTTCCCCTATCCGCCACCCGGGGACGCGTCCGATGGAAGATCCAGAAACTCCACACGGAGGCCATGTGTTTGATTTTGATTACCCAATGGTCTCTTTTCAGTTTTACTAAAAACGAAAGCTTACGTTTAAAATGGATGGATGCTATATGAGGCTCTGGTTCGACATCACAAAATCCTGCATTTTGTGAAGCCTGCAAATGCCGGTATTTTAGAAAATAAGATTTTAAACCTACGGTCTTACCTAGGTTAAAGGAAGATCCTGTACCATTTGTAGTGGTGAGTAAAAGGCTTCAAACCTCTGTAGCATACCTAAAGTTTGTACGTTTGTACATGAAAAGTTGCCGTTTGGTGTACATTATGCCAATCGATAGAAAAAATAATTATCACAAACAACAAATACTCTTTGACAAAATGTCCCCAATTTATTACTAAGTAGTTGTAACGCAAAATACTTTAAAATGATGATAATGGACAATTGAATGAATTAAATTGTTTTTTTTATATTTTATATTTTCAAACGGGAATAACTCAGAAAGTATCACTTAGTTTACTTTTTATTGACGTGCTTACCAACCCCTTTAGGTACGTTGCACAGGACTTTTCTGTTACCTTTGTGTTTTGTTTGCTAAGAAGTTTATTAGAAAGTAAGTAATATTATTTATTACTTATATTTACAGCCTGTGGCGAAAAAAGTAATGGTACTAAGCGACGTAAGAAAATGTTGAACTGGAAGAACTACCAACGAAGCAACCACAGCTCGATGCAGGTGCCCAAACTGACTGAATGCATTCCCCAAAAGAAGAAGCTTTGAATATTATGTTTGAATAGAAAAATTGACAGGAGGTATAATAGAATATTTAATTTTATACTTAATAATTCTATTCTATTTTGTAATGTATATTAGCTTTTATGCATATTTTAAATGTAAAAAAAACATTCAAATGTTTCGTATTTCGTATTGGCAAGTTAGATTTTATTATCTGAATTTACAATTTGTACACTAAAATTTGTCTGCAACAACATTTTTAATTTTCAATTTAACCCTTGTCGAGACCAAGAGTACCATAATGATATAAGTTCTAAATTGGTTCACTGAAAATAATTTGTAAATTTATGTAGATCAAAATATGATTAAGTTAATTCCTCAGATTGAGTGCGATTTCCGCGATAAAAAGTAGCCTACTGTAACTGATGATAAGAAATGTAAGAAAAGTTCAGTATTAATAACTGTGAATATAGTAAAGTTCACTATCTTGCATGTATCCATGTATCCATGCAAGATAGTGAACTTTACTTATTCTCAAATTAAAGGCCCAGACTCGAATCGAGCCATGAATGTATGCTAAGTAATTATTGTAGCAATACCACTCAAGGTTTTAAAAACGTATTTTAACATGGTCGAAGTTGAGTTTTATCTTTACTCTTCTCTCTACTCTTCTTTTCCACTGCAAACCTTATTTGAGGGCAGTATGTAATGTACTGTACATTAACACTCAATAAGCAAGTTGTAAATTCTATACATTTTAATGAGTTATTTCTTTGTGTTTATTTTTGGATTAAAGCTAATTTTATGACTTGATTTTGGCTTTCATTTTATAATGTTAAAACTTCGTTAAATGCAAATATAAGTATAATTAAAGTTCTTCAGTCAATGAATATACCTACCACTAGGTACTGTGTCGCCCATTATGGAAGTAAATGCCCAAGTTACTCCTAAAGAGAGAACTTCGCTCGTTCCTTCCGGCTGGCTTCCCTTATGTTTCGTCCGGTTTTCATTGACATCAAGGTCATCCTACTTAGAAAGAGATGACATTCACTAGTTCGAGCCTCTTTGTCAGGACATTTTTTTGTCAGAGTACTCAATCCTCTTTGATTATTACATCCATGCCTACAACACAAGAATTTTGAATATTAAATAAATGTAATTCCAATAATATTGGAAAACAAAAGCAAAACATCAAATGCTATGCAACAAAACACTAAAAAACAGATTTGAATTTCCATTACACTAACCCCCGGTTTTTCGAACGCTAATAGTTTGTTGATCTATTGTCAACAGCAAAACTACAATGTACAAAAAAGCATCTGACAGCTGTTAACAGTAGATTAACAGACTGTCAGCGTTCGAGAAACCGGGGGTGAAACATTCATATTTAATCAAGGTAAAGTGATACTATAAGATCTTACAACCGCCTTACTTCTTTTGTTTCACTGCTGAAGATATATTAGATCTATCTACGACAAGATAAAGACAGGTCCTATTGTGATGGCCATGAATAGCAAAACCTATCAGGTCCTATTGAATAGAGGAGACTGATTTCTCAATGATCCAGTGCACAAAGAGACTGCTGGACCTACCAGCCGTCTCACTCGAGAATAGAGGCCGCAATAGGCTTGTCCGAACGTTGAAAATTACCCTTTTAGATAACCGCGCAAAAAAAATGCATTAGAGATTATCATTAAATTCATTCACAAATTTATAAACTCAAGTCTGTATTTCAAAGGGGTAAGTAGAGACGAAAGACTGTCACTTGACACGATCCTGACCTGACATTCATTAGTTGCACGCAATAGCATTCACGCACGCCGATTTCGGCTTCTCTGTGTCATCTTTATGTGCAAAAACGATAAGATATCAGAAATTTATTTCAACGTAAAGAATTTACATTCTGTTTTTGAATGTCAATGTAGGTACTTACAATGCAAATTTTAGCCACTGCCTTGGGGCCGAATGTAGTGGAGAAAAAGGCAGCAAAAATCTTCACTCTGACCATCTTTTCTCAAATCTCCATAAATCTAATACTTTGGTATGAATGTCCATCTACCTAGGAAGCTCAAGAGTTAAGACCCATGAGTGCAATCAATGCTTACATGTTCTAATCCCTTTTGATCTTAAAACCCATCGCAACGACAGGGCGAACTTGTCGCCTTGTCAAGTCGCCGCGTCAGACGCAACGTTGTCATTTGCTTCTTTGCTTCTGGCGTCTTGTCGTCGCGACTCGGCGACTCTGACGCCAAGCGTGCGGAGATTCTAACAAAATACATGAAAATTGACGGCCGCAGCCTGTCGTCGCGTCTAGTCGCCGAGCTGTCGCCTGTCGCGTGTCGCAAGTGTGCGCCTAGGCTTAGCTAGTCTACCTCTATCTCCTAGGTATATCTCGCACTAAGGGCGGGTAAATAATCCTAAATCACTACGGAGCCAGCTTCTATGGCATATCAAGATTGGCAGGCACAATGCCGCGGAAGCAGATTTATTTATGCGGGTGTGGAAGTTAGCCCCAGGACTCATTCCGCCTATTGGAACTTATGATTTAGCTCCGCGTAGGGTGCTATTAAGAATTGAACCGTAAAGACGTGATAAATCCACCAATAAATTCACGCTTTCCGGGTACAATAAAAACAATTTATGCCTCTTTCAGAGTCACACGCGTAAGGCCTATGCAAACATTTCTAAACTTAGCGCTTTTTCAGGTCATGAAGTTTGCAAGACATCAACAGTAGTAGTCACATTTGCTGAATTACATGTTTGTCGCTCCTTTTGGTACCTACACTATAAAAGCAATAGAATGCCAATGAGTAGATACTTGTAATGTAATTTCTGTGTACAATAAATAATACGAGAATTCTATCTATCTATACTCCACTTCCCCGAATCACACGAATACAGGATTTAACTAAATGCCCATATCGTCTGCTTACAGGTCAAACCACAGAAGTGCAATTATGAGAAACTTTAATTTTAAACTTTAAAATAGCGGTTGACCTTTTTCTAATTGCAATATGTCTTTTTATTATTTCGAATGGTGGACTGACTATTTCGGTGTATGAGACCTAATATAAAACACTTCTTTCTTTAATTTAGCTTAACAAAAAACATTATCTAAAACGTGACAAGATAGATAAAGCGGTTTTACGTGTCCGTATAGTTGGCTTTCACATGGTCGATTTCAGTAATTCTTAGTATGTCACAGAACTGTGTATTAATAGTGCCTAATAGTGCTACATGGCACAATTAGCTAGGAAAAATATTTCCCGAGATATTAAGGCGACTCACTGAGGCAGCCTACTAGACGTCTTGTTAGCAGACACATCACGAACGGCTGTATATAGAGTTATGATTTGTATGCCAGATAATTGTGCGCTAATAGTGCTCCCTACATGCCAAGTTTCCAAAATAGTGCTTCAATACAAGCTGAGAAAACATACCCTATTGTTGAGGCAGCCAACTAGACGCTTTTTCTTACCATGATTTCTTCGTAACGGCGTAGAGTTTTAAAACAAAAAATATACCAAATAACTATGCGTTAATAGTGCCTCTTAATGAAATACAAATGCCCCCGAATCACCTATGCGTTTAGCCAAGAAATTAATGCAAACTTTTACATCATACATTACGGTTCTGGTACATGTAAGGACAAAAGTGAAAAAATAGTATCTATGAGCAAATATGGCAAGGACTAAAGTATCCGAAGTTGGTTCAACGCTTTTAAAAAAGTTAGCAAGAGAGTGGTCTCGGTAATTTGCCTGTTGCGTATTGGGACACACCCGGTTTTTTGAGATTTCCGTTCATTTTCAAAAATAAGTTATAATGTTATACTAGTTAGTTCTTGAAGTTAGAACTTGTAAATAATAAGTACAAACTATGCTTTCAGACTAATTAAAATAAACACTTGTATGATTATGATTATTACTATTCTGTGACGATTTGCTTTCTGTGCGATTTGTGTATCCACATAAAAATAAGATTAATTTCTGTTCGTACGGTAACTACTCCACTTAGTTAATTTTTCCAGTATCTGGCAATATAGTGTTAGGCGCATATATTTTTTCCTCAGAAACGATTTGTTCTTTTATCACTTAAGTAATTTTGGCTTATTTGCTTTTTTTCCTACGTGGCGTTTAGTTGTTAAGTGCCTATGAGGTACATTTTATTTTAATTATTACTGAGCATCGTGTTGTGACTGAAATGTTACTAGTTTTCTAAACATATTCACATTTTGTATTGATTATAATAATAAATGATTAATATAATATTATTATAATAATGAATAGGACTAAATACTTAAATTTGTGATCTCAATGTTCTTAAAACACATAGTATATACTATATTGTGATATACGAGTAGATTTATAATACCTAACTTATCCTAATACTGTGTACCTGTTGCTTTGTTAAAATTAATAAAACTCAAGACAGTTTAAGTGCATTTTATTTACATTCTTTAATAAAATATTAATCCAATTTTCAATAAAAATCAAATTTAGGTCAAAGTTACAGAAAAAAAATTATAAATATTTTGTTGGTTTTGCTTCAACTTCCACATGTTTTTTATTTTGTTAAGGCAACTTTTATTCTAATATAAATTCTAAAAAAAGATATGTATTATATTTTTACGATACCTTCCTTAATCAAAGCTTGTCGGTTAGTCATTTTTTCCCATCTCTACTTTTACGGAAAATCTTTAAAACTAAGCATTTAAGAGTGTAGGACGCTGTGGGTAGACTCTTCGAAATTAGAGTTAGAATTACAGAAAAACGAACGAACGAAGCCTTCGACACTAACTAGTACAATATTACGCCGAAGAGCTCGCGCCATCGCACGCCTAGTTAAAAAAGTATTGTATCTCAGAAACTACAAGATATACCTAAAAGAACTTAATTTTCAAAAGAAAAAAAAAAAATTATTTTTTTTAGGTAATCAGCCATAACATAACATACCTATTCTGTGAAAATGTTGACTGGTTACTGCTAAGTTACAGCCCTTCAAAGGTTGGTTAGGGAAAGACAGACAGTGAAGGCAGAGTAGGTAAAAGAGTCTCGATAGACACCCTGGGAACAACACCCTAAAACCAGGAACATCCCACTAAAGCGGGTCATCTGGACATACGGTACAACATTTGAAATATTATTCTCTTTTTGAGCTTCGCCACCGCAGTCGTACACAATTTGTGAGGGAGAACGTAAACGAATACCGTGTCTTGTTCATCATTAGCCCACTATTGACCACCAATGCCAAAGACACGCAGTGTACGCAGCGCAGCCTGCTTTGTAGCAACTAGCCACTAAGTGGATGGCAGTGAGTGTAATATTAACTTTTCTGCTTGACGGTATCATATAATTGTTGCAAACAATTTTCACCCTAATTGCGTTTTCATAAGACTTCATTTTAATTGATTCCAAAATTATTGTTTAGTACGTAGCAGTTCGCATTAATTTCTTGGCGAAACGCATAGGTGTTTCGGGGACATTTGTGTTTCACTAAGAGGCACTATTAACGCACAGTTATTTGGTATATTTTTTGTTTTAAAACTCTACCCGTTACGAAGAAATCATGGTAAGAAAAAGCGTCTAGTTGGCTGCCTCAACAATAGGGTATGTTTTCTCAGCTTGTATTGAAGCACTATTCTGGAAACTTGGCATGTAGGGAGCACTATTAGCGCACAATTATCTGGCATACAAACCATAACTCTATATACAGCCGTTCGTGATGTGTCTGCTAAGTAGACGTCTAGTTGGCTGCCTCAGTGAGTTGCCTGAATATCTCCGGAAATACTTGTCCTAGCTAATTGTGCCTTGTAGCAGGCACTATTAATACACAGTTCGGTGGCATACTTGAAATTACTAAATTCGACCATTTGAAAGCCAACTATACGGACACGGTTTTACTGGTTCTATTTTTGACACGAGTATTTTGACATACTCAAGAAAGTATCTTATATTAAAAAAACAATAATATCTACTGAATATCCCCAAACATTAATGTTGTCTTTTATTTAGTAATAAATAGAATAACATAAATAAATGAGCTTTTGGTATGTACTTCCGGAGAAATGTGACTGTTTTATGGCGCCCCTGCAATATGATGTCGGCTATGAAAGTATCTTCCGATTTATGGCCGACAAATATCGCTCGATTTTATTGCTCATACTATAATATTTAAGAAGATTGGGTACATTATGAACGCTAGTTAATAAAAATCTCTTGTTACAATCGTGAAACTACTCTGACATAGTGTACAGCAGGTTTTTTTAATAAAAAAATATGAAATTGGCTACGTTGCGGCACCGTTACGACCAGTATGTTTTTTTTAAAAATGCCAAAATAATGTAAACCCCATAATATGTAGGTCTAATGTAATGAGTCTTATTATCCTAGACGGGAAGGCAGAAAATAAGATTTGCTCTTTGACTTTCTTTCGTTTCATTTTTTTAATTCAAATGTTTTTATTCACAATAAAAAATAAAATGTTTACTTTATTAAATCAATTGTCTTCCTTATTCTTGAATTGTGTCTTGCTCAACGGTGCTGCCATTGCTGGATTCCGCTATTCCTTATTCCTTGTTAGTTATTTCATATTCCTTATTCTTATACCTTTTTTTTTTCATTGTGTAATGGGCTTCAAAGCTATTAGTTTCACAATTAATAGATTACATGGAGAAGAAACTAACAAAGAACTCGTCGTGTATTCTTTTCAAAACAGTTTTAGCCTATTTTGCAATCCTTAAAAAATAAATATTATTACCCCTGGATAAGTTGAACACTAGACACAGTTATGCTCTGATTAAATTTAATATTAAACTACAGGTCAGTTAAGTAAAGCTGGCACGTTCAACACATTTACACGTTGCGCTTGTGTAGTGTCTGTGAATAAGCGCGCGGCGTGACGTGTACTGCCGCACATCATGAAAAGTCTGCCCGTCTCTCTTGCGCGCGGTCTAGCTTATGAGTGTGAAGGGGACAGTTATAGTTTTACTTTTGCTACTGTTTATAAATACAGCGTGATCTTTTTAGTATTCAACCGTATGTGCGTTTCAATGAGGGATTTTTCTGACAGCTAAGAAAAGTAGTTCCAAATAAGCCGTTTTCAGAAGAACTTAAAAAAACGAATGGCTGTCAAAGGAATGCAATTTTTGACCTCAGCCGAATAGCCATGTGTGATACATCATCGAGCTGAATAAAAGTTACTATGAAGTCAACAGCCAAATGTTTGTCCTTTCGAAGTTATATTGTATTGAAAAAAAAACTAACATTTTCAATACAATATAACTCCGAAAGGACAAACATTTGGCTGTTGGTGTAATAGTTGGTGTAATAGCATAACCTATTCGATGATGTATCACACATGGCTATTGGGCTGAGGTCCAAAATTGCATTCCTTTGACAGCCATTAGATTTTTTTTTTTTTAGTTCATCTGAAAACGGCTCATTCATCCAGTAACTGACCACTGAACGTCCGTGACCCTTTGTTACATAATTAAATTATAATTCAATTGTTGAGGATTTCTGGGGTAATTATTTTCTGTTTTGCTAAAGATTTTCTTAGGTGAAATTATTTTTGTTCATGTGAAAATTTATTGAAAATAAACTATTTTGTGACCATTGATTCCACCTTATTTTTAATACTTTTCGCTCGAATTTGCTAAAAATATATTATAACAAGTAACACATACAATATTTGTATTTACTTATCTACAACGCACCCATCTTACTAAAACCGCATTTTGAATCAAAATCATTTATTTTTAAACATACTGTATAGTGAAATTGCATAAGTGTGAGTACTGTGAACGTGCCAGCTTTAGATAACTGACCTGTACTGTTTAACACCACACATCCTTGTCTTCCAAATAATCGTTGATTTTATAATAAGTTTTTTTGCAGTGTGCTTAACACAATTCTTAAACGGCGTTGAAAGTGACTCTTTCATTAATCAAAATTATTATTAAAATTAAATTCATTAATCAAAGACAGCATGCACAGCGGTAGCGTAATGAATACCAGACGCGTCATATTCTTGAGTTCCTATATTTTGTAATTTAATAACATTGGTTAATTTATTGGAGCAATACATTTCAGTGACTGTTGATTGACATAGACAATTGAAATCGCCGATCTGCGGTGATTACACTTCGAGGTTAAAATCATTCTCTCTCTCTCTCACTCTCTCTCTCTGATTCTCTCTCTCTCTCTCTCTGATCCTCTCTCTCTCTCTCATTCTCTCTCTCTCTCGCATTCTCTCTCATTCTCTCTCTCTCTCTCTCTCTCATTCTCTCTCTCTCTTTCTCTATATATATCTCTCTCTCTCTCTCTTACTGTGTGTGTGGCGAGAAGACTCGTGTCCTACAGTAGAGCGTCGCCATCATAGACATTTGCGTCCGTTATGGTGGATTAAAGCTGTGCCTAAAGCCCGATTTACACTTCAATAAGTACAGTAACGAGCTAACTCGCCGACGACGACGCAAGTTAACTCACTACTGTACTTATCGAAGTGTAAATCGGGCTTAAGGGCTTGCATTATTAATAAAACCGGCTAAGTGCGAGTCAAACTCGTGCACGAAAGGTTCCGCACTATCATCTATACAACATGTGAATATTTCCAGCGACCGTTGGCGTTGTTAAAATATAGAAAAAACGGCAAAGAAAGCACGTTGATGTATTGGATCCCTCTTAAATATTTATTTTATTTTAACCTCGTAAGGGCCAATGTACTAAAAAAAGTATGAAAACAATTGTTATTTTCAAGGTCGAGCCTTACGAGGCTATTTATTTATTTTTAAAGTCAATATACAACTTTTTTTTTTATCTGAAGACAAAGTTTATTATTCATTATTATAATATCAACATATGGACAAAACTTAAATAACATACTCTATAAACTAATTAAAATAATTACCTAGCACTGGACCGGATGGGTTGGCGTGAAAGAGAAGAGGCCTATGCCCAACAGTGGGCTCTATTTACGGGCTGATTAGATAGATAGATAGATAGATTACCTAATAAAACTAATCTAAACTAAATTCCTAAAGTAAATATTCAACTAAATATTCTGTGAATATTTAAAGCGTCTAATTGTTGCGGTTATTAAATATCGAGCAAAAAAGTCCCGAAAATAGCCTCCACTGAGATGTACTGGGCAAAGGAGTGCGGGGGTAAGCCAACAGGGCCTAGATTCTGCTAATGCATTGTAGAACAATAACAGTTGCATGAATGCATTGATTTCATTTCATTGCCGATTCCCGTGAGCGCGAGCTCGTGACCGTTATAATGGCGGGACCATAATGTTTAAGCCATGAGATTTGAAATTCGTCTATCTCATAATTTAGTACCTTTTTCGTACCTATTCGTACCTCCAATAAAAAAATTCTACCTCTTCCAGCCTACCTACAATTTAACGAAATGCATGGTCCCGCCATTATAACGTTGGATAATGGCGGGACCATATGAAAATACTATAGTTATGCAAAATCAAAGCATTGTAGGTTTTACTACCTAATTTCTACCTCCCGAATATCATCGACTTTTAGTTTTACAAGCAATGTGAGCTTTATAACAGCGAGAAGAAAATTTTTAAATTAGCAGAATTTAAATCTGTCTATGTCATAATTTCGTACCTTTTTCGTACCTATTCGTACCCGCAATAAGAAATTTCTACCTCTTGTAGTCTTCCTACAATTTAACAAAATGTATGGTCCCGCCATTAGCACATGGATGATGACGTGATCAATGAAAATACTGAAGTTATTCCAAATCAAATCATTGTAGGTTATTCTACCTAATTTCTACCTCCCGAATATCATCGTCTTTTAGTTTTACAATCAATAGTAATGAATATATTGGAAAAAATCCGTAGTTCAGAAACACTAATTTATTATATACTTCGGCCGCTGGGAGAATGCGCTCCTGACACCTATCTATTTCATGTGACTAGGATGGGCGATTATCAACGTTAGCATTCCTTACGTTATTCGCTAAACTAGCTTTTGCCAACGACTCACGATTTATATTCGAATATGTAAAAAAAACAACAAAATTATGTTACTTTATTTTTTATTGTACAAAATAGTAACACTAAAACTTAATTAAAGGAACTTAACCTAAGTGAACATAAAATAATTACGTGCACATCGCTATGCACGTTATGCGTTCGTATGAGCGATATTATTTTCGTTATTTTTGGTACATCACCAGAAAATTATACGGAACCTTGGTGCGGAACCACGGATTTTATGCACGAACATTAAATATTGATTCCTTTTTTATCTAACATTTAATCACCACGCAAAATATAACATTGGATGTAAGTTTACAGAATGGTGTAGTTTCAATCATAATTATCTGCTAACAGGACAAATAGACCTTAAAAATATTTTAATCGAAAATTCAACGCCACTTTAAAGTTACGTGCGTCGTCCGTTCTATCGCAACCTGTCAGGATCGTATTCTCCCAGCGGCCGGACTTTAGTAATAAATAAAATTTAACACCACAGACTAAGTATAATAACCTGAGAATAATAGACCATCTTAGGATGCATACAGGGTGTCCCAAAAATGACACGTCACAGTGACAACGGGAGGTAGACAAGCTCAATAGGCATCAAACCAACCTAACAAGACCTCAGTTAAAGTTGCACGGTTTTCGAAATATTGCCAATTAATTTTTTTTCTAAATTTTTACGATTTTTAACAAGTTGAATGATATAAATGTCTTATTGTAGCGTGAGGCAATGATTTTTACTTGTTACCGGTGGCTTTCTGAGTTCCTAGTTTTAATCGAGCATTAAAAATTCATACATTATTGAATTAAGATGCATGTGTTATACCATTTCGGAAAGGTATAACACACGCATGTTTTTGGAGTTATTTGTTCGTAGTAATTTTTTTTTCACGGCAAAGTTGAAAATAATTTTTCAATGCAAAATTTATTTTAAGTTTAATCCAGTATTTTTCCATAGTTATCGACAAATAACACTTTGATCATCTTATTTAACTATTCGATTTGTGCCCGAATACAAATAACAAAAACAAACACGAGGGCTATCTAACTTAATGTTAGTACTCAACTTGTTTAAAAACCAATTGGGAATATCTCGAAAACCGGGCATCTTTTACTGAGGTCATGTTAGGTTTGTTCGATGTCTCTTGAACAGGTCTACCTTCTTTATCACTGTGACGTGCCAATTTTGGGACACCCTGTATAATAAATGATTATTGACAGCTGTCAATAATATATTCTGTGTTTATGAGCGAAATCACGTTATGTAGTCACGATCTCTTCTTAGGTCGATATAAACCGGTTTGATAGCACACGCAAACCGACTTACAAACAGAACCGCAAAAATCTATCTAAACCGGGATGAAACAGAGTTACAAGCCGCAATGAATGACACAGTCGATGCGAGGCTGCGATCTGCAGTGGCACGGTTTGCGTCGTCTTTAACCGATTGGGTCAGTCTCACTATTCCCATTGAGCTTTCCCATTGATGGTGATAGTGATACTACTTGTATCACTATCCCCATTGCGTTTATATACCGCTACTATTTGCGACCAATAAAACGCACGATATTATGACCTCTTTATTATTGTTTTGATATCTATACAGGCAATTATTAGATATACATAAATAATTACTAAAAGCCCAAATAAAATTTTATATTGCGTAGATTTGTTTTTTTCTGTAGGATAGTTATATTATTTTACACCCGACGTTTAAAAAAAAACCGCTCCAAATGGGAATAATGAGACATTTGGAGGAGAACATAAGTCTCGCTATTACCATTCGGCGTTTCGTAATTCAATGGGAATAGTGAGACTGATTTGAAAAAAAAGTGCAGTCTCAGTATTACAACTGCAATGGGTAATGGGAATAATGAGATCTACCCAACCGATTCGGCGCACCCGTGCGAGGGTTTGCACCGATTTGGCACTATCGTTCGGTTTGAAGACGTAAACCGTGTCGCCGCGGTCCGCACGCGCTGACGCTTATTTGGTTTGACGACGATACCGGAATTATGAACGTTAATTTAACTCATACTTTAGTTTCGTTTTCGGTAGAGACCAAGAACTAATTACAATTCAACATCTACTTTTCTAAGTCTCAGAACTTCTTTTTCATAGCCTTCATCATCAACCCATTATGTCCCCACCCCACCGAGGGGCACGGGTCTCTTCCCTGAGGAAGGTATAGGCTATACTCCACTACGGGGGCCAAGTCCGGATTAGTGGAGGCTTGTAAGAATAGTGGCCGGTTTTACTCTCAGTAGTAGTCAAGCCGCCCTAAGGCCTCTGACATGGCTTAACGACTGCCATCTATCGACAGCAGCCGGCACCAAGTACTTAACGTGCTTTGCAGACCACGAAACGGAAAAATGCTACTAGAGTTAGTCATAGACAGTCACACAACCATGCATTGAACGCGCCATCCATTGCTTAACGCTGTTTAAAATCACTAAGGCAGCCGGGGCTACGAGCGATTCATTTCACAGCCTTCGAGGGAGTTAAAACAAAGAAATAATATTCTTACATATAACTATTTTTATTCAGATCAAGAAATATTAAATAATTTGTGGTACTGAAAGTAATTGTGTCCGTATTCTTGGCTTAGAATATCTCTTGAAATACTTGTTCTAGCTAATTGTGTCTTGTAGCACTATTAGGAATTATTGATACACAGTTTGGTGGCATACTTGAAATTACTGAAATCGACCACGTGATAGTTAATACGGACACAAGTAATTTACAATTAAAAATAAAATAAAATTTTTTTGTTGAATCCTATACAGAGTACACAATTAATTAATCATCAGTTACTAAGCAGTTGGTGCCGGCTGCCATCGAGTCGACGCTGTCGATGGCAATTGTTAAGCCAAGTCAGATGCCTTATAGTGGCTTGAATGAAACCTTCTGACAATAAGACCAGCCACTAGTCTTACAAGCCTCCACCAATCCGCACCAGACCCCAGTAGTCGAGTATGGCCTATACCTTCCTCAGGGAAAAGAAACGTGCTCCTCGGTGGGGATACAATGAGTTGATGATGACTAATCAGTAGTTTTATTCATTATCATGATAGGCTATTTGACAGTATGAAAAAAAACAGTTTTATTTATACGTCTTCGTATAAATTATTATTTATTAGTAGAAAAACATGAAAGAATTTAAAATGATCACTTTCTTAGGTTTCCATAATACCAACAAAAATATAAGATGATTTTCAGAAATCGGTCAAATAGCCTATTAGTGTATAACTAACATTGAAGACGAATACGAACGTTATTAAGTTTGTGTCTAGTCGACTTATTTAGTCATAATCGCGCAAGTGCAAGTGCTCAACCACAACTCGGACTGATTTAAGCGACGCAAGTTCCAATCCAAAGTGCAAACCGTATCGCCCGCGCGGGGCCGCGCTCTCAACAGACGGCAAGTCTCGCGACACAACAAGCATGAGTGAGAGAGAGTCAGCAATATCTACAAACCGCTCGCTCGGCGGGCTCAGCTCGTTAAAGATCGGTATGATGTCGGCCCAAGCCGACTTATACGGTTTGTGGCTCAAACCGGTTTGGTATAGATCAAGCCGTAACATCCCTAATGGACATGCCATGGCACCATTACCTCGGTATGAAAGAATTTTTTAATGGGAACTAAGGATTTTGTCCAATATATTCATTACTATTGATTGTAAAACTAAAAGACGATGATATTCGGGAGGTAGAAATTAGGTAGAATAACTTACAATGATTTGATTTGGAATAACTTCAGTATTTTCATTGATCCCGTCATCATCCATGTGCTAATGGCGGGACCATACATTTTGTTAAATTGTAGAAAGACTACAAGAGGTAGAAATTTCTTATTGCGGGTCCGAATAGGTACGAAAAAGGTACGAAATTATGACATAGACAGATTTAAATTCTGCTAATTTAAAAATTTTCTTCTCGCTGTTATAAAGCTCACATTGCTTGTAAAACTAAAAGTCGATGATATTCGGGAGGTAGAAATTAGGTAGTAAATCCTACAATGCTTTGATTTTGCATAACTATAGTATTTTCATATGGTCCCGCCTAATTCCAACGTTATAATGGCTAGACCATGCATTTCGTTAAATTGTAGGTAGGCTGGAAGAGGTAGAATTTTTTTATTGGAGGTACGAATAGGTACGAAAAAGGTACTAAATATGAGATAGACGGATTTCAAATCTCATGGCTTAAACATTATGGTCCCGCCATTATAACGGTCACGCGAGCTCGCATATAAATAATACGGTATTTGACACTATCAACAATAAATTATTTGAGATACTCGATTAAAACAAAAATTACAAAATGATTCGGAAAATGTATTTCTTTTAATAATTTACTAGTTATTACAATTTTTAAATAGATGAAACTTAAAAAGAGAGCTCTGAAATGTGACGTCACAAGCAAGTATTTTCATACAAAATTCCGTTTTAAAAGTACCTAACTCATTTGACATCTTGTCAAATACCCAATTCTAGGCGTAATGCGTCATTGGAAAAAAAAATGTCACGTGACCCAACTATAACTAATCTATCTATCTAATCTCTTTAAACGAGCAATTCTTGTATGTATATTTATATATAATCAGAATCTCGGAAACGGCTCCAACGATTTTCACGAAATTTTGTAGGCAGATGCTTTCGGGGGCGTTTAATTAACATAACATAAACATAAACATAAACATTTACATACAGGCACATATATTGCTAATTGATCTAACTAGGTTACATTTTTAGAAAACGTTGTTTTATCCGTGTTTTAAGGCAATTGAAATTTGCTATAATAACATACAGAGGTAAATTTCGCGTCTAACTGCAAGGTTGGGATAGTCCTGACGGGAAAACGGGCGACCCGTTTCGGGCTGATTTCAAGAGACCCGGTTCGAGTTGTGATGTTTTTTTCCAAGTTCTTTTTTTGTTGAAAAAGGATTATTTTAATTTTATATTACACATTTTATATTACAAAAAAAAGTACCGAGCAAAGCTCGGTCACCCAGGTACTTGAACACTTTAATTTTCCGTCGTAACTTGAAATATTAATTAGGGAATGAATTCCACTCGCCTTTTAAGATTGTCCCAAACGTGTAAGCTAGGGTATTCCCACGGCATCAAGGTACTACGTGAGTGGTCAAGGCGAGTGCGAATCATTCCCTAATGAATATTTCAAGTTACGTCGGAAAATTAAAGTGGGCGGTTAATTGTGCCTCTGAGTGTATAATGTATTCAGAATCGGGGCCTAGGGTCTACATTCTGGTAATGCATTGTAGTACAGTGACAGATGCATGAACAGGGCGATTTAGTTTCATTGCTGCTTCAAATCTGTGCGCGCATGTATGTATATTAAACCTTTTAGTCGTCAATGGTATGAAAAACACGTCACGACCCGATACACGATCTGTCATCGTACCATATCATCCTTTGATCCTTAGCCAACACCCACCTCTCACCACAATAGGGAAAGGATGAAAATATCAGAAGTGCTTGATATTTTTTTTGGTGATAGGAATAACCTTCCTTAACGCGGGAAAAAAGTTTCAATTTTTTTGGCCCCGTAGTTAATTTTTAAATATACTTAATATTCCATTCATTCGTAGTTCTGGGCTTAGTACGGCATATCAGACATATTCCTTAGTCCGCTACGTATAAAAAAAAATCCACCTTGAAAAGCTGTCATTGTCACCAGATTTTTTTTTCATACGTAGCGGACTAAGGAATATGTCTGATATGCCGTACTAAGCCCAGAACTACGAATGGAAAAATATTAAGTATATTTAAAAATTAACTACGAAGCCAAAAAAATTGAAACTTTTCTCGCGCTAAGGAAGGTTATTCCTATCACCAAAAAAAATATCAAGCACTTCTGATATTTTCATCCATTCCCTATTATAATTTTTAATGACTCGATGGGCATACATAGTATTAGTTAACTACGTATGCGTGACCACGGCATCTGCAACGTTGTAGAAACATCGAGAGTAAGGGCCGACACACATAACCGCGTTGCGACGCCGCAACGCTAAAAACGGCAGTTTGCGTTGCGGTGTCGCGAAAAAGAGCGTTGTATTGTCGTACGGTAGGGTAACGAGTTCCTCGTGATTTTTGTGGATAGACGTGTCTCTGCGATGGATCGTAATAAACTTATTGCTTATTTGTTATTAAGAAGACATTACTGTTTTAAATGTACAACTCCGCCATTTTCAATACCTTTCTTAAATATGTAACTTATTTTAAAAGAAAACACTACACTACTCACCCAGTTTGGATTTTTCGCTAGCGTCTTTTTCGTTGTAATTATCATAAATGATTCACAAATGCTTTTCCATGCCTCTTGTTTTATAAATTTGTCTTTATAAGTTTCGTCACTAGAATCCCACAAACAAGGGCGTTCCTGAATCAAAGATATAAATGAATCTAACTATATCAACGTCAGACATTTCATTTTTAAAACTGCTTCTGGGTTTACGCGTGTTGTTTGCAAAAGTGCTAGAAGCAAACTGAATCATTGTCAATAAGTACGGGCGGAATCACATTACCGCGTTGCGGCGCCGCGCCGTTTACATCGGCGGTGGCGTCGCCGCCGATTTTAGCGGCGTGGTGCCACACCGCGACGCGAATTTTAGCGGCACGGCGTGATACTCGTTGACAATGATTCAGTTTGTTTCTAGCACTTTTGCAAACAACACGCGTAAACCCAGAAGCAGTTTTAAAAATGAAATGTCTGACGTTGATATAGATTTATTTATATCTTTTGCTCAGGAAAGCCCTTATTTGTGGGATTCTAGTGACGAAACTAATAAAGACAAATTTATAAAACAAGAGGCATGGAAAAGCATTTGTGAAATTATTTACGATAATAGGGTAGTTTCCAGGGTCAAAATAATTAAATTCTATTTAGTCCGTATTGTAGATTATAAAAAAATATTGGACACGTATTTTTTCTTTTTTCGATTAAACAAAAAGTAACAAAGATATAGCCCATTAAAGTTACGTGTGACGTCACTCTATGCTAAAAAATGCAGCACGGCGTGACGTCACACGTAACTTTAATGGGCTATATCTTTGTCATTTTTGGTCTAATTTACAAATAAAAAAATACGTGTCCCTTATTTTTGAATAATCTAACAGACAGACTAATTACATTTTTTAGGGCAACTAGCCTATTACAACGAAAAAGACGCTAGTGAAAAATCAAAACTGGGTGAGTAGTGTGGTGTTTTCTTTTGAAATAAGTTACATATTAAAGAAAGGGATTGAAAATGGCGGAGCTGTACATTTAAAAGAGTAATGTTTTCTTAATAACAAATAAGCAATAAGTTTATTACGATCCATGGCAGCGACACGTCTATCCACAAAAATCACGAATAACTGGTTACCCTACCGTACGACAATACAACGCTCTTTTTCGCGACGCCGCAACGCAAACTGCCGTTTTTAGCGTTGCGGCATCGCAACGCGGTTATGTGTGTCGGCTCTATGACGCCGTGCCGCTGAAATTCGCGTCGCGGTGCGGCACCTCGCCGCTAAAATAAGCGGCGCGGCGCCGCAACGCGGTTATGTGTTTCGGCCCTAAAGGTAATTAATTTTACGTAATAAATAAATCAACTCTCACCACACCGATAAAACTTGTGACGGCCAACCTCTAATAGGTAAAGGAACTGATAAGAAATAAATTAGGACAAAAATAAAACATATATCGAAAACTGTGAATACAGTGTATTACATGTCCAGCAATACTAATAGCCTGTCGGTATAATAATAATAACAAAGAAATGTTTACCTTACCTTAAATAGTCCCTGACTAAGAATTATCACAAGCACGAAAAAGTCTTATTTATTATGCAATGTTCCATCATTGTCAATTTAAGTCTGTGTTGCTTTATACTTCCATGCCACTTTCTTCCTTATTTTTTACGCCATTCACTTGTTGTAGAGAATCTTCGGGGTCTATTCTGGAAGCTTGGCTGTCGCCATGGTCCACTCCATGGAATGATGTTTTGGTGCTCATCTGAGAAAAAAAAATCTGATGGGAGAGAAGCGCCAAGCTAGCGAGTGTAATACTGTTTGCTTTTTTTTTGTTTTTATTTTTATAGGAAGCAAACAGCGGTGGTGGCGTAGTAGGGTTGACCTTTGCTTCTCGATCATGAGGGTCTGGGTTCGAACCACGCATGTACCAATGACTTTTAGTTACGTACATTAAATTTGTTTGCACAGCAACACCATTCGCTGATAAATTGTGCCCGGATAACGGCGACAGGCTTGCCACTTGTCACGTTTGGGACCTAATAAACTCGGCAAAACGTGGGTCCAGTTCTAGAGACTGGTGCCTCTGCCTACCCCTTCGGGGATAACGGGCGTGAGTTTATTATTTTATTTATTTTAGGAAGCAAACAATAAAATGCACTGAATATCCAATCTGCACGAATCTATATTAATAATTTCGTTCGGGTCTACGGTAGACTCGAACGATATGCACACCAAATGAAAGAGCGTAAAAAAATAGTTGATCTGAGTCGACAACATATGGGCGGAAAATTCGTATTATCGAGCAGCATCAATATAAAAATTATTAAATTCAACAATGGCGTTGCTAAGTAAATATGTCAATGTCATCATTGTTGTGTTAGTGTCACAAGTTTTCATTGTGAAATGTTATGGCCGGTTTACATTATTTTAGTGTTTAGGAGAGTGCTATAATACAATTAGAGAGGCAAGTGCATTAGTACATTACTAGACGTTCGAGTGAACGTTTATATTTCTTCCAGTAGAGTGTCACTTCGTCGACGTCGCGAAATATGCGCTATCCTACTCAAAATACTGTTACGGGCTAGCGTTCTGGATTTGGATGTAAAACGCCAATGACAACTTCTTAGGATTTATTCACGCAGGGTCTGGTCTGCAGGTCTTCACGACACGAAGTTCACACGTAGAATCCAATCGCAGGTCCAATCGAAGTCCAATAGTATCGCTGAGGTCGTAGGTTATCGCTCGTATCGCAGGTATGTTCGCTCGAAGTTCACTCTTCGCTATTCCAAACGGAACTGACTGCGCGCCGCGGCGGCCGCTATTTATATCCGGCCGCAAGGGCTCTAGAACATTCCCGTACCTACGTGCCTACTCGAGGCAACGTCGCTCGAATAGTAACCCATTCAAAGACTTTTGAACCTTACGCTAGTGGACATACGAGTCATTATTGCTTGCAGCGTTTATTGTTTACTAAAACGCAGCATGCGGCGACTATTCGATAGGCTTCTAGAAGGCTCTATTCTAGATGGTTCGGGATAGGACCGCGACAATACTATGAGTTTTAATGGAACACATAAGTAAGTTTGATAATTCGAGTTAATGAAAAAAACACGCACCCGTCACGAGTCACTTGCGCACTCTTCTAAAGTTCTCACTAAATTTTTAGTTTATACACAGATAAGTAACGAGGATAGTAACGCGCTCAGGTGTTACTGGATAGACCAAAAGAAACCAATTCTATTTTGATTTGACCAGAGTGTAAAGTAAAGCACTCTCCTAAACACTAAGATAATCTAAACCGGCCCTTTGATCTAATAGGGAATGGATGAAAATATCAGAAGTGCTTGATATTTTTTTTGGTGATAGGAATAACCTTCCTTAACGCGGGAAAAAAGTTGAAATTTTTTTGGCCCCGTAGTTAATTTTTAAATATACTTAATATTTTTCCATTCGTCGTTCTGGGCTTAGTACGGCATATCAGACATATTCCTTAGTCCGCTACGTATGAAAAAAAAATCCACCTTGAAAAGCTGTCAATGTCACCACAGATTTTTTTTTAATACGTAGCGGACCAAGGAATATGTCTGTTAAGCCGTACTGAGCCCAGAACTACGAATGGAAAAATATTAAGATTATTTAAAATTAACTACGAAGCCAAAAAAATTGAAACTTTTTTCTCACGTTGAGGAAGGTTATTCCTATCACCGAAAAAAATATCAAGCACTTCTGATATTTTCATCCATTCCCTATTTGTTAACTTCATGGTGTGTGGAATACCGTGGCATCCAAAATGGTTATTATAATCTGTGCCAACTGAGAAGGTGTAGTAAGTAATCTGTGGTGTTTTTCATTCGCGGGAGCTCAGAAGAAGGTCCTTCTTCTGAGGGCGGGAGGGAAGACAATAATTTGACATAGAGTTTTGGAAGGGTCTGAAAAATAATTGAAAAAGGAAATCAAAGTCATAAATTGATCTTTATTGTTTTGCTTAGTTAGGTACCAATAAACTTAGTGAAATGAAAAATCCACTAGATAAGAAAAATACCAAAAATTAAAATTATGAAGAAAAACATGTGGTCAATACAAAACTAAAAGCTGTAAAGCCAAAGAGAGGGAGCTGTTTTTAGTTGATTAGCCAAGTGGATTCTACGTCTCATACGTCATTAGATTCACTAGCTGTTAACTAAATTCAATGCTGTTAAGTTTATGAAGGAAGCTCATTTAGTAATTTGTTATGAGGTACCCATGACAAAGTTATGATAAGTATCCGATTTTCGCCTTGCATTCCTTCGTGAGTAGCCAGAACACGTAGAAAAGAGCAAGATTGGCTATCCGTAATAGTGTGCTGGTTCCAATACTGATGTAAGCATGGTAGCGAGATTTGGGTATGGCAGAAGTCAGAAGAATCATGAAAGTAGGATTAGTGCAGTACAAATGAGATCCTTAAGAAATATGTGTGGTGTTACTTTGAATGACAGAATACGCAATAGTGTGATCAGAGACCGAGGATGTAGAGAAAGAGGATGTAGTGAGTGACTAGAATTGAAAAAAGGAATGTTGCGTTGGTTTGGAGATGTGGAGAGGATGAACGAAGAAAGACTGACAAAGCAAATATATCGGGCGAATGTGAGTGGAAGGGCCGGTAAGGGACGCCCCAGTTGGACATACTTCGACCAAATAGGGGATGTATTAGCAAAGGGCAAGATGAAAAGTACCCGAAACCGATGTGGGTACATGCAACGACTAATGGATGTCGATGAAGCGAAAGTGATTTGTCAGGATAGTGGCAGGCGACAGTCCGTGGTCTCTGCCTACCCCTCTGGGATACAGGTGTGAGCTTATGTATCTGAATGTATTAAGATATTTATATCTACTGGTGGTTGATAAATACAGAGGCGTCACCATATAAAAAAACATAGTGGAATATTATTTTGCGTCTACATTTTACCCGAGCGAAGCCGGGTTTTCGTCTAGTAAATAAATAAAACTACGTAATTTATAGCACTTTAAAATACTAAAACGATCAATTGATAAGCCTCCAGCGATTTTCACCGCTCATTTTCCCTTTCATTCCGTAATCACGCGACATGGTCAAAGCAAAGCCCGTGTGATTTTGCGATATTTGCATGTTATTTCGAATTGAATTAAATAACATTTTTACATTTTTTTTTAAAACACGCAGGAAAACGTGCGAAAAGGAAGCGACGAAAAGTTTTCTCTTACTCTACGTTTTTCTGAGAGCAAAGAAAAATAAGAGTTCTTTATTAATAATGCCAAAATGTTATTACTACGATGAATAATAATAAGTTCCACACAATACAATCACTGGTCAAGGTCCCAAACTTGGTTCCCGAGCTATGTCAATTGTCAATTGACCTCACAAATATGGAAATACACCCAAACTGAGGGCATTTGTACAAAATGTACCGTTTTAAACAATATGATAGGCAAAATGTAAGGCCGTAATACGAATATGCGTTAATTCTGTGTCACTAATCTTTCATTCTGAAACAATTAACGAATTCACATTTAATAACAGTAGGTGATTTGACAAATTTCTGAAAAAAAACCATCTCATATTTTTTGTTGGTGTTCACGGAGACCTCAGAAAGTGGTAATTTTAAATTCTTTCATGTATTTCTTCTTAAAAAAAGGCAAATGAAAATTTACGTTTGAAAAAAGGCGCCAAAACGCTATCTTGGGCAATAAGGCATCGCACAGGAATGATGACGTCACTGGTCAGTAAACAAACCAATGAACGTAAGAACGACATGAATGACAGAGGCCATTTTTACAGAGCTGTGACGTCATCATAGAATCGCCCAATCCAGGCCTTTTTCGATACAATGGCTGCAGATGCATAATTATCAAATTTTCTCCTGTGTTTTTTTATAAACAATATTTATTTTTAGTTAAAATGCCTCAAACTCCTCAGACTTGACCTGGAAAACCACAATGGTTTTCTATTGTTATTTTCAAGGTCAGGACTGAAGAGGTTAAGGCGGTTTTAAGACTCTAACTTATACGAATACGTATAAATAATACTGTTTTTTCCACACTGTCAAATAGCCTATTGTTCACTAATGAACTTCTTCGGCATTCTGAGTTCGAGTGAAATATGCATAGACAGTTAACGAAAGTGAACATACCTCCGCTTCCATGGCATTAGTATCTTTGTCGCCAATTTTAGTTTCTGTTGCATTTTCGGCGTCCATATTAAGGGTTTCCGTTTTTTGGTCTCCTGCTTCAGGTACATTTTCTTTGGGGTTCTGGAAGATAACATTAAAAACAGTTAATAATGCCAAGGAGAATATTTTTTTTACTACCAGTTCCAAAGTATTGGACATAACGCACCTCCTCTAGAAAACCGTCATATCACAAAAAACAAAGTTTTGAGAAAAACACAAATGAAGTGATTTCGGTCTTATATTTTTTGCCATTGTAGTAAATATTATATTTAACACAATGTAATATTATAATAAATTTACCACAATGGCAAAAAATATAAGGCCGAAATCACTTAATTGCCCTAACTATGTTGTGATATGACAGTTTTCTAGAGAAGGTGCGATAATATTGTCGCGGTCCTATCCCGAACCATCTAGAATAGAGCCTTCTAGAAGCCTATCGAATAGTCGCCGCATGCTGCGTTTTAGTAAACAATAAACGCTGCAAGCAATAATGACTCGTATGTCCACTAGCGTAAGGTTCAAAAGTCTTTGAATGGGTTACTGTTCGAGCGACGTTGCCTCGAGTAGGCACGTAGGTACGAGAATGTTCTAGAGCCCTTGCGGCCGGATATAAATAGTGGCCGCCGCGGCGCGCAGTCAGTTCCGTTTGGAATAGCGAAGAGTGAACTTAGAGAGCGAACATACCTGCGATACGAGCGATAACCTACGACCTCAGCGATACTACTGGACTTCGATTGGACCTGCGATTGGATTCTACGTGTGGACTTCGTGTCGTGAAGACCTGCAGACCAGACCCTGCGTGAATAAATCCTAAGAAGTTGTCATTGGCGTTTTACATCCAAATCCAGAACCCTAGCCCGTAACATTTGGTGTCAGAAGTGGGATTTGGAGATGCCACTGACTCCGAGAGAGGATACTTCTGGAGTGAGGACCAGGTCCAGAGGTGCTGCGGAGGCCACGCCCACTGCCCCTCAGGCCACGCCCATCGGCCATAGGGACACGCCCACTGGCCCCGCCCACCAGGCCACGCCCACCGACCAAGCCACGCCCCCTGGCCCCACCCACCAGGCCACGCCCATCGAGGAGACACAGCGTACCTGCCCAACGGCTCCGCCCACTGGCCACGCCCACCAGGCCACGCCTACCGCCCCCGTGCACCAGGCTCCGCCCACCGGCCTTGACCACCAGGTTCCACCAACCGACCAACAGGCTCCGCCTCCTAGCCACGCCCACCTGGTCACGCCCACCGAAGACATTAAACCTCCGTCACGTCCAATGGAGGTTTTGGATATGTCATGCCTGATGGCAATGTTAAAGGGCATGCGAGAAGAACAGAGCAAACAGATGCAGTGCCTGCAAGAAGAACAGAGAGGCCTGCGAGAAGAACAGAGCAAGCAGATGCAGTGCCTGCAAGAAGAACAGAGAGGCCTGCGAGAAGAACAAAGAGGCCTACGAGAAGAACAGAAGGCAGACCAACAGACGATCCTTTCTGCCGTTACAAAGTTCAGTGATACGGTCGCTAAGCTACATGAAGATGTAAAAGTAGTGAACGAACGAGTAACCGAATTAGAGGAGGACCTAAAAAATATGAAAACCGGCCTCACTGGACTAGAACAGGAATTTCGGCGTATAAAATCGGCTGGAGTCACGTCGAGTGGAATTGTCGGCATAAACCACGGGCCTAAAGTGAAAGTGCCTCCGTACGACGGTACTACGTCTTGGGTCGCCTACCGACAGCAGTTCCAGACTGTCGCTGCTTCAAACGGATGGACGGACGAACAGAGCTTGACAGCCCTCACCGTCGCGCTCAGAGGTTCGGCCTTATCTGTCCTGGAGGCATTGCCCACCTCAGGCAGCGAGTTCAAACATCTGCTGGAGGCACTTGAGGCCAGATACGGGGAACGACACCTGGAACACGTTTTTCGTGCTCAGCTACGCGACCGAACTCAGCGCCTGGGTGAAGGACTTCAACAATGGGCATTGGAAATTGAGAAGCTGGTTCGAAAGGCGTACCCTTCTACTGATAGTAAGATGGTGGACACGAATATTTTGCAAGCCTTCGTGGACGGAATCAAGGATCTTGAAATTAGGGCCGCAGTAAAGCTTCGCCACCATTCTTCATTAAAAGAAGCTCTGGCACACGCCCTAGAAGTAGAAGCTGTGCGTCAAGATATCCGGCAAGGTTATAAACTTCGAGAAGTTACGGAGGAGGTTAAAGAGGTCAAGACACCGCCCAAGAAGAACTCCGGGCCCATGTGTTACAAGTGTGGGGAAAGAGGGCATCTGCAGTTCACGTGTCCTAAGAAGGAGAGGCAAGCAACCAAAACAGATGACAGACTGGATGCGCGTCTCAAAAATATGGAGCAGCGTTTTGAAGAATTCGTAAAGAAGCATGACGCTGCGCCCTCCACCGTGAATCAGGGAAACAGGACTGCGGGGCGGGTACTGGCTGGAGCGGAGGTAGCCCCAGTAACCAGAATCACACAAGCATGGAATGGGAACAGTCTACTAATACGCGGTGCAGTGAACAAAATAGAGTGCAAAATCACCCTAGATACAGGAGCCTCTAGAACAATAGTGAGACCAGACCTGGTGAAAGCTGTAGGGAGACGCAAAGGCACCAGTTTATGCAGACTTCTCTCCGCTTCTGGCCAGCAGATACCCGTCCTGGGTGAAGGATCGGTTTCGATATGTGTTGGGGAGGCGTCATATATTCACGACGTAATCGTAGCCGAAATTATGGATGATTGCATTCTGGGCCTAGACTTTATGAAGAAACACAAGTGTCACATCGATGTCACTAACGGTGTCTTTAAATGTGGTGATGAGGAGAACTTCATACTTGGCGGTCCCCATGGAAATGTCACGTGCTTGAAGAAAATCGTAATACCTGGACGAGCACAAACTGAAGTAAAGGTGAAGCTGCCTTCGAGTCAGAAGAATCAGCGGAATAGGTGTGTGCTGATTGAAAATACACGAGACAGTGCAGCCAGTCAGAAATTGCTGACAGCAAGAACTCTCGTCTATGGAGGCAAGACCGCTGTAGTGAGGGTTGTGAATATAGGCGATCGTAAGATTACCCTTAGCAAAGGTGACATTATTGGACGGTGTGAGGAAGCCGTTTGGATGAGAAGCTGCCAATCATTTCCAAGCTCAAACACATCGAATACCAGGAGTGAAATTATAGTCACTAAGCTCCTTGAGGATTCTAAGAGTAATCTGAGCTATTCGCAAAGCATGAAAGCTAAGAGGCTGCTACTGCGCTTTAGGGATATCTTCTCTGACGAAGGAAATTCTGGAAGAACATCGTTAGTTCAACACAAAATCGACACCGGACAGGAGCGACCTATTCGTCAGCGAGCGAGGCGCATACCGATTGCCAAAGAAAAGGAAGTACAAGACATGTTGGAAGACATGAAGAGAAACAAGATTATAGAACCTTCTGCTAGCCCATGGTGTTCTCCCGTAGTGTTGGTAAAGAAGAAAGATGGTAGCACAAGGTTCTGTGTAGACTATCGACGGCTTAATGATGTGACGAAAAAGGATAGTTATCCACTGCCACGAATAGACGATACCCTGGACACTTTGAGTGGCATGAAATGGTTCTCGACGTTAGATCTGAAATCCGGATACTGGCAAGTGGAAATTGATCCGAGGGATAAAGAGAAGACTGCTTTTTCAACTGGTAAAGGTCTATGGCAATTTAACGTGATGCCTTTTGGATTGTGCAACGCGCCAGCTACATTCGAACGACTTATGGAGTGCGTACTGGCAGGATTAGTTGGGGAAGCCTGCCTTGTCTACTTGGATGACGTCATAATCATGGGAACAGATTTTGAGGACCACTTACAAAATCTAGAGCAAGTTTTTAAGAAGATAATGGAGGCAAACTTAAAGTTAAATCCGAAGAAATGCAGTTTATTTAAGAACAAGGTTAGCTATCTCGGTCATGTGATAACCAGCGAAGGCATACAGACCGATCCAGCCAAAATCGAAGCAGTGTAAAAATGGCCTACTCCCAAAGACAAGACCGAAGTGCGAGCATTTTTAGGGCTATGCTCATATTATAGACGGTTTGTTAAGGGGTTCTCTGAAATTGCCAAGCCTTTACACAGACTGACTGAAGACAAGCAGTCATTTCATTGGGATGACACATGTGAGAGTTCATTTCAAAAATTAAGAAAATGTCTTTGCGAGACCCCAATCTTGGGATTTCCACAGGCTAACGGCCAATTCATTGTTGACACTGACGCCAGTAACACAGCGATCGGAGGAGTGTTATCGCAGAAACAGGGCGACAGAGAGGTTGTGATGGCCTATTTTAGTAAATCGCTATCGAAACCTGAAAGGAACTATTGTGTGACAAGAAGGGAGCTCTTGGCTGTGGTAAAGACATTACAGCACTTCAGCAAATATCTCCTCGGCATGCGGTTTACGCTTCGCACTGACCACGCCGCCCTGAAGTGGCTGTTACAATTTAAAAATCCAGAGGGGCAAGTTGCTCGATGGATCGAACAACTGCAGGAGTACGACTTTATGATTGAACACCGCAGCGGAAAGGCGCATGGAAATGCTGACGCACTGTCAAGAAGGCCGTGTCCGGAAGACTGCAAGCACTGTGCCAAACAAGAGACAAAGGAACTGCCATTGAGATTGACAAGAATGAGTCCATCGAGATCTTGGGAAGATGAGGCGATGAAAGAAGCACAGGAAGATGACGAAGATGTACGGCTCATTGTCGCATGGAAGAAACGAGGCGAGGATAAGCCAAGATGGTGCGAAGTCGCTCCTACTAGTGTTGTTACCAAGGCATACTGGGCTCAATGGGACAGTTTTATTCTTCAGAACGGAATACTTTACCGTAAATGGGAGAAACCTAACGGCAGAGAGTTCCATCTACAGATAGTTGTCCCAAGAGATAAGGTACAAGATGTCCTTCGTGAAGTACATGACGGCGTGTCAGGTGGACATTTGGGCGTAAAGAGGACTTTAACAAAGATTCGAGAAAGGTTTTACTGGCTCCATTGTCGAGAAGATGTGCAAGATTGGTGCCGCAAGTGTGCTACTTGCGCCGCGGTGAAGGGCCCATCAACTAGAAGCCGTGGAAATCTGCAACTTTATAACGTTGGTGCGCCATGGGAACGCATTGCAGTTGACGTGGCTGGACCGTTCCCAGTAACGGAATCGGGAAATAAGTATTTCATGGTAGTTATGGATTACTTCACTAAATGGCCAGAGGTATTCGCCATACCCAATCAAGAAGCCACGACTGTTGCCTCCAAGTTGTTTGAGGAAGTAGTTTGCCGGTTTGGTGTGCCCTTGGAAATACACTCCGACCAAGGCAGGAACTTTGAGTCTCAAGTATTTCAAGAACTCTGCAAAATATTGGGAATGCATAAGACTAGGACCACCCCATATCATCCTCAATCTGACGGCATGGTAGAAAGATTTAACCAAACACTTGAGAGACATTTAGCAAAAGTCGTTGACAGGCACCAGAGAGACTGGGACAAATACATACCGCCATTTCTTCTGGCCTACAGAACGGCAGAACATGAAAGCACGAAGGTAACCCCGGCGCGTGTAAATTTTGGCCGAGAACTGAGAATACCAGTAGATCTGCTGACTGGAGGCCCTCCTGACGACTCACGTTCTCTACACGACTACATTTCCGAGTTACGTGAGAAAATGCGAGAGATTCATGCCATAGTACGGGAAAACGGATTGGAGTCGAGTGAAAAGATGAAGACTAGGTATGACCGCCGAGCAAATACAAGCGTCAAACATGTAAACGTCCAAGACGCAAGGTGAGGAAAGAAACCTACCTACCGATGCGCTAACACAGCTTTGGGAAGTATCGCTAAAATAAAATCTTCATATAAAATGTTATGCTGATATACTGATACCTCTTCTCTAGAGTCATTAACAGACATATTACTACTGGCTGAAATCAGGCGGCCTTTCTTCTTCAGCTGTTTATTGAGTTTCGCCTCAAACTTCTGAATGAACTCAGCTTGATCCACATAGTCTATTGGTTTGCCTAGGTTGTAAGATGCATTCATTGTGACATCTGCAATGAAGGTAATACAAATCATTAACACATCGACTGTCAAAGTGATCAATATATAAAAGGGTTAAAAAATACAAAATCATGGAAAATTCGAACTTTAAAAAGGTATAATGCAATAAAAACAGAAAGGGGGGATCCGCTATTAATGGTGCGGGAGTAAATATTTCTCAAAAATTTTCGGACTCCAGCAATTTTTTTATTATGTAGTTTTATTTACTTAGCTACAATAGCCCAAATGCAAACTATGTTACTAAATTATGTAAGCAATAAAATTAACTAAATTACCAATGTTTTAGGAAAGGTACACTTTACTTCACACTTAATCGACACTTTTTTTAGACAGATACATCAGATAAAATCCCAGTATGTTACTTACAAAAGACAAAAAATAATTTCGAAAATATACCTACACACATACTTTAAAAGAAATTAAAAAATCATGAATATAACCGAAGAATGTATGAATGTTAAAACGATTACGGATAAAACTTCTTTGTGCCCAAACATTTTAAGACTCTTTGCTTCCATTCAACAAAAAAAATAGCAATCGTTTACAATATCTAGGTAAAAAAAATTAAGAATGTTTTTCTTTGCAAATTACTTCATCATCATCATCATCATCGGGCTATGATTGTCCACTGCTGGACATAGGCCTCTCCCAATGCACACCACTGAGCACGGTCCTCGGCTACTCTCATCCAGCTAATCAAATTACTTACTAAATATAAAATAACAGAGTAGAAAATTCGTAAAGCAACTAACGCCCATCGCAACTCTAGTTTCTTTACCTTCACCAATGACTTCCGGTACCATATAGGGATACAGCCACCCAACTAAAGGCGTTTCTCCACCGACATAGTGCGCTCTCTTATGATAAAAGAGCAGACCGTCTAGTGCTGGATAGTGAGCATCCAATGCAGGGTATTTCATCATGAAGCTGAAAGATTTCAAAAAGATTGGTATGTCTTAAGTGATGGAAAAAAGGCTAGTACAGTTTGTCCAAAATTACAGAAACCGACAGTGAAAGTTTACTACTTGTTTAATAGAAAAATCTAAATATTTACTACATTTATTGAAGTAACCTTATTTTATATAATATAATAGCTCAAGTTGTTAATTTATATAATGATTGTAAGTGCAAGCTATTAACAAACACAGACAAAAGGTCTGAGCAAAACCACACTCTTTAATTTCTAGTTTTCCTGGACAAACTAAAACTTAGAAACTCTTATTAATTTATTTTGTAATGTAACTTTATGCAGCTGCTACGACAACTTCATTTGATAATTGGGCTAAAAAAATATATTTTTGAATCACTAGGAGCAAAAGAAATTAAATTTTATTATTTTATTTTGGCAAAATTTTTTGCATGTGGATGGATTTATATGCCTGAGAATTTCACATAATATTTAATTATCTAGATTGTAATTACTTGTTAAAGGATTCTTTTGCACAGGAGACTTTAGGTAATATTTTGAAGATAATTTCATTTCTTTTGTTAATGACCTGTAGGTCTTTTATTTCAGAAAACTGTGACGTCAACCAGTAGTGTCTGAATTCAGCCTGGAACAATGGATAAAAGCATAAAATTAGTTACAAAGTGCTGTTTAGTTCAATACATTCTACGTTATCCACTCTTCTTGCTAAATAATCTTATCTATATTAATAATTTCGTTCGGGTCTACGGTAGACTCGAACGATATGCACACCAAATGAAAGAGCGTAATAAAATAGTTGATCTGAGTCGACAACATATGGGCGGAAAATTCGTATTATCGAGCAGCATCAATACAAAAATTATTAAATTCAACAATGGCGTTGCTAAGTAAACATGTCAATGTCATCATTGTTGTGTTAGTGTCACAAGTAGGTAAGTTTGATAATTCGAGTTATTGAAAACAACACGCACCCGTCACGGGTCACTTGCGCACTCTCCTAAAGTTCTCACTAAATGTTTAGTTTATACACAGATAAGTAACGAGGATAGTAACGCGCTCAGGTGTTACTGGATAGAACAATAGAAACCAAATTCTATTTTGATTCTAATTGAAAGGCAACTAGAACCGTACTATACCGTAAAACGTACTAAAGCAAGTGGCGCTTACACGTTTCTACAAAAGCACTCTCCTTAAGAAAGAAAGAAATTAAGAAAGAAAGAAAGAAAAAAAGAAAATGTATTTATTTGATACTCAAAACAAAACAAAAAAACACACACACACAGAGTGCGTACAATAATAATAAAAATAACACAGAAAGCATAAAAAACGTAAATATAAATAAACAGTACAACATGAAAATAATAATAAAATACATTAAAGGTTGAGCCCCCAAAATGGGCCCGATTCAGCATAATGTTGCAACAGAGTGTAAAGTAAAGCACTCTCCTAAACACTAAGATAATCTAAACCGGCCTTTTGATCTAATTTGTTAACTCCATGGTGTGTGGAATACCATGGCATCCAAGAAGGTTATTATAATCTGTGCCAACTGAGAAGGTGTAGTAAGTAATCTGTGGTGTTTTTCATTGGCGGGAAGACAATCGTTGACATGAAAAGATTTGGTTTCTGTCGTTGGGTTCTGTGGTTGTCGCACGTGTCACGAATTTGTCCAAAATTTTCTTAATATTAATTTGAGTTTTTCTTGCTAGTTGAGACTCTTTAACAAAGCTATAGCAGTATTTATTAATAGTTAATAGATTTGTGCTGATTGCATGAGCTCTAGCGAGCCACCCGATCCGGGTGGCGGTTCCGGCAATGCCGGCCATATTTCTTCCCCCCCTCTCTTTTCTCTTCCTATAGATTCTTCATGCAATTCTGGGGTAACCCGTAAGCGTGGTTTGTCTGGGAGAGACGTTGTCGGTATCCCAGTTTTAACAAAAAAACCAGTAGTCGATCCGTCTATTAATGCGATCCAAAGCGACGAAGCCATACCATCAAACAACAACTTGTATATTAAATCATCATATACACAGATGAAGAAGTATGGACGGGTTGACCATGGCCCTTTCATTGTCCACGTCACAAAGGAGGAGGCAGACCCAACATCCGGTACTACAATAAGGCCAATTAAATTCGGTCAATTTTTAAGTTGTAACAAGGTAAGTAACGTTGTAATGGATGGAGTTAAAAGCATTGGCCGAAATCGCATGTCTGTGGAATTCAAATCAGCAGAAGATGCCAATAATTTTCTAGTACACCCAGCGCTTGCCGGTGGCAAGTTCTTGGCGTCGGTACCTACATACAATGTTACCCGCATTGGTGTAGTAAGACACATTCCTGAGGATTGGTCTATGGAGCAATTGGTTGAGGCTGTAGAGCTCCCACCAAGTTGTGGTTCCATCATCAAGGCACGACGCATGAATAGAAAGACGGTACACGATGGTAGTGTAACCTGGGTTCCCACCCAAACCGTGGTTTTGACTTTTTCCGGTCAGGTTCTACCTCCTCACATATATTGTTTTTACAATTCCATAAAGGTTGACCCATACGTATTCCCCACCATACAGTGCATGAATTGCTGCCGATTTGGGCATATCAAGGCTCAGTGCCGCTCTAAGCCACGCTGCTCCCGATGCGCCCAATCGCATACTAGTGAGAGTTGCGATAAATCGCCCTTATGCCTCAACTGCTCAGGTATTCACTTGGCTACTGACAGCAAATGTCCCGAACAAGCACGGCAAAAAAATATTAAGACCGTTATGTCCCAGGAATCCATCTCATTCAGAGAGGCTTCAGCCAGGTTCCCCTCTGTTCGTAAGTCATTTATCGAAGTAGCAACTAATGACTCTGTCCCTCTTCCCTCCTCAAATAGAACCACTTCCTACAGAAAAACTACCCAAGTACATCGTAACCCTAGGGCTCCTGCAGCTACCGGTGGATATGATAGAAAAGCCCACCTTTCTATAATTAGTTCTCCATCCACCTCACTCGGTAATGGTTGCGCATTATTTAATGATGAACTATCTCCGAAAAATGAAAACCTTCTAGATACGCTAATATCACTGCTCCTGAATATTTTGCATAAATACGACGATTGTTCGTTACCGCCCAACGTTGCACAAAAACTAGCCGTAGTCGCTGATATTTTCAACAAAAATGATTCAATTGATCCAGTGGAATTGTCATAGTATTAAAAATAAAAAATCAGATTTAATTCATCTAATAAACAAATACAAACCTGTCATATTGGCCGTGTCGGAGATGTGGCTAAGGCCTGAATCTCTATTCCGGGTGTCAGGCTTTTCATGTTTTCGAGACGATCGAGATGACGGCTATGCTGGGTCTGCCCTATTAATAAGAAAGCATCTCACCTTCTCCAGACTTGATATCCCTCCTCACAGTGACACTTTTAATATAGTTGCGGTCAGATCCCTAAATATATCTTTCATTTCTCTCTATATCCCTCAACCTTCTCCCTCTGTTATCCAAGAAATTCATTATATTCTCTCTACTCTTCCTGGTCCATTATTAATTATGGGTGACTTAAACTGTCACAACAATCTTTGGGGTTGTTATAAAAATGATGCTGTTTCCTTTGATCTTTTGGACCTGTTGGATCATTACGATTTGTGCATACTAAATGACGGCTCTCCCACTCACAGGGTCTATCCCAATCAAGACCCAAGATCAGCTGTTGATCTCTCATTTTGCTCCTCTTCACTCGCCTCTCTCTTATCGTGGCAGATCTTACCATCTACATATGGCAGTGATCATTTCCCATCTTTAATCTCATTTCCATCTAAATCCATCCCAGTTCGAAAATATGCTCCTCTTCTCAAATACAAGCTAGCGAATGCTGACTGGAATATGTTTTCCGCGGCAACTCACCAAAGGATAGCGTGTCTTTCTAATGTCTCCCCCGAAAACGTTTTTACCTCCTACAACAACTTTGTTGAAGTCCTTGATTCCTCTGCTGCGTCTTCTTTCCCTTTAAAAAAGCCTCCTAAGAAGAACTTAGCTTCGCCTCCATGGTGGGACTTTGAATGCTCTGCAGCAGTGAAAAAAAGAAAAGAAGCAGAGAAGCTTTATAATAGGGCTATGAACGACCAAAATTTCCTTAACTACCAACGAATAGCTGCTGAAACCAAAAGACTTTTGTCGGGAAAGAAAAAACAGGGATGGGTTAGTTTTTGTGAAAATCTCTCTCCTAGAACTCCGGCAGCATTAGTCTGGAAGGGTATTAGACGGTTTCGCGGATCTCTGACAAATTTAGACGTAGCATCCAATGATACTTCTACCTGGATTGAAGGGTTTGCTATGAAGTTGGCGCCGCCTACAGCTCCAGCGAGGGATTGCTTTTTCCCTCCTTGCTCGACTGTAAGTCGACATAGGTTGGATGAAGAATTTTCCCTGGCAGAGCTTTCCTGTTCTTTAGACCCGCTAGTCGATTCATCTCCTGGAGTGGACGGTATCCCATATTCTCTTCTGAAACATGCCAGTGATTCTACAAAGCAATACTATCTGGATATAGTCAATAACTGTTTTACTCTTGGAACTCCCCCGGAAACCTGGAAGACTCAAATTGTAGTTCCTATCTTAAAACCTGGAAAGTGCCCTAAAGATCCCTCCAGTTACCGCCCTATTGCCCTCTCTTCTACATTAGCTAAAGTCATGGAACACCTTATCAAAAACAGGCTCGAATGGCTGGTGGAAAAAAGAGGACTCTTGGCCAGCTCACAATATGGCTTTCGAAAGGGCTCCAGTACTATGCACAGTCTTAGTATATTAATCTCAGAGATCCGCTTAGCCTTTTCAAAATGTGAGTCTGTCATAGGGGTCTTCCTTGATATCACGGGTGCTTATGATAATGTTCTCCTTCCCGTTCTCAGACAAAAACTATTTCGGCTGGACATCCCAGTGAAGTTGGTTAACTTCATGTGCAACCTTTTGATGTGTAGAACCATTCTCATTAGAAATTCTGACTCATTTTTACCTCCCAGGCTGGTCTGGAAGGGACTGCCGCAAGGATCAGTTTTAAGCCCGTTACTTTATAGTTTATATACATACGATCTTGAGGAATCTGTTAGTTCTTTTTGTAATATTTTGCAGTACGCTGATGATATAGCTTTATATTTTCCTTCTAAAGACCTTGAAAAGGCTTCGAACCGTCTTAACACTGCAATGATGTACCTCGACGACTGGCTTCTCAGCCATGGCCTGTCTCTTTCAGTTCAAAAGAGTAGTGTGGTAGTTTTTTCAAGAAAAAGAAATATCCCAAATATAATAGTATCCATTAATGGTGAACCTATCCCTGTTGAAAAGGAGGTTAAGTTCCTTGGAGTGATTTTGGACTCCAAAATGACGGGCAATCCACAAATTAATTATGTAATAAAAAAGTGTGAAAAGGGGCTAAACACTCTTCGGTGCTTGGCTGGTGTGTGGTGGGGGGCTCACCCCTACTCCCTTAAATTAATTTATAATGCAATAATTCGTAGTCATTTAGACTACGGATTGTTTTTACTGGAACCATGCAGTAAACTAGCGCTGGACCGACTGAATAAAGTACAGTATAAGTGTTTACGAATTGTACTTGGCGCCATGAAGTCATCTCCTACAAAAGCCCTACAGGTAGAATGTTCGGATCCTCCTCTTGCCCTTCGCCGCCAATACTTAGCAGATCGATTTTACTGTAACGTTATTCAATTTTTGGATCACCCTCTCCTCAAAATTCTTTCATCATTATCACACATGTGTTCTTCTTCGAACTATTGGACCCACAAGGAACTTCAAAAGTGTGGTCAAAAGTTACAACAAATTTTCCGATCTTCAAGCTCCTATCTTCCAAGCTGATATTCTTCCTCTTTTTTCTGTAGATTTTGATGCTCTTATTTATACCCCCAATATTCTTCTTTCATTTGATATTGGTAAAGATTGTCCCCAGGCCGAAAGTATATTTAAAGAAAAGATGGTGGAGGATTGGTCAGGGTGGGTTTCCATATTTTGCGATGCTTCCAAACTGTCTGCCGATGGATGTGTCGGGGCAGCTGTTTGGGTGCCTAGATTTAGTACAATTTTAAGTTTTAAATGTCCCCCAGCTTCATCTGTTTTTACGGGTGAAGCCGTGGCAATTCTTGAAGCCATTGTATTTGTCCAGGCGCACAAAAATATTATTCAGAAAGCAATAATTTTTTCTGACTCCCTAAGCTGTCTGCAAGCTGTACTCGCTGATCCTTTTAGGTCCAAAACAAAATTGCCGATTATATTAAAAATTAGAGAGTCTCTTTTTACTTGCAATAAGCAGAATATTGATATCGTACTTGCTTGGATTCCGGGTCACTCTGGGATCCAAGGAAACGAATTTGTGGATTTGTGTGCAAAAAACGCTGTTGAGTCTGGCTCTGACACTCACTTTATAAATTACTCGTCTGATCTTCTTGCAACCGCCAAAATGAATTTAAATAATTCCTGGGCAGCTGATTGGGAATCTTTTCAGAAAAACAAAGGTTCTCAATACGGCAATATACAGGATAACATACCTACAAAGCCTTGGTTTTTCTCATTCCGTGACGCGGACAAAAAAGTAACTTCCACAATTTGTCGCTTGCGCTTAGGTCACGTTTGTTCCCCTGTCTTCTTGGCAAAAATACGGGTGCGGGATAATTCATTATGTGAGTGTGGTATGGACGAAGGGTCACTAGATCATATTTTCTTCAACTGTTCTAAGCTGACTTCTTCTCTTTACGATTTTCTTCCACCAGACGTTCCTCTCCCTATAAATTTCCGATCGGTGTTACCCCTTGTATTTACCCCCTTTATTAAAGTTTTAGCTGATTTTATTAAAAGTAACAACATAAAATTATAATTTTAGAATATTGTATGTACTATTTTGTTTTATTTATTTACAATTTTATTAAAAGTTTCTCAACTATCGCGTTTTTAGTTTAAGATTGTAGGGGAAAAAAAAAATGTTGCCATCCCCACAATAAACCTGACATTGGCAGAATCCTTTTAGGGGTGCCATTCTAAAGAATTGAATTGAATTGAATTGAATCATTGACATTCAATCAGTTTTGGAAGGGTCTGAAAAATAATTGAAAAAGGAAATCAAAGTCATAAATTGATCTTTATTGTTTTGCTTAGTTATAGGTACCAATAAACTTATTGAAATGAAAAAGCCACTAGGTAAGAAAAATACCAAAAATTAAAATGATGAAGAAAAACATGTGGTCAATACAAAACTAAAAGCTGTAAAGCCAAAGAGCTGTTTTTAGTTGATTAGCCAAGTGGATTCTACGTCTCATTGAATACGTCATTAGATTCACTAGCTGTTAAGTTTATGAAGGAAGCTCATTTAGTTAGTAATTTGTGATGAGGTACGCATGACAAAGTTATGATAAGTATCCGAATTTCGCCTTGCATTCCTTCGTGAGTAGCCAGAACATGTCCAAAGGAGCAAGATTGGCTATCCGTAATAGTGTGCTGGTTCCAAAACTGATGTAAGCATGGTAGCGAGATTTGGGTATGGCAGAAGAATCATGAAAGTAGGATTAGTGCAGTACAAATGAGATCCTTAAGAAATATGTGTGGTGTTACTTTGAATGCCAGAATACGCAATAGTGATCAGAGACCGAGGATGTAGAGAAAGAGGATGTAGTGAGTGACTAGAATTGAAAAAAGGAATGTTGCGTTGGTTTGGAGATGTGGAGAGGATGAACGAAGAAAGACTGACAAAGCAAATATATCGGGCGAATGTGAGTGGAAGGGCCGGTAAGGGACGCCCCAGTTGGACATACTTCGACCAAATAGGGGATGTATTGGCAAAGGGCAAGATTAAAAGTACCCGAAACCGATGTGGGTACATGCAACGACTAATGGATGTCGATGAAGCGACTATCCTGACAAATCATCAGGATAGTGGCAGGTGACAGTCCGTGGTCTCTGCCTACTCCTCTGGGATACAGGTGTGAGCTTATGTATCTGAATGTATTAAGAGATTTATATCTACTGGTGGTTGATAAATACAGAGGCGTCACCATATAAAAAAACATAGTAGAATATTATTTTGCGTCTACATTTTACCCGAGCGAAGCCGGGTTTTCGTCTAGTCTATATTAATAATTTCGTTCGGGTCTACGGTAGACTCGAACGATATGCACACCAAATGAAAGAGCGTAAAAAAATTGTTGATCCGAGTCGACAACATATGGGCGGAAAATTCGTATTATCGAGCAGCATCAAAATAAAAATTATTAAATTCAACAATGGCGTTGCTAAGTAAACATGTCAAAGTCATCATTGTTGTGTTAGTGTCACAAGTTTTCATTGTGAACTGTTATGGCCGGTTTACATTATTTTAGTGTTTAGGAGAGTGCTATAATACAATTAGAGAGGCAAGTGCATTAATACATTACTAGACGTTCGAGTGAACGTTTATATTTCTTCCAGTAGAGTGTCACTTCGTCGACGTCGCGAAATATGCGCTATCCTACTCAAAATACTATGAGTATTAATGGAACACATAAGTAGGTAAGTTTGATAATTCGAGTTATTGAAAACAACACGCACCCGTCACGGGTCACTTGCGCACTCTCCTAAAGTTCTCACTAAATTTTTAGTTTCTACACAGATAAGTAACGAGGATAGTAACGCGCTCAGGTGTTACTGGATAGAACAATAGAAACCAATTCTATTTTGATTCTAATTGAAAGGCAACTAGAACCGTACTATACCGTAAAACGTACTAAAGCAAGTGGCGCTTACACGTTTCTACAAAAGCACTCTCCTTAAGAAAGAAAGAAAGAAAGAAAGAAAGAGAGAGAGAGAGAGAGAGAGAGAGAGAGAGAGAGAGAGAGAGAGAGACAGAAAGAAAGAAAGAAAGAAAGACAGAAAGAAAGAAAGAAAGAAAGAAAGAAAGAAAGAAAGAAAGAAAATTTATTTATTTGATATTCAAAGCAAAACAAAAAAGCACACACACACAGAATGCGTACAATAATAAAAAAATAACACAGGAAGCATAAAAAGCGTAAAAAAAAATAAACTGTACAACATGAAAATAATAATTTACATTTACATACAGGCACATACATTGCTTCTGGCCCCACACTAGGATACCCTGTGTCGTGGGAACCAGAAACAGCGACGTCACAAACATGTAACCATCCAAGATCTGGGATTTTTTTCTGTCCCCAGCCGGGATTCGAACCCGGGACCTCTCGCATGGAGTCAGATGCGCTAACCACTACGCCACAGAGGTCGTTAAAGGTTGAGCCCCCAAAATGGGCCCGATTCAGCATAATGTTGCAACAGAGTGTATAGTAAAGCACTCTCCTAAACACTAAGATAATCTAAACCGGCCCTTTGATCTAATTTGTTAACTTCATGGTGTGTGGAATACCGTGGCATCCAAAAAGGTTATTATAATCTGTGCCAACTGAGAAGGTGTAGTAAGTAATCTGTGGTGTTTTTCATAGGCGGGAGCTCAGAAGAAGGTCCTTCAATGCTGTTAAGTTTAAGAAGGAAGCTCATTTAGTAATTTGTGATGAGGTACCCATGACAAAGTTATGATAAGTATCCGATTTTCGCCTTGCATTCCTTCGTGAGTAGCCAGAACATGTCCAAAAGAGCAAGATTGGCTATCCGTAATAGTGTGCTGGTTCCAATACTGATGTAAGCATGGTAGCGAGATTTGGGTATGGCAGAAGTCAGAAGAATCATGAAAGTAGGATTAGTGCAGTACAAATGAGATCTTTAAGAAATATGTGTGGTTTTACTTTGAATGACAGAATACGCAATAGTGTGATCAGAGACCGAGGATGTAGAGAAAGAGGATGTAGTGAGTGACTAGAATTGAAAAAAGGAATGTTGCGTTGGTTTGGAGATGTGGAGAGGATGAACGAAGAAAGACTGACAAAGCAAATATATCGGGCGAATGTGAGTGGAAGGGCCGGTAAGGGACGCCCCAGTTGGACATACTTCGACCAAATAGGGGATGTATTAGCAAAGGGCAAGATGAAAAGTACCCGAAACCGATGTGGGTACATGCAACGACTAATGGATGTCGATGAAGCGAAAGTGATTTGTCAGGATAGTGGCAGGTGACAGTCCGTGGTCTCTGCCTACCCCTCTGGGATACAGGTGTGAGCTTATGTATCTGAATGTATTAAGATATTTATATCTACTGGTGGTTGATAAATACAGAGGCGTCACCATATAAAAAACATAGTGGAATATTATTTTGCGTCTACATTTTACCCGAGCAAAGCCGGGTTTTCGTCTAGTTAATAATATAATCTTCTAATATATAAAATTCTCGTGTCACTATGTTAGTATGCATACTCTACAGAAACGGCTTAGCAGATTTTTATGAAATTTTGTATATATAATTGGTAGGTCTGAGAATAGGTTGTTATCTATTTTTCAAGCCCTATCTGGCAAAACAATGTTTGCGAGGTGAGCTAGTAATATTAATAATCTGTGTGTTACAGTTTTTTTTTATCAAACTTTGGAGGAGTTGGCTTCACTGATTTGTATGATTTTTTTCTGTAATTATACAGTATTATACAGGTACTTCTGAATATAGGTTGTAGGTTAATTAATATGGCAAAATAATGTTGTTTCATCATTTCCTTCAAATTTTCTTCAAAAAAGCTTTGTTCTGGGGGTACTAATATACAAAAGTAATTTTACAAACATTAATTCTCCTTGGTTCGAAGACAGTTTAGAATTAAAAGTGCTTACCTCCCCATCAGTCATTGGCTGATTGTTCCAAGCCAGCATGTCGAGCACAAACATGGTATTTAGGTTTTCATCATAAAAGCCGTCCAGTACACAGCAGGGCTGGTTCTTCTGTCTACCGCCACAAGGGTTTCCCCCAGGTAATGCTGTTCGAATTTCAAATCTGAACTGGCCATATTTTGAGTAGGCTTTTGTGATGCCCTGTAGGACATAGGTAGACACATTTGAATGGAATAATACACAAGTATATTTTATTTTATTTAACATGGAATCCCAAGTCTCAAGTATCCTGGAGTAGAACCAACAGGTTCTATAGATAGATAGATGTGCATTGTTATGGGCTGGATGTCAGGTGAGTGCTCTATCAATGCGCTACTATTGCTATACAATCCAAGTACATTGTTATATTGCAGTTACAATTATTTTCTGTGGGGAAGGTGCTGCTTGCTGAAATACAGGTTCTAACCTAGTTTGGCAACGGAGGCCAACTCATTATTTTTGTAATTATAGCCTAGTGTAACTGGAATTGCAACTATGTGTAAATTCTCCAAAATAAATTTATTCTTATTCTTATAAGCCATAAACACAAAAATAAACTCACCCTATTGGATACAAGAAGCATTCGGACACCCTTAGGGCAAGGCACAACAAGCCAGTTTTCTTCAAAGTCCTGTGGTTTTTCTATAAGCCATTCTGACATCATCAAGACATTATTATAAGAGGGAGATGCCTTGTGAAAGCCTGCCACATACAATGTGGGTCTGTAATGGACCTGGAATTAAACATGATATTATAATGTTTCTTAAGCTAGTATACGTTGAATGCTTGCTCAGTGTGATAAGTGCGGTTAATATATATGCATTGCATTATATCTATTCTCAGTTGTAAAATTATTACTCCAGACTTCGAGGTAAAGAACAATTCCAGTGCAAGTAAAAAGATTATTGGCAAATGTGGTAATGCGCAACAGAAGAAAGAATAGTGAGAACCAGACCAATTTAAACCTAATGTGGACTGTGTCCCGAATAATGTGTATTATGAAGGAACTAAGATATCAGCCTACCTTTTTATCACTTTGCCAGTAAGTGTTCTCTTCTACAGCGGTTACCAGCTCTAGTATACCTCTGAACTGGTCAAGTTTGTTATTCCGATTGCTGAAAAAGAATTAGGAAGTTTAGCAAACAGCCTAGACAAGTTGCCAAGGAGTTAATAACTCAGTAGCTTACTATTTTTGTACTTCCAAGATTTCCTTACGCCTTTCCTCTTGGTGGCCCAATCGGCCCCAGTTTTTGTACAGACCATCGAAGTTGGATTTCGACTTGCCGGTGGAATCTGGATCGCCAAGGGTACCAAACTTCTCGACCACTTCGTCCATTTTTTACAACAGTTATCTTGTAGGGCGCGATCACGGTTCAGTGTGGTCTGGCTGGTTACTACTTCTACCTCAATTTTGTGTACAAAACAAATCCAATATATTTTTAAAACGACTCTTCAAAAATCAGATCAGTTTTGACCGAGTGAAGGAGAAACATATATAGCGTTTAGGAAGTTAGAATGAGAGGAAGATAGCTTAGCGCGGTGTAAACATTTTTTTAGCTGCGGGCTGCGTGTGTGTGTGTCAAAAAAGTGACAGTTTACGTTTCGTTCAGAAAGCTTATGTAGGAAAGAGATTTAACTGTGGGCATATAAACACTTTCGATAAAAAAAAGTTAAATCTTTTCTATATTTTTAATCACTTTCAAATACCTATAATGGAAGAAAGACATCTGAACATTCAGTTCAACCCGGACCAGTGTTGCCAGTGGCAGATAGTCAAATATAACACGAGGCAGATCAAAAAGTAACATTTTCTCGAGAAAAGTAACAGAATTTTTTTTTACAGTGGAAACCGACACAATACTTTATTATGGCAGTTTATTACACAAAAATTAAAATATGTTTCTTGTCCCATTAAACTTCGAAAAAATCTTAATAAATTGTTGATCGAATAATCGACTGGTGATGCTAATAAACCTTGGATTAGCGGAGGTTGATTTACAAAATCAAATTCTAGGGCTACGCTACCAGCTGGTACTCAGCCCACTCACTCTTAGGGCCGGTTTCTGAGTTGAGAATTTCCACTAAGTAAATAGGTACTTAACTGTAGTACGGTCTCGTCAAATTTCTCAGAAAAGAGCGTGACAGAACGTTACTTAAGTATTTACTTAGTGATAATTTTCAACTAAGAAACCGGCCCCTAGTTTCTGTGAACAAAACAAAAGTTTATGTAACATAACAATAAGTAAATTTTATAGCTAGAATTTTTTGAAGCTAATGTGCAGTGAACGGCACACTATTCTTTGCTTATTTACTTGTGATAAATGACAATACAAAATATTCTTATATCAGTTGCAAACATGACTTGTTGTTAAATTACCGATTTCCTAAATACCTACTCATTTATTAGATTAGAACTAAAATAATAAATGCAACATTTACTTACCAAATCACTTAAAATCGCAACGCTAAGTCCCAAACAAAACAAACAACAATACAAACTTCGAAGAAAGCACAGTGATCGATTCGCTGCTAGTCGCCTCTCTCGACTCACTTGCTCGCACGCCTAAGTAACTGGGATGGAAGATTGAAAAATACACGCGATTGAGTGAATATGCGGTACGACGAAGTCGATAGATTTTCGCTCCGCTCCGACATTGCATCAGTCGATGCGATCCGATTCACGATATTTTTTTGTTTGCTGGAAAATCTAAAAAGTAACACAAAAGTAACATATGAAGTCGTGTAACATGGAGGTAACATGAGAGGGTCAAAAGTAACGTAAAATGTTACTTTTCTAACATTCTGGCAACGCTGACCCGGACAAGTAATTCGTCTCGGACCATTTGTCCGGATTATCGATCCGGATAATTCAACCACTACAACTCGAGCTCGACTCGTCGATAGAAACGTCGTGAAGCTTATGGGTGAAAACTCTGTTATACTAGAGCAAAAATTTTGTTTTTGTAGTGCATAGGTACATGTTTTTTTTAAACTAACGTACAGTAAAAAATAAATAACAATAATGTACATTAACCGGATGGTTTTTAATTGTTTTTTTCAAGGTCATTAATGCAACTGAGTTGAGTTAGACAACTAGTGATCTTATAACAACTCGACTCCAACAAGTCGATCTCGACCACTCGATCGTGAACAGCTCGAACCCGGACAACTCAACCTCAACAAATCGAACCCCTCAGAATAAAAACTTATACATAACTCGATCCCGGACTTTATCAGCTCGACCGAAATATTTTAAGCGCTTGCTAGGCTAAAATATGCAATTTTTGTGTCGTATTGTATTGACACACGAAACTTTATTAAACAGTGCAGTTTTAGATCTTTAAAGATTGTTTGTAGCTATTAAGAAGGAAGGGTTCTAAAAGCAGACATAAATACTTTTACTATCTTTATCTTATTTGGACGTAGTTTAGTAAAATAAGTCCAACCCACAACATGGTAATTTTTCAGTTAATACCTATACCAAAATTATCAGCTTCTGGGCCCACACTAGGATACTTTGAGTCGTGAGAACCAGAAACAGCGACATCACAAACATGTACATGTATTATAAACATCCAAGACCTCAAGAAAACGTTCAAAAATTCCCGCCCCATCATTGAGGACTACCATTTCAGTGACTTATTGTCGGTACCTAATCTTTTTTTGATAACCGTAATAATAATAATTACTTTTAATTTATAAAAAAAATTTTTTTTCCTTAATTTACATTACTTAGTACAAAGAAAGAAATGCAGCCGGGGATTCCGTTTTCAGCCATCATGGCGTAAAGTTCAATTTTTTGTAACAAATGTTTTCCGAACATCCGTTAGGGCTAAAGTTTCGTACAGGCCCTGTAAAAATAAATATATAATAATAAATACAGCCGGCCGAGTCTATAAATAAAATAATATTGAGTGTTGCCATCATACCTAGTTGTAAAATCTTGATTTATAGTTTTTTATTGATGCAGAAAGATTGTGTAATATGTTATTGTGTACATATTAAATAATAAAATAATAATAATAAATAATAAACTCACGCCCGCTATCCCCGAAGGGGTAGGCAGAGGCACCAGTCTCTAGAACTGGACCCACGTTTTGCCGAGTTTATTAGGTCCCAAACGTGACAAGTGGCAAGCCTGTCGCCGTTATCCGGGCACAATTAAAGTGCTATTTAATAATAAATTAAACAGAATTTAAAATCTCGTTCGAATATATAATACTAATATAGATCCTGATCAAACTTTGAGTCGCAATCTGTGCGGTGATTGTAACGACATCACTAAATTGCTTAGAGTTTTTTTTTTACGTAAAACTTTCAATTTCATACAGTGAACACATTTTTGTAATTCACTAAGGTGATATAAATTCTGTTGAATTATTTTACCGTGGTGCACTTAAATATCACTGTTGGGAACACTGCTCGCAAATTTTATTCGGGATGTATTCTATTCATAACTCTGAGGCATGACAATCTGCTACTTTACTCTTTTTTCAAGTATGTCTTAAATGCTAAATGTCTCTTCCATTAGACCAAAAAATATTTTAGTATATTTTTTGAGGACCTAAAAGCAACAAAAACATTATTTTGAAACGTTGCTTTGCTAAACAGCCAAAAACGCGGTCTGCCATTTTTGTCTATGGTTTGAAGTCCTCTACGTTTGTAAACAAAGTTTGACATTCAACATAGGTAGAGTTCGTGCCACTAGTATTATGAGTCACAATAGAACCTACGCACGCACGACTGACAGATGTTTGTTTACAACCAAAGGTGCTTTCAAGATGGCGGATAGTGTTTTCACCGTTCCGATTTAAAAGCGAAAAATATTTTTTTTATTTGCAAATTTTGCAGCCATCCTGCATATTTACTTAGCAAAGTCAATATATTTCGGTATCTTACGTTAGATACTAAGGGAAATATCCATTTATGGCGTCAAATTTGATACGAGTCAAGTAGCGTATTGAAGGATTATAATTTAAATAATATCTTTCATGCAACAACAGCTCAAAAGCATAGCCCTACTTTAAAAAATTCTAATTACTGTCTCCTGAAGTTACCAAAACATAAACAGAATTTAGTGACATTTTATAGAATTATATTATGTTTATTTCTTCTTTGTTTTATGCATACACAACAATGAACAATGTATTTGTAGAATTAAATCGAAGAATAGAATATCGATAAAAAATTCAAGAAAATACCCCGGTATCACCAATGTCACCATAAATGTCAAATTAAATTCAAAATGTCAAGTACTTACATGTTGCACTCACTGATAATATTTTTTTATCCAACTAATGATCAGATGTGTGTTCGTTTCTACTCAATTATTCATTGCACATAAAAAAAAAATAACATTACAATCACAAACAAGATTCACATAAAGCTTCGTCCAAAATAACACGAAGAATTTTAGCGGTAAACTACAAAATATCATCATCAAGCAAACAAAACTTGATGATGATGATTGACAAGTCAATCAAATATACCGCCCAGGGACACACCCAATCCAAAACTTTCCTGTCGCTTGCAGCGTTCCCCCGCTGCACTGCGCGGGAAATTCTCTGCATCAGGTATGCCCTGGAACGATGATTATACCCATGACTCCTTAGCCATCGACCGATTTCCCTGAAAAATTCCTCTTCCATCATCTCCACAAACTCTCATTGCTACAGCCAATGGGACAAACAAATTTTTTTGTAAAAGCTGCCTGTACTTTCTGACCTTAAGCTTAGCAGCCGCCTGCCACAGCAGCGGCACCCACAGAAAGAACTGTCAAAACTACTATTTCTACTTGATTATTTAAAGCAACTAACTAAAAGTGCCATAGGCGCAGAATATTTTTTAAATAATACGAGTAAATGTAAAATATTTTTTTAATCGAATTAAAAAATCGAGGGGATTCTTAGTTTGTCGAGATATTTTTTTATGTTTTATATGTTCCTCGATACTAGAAGAAGCGTGAACTTATTTGGAATTTTTTTTTTTTGTTTCAACGGTTAGATTACACTGAGAAATTAAGAGAACTCTTTAAATTTTGAAGGCACATGATTCGATTTGGTTGTTTTTATAGTGGATTGTGCATTTGCTTCCGGAGAGCACAATTTGGGAGAGTTGTAATGAGATCCATAAAAATTAATAAAACTTTTAAAATAAGAAATAAAAAGTAATTTTAAAACACTACAGCACAGAAACAGAGTTTAAGTGATTTCTCTACAATAGAGAAATTATTTAAATAAATTTGACCTTAAAATTCCATTTATGTATTGTAGAAATATATTTTGAAGTCGGTGCCCAAAATGTAAGTGCTGGTCTTATAACTTGGCACTGGCTCAAAACGAGTTTAAACTTTATTTATTTTTTTGTTGCTTACGCCTAGGCGTAAGACGTAAATGCGCCTGTCCCAACGTGTTTAGAATCCACTAAAATCTTCGTTACCCTTAGATCTGGTTGATTTACCTCATTGCCAACTTCCCTTAGTTAGGCAAGTGAATAAGTAGTGAGTAAATAGTGATCACTTATTTCGGTTAACCTGTAGAATTTTTGGCGGGCCCATCGGATCATTTTAGCAATGGTTTTTAAATATTGTTCTTTTCATAACGCAACTGATTAATCACTTGGCTGAATGATTTACAGTCAGTCAGTCTTAAATTATTACTTGGTTATATGCCGCCAGCTAATGAACAGCAGTTAATTCGAAGACTAATTTGACAGCTAGCAGGGACGTGTGGGATTAAAAATTTTCTTATGGCAATACTTTCTTTGCAGTGACGAGGATTCCCGAACGGAATTCTATTGGTTTCCGAAAACAGCCGAACGTGTGATTAGGTCACGTGGTACTTTAGGAGTCTTCGTGGCGTAGCTTGTTCAGCTGCTCGTCGAAGCGGCTGTCGGTCGGTCGCATTCTACGGGTTTGCGTACGATGTAGCGGCCATTTTTGTTCTTAGTTCATAATAGAGTGCGCATATTTAATGTATTTAGACGAATATTTAGCTAATTTTCACGATGACTATTATAGTTTTCTTGATAGATACATCAGCTTCTATGAACCAAAGAGCTTATTTGGGCGGACGCCCAACATTGCTCGATGTAGCCAAGGGCGCTGTGGAAACGTTCGTAAAGGTACGTGCAGTGTCATCGACTTGTCAGCCGCCTCGTTTTTTGTGATCGATTTGATATTCGCGTGTATAAGTGCTAAAATGGATCATTCAATTTCCTAGGTACGTCAACGGTCTCCTGAAAGCAGAGGCGACAGGTATATGCTTCTAACTTTCGAGGAACCCCCCGCGAACATCAAGGTTAGTATCATAGGGAAACACGTTTCAGATGATTCTCTTGCCATGTTACGCTTGAACATACGTCGTAGGAAGCCGGTTCTGTTGTGTCCATGTGTGAATCACTAGTGGGCAATCCAGAACATATACAAAGTTTGAAAATGCAGAATTTACTGAAATAGACAACACGACGTAAACAGGACGAGCCGCCGCTGTTGCTGCCTACGCGATAGCGTTCGCGACTGCGCGCTCCTCGCTCGCTCTCATTGGTCGGCTTCGTCATACATTATGAAATGGCGATTTGGGGGGAAATATAAACAGTGGGGATGGACGGATGGGTTTGCTCTACTACGTCGCGTTGCGTATGTAGGTGGAGTTCACTGATGCAAAGATATGCAGCGTCTGTCCACCTCATTTCTTATCAGTATCTTATTTGCGCTATTCCAACTGTACAGAGTTGTTCTAAACCTTTGTTTTGGACTCCCCAGTGGTTTCTGATATGAGAAATTAACTGAATAAATTTGGTCTCTTAAAAATTAAATCTTTCTGAAAACAATAATATTTACATAAGACTTAAGAACCAGCGAATAAGGATAAGAACCAGCAGTAAAGTTTATGTTTTTCTCATCATTGTACCAATAGAATAAGCACCAGTAACCAGATGCAGATATGCTGTGGTTGCACAGCTTGAAATATAAAGTTCATATTTTCACATGCTCAATGCTATATTTTTTCAGGCTGGCTGGAAAGAGAATCTTGCAACTTTTATAAATGAGCTAAAGAACCTCCAATGCCTTGGCTTGACTACTATGGGTGCTGCATTGAAGCATGCATTTGATGTCTTGAACATAAACCGCATGCAAACTGGCATTGACACATATGGGCAGGGTCGGTGCCCTTTCTACTTAGAGCCATCAGTTATTGTGGTCATTACTGATGGAGGAAAATTGTCCAGCAATGCTGGAATCCAAGAAGAAGTAAGTATCTTATTATTAAACTTGTTTGTTTTGAATCAGTTGCATTATGACCTTGAAAATAAATTAAAATCCATTGTTATTGTGGACCAATCGGTTTACCAACAATTCTACAGATTAGTAAGTAAATTATTACTTAATTGAGTACAGCTTGTCCAAAAAGAGTAGAAATTAAAGAGTACGGTTTTGCTCAGACTTTTTTATGTGTTTGATAATATCTTGCGCTTACAAGCATTATATAAATTAAAAACTTGAGCTATTACATAAAATAAGGTATTGTGCTTCAATAAATATAGTAAATGTTTTGACTTCTCAACGAAACAATTAGTATACTTTCACTTCCGGTTTCTACTCTTTTTGGACAAACTGTACCTACTATGTAGTAAAAAAAAAAGAATATTTTTTAAAAGTAATTGCTCTCTGTCCAAACTTACAGTGGACTGGTGAAATTCATAAAGCGTTTCTTGGGATATGAATCTAAAAAAGTGATTGCAAAGCAGTCATGCTTGAGTGCTTTCCATATCTTATCTCTAGCTTTGTGTTATTTTTATGGCAAAGCAATGAGATTGAGCGCAAGTTATTTGTTTACTTACAATCCGTAACAATGGGCAGTCTGGTATAGAAACATTAATTCATACAAATCGTTTGGAATTCAGTGAAATTTTAATCACATTTTCTGTGATCTCAAGTACTTCAATATTAAAATGATTTTTTCTTGTGTACAGTTCAACCTACCGATGAACTGCCCAATACCCGGCTCGGAGCTCACTCGTGAACCATTCCGATGGGACCAGAGGCTCTTCTCTCTAGTGCTGCGACTATCAGGGACTCCAGCTGTTGAAAGAGACACAGGGCTGGTACCTTCGGACTCCTCGCCCATTGACGCGATGTGTGAAGTTACTGGTGGTAAGTCCAAAGGGCCACTTGAACATACCTTAAAATTACATGGAAGTGACATACATATTATTTATTACAAAAATTATATTTGTTATATTTGTTACAAAAAACAAAATAAGGTCACGGAGTCACGGTCAGGATTCACAGGTCTCAAAAATGAAAAAAGTTCGGTTACCCTTAAGATCAAAAACTCTTTTAAATTCTAAAGGCCTTATTCCACTAAAACAATCTAAAACTCTGTTTATTTAGTCTGTGACGAGATCTTTTCCCTTGTAGAATCTCTACCACAGACTAATTTAATCGGCGTTTTTGGAGTGTTTCAAGGAATCGAGTTTTTATAAACACCTACCACTTTTTTTCTGGTAATGCTGTGGCATGTAAAAAGATTTCCATGATAACTAATATATTGATTAATGCTTCATTCCATCTTCATTCATTATAACTGTTAATTATTATTTAATTAAATTAATTATAACTGTATAATTATTTATTAATTAGGCGTTCCTAGCAACTTTTGCCATCACAGCTTACCTCTGATTTGAGCGTTTTTGCAGCATATGACTTGAATTACATATTTAAATTATTTTCATAAACAAGCTGACTGGGCAAACATTGTTTGGCTATATTGATTCACCCACATAATAAAATAGATGGAGCCGTTTTGGAGGAGTCACAAATACTGTGATACGAGATTATTATGGTTGAAAATTATAAATCTTTTAACATAGTTTTCGAAGTGAGGTAATTCTTTTTTTAAATTGGAGAACTTTGCAATTATTGCAATCATTCATTAGATTTTATAAGTTAAATGGAATACACACACAAAAATTGGCACGCGCAGAGTAGGGCTTACGGAACCCTACTCTGCGCGTGCCCCGACGCACACGCGACGTGAAAGAGGGGGTTTAATCTGGGTTATAGAACTTCATAAAATTTTATGTAATTGATTTATTTATGGATGAATAAAGGCTCATTTATTTATTTAAAGAACTTCATTAAAGTAATTTTGAATCGATTCGTTCGGATACGAAGTTTTTAATTTTTTAGTTGGTCGCCTATTACTCGTTAGGGAGATAAGTTAAGGAGATAGATAATTTTTCTTTTAAGCTTATTATAATTATGTTGTAGGATAGTAAAAAAAAGATTTTATGCTTCAGTTTTGTCGGTATGATTAATATGTAATAATAATAATAATGGTCCCGACCGATTTCGGTCACGGCGACTACTTCAGCTCCTGTTGGTGTCGTTGGTGCGCTCGCATAGCCACCCTTTTTTATAAAGGCTCTGCCACACTGCAGACATGTGAGCACACCGTCGATGTAATTATAATTAATATGTATGTGTATATCAAATTTTAAGAATAGAATAGAATAAGAATAGAATAGAATAGAATAAGAATTTTAGCTTTCTAGTTCTAATCGTCTGAGGTAGGCCGCGTGGAGACAGACAGAAAGAGAGACGTAAGGACGGGCGAACATGGCGAAACTATAAGGGTTCCATGTTGATTACGGAATCTTAAAAAAAAAGTATGTATAGGTACGTTACTGGAATTCTTCGTAAGTTCGAAGTTCCTATTTGCATGTAAAAATAGACTATAATAAAATATGTGTATGTATGAAATCGCTCGGAGCCTGGGCTGCCTGAGTGATCTTAAACGATCACGAATGTTAAACAACATACGGCGCGTCCAGTCCATGGATGGGTCACCGTCTATGACTAACGCTAGTGGCATTTTTCCGATCGATTCCGTGCTTCGCAAGGCACGTTAAGCAGTTGGTGCCGGCTGCCATCGATAGATGGCAGTCGTTAAGCCAAGTCAGAGGCCTTAGGGCGGCTTGAAAACTTCTGACAGTAAGACCAGCCACTAGTCATACAAGCCTCCACCAATCCGGACTTGCCCCCCGTGGTGGAGTATGGCCTATACCTTCCTCAGGGAAGAGACCCGTGCCCCTCGGTGGGGACATAATGGGTTGATGATGAAAATATGTGTGTATTTTAGATTAATCACGTCTTCTTAAGCGGGCTTGAATAAACATATTTGTCTATTACTAAACACTAAACACGGTTTTCTACTAGGTATGTACTGTCTATCGATGCACTTCAAATATCTCCGCAAAAATTGACTTTCTTTCTTTCAATTCTGTCACGCTCTTTTCAGAGAACTTTGACGAGACAGCAGCACTATAGTTTAAGCATTTCGCTAAGTTTCTACTTAGAAACTTAGGGAAATGCCCAATTCAGAAACTGGCCCTCTTTGTTAAAGAGATTAACCTCTGCTCGTATTTATTAATTGGAATATCAATCTCATGAGTCCACCAGAAAAGATGCAAGAGCTGAATTTTGTTCGTGAAAATTATTCGCTGAATAATTTTTAATAGTGTTGACAAAAGGTTAACCTGCCAATAAGTCATAATTTATGTTAATAACGCTGATTGGAAAAAACTGCTTAATGTATTCAAGCCATGCATTTTGAGCGTGCTTGATTTGAAAATTAAAGCTATTATATTTAACTTAGAGTTACCTCTTACCTCGAGTTTTTATATCATTTCGCATAGCAGTGAACAAAATTATTAAATACGTACTTAGTTGTAGTTGAAATATAATACCTACCTATCGCAAGGCGGCTAGGTAGAATTTTGCTATTAACAATTTGTATCTATCTACATCTAGAACCATCAAGTACCGAAATATTTCATAAATTAGCATCAATAGCATTCTTAAGCTTTTTTTTATTTTTCTGAAAGTTTTATTTTTACTTTTCCACGCGCCGTTTATTTAAAACATTGGCAGATCAAACAAGCGTAGCGCTAGCTTTCCTATCTACTGATTTTCTTCCCTATATACTAACGCATTTCGCTGAGTATTTGGGTGCTGCTATTTTAAATATATTTTTATCAACTCTGTAGCGCGGCTTAGCTCGGCGTATTATTTCAAACCATAGGAAACAGCGCACATGTTTGTTCATTGGATATTATATGAAAGTTATATGCTGTGCTATCATCATCATCATCATCATCATCATTATTCAGCCACAAGAAGTCCACTGCTGGACATAGGCCTCCTCCATGGATTTCCAAAATGTATTATGTACCTATCTATGTTTATCTATGTTTCATACCCCTATCTGGCTAAACAACGTTTGCGGGGTCAGCTAGTATTAGTAATAAGTGTAAGGCATCCGCTGGAAATCAGCGACATGGTGCAACCATGGCATAAAGCTGAAAGTTTATTTATTTTTGTAATTTTATGTGCCAAATAAAAAGTATTCTATTCTATTCTATACCGCGTTATGACATATTACAGGTATCGTGTGTGATGCCCTTGATTTTTTTAATTAGTCTCTGTGATATTGTACTCAAACCCACGTCCACGATTTCTAGGTCGCTCCTACTGCATCACTTCCCACCGGATGCTGATGCAGTGTATCGACAGCCTCGTGCAGAAGGTGCAGAGTGGCGTGGTGATTAACTTCGAGAAGATTGGGCCTGACCCGCCCCCCATAGACGGGGGCAGCGCGCGCGACGGCGAAACCGATGACGTCACCCACGAGCCGGATAAAGAAATTGACGCCGATGCGGAGAGAAATGGGGTAAGGATCATGATCGGTTTAGCCCCCACACAAGTTTTTCTTTGCCAACACAGGTTGCGCTACTTATAGACGAATACACTTAACATACGTATGGTACGGGTATTATAAAACACGAGCAAAAAATAGGGCTTTGGTCTGTGATAAAATTTGTCAGTGGCTGGCAGGGAATGAAAAAATTGAGCAGCAAAATAAAATCAACTTATTATATTGAAATTTATTCGGAAAAATCAAATCTGTCACTTTTCAAATTGTTGTATTGTAATGAAATTTAGTGACCATTTCTAATTTGTTATTGTTAGCAGATTTAGCCTCAGTTTCTGAAAGAGTGTTCAAATGTAACAAGAGATTAATCTAAGATTAATTCAAAATACCGGCACGTGAGTGGCTGAAATTATCTTGACGTGAGATTAACATTTGATCGCGCTTCTAGAAACCGAGCGTTAATGTTCTTCTGCTGATCAAATATTATTCAGTTTTCTTTTCTTAAATTAAACGCGGTCTAATTCGTCAACCCTTTCAGAGATGGAACGGCGGGCCTTATCAGACGGGCGCTCCGCCGGGCCAGGCCTCCGGCGGCGTGCAGGCGTGGCACTCGTGCCGGCGCCTCATCTACGTGCCGCGCACCGTTTCGCAAAAGGGCTTCGCAGTCGGCTTTTGGCCAATCCCGGAGTCTTTCCGGCCTGACCCCAATGCGCCAACGCTTGTGAGTCGTAAACAAAATCCTTTGTTATTTATTTAGTCATTGTATGGCGTTAAATATAGGCCTTAATATATGGCTACAAAGTATGTTTTTTTAATTAGCCGATTCTGTGTCCCACTGCAGGGAAAAGGCTTCTCCTTGAGATTTCCACTCTTCTGTTACCGGCCATCGCACGCCATCTCCGATTCGCGTGGGAGCATTGGGTCTACCCAGAAATTGCCACCGGCTGCAGTGGACTAGGAGCATAGCTATAACATATTATGCGTGTCTCATTTCTTACTTATGCATTAGCATTAGCATGCATCTAAGAATTTATTTATTTAGATTTTCTCATTTACTTGGGCCTATCCTCGCCCTCGATGAGAGGCGATGGACTTGGTGACAAAAGCATAAAAACCAAATAAAAAAAAACCAACCCGGGAGATGGTAATCACTGGATCGCCACCCAATTTACAGTCGAGTTCATAAATATATGAACACTTCCGTGGCTTCAAAAATATGTGTGCAAATAAGGTTACAAAAATATCTAGCATGTTATGCAATCAAAAATATATCAAGGTTTTACTGGTCATAAATATCAACACAAGGCTTCACAAATATATAAACAACTGAACATTTATAAATATCTGCACAAAATATTGTCATATAAACGTTAGCAACTATAGTTACATAAATATCTATACATTAATTGGTCATTTTTATGAGGACAAGCTGACCTACAAATATATCTACACAAATGTTAGCCATATTTATGTGAACAACCTATAGGTACGAATTCCATGATAATCTTTTAAAGAGGTTGTATATATATGACTTTTTGATGGCCACTTATTTATCTAAACGAAGAGATTTATGAAAGATAACTTCATAATGTCACTATCAGTTCAACCGTCATCGTGCCTTGTAAGAATTGCATGTAAAGTTTGTGTATTATGTAGGTACGTGCTGCGAACAAACATGTATAGAGACTCATTTTTGTTTACTTCAAAAATTGTTTACCCTGACAACCACCAAATTGAATTTGTACAAGACAATTGTAGCATTCACAATATCGGATATGGAAAATCGAGAGGAACTAAAATTAATTAAAATGCTCCCGAAAAGCCCCGATCTTAACCCCATAGAAAATCTATGGGGTTAGATGGTGCAAGATTGTGATGCTACAATTTTCATTTTATGAAGAATACGGAAAAACAGAGCGAGGACAAAAGACAGTGCTATTTTGTTTTATCTGTTGACTATTTTAGAACCTAGTAGTAAATGACGCAGTGGCCTAGGGATATCTGTACGCAACTTCTGTTTAGTGTTGGCGTTTAGAGACGCTTTTTTTCAATTTTTACATCGCTAGTTTTTCAATCGCGAAAAGAACATACTTACCTACAATAGAGGATGGGCATCCTGGTCTAGTCTAATACAAATGACATGGCTAGATTGGTAGGTATATAGTCAAACATTTGGGTGCCCTATATCACGGTTGAAACGTACATTTCAGTAAATTTTGATATTTTTATATATCTTCCTCACATACTATGAGTTTGCTATTTTTTATCCTGCTGTCCCAGAACTTCTACCTATAGGTAATGCAGTAAGTATATGGTATAGTATGTGGTCACCGTGGACTGAACGCGCCGTATGTTGCTTAACCTTAGTGATCGTTTAAGACCACTTAGGCAGCCCAGGCTACGAGCGATATTGTAGCATCACAATCTTGCACCATCTAACCCCATAGATTTTCTATGGGGTTAAGATCGGGGCTTTTCGGGAGCATTTTAATTAATTTTAGTTCCTCTCGATTTTCCATATCCGATATTGTGAATGCTACAATTGTCTTGTACAAATTCAATTTGGTGGTTGTCAGGGTAAACAATTTTTGAAGTAAACAAAAATGAGTCTCTATACATGTTTGTTCGCAGCACGTACCTACATAATACACAAACTTTACATGCAATTCTTACAAGGCACGATGACGGTTGAACTGATAGTGACATTATGAAGTTATCTTTCATAAATCTCTTCGTTTAGATAAATAAGTGGCCATCAAAAAGTCATATATATACAACCTCTTTAAAAGATTATCATGGAATTCGTACCTATAGGTTGTTCACATAAATATGGCTGACATTTATGTAGATATATATGTAGGTCAGCTTGTCCTCATAAAAATGACCAATTAATGTATAGATATTTATGTAACTATAGTTGTTGACATTCATATGACAATATTTTGTGCAGATATTTATAAATTTTCAGTTGTTTATATATTTGTGAAGCCTTGTGTTGATATTTATGACCAGTAAAACCTTGATATATTTTTGATTGCATAACATGCTAGATATTTTTGTAACCTTATTTGCACACATATTTTTGAAGCCGCGGAAGTGTTCATACATTTATGAACTCGACTGTACAAAAAAAAAAAACTAGCAAGAACCCATCTGATAAAGACTTTAGAGTCGATGGCAGATATTATAAATATATATTAAAAAAAAAACTTGGGCCTAGATTATGTAAATACATTGCAGTATAATGACGCGTTGATTTCATTTTATTGTCATGTCTACACGCATACGTCATACAAACCTACCAGGCGTCATTGGAATGATAGAAATATGTCTGCGACCTTATTATGAATCTGGCTTTGTACTACAAGTCTAGTATAATGCACTGATACAATCGAAGCTCTGTTCTGTCTCTGGATCCTGTTGTTTTTACCAGTAGATAGTACAAGATAAAATCAGTGCAAACTTGACTTTCTGTACTCTTAGTAGAATGGATACCAACAGATAGGAAAAGAAAAGTGGGAAAACCAAGGCAAATGTGGGAAGATATCTTCAATCAGAGTTGTAGTCCAAACTGGAGAAAGCAAGCCAGTGACTGAGAAGAATGGAGGAAAAAAGGGGAGGCCTACGCCGAGGAGACGACTTCTATAAATAATATTAATCAATAATAATAATGATTATTCAGCTTTTTATTGATTTACTCTTAGGGCTGATTTTTAAATAGTCAAATAACTTATATCTGAGGAATAAAAATGGCGTTTTAACATAATTTTCACACATGAGCTGTCAAACCGCCATTTTTATTCCTAACATAAAAGTTATCTGACTATTGAAAAATCAGCCCTTAGTGAAATAAGAAATTAATATTAATAACGTCTTTCGCAGCCACCTCGGTCGGCGCACCCTGCAGTGAAGTTCACGTGCTCGAGTCAAGAGCCAATGGTGATAGACAATCTGCCTTTCGACAAATACGAACTGGAGCCGAGCCCTCTGACGCAGTTCATACTTGCGAGAAAACAGCCGACCATCTGCTGGCAGGTTAGTTAATACTTTGTAGGACTTATTTACGACAGAAAAAAATCAATGATACTTAGTATCAAACAACCTGCCGAAATAGCCCTCTTCAAAGACGTCGAAGATACTTATGACTTTTCTTTCACTTGTTATTTCTGGAGTGTGAGAAGAGTTCAAAGATTTCTGTTGTAGGACGCCCAGGTATTGTGGAGTTAAAGTGACCTTTGTACACATCTTGGAATATCGTCAGTTAAGTTCTAAAAGTGCGAAAGTAATTTTTGGCCGTTTAGACCTTTTGATGCCATTGGATCGAGAAAAGTGGCGCGCTTCTTTCCGACCAATCGTATCAATCAATCTTATTTTATCTTCAATAAGTTGATTTTAAATACTTTTCCCAAATAATGTATAGTGGATTTCATTAGAATCCGGCAATCATAGACAAGATAATTATTTGTCAGTTGTCTATGATCGATAGACAGTGATAGTGTTGTACCTATACTGATGTCAAAGTGAGTGATTGAGCATTGATCAATGAGATATGGGATATGGTTCACTGTTCGTTGGTTTATCCTAAGTATTTGAATAAATCCAAAATGATTATGAAGCAATTCAAATCAAGATACAATTTTTGTGTACCTATCGATTTTTTTCTATAAAATCAGGATTCACTTTTGTCCAAATGTTTAATGGGAATATTTAACTAAGTGACTATCGCACAAACATGATAAACGATCACCATGCATTAATATATGAATTATAACGGCCTTATATGCATTAAAATACGTTGTTATGTTTTAGGCTTTCAGTACCTACATAAATTAAATTTGTAAAAGGGCTTTTGCAATATTTCAAAACTTAGGGCAAGGCTCTTTAGAAAATTTAGTAGAATATGCGACTCACTCATTATAATCTAAAAATACCATGTAATAATTTTTCACTTTATAATTATTCTTGGATTTATTCGTAGCATATCTGAGTGATTCTGTGTATATCTTTATTACTTTTTAAAGAACTAATAGTTTATTGTTACCTCCGTGTTTCTTGAGAAAAAGATCCAATCGTAAGCAAAAACAAAGTCCGTGATGTCACGTAGAAGTCGTCGTCCTTAGAGTAAGTCCAACCAAATCGCAAAGAAAATGTCCAAAATTTATACAAAAAAGTAAAGTCGTCGATTATTAGAGGAAACAGAAAAACGCACAGAACTCGGAACAATTCCCACTCACACAGGACGGTGACAGTGAGTGAAGTATAAACGTGTTTTTAATATTTAACCTTTTATGCGTAGATGGAGTACGAGTAGAACTACCTTTACGCTTTTATGGTTCTAGATACAAAACTCTTTTATTGAGAGGCAGTAAAGAGAATGCAATGATATCCTTCATCTTAAACGCCAACGCAAACTCTTTTTGTCGTTCAAAACATAAACATGACGGTTTGTTGTGGAACAAAAAAATTACAGATTTGAAAAAGTGAGTTGTCTTGGGTGATAAAAGTGGGAACAGAAAATTGTTTCTTATTAAAATAATTACGCTTTTAAGTTATATAGAAACCCCACTGTACTAGTTTGACGCTGTTTGTGCTGCAAGTTTGAGTTTCAATGCCTTTCGAAATATCATGCAATCCGCATTTACAGTTTAGCCGTCATTATTAAAGTTTATTTTTTCCACCTGACTTATTCAAATATTGAAACATTCGAATCAATCAATTTTTTTAATCAATTCAAAAAAATGAACAACACTAACTTTCCAAAGACAAATAAGACTTTGATGAGTAAAAAATAATATGTCAGCTTTACAAACTATTGAAATTTTCGTCGTCCGAGTATTTTCTATTAAAATAACTATCTTAAAGAAGTTATTTAGTATCCAAATGATTGTAAGAACAATGAATGGTTCCTTGAAATGTGATTATGATCAGGATTGATATTCAAATGTAAGTAATTACGGAGTAATCGTTATTGAATTGGTTTGTTTACATGATTGTGCGATTCTAAAGCAAGCTGGTATACACCTCTAATGTAGCTAATTGAAATTTTTCAGTTTTTTCACTCTCCTGTAAAGTTGACATTTTTTACTTACGTACTGTTAGAACTTAACTGACTATATGTGAATTGTCTGTAAAAAAACGTTCTTATAATAAATTATGAATTGTAATATTTGAAGTATTATGAAACGGTTGTGACTGTACTACATTTACAACATGAGTTCTGTGGAAACTGTGTTAACAAACCATTGGAACATCATGGTAACAATACTTAAGTAACAATAGACGACTATTAAGCAACACAGTAGCTATTAACAAATATAATTATGTGGCAAATAAGAGTGTATCTGTTACACTTAAAAAGTTTAAAAAGTAAAAGTTGATCCGGGCCAAAAAAATCACAGTACTGAAATCTTCATAGAAAATATCATAGAAACTAAACTTCATAGAAGTCATTACTGAGTTTTTACTTTGGATGCAAAACTAATCTACTCTGAGGCATTTTTGCAGTAAAGTAGATCTACAGCCACTATTGCTATCATGAAATATCATGACATGGTCTGTTTAGAATATTAATGTCACTCTGATGTGTGACTGTCGCTTTTTAATTTCATTTCATATCAATTTATCTTTACTTTCCAGGTGTTTGTAGCCAACAGCGGCTGTAAGAACACTGAAGTGAGCCATCCTTTTGGCTACCTTAAGGCTTCCACGAATCTCACCTGCGTCAATCTGTTCGTTCTCCCTTACAACTATCCGGTGCTCCTTCCATTGTTGGACGAGCTGTTCAAGGTGCATCGGTGCAAACCCACGCCCGAGTGGAAGCAGAATTTCATTATGTACTTGGAGAGGATGCCTTCTTATTATGTTGCGGTGAGTTGAGACTGACTTGAATATTATGTTTTCCTTGAAGAAATTGGTGCCTGTTGGAATACCAAAGGTAAACAATAAAAAACTGTCCAATTTAAAAGAAAGGTGTAATTGTGTAATATGATTTTTTTAATTATATTTGCCCATAGAAATATATGTTGTAGATGGAGACTTATTTAGGGCTGACAGGCTTTTCGTGATTTTATGATTCGCTCTGTAGTAAAATTGGCTTGTATTGAAATAAAATAGTATTGAACTGGAACACTCATTCTTGCTGGGTGACGTTGACGTTCATCTTTGTCAACAAGCCCGTAAAATGTTTGTTGACCTTGTAAGACAGTCTCTTCCAAATCTGTCATAACTATAATGAGCGTTTTTCCTTTCTTTTTTTTTTCTTAGTTCCTTAGATAATCTAGATGGCGTTATTCGTTTCTACGTACAAAATTGTGATTCGTAGCAATCAATGTCAAAGTTAGTCCACAGATTACTAAACAAGAGAAGGAACCAGGGTTGCTATTCGGACGAGGTTTCTCGTAATAAAAATAAAAATTCAAACCCACAATCCACAGCAAAGACTCCAAAATATCCAAAATCGCACTTATCACCAAACGACAACAGCATTTTTGTTTTTCCGTAATCAACCATCACAAATTCCACAGAACCATAGTATTATTTTTTGGGATAAGCCACCTAGGGATTCTTTTAGAACTAAATTTGACATAAGGAAAAACGCTCATTATGTCCTTTCATACATGTCATAAAAATTATGTATTCAATCCATTTAATTAGTTTTATTAGCACATTAGTACCAGTTCATGAACTTTCCTATCTATTAATTTATCTTCTCTTTATCTTACAGCCTTTGCGGAGAGCGCTATCAAAGATGGGCGCATCCGCGCCGTTGGTCCAGAGTTTGGTTCCCGACACGCAAGACAACTCCCTGAGTTTCTCTGTGCTCAACTACCTGAAAAAACTAAAGAACTTAGCGAAGAACGAGTACGAGAAGCTGTGCAATGACGTCATCAATAAGGCCACTAGCACTATCGCTCAGAAGGTATGGTGAATTTTATAAGTGTTGAAATTAATATTAACAGTAGAGATAAAGTACCCGAAACTGGCGGGCTGAATCCCACGGCTAATGAATGTTAATTAAGCAATATAGCTCTATCAGTTTAAATAAAATATTACGAGTGAAGTCATCACTTGACAGTTCTCCCATCGTTTTCCCTCACACCTGATCAAAAGTCACCAAAAGTATCCTCATAATATTAGCATTGACTAAAAACCTCCCCAATACAGAACAAGGCTCGAGAGCAGAAACTGACCGGAATGACTAAGGAACATTGGAAATCACCAATCCGCACTGGGCTCTCATGGTGTATTTTTTTACTTAGCCGCTATATTATGTTGCACTGGGTCAAGGCCCCTCCCACTTTAGTCTAGAGTTTTCGGCCTAGTTCACCTTATACCATTCCGGCATTTTGGCGTATTGGATATCATCTCCCATCGCGGAGTGCAATATTGGACATTTAATCTTCCAGGGCACAGAGAGCGTGAGGGTAGTGCCTCGGTCGCCGCTAAAGAAGGACCTCATCACGAATCCGACGCTTCAAGACAAGTTCTCAGCGCTACGGGATCAGCTGAACGAGTTTGGAGGCTTCGTCGTCGGCCTGTCGCGCGGGCGTCACAAGACACAGGCTCACGCCTATAGGAACCCCTTCGATATTCAGCGCAGGGACTTGTTAGACCAGGTATGTTTTGAGTACTTATTTTACTTTCCGCTAGTAAAATACGCCAACTGCGATGTGTATGCTACTAACAAATGACAATAAAATGGGAGATTGCACCCTACTTGACAAAAAGTTGCGCTTTAAACAGAACCCTAAACAATAAAATGATACTCTCACACCTATAACATCTTTATACCTATGCCAAATTAAACAGAACCCTAAATAATAAAATGATACTCTCGCACCTACAAAATCTTTATACCTATGCCAAATTTCAGCTATCTAGCACCTATCGTCTGTGCAGAGCCGCGGACAGACAGACAGACTGACGGTCATGGCGAGTGGTCCATTACTAAAATCATTTAACATTGCCTGCCTGCCTCTGAGACTGCCTCGTTGGTCCCGCCGTTAAGGCGCTAAACTACCAAGATAGAGGTCGCGGGTTCGATTCCCGCTGGGGGCCGCCGTACATTTGTACAATGGCCTCAGTCTGGGTGTATTTCTATATTTGTAAGGTCCTTGCCTGGTTACCATAGCACAGGGTATCCTACTTTGTGAGCAGGTCAAGTGATTGTGTTACGGCAGCTTTTAAGCCAAGTCAGAAGCCTTAGGGTGACTTGAAAACTTCCGACAGTAAGACCAGCCACTAGTCTTACAAGCCTCCGCCAATCCGGACTTGGCCCCCGTGGAGGAGTATGGCCTATACCTTCCTCAGGGAAGAGACCCGTCGCCGCTGTCGCATTCGCGTTGTGGTCACACCACTTGCGAGATCCAGCGGCGCCCCATTGCACAAGCGACAGGACGGCTCCCGGGGTGTTTTAGTCAGTATGCCCACACTCGGTGGGCGAGCCTGACACACGGCCGCCACCCTCCCTCAGGGGGCGGTGTCATGGTGCGTAACTGCATTTCACCCCGTAAAAAAAAAAAAAAAAGGGAAGAGACCCGTGCCCATTTATTTTTTAATATCGGTCTCGTACGCAGGTGATCCGCATGCGCGCGAATTTCCTGCAACCGTCACTGGCGCACACGCGTTTGGTGGCCGAGGACAGCGTGCACTCCATGCCTGTGGCGCAGATGGGCAACTACCAAGAGTACCTCAAGCGGATGACGCCGCAGTTGCGCGAGATCGAGACGCAGCCCGTGCGACAACACATGTTCGGGAACCCATTCAAGATCGACAAGGTAACTGCCGTAACTCGCTGTGACTGAAAAAGAAAAGGGTGGTAAACTGAAATAAAGAATAGTAAGGTGTCGCAGTTTTCGCGGGCTTAAATCTTCGGGCTTAAGACTTTTTTCTCTTTCAGACTGACCAAGTTCAAAATACATTTCGTCGTCTATATGATATGAACTGACTAAGTTCAAAATACATATAGTCGTCTAAAAGTGTTAAGTTGCGGCTGTTAGGAGTTAGCAGCTTAACACTTTTAGACGACGATATTGCTATTTGCATCTATATACGTAATGAGATGATTTACACAGCGTTAACAAATCTGACCCTTCAGTGCCTGTGACATTGTTTTTAGGTGCAGTAGGCGTGGTCAGCATCTATAACATCCTGACACCTTAGTTGCCCTAGCCCACAGTAAAAACAAGTGAATACGTGGGGAGCTAACCAAGCCATGGGTTTCCTACCGTGATTAGGGCTGCCTGTGCGGTTATAGACCGTAGAAATAAAAGATTTTAGAAATTAGATTTTAGAGAAACGAAATTGTTACATAAAAATGACTAAGTTAACTATAGTAAAGTTACAAATTAAAATACAAATCTATACTATTATAATTATGTATAGATGAGTACACGCGCATTAATAGCTTCTTGATTATGTACTGACGTGATTTTGGTGATAGATTGTTAATATGCCGCCATATACAGATCTACAGAATACTCACAACTCTATTTATCATTGTCGAATCTCATAATTACAAATTACAACCGGACCAGCGAGAAAAAGTCGTTCAAAATGCCCGCCAAATTACGTCCACGCTAAACAAGAGCTTTCTGCCATTGCAGCGCATGATGGTGGACGAGGCGGACTTCGACCTGGGCTCGGTCCGCTCGGGCTCGCCGTCGACGAGCGGGAAGCGGCTAGGCGACCCCACGAGCCGGGCCGCCGTCCCGCCCAAGCGCAAAGCCGGCCCGATACCCGCCCATGTCCAGGCTCGCCGCCCGTCGTCACCCGCGCCCCTCTCCCCTCTGTCCCCGGCGCCTGTGACGTCAGTCCCCGCGCCTGTCGCCCCGGTGGCGCCCCGGCGACCCGCCACGCCCGCGCCCCACCAACCTGCGCCCACTGAAGTGCCCAGCGGTCGGCCGCCCGAGGTGAGTATCTATTAGATTAGCTGTGTGAACCCCAGCGACTTGTAATGACCGGTTCCGCGCCTCCGGAACGCCCCAGTTGGTTCCGCCACTTCCTTGGCTGCTGCAGTGCCTAACGGTCGGCTGCCAGAGGTTAGTTACAAATAGATTCGCTGTAAACGCTACCGCGTCGCCGCCGCCTGTGACGCTTTCCCCGCCCGGTCGCGGTCCGGCCACCTGCGCCCACTGAAATGCGAAGAGGTGGGCCGCCCGAAGTGAGACAACATAAAGAACTTAATTGAGTAGGAGAGGACACGTTGAGAGATAAATAAATGTGGTATAATCGATGAAGCGAAAGTGATGTGTCAGGATCGTGGCAAGTGGCAATCCCTGGGCTCTGCTTACTCCTCTGGGATACAGGCGTGAGCACATTTTTATGTATCTGTAGTAATCTGTACTGCAGCCTTATACGAAAATGTTTTCGATTCAATGAAAAAATTGAAAGATTTATTTTGTATTTTCTAATGTCTTCAAATCTATAATATATACTCGTAAAAGGAGAAGCTGACTGACTGACTGACCGACTGACTGACTGACTGACTGACTGACATATCAACGCAGGGCCTAAACTATAAGGGTTAGAAACTTGAAATTTTTCACAGGGGTTTCTTTTGTAACGTAGGGAAGCACTAAGAAAGGATTTTTGAAAATTCATCCCCTAAAGGGGTAAAATAGGGGTTCAAAGTTAGTATGAAACTTTGCCCTTTTTGAAGTTATTCGAATGAAATTTGGTACGAAGGTTCTTCATTTAAAATTATGAAACATGTGTAAAATAGTTTTTCGAAAATCATCCCTTAAGGGGGTAAGAGGGGGTGCATAGTTAGTATGAAACTTTGCCGTTTTTGAAGTTATTCGAATGAAATTCAGAATGAAGGTCCTTCATTGAAAGTCATGAAAGACGTGTAAAGTAGTTTTTCGAAAATCATCCCTTAAGGGGGCAAGAGGGGGTTGCGATGTTAGTATGAAAGCTCTTTAGCATGCGCTAAAAGTATCCCTATCTTATTTGCAAACACTTTACTCAACTAAAGCCCACGCGGACGTAGTCGCGGGCAACAGCTAGTGTCTTCTATAAAAGCAATGTCACTCCAATCTAAGCGAGACGAAAGTTCCCCATTATTAATGTTTTCTTACTATTGTGAATCTTGACGTGGCTTGAAAAATGTAAACCTTCGCTTATTCGAAAATTAAATGAAACAAAATCAAGTTATTGGTATCAATAACTTGATTTTGTTTCATTTAATTTTAATTTTAATTTGCAGTATTGCAGAAACACTTTTCAACTTATCAATTCCTTATTATCTCTGACTGTGTAAAATAATTATTTCCTATCTTTCAGGAACCCCAAATCGTGGACACAGGAGGTCCCGTCATCGTTCCAGTGCCGCCGCCCTCAGTCGCGTCTCTCGTGGTGGCACCAGCCAACCTGCCGCCCGTCGTCAAGCCGTTCCTCAATGGAGGTTAGTAAAGTATCTACCAAACTGGAACTGTTATCAATTAGTAACTTTACGGTTTGTAACGTTAATTAATTGCCGTATCGATGTATAACGAACACGATTAGCGATTGGTGTAAGGTCAAGAAGGTAAACATAACACAGCTCACTGGTAATGGTTTAAATCGTTTATTCATAATTTATATTTTAAGCTACTTTTTCTTTTTTCTGTTTTCATACAAGTTTACGTCAAGTTCAATATTAAAACTTTCGCGGATAGTAGATGTTTTAGCACTCGATAACAATAAAAATAACAATAGATCACATATGACTGTCCGGCAAAGTGTTAATAAAAAAGTCTAATTGTCAATTTTAAACTTCAGGTTATAATTGTAGTATAGATGTAGACATGTAGGTAGTATAATCGTTACTGAAGAAATGTTTTTCAGTTTTTATGTTATTTCAATAATACATTAGATATGGCTCTTTTTACTGCTGTCTCTGGTGCTGCTGTCTTTACTGTGTATAGAATAGAAAGAAAGAAAGAAAGAATGATTTAAGGATAGTGAAGAATAAAGGATATTGTCTTATCTTATGAGTAAACCCAAAGCAAAGTGATGAAACACTCGATCAGCGATGAAACAATTAGAATAATCATTAGCCAGACCCCCGCCACCGAAACCAGGGTTCGTGGAGGGCCTGCCCACGCTACGTCCTCCAGTTTGCGGTCTCTAGGTCAGATTTTCGCCCTAACGGCCATCAGCTCTCCGAGCTAGATAGCTCGGGCAGATGCCCCGCCCACTTCCATCGAGTGATCAATTTTTCGAGTTATCTTAGTAACTTACTATAATTGCGGTTTGCGATCTGAGTGCTTATACTGAGTTTTTTCATTCACTTTCGATAGCGAGAGCGTTTGCGATTTGTTTGCGACGAGGCGCGCCACCTAGTTGTCTCTTTGTCACACCTATACAAATTCCAAACGCTCTCGCTATCGAAAGTGAATGAAAAAACTCAGTATAAGCACTCAGCAACCTAATACCCTTACCAATTCCAGACGCGTACACAACGATGGGCAGCAAAATACCCCGCTCGCCGTCGCCGCCGCCGCCGCCGCCGCCGCCGCTCGAGGCGACGTCACACGCGTCCCCGCCCCTCGCGAACCTCACGCCCCCAACGCCCCCCGTGCCCACGCCCGACTCACAAGAGCTACAGATTAACGCCATCATTCAGGGCATCGCCGCCGAGAACAATTCCAACGGCCGCGGCCGGAAGCGAAAGCGGAAGGTGAGGAACTTACTTGGTTTGTTACCTAGTTCGATGCTAAAAAAAATTACGCGGTGTTACCGCTATAAAATATATAGGTTTACTCGGTAGATTTTTTATACCGTGATTAGAAGACTCGTGTGACCGAAATCCTTATCACATCAAAGACGTTAAAATTTACAAAAATACACCTACGTAGCACAAACAATTTTTACTTGGAAGTAAAATGGAGTTATTTGGTTTTTGCGTACTAGCAACATTCACACATTGACTGCCTTTGGATTGTATTGAGATGTCAATGTTACAGTTTTATTTTTTTGCATTGAATTAAAGAACAGACTTTAGATATAATAAGAAGAAAGATATTTATTTGACGCCACTGCCATACAGAATAATAAAGAAATAGGAAAGAAAAAGTAGATACACGGTTTTCTCATTAGAACGAATGGTCACTTAATTAATTTGAAATGAGATAAATGGAACAGTAAAATACAAAACAGAACAAAAGCAGAGGAAAAGCGAAGCTGCAAGTGAGAAAATTCGATAAGCGAGAAAGTTACAATTGAGGTTTCTGTAGCTGCATCCTGTATGTCGATGCAGGGAAAAAGGCATTATAAAAAACGCGTTCTGAGCTCTGCGCTCTGCCTCGGGGGACAAATAAAGATGCGAAGCTCGTCTATGACTTGTCTCACAGGTATTTCAGATTAACGCCATGACACGGGGCCTAAACTAAATTGTAATATAATATGTTTATTTCAGACCAATGATTCACAGTTGAAGACGAGTGGATAAAGGTGATGTCGTATTTTCGGTGTATTTTGTGTAAAAAAAAATTGCAGTAAAACTTTTAACTTCAATTTACTCAAAATAAAAAAAATGCACTTATCACCATCCACTCACGTCTTCAGTTATTGTTAGTGTAAGCTGGTGTTACTAAAAATAAAATAAATAATAAGTTATCGTAATATTGGAGAGCTTGCAAAACTTGCATTTAATCTCATTGAAAATGGCTCATGTTAAGTGACTGTGGAAAAGGTTGTGTTTAAGATACGAGTTACACTTTTCATAATATTGTAACCCATCGAAAAGTAATTCTGGTCACATGGTACAAACATGTTCCCTTTTCATAATATTGTAACCCGTCGAAAAGTAATTCTGGTCACATGGTACAAACGTGTTCCTTACAAATCTGACGTAAAATTTGACGTCACACATTAACGCCTTTATAAATGCCATGAATATTAAAATAATGTTTTTATCTGTCACTTATTACAAAATGTTCACAATTCAATGGAAAAACAAAATCTAATAAGTTGAATTTTCTTATTTCTCAACTAGAAGAAGTTAATAATCCTGTGGTATAAATAAATATAATGTCACTCCAATCGAAGTTTAAGGCAGGTTCCATCAACTGTACTCGATGGTCCGGCTAAGAAACAGAAGGTAATTTCTATATGTTTGTTTGCCCTTCAGAGCGAGAACAAATCGATGCTCCACCTGGTACTGCCGCCGCCGCCGCCACCGCCCGAGTTGACCCGCAAGGAACTCGCGCAAATACATAAGCACAATCTGGGTGTAAGGGCGGAGGCCTACCGGGCGATACGGAGGCCGGGGAGAGGTCAGTAGTCGCCTAATGATGATGGTAGATTAAAAAAAAATTCAACTGTCTAGCTATCACTGTTCATGAGATGCAGGCTAGTAACAGACTCTGGAGTTTTAGTAAAACGGCCCCGTCTTTACCCCTAATAATAACTATTGTTTGATTTGGTCTGCTTTCATGAGTATTTGAAGTGAAAAAGGAGAATCAGATATTACGAAATCAAAGGTATGTTGCCGCAACAGTGTATGTACTTCCGTTGCAGTGACGTACTGAGCATTGGTCATAGGTCCAAAGCTCAGTAAATATAATGCCACAATTCTAAATAAATAATATTCACCGATTTCCTGTGTATGCGTAATTTACATTCACTACTTACATTCACATGTGAATGTAAGTGGTTTAATATGCTTATTCAAGCACGAAGACGCTAAGATATTGACATCTTGGCATTCCATAAAACCTCTTTACAGTTACACAGATTACGATGCTTTTTTTGGTTTTGCTTATGGGTCTTCCAAACGGGCCATGTTTTACTCCAATTGTATATCATTAATTTAGTCTCTAATAAGCTATTATTATAAGTATGAAACACTGTTCTTGGCAATAAATGGTTCATTCATTCATTCATTCATTCAATACAGTGGCCTGCAACTGATTTGCTGAAAGTGCAGCCACATATTGCATCAAAAGATGGCCCGTTTAGAGGCCCCTTTATATAAAGATTTCTTGTATCAAGTCGTGATATCACTATAAACTGACGACACCTTGGATCAGATTCATAAACAATGTCTATAACAGGCTCTCTTTAATACTCACTGGAACGCAACTCCATTTTTCTCCATGAGTCTCTAATATTTATCCCCATAACGATTTATCGAAGCAACTAGTTGACTGTTTATGGAATATAAAAAACATTTGGATGGTTAGTTCACAGTGGCACTCTTTGTTTCAGATTTCTCCAAGCTCTTTGAACTGCTAAAGCAACTGAAAGGTGGTGTGGACACTAAGAAGGTAGTGGTGCGTGAAGTGATAAACGAATCGCTCAGGTTTAAGCGGAAAGTGCTTGCGAGACTCTTAGAGGACTTCCTAGTAAGCCTTGAGAAGAACGGTAACAGTGCCTCAGTTAACATTAAGCGTGAGATAAAGACGATCACCAACTCTCTTTATAGCAATGCGAACAATCACAGCTAGTGGTATGCAGCTCTGCCGGTCCGACGCCCAAGTTACCGCTCGTCTTAGTAGCTGTCGTGATATCGTTCAAACGGGCAGAGCAAATGACTTCATATTGATCGGCAGTAAGGGCACCAAAAAGACTGCAGACAAGCATTATCTAAGTTACGAAAAAAGGTACTCTAATCATAAATCTATGCGCTTTTTTGGCCCGCCACCGTTTAATTTTAGAAATAGTATTATTGTCATTTGCTCCCCATATAGAACAAGGATTGACAAAGCGTTAGAGTAGGTATTCGAGACAAAACGCCCAGCCTATTAATCCGCCTGACAATAAGATGGGTCCACTAACATGGTGAAGCACAAAACTTAGAGCTTATTTTGTGTCAATCAGTAGATCTGAGTTTAGTTCAGTTATTATTTGCTTCCTTTAGTATTATTGTTAGGATCCACGCGTTGCCCCGCCCACTGCCTCACAAATTAATGTTAAAGATGTTAAAAACTCAATACAATGATTATCCAGGAAATGTCCGAGAGCTTTGTTTTGATGATTTGCAATGTCGTAGCACCTTAGAAATTGCCAGCATTTGTGAACTTTGAACCCTTTGAGTTACCAGTACACTAGTTAAGATTTTGTGTCATTTAAAAACTGGATTTCGTCAATGAATTTGCTAAAGCTAGTTCATGGAATGAGATGCAAAAAAATTTTTATAGAAATGCAATTTTCGATTTAAAATTTTAAACATTTTGTTGGCAATATCTGGGTGGTGCGAATTTATTTATGAATGTTAACAATTTACTTCTCGGCGATTTCTAATGTGTTTAGTAAAGTTTTTATGTAATTCAAGAGTGTATAATAAAATAGGTCCAACCAGCTACGCTTATTTTGACCTAATTAAATATAGAAGTCTATTTTATAACGGTTTTATTATCTGACAACTAAATTGGTAACTCCATCAACGTCTTATCAAGCTTGTTTCGTGAATGCGAAAAAAATGTCTCAGTAGTTCTATCATGGAACTCTGCAATGGAACTATAGCGAATGATTGATTTGACGATTAGGCTATTTATCAAATGCTATTTAAATCTGTCATTTTGTGTTTTGGTCATAGTCGCGTGTGCTAAACGAAAATGAAAGCAATATGAAATGTTTAAGGAGTTAAGTAAGTAATTAGGGTTCTACTTGATTTCTTACATCTCCTATGTATGTTTGTACTTAAAAATATTTTTATTTCTGAAAATTTTATTCTATGAGATTATTTTTTGTTTTTGTTTCACACAAAATGACAGTTTAATCTTGTGTCACGTAGAGTTGAAGTGTTTGTAAATATTAATGTACATGTTTAGGGTGTATTTTACCAATGAAAATGTTCTTTGTGTAGGGTGCATTTAAGCATCAGTCAATTGTAAAGTGTATATATTTTTTTCATAAATAAATTATGATCCTTATTGGATTTTTAAACATGTATTTTTAATTAAATTTGCAGTTATGTGACTACCGACATATCGGCAAAGGTATCGCGATCAGAGGACATAATTTTCTATGCATTTGCATCTCGATTCAGGATGCCACATTGGTGGATCGGTGGTTGGTGAGTATAATTTCAATAGTTGTAGACAAAATACATTCATGTCACGAGATTACTAACAGGGTTGATATTTTTTTAGTACTTTACAGATGTTGCTGCTTTGTCTTTTTTAACGGTTTCCTATCACAATACGTTTGTTTAACAACCAACGTATGTTAATTCTATTCAGTTCTAGGTAAAGGCGTGTTGTGTTCTAAAATCAGGTTCAACCATACCCTCTCAAATCACTCTCAAAACAAGTTTTAATACGCGTCGTCGCGTGGGGAGCATAGCTATGCTGCGCGCAGACTACAAAGGACAAATAGCCCGCTTACACTTAGCAATAGTATATTAATATAATTTATAGCAAGGCATATTACGAAATATTTTCTTTAGAAATATTCAAGTGACTGCACAAAGGCGTGTGAAGTCACTTGATATCGCATAGTAATATAGGCCGACCAGGAATGAAATGAAGGCAATAATATATATAGCATCGTCTTCGTGTGTGGTAGCTTACTGTAATACGGCATATTAATATATATTATAGCTACGTGTTTGCTTAATTCGTATTGACGAGTAGAAATATCCCATTTTCTGACGTAGTAAAGCCTGAATTACACCGGGGCAACACTGCGGCATTGCGGGTTGCCACAAGGCCGCATGCTACAACGTCGCACATTGTGGCAAGAACCTTGTGGCATGGCAACACCTTGCGTCATGTGGCAAACTGTCGCAGCTTCTTCTTCTTCTTCTGACGCACCTTTGTAGCATGCGGCCTTGTGGCAAGCCGCAATGCCGCACAGTGTTGCCCCGGTGTAATTCAGGCTTTAGATATATTATATTTGGTTACAGCCTGTACATCGTCATTTGCGATGTAATAAATAATTCTCGTAGTTTTCGAAATTGTGGTCGCAACATTTTTTATATTTTTACATTTAAATATATATTTTTTAAATAACTTGTTCTTCTTTCACTTTTTTAAGTAACGTAACCGAGCAGAGTTCCCGCTTGCGGGCTCGTAGAGTTAATAACGTCTTGATTGCACAATAATATCTCATTTTAATACAGGTCAATTTATTAATTAGGTACCTACCTACATTACAAACGTAAACGTTTTCATCAAAGATTTAAACTATAATATAAAATGTAAGATAAAACAAAAACCAACGCAAATTTAAAACAGAATAAGACAAGCTGTGGACTCTTCCAACGTGTCCAACAAGTATTTTTGCTACTGGATATTAAAAGTCAGATTTTTTTGTTGTAACCGACTATATAGCTAGGTCATGGATGTGAAGTTGAATGTGCTGATCCTATATACTAACTATACATTCTTTTGGGCCAATTTCTGAATTGAGGATTTACGCTAAGTAACTACTCAACTGTAGTGCTGTCTCGTCAAATTTCTCACAAAAGAGCGTGACAGTTTGATCCTTAAGTACATATTTACTTAGTGTACATTCTCAATATTCAGAAATCGGCCCTTTCACTCTAAAGTTGTGGCCGGTTTCTGAATTGAGAATTTCGCTAACTAACAACTTAACTGTAGTGCTCATCATCATCATCATCATCATCATCATCATCATCATCATCAACCCATTATGTCCCCACCGAGGGGCACGGGTCTCTTCCCTGAGGAAGGTATAGGCCATACTCCACCACGGGGGGCAATTCCGGATTGGTGGAGGCATGTAAGACTAGAGGCTGGTCTTACTGTCAGAAGTTTTCAAGCCGCCCTAAGGCCTCTGATTTGGCTTAACGACTGCCACCTATCGACGGCAGCCGGCACCAACTGCTTATCTTGCCTTGCGAAGAACGGAACCGCTCGGAAAAATGCCACTAGCGTTAGTCATAGACGGCGACCCATCATGGACTGAACGCGCCGTAAGTTGCTTAACCTTAGTGATCGCTTAAGATCACTGTAGTGCTGGCTCGTAAAATTTCTCAGAAAAGAGCATGACAGGACGTTACTTATTTACCTATTTACTTAGTGAAAATTCTCACCTCAGAAACCGGCCGGCCCTTTACTTTACTCTGTTAACTTGCTTACGATGCATTGATAAAGAACGAAATAGATACGGCTTGAATTACAAGGAGCTTTATGTATGCTTCATCCGTGATATAATCTACTTAGTCACATGCTCAACACCGCGGGGGCCTCTGTACATCACTATAAAAAGATTATCATTCTATTAATAGCGCTCTCGGAATAGACGTATGGTTTCTAAAGGATTGTTAATCATGTTATGGACGTGTGGGCATGAATTGCGTTTATTTGACATGTAACTTTGAAAAGCGAATAAACAAAACATTAAGGGGCTTCACTGGCTAACACTAGTGCCACCGAGGAAATAAAACCTTTTTTACACTAAATACAAACTGAATGGGTCAAACTGAAACTTCTTAGAAAATCAAACTAGCAAATGCTACTTACTTGCTTTGCAGCTTGGCTGAAAAAGGGCTACTATGCTAGTACCTACTGAACCCTATGCGGTGATATTTATTATACGCGGTACAAAATAGCCTTTGATGCAGACTTTACAAGGATAGACTACTATCCGATAAAACTATTTTCACCGCGTAAGGCCTGGTTTACATTTGCTTTATTTTCATGCTTTTTTAGCGAGCTTTTCATAGAGCTACAATAGAATAGAGACGCCAATTCCTTTTATAAGTAGTTACTTATGCAGGTAGTTACCTTTCTGTATTATACCTTTCTGTATTACCTGTATTATACCAACATAAGCAAATGATAAATCAGTCATGGTTGGTTGTATACTATGTAGGTACTTAGGATTTTTTAAAATTACTTAATAATATATGGTGCGTAATAAATAGTTATGAATCGGCATATGTTTTTGCCGTCTCTATTTTATTCAACCTCTATGGAAAACGTTCTAAAAAAAGCACGAAAATAAAGCAAATGTAAACCAGGCCTTAAGGAAGTGTTTTAGAAGAATCGTGTTCTTATTAATAATACTGAATGCATTTTATGGATGATCTGTTAGATACATTGAATTCAGTCACTGAATGACGCTTAGCTAATACCATCTTTCTAATTTCCGGGGTGGTGCGAGCTCCCGTGCCGACAGGTCCCCGAGTACAAAAACCTAATTTCAGTATTGGAATCAACATTACGCAGCAGTCGTCTTGGGGAATGGAGGTCGGAATGGCTGCAACAACACTGATAATGTAAACGCAAAATTGGGTGCGGGCAGTCCACGGGTCCGCGCGCCCGTCTCTATTCCCAATATGCTTTCCGCGCTATTTCACACAGAACTCTGTAGAGTCAGTGTTAGGTAGTTGTTTGCCACTTGGCTGGAACAGTTTTGTAAAAGGAGAGAAATTGTACTCGCTCGAACTGTCTTACCAAGTGAAGTTTGTTTACCTGACTACTGAATTGTTTACATGAAATTGTAAAACGGTTTTATTATGTCGCAAGAAATACAAAAAATACTTTACGTAGGTAACTTACGTGACTGACTCTCCGACATTTTGCAAAGGTATGGCATCCTTCGGGACCGAACACTAAAAAAAAGTGTCCGTATAGTTGGCTTTCACGTGGTCGATTTCAGTAATTTCAACTATGCCACCGAACTGTGTATTAATAGTGCCTAATAGTGCTACAAGGCACAATTAGCTAGGACAAGTATTTCCGGAGATATTCAGGTGACTCACTGAGGCAGCCAACTAGACGTCTACTTAGCAGACACATCACGAAGGGCTGTATAAAGAGTTATGATTTGTATGCCAGATAATTGTGCCCTAATAGTGCTCCCTACATGCCAAGTTTCCAGAATAGCGCTTCAATACAAGCTGAGAAAACATACCCTATTGTTGAGGCAGCCAACTAGACGTTTTTTCTTACTATGATTTCTTCGTAACGGCGTAGAGTTTTAAAACAAAACCTATACCAAAAAACTGTGTTAATAGTGCCTCTTAATGAAACACAAATGCCCCCGTATCACCTATGCGTTTAGCTAAGAAATGTGTGCAAACTGCTACGTACTAAACAATAATTTTGAAATAAATTAAAATGAACTCTTATGAAAACGCAATTAGGGTGAAAATTGTTTGCAACAATTATTTGATACCGACAAGCAGAGAAGTGATTAGAACACTCGGTGAGTGTCACTCACGGCCATCTAATGGCTAGTTGGTTTAGTACACTGCGCGTCTTGGGCATTGTTGGTCAATAGTGGGCTGGTGATGTTGAGTAATAATGCGGCGGCGAAGCCCAAAAAGAGGATTAATTTTCAAATGTTGTAAGTACCGTATGTCCAGATGCCCCGCTTTAGTCGGATGTTCCCGTTTTAAGGTGTCGCACCCAGGGTGCCAAACGAGACTCTTTTACCTACTCTGCGTTCACTATCTGTCCTTCCCTGTTCAACCTTCTAAGGGCTGTGTCTTAGCAGTAACCAGTCGAAATTTTCACAGAATATGTTATGCTAACGCAGATTACCTAAAAAATTAAAACAGATTTTTGATTTGAAGATGAAGATTTTTTTTATATCGTATAGTTTCTGAGATATAATTCTTTTTTTAATATTTTTTGGAAAGATAATTTTGATGTATATTACTGCACACAGTACATACTTACTCATAATAAATCGACGCAGGACGAAAACCCTTGCCGATGTGTTGCGCTGGAAGAGTCAAATCAGTTAGCCATGTTGTCACATGACCGAAAAAAAAACTGATCTCTGGTTAGCGGTAACTAAAGCGCTTTTATTTAAAAACAATTGTACTAGGTAATGTCGAAGGCTTCGTTCGTCATTTCTCTAATTATCTCACCGCTTTCTGAGAGAAGAGTCTACCCACAGCATCTTACTATCTTAGATTATGAAAAATAGTACATTATTAATTTCACCAATAGATTAATAATAGTGATTAATTCCATATTTTTGGAAGTGGGAAAGATAAAAAAAAAAAGAAATAGTACAAAGTATTCATAGTGATTCGGTAACTAGTATTCGGAAAGGTTTAATAGTAGTTTACTTTAGTAGTTAAATTAATATACCGACTCCGGATACTTTAGTCCGTGCCATATTAAAATTTGCTGATTGATATTATTTTTTCAATTTTGTTCTTACATGTACCAAAACCTCAATGTATGTAAAAGTTCACATTAATTTTTTGGCTAAACGCATAGGTGATTCCGGGGCATTTGTGTTTCATTAAGAGGCACTATTGACGCACAGTTTTTTTGTATAGGTTTTGTTTTAAAACTCTACGCCGTTACGAAGAAATCATGGTAAGAAAAAACGTCTAGTTGGGTTGGGATCTCAACAATAGGGTATGTTTTCTCAGCTTGTATTGAAGCACTATTCTGGAAACTTGGCATGTAGTGAGCACTATTAGCGCACAATTATCTGGCATACAAATCATAACTCTATATACAGCCGTTCGTGATGTGTCTGCTAAGTAGATGTCTAGTTGGCTGCCTCAGTGAGTCGCCTTAATATCTCCTGAAATATTTTTCCTAGCTAATTGTGCCTTGTAGCACTATTAGGCACTAGGGGAGAGTGGGTATGATTCGTACACCGGGAGCATTCGTACAACGGCCATAATTCGAATACGCAAAATAGTGGTGCCTTCGTATCTGTGTATGTGATGCCCACTCACACGCATAATCTAACCGCGGAGTGGCTCGCCCGTGCGGCCGCCGACTTCGATGTGATAGGTCGTTACGTGTTTTCGCTTCGCGTAAATAATTTTTCGATGCAACTTTAAACGTGTTTTTCTTTTATAAGTTTTGCTGCCATTGTTAACTGATTTTTTGTGGTGTTTGAGTACATTATTATTTCGACATTTACTTGAAGATAATCTCAGCAGCTATTTTTATTTTCAATATATTAGTAAAATTTCTTGATTGCGGTAGCTTCGTACAGGTCTGAACGGGGTGGATTCGTACTGTACGAATGTACCCCACGTATGATATACAATCTTTATTGTCGTAGCTGATTGAGCTTGATTTGCCATCGACATCTGCTTAAGGATTAGTAACGCCAGAAATGATCCAACCCTACCCTAAAGTGGCTAGAGATGTGACTAAAAAGTCCAAAAAAGGTAAACAACAGATACTCCCCAAAAAAATTGGCGAGACAAAATAGATAAAGCAAAACAGTTAAAGAAGCAAGAGCGAGAGATAAAACAAAGAACTAAAGAGATGAAGAGGGCATTAAATTTGATATCAGGTAAAGATATGTTAAATAAACCAAAAAGAAAGAGGCAAAGTTCCTGTTCTCCCATTAAAGTGATTGCTGAAGGATCTGATGTGGAGAACGAAACTCCAGTTTTAACTGAATTTGTGAAAGAGAAAGGCTTTATTCTAGTGAAGTTCAAGAAGAAAAAATCTGTCAAACACTATGTTGGTCAGGTGATTACAAAATATAGTCCCACTGGGTACTATATTCTGGGCGCCTGGAAATTTGTTTTTCCCAATAACATAGACGAAGGGACTGTTTACATATCAGACATCGTATATTATATTGCCGGAACCCAAATCTGCTTCTACAGCAAGAACAGCTAACATTTAGCTTTCATAAAGATCTGTCTATGTACAATGTGCATTAAGTAGATTCATAAAAATATTATGACTCTTGTTACCCTAATGGTAAATATTATTGTTGATTCATTTCTATAGGACATAAGAAGTTAAATAATGTTAAAACAAAAAGCTTAACTAATTATTGTATTTAAAACTATTTTATTATTAAGTACTTAGGCACCCAAGGCTGATTCCGTGAAATTTTGATTAAATAAACGGTAAATTTTCTATAAATAGCATTATTAATGATGATGTACGGAGGTACCCCACCATGTACGAAGCTACCCCAACACATGTACGAAGCTACCCCGTGAGTGGGGTACATTCGTACGACTTCCACTTTTTTTTTAAATCGTCATAGCTTGGCCACACTTCTTTCTATGAACAAGTCGTCTAAGGGAATATTGTAGGCAAATATATAAGCAATCTATCATTGCTCAAATTGTTTTCAAATAGCGTTTAGTTTTTCTGCTATAGGGCTCGAAGTGAAAAGTGTACGAATCCTACCCACTCTCTCCTATTGATACACAGTTATGTGGCATATTCGAAATTACTGAAATCGACCGTGTGAAAGCCAACTATACGGACACAAAAAAAACTTGACGCGAGCTTAGCCTGTCAGATTCAATATGAATTCATAATGAAATTGCTATGTTGAATCAGTCAGGCGTTTCTAAGTCTCCTTAGAAGAATTAGAGCGAAGATCGCCCACCTTTGTCTGAGTTTACCTTTTTAGCGGTGCTAATATTCAGATTCCAAAGTTACGATCAAGGGTGGGGCTTAGATCTGTCCGATGTTTTATTCGTCAGACAGGTCTGAGCTTTTTAGATGTTGACTCTAGATGAAAAAGTTACCTAGAAAGAGCCACTCCACGGCATTCTATGTGAGAGCACGCTGCATCACCGCCGAATCATTAGCGCATCGACACGCGCTGCAAACGGCCCTTGCTTTCCGCATAGCAACAAAGGCTGTAGGCGACGCGTATGTGGACGCCACGAATTAAACGTTCCACCAACAGGGCGAACGAATCAAGTGTTAATTTTTAAAGGTGAAAGAATTTAAGAATTTGTATCAAGTCTTGTGGGAGCCCGCTCTCTCTTTCGTTGCAGTGACGTAGTGAGCATTGTTCATAGGTCCAAAGCTCAGTAAATATAATGCCACAATTCTAAATAAATAATATTCACTGATTTCCTGTGTTTGTGTACTTCCGTTTCACATGTGAATGTAAGTGGTTTAATATGCTTATTCAAGCACGAAGCCGCTAAGATATTGACATCTTGGCATTCCATAAAACCTCTTTACAGTTACAGTTTAGGATCCTTTTTTTGGTTTTGCTTATAACATAACATTTACATACAGGCACATACATTGCTTCCGGCTCCACACTAGGATACCCTGTGTCGTGGGAACCAGAAACAGCGACGTCACAAACATGTAAATATCCAAGACCTGGAGTTTTTTCTTTCTCTCCAGCTGGGGATCGAACCCGGGACCTCTCGCATGGTAAGCAGATGCGCTAACCGTTACGCCACAGAGGTCGTCGGTAATAGCGTCGGTGCGTTTGATATCGATGCGATTAGGTGCGTGCTCTCATTTTATGGCCCTTGGTCCTATTTCACAGCACTGCAATTCATAGTTTACTAAAACAATTCCATAGTACCTACATTGACCTACCAACGTAACCTAACCTTCCCACTTACATGTACATGTACTTACACTTACCTCCCATTAACATGTGGTAAGGTACCTACTGCAGTAAACTGCACTAATACTACTTGTACTATTATGTATTGGGTATGATTTAAGCGATCATCAATTTATGAAGTTTTGAATGTTTTAAATAATAAGGTTTGTCCGCAAAATAATAGATCTGTCATCAAAGTGTAGTCGCCAAACAATATAGTTAAAAACAATTTCATAATAAATCACATATAATCATCGGGATGTATTATCAAGTATGAAATAAATAGGTTTGTACTTATTTTAATAGATTTGTACTTATTTTAATAGATTTGTTCTGATAACTGTATAATCAAATAATGAAATATGTAACTTAAAAAAATCATAAACCAGAAAAATAATGTTTTTGTACCTATGACTTTAACTACTATCTTACATTAGGTACTTGTGTACTGGTTGTACCTATTGTTGTTTCTACATCTGCCGTAGTTTTATTTATCCCCTGTAAATATTTATTAATGTTGAATTATTATTTAGATATAAGTAAGTAGTATGAATGTATTAGAATAATAAATGAAACACAGAACTATTTAGAATCACAATAATTATTATTACTTAATACCAATCATAAAATATTAATTGTAGGTTTATTTAGGCCAATTTGGCTCCGCCCCTTTGAACATTTTTTCATTAAATTAATGAACTGAACTATTAAATTGGTACCGAATAGTATTATAATTTGTAACTACTGTACTGATGACAAAATAACAAATAAAAACAAATCTCAATCTGCGGACGATAATCGATTTATTTGATGACAGATCTACTATTCTGAGTACGGAGCTGTTATTTTTGGAATAAACTTATTATTTTAACAAACTGTTTATTCAATGGATGAACTACGATTATATAGATAATCCATCTCTTTTTCTACGTACATATTGACATTAATTTGATAATTTGTACCTAGCGACAGTTTTTATTTTTCTGAAAATGAAAATATTTCGTGGTGATAGATCTATTAATTAGATGATGTTGTTGAACAAGTTGATGACAAATGTAAACTTTGATGACACAAAATATATTGTAAACTTTTAGTCCGGATTTACTTACGGGTGTTGTTATATCGGAAGTGTCCGACCAGGTTTCGCTCCGATTCGCAGAGCTTAATCATGGTGAGCAGAGACGGAGCTCGCGTCGTCGGTTGCTCGTCTCACACCCGTAAGTAAATCTGGACTAAAAGTTTACAATGTGTTGTGCTTACGAAAGTTTTAGTTCAAAAACACAAAATATAGTTCCCTTATGTATTCTGTGCTAATACTGCAAAGTACGCATTGAACAACGAATTGTCATAATACATACATTCATAAGCTCACGCCTGAATCCCAGAGAGGCAGAGACCAGGGACGGCCACCTACCACGATTCTGGCAAATCACTTTCGCTTCATCGACATTCATTAGTCGTTGCATGCACGGACGTCGGTTTCGGATACTTTTTATCTTGCCCTTTGCTAATACATCCCCTATTTGGTCGAAGTATATCCGCCTGGGGCGTCTACGGCCCTTCCACTCACATTGGCTCGATATTTGCTTCGTCAGTCTTTCTTTCCTTCATCCTCTCCACATGTCCAAACCAACGCAACATTCCTTTCTCAATTCTAGTCACTACATACCTCTTTCAGTCCACTACGTTCTCTCATCACACTATTGCGTATTCTGTCATTCAAAGTAACACCACACCTAAGTATTTCATAATTATTGTCATAGTTAACGTGGCTAAAAGTTTTGTGAAACGTGGTTTGCTCGAAATATCGTGAATAACAGCAACACCTTGATTTATTTTTATAGCATAGTGAAAGCCAGGCGGCATTAAACTGATACTGTACCACCTAAGTACTTGGTGTTCCGCATGGACTGCCGCAGTTTAGACCCTCCAGCTGCAGAATAGACCATGACGCTCTCTGAACTATTATTGACTTAAAAGCCAACAGTGTACCTGGGTATATCGTATAAGTAGGTAGGTACATATAGGTGCTCTCAAAAGGTACGCGTATGCGAGTATCTCACTAAGGGCACCTATAAAGTACGACACTTTACAGCTTCAATAAGGCCTTTCCCCCGAACGTTTTAGCGTTTCCCGGGCAAAAGCGATAACATTTACACCCTGTCCATCCTACCCATGGTCAAGTAATATTTATTGCGTCCCGGTGATTTATTTACATTCATACCCATTCCCCTATCTAAATTACGCACTTTATCGCTGTTTGACCGGTTAATGTGGTTTTTATTGCCTTGGTATGATTCGTTATTTAGTTTATGCGACCTTTGAGCCTATGATTTGGTTTTTGTCGAATTTAATTCTTTGAGGCGCTGCAGTTTGAGCTTTTTGCCTTTCATCCGGTACAAGCGGCATTGAACAGACAGTGTCAATTATTGCGGAATAATGGCCACGATTATAGTTTGTAACACCTCAGCGAAAATTCTAATTTTTGATTACTGTACCTACAGTCATCTCTTGTCCGCTTTTGATGAGTTTCGTGATTCATTAATAATGCCCAAGGTTAGGCACTAGTGTTTAAATGGTATCCCTTCAGGGATTCTTATATTCCAAGGCAAAAATAATTGACTAAAATCGGTTAAAAAAAGTTATGTGCTAAAAATAAGGGATTTTTGAATTTAATTAATTTTTAAAAATAATTTCGAACTACTCCGATTTCGGTGGACAAAAATATCAGCTCCAGCTCTGAAGAATGTATGCAACAGTTGATACTTTTTACGGTGTTTGGGAATTGGTCTCATAATAAAACAAGTTTCGCCGGACCCTTCTGAAACGCCCTGTGTTATGTTTCAGTGAGGTTTCATGAAACCCACGGACTATTATAGAAATAAGTACTACAGATAGTACTGACACGTGTTTAAGGGCCAGTTTCTGAATTGAGAATTGCGCTAAGTAACTACTTAACTATAGTGCTGTCTCGTCAAATTTCTCAGAAAAGAGCGTGACAGAACGATACTAGTTAAAGTATTGACTTACAGTCTGTTAGCTTTCAGAATATACCTCTGCTACTATCGGATAGAATCGGATATATTCGTGTAATAGAAATATGTATCGGAACTAATATGACACTTCATTTCACTTATACAAAGCAGGAAGTAGTATTAGACTCGTGTAATTTCGGCGAAAACCGAAGCCTACTCTAGAGCCCGAGGTATATTCTAAAATAACAAACTGTAGTGAAATTTTCAATTCAAAAACCCGGCCGGCCCTAAGGTACTTAATATTGTGGTTTGGTTCCTATAATTATATTCTAACATTGAGGTCCATCAATGTTTTTCTCACTTTAAATATATTTGGTTCTTTATCACGACGTTAAACTAGAAGCTTTATCTTGTTAGATTAGATTAATACTCTTTATTGCAACCGTACATTTATTATACCATCCCTTTCTAAAAGCCTTATTTAATCACTAAAAAACGGTGAATCACTAAATAAAAGGCACTTTTAATCTCTATTATGCTTGTTGCATGTTGTATCTAGTATGCATGTTGAATTTGGAACACACCAATATATTATTATAATTCTTCAATACCTCCATATCAATGTTATACAACCTCCTTGCGTAAAAATACTCGATACAAACTCCTTGTGCAAATACCTAACTCTTCGAGATTTGAAAAGAAGTTGACAATTATTATGATAATAATATTCAGAAAATTACCCTTCTTAATCTGTAATTCTTTTAATCTAAAATTTCCAAATTTTAATGTGCTTTTTAATTAATTTATACTTCCTATTCTTTATCTTTTTCTTTATTAACCCGTAGAATTTTTGGTGGGCCGATCGGGTCACTATATTAATGGTTTGTAATTTGAATGTTATAACCATGGACGTAATACTTGGTAATACTAATCACTTAGAACGCAACTGATGTAATGTGCGGTTTCACTTAAATATTTCTTTTTGTAAAGGTACTATGCTCACCTGAATAAAACTGATTTATTTCAAAGGCCTTGAATCACTCACAGGTGAAGTATTCTATATACTTTTTTTTTTAAATTTAACCTCTTTGTTATGAATAAGGCATTTTCTGGCCTATAACAAGGAGCCATTAATTAGGAACAAAGTGGTATAAGTAAATAAAAACAGAATGATGTTGTTCTACCTTTTTGTATGAACCAGTAAGTACCTACATTGTCTAATAACTACTAAGTAGGTAATGCCCGGTTCCAATATCCACAAAACGCTTCGTTTTTGCTTACGATCGGTTACAATTCCTACGAAATTCCTACGAACCGTCAATAAATTATATGGAAAACGGATCGTAGCCGGTAGGCGTATATTATAGGAACCGGGCATAAAACGAAAACTTTCAGCATTTACATCTGTATTTTGCAATCCTATGAATAGAAGTTAATTTACGGAGCACGAATCACCCATAGCAAATACATAAGATTTTTATACGGACACATCGCTCTCTCTTTACTTTTATTTACAAAAAAATTTAATATGGAACTTACTTATTTATAGCTAAGTAAAAACAATATTTACAGAACATAAAGGGCCAAAGATGAATTTTGTATCTGCCAGTTAAGAATGGGACATTATTAGGCAACCCAGGTAATCAAAATAATCACTCTCACCTTGCGGAGGCCAGCACAATTGACAGGACGGTTTTATCTCACCGCGCAGACGTGATGGACAAAGCAGCTTTAATTATTATTAGACCGCACCGCCATCGCCGTTTTCTCGACCAAGTGGGTTATTTGTTGCTTTCCTTGGGAGAATCACGTCTACCGCAGACATTTTGCTTTATTTATTAAATTGATAGCAAGTGGTAGTAATTATTATTTTATAGCCAGGAGCTGATCTAGGTATAATATGTTTCGTCCAGAACGTACAAAACTCTAGGAGCAAACCTTTATCTAGGGGTCCGTACCTCACAAAGAATTAAATAAAAATATAAACCGATCCCAAAACACCATAGTACGAATAATTTCTCTGTTTTTAGTGGTAATAAGAATAGTTTTGATATCGGTTATTTATTTTAAAAAAAAAAAATTTTGTTTCTTTTTTATGGATATCACAACGACATGCCAAATTGTGTTTTACGAAGGCATATTTGGCCGGAATCACTATAACACCCAAATTATTGAAGTAATAAAGTGTCCCTTTAAAATTTGAAGAGATCACTCGATTTCTCCTGGATCCCATCATCAGATCCTGTCTTGGTAACTATGGGAGCAACTGTGAAGTTTTGTTAATACGAAAATGATGTCTCTGTTTTGAGTGTTTTGAAGAATTATTTTTGTGAAAATATTTTATTTATTTGTTGTTATTTACCTGTGCATGTCTCTCTGTAATGACCCTTTAATTGAAAATAAAATCATTTGCTCAAAAAATCTACAGCCCCTTGAACTGTGAATAAATCAAACTTCTAAGTTAATGTAAAAAAATATATCAATTCCGTTTATGCAAAAAGCGTATATTTTGGCACTCAAGGGATTCAAAACTTATACGGTAGGTACTTTTCGCTGACTTAGAACTACGAAAGGTAAGTAATATCGTCTTATACAAGTACAGAAAAATATCTGAAAAACATACTTTACATCATGAAAAATTGTCTTTGAAGTTCGGATACTCGCACTTGACCGTTTTTTTAGTACTATCAAAGTCAAGAAAACTAGAACAGGGGTTGATATTTCTTGAATTAATGAGGTCATTCATTGGCCAAGGATGAGCAAACGTCTTGACGATTTTAATGAAACTTGGCACATACATGGACTATGTTCACGATTAACATATATATTATACCACATATCCTAACCGGGCACGGCTATAAAAATAATTACTCCCTCACCTATTCCAATAGAGCAGCCAAACCATAAAGTGAGGTCAAGAATTTAGAACGTTCTTGTGGAGTTTACGTCGAGGAGCCGTAAATTCAGACTGGCGAATTTCACGTTCGACTTGCTTCCTTGCTCAACCATGGCTTGGACACTCAATAAGAACACACGGAAGGCCCCAAGCTTTAGCATAGTACATATATTTGACGTAGACAAGGGGAGCTGCAGGATGCCCCAAGGCCACATGGAGGGAAGTACTTATACTATTAAAGATAAGATATTTTACTGAAAGAAGTTGAATGTATTTTCTATATACCTACTGGGTGTTGATTTGTACAGTATAATCCGACTCAGGGGTGGTTATTTACATGATACTAAAGCAAAAAATATATATAATTTTTTTTTTAGTGCAAATCACCTAAAATCCCCGGCTTTGCGGCTTATTTTTTTAAATGAGCTCTAAGAAAACACCTCATTGATTGATGATGCTAACGAGTTCACATTGAGCGAACTTTCTGTAGCTAATTTCCCATTTAGTGGCTTCAATGGAAAACTACACTAGAATGCATTAACACGCTGGTGAACCCGAACGTTATTGTAGTAGACTAGTTGAAAAGCTCACCGGAAAGTAGTAGCTTCGGCGCTTGGTACACGATCGCTCATCGTATTGAACTCCTATTAGGTGTGTTGACTTCTAATAAGAATATTTGTTTGCTAGAGCATGGAAAAACTATGTAGAAATTATGGAGTTGGTAACATCCAATTATAGAACAGGCGTGCTCTACCCGTTAGGGCGCACATAGTGGTATTACTTTCGTTTGGAAAATACAAAAGCCTACTTGTGAGTTCAATGAGTGACTAGAAATAAAACATACACGTAAATAATTATTGTAGTAGATATAGTAATCTAAGCAAACCTAAGGATCAACGGACCAATGAAGAAGTTTTTTCAACTATCATTCATGTTTTTTTTTTGTTGACGCGGGGAATGCATTTACGCACTTCACCGCCCTGCTGTCCGGGGACAACAGAACGGCTTCGTATGGGACTCCCAGCCCTATCGAGCCTCCTGCTCAGTGCTGAACTACCCACTAAACCCCGCGGTGTTCCTCCCGCTACTCTACCGGGCCACAGGATAGGCCAGAGGTTAATTCACTGTGACCCGGCAAGAGCTCGCCTCCGAAGGGGCTCTACTGGTGGGGAGCCAGATTGGCTCACCGGCGGCGCCCCCGGCCCCATCGCCCATACAACGGGGCAAGGAAACGCCGCCTCTCCTCTGGGAAACGCTCCCTCGCATTGCCCTCCCCCGCCCCGTCACCCTTACAACGAGGAAAGAGGAAGACGCCGCAACGCTGCGTCGCCCGTCGCTCGCTCTCCGGTGCTTCTCTGAAAGCAGAGAAGGTGGAGAACGAGCGCGCGGGCCCTCTCCTTGTGCGAGAAGGCACCCTCGGAACACTCGAGGGTGCCTTCCGGCTCGCCGTGATCGTGGGCGGCGGGTACCCCGACCCTCTGCCCGCGGCCACTCTGATCCGACTAGTTTGAGGCGCGACTGCGCCCCACCCTAGCCGGACCTCCTCAGGTTGGTCGCCTGGGTCCCGCTTCACAGAGTGAATCAGGGCCGAGGCGACCCCTCTTGCCAGATTATTAGCCGTAAGCCAGCAAGATCCCACAAGGAGAAGTCACTGACTAACGCTCAGGGTGCACCGACCCCACCACCTGCCCTTCCATCTGGTTCACATGGAGTACTGTTTTACAAACATACTTAACTCATTCGTTAAAGGATAAGTAACTAGACCATAAGATCTATCACGGATGATATAACATGCAATGTTACTTATCTGTTGTGTGATGCAATAAATAAAATAAAATAAAATAAAATACATGACTGCCCTTTGCATTTACGTAATGAGATGATTTGTACGCCTTATTATACCTAACTACAAATAGGATAGATGTTTAGGTACTTATAAATTGCAGCAGTGATTAACTACACTTACGCACATAAACTCATCATCATCAACCCATTTTGTCCCCACCGAGGGGCACGGGTCTCTTCCCTGAGAAATGTATAGGCCATCTCCACCACGCGCGGGAGCCTAGTTCGGATTGGTCGAGGCTTGTGGCTGGTCTTACTGTCAGAAGTTTTCAAGTGGCCCTAAGTCATCTGACTTGGCTTAACGACTGCCATCTACCGACGGCAGCCGGCACCAACTGCTTAACGTCCCTTGCGAAGCACGGAACCGCTCAGAAAAATGCGACTAGCGTTAGTCATAGACATAAACTCATACCAGGCTAAAGGCCGATTTTACCACACGATCCTGACAAACTTCTTCAGTCAGAACAATATACATACAAACATGACACAGACTATTAAAATCATAGCCCCTACATTTGGTTCGTAGTTTGGTGCCCCGCCGAGTTGTATGGCAATGTACTTTTGCCTGCCACTCACACAATTCGTCCCGCGAAGGGGGATGGATAAATGACGTGTCGTCGTCAAATTCACGGCAATCATTATGTCACAATTTTATGGACCGTTTGATTCGATATTGCCCTCACACGCTTATGCATCGATACGACATTATTCATAACCTTTTCGCGGCATTGTGGCCCTTCTGTGGCATTCATGATTTTTTTCTTACCCGAAACATACCAGGGCCCCGATTCTGTTACTGCATTATAGTACGATGACAGGTGAATTATTTTAAATACAACTAGTCACTACACTACATTTTGAAGCATGTTCTCCATTGAAGCACGTTTGAGTCCTCGCTTACGACGAATTTTCGAGAAGCCTTTTCAAGAAAGTACAACATTGCTTGTGTAGACTTTGCAGCGCTCTTTAGCATCACGAAAGCACACATTGCTTTTGCATTGCTACAAAGATTTGTGGGCAAAGGGCTCAAATACTAAACGTGCCGGAGTAGGTAAGGGACGTAATTCTTGTCGTCCAACGGACACTTATGGAGAGATCACTTTTCAGCTCAAGATCGAAGTGAAACGTGAAATTAGTTTTTCTTTCGAGTTTTTATAAGCAGTGGAGCTCCTCTCTCATTCAGCGGGTCGGAAATAACTAATTGCAAAACTTAGAACAAAGAATCCGAGAATCTGTGAAAAATATAACCTCGCTTTAAGATCTTTAAACTTTTAAACCACTGTGTGTACCGCTGCGCGTTTATAGACTATTCTTGGAAACTAGCTTTAAGCCTGCCACACATTAACGCGGTCGCATTGGCGGCCTCGGCTGCAACCCACATATCAAAGCCAGTCATGTTGATGTAGTTCGAAAGATTATTTCTGATCTTAATTAGCTTAAACAAAGAATAGATCGAGCGAATGTGTGTGGAAGTGCCGGTAAGGGATGCCCCAGGAAGACATACTTCGACCGCATCGGGGATGTATTAGCAAAGGGCAAGATAAAAAGTACCCGAAATGGCAATAACTTAAATTAGCTTTTATGTTGGTAAAGCTGTTAATTAAGAAAGAAACATGAAAAGAAAAAAAAATATTGCACACGAAAAGTATTGAGCAGTTCACTCATTACTTTTCAAATATAATTTTGAAGGATTTAAGGGGATTGCATTCTAATTCTAATCATCTATGTAGTAGGAACTAGTCTTTGAAGACGAATACACAATAATCCTAGGCTATAATACGCTTTACACAGCGAATTCATTACCTCGGTCTAAGCTGCGCACTATAGCACTGGGAAACAGTATTCCGTAGCTATAACAGTAGTGAAAGAGCTACCCTATACATAAACACGTTCCAATCATAGTTACAAGGTATCGGGCATTGAAGGTCCGAGCCCGGGTATTGAGGCAACTCCATTTAAGGGTGACAGGATTACTGGCACCAATTGCTGGTCATTGCTTCATCCGAGCTACCTACCGAGGTACTGTTTGTAGACAACGAAGCTCCGAGGCTCGTTATTCAAAGACAAGACAGCGAGCAACATGATATATCTGCTAGAAACTTTAGAACGGTTTTTGAGAACTAGTCTAGTCCAATATTCGGACTCGTTACCGGATTGATAAATATAATAAAATTTATTGATACCTATGTAAAAGTGTATACTAGTTCTATAAAGGCTGCTGTGACGCCTGAAACCAGTCTTTTATTCCGGCTTAATAGGCGACCAACTTCTATAAGGAAAATTTCATACAAATTCCATTGAAAATTTCCTAGTTTGATAAAGTTAAAGTCCGTTTTTAATTCGATGCAAAAAAATGACGCGGTGTTACCGTTATAAAATATATAGGTTTACTCGGTAATTTTTTTTTACCGTGAATAGAAGACTCGTGTGACCAAAATCCTTATCACATCAAGGTATTAAAGTTTAATTCCTCATAAGAGCTAAGTAGCACAAACAATTTTTACTTGGACCTAAAATGGGGTAATTTGGTTTTTGCGTCCTAGCAACATTCAGACATTGGATTGTATTGAGATTTTGTTGTATTAAGTGACTGTTTTACTTTTTTTGCATTGAACTAAAAAACAGACTTTAGTAAACTGTAAGACAGATAAAAACCCCTTACTATGGAACCCTGCACTGCGGGTGGCTCGTGGTCGCACTTGGCAGGTTTTTTAACACCTGTGTGTTAAGCAATAAATGTTAGAAAAATAGTTTTATCATTAAATTACATAGTTATTTATGTAATTCAGCATTTTTACACTTTTTTATGCCTACCAGTTATTGTCACTCACCTCCTGCGGTTGACTGATAGAAAATTCTTATAGCATTAAGTATGCGGCATTGCCACTGTAATGTTTACTAATGCGCAATAAACATACAATTAATATAATACATACATAATTCGTACTTTCATATTAATCACGTCCAATATCTCATTCGTCAAGTAGAAAGGAGATGTCTCGGTTGTGTTCATTCAATGTTAAATACTGTTACATTGTACGCCCCCTCTGGTACGAGTACATTCGACTGCTACGCCCAATTTAAATTTACATCTTTATTCCGAGAGCAATAAGAAATAGACGGTTGTACTTCCAACGAGCTTAAGGGACGCAACATGTCTCAATTAACAAGCAGCAATCCGATCCTTTAAGCGAAACGAGCTCTTGACATGCTTACAATTTGGGTTTGCTCAATTTTGGAATTTATTGCGTCTAATTAACCCCTAAGTTTAATTTAGTTAAAAGTACAAAATAAACAGCTACTTGACATAGCTTAGGGACTATTTTAAGGCTTTTAGTGATAATGGATTTCACTTTAATAATAATGTAAATAATGTATTAAACGCAAACAATGCTAGTTCGCACCGTGAAAGAATATTACACTGCAATAAGCCCTGTAATAAAAATACATCAGACTACAAAATAATTTCTTTCACTATCAGACAAAGTAATAAACATCTTTAAATTAGATGATGCCCAATATAAATTTTTAACCTAAGAGAGCATTATAAATTTTAATGTTAACACAAGTTTTTGTAAGATATAGGCAAATAAAGGTAACAATTTTAAAATAGACGAAACCTTTTATATCAAAGATCTTAAGTTATAATTTGTGCATAAGTTCTCGAAACGTATACAGTATTGAAGCTAGAATTCGAATAAATAATTGGAGAATAAAAAAAAATATTCAGAGTGTTACAAAACTCCCATATTCATACGAATATGAGGGGGTTCTTCTCGTAAATACATTAATTTTGATATTGGAAATACTTAGAAATCGCCAATAAATTGGTTGCCCCGCTGGTGTAGTGGTAAATAGTTTAGGAACCAAAACATAGGATATTTGTGATTTGTGTAAATGTTTTTAGGCTGGGCTTTTTTACATTATTTTAGTTATTTACAATTGTTAGGAATCCCGAAGTACTATGACAGCACAAGTGATAGATTCGTGTGGATCATATTGTAAGTGGATGACGTCGTTATTATGATGTAAATTATTTTTAAGCAGTTCCATCCATACTAATGAGCAGTTGATATTATTCGCGATTTCAAATTTTCCCCAAAGGAAAATTTGAAATCGCGATGTGACGAGTAGTAGCACAAATCAAAACAAAACAAAAAATCTTTCGGTTTTTCTTAAATATTTTAATAAGAAGTTGTAGTGAGAACATTTATAAGTAGTCGCTGAGATTTAACGGCACTCAGAATGCACGCGGACGGGTCTTCTTCAGCGACTGGCTGAAAGGAACTCTCGCTCCATTGTTCCGGAACTCCAGACAGCGCAAATCCCCGCGAAACGTTTCAATTTCGTGTTAAACGCTGTGTCATATTCCTCGCTATTAAAACTTCGTATCAGTCGGAGTAATTAATTTCCGCTCCCCTCACAAAAAGGTGTCAAATATTGTCCCCCGCGACTCTCAATTTGGCTCCATAACATGGAGAGCTAATCGTGCATGTCGCGTCAGTTTACCTTAAGGTAGATCGGTCGTAGTATGACGGAAAATATAACTTGTTTACGGGTTTTTCAACTTTGTTGCTAAACTGGGCTATCATTGTGCAGCTTTAAACAAGGGTTTCATTTTACGCACAATATCCCGTTTGGTAGCCTAACGTTTGCGATACCAATTAGTATGGCATTTGGCAGTTAGATGGTTGAAATCGTTCAGGATTTCATGCATAGCTAATCACGACAGTAAAAGAATAATTTATTCGTTATTATTCTCCAGTGATCGACTGTTATTATTATATTTTACTACTTGGTGGCCGCCATGTTACTAATGAAATAGTTTATAGGGCGTTTTTGTGAGAAATAATCAGGAAAATACTATATTAAACAATAGGTCGCAGATTTAAAGTTATACAATGCAGGAATTTAACTACTTCCACGATTTTTTCATATTAACTAAACTAAAATATTGTATACAAAAAGACTGCGTCAATTTTCAAGACCTTTTGAATATTAAAATTGACCATTTAAATCTTTCGTTTAGATCTTACAAGTAGGTAGTTCAAGTGCCGGTGCTGAAAAAACGTTTATCAGATTTCACGATAACATGTTATATGTATACTTTTAGGCTTAATTGCGTAATTGAGCCTAGATAAGCAACAATGTTGAAAAAAAAACCAGTGAAAAAACGTAATTTCCTGCCATACTAGTGCGCTACAGCCTTAAGGAGGCCATTGAGAAATTTCGTATCACTTACGTTGTATGGAGGCCATTTTCAGGCTGCTCGCGATATTCTATAGAATGGGGGTTCGTGAAATTACTTTCACGGGACCGAGTCGTGCGCCGCCATCTTAACGTGCATGTCCGCCTTTTGCAGGCTTGATAGTGCTGTGATATATTGCTTCTAGCGTGCATTGTGATCGCTCCGCCTAAAACGGCTACCTACAGAATTCAGCGCGGGGAAGTGCTTGTGTGCGGAAGGTGTTTGGTTACCGCTTATTTATTTATAACGAGTAGTTTACTTACCAGGACAACAATAGACAACTGACAATTTCTCCATAAATTCCCTGCGGCTAAAGTAGTAACAATAGTCCCTTCGTAAGGGATCTTTTTAAAAACAATATAATCACGTTTTTTATTGTTCCGTTCTTTTAGCTGTAAATAGTAGCTTGTTTGTTAAACATTCAATTGAACTTTTAAATACAACTATAGTCTAATAATGTGACCATATTTATTCAGCGGAGGGGTGTATTACGGGCAGGATAAAAAGTACCCGAAACCGGCGTGCCTGGGTGCAGCGACTAATTAATGTCGAGGAAGCGAAAGTGATCTGCCAGGATCGTGGCAAGTGGCGGTCCCTGGTCTGTGCCTGCCTCTGTGGGACACAGGCGTGAGGCTGTGTTTGTATCTATGTATTATTAATCAGGTTTTTTTTAAAGCTGTAATTTTTTAAGTTTATGTAACACCATAAAGAATTTTGGAAATCAGAATACAATGAGTATTTCGGGTGTTCCATTGTTTGGACGCTCCAATGGCAATATACCTAGCTTCTAATACAGAAACTATACACACAAATCATCATCATCATCATAAGCCTTCGCGTCCGTTATGGACGATTCAAGCAGCGTCAAGGGACACAGGACTTGACACTTTTTTGGGTGACTGAAAAGTCCAATTCGAGAGCGGTAGCCCCTACCGCATGTAGGACGTAGGTATAAAAAGAAGGTCCGGAGTCGGGTCAGGGCGGATTTGGTGCCTCCTGGCTCAAATATCTCAAATAATACACAAATATCTTATTGAAATAACATGAATCTAGGACCCAATTTCATGGTTCACTATGACAGTCCGGTGTATATTGCATAGGCGATTAACCCATAGATTATCGAGTAGTGTGACTAATTTGCTTCCCAATGTACATCGTATTGTCATGATGAACTATGTATGATTTGTAGTTTTATTTCGGTATTTATTTATGGTATTTATTATTATTTATTTTATTTTCTTTTTTTTTCGGCGGACAACCCCAGACCAAACAGCTGCTATTGAAAGCAGCTCAGTAGTTTTATTTAATTTTATTTGTATTTCTAATGTTTATTGTATCATTTAAAACGTAGTTATTCCTAATAATAAAGTGTATATTGAAATAAAACAGTGAAAACATACAAATTCAAGGAGAACTTGATAATTTGTACTGGACTGTCGAACTGTCAAACAGTTCGAATTGCAACGGCATAATCGGGCTAGTAACATGCTGACCCGGGGCAAGATGACTGCGCGTGACATGGAGCTGAGATTAAAGGCGACCCTGCTAGAGCTCAAGAAAAGTAAAGAGCTTTGCGATACACTGCTTCTAGAACGATCAGACAGTGAAGAAGAGATTGAAAAACAAATAAAAACAAACAAGGCACTCAAAGAAGAGCTAAGCGAGTTGGACATCCAATGCCAAGACCTTACTGCCCAGCGAGACGAGCTACAACATCAACTCGACTCATTTAACAAGTGCCATGATGTCCATGATATGGCACTACAGCGCATAAAATCGCTTGAACACCAGCTTGCTGAGGCACACCACGAAATCCAGCAAATCAATCAACAAAAGGAAACATCTAAAACCTTGTCTTTGTACAATGAAATGATGAGTGAAGCTGGGATACCAACTATTGACTTACTACAACCAGCGATAAGGCCTTCACTAACGAGAACAACAGCGGTATGAAAATGAACAGTGCAAATAAAATCAGAAAGTATATAAAAACCAAGAAATACATTCAGAAGGTGCAAAAACTGATAAAACAAAGCCGGAAAAGTATAGAATGTGTACCTCTTCACCGCCGAAAGATGCAACTAGAAAAAGAAATGGCTGAGTGTCAAAAGGAACTATTTGACAACAAAGTGGACCATGAGCTAGCGATGGCTGAGCTACAATTGCAAGTGGAAGATCTGATATTTCAATTACTGGACATCACTTGTAAGTACTCAGTCTCACAGACCCAGAACATTGACTGCATTTCATCTGTAAATGGGTTGATTGCTTTAAGCAAGGACAATCTGGAACGCATTGAGTCGAACATGGTCCACATTTCGGATGACTCTGAGGAAGAACTAACCTTGTCACCTCTGCCACCACCGTCTAACCTGCCTGGAGACCCAGCCCTTCTACATCCGAGCTCCAACCATCAGCTGATCTGTGAAAAAGTTAGTCCGCAGCCAAGTCTACAGCCGTGCATTGTGCCAGACATACCAGCCTCTATATAGCTAGATTGTGCACAACGGCATGGAGGAAAGCCAAGCGGACGACTTGAAAGCGGGGGCAGAGCTACAGCAACCAAAGACACCAAAATGACATCACCACAGTCGGGCCTCACAAGCAGCTTGGTTGAAGACAACAACACATCCTTTAGAACTCTAATTTACTCTGATAAAATAGGTGTAGGAACTAGGCTTCAGAACAACTTAAAACAGCATGTAGAAAATGTATGTATGCCAAATGCATCTTATATTCAAATAGTGAATGTTTTACTTAACAAAAAATATGATAGAAACACAACTATTGTACTATTAATGGGGAACAGCACAGGAATAAAAGAAAGGGACTTAATAAATTATTATGAGTCCATAGTAGCTCTGCACATAAGGAAAATTATCATCTGTGCTTTTCCCTATTCAAAAACTCTTTCAGAAGTGCAAAATTACCGGATATACAAATTAAACCGGCTATTACCTACATAATCCATTCCATCCAAGTCCATTTCTTTGATACGAATAAATTTATTCAAGACTTTATTTTAACCCGGGATACAATGAGTGTGCCCCTCTCTTCTAAGCGACTAATTGCCAAAATGTTGGCATTCAATATTTATGACCCTATTATTGTTAATACAATAGCACAGGGACCTCCAGGTCATACAAATTGTAAGACAAGTGACACTTGCCAACCTCTGTACTCAAAGGTTGTGAAAAGAACTAGTAGTAGGTTAAATTTGACCGCTGATTTAAACTGCCAGCGCAGAAAAAGAAAAAGCCCTCTGTGTGGCTTTTCTGGAAAATTATTAGAACTAGAGTTGTTTTTAGAACAACACAGAGTGGATATACTTTGTGTGACAGAGCACTGGCTACTAGAGACTCAAATTAATTTTTCTGTGAATAATTATCTAATAGCCAGTTGCTTCAATAGAAAGTCTGCAAGGCATGGGGGGTCCTTGACACTAGCAAAAAATAATTTGAAATTTAAAGAACGGAATGATATTTGCAGACTTTCTGTTGAAAAAGTAATTGAAATATCGTGTGTTGAACTGTCTAGACACATTGTAGTAGCCTTGTACAGGCCCCCTACCAGTGATTACAGTTTATTTGAAACCATATTAGAGGATGTTTTAAAGGTAGCTTCTAGCAGCAATAAGAAAGTCATAGTCTGTGGTGACTTCAATATTGACTTGATGGCAGACACCGCTTTAAATACAAAATTGACAATTATTTTCAAGTCGTTTAATCTAGCAAATATTTTTTTGGAGCCTTCCAGGATAACTGAAACTACTGCCACCTGCCTAGATAATGTTTACTGCGATTGCGATTTTTCTGATTATTCTACAGTAAATTGTCCAAAGTCAGACCACAGCGGTCAAGTTCTGCATTTTGAAATAGATACAAAAAAGGCCGAACCTGTTATCCTCTGCCGGCCCGTAACAAGTAAAGTAATCAGACCTAGAAAGTAGTATAAGGACTCAAGAAAATTATGAAAATGCTAATGATCATTACAAAGAGTTATTCGAAGTGGTGTCGGGTAGTTTTAAAAAGATTTTTAAATTGCGCCATCTAAAAAGCAAGGACAATAGAGTAGGATTCAGTGAATGGGCTACGTCAGGTATTCGAAAGAGCAGAGACACACTTTATGAATTATATGACAAAAAGACTTATACATATGACGCCAACTTCATACAGTACGTAAAAAAATATTCAAAATTATTTAAGGCCGTCTGCCATAAAGCTAAATGCGATCATATAAAAGGTAAAATCCTACAATCACCGAATAAAGTAAAAACAATTTGGACCATAATAAATAGAGAAACGGGTAAAGCTAAGTTAGGAGACCGAGATATTTCAGTTAAGATTGATGACAAAATAATAACATCAAATGAAGGTATCGCTGCAGCTTTCGAACAGTTCTTCACTAATGTCCCAATCATAACTACAGCTCCGTTAGACTCGTCACCTGATCGTGCGGCGACATTATTAAGGGACAATGTCCCCGCATGCGAACACGATTTTACGTTTAATTACATTGAGCCCCATGACATTGTTAAGAATTTTAAATTATTAAATCTTGAAAAAACCGAGGACTTATGGGGTATGTCAGTAACAATAGTTAGTTCAGTGATAAATATCCTAGCTTTGCCGTTAGCACAGATTTTCAATAAATGCGTAGATGAAGGAGTATTTCCAGACCTCATGAAATATAGTAGGTTAGTACTCTTATTTAAAAGCGGTGATAAACAAGATCCAACAAATTTTAGATCCGTTTCAGTCCTACGAGTATTAAGTAAAATATTTGAAAGAATTATCTTAGATCAATTACTTATTCATTTCAATAATTGCGAACTCCTCCATAGTCAGCAGTTCGGTTTCATTAAAGGGTGGAATACAACAGACGCTGGAGTCATGTTAGTTAAACATATTTTTAGTGCGTGGGAGGATCATAATGATGCGATAGGTGTATTTTGTGATCTGTCAAAGGCATTCGATTGTGTAGACCACAAAACATTACTCTCAAAGTTATAACACTATGGAATAAAAAAATTAAGTCTAGATCTTTTAAAATCATATTTAGAAGGAAGGGTTCAAAAAGCAGAAATAAATCGTATTAAATCGTCAGGCTCACTTGTAAAAATGGGAGTCCCGCAGGATCTATCTTAGGGCCGTTCCTTTTCCTAGTCTATGTAAATGATTTACCGTTTTTGGTACAAAAAATGTGTGAGATAGTGCTATATGCTGATGACACGTCACTTGTTTTTAAAATAAAGAGACAGGAAAATAATCTTGACGAAGCAAATAATGCTCTCTCGCACGTTCTAGATTGGTTTACAGTAAATAATCTATTGTTAAATTCAAAAAAGACCAAATGTATGAAATTTACCCTACCTAACGTAAAATTAGTTGAAAACAACATTGTAATTGAAAATGATAAACTAGAATTTGTTGAAGATACTGTATTTTTGGGCATTACAATCGATGCCAAACTACAATGGGGTCCACATATTATAAAATTGGCACATAGACTAAGCTCCACAGCATATGCCCTTAAAAGAATTCGAGAACTTACTGACGTTGCAACTGCTAGGCTTGTTTATTTTAGTTACTTCCATAGTATTATGTCCTATGGTATAATACTATGGGGCCGGGCAGCAGACATTGAGACTATCTTCATCTTGCAGAAGAGAGCGATCCGATTTATTTACAAGCTAACTATTTTTTCTAATTTTCAAAGAAACTAACATCTTAACAGTTGCAAGCCAATACGTTTATGAAAATATTATGTACGTTCGGAAAAATATTAAGGACTTCGAAACTCTTGGTAGCCATCATAACGTTAATACTAGGAAATTGTCATTTCCACGATTTAGACTTGCAAAAGTTAATACTTCCTTCATGGGGCACTGTATAAGGTTCTACAACAAGATACCCCAAGATATATTAGAGTTACCCCCAACGCGATTTAAGAATTGTGTTAAGCACACTCTTTGCAAAAAAGCTTATTATAAAATCAACGATTATTTAGAAGACAAGGACGTATGGCATTAAATAGTAGTTTAATATTAAATTAAATCAGAGGATAAATGTGTCTAGTGTTCAACACATTCAAGATATTATTTTGTATGTTTTATTTGTATTAGCTTTGAGGTGATTTGAGAAAAGATGGTCAGAGTGGAGTTTTTTTTTTCGCTGCCTTTTTCTCCACTACAGACGACCCAAAGGCAGCGGCTAGCATTATACATAACTGTATGTACATTGACATTCAACAAGCAGAATTTAAATTCTTTACGTTGAAATAAATTCTTGATTTTGATTTTGATTTTATGAAACGGTGACCTGACAATTGTTTCTTCAGTATCGATACTTAAGCCACATATGAGGAGTGTAATTTAATATCTAAGCTAAATTTTTTTTCTATTAATTCCGAAAAACTATAAGTGCTATAAGTTACATATCACAATGAGACCCGAAAATACGCAAACTCATTTGGTCAAATATTTCTCGGGCAAATATTTACTAGGTATAATAGTACACCTTATTTCTAAACTTTGTGCGACAAGCCCAGATGTAAAGTGCCTATAGTCAGCCACGACCCTCGCTCAACTATGCTCTTATTACAACAAGCATAAATACGAATATTCAACGAAAAGGTTTAGGCCCCAGCGTCACTGAAAGCAGAACTGTTCCGTCTGCAACAATTGACGAATAACTGGAGTATCGTCACAGAAACAGTTATGGTCGGAGTTCACAGTTCGTAGTTGCCGAATAGTATCAAAGTTATTAATTCAAACACGTCTGTGGGAGGTTTGTACATTGTAGTAGTTAACTTTATCTACGCCAAAGCCGGAAGTTTTAGCTGCCAGGTCTCCTACCTAGGTACTAACTACATAGCTAAATTGTGATTTATAAACCCGCCCAGTCCTAGATTGGAGTAGGCACCTAATTTGTACAGAATGTTCCAGAAAGGTAGTTTAGTTAGGGAATAAATTTGAGAAACATTGTTTATCCAGATGCCATCGGTTTTCACTCAATGTAGATACGCATTATAGCCATCAGTTTTATGCGTTAGAAATATATTTGTCTTCGTTTTAATGTACAAAAATTACTGAATTACATGATACAATTGAGAAACAATACATTGTAAGTTTAGTGAGGGCCTGGAGATCTGTCACACAGGATCTTTCCTAGTATGGGCTAGGAAAGATCCTGTGTGACCTCTCCCTAGGCCTCTCACTAGGAATAAATCCAGATTACTCCAATTGTTCATATTTAGTGTTTCGATACATACCTCTGTGAGAAGGAAATAAATAAATAACTTAAATTACTTACTGTACATATTTTTATTCAAAGTTCAAGTCGACATTAAGCAACTATCGAACCGAACATAACCCACCACCACCTCATGGTCTTGCCTGCCTTTCGGCTTACAGACCGAATCACGGGAGACGCGGCTGGTACTTGCTCGGGGCTCTTTCCCAAGTCTCGCGTTTCTTGATGCTCCCTACAAATTCTATATTCGTCCCACTACATTGTCACCTCTCCCCCTTCTGGGGCATGACACCACAGTAACGTTACTTCGCGTCGGGCTGCTCAATACTACCTACAACTCAATTCTTCTCGTATGATCGTCTGATCGTATGCCAAGAGTGCGCGAACTCGCGCAATGCCTCCCAGTTGTTGCGGCTGCTAATCAGGTCCTGATGGTAAATTGGACCAGGTTGTGCCGTTCGTACAGCGTCTAGCATTCTGATCCTGGGTTCCGCGTAGAGTATACATTCCCAAAGTGCGTGGTCGCGGTTTTCCTCGACGTCTTCATCGCCACAGGGACACAGCGGAGACTCGCACAGCGCCAGCCTATGCAGGCGCTGCCTGAAGCAACCGTGACCTGTGAGGATCTGTGAAACAATATAATCCGGTTCGACCCAGTCGGAGGACAGCCTCACGCCAACATCGGGAAAGAAACTGTGAAGCTCACGTCCATCCTCGCTCGCGGACCACCGTTCCTGCCAACCGGACCGAACAATCAAACGTCTCTAATAAGGAATTGGAATTACATATAAACGTAACTTCAGCCTCGGGCTCGTGATATAATTGTTTATTTTAATAGGCTATCGGCCCTCGAGTGTCTTATTAGACCACAAGGAAGTAATTATTAAAAAGCAACAAAAAAGTACACGAAACCCACTGCGTGCATGCAACGACTAATGAATGTCGATGAAGCGAAAGTGATTTGTCAGGATCGTTGCAGGTGGCAGTCCCTGGTTTCTGCCTACCCCTCTGGGATACAGGCGTGAGTTTACGTATATATGTAAAAAACAACAAAAATAAACCCTTCTGCACATGGTAAATGATAAATAAACTCAAGAAAACAAAACACGATAAGTGTTTGTAAATGACAACTTTGACTCAGAAAGGAAGGTCCTTAGCGGTTATTTTCGGGATTTGCTGAAGAAATTGCAAATTTTACAAAAAAAAAACAGTCATTGTAGCTCTCATCATTAATCTACACATCTTTTGACATCTCAAATTTATCTAGAAGTAACAACGGTAGAGCTAATTCGCACTTTCGCTGAAAACGGGGCCCCTGGAGCAATCGAAAAAGCATTTTTAATTTTAAAATTATATTCATACGTTCTTTAGTCATAAACCGTAATTTCCAGTAAAACGCCTTTGATGTGAATGAAGTTTTATTAATTTCACGTTATCAGTTCCATCCGCCCCCACGGGTTCAATTAGCTTTGTTTACACACCGCAAATAAAGGAATGTAACATTTTTAATTGAAACTGGAAACCTATATCATATAATTATTATCTCATCTCACTGTGGAAGAGGGGAGCAACGGATTCAGATTGTTCATTCGTATTTTTGATTAGTTTTTTTTAGGTCTTTCGTTAAGGGGTGGAAATAAACATAAACATTTATACAGACACATACATTGCTTCTGGCCCAACACTAGGATACCCTGTGTCGTGGGAACCAGAAACAGCGACAAACATGTAAACATCCAAGACCTGGGTTTCTTTTTTTTGTCCCCAGCCGGGATTCGAACCCGGGACCTCTCGCATGGTAGGCAGATGCGCTAACCAAATATTCGTTTATTCTTTGTAAATGCGACTTGGGAAAGCGAGAATAGTATAGTATAGCCCAATTTTCAGTAAGGTATGTGGAGATAAACTAAAGATAAATTCGGCAGAGTTCAAGTACATAATAAGCGTGAGCGCTATAATCATAACGTTGACAGAGAGGGTTTCTTATCGATTCTAATTAAAAAAAAAGGAAAAGTGGAACCCGGACTAGCCTGACTCGCCTACAGAGGGTTCCGTACAAATCAGCTCAGGAATCGGATGGACAACAAAGCGATTATTTATGGGTTCCGTTTTGTCCTTTTGACGGAACCCAAAAAAATTAGACAATAAGGTACTCGTAACGTAAAGACGAGCGAGTTCCTAACGCAATAGGTTCCACCCCCATCCTCTATTGACTTTTCATTCTTAAAAAAACATCCCTGTCTATATTCACCAGCCACTAAGTCTTCTTCTATAGTTCTTTTGCTGCTCTTTCCTCATCAGCGAGAGCAAACAATGCAATACAAACGATACAGAAATATTTGGTGGCTAATGTCTTTACATATCTTACAGACGCATTTGTTTTAGGATAATCGTACTTAAATGGCGTCTGATAAGGGTTGCCGCGGTCTACTCTGATGTCGCTGACAGGTGTAGGTACCTTAGAATTGACATTAATCTGATTGATTAATTAAGGGCCCAATACTCGAGCCACCTTTTGGCCCATAAAGTGTGATGAGGCTCGTACACAGCTCACGTCCGTACCTGCGGGCCTATGTGGGCCAACTCAGTAAATAATTCAATCATTCAGCTGGGCTCAGGGGGTAGTTGGACCCAGCGGAGATTACGCACGAAATATGTTATGATAATCCACAGCAGATTTTTTTTAAACTTGTTCCGAGCTATAATTGGGGATTGTTTGGTTTTTAGTTTGTTTCAACGCTTTCCAGCAACGTGTGAGCTTATGTTTAAAGTGATTTTAGTTTCCTGTGTTTAACCATCCAAATAGTTCTGAGTCGGAAATGTATAACAAGTCTAGGAATTCAGTACTACTGGACGTATTCCTAACTGTCCTATCTACATATCTAAGTGAAACGTTGCAAGCGTATATTTAGAACGGAAGACAATGCGAGAATTAGTTATGTAGGTAATGCACTAAAATGCAGAAAATTAAGGAATTATTTTACCTAGTTTGGTGTCTAAATAAATACAAATACAAATATATTTATTTTCTCCAGTACACAATGCAATTAAAACTTTAATACCTCTTAACATTAAAATGTAAAGTTATGTAGTAGGAGTAGGAGACAGGAGTGTAAAATAGGTTTGCAAAATAAAAAACACCGCATGTTGGTATCTCTCAATTAACTTCGTTCAGCTTTTAACAAATGTAGACAAAGCACCCCAAACTTTCTGTTTTAGTTAATAAGCTGATGTTCCTAAACGTGTTAGATCTGGCGATTGAGTAGTCGATTGGGTAGTAAGATCTGGCGATGAGTAGTATGAGTAGTAAGACGTATGAGTAGTATGAGTAATAGTTACCTCGTGCTTGACCTCTTTTCATTGCGATTTAAACTTTTGATTTTTCTGGATTCTAGCTGTCATCATGCTGGGTACTAGGGAGGAGATCTTACTCAGTAGCGACTGACTTAGTTAGCTACGTAAAAGTTAAAACAAACTTCTAAAATAATGTACAGAAACATGAGGGAATGGATGGATGTTGTCAGCGTCGACGACTTGTTTCGCTTGGCAGGAAACGAAGAAGAATATGACGAGCTGACGGGCAACCTCCATTAGCGGAGAGGCACAGAGAGAATTAGAAGAAAGTGATGTAAGTAAGAAAATATAATATCTTCTTGATTTTGCATCGGCCTAATTAATGCAATGATTATTTTGTTGCCGTTTCGTGAAAAAGTGATCTGTCAGGATCGCGATGCAAATGGCAGCCACTGGTCTCTGCCCACCCTTCTGGGACACAGGCGTGAGTTTATGTTAAGTCTATTATTTAGTTAAGACCTTAGTTGACCCTACAACTAAAAAAGTGTATTTTTATTTTAGACAGTTTTTTGGTGAAACATTTTTATTCTCGACAGATGTTATGGCTCTCTTACTTAGGTAGGTATGCAATATAAAAAACAAGGAAGTGAAAAATTATAAGCAATAAAGCTTATTATTAAGGTTCGGGAGGATATTAAAAAGCTATAATATCGTAACGTCCAAAGTTGATGTAAAATTTTATGTTACGACCCGTGTTGTGTAAAGTGAACTTTCTTTTGTGCGACAGTGACGCTCGCTTTATGTCGCCGACAGTATGACGGTCATTATTATATTGTATCTCGAGGTCGTTTGTAACTATATAGGTTCTTCAGAGGCTCCATGCAGTAATGCCGAGTTTTCACGGTCTTAGTACGCTCGGATCGAGTGCGCTATCCTAGTAAACTAATGCTTCTGATTGGACGGCTTGTCTTCACGACACTAAAATGGAACATCAGAAGCATGAGTACTCGGATGGCGCACTTGGTCCGAGCGCACTAAGACCGTGAAAACGGGGCATAACACAGCTCCACTCGTGGAAAAAAACATATTTTCTTTTGCAGATCGTTTTCGCAAAAAGTGTCAAACCAATCTGCCAATCTGTGAAGTTCTTAGCCTGAACTGTTTAATAAAGACTTCTGATAATATAAAAAAATGTTATTGGTTTCGTAAGTAATTTTAGTGGCAGGCAGCAGTTGTTTTTTTTAAATTTTGTTTCACTGTCTAAGTATTGAGATTTGTAACGTAGACAAAAATATTATTCGTATTGCAATCATAAGTTTTAGAATAGGTTGGTAGAAGTATAAATGCCATTACGGATTCTGTCCGTACGACATAAAAACGACTTAATTTGACTACCTCTTTAAATTGACTGTCTCGTTGGCCTAGCGGTGTCACGTTTGATTACCATGCCCGTGGTCGAAGGTTCAATTCCCACAGGGGCCCGCGTATATTGGTGAAAATGAGTTTGGGTGTATTTCCATGTTTTTGATCTTTTTGCCTAGTAACTTATAGGACGTAGTAACCTAGTTTGGGATCAGGGCAAGTAATGGTGTTGTGGAAGTCATTGCTATTTATTTTATTCAGATTTAACTAATATCAATAATTTGCCATTTATCACATTATAGAAGACCGACAAGACTGTAACACAAACGGTTTTTATTTTATTTTATATATTCATCATCATTCATCATCAACGCATTATGTCCCCATCGGGGGCAATACTCCACCACGGGGGCCAAGTCCGGATGGAGGCTTGTAAGACTAGTGGCTGGTTTCAAGCATGCAAGAAGCACGGAACCGCTCGGAAAAATGCCACTAGCGTTAGTCGTAGAACGGTCACCCATCCATGCGCTGAATGCGCCCTATGTTGCTTCTGGCAACCGAGGCTACGAGCTACATAGATATATTCAGCTAACATAAATCAATTAAATGTAACTTCTGCGCAAATCAGAAATATTCTGAAATATTCTTGATATATATTTATGTATTTGAAAATTTAGAAGAAGAGAGTCCAAGTCTTCTTTGCATTAACTTATTCGAAAGCACTTACTAATAGTTCTAAAGAAACTGCAATTGCAAAAAGTTTTACTCAGTAATAATCCTGGCAATCAAGTCTCATAATGGGAAACGCTCTTTGATAATAGTGAAAAAAAAGTATTTAATCGAGGCGTGCCAGGAGGCATCTTGCCAGGAGTCTGTAGCGATAAATCTTGCGGCGCTTCGTATTCAATAGAGGGATTCGAGCAAATTATTAACGCGCCATTAGCTCACCGCAGACATCTTTGTTTGTACTGGAGAATCTTATTCAAATACCTACCTATTCTCTCGAAGGAAGAAAATTATAATCCCGTCGCGAGCCGCGCGGCGGCTGCGTCGCCTCTAAATAAATCAACTTCAGGAACTTAGTCAATTTCGAGCAATTTTACTTGATGACCTCGTGTTTTATAGTTGCGCACACAAAATACCTTAGGCTACCAAACAAAGAAAAATCGTCGAAGGTTTTTAAAATTATTATAAGGAACCTCCTTTGTAAAAAATATTTTTCAGTTGCCTCCTACATCCCACGCCAAGTAAGTGTTGTGATGTAGGTTTATTAATTGTTTGTGTAAATACTAATATTGTTAAATTCTTAGATCACATTGATTCATTGATTCAGTGCTCAGGGTTGTATGGATAAACAATTACAAACTTAACTTCGCAGTTGAAAAATGCAAACGTTCACCCATACAAATCCACTGCAGAGTTAAGCTTTGAATAACCACAAGGGCTTAAAATTTATTTTTAATTGCCAATTTCGGCTTATCGGATTTTTTCGTTAAAGCGACAATTAAGGAGCAAGCCAAGGAGCAAGGACTTTCATACATCTAGTTCAACTGCAACTACTTAAACCCCCTAGCTAAATGAAATGGAATATTAGGACTCAACCAATTTTACTACTTATGTAGTAGAATAATATGTTGGTTCTCATATTTTTTTAATATTTTGTAAGTAAATGTTTTGTGTTTTTTCCGGTGTGCAATTAAGAATATTCTTATCTTTTCTTGTATTTTAACTACGCTGTCTTAGAAGCCTGTTCATTCACAACTCCAAGCGATTGCAGACTTATTCCCTTTGAAAAAGGCCTTGATAGACCGTCTATCAGACGAAACATCTAAAAGGATTTTGCTTTTTTCTATAGGATATGAAATCCTAAAAAGATTTAAGAAACAAATTAATGTAGGCACAATAATAAGGTAGTTTCCAGGGTCAAAATAATTAAATTCTATTTAGTCCGTATTTTAGATTAGAAAAAAATATTGGACCCGTATTTTTTCTTTTTTCGATTAAACAAATAATAACAAAGTAATAATTTTTGTAATTTTTTGTCTAATTTACAAATAGAAAAATATGTGTCCCTTATTTTTGAATAATCTAAAAGAGGGAATAATTACATTTTTTAGGGCAACTAGACCAAACGTACCTTTCGGAGGGCCGTTAAACTGCATTTTGCCATACCTCGCCTGGTCTTAGAATTCATTTTGTTGTTACGTCAAGAGTTATGGAGGCAGGTAATAAAACCGACCCGGGCTTGAGGTGGTCATACTGTAACATGTTGTAATACCGTAAAATATTTAATGTTCGTCAGACACCACGCGTTTGGGAAATCAACCAACCGCTTCGATGGTACAAGTTTTGATTTCAACTTATAGTGAAACGACGACATTACTTGTTTTGGATCTCCGACGTGACAATGCCTGTTTGGTATTATCTGTAGTACGACCGTCTAGTAGAAAGCACGATTAGGAAGATTTGCAATAATAATAATAATATATTAATCTACTTGACAGATTAAAAATAAAATCCACATCATCTTTGTTTTTTTGTGATGATTTTTGGATATTATATTTATTGATAATATCTTTTCTTAACAAATTAAACGATTCATAGCTAAAACAGAACCAGTTTAGTGTCAATTTTGAAATCCGGAATAAGTAGCTAATAAGGTACTTATTCCGAATTTCACAGACGGACACAGTATTCGTATTAACTACTTCTTTTTTTTACTTTTTTTATGGCTTTTATTTTTTTTTGTAATTATAATCAGTATCAAGCCTATTTTCATATCCTATAAAGAAAACCTGTACAACCGAACAATAATTAAGTACATTTTGGGCCCAGAGTTTGAAATCACTGTTTTTAGTCCAAATTTTTCAAAATAAAATTAAAAATACATACATATGCCTGGTTCTGGAGGTCCAAACTAATCTTAAAAACTTTGCAAGACATGTTTTTGCTTTGTACTAATGAATTTCTGCTATAAGTAAGAAGAATAAATAGTTTACAAGTGACTGTGAAATAACTTTGGGCAAAATACATCGGTAATGCTTTAGCTTCTGTCGGATTTCATTTCATTAAATGTGAGTGGTTGACCAAAAAGGGACCTCAAGGGAAAATAATTCATTTGGAGAAAATCGCGTTTGAAGTTTTGTGCATAGGTAGACAGGTTTCGACTCTGCCCGGCTCACAAAAAAAATCATAAAAAAATAACTATGGCACCTAAAAATATTCTGGTTAGACCAAAACGGCCGTGGGGTGCCGGCTTTAGAATAGTGCCCCCCCATCGCAGCTCGTGGGTGCCGTAAAAACCGGCAAAGGGACACATTACCAGGAGGTGGGCAGCAGCGCCTTCTGCGGAAATGCTTCTTACTGCGCTCGCCAACCCGCATGCCAAGCGTGGCGAGTATGGCAAATACCCTCATGGCAGTACACAAAAAAACCAGGCCCCCAGTCCCCGGCAGCTCCGCTATTCCTGGCTACGGTAGCGGCCACGGTAACGGCGGAGCAAGGGGTGCTAAGAATCTCCGGCAGAGATCCGGCTACCACCCCGAACAGCGAAAACGACTGGCCCTGGTAACACACAACATTCGCACATTGAGGACGGAGGAAAAGCTAGTTGAGCTGGAAGAGGAAATGGGTAGGTTACACTGGGATATCCTAGGGTTATCTGAAGTCCGTCGAGAGGGCGAGGACACGATAACCCTGAAATCCGGTAACCTGCTCTACTACCGGGAGGGCGAGTGACAGTCCCAGGGTGGTGTCGGGTTTCTCGTCCACAAGTCCCTCGTGAACAACATTTTGGCCATCGATAGTATGTCGAGCAGGGTGGTATACCAAATACTCAGAATATCTAAGAGGTATTCGCTGAAGGTCATTCAGGTATACGCGCCGACCTCGTCACACTCCGATGAGGAGGTAGAGGCGATGTATGAGGACATTAGTAGGGCCATACATACCTCGGAGACCTATTTTAATGTGGTCATGGGGGACTTCAATGCGAAGCTGGGCAAAAGAAGCGAAGGTGAGATGAGAGTGGGGCAATTTGGTCATGGGCAACGGAACCCTAGGGGACAGAGGTTGCCCGACTTTCTGGAGAAAGAGGGACTCTTTATGATGAACTCTTTCTTTCAGAAGCCACCTCAGAGGAAATGGACCTGGTTGAGTCCCGATGGTTCCACGAGAAACGAGATAGACTTCATCCTGACCTCCAAGAGACAGATATTCAATGATGTCTCTGTGATCAACATGGTGAAAACCGGAAGCGATCAGCGAATGGTAAGAGGCACATTGAATATCAATGTCAAACTTGAGAGGTCCCGTCTCATGAAGTCCACGCTCCGACCTACTCGTGCCCATATCCAAAACCCCGAGAACTTTCAACTCGAATTGTCAAATCGCTTCGAATGCCTGGAAAGCGCCGCATCGGTGGACGAGATCAATAACAGGTTTGTAGAAGCTGTTCGTACAGTGGGCTCGAGGTTCTATAAACCGAACCGAGCGAGCAGACCACAAAAGCTCTCAAACTATACTCATGGCTAAACGTCGCTCGTTGCAACTGCAGTCCTCCAGAGATGCTGAGTCATATAGGCAGCTCAATAGATACATATCAAAGTCTATGCGGCACCATATTCGTTCCTTTAATACCGAACGTATTAAAGAGACTATAGAGCGGAACAAAGGCTCTAAAGTGTTCGCAAGAGACATGTCTATTGGGCAAAGCCAGCTGACGAAGCTGAAAAGAGAGGACGGCAGTATAGCGTCGACCAAGTCAGAGGTACTGAGGGAGATTGAGGGCTTCTACGGACAGCTATACACCTCAGTCGCAAAACCTGTTAGCAGTTTGGACAAAGACCCAAGAGCCAAACTGACCCGACATTATACCGAAGATATCCCGGACATCAGCCTGTACGAGATTAGGATGGCCCTGAAACAGCTCAAGAATAACAAGGCACCAGGAGAGGACGGAATTACATCAGAGCTTCTGAAAGCGGGTGGAATACCGGTACTTAAAGTCCTTCAGAGGATCTTCAATTCCGTCGTGCTCGAAGGAACAACGCCAGAAGCATGGAACAGAAGCGTGGTGACGCTGTTCTTCAAGAAAGGGGATAACACTTTATTGAAGAACTACCGACCCATCTCGCTTCTGAGCCATGTTTATAAGCTGTTTTCGAGGGTCCTGACGAATCGTCTCGAACGCAGGTTTGATGACTTCCGGCCTCCCGAACAAGCCGGTTTCCGAAAGGGCTATAGTACCATAGACCACATCCACACGCTGCGGCAAATTATACAGAAGACTGAGGAGTATAATTTGCCATTATGCTTAGCGTTTGTGGACTATGAGAAAGCCTTCGATTCGATCGAGACATGGGCGGTGCTCGAGTCTCTCCAGCGTTGCCATATTGACTATAGGTACATCGAGGTGCTGAAGTGCTTGTACCACAACGCCACCATGTCGGTCCGAGTACAGGAGCAGAATTCGGAGGCAATTCCACTGAAAAGAGGCGTGAGACAGGGAGATGTCATATCTCCGAAACTGTTCACGAACGGACTGGAAGATGCCTTCAAGCTTCTGGAATGGCAGGAACGCGGCATTAATATCATGGGCGAATACATCAGTCACCTTCGATTTGCTGACGATATTGTAGTCATGGCAGAGACGCTGGAGGACCTCGGCATAATGCTCGAAGACCTCAGTCGAGTCTCCCAACGGGTGGGCCTTAAAATGAACATGGACAAAACGAAGGTCATGTCGAACGCCCGTGTTGTGCCCACCCCAATAACAGTGGGGAACTCGACTCTCGAAGTTGTAGACGAATACGTCTACTTAGGACATACAGTCCAATTAGGCCGGTCCAACTTCGTGAAAGAGGTCAATCGTCGAATCCAACTCGGCTGGGCAGCGTTCGGGAAACTCAGAAAAGTCTTTTCCTCCGATATACCTCAATCCCTCAAAACAAAACTGTACAACCAGTGTGTGTTACCAGTGATGACTTATGGCACTGAAACGTGGTCTCTTACTATGGGCCTCATAAGAAAGCTCAAGGTCATGCAACGAGCTATGGAGAGGGCTATGCTCGGAATTTCTTTACGAGACCGAGTCAGAAATGATGAGGTCCGTAGACGAACGAAAGTGGTCGACATAGCCCAGCGGATTAGTAAGTTGAAGTGGCAGTGGGCGGGGCACATAGCACGCAGAACTGATGGCCGATGGGGCCGAAAAGTTCTTGAATGGAGACCACATATCGGCAAGCGCAGCGTAGGACGACCAGCCACAAGATGGACAGATGATCTCATCCAAGTGGCGGGAAGACGCTGGATGCAAGCCGCTTCCGACCGGTCTTTTTGGAAATCCATGGAGGAGGCCTATGTCCAGCAGTGGACTTCTTGTGGCTGAATGATGATGATGATGATGAGACCAAAACAAAGCTAAAACACCACAGATCAAATAAAAAAAATAACGGTTTCCAATCCCTCCAGGTCCCTTTTTGGTCAACCACTCACAAATATGACGTGATTATGACGAGTCAACTTCGATCTTATTGGTAAGCATCTAACGATTGTTATGAAGTCATGAGCGCTGCTGGATCATAAAGAAATGACCTACAAAGGTCCACTTAGTATTATCTCCCTTTGCGGTGCAGTATTTTATTCGCTTTCGAATAGTCTCGGATTCTCGTTAGTCGAAAATACTCGTAGCATCTCGTAGTTTTTTAAACTTTGTTATAGAGTCGACGTTTGGCATATAATAATAGTAACATTCGCAAAACGGTAAAATTATTTATAAATTTGGTTATATTGTAAAAAACCGGTCAAGTGCGAGTCGGGAGTACGACTGTGAATGGTTCCGTACCATTATCTATAAAAACGGCATAAAAATCACGTTTGTTGTATAGGAGCTTGGAGGAGCTTGCTAGGAGATTTGTTGTAAATATTTATTTCATTCTGTTTTTTAGTATTTGTTGTTATAGCGGCATCAGAAGTACGTAATTTGTGAAAATTTCAACTGCCTACCTATCACGGTTCATAAGATACAGCCTGGTGACAAACGAACGGACAGCGGAGTCTCAGTAATAGGTTCCGTTTTACCCTTCGGGTACTGAACCAGGCCTGTTTCACTACGCGTGTCGGTATCGAACGCGTAAGTACATGCGGCGACTACTCCGGAGTACCAAATAGGTAGGAATTCATGCGCCAGAAGAGTTACACGGTAAAAAGAGAGGCAACATGTAGGTGAATATAACGTAGCTTTTTTAGCGCCGTGCGATCGGAATTGCACCTTTTAGCGTAACTTTATGTGTTTAATGTCACCAATTTACTGTTACTGTTCAATGTGTTCAATGACTGGTACTCAGGTTATAGGAACAGTTCTCAGGCTAATTTACGGGCACTGAATAAATGATCGAATTATTAACTGTAGGTTATATTAGAAATTATAAGACACTTGTGTCATGTGAGGGAGCGCGGGAGTAACTGCCGAACGGGGGATGCGATTCGCCGGGCGCGCTCACATTGCACGCAAATACACTGTATTGTTAGATTGTTGTCACTACAACCTAATTGTATCGCTGCTAGAGTCCCTTTTTCTTTAACCCTTTTAGACCTGACCTTGAAAATAACAATAGAAAATCCTTGTTATTTTCAAGGTCAGGTCTGAAAGGGTTAATTGATTTTGCGGAGTTAATCTTCTGTACCTGTACTATTATGTATTCTGTGACTGAACCCTAAAAATAGAAACATCCACACTTAACAATTACTCGTCCCCAACTAAGTTGCCTTGTGCTATAGTAACCAGGCAAGAAAGTCAAATAATATATCTACTTAAACAAACACTGAGTTACTTGTACACAAATCAAGTACTTCGCCTTCCATCGCAAATTGAACCCTCAACTTTAGGTTTAGCAGCCAAGCGTGTTACTGCTACCAACCAACTGTACCAACGAGACAGTATCGTTTCTTACTGTAATAAATTGAGAAAGTGATCGCCGAGGCTCGTCCAATTATCCGAGTTAATTAATGTGAGCTTTGTCCGGGCTGACTGAAGTAAATTGAAAACAAAGTTTGGAGTCCGTAGGTTTTATGACGATTTCTCGATGAGCACGTTTTTAACACGATTTCATTGATTTCTCATGCACGTAAACTGATATAGGTATTCGGTTTTAACCTACTCCTAATCATAATAAAATTGTTATGCCGATTTGTAACTTCGCAAGAATATGTAGTTCGGACGATATTACAATCATCATCATCATCAATCCATTATGTCCCCACCGAGGGGCACGGGTCTCTTTCCTGAGGAAGGCATAGGCCATACTCCACAATGGGGCCAAGTCCGGATTGACGGAGGCTTGTAAGACGTTTTCAAGTCGCCCTAATGGTTCTGACTTGGCTTAACGAATGCCATCTCTGGACGGCAGTCGGCACCAACTGCTTATCGTGCCTTGCGAAGCACGGAACCGCGCAAAAAATGCTCTATGACTAAAGCTAGTGGCAACTAGCTTTAGTCATAGGAGGGTCATCCATCCATGCACTGAACGCGCCCTACGTTGCTTATCCTTCGTGATCCTTTAAGATCACTCAGGCAGCCGGGGTTACGAGTGATTCTCATAATAAGTTATATGATGCATGAATGTAATGTGATGAACAATGTATGTGCCTGTATGTAAATGTTATGTTATGTTAGCTAACAGATATTACAATAATTGGGTATAATGATACCTTTACTTTATGTTGCTCTGGCAATGTAGTCAGAAGTAGTGGAATTCTCCTACTCTCTACTCCGCCAAATTTGGTGAAAAATTAAAAAAAAGTGATATTTGTGCAAAATTATTTAATAGTAAATAAAAGGATAAAAACACGCTTTTGTCGAGATTATAGCAAAAAGAAAAGTAAATAATATTGATTACCATTAAGAATGCTTATAACATCAAGTCCGCCGCATTGTAGTATTTTTAAATGTAAGTGCAATAAAAGTATCTATAATTATATATAATTACTGACAAATGCAAACGCTCGCTTCTTAGGCACATACAGTTATTTTCATATGAAATCTACGTACTTATTTGCATCCAATTCTGTTAACGTCACCTACAGTTTGTGTATTCTGTATTGTAGAAAAATAATAAAGGTAATTATCAAGACTCCGGTTTGGACTTGCTATCACAGCTCCGCTGTCTTTAAACTTTGTTGGTTACAGAAATGCACCCGGCGTTTTATCATCCAAGAGCATTAGCGAGTAATATAAAGTAATGTACCTCCTTTAAAGTAGGTGGAAGCCTTTAGCACATTTCTCAGCCACCCCGCCTCCTGTAGACAACCTGCAATCAGATAAATTAAATTGAGAGTACACTTTATGAATGATTTAGCACTTGGGGCAGGGCTGTTTTTGCGCAACAAATTACTATTCCCAGATGTACCGTTTTATACAAAGGTTGTGACAAAATAGATTCATAAGTAGATAATCAATTATTTGTACTTAAATAAGCATGTAGGTATCCAAAAATGGGGGCGTTTTACTTAGCAACAAGTAGGTACAACTTCAATACAACACAACTTTGCTTGTCCTGGTTCCAAACTAAGATACCCAGTGCTATAGTAACCAGGCAAAGACATCACAAATAAGGAAAAACACTGAAATTTAGGCCAAATGTAAAAGTGTACGGCTATCCTGAGTGGAAATCCAACCCACGACCTTTTAAAGGTCTGATTATCGTGCTTTACCATGATAATCAGACGTGATACCGATTACTAACGATTATTACAGGCGTTTTTTTTGTAGTAAAAATTGTTTACTTTTGATGAGAAGAACTTCTCGTTTGCGCATGTATATAAAGATTTAGATATATGTATAACATTTCGTAAAGATTTCCATTTCAGAAAGTTGAGACTACTAAAGGAAACATAAGCTGAGGTAGATCTCTCTTAGAGATAAGTTCACCTTTGGAACAAATTTTATGTAAGTAATCAATTATTTTTCGAATATTTTGTTTGTGGTCTTGTAAAGAATGTATATACTTTGTTCGTTATCAGAAGCTTGTAATTCATCTCTGTTAGATCAAATCGCCGAGTTGCCTATAAACAGATTTCATTAAAGAACGAGTACCTAAGACATAAGCATAAAATTCTCTATTCCCGATAGATCGAGAGCAGTATAAAGTTTTTAACATTGTTTGTTACGTCCCTGCAGTGAGTGCTCTCAGCAGGACGTGGACAACAGCTGTTATTAAAGAACGTCCCAACGTTCATTCCTCATTGTGCACCCTCCTTTATGTCTTTTATTATTATAGATAATCATCCTTCTTGTTTAATACTTATGGGTAGGAACAAGGAAGATAATATTTTCACGGTTCTTACACAAGTGTAAGAGTAAGGGCTTTTTATGGAGTTGATCATAGAAAAAGGTACTGATTCTGAGGAACTTTGAACTATTGTTCTAAAGTCTACGTCCAACAAACATTAAAAAGCAAAGCAACGATAACAACATCGCATTGCACTGTTTTCCAAATGTTGAACTGAATTTATTGTTAAACAATAGATCCTACACATTTTGTATGGGTTGTACACATAGGCAACTGTGTACAATCGTGACCATTTATTGCATTAGATTGTGAGCTTGCAGGCGATACGAAACGCCTCTTAAATAGGCCAAGACACCCAAGAAATTATGGATAATTGTTTGAGACCTTACTCGTCAAAATCAGATGGTCCTTTACGGAATTTAGGAACATAGAAACGATCAAACGCATTATGATCTTTTTGGGCTCTGGAAAAGTCGGATAAAACTTTTTTTTATGTTTTATAGCGTATGTACCTCCCACCATTGGGCCTGTCAGAGTAGGCCTGTCCTTACTCTCAGAGATACAGGGCAATAAGTTTGACGCGGCTCAATGTGAATTTGCCAATTGAAATTGCCTTTCAAGCAGTCTGGTATGAGAAAACCTCAGCTACTCACTCAGGTTTCTCACGATGTTTTTTACAGTCAGCGTTAGTGAACCCACAATCTCCCGAACGTGAGACATTCTACAGCTGCGCTACCATCAATTGTATTTAATTTGAATTCTATTTTTTTATATTATGACCTCGTAGTAGAATCGTAGAATCGCTCGTAGCCTGGGCTGCCTGAGTGATCTTAAGCGATCACTAAGGTTAAGCAACATACGGCGCGTTCAGTCCATGGATGGGTTTCTGTCATGACTAACGCTAGTGGCATTTTTCCGAGCGGTTCCGTGCTTCGCAATGGTGCCAGCTGCCGCCGATAGATGGCAGTCGTTAAGCCAAGTCAAAGGCCTTAGGGCGGCTTGAAAACTTCTGACAGTAAGACCAGCCACTAGTCTTACCTTCTTATACCTTCCTCAGGGAAGAGACCCGTGCCCCTCGGTGGGGACATAATGGGTTGATGATGATGATGATATTATGACCCTGTTTAAGAACTTATCTAAGGATTAGAACTATTCCGTAATTTCCTATTAAAAGTAAAACAAGGATTCTCAACTTTGGAAATAAACAAGGAAGTATTCTTACTCTATAAAGATTTTTAAGCGTCTATATTTGAAAGTATTTCGAAAGCTGAAACGAGTTCCTCTTTTCAGGAGGCGCCGAGAGGAGCTCTTTGATTTGTTCATTCATAGTTTACCCGAGTTCAAGAAACACATTCCCGCCCGGATCGATAATCGAGGAGCATGATGACCCGACTGGTCCCAGGCGACCAAAAAGGCTGGCGTCAAAGGACAATTTAGTGCACGTACGTACTCCGGGAGGTTTCCCATCGGACATCAATCGCTCGTGTCCTAATAACCGTTTAAGTAGCAGACAGATTTATGTTAAAGCCCGACAAAAGGGCCCTCGATCCTCCTGAACCAATAAATCTACGTACAAAATAATAATGCGATCCTCTGGGTGATTTGTTCGCCAGGACAATGAGACTCTGTGTTTTGTCCAATAAAATTACAGGGCTACAAAAGGAATCCGGCTCTGGAGCGTCCGTAAAAGGCCTAATTCACTCGTTTGTTTCTTCCTAAATGAGGCTCTTACTGAGTTGGTAATTTGGCGCTGGCGTTGTTTTTTCGAAATCCGTATTTAATTACGTTATTACTGGCTGTCCTATTCTGTGAGCAGCTCTATTTGTGACATGTTTCAGAAAATCCTATAGGCAGTAGTAATCGATACATTCCCATTGGAAATTCGGTAGGTCATTACCTACAGCTATAAAATATTTCAAGTAATATTGTCGATTGTATGTATATACGAAGCTTTTTGCGAATGAGTTGGATTTTAATATCTTGATACTTTAAGTGTGATTATATTGTTTTATACTACAAGTACAGGGAAAAATGTGAAAACTGTACTGTACATTGTGTAATTAAATCATAAAAATAAATTATCTTTGAAGTTCGGGAAAAGCTCGGAAACTGTGAGTCTCGATCGATTCCTGATCTATTTATAAATCTGTCACTACCTACATGTTTATACGGAAGCCCCGGTACTCGAGTCCTACTCGCACTTGACAGGATTTTTTCCATTAGTGGTCCTAGTGTTACTGCAAGCCTTGCTAACAGTGACCAAACTGAGAAAACAAGACGCATAACATTGAAAAGAAAACATAACATCTGTGTTACGAGGAGCCAGCAGAATGCGGAACAAGGCTCTATAGTTGCCACAGTTAGTATAAAACAGTGGATAAAAACCTAAATTGGCTACGCCTGTCCACTGTGACGCGTGTTGGAGTGTACAAACACGAGAGAATGATAATGAAAACACGCCGAGCTCGTAAAAAGCAGCAATATGCAATATTCTCAATGGGCTTGCCGGAAAAATAGGGGCAAAAAGTGTCAGAATGATCGCTGGACGTATTCGGCTGGTGACACGACCGAGTCTGCGTTCCGGACAGGTGCCGCGCGAGCATCGCGTTGTAATAATTTATCACGAGGGACGTCCCCGCCTCGCGCCTTTATCTGTATTGTTACGGTTAATGCTAGAAGACCATGTAAAGATCCTGCTATCCGCCAAAGGAATGTAGATAACTGCGAGGCCCATTTTGCTGTGATCATTTTGTACTTAAACTAAAACGCCTTGAGTTTCAAAAGTTCCATTACTTACGTAACAAAAAAACCGGCCAAATTCGTGCTGGTCATCCTGTATTAATTTTTTGACTCTGATTTTATTAAAAAATATATGTGTTTATATTCAGACTAAAGCAGAATGCTACGAAGTATATGTAGGTACTTATAACAAATTTATTAGTCACTCAGCGTGGTATGGAAAAGGCTATGCTCGGGGTTTCGGGCATTTGAAACTAAGTGATCCGACAGAGAACCGGTCACCGACATAGCCCACTGAATTAGCAGGGATACCGCCGTTTAGCCAAAGTATTTTTCGCCAAATTTTACTTCCCAATAAACTTATGGCATCAGTTTCATTTCCCAAATGAAACTTTAGCAAGTTTTCATTTCGCATTTTATTCATTTGGTCAAATTATAATTTCGCATAATTTTACTGCGTCAAGTTTTATTAAGACAAACGTTTATTATGCTAACGTTTTATTTTGGCTTTTATTCATTTGGTCAAATTATTATTTGGCATAAATATAGTTGACGATTAGGTACTAATTATTATTGAACGGGGGGTCGGCGATGTAAAGAATACGTGGCAACAGAAATATAGGTGCGACGACGCGCGTAGCGAAGCGGAGCGCGTCGGAGCGTTAGGTTCTCTATGTAAGATCGAAAACAGACTCGACTTTGTTGTGTCATTTACACACATTGCCGGCAGCGTATTCGGTATTGTATGGAAAGGTACTTTTTGCCAAACGATACTTTTGACTGAATAATGCTTGGTAAAATGAATTTTGACCAAGTATTTATTTGGTAAACAATAACTTGCCATAGTAACTTTTGCTAACTGTTTATTTGCTTTAAGTTGTTTTGAGAAATGTTTTTTTGCCAAGTGATAATTTGCGGAAAATAGTTTGGGAAGTAATACTTTGGGAAACGATTTTTGGCAATACATTAGTAAACCGAATTAGCATGCTCGTGCTCGGTGGCGTGCAATGGGAGAGGCCTATGTCCAGGAGTGTACAAGCTAGCCCAGGAGTGTACTATAGGCCACTAAAATTGGAAACTAAAATTTTTGATTCAAACTTGCAGCAAGCTTATAACCTTATATATTGATATTTTATCTTCTTCTTTCTATCTTTCTAATATATAATATAAAATTCTTATGTCACCGTGTTAGTGCGCATACTCCTCCGAAAGGGCTTGACCGATTTTGATGAAATTTTATATGTACTACTATAAAAAATTATATGGCGAAACAACGTTTGCCGGGTCAGATATGATTGGATGCTATCTAGTATAATATATCTAATTCATGTATAATTTTATCTATACCTGGATATTCCAAGACTGCTCTCTATTCTGGTATTACAGTGACGTAAATAAATGTTCAAAAAACTATCTCAACACGAGGGGTGTATTTGTGTTAATACGCTGTATCGCGGTCCATCAGGCAGCTTAATATTTTATTTGACTTTGTACCCTGTTAGATAATACATAATTCAAGTAACACTAGAAGGCCTTTCTAAGCATGTTGTACTACGAGTATACAAGGGTAAATTGTTGGTCGGGTGACAAATGATTTGGTGCCATTGGAAAACACAGAATTGGTGTCCTTGCAGTCAAATCACTTACTCAGTGCGAGATAGTTACTCTTAATGGACTTTACATATATAAATACATTTACTCACGTGTATGTGCTGTTACTGTCGCGGATGTTTTTATAATAGTATTTTACGCCTATGTCTCAGACATACCAATATTTTTTTAGAATAGACTAGGCTTGATTAGATTACGACTTGCCAGTAATAAACCTACAAAAAAAAAAGTACAAATGAACCAGCGACAAAAAAATATATTATCTATCTCAAAATCATTAAACTTAAGTATAATTCATTTAGAACGAGCCGGCAGTGGGTGCACTCACGCTGGCTCGACAAAAGAGCCGACCACCTTTTTCACTTTTTATCTTCGTCTTTTCGCTTGGATGGACCTCGTGTCGTGAGTGAAGAAAATTATTGCACCGTGGAGAAAAACCTGTGGAGCACGAGAATTAACGGAAGGTCAGGAAGGGGCAGACAAAGACGAAACTGCCAAATTGAAGAGACTCTTGTCTCCGAGCTACTTACTGTATCAAACAGACACTTTTTCCACTACATCAAAGGCAACTCGTAATAGTCAAATGATTGTCCCTTTTAAAGATACTCCGGATCGTCGCAGGGTATTTGCGAGGGAAAAGGAAACAATTCCAGGAGATTTTGTCCTTTTAATTTGCGCCGGGGGAGAGCTGTGACCTCTACCTATATTTTTCCCCAGGTGGTTTATAATGCTCTCTCCAGTTAAAATTATTTCCAAGAGATGTTAGGAGTAACATGAAACATCTAAAGATTTTGTGAAAATCTGAGAGCACTTAACAAACAAGTGCGGGTAAAAGAAGGCGAAGTAATCATGTAAGAGGCACATTACTGTTAATAGGCTAGTGTGTAATTAGCTTTATTATAAACGTTTTAATGTAACACATAATGGCAGAATTTTTAAAAGATTTTAATTATTTTCGGAAAATAAGGATTGTGGAATTTGCACAAAAATGTAATGCATGTAGATAGATAGATGACAAGCCAAGCCCGAGTTGGCGAAGTCAGAATCCTTAAGGCGGCTTGACAGTTTCTGACAGTAAGACAATCCACCAATCCGGACTTGACCCCCTTGGTGGAGTATGGCCTATCATTCCTCAGGGAAGAGACCCGTGCCCCTCGGTGGGGACATAATAACATTTACACACAGACACTAGGATACCCTATGTCGTAGGAACCAGAAATAGCGACGACACAAACATGAAAACATCCAAGACCTGGGGATTTTTTTTGTCCCCAGCCGGGATTCGAACCGGGGACCTCTCGCATGCTAGTCAGATGCGCTAACCGCTGCGCCACAGAGGTCGTCTAATAATGGGTTGATGTTGAAGATAGATAACACTTTATTGCTCAACCAGTATTCAGAATTATTGAAGTTTCTTTATATCTAAGTAATGGTATACAATTGGCGGTTTTGTCGCTTAGAGCGATAGATAGATAGATAACATTCTGTATTGTATGCGGTCTCTTCTCTGCAATTCTCTCCATCCAAAGGTAGACAACCTTTGGATGGAGAGAATTGCAGAAATAACATCATGATCAACCCCTTTATGCCCCCACCGAAGGGCCATAACATAGTTGGCAGATATGGACATTTAAGATTAACATAAATAAAAACATCGAAAATATATTAAAATATATTGAGAAGTAGCAAAAGATTTAGTTTGAAGTTTATAAACTAACATCTACTTGTTTAGCTTTCAGACTCTTAACGTACAAACTTATATCTGTTATTTTAAAAAGCGCTGGAAATCATCAACTTTCAAAGAACTCACTCGTAGTGTTATTTGAGTTTAATAATTCATGTAGGAGGCCGATCCCACATTATTTTTTCACTTTGTAGGATTAAAATTGTAAAGTAATAATACAGTACGTTTACGCGAGGGCTACGGCGCCATGGTTGCTTTAATTTTAATGAGTAATTTACGTAACAAAATGGTAAGGAGAAATATTATCTGACGAGGTGTAAGCTCCTCAGAGGTGTAACAAAACATACATACACACATAAGCTCACGCCTGTATCCCAGAGGAGTAGGCAGAGACCAGGGACTGCCATCAGCATCGACATTAATTAGTCGTTGCGTTGACGCACGTCGGTTTTGGGTATTTTTATCAACAAAAGTTATGAAGAAATAGCTCACCGTAGTACATTTGCACACTGTGTTATTTTACCTTTTCAGCCCATGAATAGGGACCATTGCTGAGCAAAGACCAACTCCCTGTCACGTCAACCCTCTCGGTTCTTTGCTAATCTTGCCCATCGCCTTTCAAAGGATTAATAATGTGTTCGAAATTTTTTTGATATACATATATGTTACGGCTAAAACCCGAAATACGGCTAAACCTAGTTTTAGCCGGTTATAACTAGGTTTAGACACTTACTCTTGGCTAAATCTAGTATAAGCCGATCGTTTTTGGTCGTTTTTGGTAGGTCTAGCCTATATCTGGCCGGCTACAACCCAGTAATAGCCACCACGATTTGGTTGAATCTAGTTGTAGCCGGCATGATATTGACTAGTAATGTTTTTACAAATTAAGTCAATTATAAATACAAGTAAACCATTTAATGGGCCCTTCAGGTTCTATTTAATTCTAAAATAGTGTAGTCTCAGACCATAATTTCGATGGAAGCTGATATCTATGTATATTACAGATCCAGTATAGCTTAGATAACAGCTGTAACCCTACTACTGAAACCTCAACTACGAGTACATGACAACACATAATGTACGAGTATCTTATCTTAAGATTTAAAATCTATATGATATCAAAAATATGTTACAGGTTTCTTCTTGCCAAATAAATTTAATTCAATTTCAATTTCATTTCAATGTAAAAAAAATCGGCCGTTACGAGGCGGACTCGCGCAGGGAATTTTTCGTACCGTTATCTATACAAATTTTGAATGTTTCAAGCGTTTACCTGTTGCCGTTATTAATATCGAGCAAAAATAAACCTTAGTTGTATGGGAGATCCCCTTAAGCTTTTAGTATTTGTCGTTATAGAGGCTACATAACATAACATAACATTTACATACAGGCACATACATTGCTGCTGGTCCCACACTAAGATACCCTGTGTAGTGGGAACCAGAAACAGCGACATCACAAACATGTAAACATCCAAGACAGAAATAAATTACATGTGAAAATTTCAACTGCTTAGCTATCATGGTGCATGAATTATAGCCTGGTGTCAGACAGACAGACAAATGGACGGATTGACAAACGGACAGTTGAGACTTAGTAATAGAATACCCTTTGGGTACGGAACCATAAAAAATACCAGAAGCTCAAAACTCCGTAATGCTAGAAGGTAGGAGAAAGACTTGACTTTTTTTTTATTATCTTAATAAAGCGTCAACAAAGCTATAGTTCCTTAGCCCTTAACCAAGCATGGGTGGGTAGCAAGAATTTTTCATTGGTTTTGGACTTTATTTCAAAGTGTAAGGTTCAATTTAAAGTGGGACCTATTAGACCATTGCCTGGAGAAGGGTTAAACTACAAAATCTAATGAGTCTTTGAACTAAGACCTTCGTAAGCACTAGACGTTATGAACTTTATTCCGGATAAACTCACATACTTTTTGTCTTTGGAAGAGTCCGACCGGGATCAAAAGGACGCGAGCTCCGTCTCTGCTCACCATGATTAAGCTCTGCAAATCAGAGCGCAACCTGGTCGGACTTTTCCAACAAAAAGGCAAGTAAGTATATCCGGAATAAAATTAATTAGTCATGAGTCTATAATCGTCGACAAAAGCCACCGCCATGTTAAGCCCTACTGGAACTCATGGAACAACCACTACGTATTTCTACGCCTCGTAGCATCGTTGTAGCTGCTACGCTGCTACGCTTGTAGGTAGTACGGAGGTGCTACGAATAGTATACAATCCCTAAGCTAGGCACCCGCAGTAGCAAAATGTTGTTGAATCTACTTAACTCAGTTATTAGGCATAGTTTGACAAATTAATTTTGTTCTGTCGCGCAGAGCTATTTCTTATGATAATATATTTTTTTAATCAGTAGGCGTCTGCCTCGAGCGTTTCTACGAATTTGTATCATCGTAAAATATTATGGGGTCACTGAAAGGCAGAAATTTTATATTTACGTTCTTTAGTTGGGTTACAGAAATATTAAAAATAGTGATAAATTATTTTCTTCGTACTTTACGTCCTTTAAAAATTTTGCAGACTCATCACTTAATTGTTAGCAAATCCCTAGAATACCCTAAAAAAGATTTTTTTGGAGATTTTCTTATACCGTTTGGTCGGCATAAGAAACATTTATATCTGTGCCATATTTCATGTCGTGGACAGATGGACAGGCAGACTAACAGACGGACATGTCGAAACTATCAAGTCGGAAACATACTATTGAAATACCACGCGATACCACGTATCGACACCCGATGTGCATCGTGCACATTACCAACACGCGATGCCTAATATGATTCTGATTATAGAAAATAGTAGATTTGATTTGACTCAACACGCGTCACGTTCCGTCGGGTCACGTCTCATTTCAATAATAATTGTGGTTCCGCCTGTTATCTTGGAACCTTCAAAAGTATGTACTTAACGCTTTTTATTTTATATAATTTTCAATAAATGCCTTTATTTTCAGCAGCATGAACAACTAGAAACCTACCTAACTATGAAACAAAAAAAAACTTCATCTTGTTAAGTGAAAATTCGTGTTTCGGCTCAGTGTATAAAAATAATACATACTAAGATCTTTATCAGTTTCTATACTATACCTGATATGGAAGGTTGAAAACAAATGACAAATAGAAGTTTGTGATTGCAGAAAACGGGTTGCTTACCATTAAGAGGGACCACTTTTGTATTTTGGCATGTGACAATGAAACTGCTTTCTAATAAAGCGCTTGAAACAGTAATACAACTCTTGAATCAAGTTGCTGTTTTGTTTCGAAAAGCATTGAAATGGACACACAAAAGCATTGTCAGAGATAAAAGCGCTTTATTAATACGGCCCTTACTTATGTTACTATTCTTTCAATTTGAGACCACGAGGAAAAGTGTTGTGAGTAAGTATAGTTCTTACGTTAACAAATCTAAGTTATTATTCTTACTTTTCTTCTCACTGAAGGTGATCGGTGCCTATGCTTAATGATGGTACATTGCCTACACAAAATTACCACATCTTCATAGGCTTATCCAAGGTGTTAAATCGCCTTAAGTCGTCATTAAACTTTTCTCCAATTGAGCTTCACAATGATTTGTGAAGAATACAGAACGCTAGTTTCTGATAGTTGCCACAACAAGAAAGCTACAAAGGTTTTTGGATTCACATTTTACTATTTACTTGACGAATTCAATCTGTTAACTATTCAATGGCAAGTTATGTTAAAAGCGGCTCAAGGTATTGGGTTATTGGTTATTGGTGCGCTAGGTTTTAAAAGCAGGATTGATCGTGATTCTGCCATTTTGCAAAACACAGAATCGTTTTTAAGCTTGATAACACTAACATGACTAAGAAGCCAGTAATTTTAGTACTGTTTGATAGATGATCCACATCGAAATCGATCGTAGTTCGTAGCTTAAACGATCACGAATATTAAGCAACATAGGGGGCGTTCAGTGCATGGACGGGTGACCGTTCTATGACTAACGTGGCATTTTTCCGACCGGTTCCGTGCTTCGCAAGGCATGTTAAACAGTTGGTGCCGGCTGCCGTCGATAGATGATAGATAGATAAAGCAAGGCTTCGACGCTGGTTTTCAGAACTAATCATGAAAGAAAAAGATGACAATATAACACATATAAAAATATTTAAATTTTGTGTGGTTAGAGTTTAAGCTAAGTATATAATTAATTTTACAGTTAGTTTTTTAATTAATTAGGCTCTATACCGGCGTGTCAAGTGTCAATACCGACGTGCTATCAGTTGTACCCTCTGTGAGAGGCGAACCTGGCCTTACGCGCACGATTCTCGGCAGTTTAGCGGAGAGTCCGGGCCGTAACTCGCGCCGAGAAGGCAGCCGCTAACAGAGCGACTGGCGTACATTATTAACGGGCCATTAACCCTCATTCTGCGGGCTTATTCCCGTTATGTCCTGCTATAACGCCCGACAAATAACTTTCACTTCGCTCGGAATTATTTCGGGATTCATTTTCGGGGGACGCGGGACTTTGAATTATTTAGAATTCAGTTGAGTCAAATGAACAAATATCTAAACAATTTTTGCTCTTAGGTGTCTAAGGCAAATTCAGCCCAACTGCGCGGATTTTGCTGCAAGTTATTTGTCAGGCGTAATATCTACATTAAATTCATTTCAAAGAAATCAAACACGTTATACGTAAGTTATTTTTATATGAATACTATAAAACATTACGATTTATACTATAAAATAACAATCAAATTTGCAAACGATTATATCAGCAGATTCGCAGAAGTTTCGTCCACAATGTCAAAGTAAAATTTATAATAAAAATATATATTAAAACCAAAAGAAAAACAATGTCACAAAGCCAGTCAATGGAATAAACCATCCCGAGACACATCCGACCCAAAGGTACCCATGACACTGGCAGCATTACCGCGCTGCACAGCGAGGGATATCCTTTACATCAGAAATGCCCCTGAGCGGTACTCAAAGCATAGATATGAATTGATATGTAGTTTCTATTAAGCTTTTCCATCTCTCTACCTTTACTTTATTATCCGTAGTGAACTGCATCCATCTTTCCTCTTCTGCGCTCCTTAAACGTTATCAAATAATAATAAATAATAAATAAGCGATTGAACCGAATAACCTCCAATCCCCGTTAATACCTCAAAGGCAATACATAATCTCCTTTACAGGCCGCTTGTGATATTGCTGCTAAAAATTGTAATATTACCTACGTCTGTTATTGTATGTAACTTAGAAAATAAAATAAGCACGAAAATATTGTAAAATGTAACTTAGAAAATAAAGTATTTGGTACATGCCAAATCAAACCTGTTGCAGTCGATAGCACGAGAGTCTTTACATTTTTGTCCCAAAGTCACCCGTAACAAAGTTGATAGGAATGCAGTAAGTAAATGTATCTACATGCCAGGACCTTTTGGAATTTAGGCAAGCATTGTAATTGAATTGCTCGTAGCCCCGGCTGCCTGAGTGATCTTAAACGATCACGAAGGTCAAGCAACATAAGGCGCGTTCAGTGCATAGATGGATGACGGTTCTATGATTAACGCTAGTGGCACTTTTCCGTGCTTCGCAAGGCGCGTTAAATAGTTAGTGCCGGCGGCCGTCGATAGATGGCAGTGGTTAAGCCAAGTCTTTAGGGTGGCTTGAAAACTTCTGACAGTAAGACCAGAAACTAGTCTATACAAGCCTCCGCCAATTCGGACTTGGCCCCCGTGGTGGAGTATGGCCTATGCCTTCCTCAGGGAAGAGACCCGTACCCCTCGGTAGGGACATAATGGGTTGATGATGATTGTAATGGTAACAATGTGCTACCACCGCTTTTGTTCTTCGGAATAGTCTAGTCGGAGCCGATTAGGAAGCGTCCGTGCCATGTCAAGGAGCCACGCTAGTCAACGTCAGTCAAGACAACTATCCACCCACCCTTATAAATACTTAGACACAATTAAATCTTAATCTCAACTGATTAGTTTCTAAGTAATTCACTAAATGTAGCTCCTGGGGAATTTAGCGAACAAAATTATACTTTTGTTTGGTGATTAATTTGGGAGAAGTCGTGACGTGGGTGAGTATACGCTTGCATACGTTTATATACGCCTTCGTTTTCAAAACTTTATATAACATTTAACTTTTAGCATTTCCAGAGACAATATTTGCACTGCCTAGTACGTCGATATTGCCACGTATCGTCTAAAAATGCGATTTGTTCAGTTACTGATAAATGATAATTCCAAGCCATTGAATGAAAGTTTAAAGCATCTCTTCCGGGTCATAATTCTACTAAATGCATCAAAAGTCAGTCATTAGGATCATGACTAGGTTTTGACATAAACGAGTGAATTATTCACAAATTTCGTATGACAGAACAATGGCATTGAGGAGCCACTCCCGTAGTCTCCTATACAGGGTGGAATTTTGTAATGCCACCTGAAGGGGAAGTACTCATAATATTGTAGAAAGAAAATTTTACTCAAAGGAAACATTCCTTTATTTTTGAAAAGAAAGAAAACTGCATTTAAAGATTTTCAAAAATTCGCCTGCCGCACCCGGTAATCGAACCTACTAAAATCTGTGAAAGTTGCACCCTGTACTTTTATTGCAGCGAACGTTATCGTCAATTATAAGGATGAAATGTCTCTAACAAACTTCATAAATTAAATGAAAGGAAAACAACGAAATCTTAAATTGTTTTAATTATTTTCAAAAAATGATAACTAACTAATTAATTGCTCGAAATGGGCTCAATTTTCTTGGATACACAAATTTATTCTTCGAACGAATTCATTTCTAGTAACCCTTAATAACGTGTTGTGGTGAATGTTATAAATCGTATTTTGAACCTCAACTCTCAACTCGTTTACATTCTCAGAAGATTTAATGTCATCATCATCATCAATGATAGTAATTCGTCATTTTAATGGATCAATGATGTCAATGATAATTATTAATTAATAACATAAGTAAACATAAAGAAACGGATCTTTGAGTAAAAGTGCTTTAACTTGACCCATTGAATTAATAATTTAAGATTTCATTGTTTTCCTTTCATTTAATTTATGAAGTTTGTTAGAGAGATTTCATAATTGACCCTAACGATCGATGCAATAAAAGTACAGGGTGCAACTTTCACAGATTTTAGTAGGTTTGATTACCGGGTGCGGCAAGCGAATTTTTGGAAATCTTTGAATGCAGTTTTCTTTCTATTCAAAAATAAAGGAATATTTCCTTTGAGTAAAATTTTCCATCTACAGTATTAAGAGTACTTCTCCTTAAGATGGCATTACGAAATTCCACCCTGTATAATTAATGGTCCTTGGATTGTGTGTAAAATCCATATTGATACCTTAATTCGCAAACCAGCCAACTCCATATACGATTTCTGTGGCGCAGCGGTTAGCGCATCTGACTACCTAGCGAGAGGTCCCGGTTTCGAATCCCGGCTGGGGACAAAAAAAAAGAAACCCAGGTCTTGGATGTTTACATGTTTGTGACTAGTGTGGGGCCAGAGGCAATGTATGTGCCTGTATGTAAATGTAATGTTATGTCATTCTAACTCAAATGGAGTTGGCTGGTTTGCGAATTAAGGTATCGATATGCTACTTTTAGCCCCTGTTTCACAATGTTCAAATAAAGTTCTAGATAAGCTATCCGCAACCAGAGCTGCCGTTTGTTCTAAATTTTAATATTTTTTCCTATATTGCGTGTGTTCGTTTTTTTCCTATATTGCGTGTGTTCGTTTATGGCTTCAAAGGACAACGGCAAATGGTGTACCGCCCTATTAAAATAATGTTTTGGGGTTATATTTTCCCAACTTTAGTATTTCGCAACGGGCTCTTTTTTCAGTTTTTCAAATAATATTTTAAAGTTGGGGGAAGAAAATAATTTAATAAAACGTAATTTAGACACAGAAACGGAACGCCCCATCGATTGTTTTATCTTGTAAGCTCAGAATGATCTATGCAATCATGCCAAGAAAAAAACAACTGTCATGTCAAAGCGTTGTCAAAGTGAAAATCAGTAGAGTTCGGTTCACGAAAGAAGTCCCATGAGTTAATGAATTTTGGCTTTTATTTTTATATTATTAAGGATCTTACCGTGGGATTTGTTTGGTGAAACGATCTTTAGGTGTTCTGTGGAACTGCTTCGGGCAAAAATAAAAAAAAAGAAGATACTTGCCATCTCAACAACAAACTTGACATGGCAGAATCCTAGGGGTGCTATTATAAAATAATTTAATTGAATTTATGTCTCGTCACTCTTCAGGAAAAAACATACTTCGTTTTTATTGTTACTGAAAGATTTAATCGTGGCAGAGAAGTAATAATAAGTTATTGTTGCAACTGCATTGTAGGGCTGAGAACTGTGGGGTGTTGCTCCCATGTGATGAGTATCATCTGGTACTCTCCATGAGGGAGTGACGTGACCAGCATATGTGCATAGGTATGTACGTGTGTGTATATTAGAATGATTTTGTTTTAATTATTTGTGTAGGTTTTTGTCTCTAACAGTCAAGCGAACGGGGTCGTAACATAACCTCCAAACTTCTTAAAAAAGCAACCTTAACTTAGGACTCCCAACTTTATAAAAAAAAGAAAATTAATAGAACGAATTCTAATACAATGATCTATTAAATGTAAATATTTCATGTTTCAACAAGACTTTTTGTAGGTGTACGAGACTTCCACTGAAGCCTGCCATTCTCCTTTAGAACAAACGGCAGCCCTGGTTGCGGATAGCTTATCCGGAACTTTATTTGCAGATTGTGAAACAGACCCTTAGACTCTTAACTAAACCATGGTATTAATCACATAATTATGGTATGTCTTATTTATCAAACAATCGTAACTAATGGAGATATTTTTAGGGTTACGTACCCAAAGGATACAAACGGAACGCTGTGACTATGACTCCTCTGTCCGTCTGTTTATCTGTCCGTCCATCCATCCGTCCGTCCGTCCGTCCGTTTTTTTCGATATCGATATTAATATATACGCACTTGACTCTTTTTTCCGTTGTGATCTATTGTAATTATGGATTTCATTTTTGTATTAAAATGTGACCACTTTCACTTTAGATATACGGAATTATTTGGCCATGATTAGAATGACGAATGGTCTGGGAGAAACTGTTATAAATGTATTACTTATATATCTTAGACCCGCATGTATGGATAGACCGTGTCAGCAAATAGACAGCAAAATTTTACTTTAACCCAGTATTTTTTTGTAATGTAAACCCTTTTTGCTTATGTTTGGATATTTTCACATAACCACATTTTATAAGTTAACTCGTGCTGTGGGTTTTGCATTAAAACAAAAATAAAAATAAAATAAAATTTAATAGAGGCATCGCCATGCGAACGCCTTGGTCCTTTGTTAATATCTCTGCCCTCTTCGATCCGATACAGAGAAAGCAGCCGGCCTATCCACTAAACGGTGGCTATTTCGACCACTCTGTGACTGCCTTCATCAACGTCCGTCGTCCAGCCTAACCAGATGCTGAGTATTTCTATTTTAGTTTCGTATGCCACGTCATCCGACTAATTTACCTTTATTTAGGTTGACTCAACATCCACACCTCACACAACGATGACAATTTCTCGGCTGTTCTATGTATGACTTTGTCCAACGTGATGTTTTCGATTAGCCAGAGGCATTATTATCTTTATTCCGGATACACTTACTTGACTTTTTGTCGGAAGAGTCCGACCAGGTTTCGCTCTGATTCGCACGATACGGTTATGATATGGTTCTCGTGTCGTCAGTGGTTCGTCTCGTCTCAAGTGTATCCGGAATAAAATAATTAATGAGTAGTGTTTAGGAAAGTTTTAGTTCAAAAACCGGAGGCTTCACCATATTCTGTTTTAGTTTCGTGTTCCCTTGTCTTCGACTAATTAAGCCCTTTAATAAAACTTGATGTTACGGTGAAGGTAGGGTAGCTATATACTCGTACACGGTCTAAGCCCGCAACACGAACGCATCTCACCTGAGCCCGCGAGCGCTGGCGCGACCGCCCCACTAATTAACGACCCAACTCGGCCCAACTTACACCTGGAACGACGATGCATCATTATTGCATGTCAAAAACAGAAAATCTCGCCTCGGATAGGCTTAAAGTTTGTTGTTTGTATCTAACGTAAAGCCCGAACCGACGTATTAATTTTTTTTTACTGGCGCAGCTAGTGTTGGTTCTTTGTTCGCGGGAGGTTTGGATACAATCTTTTTATACATTATTTTATGATTTTATACATTATGAAATCCCGGGTCTCAGTGTTTGTTATCGAACTCCCCCGATACGGCTTCACCGATTATTTTGATTTTTTTTAGGTATACATATTTGGTAGGGCTGGGAATAGGTGTTAGGCTAATTATTAATATGGCAAAACAACGCTTGCTGGGTCAGGTCCGGGAGATAGAGACGGTTTTTGAATTGAGAATTTTAACTAAGTAAATACTGTAGTGTTGTCTCGTCAAATTTCTCACAAAAGAGTATGACAGAACTTTATTTAAGTATTTATTTAGTGCAAATTCTTAATTCAGAAATCGGCCCATACTCTGATATAGACTCCGCCTCGATATAGTGCCGTCGATCCGTTAATGCTTGATTTTATTACCTTAATGAACGTCAAAGCTGTTAGTTTCTCAATTAAAAGCTTATGCGGAGGAGAAGCTACTAAAGTTTATTAGTAAATATTAGGAGGATTTCAATAAAATTGTAAGCAGGAAGAATATTCTATCGATCTATCTATCTATCTAATCTAATCTATTCTATCTATCTATCTAATCTAAATCTATTCTATCTATCTATCTGATCTAATCTAATCTAAATCTATTCTATCTATCTATCTAAACCAGCAAACCATAACCGCTTAGGTTATGAGTGTGATTATGAGAACAAAAGTGGTTGGTATAATTTTAAATATTTAAGATTTGCGCGTGAATGAGTGATATTTTCACAGAGAGAAAACTGAGGAAAAGCTTTTCTATTGGCGAATGTTAGCGAAATGCTCTGACATTCAACAGATTACCTACATCTCGAGTAACCGCCTGTTGTGGGCTCACGAAAGACGGTTATTGTTCCCAGCGAGATTACGAAATATTAGCAATGGAAATCGCAGCGGAAACAAAGGGCCATCTCCACTAATCTATTATTGGATCACGGACACAATACAAGCGGAAACAGATGGTTCATGTGGAATACGGCTAACTTCTCTTGTTCGGTTAGATTAGAAATAATGCTGAGGCTTACAATTCTCCTTTATCTGTGCGTATATCATTGGTGTTATTAACTTGTTACAAAAAGTTTTAAGAACAAAACATTGTGGTAATTGGTCTTGCAAATCATAAGGAGTAAGGGCATTAGAAACAAGCAACAATTCTGAAACAAAAAAGAAAAGTCGATAAAGACATGTCATAATTATATGGCGTAACACACATAACGTTGAGAGTATTTGAGAGCCTTTTGTTCTTCCTTTGTAGGCCTGAAGGGTGCTACAGCCTTCAACGGTCGTTGAGCAGACGTAAATACGAGCACAGAGGCTTGCTTGCCGAGTGAATACTTCCTAAAGCGCTGTTCTACCTAATGGAGTAGTGTCATACCGATGTTTTCGATTAAAATGGCAGGGCGCTCATTTGGCGCTTGGAAATAAAATACATACATCGGTAGCTACAAGTGTTTGGCCATTCGAAAATATGGGTCATTCAAAGATGAGCAAAGGTGAAATCTCTCAGGCATTAGGCAGGCAATCTCAGTCACATAACAAGGTGACCCCTCGCGGGAACAACCCAATTTGCTTATGTGGATGTTTATTTGTATATCTGTCCGGTGGGCATTATAATAGTCGGAAGGACAAATTCCCGACCTTTTCGTTATTGAAATTTTGCCCAACTTGGTAAAACTAATCTAGGAACTTTAATTAGATCGCTGAGGAATTATACAAGGACGATTGTTCAAATAGCGTGTTGTTTCAGTATAAGCGGTCGCCGAGTTAATATTGCCATCAGCGCAGTTCCACCGGCTGATTGTCGGACTTTCCACCGGGGCAATAACAACATAAATGAGAATTTCCTTTATCCGGCTTACGTCTCTATTACCGCCCGAAGAGAAAAAGGGATCAGAATTAAAGAAAAGATTAGTAATTCTCCGTCTCGGCCGAAGTGAAGTGGCGGACACGATAAATCTTGCCGGTTTTCTTTCGCCAGACCATTGCAAAAACAGACACGCGTAATTAATTACCAACGTTTGCCCCGGGTAAGAGTGTCTGAAACTCCAATCCCTGCTTTTGATTTTTTTGGGATTACAATGAAGTTAAACGTAGTTGGGCGAAGATTTATTTGGCCGCAGCTCTACTGAGCGGTTTGCCCGGCCCGCCATGTGTTACCTCGCAGTTTTGTTTCCGTCGGTACGACTCCACTCATTAAGCTCCATACATCGATATTGTAAGAAATATGGGGCGAAAGGCTAGTTCCGCAAAGCTGGAATTGTCTTCGTCTAACTACAATATAGACTTACAGTATTTAATAAATCAAGTAGATGCAGGATAGTTGGATTATTTGCAATGTCCTAAAAAAAATCTGTAGTTTTTCTTCGAGAAAATAGGTAACTTTGAGAGCCTCCCCCAAAAAGTTCTGTTATAGAGTTCTTTAATTAAATTCAAAGCTAAAAAAAAAAGAACCTGAGTTTTCGTTACAGGAAGTACGTCATACACGGTCAAAACGTCATCAACTGAGATCCTACGGGCTGTCACTTTCTATTGATACTACTGCTCGATACGAAAATTCTATAAGGAAAATAAAAACACTCATAATTTGTGCAAACGTATATTATAATAGATAAATTATAGTGGGAGTAGGCAGAGGCACCAGGGATAACGGGCGTGAGTTTATTATTATTATTAAATTATAGTGGGTTTTAATACGGAATTCCAAGATATATTGTCTTGACGTTATTAGTTATCCATTCAAAATATTAATAGTACTTATATTCACATGTGAAAAGAACTTTAGTGGGTCGAACTAGTCACACACTTAAAACAATCCAAGAAATCAGTTAATGTTATTAATTTATAATTCACTGACCTTTTTAAATGAAGTATTCTTTGTAACTATTGTCAATATGTAGGACAATACCCACTTGACGCGAAATTTCAATATTATATTTCTTTACTTAATGGGAAGAGTTGAAGCAAAAGATCTTACATCAAAAACTGACAAACGAAACGTGTTTTACCTTAAGTCAGTGTAGCGACTTCGAGCAAGCAAGCGATGGGGATTAAAAATAAATAGAGAAAGAACTACGGAAAAGAAACTAGCAGTTGGAGATCGCAATAATGATCTGCAGCGAGCAAGGATCGTTCTGAAATTGTTTTCGTTTTCCATTCAGTGGAGAGTTTGAACCGGACGGCTTAGTGCAGGAGGAAATACGACGCTTATCTCGAAATGTACCTCTCAGCTTTATGAGAAGCAGTATCATCATCACCGAATACACGAATTATTACTAACACTAAAATTTATCAGATCGCGCCTTGGGGCTTGGAGTTATGAAGTCACCTCGTCATGTTTAACGACTCAGCGCGATATGATGTGTTCGAAACGACTTTGCATAGGTATCCGTACCTAAAGGCGGCTGTTTTCTTCATCGAAAGAGATTTATTGTGAAGAATACAATACAATTTCAAAGTTATATTTTATTTGTGACACTAAACATTATGTTATGCAATGGCAGGTCTTATTGCTAACAACATTTTTCAAAAGAAAATGTGTGTAATGAATGTCGTGTCTAACACTTTTAGGAATAGTGAAAGGGAATGTTTCTAACTTTTGACGAGGGCCAAAACTCAATTCAGTTATTGATACAGTAGTTACGGGGAAACAGAGCTGGGCCAGTTAATTATTTTCTGCTGTTTTGTGCCTTAGCGATAAAAATGTAAATATGATTCGGTTTTTAAGCTACTTTTTGTTTAGTAAATATCCTCAATGTTGACTTGGTAGAAACACATTGTTACTATAGTCTAATATTAATTTAGGATTCAGACTGAAAATGTTAATTATTAAGCTGGCTTCCCACGGTCCGCGATATCGCGGACGGACGCGGACCAGCTCGCACGACACACCGTGGGAAGGGTCTCGGTCCGCGGTAGCACAGACGTCTGTGGCGGTGCGCGGTGCGTGCGTGGTGCATGGCTGTCCGTGGTCGTCAGCCGGGCGTCGGCCGTCGGCAAAATAGCGCACCGTGGGAAGCCAGCTTAAGAAGATACTACTAGAAGGTCTGACAACCTGGTTACTTTGGCAGGGAGTCAATAAATCAAGATATCAATAAAAATCGCAATGTGTTAATATGAAAAAAAAAAATGAAAAAACAAATGACCCATTTATTCATGTTCCTCACCAATCGCCGGACAATTTTTCATAACACTCCACTGGCCTCCAAAGATATCGAGTTGGACTCTGCCGCATGCAGTTGGTTCAGTTGATCAATCGTTCGGTTTAGCGGAGACCATCGACAGGCGCACGTGCGTGTCTTATCCTCGCTGAAAAGCAGACGAATTCTCCTCATGCTGTGTCGAAAGTGGTTAGGTACGTTCAGTCTACATAGTCTCTCCAATAGAATGGGGCAGTCAAGTCTTACTCGTAAAATCTTTTGCAAAAAAAACATTATCTGTGGGTATGATTGCGTCGTCTGAAAGAACCCTTATTTATAAGTCATATCGGCCGATGTATATTATAGTAATTGTGGTCTCCATCCACACGCCTTAGCAATCCTTTGATTACGGATCTAAATTACTTTTAGGGGCTATTACAAACCAAAGCTATAATTTACGACGTGAAAAACATTTTTTATTCAATATCTATTACGATTTTCGAATCCTTCCTGTAGGGGTTTGTAGAGCTTCAGGTAATGAAAGAAAATACAATATTGCTCGAATCTATATATATATAAAAGGAGAAGCTGACTGACTGACTGACTGACTGACATATCAACGCAGGGCCTAAACTATAAGGGTTACAAACTTGAAATTTTGCACAAAGGTTCCTTTTGTAAGGTAGGGGAGCACTAAGAAAGGATTTTTGAAAATTCATCCCCTAAGGGGGTAAAATGGGGGTTCAAAATTAGTATGAAACTTTGCCGTTTTTGAAGTTATTGAAATAAAATTTGGTACGAAGGTTTTTCATTTAAAATTATGAAACACGTGTAAAATAGTTTTTTCAAAATCATCCCTTAAGGGGGAAACAGGGGACTGCAAACTTAGTATGAAACTTTGCCGTTTTTGAAGTTATTCACATTAGATTCAATATCAAGGTCCTTCATTAAAAGTTATGAAAACGTTTAAATTGTTTTTCGAAAATCATCCCTTAAGGGGGTAAAAAGGGGGGTGCAAAGTTAGTATGAAACTTTGCCGTTTTTGAAGTTATTCGAACAAAATTCAGAATTAAAGATTCTTCATTGAAAGTCATGGAACAAAAATGTGTAATAGTTTTTCGAAAATTATCTCTTAAGGGGGTAAAAGGGGGGTGCAAAGTTAGTATGAAACTTTGCCGTTTATGAAGTTATTCAAATGAAATTCAGAATAAATGTCCTTCATTGAATGTCTTGAAAAACTTGTAAATTAGTTTTTCGAAAATCATCTCTTAAGGGGATAAAAGGGGGGCGCAAAGTTAGTATGAAACTTTGCTGTTTTTTTAAGTTATTCGAATGAAATTCAGTATGAAGGTCCTTCATTGAAAGTCATGAAAGACGTGTAAAGTAGTATTTCTAAAATCAACCCTTAAGGGCATAAAAGGGGTTTGTCGAAGTTAGTATGACAACTCTTTTGCATGCGCTAAAACTATCCCTATCTTATTTGCAAACACTTCAACTAAAGCCCACGCGGACGTAGTCGCGGGCAACAGCTGAAAGGATTTTTGAAAATTCATCCCCTAAGGGGGTAAAATGGGGGTTCAAAGTTAGTATGAAACTTTGCCGTTTTTGAAGGTATTCAAATGGAATTTGGTACGAAGATTTTTCATTTAAAATTATGAAACACGTGTAAAATAGTTTTTTAAAATCAACCCTTAAGGGGGAAAAAGGGGGGTGCAAACATAGTATGAAACTTAGCCATTTTTGAAGTTATTCGAATGAAATTCAGCATGAAGGTCCTTCATTAAAAGTCATAAAAGTTACTATTTTCAGTCCTTTGTTTTATTCACATGTACGAATTCTTATGATTTTGACACCTCAAAGAACTTGCGGGTGTTTGCAAGAACTGTAGAATTCCATCGAGTCAATTTTATTTTTTAATTTTTTAAACTAAATTTACATACAGGCACATACATTGCTTCTGGATCCCATACTAGGATACCTTGTGTCGTGGTAACCAGAAACAGCGACCTCACAAACATGTAAACATCCAAGACCCTTCAGGATTTTTTTTGTTCCCAGCCGGGATTCGAACCCGGGACCTTTGGTGTAGGTAAATGCGCTGACCGTCTCGCCACTGAGGTCGTCAAAGCGATCGTGCGTTTCGTGAGCGTGACTAATGTAGGTATATGTCTGTGACAGATTTCTAGTACTAATCGTCTTTGAGCTAAGCAACGGACAGTCGGAGAAACCGACATCGTGAAACTGTAAGGGCAATTAAATCTTTTAAAAAGTCCTGTGGTCTGTCCCATGTTCAATTGTAGACACTTATAGAATAAACTTGAATAAATCCACGAGTTCTCTAAACCGGGATTAAATGAGGAAATAACATAGCGTTTGTATGATCCATTTGTCTATACTTGACATTTTTCTCAGACTATAACCTCCTGAGAACCGACCTTGAAAATAACAATGGTTTTTGTATTTCTCTTACTAAATTGGTTGTCACGAGGTTAAACGACAATAAATCAAAACCTTTAGCGGTAGAGGGCTCGAAACAGTTTGCAAATTTAGTGCTAGCTAGTACTAAATTTGCAAACGGTATCGAGTTTTCTGACGCTAAAGGTTTTTGATTTATTGTCGTTTAAAGTCGGAGAAAAATGTCAAGTATAGACAAATGGATCATACGTAGCCCATGTGATTTTAAATGCGTCCCCGTACACAAATTAACCAAATCGGTTAAGCTATTTTCATAATAGTGCGTACTGTTAATCACAAGAGGCAGATCGTTTTTTCGATTTTTAATGCACAATTAAGAAGAGTTTTAGGTTTTTATTGAGTCTTCAAAAAAATTTGCGAGCTAACAAAAAAGACAGGAAAAATTTAAATAATATATTTTTTTAGAAACGTGTGGTTCTTATTTGTTATCATACATATCATCATCATCAACCCATTATGTCCCCACCGAGGGGCACGAGCTCCTTCCTGAGGAAGGGGCTATACTCAAATTCGTGAAGTTTCGTTCTTATTTGTTAATAAGTTAATAATCATTTTCCACGTAAAGATTGTCTAATTTGTTTATGGGATCAATTTTTTTTAGCAATAATACAAATGCGGAGATTGAAAATTCAATGGATTCATTTAGATCTCACTCAAGAATTTCCAGCAGCGAGGAAACAAAATAGACTGTTCTTCTGAAGTGCTTTCTTCCGACTGTCGGTTCGTGATAAGCCCACTAAAATGTAATTATGAATTAGTGGAGCAAATCTCCTCGTGAATCCCCAACGGGTGAGTTTATTAGTAAACTAATACCAAAATGAATAATAATGAATGATTCAGGTAGAGATCTCCCATGTAAATCCCGGACGTGTAATATTAAACCAGGCGGCCGGATTCATATAGGCGAGTAATTTGAGGCCATTTTAAGTCCCTCCGACTATATTACCCCATGAAATTCATTGGCACGTGTACGAAAACATTCTCCACTAAGGCCAGATGCGATTGATTGTAAAGTATAGAGGTCTTTTTCAACCTTATTTTGTTATAGTAGAGAGAGAGATAGAGATAAATGTGTGTGGTATTACTTTGAATGACACAGTACGTACAATCTGTCAAGAAAATGTAGACATAAAAGAGTACGGTTTTGCTCGAACTTTTTGTCTGCATTTGTTAATAGCTTGCACTTAAAAACATTATAAGTTGTAGTAGTGTGATTAGAGAACTTTGTGTACTGAAAGAGCATGTAGTGAGGAGCATGTAAATATATCAAGCGAATGCGAGTGGAAGGGCCTGTAAGGGGCGCCCCAGAAGGACATACTTCGACCAAATAGGAGATGTATTAGTAAAGGTGCAACGACTAAATAATTAATGTCGATGAAGCGAATGTGATTTTGTCAGGATCGTGGTAAGTGACACGATCCTGACAAATCACCCTGGTCTCTGTCTACCCCTATACAGGCATGAGCTTATGTGTTATATTGTGTAATTAATTGAAAATTCAGTAAAGCTATATAAGCAGTTAGAGACGAGCAACCGACGACGCGAGCTCCGTCTCTGCTCACCATGTTTAAGCTCAGTGAATCAGAGTGAAACCTGTGGGCTCATTACGTAATTTTCGCAACGGATATTCACACGTCTTAAAAAGTCATGTATACCACTACTGAATAGCACTATCTTCTTTTAAGACCCTATGTTAGAGCGAGACAGTACTCCGTACGACGTCGGTTTTTGTGTTGACGTGACTTTTTAAGACGTATGAATATCCGTTGCGAAAATTACATAATGAGCCCACTAGTCGGACTATTCCGACAAAAAGTCAAGTAAGTGTATCCGGAATAAAGTTAATAACGTCTAGTGCTTATGAAAGTTTTACTGCACCAAAAATTTATATAAAGGCGACGTATAACATTTTTTAATAATTTTCAGTTCGGCGGCGGTGGTGGCAAGTGGGGTTGACCCATGCTTCTCGATCATGAAGGTCTGGGTTCGACCCACGCATGTACCAATGACTTTTAGTTACGTACATTGTTTGTACAGCAACACCATTCGCTGATAAATTGTGCCCGGATAACGGCGACAGGCTTGCCACTTGTCACGTTTGGGACCTAATAAACTCGGCAAAACGTGGACTCAGTTCTAGTGATTGGTGCCTCTGCCTAACCCCTCGGGGATAACGGGCGTGAGTTTTTTTTTTCAGTTCGTTGTTAACGGATGCATTCAAAACTTGCAACGTGCACAAAAAGCAAATAACTTTCCATGTCGTTAAATGTGCTTCCTAATAGCAGACGATATTGTGCGATTTTTTCATGTGTATTCACCGCCGCGTCGTGCCGTTAGAGGTTTTAAGAGAAACATTTTTTCCTTTTTGTTCATAAAGCGTAAAATGTAGTGAAAATAATTGGATGCTTTATTTTCCGCCTTTAACAGATACCTACATAGAATTTCGGAACACGGCTAGGGCATGTCGTAGACAGTAAAGTTGTAAGATGCTTTGAAAGGTATTTGTCATCATAAAGCCCTCAAAAAATTGACGTAAAACGAAGTAAATATTAGAAAGAAAGGAAATAATTAAATGCTTCATTGTACTTAAATCTTAATAGATTAAGGGCCGGTTTCTGAATTACAACTGCGTTCTTGCTAGGTTTTTCACTTTTGAAAATCCATCGTCTACGGTGTTTTAGAACTTTTGAAAATGCAGATCAATGCTTTGTGATCTATATAGAAAGCTGCAAAATGCAAAAACCCGTTTTACCTTAGATGTAAATTGCTAGGTTTTGAAATTATCCAGCCGATGCGATCTCCCACCGGATCAGACTATCCGATGGATGGGAGATCGCTCCCAGCTTCAAGGGACCGTAGACCTCATCCCTTAATTAATTCTCTAGCACTACCCCTTATTATTTCCAAATCACCCGTGGTTATCTGGAAGAAAATACTTTTTAGTATTAAGCTCGCCTTTGTGCAGATATTTTCTTGTGCAATGAAGAATTTTCATTCATTCATTCATCCCAAGAACCTCTCGAGAAAAGGTGAACTCGACACCTTCACCAGTTCTCGAGATAAAGGATTTTTACAAAGAAACGGAGGGACGGAGACAGACGGATGGACAACGAAGTGATCCTGTAAGGGTTCCGTTTTTTTTCTTTTGGGGTACGGAACTCTAAAAATAGCGTTTTGAAAAAATGCCATCATCATCATCATCAACCCATTATGTCCCCACCGAGAGGCACGGGTCTCTTCCCTGAGGAAGGTAGGTATAGGCCGTACTCCACCACGTTGGCCAAGTCCGGATTAGTGGAGGCTTGTAAGACTAGTGGCTGGTTTTACTGTCAGAAGTTTTCAAGCCGCCCTAAGGCCTTTGACTTGGCTTAATGCCATTTGCCATCTATCGACGGCAGCCGGCACCAACTGCTAAACGTGCCTTGCGAAGCACGGAACCGCTCGGAAAAATGCCACTAGCGTTAGTCATAGACGGTGACCCATCCATGGACTGAACGCGCCGTATGTTGCTTAACCTTAGTGATCGTTTGAGATCACTCAGGCAGCCCCCGCTACGATTCTAGTGATTCGCTAGCCCGATACGCTAGTGATTCAATGCCATTATACTATTTAATAATAATAGTAGCAATTGCAATTTATAGAACCTATAGGTACCCTAGAACTTAGGGCTAAGAAAGTAGGATGCTAATCGATTTCCACACTAAAAACAAAGTCTCTCTGAAATCAATGCACTTTTGATAACAATGCCTGCGTTGTTAGTGACGGACAAACGTTGGTGAGACAGAAGTAGTTACAAGTAACTCTTGAAACAGGTTACATAGGACTCATAAGCCAGTAAGAACAGACATAACTCAAGCAAAAACTATTTCGAGTAAAAATGATTAAAACTGTTTCACTGAACCACCAAAATAAATCTATGGCTCAATGTGCTCTTGCGTTTGTCGTTGGAAGCACATACCTACTATTATTATTGTCTGGACGCACATCAGTTTATCACTTTGAATTCACTGGCAAATATGCAAACACACCACTCCTGCTACTTGTTTGATTCTGTCTACCCATGTTTACATACCTATGCAAGATTGAGATATTATTGAGATAGAAATAGAAGGCATAGGAGTATGTATTTGGAAGATATACTAGAATGTATTTAGAGAACTGTATTTAGTTACCTAGGTCTAAATCTGGGGTCTTGACTTTTATGTAATCGTCTGAATAACCTATAGCCAACCACATACATATTGCCAAGGAGTCTTCAAATTTCTTGCCTATTTTCAACATGTCAAGTGATTACAAAATACTTCATCTATTAACTAAACGATAACAACACTATTGTGTTAAACACTGTTTCGCTATTAGCGTTTAACCTAACGTAAAAGTATTTTTGTTTCAATATTTTCCTGTTATATCTCCATCCTCTCAAGCAGAGGCCGAGGGGAAGTAAAAAGGCAATTTATTTGTTGCGGATTGACATAACTAGACGGCCAGGCCGGCTGATTGTTGGCTAATTCTTCGCGCTCCGCTGAAGGCTGTACAACGCAATAAATTCTCAGCATTCAGACGACGCGGCCATGCGAGAGAGCTCTGATAAAAACGGGATGACACAGCTCCTGACAGCTCCCTTTAGAAAACAATTCGGCCAAGGTGCCGATACGTCGTGGAGGCGCTCGTGTGGCGAGCCCTTAATAATATTTTAATATCGAGCGTCCCATAGGCCACGCGAATGACTGTCTTCAGATAACGTACACAAGAACCATTTTGCCATCCAGAAGGGCGACAGAAAACATAAAATATTTTCTGTAGAATATTTTTGTTTCTCCTTTTATTAGAGGTACATTTTCACGTTACGACGGACTGTGAAATTAAATAGGTACCTCCAAAGTGGCAAAAAATTACGCTATGGGCCCGCAGGAATACCGTCTCGGTGATTATTTACGCTCCAATTATGAAGCAATAAATGAATCTAACAGGAAAATTCGGACCGTCACGTCGCGTCGGGGCGCGGTGAAACTCGTTGTATCGTTTTGATAAGCTGTTTTGAGGGTTGGCGGCAGCGTCCATTTTTATTTCCACGCCTGGAGCTCGCAGATACGATGAAAGTTTCATCGGAGGCTTTCATACGGTTTGGCGCCGAAACATAAATTGTGAACGGACGCGCTGCCCGCCGCCACCACTCGCACACTCGGCCCTCGCGCGTCTTCCATCCACGAAAACCCATTTTGAATGTATTTTTTGAAGCGGCCTATTCTCTCGGCAAGTTGCTTTTTTATTTCAATTTCTTTTATCTTCGTTTGTTATCTAGGTTTAGCAGTGCTATAATTCTTATCCAATTTCTAACTTTACTAACTTTCAGGGAATTAAAATTTTTCAGTCAAAATTTATTTCGTTCATATTTTATAAATATTTTTGCTATGTTTTTTTTGAGCTGAGAAGTACAAATTGCGTTTTTAGCGCTCTTGATTTATTTAGATTTAATTAATTCTCCAAAGCGTCACCCAAGCGGATGACGTGATTTCGTCACAAAAGCTAGAAAACATTGACGAAATCCTTCTTTAATCCAGATGAAAGGAAAATACCACTTACTGAAATACGAGTAGGGGTTTGTTTATGAAATTGCTGGACACATCCCAATGCAGGGAGAGCAAACGCAATAGAATTATCATCAAAACTGGATTAATTGGAAATTCGATTAGCAAAACACACACGAGGGTAGAGAACGCAAAGCTGCTGGATGCCGCGAACTTGTCATTCAATTTTGTTTGCGGTTGTTTAATACAATTCTCCAATTTATTATTTTGCGCAACAAGACTTATTAAGCTACATTCATTTTATAATATTACTGGGATTTACAAAGAATAATAATTAGGTAAGTAAGAAATAACTGTTATTTGATCGAAATCAAATGAACAAAACTTCCAATTTAGCTCGGTACAAAGTCGTCTTGTCCTAAATCGCCTAGTCGTCCTAGTCGATAGATTTACGTTAATTGATAACAAAAAAGAAATGGAAAGAAGACCTTGTAACCATCCTTTTCAATTAAACGTTTTACAAATAATGTGATCCATCGCGAATCGACAACTATATACAGAAATTATAATTCAATCTAGTTATGGTATCAAGACCTATATATAGATAATCTTATTTATACCTCTACAGTCCGGGTACCAAGTTATGAAGAAATTCATTAAAAACAAATTAAGAACTTAGCAAAACCATAAGGATGAAGTTCAATAATATGAAAATTACGGAAAATAAAATTTGCTATTTCTTGAACTAAAACTTTCGTAAGCACAATACCTATATTGTAAACTTTTACCCCTATCCTCTTACGGGTGTTGTTTTATCGGACAAGTCCGACCAGGTCCGTAAGTGGATCCGGACTAAAAGTTTACAATTGGATAGTCCAATTCGAGAAATCGCTAAGTCCAATTTCATACATTTGCAAAACGACGTAAGTCCAAAGTTTGGACTTACGTCGTTTTGCAATTGTTTAAAATTGGACTTAGCGATTTCTCGAATTAGACCATCCAATTGCTATTTCTCAGTTCATTGTTAACGAAACATTTTGAAACTCGTGAAGTAGAAATTAAACATACGTAAATTGCAGGTCAAATTAGTGACAAAGTTACTATATTTCAGTAATTTAACTTGCAATTTACATGTATTAAGAGATAAGATAAGGAATATTCTTAATTGCACTCAAGAAAAAAAAGACAAATAAAAGTCAATTTAAAGATTTCTTACTTTTTTGATCTGTCGCTTTTCTAGAGATTTTTAACCTAAGGCTGTCCCTGTCTATTGCACTTTCATTCACTTTACCAGAGAAAGTATATTTAATATGTATTGTTTCATATTATCTCTATTATTATATCCTGCAGACATTCAATCATAGCATTTAACATTATTTTAAATCAAAAATTAATCTATTCGGAAAATGGAATATATTTATATCTAATTGATTATTAGTAATACCATCAATGCAAGGGTGCAGGGAAGGAACAAGGAATGTCACTGTTTTTTCAAATTTGTTTTTTAGTGGCAACACATTTGTTGTCTATGGTAGAGTTGTTTACAATCTCAGAATACTGAAATACAATAAGGAATGTCGCAAAAAAGTACGTGTTTTGATTGGTCGGAATGGATTTTTCAACACAAATGTTTCACAACTCTAGAAAGCGTTTTTCTTGCAATTAACTCAGGTGGTGGTGGACATCTGGACATACCTTGTTCTTTTATTTGTTAACTAATTGTGAAACTAACAAATTTGACGTTCATAAAGTAAAAATTTTGTTTGTACTATGAATAAAATATTTTGACTTTGACCTTGAAATACGTAATATATTTTATTTACAATTCGATTCTTAATTTAAACGAATATAACACAATCCGTTTTAAATAATTGTTTAAACAGGTCCAAACAGTTTGGCCACTTCAATTCACCTGGCGCTGCATGCCGCTTACACCGGGTAGCGGCGGAATATCATCCCTGAAGTTTTCCCCAAACTTTCAGCGCTGAGCCGAAGCTCATTTACATTTGCCATAACCGCGTTGTTACTTAATGCTCAACGATAATTGCATTCTACAATCACATATTTTTTTATAATTGCATTCTATTTCTATGCTTTCTTTTGCTTACCTTGTATCGCTGTTTTGTCTTTTTGTTTTGTTCGTACTGTTACCTATGATAAGGTTTGTAATGCTTTCGATACGTCTGTGAGTCTTATGTAAATAATATTTTATCTATTTATCATATATTGAAAGATTGTATATACAAATAGAAACTACGCAAATATAATAATAGTGCTTAGCTTACCGCAATTCTTGATGGATAACAATGAACCATGCAGCCTCTATTCGTCTACTGTTAGACAATTTTCTTTCTGCCCTCGGCCTGAGGATGGCCGAGCAGTGTTGAAAGCAATCTGCTTCAGATGGACAGTCCACCGTGCTAGTGGGCCTGATGATATGGTGGCTAGCTGAACCGGCAAATGTTATCTCGCCATATAAATTATTTGTAGGGATTATAATTTAAAAAAAATTGGGTTGGACCCACCTTATCACTTACGGCTATGAAAAATTTATAGCAACCTATTCTAAAACCTAACGAATATACATTTAAAATTTTATCAAAATCAGTCCAGCAGTTTCGGAGGAGTATGCGCACTAACATTGCGACACGAGAATTTTATATACTAAATCTTTCTCAATATATTGAGTAATTTCATTGGAACGATTTTGGAATATACAATATACATTTTAATTTCTCAATTATACAAACGATGACCATACTTTTGGATTGCATAATCTGTGAAGTTTGTTTATGTCATATTTTCTCATAAGTTATGTGTTCATTTGCCGTATTAGTCCAGCTGTTTTTGTTAAATATATACGTAGTATTGTATCTACTTACCAGCCACTGGTCTTACAAGCCTCCACCAAACCGGACTTGGCCCCCGTGGCGGAGTATGGCCTATACGTTCCTAAGGGAAGAGACCCGTGCCCTCGTTGGGGACATAATGTGATGATGATTGTATCTACTATGATATACATGTAACTATCGATGAGCGAGTCTGACTCACGTTTGAGAAGTTTTTTATAACTTTTGCAAAGTATACACTTATTTTCGTAGCAAAACCTGATCTCTCCGCCCGAACACAGGCGTAAGTTTATATTTTCTTTTAGAACCTCATTGTTATACAAAGACTGAGGGATCTTATAATAACTTATTATTCTTAGCTCCGGTTGTACTGGTTCTCTTATCATAACAGTCTGTAAATCTATTGTTACCAGCTGTCAGATAGCCAACGCGCACACATAAAAGAAACAGCTGAAAGTGACAGATGGTTTATGCACGGAAAATCGAGGGTAAGAATAATAAATGACATGTGACATATTTTATTTTCATTACAGAAAATGTGACACTTTCCGTTGAACGTTGGTAATCGATAAATTCGCAAGGCACGTTAAGCAGTTGGTGCCGGCTGCCGTCGACCGATGGCAGTCGTTAAGCCAAGTCAGAGGCCTTAGGGACAGTAAAACCAGCCTATACCTTCCTCAGAGAAGAGACCGGTGCCCCTCGGTGGGGACATAATGCGTTGATGATGAATCGAAAGATAAAGATAAGTAACATTAAAATATTAGGATAGAAATGTCGGACCAAAACTCCACAAGTGGCTTATATGACACTACAATCTCACTGCTACATATACGTTATATTTACTTATGAATTATTCCCCGTATGCCGCGCCTGCACTGTAGAAAATGGTAGATAGAACGACACCAACATTATTCTCCTTGAGATTACCTTGCGCTATCTCCGGGTGGCCAATTCTTTTCGCTGAGACCGGAAAACAAGCTTCAGGCACCTTAGACTTTATTTCTATATTTTACTAAAGCTTCCTTTATGCAAAATAGCTTGTTGATGTTTTGTAACTAACTGGTTGCTAGAGAACACCCGCGTCGTCTGAACGAAAAACGGTACGGTTTTATTTCTGTTGTTGTTATTATACAGGGTGGCATTTTCACCGGTACAATAAATAAACATACGTAATACTAAGTCCAAAATACAAATACCAACATTTTTTGTTACTACCCCGTTGGTACAAAAAAACAAAAATACCAATGTCTGAACTTATCCGCAAATCTTAAAGAAATATGGACTCATTACGCATGAGTACAAGTAAACGCACGAACTGGCAACTGCGCGCGGCTTGCGGGAAGGAAAAGAAGCGGCGGCGGCGGCGCAGCCAGTAGGTATGACTTATGTATGACGTAGCAAAAAAAATCTTACTTGGTTTCAATTCTTCCTTCATACTTGCACGGGCTTAGGACCGTCACCGGCGTGGAATGCTTGCACTGGTTGGTAGTGGTATGAATTTCCACACCACGTACTGGCTAACGCCGAAGTGCGCCGTGCGTAGGTACCGCGTCGTTGGTGCTCCTTCTGGGGTCTTCCTCGAAGAACGCGAATATCTGTTCCTCGATCTCCACGGCCAAGGGAGGTCTCCCTCCTCGGCCTTGAGCGTGCGCTGGTGCAGTGAACTGTCCGTAGTCTAGCAAATGCTGCGTCACTCTCATGAATGTCCTGGTGTTGAGTATTTGAGGTTAAATAAAACCGGCATTTATCAGGCGGGGCAAACTTTCTTCACCGTATACCCGCCGAGCTGCACTGTATTTTCCCCACTGAGAAAGTAACTACGAACCATTTCGTAATACTCGCGGTTTGTAAACATCGTGCGCGCGTAATTTTCGACTGCAGGAAGTGCGGAAACGGCGCACGTGCACTCACCTAGGTCAATGCGCGCGGACCACAGAACACCTATACCCCAGAAGAAGGTCAACACCATAGAAAAAAAAGAGACAGTTTTCGTGTCTAGCAGCGCCATCTCGAATGTAACCCAAACCAACTTTGTAGCAGCGGGAAATTCAAATTTCGAGCTTTGCGTTGGCGGGAAATTCAAATTTGGGGCAGGTTTCAGGGACCGATAAAAATTTTAAAAAGCCTTGACCGGTCATATGGAATACAAACTTTTGTCAAAAGCCGCTAGCCTTTGGCAAAAGTTTGCATTCCATATGACTGGTCAAGTACTTTTATTTGTATCCCTATGATCCTATTTTGGGTACCAATAAGCGAAACAGAAGCATTTAATTTTAACGATATTTATTTACACAAATAATATCAAACGAGGGTGTAGGAGTGTGTTTATAAATGCTTTGATGCTATGCTGCACAATAGAAGATCAATATAAGTTCTATAACCTTTCTCTTTTCCAAGTCGCTTTTATAACCATCACCAAAAGCTCCATGACACTTGCCCAGTCATCTCTTGGAAAATTTGAAAATTCTTTAAAGTCGATAAATATGTGGACTTCTCTTCAGCGCCTGTAAAATATTAATAAAAAAATTACATAAGCGTAATTCAAATTGGTAGCAAATACTACAGTTATTATTATAAAATACGAACTAAGGAGATTCCTTTACAAAATATAAATTGTTATAAAATCATCTGCTATCAAATAACATTTGTGTGCAGTATAAAGGGTAATTTTTACATAGCTTTTTAATTTTTATATTGCACTTTTACAAGCACAAGAAAAATTGTTACATTAACTTATTAACAGGAATAAAAAGATTACCCTGTATCAGTAAAATTTTGATATAGTTATTACCTCTTTTAATAGAACTGTCAGTTGATCTGCAGTCACCGCTCCACTTGAAAAGTAATTTTTGATCTGACTGCGTAGACGACACAAATCTTTCACATAATTTCTGCATTTTTTATAGAGCATATCTTCTTTCTTTGTACGAATCTTCGATTTGGTGAAATCTCTGGGCTGAAATAAATAAGAAATTCACATAAGCATTTCTGATAACAACTGGCTGCAGCCAACACGAAAAAAAGGAACTTCAGATAGTTACATTTTTTTTATTTTTATTAGACATACTTTGAGTGTTAAAATAGACTATCTATACTAGACCAATGAGAAAAACTAGTTACTAACTAACCTTGACAGCTGACGGTTTCTCATTACAATCTACTTCAGACGGAACAGATATTGGCTCCACCGCTTCCAGTCAGATCTCATTACTTGCATGTCAGTCACCTGAAAATTTTTAAATACATATTGTTTAGGTACAAGTACATAGGATAACTATGAAATGAGTGGTTATAATAATATAATGTAGGCAGTTTGTGCAAAAACCAAAAACGGATTACTCAGTGGAATTAAGTACTGGTGTGAACTAATACAAAATGGATATGAGGTATTGTTTCATTTCTGCCAAACAAAAATAACCAGAGTAAACAAGACTGTATTAAATACATACAGCTTAACGTACAATTACAAAGATATTAAGGGCAGGATTCTGAATTGAGAATTTTCACTAAGCAAATACTTAACTAGTGCTGTCTCGTCAAATTTCTCAGAAATGAGCATGACAGAACGTTACTCAAGTATTTACTTAGTGAAAATTCTCAACTCAGAAACCTCTCAACTCACATGGATCCGTGGACGTGAGTGTACCTGGCATAGGTTCCAAATAACTGTTCGGTTTTTCACAGTATGAATGGCCATTATTGGATGGATTGGATGGTGTGAAAACCTAAAAAAAAATGGCTTTAGTTGGACAGTTTTAATGTACCTACGTAATCCGCTACTTGACTCTTTTTTCAAGTATGTCTTAAATGCTAAATATCTCTTCCATTAGAACAAAAAATATTTTAGTATATTTTTTGAGCACCTAAAAGCAACAAAAAATTTTTTTTAAAACGTTGCTTTGCTAAACAGCCAAAAACGCGGTCCGCCATTTTTGTCTATGGTTTGAAGTCCTCTACGTTTGTAAACAAAGTTTGACATTCAACATAGGTAGAGTTCGTGCCACGAAAGAAGTATGAGTCACAATAGAACCTACGCACGCACGACTGACAGATGTTTGTTTACAACCAAAGGTGCTTTCAAGATGGCGGATAGTGTTTTCACCGTTCCGATTTAAAAGCGAAAAATATTTTTTTTATTTGCAAATTTTACAGCCATCCTGCATATTTACTTAGCAAAGTCAATATATTTCGGTTTCTTACGTTAGATACTACAGGAAATATCCATTTATCGCGTCAAATTTGATACGAGGCAAGTAGCGTATTACACATTATATTATCTATCATACCAAGTTTGCTTGATTTCCTGGACAAACTTTCTTATGAATTCTCTTACGCCCGAACCTAATAACCAATCCCCAATCCAAGATTGAAATCAATCCCAGATTGTTCCCTATCCAAGGATCGATCTCCTATCTGCGTCCTAATAACAAAAAAAAGAGACCCAATCTTTTTTCGGGCATGGATTGCATGGCAATCTTTTCCCTCCCATACGTTCCTTTCTACGAAAAACTAATATCAATAGTAAGATTTATTTTAATACTTTTAAGCCAAATATATATGTATATAGTTAAATACGATAATGATGAACTACCCTAAACGGAAGATAATAAGGCTGTTTGGCATTTTGTCACGTCCATAATAATTTTTGTTCAGATTATTTGGAAAGCGCTAATTGTTTGACTGAACGGAATGGAACGGAACGTTACTGACATTACTTGTGACACTAACACAAATATGATGACATTGACATGTTTACTTAGCAACGCCATCATTGAATTTAATAATTTTTATATTGATGCTGCTCGATAATACGAATTTTCCGCCCATATGTTGTCGACTCAGATCAACTATTTTTTTACGCTCTTTCATTTGGTGTGCATATCGTTCGAGTCTACCGTAGACACGAACGACATTATTAATATAGATTACCCGTAATCCCAAAATATTTACTGTGATCCTAGAAAGTCGAGGGATTGGTATTTCGGATTGTTTCGTCGATCGACCGAAACGTCAAAATCGACGGATAGGTTATTGGGACGCACAAAATGCGATTGACGTACAGAGGGCAATCCGTAATCTGTGATCGGCCCTCCGAAAGATAGATTGAATTCTAAGATTGAAATTTCTTCCACGGATATGTTATTGGGACGCATAAACTGAAAAATGGACTGATTTATCAATCTGAGATAGGCAAAAATGGATCGGGATTGGTTATTAGGTTCGGGCGTTATTCGACAAATCCAAGAATGCCTCTTGCCTGTAATGTCTTGAGCACAACATTCTATGACTGTTATACAGCTCTCGATGAAATTGTGTTGAGGACCAATCCTGTTCAGGGAAACAAGGAATATTTGGCCCATTCTTCACACCTAAAACATATTAGAATTCAATTTAATTAGGGTAGGTAGTAAGTACTTCGCTTGGAAAATACCCGCAGCGGGCACGCGGCCAGTGTTTAACTATTGTTATTGCTAATTAGCGCCATTGGAAGTATTAGGTGAAATAAAGTAAGTTTGAGAAAAAGTATATTTACCGTTGGCGATTAGTTACACCAGGTTTAGGGAGGCGGTATAAAGCACTGCTGCTGTCCGGCTTCCTCCCACAGTGACAACACTTTCTTTTCTGGTGCATCTTGGATGATCTTTATATTAAATTCTGTTTTACGGAGGATGGTTTTTGGTGAAAATAGTTTTTCAAACCTTTACAAATGGAGGAGATCACGTGGTGACGCCATGACGAGCAAATTGCACAGACTACAAAAAGAAACAGATAGACTTGTATTTTGTTTCTGTGATATTTTGACAACGCTTTAAAAAAAAGTGCAGGCTTCTGATTGGTGGCACCAGTAGCCCTTTTTTTCCAACCAATCAGGAACTGTCGCTCACGGTCCATACAAAGACGACCCACCCTGGCGCGGACTGACCGGCTCGGCTAGCGGCTCACTGAACTCGTGCGCCGGCCAGCCCGCCGCTCACTCACCCCACCCCGCCGCCCTCTGCCTCGCACCGCGATGACGCCTTGTAAGGGGTGCCCATGAGTTACAAATTGGATGAAGGATAAATTAATAAAAATGAAAAAAAATATATGGTAATTTTATTCGATAAATGTAATCTATTATCGAAACCAATGATAATAATATGGTGAAATTTATTGTACCGGTGAAAAAATCACACTGTATTACTTCTCTGTTTATTTTATTTCTGTGATGTGTCTTGTTGTTAAATAAATATCATTTCTTTCTTAAAAATCGAAAAGTGTCCTTAGAAGAAGCTCTATTTCGATAGCCAAGTTGTAAAACAGTCATCATCATCAACCCATTATGTCCCCACAGAGGGGCACGGGTCTCTTCCCTGAAGAAGGTATAGGCCACACTCCACCACGGGGGCCCAGTGCGGATTGGTAGAGGCTTGTAAGACTAGTGGCTGGTCAGGAGACACAATACTACGTATCTATTTAACAAAAACCTGTGGACTAATAAGGCAAATGAACACATAATTTATGAGAAGATATGACATAAACAAACTTCACAGATTATGCAATCCAAAAAAGTATGGTCATAATTTGTACAGTTGAGAAATTAAAATGTATTGAGAAATAGAAGAACTGATCTTGTATTTCATTGTATTGAGTGACAGTACTGTGTAGACAGCAGAATGTACAGTTGCTGTCTACTGGGTGGTCAGTACCTGGGCCTGTGAAAACCAGGCTTAAGTTATGTACATTTGTGAAGTTACAGTACTAATACCACTCGCTAACCGTGACGGAAAACACCGTGAGGAAACCTGAGCTATTCAATACCTCAGCGCTTGAAATCGCCAATCCACGGTGGGTACGCGTGGTGATTAAAGTTCATACTCTCATTCTGAGAGAAGGCCTGTGTTCTATATACAGGGACGCATAGGACGTATGTAGGCTGCTTACACTTGAAATGAGATAAGATAAGATAAGATAAGAATATTCTTTATTGCGCACAAGAAACCAGAGACGAATAAAATTTACAATTAAAAGCATACAATAGGCGGTCTTATTGCTAAGTTTGAGTTTTTCTATAATATTATAAAGAGGAAAGATTTGTATTTTTGTGTGTATGTTTGTAATGAATAGGCTCAGAAACTACTGGGCCGATTTTAAAAATTCTTTCACCATTAGAAAGCTACATTCTTCGTAAGTAACAAAGGCTATATTGGATATTCAAAAAGTTTAGGGTTCCATACGAAATCTCGAATAATGTAACCGAAGGTGTAAAAAAATGACTACCCGGGGATTTTCAACGGAACTAATATAGCTATTTCCACAGAAATGTTTTTGCCACCCGTGCAAAGCCAGGGCGGATCGCTTGTATTGTATAAAATTAAATTACACGAGGGCCAAATATTATCAAAGAGCACCAGCCAGTAACTCGCGGACTCGAATCCAAAATGCGTGGAATAAAATTTCAGCGCTTCTATTTTTTCTGTCCCACGCTTCACTCGCTTACTTTTTGACCAAAACGTCCGGGCGCTTCCGTAGAGAAACTCTATACTTTATATACCTACTTTTAGTTATATCGTGCTGTCGGGTTAAACTGTATATTCGCGAGTGTAAATTGAAACATGTCGAGAGTTAATTGCGTCCAAGTCCTGAGGGCCGCCCTCCGCCCGCGGTAAGGGATTAACCCCAACCCTCGTCCGGCCAGTGCATTGTAGAGTAACTTGTAGAAGATCCATGGCTTCAACATAATTACGGGTATCATTAAAGTCATTTATTTATGTTATATCTTTAAAAACAGACAAGGAATATAAAATATTAGATGGTGGATCTGTAGTAAAATATTTTACTTCAAGTTTACTTATGTTATTATTAAGTTCTTGTAGTTAAACAGCAAACACCGAATCGTTGCAAAACAAAAGACAATCTCTTCAGAAAGAAAATCAGAAAACGCAACGATTTCTCTGGAATGCGAATGTTGAATGTGATTTCAGGAGATATCATAACAGAATTATGATGATTTCCTCTTATCCCTTATCAGAGACATAGGGCTCGTAGAAGGGATCTCTATTTCTCGCGGTCTTGTGCGGTAACTTCTAGCTCTTTCCAGTTGAGTCCCGTTGAGGCAGCCTCTTTCCCAACAGAGTGCCTCCAGAATCTTCATCATCATCAACCCATTATGTCCCCACCGAGGGGCAAGAATCTCTTCCATAAGGATGGTATATGCCATACTCCACGGGGGCCTAGTCCGGATTGGTGGAGGCTTGTAAGACTAGTGATGGTCTTACTTCAGGCAGCCGGGGCTACGGGCGAATAATAATTCTTAATAATAGTATATTTTCTGAGACCACAATAATCCGCTGCTATTACTTATAGTTATATTGTGTTAGTAACCATAACAAAATATAATTTTGTTTTTTTATGGATAAGCGATGGATATAGACATTTAATGGATAAGCGAAACTACGGCAGGGAGCCTATACAAGTGACCAATCATCGGGCGCATAATCAGGGCGTAGGCGGCGAAAGCATGAGACCACAATTAAACAGAAAACATTACGAGTATAAAAACCATAATTTTAAAAAGAATCCATGTTCAATGAATGAACCTTTTGCGTCCTCTTGCACTGTTGTCAAATTGTATTCAGACTGCGACTTCAAGCGTCCTGTACGCGGCACACAACAATGTTTATCTTGATAACAACAGCGACAACACCCATTATGGCGCTCGGACACAACATTTTTTTAAACATTTTCCCATTTAAGAAATGATAAAATGCGAGAAACATTTCAGTCGCTTAGTTATGTGCATCAAATTCTGAAGGATTCCTAACAGAGTAACTGTCAATTCCTTCATGACTGAGATAGCAGCGTCAGGAATACATCGGTATTTCATGTACCTACATAATACGGTGGTCGGAGAGGTAAAACAACTACTTACCGTTCGGGAGGACGTGGCTTTGAATCTCGGTATGTAGCCACAATTTGGGTTTCCAAGTAACTACATGTATGAAGTTGTTGGTAGCAATAAAATTCATTAACGGAGAATGAAAAAAATTTAAGAATATCTAAATGCCTGAGATTTTCAAATACCTACAGTCTGTAAGCTTTTAGAATATACCTCGGGCTCTAGAGTAGGCTTCGGTTTTCGCCGAAAGCACACGAGTGTAATACTACTTCCTTGTCTGTATATCTTCCTGTTCCGATTTAGAAATTTCAATAATAGTTTCGATATTTCTATTACACGAATATATCCCATTCTATCCGATAATAGCCGAGGCATATTCTAAAAGCTAACATACTGCTCAACGCTTTAGGGACTCCACACACGACGGCTATAAGGTAAAGATGTATATTATAGCACGATATATCTCATTACATCTTTCCATAGAAATCGTCAGGAGACCACACACGACAGCTATAATATACATCTTTACATCTTCGTACCTTAAAGGTACTGAGCGATACGAAGATGTATATTTACCTGTCGATACATCTTAATATATCTCAATACCTTTTCGTATATTACGATACATCTTTCTTCGAACAGGGTGTTAAAAAAGTTTCTTGGTGATTCAAAAACTCCACTAGGAGTCTTATGTCACTAAACGACATAGGTATTCAGAGTCCTATCTCAAAAAAATCATTTGCTCCACAGTCATAAATTTGCTCCATATAAATAGTCTCGCTAAAGGCCGGTTTCCGAATTGAGAATTTCACTTAAATATTTAAATAACGTTCTGTCACGCTCTTTTCTGAGAAACTTGACGAGACAACACTAGAGTTAAGTAGTTACTTAGCGAAATTCTCAATTCAGAAATCAGGCCATACTCCGCCACGGGGGGCCAAGTCCGGATTGATGGAGGCTTGTAAGACTAGTGGCTGGTCTTGCTCTATGGCCTCTGACTTGGCTTAACGACTGCCATCTATCGACGACAGACCAACTGCTTAACATGCCTTGCGAAGCATGGAACCGCTCGGAAAAATGCCATTAGCGTTAATCATAAACGATCACCCATCCGCGCACTGAACGCGCCCTATGTTGCTTAACCTTCGTGATCGTTTAAGATCACTCAGGCGGCCAGGGCTGCGAGCAATTCTTCGATTCAGTCGATTGATGACGTATGATTTTATAGATATAACATAGGAAGTTACAACTTGTATATAGTGATGGAATATAACATTAAAGTTGCCTTTAACATGAAGGATAGTAACAAAAATCAATCTACCTCAAGAAAAGAAAAAAAAGTGTAGCAACACAGTGGTCATCAATTTTGTAATAATATGATGCCTGTCCACTAGCTGGCGATGTCTGATAATTCCGCATGTAATTTAAACTCATCGGAATTTTCCTTACTTTATATGATGTTCACTGCACATCGTTCTATTTTTGGCACATGTGCCAACGCATACGCGCATCAAAATCTCAATCATCTTCTGATGAACTACCTATGTATTAAATCTAGTAGTAAGTCGACAGATCCATAACAACACCCTGTGTAACGCCTTAGCATATAATTTCTGGATTCTGGTAAATAAGACTACCTATTATCTTTATAACACATTTATTGTTTTTCAGAGTATATACCCTCATGATTTACGCATTTTCGCATTCGCTGGAACTATTGTGAAAAGCAGTGGGTCCAGTCTTCCTTAGAGACCTCTTCGATGGCTTTGTGAAAAGCATTCACCGCCATTTCCGGGCTTGTAAAACGTAAACCTCTGAGTTTATCTTTTATATTCGGGAGCAGAAAGAAATCACAGGGTGCTAGATCTGGACTGTTTGGCGGATGAGTCATTAATTCTACTTTTAAAGCCTTCAAATACGCATTCGTTGCCTTAGCGGAATGTGCCGACGCGTAGTCATGATGAAGGACTATTTTGCTCAGGGGACGCTTTTCGCGTGATTTGTCAAACACTTCAGGCAAACACGTATTAACATACCAATCTGTAGTTACGGTTCTTTGGTTTTCAAGCGATACAGTGGTGTAATGGCCTGATTTGCCGAAAAATGAAGCAACCATTTTCTTGCCAGTGCTGCGGCTTTTTTTACTTTCGTTGGCAACTCTTCAAAAGGAAAGACCCATTCCGCCGATTAACTTTTCCTTTCTGGTTCAAAGCAGTACACCCAAGTTTCATCACCTGTTACGATGTTATACACAGCCATTCATCGTCCTCCGTCATATGTTTGTATCATTTTACGGCACCACTCTACACGCAGTCGTTTCTGATCTTAGGACAAATCATGCGGTATCCATCGAGTGCAAAGTTTCCGAACCTTCAGATGCTCATGCAATATCTTTTGCACTTGGCTCATTCCAATGCCTAAGGTAGTGCGGATTTGCTGACAGGTTTTTTTTTTATACGTTTCAATTAGTTGTCGCACAGTATCAATATTAAAATCGGTAACCGCGGTCGCCGGCCGGCGTTCATGTTTAACGTCATAGAGATGATCACGTCCTCGTCCAAATTCACAAAACCACGAATAAATAGAGCTACGACATGGGGCTTCATCACCAAATGCTAACTGAAGTCTTTGACAACTCTCTTGCTGACTTAAGCCATAGCGAAAATCGTAAAAAATCATAGTACGGAAATTTTCTCGACTTAAATTCATTGTAATAGCGACACACTAATTTCAAAACAACGCCACGATGAAAAAACAAATGACAGACTCACAATTTAAAAATAAATGTACTGACAGAGAGTTCCTTGTTCAAACCCTATCTGTGTTTTTTTTATTTTCCTTTTGTAACTAGTCCGTTCCAGAAACTTTCAGTATGGCCTAAGTACTTTAATATAATGTAAAGCTATACCTCCCGGTATGTAATGTATATTATAGCAGTCGTGTGTGAAGTCCCTTAGAAGTGCCAATCCGCGATAGGCACGCGAGGTGATTAAGCCCCTTCTCTCTCTCTCTCTCTCTCTGAGAGAAGGTCTGTACCCTTCAGGGGGACGTCTACAAAATATTTCTAATTTGGTTTGGTTCTATATTTATGAAATATTTACTACGAAACAAAATTTCCGAAAAGGAGAGTTTCACATATACTTGTAAATAGTTAATGTAGATAGATACATAGAGAACACTTTACTGTATCCCAGAGAGGTAGGCAGAGACCAAACACTGCCATTTGCCACGATCCTGAGAGATTACCTTCGCTTCATCAACATTCATTAGTCGTTGTATGCACGCACCGTTTCGGGAATTTTTTATGTTTTTGCTTAACTTATAGTGGCGAACCCACTCGCTAAAATTCTCAAAACAAAAGTTAATTACCTACCTAACCCACAGATCAACAAGTAAGAAGACTCTGCTACCTACTTTATAAGAAATGGTCGTAATAGACTATGAATTGTAGGTACCTATGTAGTTTTATGAATCGCGGCTCATAGCCTCCACCAATCCGGACTTGGCCCCCGTGGTGGAGTATGGCCTATACCTTTCTCAGGGAAGAGACCCGAGCCCCTCGATGGGGACATAGGTAATGGGTTGGTGATGATGATGATGAATCGCGGCTCCGGTATCAAACGCAGGGACGGATTTCATAACTCTAGATGTTTTATACTTATCACTAGATTAACCTTTTGGTTTCACCTGATCTTTCTGTACAGTGACATCCTCCACAAGAATATTTGGTAGTTCGTTAATTGAGAATTTATTGACATCGCCCCCTTCAGCAAAATCTAAATGAATATTCTATCCATCTATCTCTATAAGCTAATGAACACCTCAAGCCCATTGCTTACTCAAAATATCACGAGTATAAATAGAATGGGTATTACCGCGAAATGACGTAAGCTTTACGAAATTTCAAACATTTACGGGGCTCCAATCATTTCTAATTTTAGAACTCGATACAGTTTGTCCTTTTGTGGTATGAATCTCTTTCATAATACGAAAAATACACAGAGTGTGGCGTAAAAATGGATACCATGAAACTTTTATCATCTTTCAGTCAAAAAGCAATCATTTAAAATTTTCAAATGTTTTCATTGAAATTTTCACACTAAATTTAAGCTTAAAGTGGTCAATAAGTACAATACAACGAATTCGTACGTACAACTAGAGGGCTTCCTCTCAAGCAGAGAAGGGGAAAGAAAAGGAGAGAATATCGGGTATTTTACCGTAGAATGCAATGAAGTGCTAGCTGAAACCCAGGTTTCCTCACGATACTTTCCTTTACAATCAGCTGTTGGTAATGTCATCCAATACTAACCCACCTCATTTGTGTTACAATCTACGCGAGCTCCCATAGCAACGTTGCATAATTCCTTGTACTCACATAGGCGCACACGAAAGCCGGAAAAAGCCACCACGTGTAGCGCAATCCCTTCGGGGGTGGACAGGGGCGCTTAGCTTATCCCTCCAAGTGTCAACCGTCCCTCTGACGTCCCATCTGACGGGCCTTGTTTTTCCCAAGCATTGCCGGATTTCAGGTGTGTAGTAGCGATTCCTCTTTATAGTAACCGGCTGGCACAGCCGTCTAGTATGATTTTAAATGTTTGAAAGGGAATCACAACGTTTTTGTTGGGAGTTGTCAGTAAAGGACTAGCTAGGCTAGGCGTTAAAATAAAAGTTAATATTGCTAATCAGCATCTTTTAATCAAGTAGCATAACATAACATTTACATACAGGCACATACGTTGCTTCTGGCGCCATACTAGGATACCCTGTGTCGTAGGAACCAGAAACAGCGACGTCACAAACATGTAAACATCCAAGACCTGGAGTTTTTTTTGGAGATTATTTTCAATAATCCAGAACGGGATTCGAAACCGGGACCCCTCGCATGGTAGTCAGATGCGCTAACCGCTGCGCCACAGAGGTCGCCAAAGTAGGGCGCTACAGTACGCTTCAGGGCCCCAATTCTGTTAGTGCAGTACAGTACGATGACAGATACACGGTCGGGCTACGTGACGTGTTTTTTCATACCATTGACGCCTACTACATTGTTTAGTATGGGTGCGCGCGTAGACTCGAAGCGGCCTGAGCTGGGTCCACACCAAACGATCCAACGCGCTCTGATCGCGCGCGGCAGGAGCGTGCTCCACAGGAGCGTCTGGTGGAGACCTGCCAGGTCTGCGAGGAGGGCGCTCAGTGCCGCGCGCGATCGGAGCGCGTTGGATCGTTTGGTGTGAACCCGGCTAATGACACCAAATCGCCACGTTCATCATAGTTGTCATTGCTACAATGCATTAATAGAATCTAAGTCCAGGTCAAATGTAAGTTGCGTATCAGTAAACAGACTGTTTGACTTTTGTTCCAATTATTTAAGTTTTCATTTAAATACTTATGAGCTGGTGGGCCGACGATATTGTAAAGGTGGTTGGGGAACATCGGACAAGAATATCAAACGACCAAATGGATTGTCGTGAAAGAGAAGATTCCTAGACAGGCGAGTGGGCTCTGTTTAGATATATAACATATGACAAATTTATCAAGTGAATGTGAGCGGAACGGCCGGTAAGGGACGCCCCAGGCGGACATACTTCGACCAAATAGGGGATGTATTAGCAAAAGGCAAGATAAAAAGCGCCCGAAACCGGCGTGCGTGCATGCAACGACTAATGGATGTCGATGAAGCGAAAGTGATTTCTCAGGATCGTGGCAGGTGGCAGTATGTGATCTCTGCCTACCCCTCTGGGATACAGGCGTAAACTTATGTATGTATATATTATATGATTTATTTAATGAACTACACATTTTATTAAATGTCAGAAAGATTTGGAATAGGCTAAAAAGGCCCAGATAATAAAATAAGCTTCGGCACTTTTATGTTTCAAAGTAATATATTTTTGAACGTCTATTCAAAAGAATTGACAAAAGCCAATGGCAACAGGAATCTTTCATTTAGTAGGGACGTTTCATTTTCAATTCCGGCGCTTTTTGTTAGTTTAAAAACAGTTACAAGGAATTTGTCCGGCAGCGATTAAATAAAGGGAACAAAGGGTTTTCTATAGTATCCGGAATTTATTTGGTCGCGAGTGACCAAACCGCGTCCAACTCCGCCTAAAAGGCCACAGTAAAAGCGGCCAAGTGCGAGTCACTCGAACCAAGGGGTTGTGTATGCACAATATCGTCGGTCGGAATCCTTACCGGAACATAACATAACATAACAACTGGCACATACATTGCTTCTGGCCCACACTAGGATACCCTGTGTCATGGGAACCAGAAACAGCTCGATATTGATAAGGGCAATAGGACGCTTGAAATATTCACAGAATATAAAGTTATATATTTACTTTAAAAATAAACAAAAAATAAAAAAATAAATAAACTCACGCCCGTTATCCCCGAAGGGGTAGGCAGAGGCACCAGTCTCTAGAAACAAAAAAAATAAATAAAAAAAATCAAAAAATAAACAATTAAATGAAAATAAAACAAATATTTAAGGGGGCTCTCGTACAACAAACGTCATTTGTTTGCCTTTGATGTACAAGGCCTAGATTTTGTTAATGCATTTTATAGTACAATGACAACTGCGTGAACTCGGTGCGTTCATTTCATTGCCGCTTTTAATCAACGCGCGGACACCTGCCAAGCCTCCTAGGCGTCAATGGTTTAAAAAATCATGTCACGTGACCCTACCAAGTATCTGTCATTGAACTATAATGCGCTATCAGAATTGAGGCCCAGATCTTGCGGTGTCCCGCCATTCGCATCCATGGGCACCTCGCTAACCTGGACACATCGTCAGACCATCGGGCTGTTGGGCTACCGACTGACCGCGGCCTGCTTCTCGGCCACTGCCCTAGTGAAATGTGGCGTAATGAGGAAAAAGCCTATACCCAGCAGTGGGCAGAGGTGGGCTGATGATGATGATGGTACGGAACCCTTGGTGCGCGAGTCCGACTCAACTATTCATGCAGCTGATAATATGAGCAGTTGTAGTGCAGTGGGCTGAACTGACAGCCGGGGTGCGAAGTTTCTCGAATAGAAATCACGAAATGGCAAACGCAGCGTAGAGCGGGTCCCTAAAACGGACAAAATCGAACACGCCCGGAAAAAGGTTGTTTATTTTGCCTCGTCAAAACACGTGACCTTTGGCGTTTTGCGCTTGCCCTAAGGGAGAAAAATGAAGATCAACTATAAATAAAAGGTTCTCTCCAAAAGTCGGCTTCTCACGGTCCGCGATGTCGCGGACGGATGCGGACCAGCTCGCACGACACACCGTGGGAAGGGTCTCGGTCCGCGGTAGCACAGACTGACGACAGGTCAGTTGGAAGAGCCTCTCGTGGTGCGTGACTGTCCGTGGTCATCGGCCCTGCGCGTCCGTCCGCGATATAGCGGACCGTGGGGAGCCGACTTAAGAACATAAGCATAACAAACAACCGACATAAGCAGGTTAATAAAATAGATGACACATTTAATTTGTAACGTTCATTTAGTCACAGTATCTACGATACATTTAGAAAACAATTTGAATCGACTCGAGTGTAGACATGCTCAAAATATTACATCAAAATTAAGTATCATATATTATTCGAGGAATTGAGATATCACAATCACATGCAACGTCACAAATAGAATAAGGGTATATATATTTCATTATGATGTCCATATGATGAATGAAAAAACCATCTGGATATCACAATTATCACAACACAATGGATATTATACTTTATTTCTGTAGAAATAAGGATTAAACTATTTTTTTCATCTAGTGGCAGCAATATAAGCGACGAGTATGCGAACCGGGGTGCAAAGTTGTTTACTGTGATATTCGATGTGTAATATCCGTGAGATAGTAATGCTTCATTCTCTAGTGTGATATTCTGTAGTGTGATACCTACCTCCATCGCGGTTTAAGAATTGTATTAAGCACACTCTTTGCAAAAAAGCTTATTATAAAATCAACGATTATTTAGAAGACAAGGATGTCTGGCATTAAAAAGTAGTTTTATATTAAATTTAATCAGACGATAAATGTGTCTAGTGTTCAACACATCCAAGAGTTTTTTTTTAAGATTGCTATTTAGGCTAAAACTGTTTTGAAAAGAATAAATGTGGAGTTTCTTTGTTAGTTTCTTCTCCATGTAATCTATTAATTGTGAAACTAACAACATTGACGTTCATAAAGTAAATATTCTATTTGGATTATGAATAAAAAATATTTGAATTTGAATTTGAATTCGAAATGATATGTCACGTTTGTGTGATATTGCATTTGCAGTATTACGAGTATCACTTACCTACACAAGTCTACTCGAGAGTACAGCGGCTGACCTTTTTAGTATGATCTACTTTGCAACTGACCTTCTGTGCCTTGCTTTATTATTTTTACAGGCGGCGTATCAAGCACTGCATAGAGTATTGCAGTGAGGCCGGTAGAACGTAAAAGTGTCATTTTAGTATCGTTAAATTCGAAAATATTTTATTGCAATTATAAATAACACAATTTGTGTTTCAGACATTCGTCAAAGCAACATAAATGATTTAAAAACAGAGAAGGACACCTGATTTTTTTTTTAAGGTTTCAATTAGGTCTGAAAATAAACGCTGCGTGGATTTTGACGAGTTGAATTTCCTAACTTTTCTGTAACTTCCCGTGTAATAGATTGTTCTTCATATTCACAAGAAGCCTATGCTTTTGTAGTTGTTTACCTAGATTAGAGAGAAAAAAGAGTCAACACTAATTGGAATAAAAATTAGTGGCTTGTTTTTGTGATACAATCAAACTGACTGCTGCGGATGTTTTCCGCGAGATCTATCAAATATAATCAAGTGATGGTATTTATTCTTGCAATAGTTAATTTCCACCTCTTCTTAAGAGCTTCATACAAGAGCTTAAGGCTGTGGTTCCACTTAGACGGAGGAGCAGAGCGGAAACGAGCAGTGCCGTGATTCACCAAAGTGAAGAAGAGATATTTCAAGCCATGTGATTGGTGGATCACAGCACTGCTCGTCTCAGCTCTGCTCCGCTCCGCCTCAGTGGAACCGCACCCTAAGACTTACATTCATTACATGACTTATTGGATGCCGTTGGTGTTTATAGTTAATGTGTAACAAATTCAAGATAAATTTACTAAGCAACTTAAACGCTTGTGGTTAGTTACCTGCGCAGTTCTATTGCCATAACGTTCGACATATAACCCATTTATGTCCCCACCGACATAGGGGCACTGATCTCTTCCCTGAAGGTATAGGCCATACTCCACCACGAGGGTCAAGTCCGGATTGGTGGAGGCTTGTAAGACTAGGCTGGTCTTACTGTCAGAAGTTTTCAAGCCGCCCTAAGGCTTGACTTAAGACTTGGCTTAACGGCTGCCGTCGTTAGATGGCCAACTACTTGACGTGCCTTGCGAAGCACGGAATCGCTCGAAAAAATACCACTAGCGTTGGTCATAGAACGGTCATCCATCTATGCACTCAACGCGCCTTATGTTGCTTGACCTTCGTGAACAAGAATCGCTCGTAGCCCCGGCCACCAGAGTGATCTTAAACGATCACGAAGGTTAAGCAACATAGGGCGCGTTCAGTAACAGATGGGTGCGTTTAAGATCACTCAGGCGGCCGGGAATACGACTGATTCTTGTTCGACATACATATAACTTGAGCAAAAATTAGCGTAGTCAGAATGATTTTGAAATGGACACATAAGAGCATTTTACTGAATTCGTCTAAGAAGTCTTATCCACTTTACTTCCATCCCACCACACATGCCACTCAACGCGCCTAAACGCATGAACTATTATAACCCGATGTTCGAATTAAATGCTATTACTAGACGTAGATAATTACACATTCCATTTGTCCGGTTAATCCGGGCCTAATCGGACGCGGTTTGATAAGGGTCGCGCCTTTCCGGTTCTAGGTGCGGTTGCCCGGATTTCGTGTACAAACATGTGACGTTATACCTGGCGAGTACCTACCCATGTAACATTTATATATCTGCAACTATAGCGACTCTGTCAATGTTTACCTACCTTAGACAACATTGCCAACGCTTTGATACACGATGACCGCCAAAGTACATTAGTTTAAGTATGTCATGAATGTATATGTGTACAAGTTTTGAGTAATCCGTACTCAAAGGGGGTCGACTGGACCATGTTGAAGAGGCTACGTCATCTGTTTGTCTTACCGTTGGCTCTTTTCTATGGAATGTTATAGGTTAAACTTTAACAGAATAGGGATGTGCTATTTTGATGGATATCCTCGAGAAATTATATTTAAAAGGACGAAACAAAATTAAGATTTTTGTTGTCTTCGCATCTATTGTAAATTCGGTAAGACACACAAGCGTCAAACTTGGTACAATCATGCTCTACTTTACTGCACTAAAACAGATTTTGTTTCATAGTGTATATGAAACAAAATCTGTTTTACAAATACTTTTTTCAACCTCAAGGATGTTTAGTAGTACTCGTAAAAGTGCATCCGATTCTATCCGATAGTAGCCGAGGTATATTCTAAAAGCTAACAGGCTGTATGTTTGTAAGCAGCCTATACGTAACATACGTCTCACTATAGGGCACAAGCCTTCTCTCAGACAGAGAGAGAGAGAGAGAGAGAGGGTATGGGCTTTAATCACCACGCCTGCCCACCGCGGATTGACGATTTCAAGCGCTGGGTAGTAAAAGTAACTGTTATAAAACTGTTAAATGAGTTTGCCCCGAATCTCTTTTGTTATTTTGCATTAAATTCCCTTATAATCAATCAAATTGACTCGAAGCGTAGTTTGCGATCACACTGGCACCGCTCCGAACTATGCGCAATTAGCTCATAGTAATTAATTTGACGCAATTTCTATTTGCGAAACAAGTGATGTTGAAAATTGGTGGCACATAGCCTCTAACAGGCTTCCTGTTTAATTTAGAAGATGGAATTAATTATTGAATTAAACAGAGTGAGTGAGGCATATTTTAATAATGCAAATAACACAGGCAGAATGGCACTGTTTATTAAAATCACGAAGATCTAAATAATTTACTTTATCGTGAAAACTATCTATCTATATATCGGCGCAACTGCGTTAGGACGCCTGATGCAAAATAATAGCTAAGTCGCTTTAGTTAAGATTATTAATTCTAAGAAGTTTACGAAGTTAAATCAGTTTACTTATTATCAATTTTAATTATCATTGCTGGTTTCCTTTATTATTTTTGCAAATGAGATGAATCTAACTTACTAAATGATTGTGTTTTGAGTAAAGTGATTACGCAGTATTTGCTGTAGATAATTTTTAGTTGTTAGTGGTTGTAAGAAAATGATCCATTGAAGTAATGTCTGTATAAAAATGCTAAGGTAATTATCCAGTCGTTAGATTATAATTATTACAATTAAAAACCACAGTTTATTTAAAAAAAAAATGTTCTAATGAACTTGCTGCATTTCAACGGTTAGTTTGTTAATAAACTATTTTGAGTTATTACAATAAATCGAGCCTGTATGACTTGTCATAGTAATTTAAATAGTTTGTAAGAATAATTCAATCATTAGAGCAAAATAATTGTAATTACTAATAATTCCTAACTCTAAATAGTAGTTTAATGGATTCATAGCTAGTTCCTTTATTGAGCAACTGTTTTGTCATTAGTGTTCATAATTACAATATTCTATGGTTGTAATAACAGTAATAAACGTGTAAAAAATGTAAATAAAATTATCCAAATAACAGATAAGGATAATTATTAGCGTCTAAGGTTTTGTTCTTAAAAAGTGTGATTTTTGAACGTTGACAATGTTATGGAGGCTACACTACGTGACTAAGCGAGTTTTCATTGGCTGTGTGGTTTGGCCAAATGGGGGGGGGGGGGGGGGGGGGCTTGTCACTGTTGTGAGGGAAGATCAGCCTCTATAAAATGGTCAACGTAATTGTGGAGGCACTTCCCCTACCACACTTATGCGCTTCCCGAGGAGCGCAAGGTTCGTGCCGTCCTCCGAGGCGTTCCCGTAGAACTCCCCGTGGAGTTCATTAAGGAAGACCTCATCTCCCAAGGGCATCCCGTGGAGGCTGTGTACGCCGTACACAGCAGCCGCGGGAAGTCCTTCCCACTAGCGACAGTAATTCTGTCGAACACCCCCGCAGCCCGTTCTATTTTCGCAGGAGTGCCCACCGTCTGTGGACTTTCGAACATTAAGGTCGAAAAGCCTCACAGACGGGGGCACCCCAGCCAATGCCACCGCTGCCAATTATATGGCCACGCGGCGGCAAACTGCTCTGCGCCCCCCAGGTGCGTGAAGTGCCTAGAGCCTCACCACGCCACTGGGGAGTGCAAGCGCACACGCAAGTCGGAGGGACCTCCGGCTTGCGTGCTGTGCAAGCAGACCGGCCATCCGGCTAACTATCGAGGGTGCCCGCGTGCCCCCCGCGCCCCCGCCCCTAAGGCTCCCAAGGCCCCTAAGGCACCCAAGCCAAAACCAGTGCCGGCACTGGACTCAGCAGCTTTCCCCGCTCTAGGCCGCCCTAGTGCCCACCCACCCCCCCACCGGCCTCCGCATGGGCCCCCAGACCTAGCCCTCCGCCTACAGCCGCGCCTGTAGCGCCTACCCAGTCGCGTCTCCACACCTCGCGTCCCGCCCCGCCCAAATCCCACTCCCAGGACCAGGCCGCGGCCGACCTCAGGTTGATCGGCGCCGCGATAGTAAATATAGATCTCGAGGAGATTGCAATTCTAGCGCACAAGCTACGAGTCGCATCTACCCCAACGGAACGTCTGCTGGCTCTGGCTGATCACAGCCATACGCTAAGTAGCTTAGCTTAGTTAAGTTAAATTTAATTTTTATTTAGCTAAGCTATGCCAAATCCCCCGGTCACTTTGACCACTCTCGTTCCCCCTCCCGCCACCACGGGACGACTTAAACCTAGGGGCGTCTCGCTTGTTTCGTACAACACACGCGGTCTCCGCACTAATATTCATGAGCTTAAGGAATTCGTTAAAGGTAACGAAGTAGATCTTCTTTTAGTACAGGAAACCTTCCTAAAACCCAACATGCGGGGTCTCAGAATTCCCAAGTACTCTTTTGTCAGGAATGACAGAGCCGACGGCCGACGAGGCGGCGGTGGTATTGCACTGCTTGGCATAACCGAGGCACTAGAGATGGATGTCCTATGTCCTCTCTCACCAACTCACTACCCCGATCAGACCACCATCCCCCCCGACATACTAGACTTCGCTCTAGTACGGGGCGTCAAATTAAACCTTAGGGCAATAGAGTCTCTCGACGACCTAGGTTCCGACCATCGACCGGTCTCCCTTCAGCTAGGGCCCTCACCGCACTCCTCACCCTCTACTAAAACCATTACCAACTGGGACGGTTTTAAAAACTCCCTTGTCTCTGCTCTAGCAGCCCCAGACTCCCCTTGTGCATTCACACCCGACTATTTCGATAGTACGGACAAAATAGATAGCGCCGTAGACTCCCTCACGTTTTTGGTCCAAACAGCCATTCGTGACAGCGAGCGCGTAGTACCGGTCCGCGACCGTAAACTGCCTCTCGCTGTCAGGAATCTGATTAGAGCCAAAAGAGCCGCCCTCCGTAGGGCCAAGCTCTACCCAACTCCTGAGTACAGGAAACGCGCCAATGAATTGCAGAAGCAAGTCAGATCTCGAATATCCGATCAGGCCAACTCTAACTGGGCTGACCTCATGGAGACCATAACCCCCACCCAACAGGCTTATTATAAAATAGCTAGGGCTCTACGCGTAGACGCGATCACCCACACCCCTCCCTTGACGCGTAGAGATGGCACCATCGCCTTCGAGGACGATGAGAAGGCCGAATGTTTGGCTGACAGCATTGAATCTCAATGCACGCCCAGCACTCAACCGTGCGAACCAGCTCACGTGGACAAGGTTGAGGAGGAGGTTCGTAAAAAGACCTCCCTCCCCTCAACCGACGTCCCCATTGCAGTGGACACAGACGAAATTCAGTTTCTCATTAAAAAACTTAGACCTAAAAAGGCCCCAGGAGCGGACGGTATTGCCAACCTAGCGCTCAAAAATTTCCCCAGTCAATTACTAATTTTGTTAACTATTATTTTTCAATGCCTGTTTTGAACTGTGCCACTTTCCATCCGCATGGAAAGAGGCGACAGTCATAGGAATACCCAAGCCGGGTAAGCCCTTAAATGTAGCGTCTAACCATCACCCCATTAGTCTCCTAAAAGCCATGGGCAAGCTTTTCGAGAGAGTAATCCTCGCCCGCATGCGAAACCACCTATTCCCGTCAGAATAGGCCATTATCATTCCCCACCAATTTGGCTTTCGTGCTGGGCACTCTTGCTCTCAACAGGTCCACCGCATAGAAGAGTACATTTTGAAAGGTTTCTACCCTAGGCGCGATAAATCGGTAGCTGTATTTTTCGACGTTGCAAAGGCCTTCGATAAGGTCTGGCACGCCGGATTAGTTTATAAATTATATGAGCTGGGTCTCCCCGACAGACTTGTCCGCGTAATAGATAGCTTCCTGAAGGACCGGTCCTTCCGCTTCAGACACGAGGGGGTACTCTCGTCCCCACGTCCTCTCAGAGCCGGAGTCCCGCAAGGCTCCGTGCTCTCCCCCCTTCTGTACATCTCTTACACAAATGACATCCCCATCCCAGGCAATGGGGTCCAACTGTCACTTTTCGCCGACGACACCGCACTCTATTTCAGAAGTCGCAACATGTCATACATCCATAAAAGGCTACAATCCGCGGTCGATGAGCTAGGAGCCTGGTTCAGGCTGTGGCGCATTGAGGTCAACCCAGAAAAGAGCACAGCAGTGCGTTTCGACCACAAACGCAGGAGGGGTCTAAGCGACCCCCCATCCGCATGTTAGATACCCCAGTCCCCTGGCGAACATCAGCCAAGTACTTAGGAGTTACCTTAGACAACAGACTAACTTTTAGGACACACATCCGGAAGGTAACCCGGACCGCTCGTTTTTACCTTGGCCGCCTATCTTCCATGGTAGGCAGACAAAGTAAAATGACAGCCAGAAACAAGCGCACGCTCTACAAAGTTTGCATTCGTCCCGTGATGACCCACGCGGCTCCCGTTTTCGCACACGCGGCCCCCAATCTCATGTATCAACTTCAGATAGTCCAGAATAATTTCTTACGTAGGGCTCTGAACGCACACTGGTGCGTCAGAAATGCCGATCTCCATCGGGATATGGAGATTCCAACTATCCAACAGTTCATTAAATCCCTCTCAGAGTCGTTCTTCAGCGCGGCTGAAGAACACTCTAACCCCCTGATCCGCGAATCAGCAGTTTACTCTCCCCTCACGACTAACCCTCGTCACCTGGTGCGCAGGCCCAGGAACGTACTAGTCAACCCACCCGATAAGCTCTCATCCGACCTAGACCTCCTACTGGAGGCCCAGGCCCAGTCAGATGTAGCCCCCGCTCCCAACAGTGTCCCCGGGGACACTACTCTCACTTAAATTTCTTTCTGTCACTATGTGACGATTCCCTCTAAGCGGTAGCTCTAGTGAGCTCCGCTGTGCGCCCTCCTCGGCCTCGAGGGGGGTCGCTCATGATGTAGGTTTAGGGGTCCTGTAACGAGGTAATCGCCTCGTTGCTTTTTTTTATCATTTTCGGCCATCTACTATTCCAAATTTAAGTATTTTATGACATTCGCCGCAGTGTTCGGACATATTTGGCACAGATATTCCTCAGCCTCCGAACTAACTGGACGTAAACGTGATTCCATCTTTATTATCATTTTTATTACAACACGTCTGTCACCTTATTCTCCGTACCTATATTATTTACTCGTATCAACAAAACCATACAATTCTAAAATGTGCCTTTATTTTACCATATTATAAATAAATCGAACTTCTATCGTGCCCCTGGATACCACTCTTTTACTACGGATCGCACCCTAACCTAACCTACCGTGCGACAGTCCTTAGGACCAAACCAGCCCCAAGGTGGTGTTTAGTGGGTAGGCGCACTCTGTGAGTCCCACATTGGCAGCACGGCCGGGCCCGTGCTGTTATGCATAAGCATTCACCACCTCCCTCCCCCGTGTCCTCCGGAGGGTGCCCTTTATAGGGCAAAAAAAAAAAAAAAAGCGGAGGCACTTTTGCTGCCGGATTGTGGAGAGAAGTGTGACCTGTACCTGTACCTGTGCTACCGGAATAAAATTGAGCTAAGTACTTTTGTATTTTGCCTTTATTTCCTTCTTGCAATTTTCCAGTCAGTGCTTATTACTTTTCCTACTACTCTTCTACTATTTTCCAGCTTAATTTGCAATCTGAATTTACCTTAAGGTTAACAAAATAGATTTAGGTTGATGGCTGATAAAAACTGTGATGCCAGCGAGGCTGGTATCACGCACCCTAAAAATGCTCCTGAGGTCCCTGCTCTGTCATCAGAAGTGGGATCAATAGCCACTTCTGCCGGTCATTCTGGTACGTCTGGTGGTTCTGGTACGCCTGATACTGCAAATAAAAGTATGGGCAGTCTCCCAACTGAATTTATCATGCAAATGGTGGAGACCATGAAGCAAATGTCTGAGCGGCTGTCTTCTCAACAAAACAGTAACAAAGTAAGAATCAATGACATTTTTCTACCTTCATTCGACCCGGATTCAAATGTTGGGGTACGTGAATGGTGCCAGCATATTACTAAAGCTATAGAAATGTACAATTTCAATGACTTTGAATTACGAATGAAGGTAGGAAGTTTGCTTAAGGGCAGAGCCAAGCTATGGGGTGATACTTGGCTTGTAACAACATCTTCATGGGACGAATTAAAGGATAACCTTATCACAACGTTCGAGCCAGAAACCAGATACTCGCGGGATATTGTAAAGTTTCGTGAACATTCTTATGACGTAAGTAAGGATATTTCTAAATTTTTGTCGCAAGCCTGGGTTTTATGGCGCCGTGTTACGAAAGACAAACTTGACAATAACGATGCCGTGGAAGCTGTTATTGGTTGTGTGAGCGATGAACGTCTAAGAATCGAATTGCTTAATATGCGGGCTACATCAGTACCAGAGCTTATTTCGGTAGCTTCCTCGATTCGTACCAAACGTCCTCATGGTTCAAGCACACAGCAAATACCAGCAACCAAGCGGCCGCGTATTGACAATTTTCAATCAATGCCATCCCATTGTAAGTTTTGCAATAAAACTGGTCACCGATCTTGTGACTGTCGCTTTAAACCTTCAGAGAATTCTCAACAACAACACAAAAGTAATTCGGCTGTTTAAATGAGACCTACTTGCACATTCTGTTACAAAATTGGTCACAGTTTTGATAACTGCTACAAGCGTGAAGCGGCTGTTACTTCAAAGGTGAATTGCATCGGACCAGCGCCGCTAACTCCTATGCACGTAATTATTGGCGGCCAGTCCTTTCAAGCAGTATTTGACAGTGGCGCGGAATGCTCGGTTATTCGAGAATCAATTGCAGACAAATTACCAGGAAGAAAAACCCACGCAGTCAACTGTTTGAAAGGTATTGGTCAATTCCCTGTTATCTCGTTAGTAACGCTAAAGACTATTTGTGTTATTGGTCACGTAAACGTCGAACTAGATTTTTTTGTCGTGCCCGATTACGAAATGTCCTCAGATATTTTGATTGGCATGAATTTGATCAAAAACACAAATCTTAACGTGCTGGTTACTTCAGATGGAGCTGAACTTGTGCATTTACCAGTAGTAATGCATTTGCGCACTAATAATCCCATTTTTGAAAACATTGATTGTGATCTTACGGAAGACGGAGAAATTGAGCAATAGGGAATGGATGAAAATATCAGAAGTGCTTGATATTTTTTTTGGTGATAGGAATAACCTTCCTTAACGCGGGAAAAATGTTTCATTTTTTTTGGCTTCGTAGTTAATTTTTAAATATACTTTATATTTTTCCATACGATTCCATTCCATAAGCCCAGTTCTGGGCTTAGTACGGCATATCAGACATATTCCTTAGTCCGCTACGTATAAAAAAAAATCCACCTTGAAAAGCTGTCATTGTCATCAGATTTTTTTAAAAAATACGCCCACCTATTTATCCGCGGTTTCCCCAAAACACGCGTTAATACTGGCGAACTGGAAATCCGATTGAAAAACCCGGAAAAATACGTGGAGCGTAGACCTTACCGTCTCAGCCCTGTTGAAAGACAAAAGGTGCAGGATATAATCAATGAACTTCTCGAGTATAATATTATTCGTGAAAGCAAATCCCTATATTCTAGCCCGATTATCCTTGTAAAGAAAAAGAACGGGGACGATCGCCTATGCGTAGATTACCGCGAGTTAAACTCAAATACCCTCCGTGATCATTACCCTCTACCACTAATTTCAGATCAAATAGATCAATTGGCTCATGGTTATTACTGTAATACTTTAGACATGGCGTCTGGTTTCCACCAAATTCCCGTCTCAGAATCCTCTGTTGAAAAAACCGCGTTTGACACGCCTGACGGTTTATATGAATATTTGACCATGCCCTTCGGACTAAGCAATGCTTGTTCTGTCTATCAGCGTTGTATTAATAGGGCACTACAACCGCTGGGCAGTGCAGGTATCGCACAAGTCAACGTCGATGACGTTCTCAGTAAATGCACCGACTTTCCACAAGGTATTTCATTTCTAGAAAAAAATACTAATTGCTCTCGAAAAGGCCGGTTTTTCCATCAATATCGAAAAATCGACCTTTTTCAAACGTTCTATTGAATATCTGGGCAACATTATCTCTAACGGCGAGGTACGTCCTAGCCCACGTAAGGTCGAAGCCCTAGTAAAGTCTCCTGTACCCACTACTGTGAAGCAAGTAAGACAGTTTAACGGTCTCGCTGGCTACTTCCACCGTTTTGTACCTAACTTTTCTAGGTTAATGATTCCATTGTACGAACTAACAAAAAAGGACGCAAAATTCGAGTGGACTGATCGACACGAAACGGCACGCAATGAAATCATTCAGCATCTTACATCGGCTCCAGTCCTCACCATATTTAGAGAGGATGCGCCGATCGTTGTATACGGATGCTAGTAGCCTCGCATATGGAGCAGTTCTCATTCAGTTAATTGACGGGCGACAGCACGCAGTGGCTTACATGAGTGTGCGTACAACCGATGCGGAAAGCCGGTATCATTCGTTCGAACTGGAGACCTTAGCTGTGGTAAGAGCCATAAAACACTTTCGTTAATATCTTTACGGTCGCAAATTTAAGGTCATTACAGACTGCAACGCTTTGAAAGCATCGAAGAACAAGAAAGAACTCTTACCACGTGTGTATCGCTGGTGGGCCTTTCTACAAAATTACGATTTCGAGGTGGAGTACAGAAAAGGTGAGCGACTTCAGCACGCAGACTTTTTCAGTCGGAATCCTGAATCACTCCAGATCAACGTAATGACCCGGGACTTGGACTAGCTTACGGTAGAACAGCGTCGAAATGTTTCACTACGGGCTCTCATCGATAGATTAGCGAATGGTGAACCCGTTCAGGACTATTTTCTAGATGACGGAGTGCTGAAAAAGATTCATTAAGATCAGATGCTGGGTCAGCTGAAGGTTATTGTGGTCACAAAAGCCTTTCAATGGAGTCTTGTAAACACTTACCACAGTGCACTCAAACACACTGGCTGGGAGAAGACTCTGCATAAAATCAAGGAGTCCTATTGGTTTGACAACATGAACTCGGCGGTACGTACTTTTATCGATAATTGTGTAACATGCAGAATGTCGAAAGGGTCGTCGGGTGCCATACAAGCTCGACTACATCCAATACAGAAACCTTCAGCTGCGTTCCAGGTCATCCACATGGATATCACGGGCAAGCTGGGCACAACCAATGATCACGAGTATGTAATAGTCACCATTGACGCTTCTTCGAAGTATGTACTCTTAGATTACTCCACTAACAAAAGCCCCAGCAGTACTTTGGCAGCGTCGAAACGAGCTGTACATCTGTTTGGTACACCTGTTCAAGTAGTAGTCGACGGAGGCCGCGAATTCCTGGGCGAGTTCAAAACTTACTGTGACCGGTATGGTATAAACATCCATGCAATTGCCCCAGGAATAAGCCGAGCGAATGGACAAGTAGAAAGAGTCATGGCAACTCTCAAAAATGCGCTAGTCATGATAAAAAAACTATGACACTGAACTTTGGTCTACTGTTCTCGAAAGTTTACAGCTTGCAATGAACTGCACTACACACAGAATTACAGGTGTAGCACATCTAACGTTGATAACTCGACGCGCCCACTGTGTTCCACCTGAGCTGCTTAATCTGGTAAATCTTGATGAAGAAACCATAGATATTGATCGTCTCCAGCAGCACGTTAATCAGCAGATGCTCACTAACGCCGCAAAAGACAAGCTGGGTTTTGACGAACGAAAAGCCAAAATTCGCCCCTTTCAAAGAGGCGACTATGTCTTGGTGAGGAATAACCCACATAATCAAACATCTATGGATCCCAAATTCAGCGAACCTTATGAAATTTGTTGAAAATGATTGCTACATTGTAAAAAAAGTTGTCGGCAGGGGAAGACCACGCAAGGTTGCACATGACCAGCTACGTCGTGCACCACAGCCTGGCGAGCAGGCTACCGTATCGGCGGGCGCTGACGAAGCACCTCAAGCGGCCACGCAGCCTGTCCAACCAGAAGCAACCGCACAGTCTACCCAACCAACTCTTTCTACGTCACGAGCTGACCCGGATGCTATGTGAACCACAAAGATCTGGTGAGTTGGAACTATTCCGTTTCCCTTACTTTCCGGTTAATATTATTATGCAACAGTAACTCCAAAGTGGATTTTACTGTACGAGAAAACAAGTTACTTTATTTATTTCAGAGCCCCTGTGTACCACGGTCTAAAAGGCCTAGAGCACAGCATCGCCCTTTACCTTATTCCTTTAGAGCCTCTGTGTACCACGGCGTACAGGACCGCCCAGAGCACAGCGTCGTCCTTCACCCATTTTCCTTAGTACCTCTGTGTACCACGGCGCACAGGACCGCCCAGAGCACAGCATCACTCCCTATCATTAAAATACTTCGGTGACGTATTGAGACGATCATCATTGTGCGAATAAACATTACTTCGGTTACGTAATGAGACGTGAGCCGTTGTGCTATTATAGTGTGGTTGTAATACTCGTAGTACGAGTAAGTGTACTGCGCACCTACTTATGAAATATTATGTAATTTTTTGACAATTCCATACAGTACGCGTACTACGGTACCTACTCATGAAGCCAAATGTAATTGCGAATTTGTGAAAATTTGCTAATTAACTAACTCACCTATCAAATGAGCCCCAATCAAGCTAGGTAGTGCGAGAGGCAGATACCTAGTTCAGATAGAAAACCTTGTTTCAGAACAATCATGGGTACCACATAACGTGCTGCGATGCAGTGGAGTTGGCGGCTGGTGCAGAGCGCGCACTGCCTCTCAGAATGGCCGTATCGGCGCAACTGCGTTGGGACGCCTGATGCAAAATAATAGCTAAGTCGCTTTAGTTAAGATTATTAATTCTAAGAAGTTTACGAAGTTAAATCAGTTCACTTATTATCAATTTTATTTATCATTGCTGGTTTCCTTTATTATTTTTGCAAATGAAATGAATCAAACTTACTAAATGATTGTGTTTTGAGTAAAGTGATTACGCAGTATTTGCTGTAGATAATTTTATCGTATAGTTAATATTATAAGATAATAGTATAAGATTAGTATAGTGTTGCAGTTACGAATCGATTCGTGATCTCAATCGTAGTCCGTGACAGGTGTCCGTAATTTTATGTAGTTCCTTAATCTGTGGTCATTTCCCGCCATTTGCAAAGAGGAAAAAAGTATGGTTGCCGAATGTCCAAAATATTTTCCAATAAGTTTGCAAAGCCGAATTGAGTTTTGTTTCGATGTTTGCACCACTATTTAGTTCGAAATCTTACATGCAAAGTGTGCTGATGTACTAGTTTGTGGCCAGACGGCAATTATTCTTGCTAAAGACCAAAACACATTTGGTGAGTACTCCGTCGTCACTTTGTTAAAATCTTTCCAGTATTTTCATACAAACAAAAGTTAATGTTGACTTTGTTGCTTTGCTTTCAGCCGGCAACAGCTGAATAAGCCTCTCGGCCGAGTCTAATAACCGTATAAGAGGCGAAATCACAGTACTTACTGACCAATTGGGTTTTGGCCGGTGTATTTTGTGGTTTAATACTTTGTATCGTAAGAAGCTAAATATTGTTGTTTTCTTGGACTTAGTGATGTTCCGTGCGGTAATTTAAGTGCCTCATCTATGTATTCACAGCCACGATCACTATGGAGGAAGCCTTGCACGTGCGCCTCAAGTTACGACATGAAAGGCTGGTACTAGTGCTTAACTAATAGCTGTGGAGATCCTACAAAACAGGTTTGGCTCGAGAAACCAAGTTATTGATGCTCACTACGAAGCTTTAAATAAACTGCCAAGGTGTGCCAACCATGCAAAGGACTGTAGGCGCACCTTAGACTCCATAGAGAAGCATCTCAGAGTCCTGACATCACTGGAAGAAAATGTGGAGAGCAACCAACTCCGGTTAGTAGTTATGAGCAAATTTCCTGAGAATACACTCTATCAGGTAAATCTGATGACTGGACAGGATCCTACGGTCGCCAGCATACGATCAGCACTCGACTCTGTTGTAGCAGCAGTGGAGAAGTCTGAAGTTCTAAACTCTACAGAACCGTCCACACCTACCAACTCCACAGCGGTACCTCAAGCAACGGCATCTGCTTTACATGTTAAGGCTACGAATAGACAGCAAAGCAGATGTATGCAGTCATCTCACATGAAAAGAAAGCATGTCAGAGAATTTACGGTGAGAAAGCGCCCCAAAAAGGAGTGTGTCTTCTGTAAAGGAGATCATTATAGTGACACATGTAGGGCCTACCAGACAGGCTTTCAAAGGAAAGCTAGACTAAAAGGCAGATGTTATAGATGTCTTAACAACGGACATACAGCCAGGACATGTCAAGCCAATGTCACATGCTATTACTGCAAAGGGTCACATAATCGGGCACTTTGCAAGAACAGAGAAACCAGCAAGGAAAGAAAGAATAATACAATGGCAGCTGCAATAGAGGATCAAGACGAAACACTCGACGGCCACAGCTCTAGCGAGAAACAAGTCCAATGAAACCCCATTAGCCTTTTAGGCCTCGTTCTGGATTCTGGTAGTTAGAGGAACAACATCACAAGAGCCTATATAACCTACTGCAGGTAAACCCAGACCGAGATGACCCTCTTAATGATACATACCTTTGGAAGCGACAATCCCCATGATGGAGTGAGTCCCTCTACAGAAATTAGTTTGATAACCAGCCTAGGAGTAGATAAAACTTTGAGATTGAACATTGCGCCCCATATTACCGACAAAGTGCCAGTTCCGAGAGTTGACACGAGGAACATGGTAGATGTATCTGATAGATGACGGCATTTTGGGTGATAAAATTGATGTTTGATTGGGAATGATCATTATTTCTCTCCGATGAGAGAGCAACGGCTGAAGATTGGTACCGATAGCTTCTTTCAAGACTCCGACCTAGGATAGGTAGTATCTGGACCTATAGAAGAGGAAAAGGAGGAAAATGACAACACATGAGGAGAAGGCCGTAAAGCATTCTAACGAAAGTGTGAAGTATTCAGATGGAAGGTATGAGAGGAAATAGCCATGGATAGACTATCTATCGGACCTGCCTACAAATTTTGGTTTGTCATTCGGCTGGCTATGAGGTGTGTTAAAGAGAGCTGATGAAGACACATTGCGGTTTACAAGGCCGTTTGTAAACAATTGCACCATACTACATTGTGAAGCAAACTGGCAAGAGAGGACGACTCGTCTACGACACGCCTATAAGTAGAAGTATTTGTGGATAGATAGCCTCATTGTGCTTGCCTGGATGAGGACTAAACAACTCGTACCAGTGTTTGTATCCAGACAGCTAGCTACTGTGATGAAAGAGCAGAGTGGTGTAGAAAGACACTATGTGCTTACACAATTAAATCTGGCAGATATTAAGCAGATGGTGATGAAGTATGGCCTATGCCGTCCACAGAGAAGACACCCATGCTCCTCGGTGGGCACATATGGATTGATGATGATGATTAAGCAGATTGCGAGATTATGTTTTTTTTGGACCAGAATTCCTGACCGAGAAGGAAGAAAAATTAACACTTCAAGAGGTGATTCCTGAAGCAACTCTTATTTCGGCGGGGAGGACTCTGGAGGTTATAATGGACGGTCCAGAGGTGACTGATGAAGGTTACAAAAAATGCGATATTTCTATGGTTGAGGAAGAAACGACAGTGTACTATGAGCCGATAATTGCAACTCAGCTCCAAATCATGAAATACAAAAGAGTACTTCCCAGAAGAAACAGCAGGAAAGAAACACACCTCAAAGAAAATGTAGGTCTGTGTACAGAATTGATTGTGATGGCATCTTGAGATGTGGTGGACGTATGACTTATACTGATTGGGCATATGATAGGAAGTAGCATAACACACTTAGCATAATTCTATTCTGGACGCCCCAAGAGAGGGCGCAGGTACAAAGGGTTTTGAGGAAGTGTGCGTAGTGCATCAAACACGGAGGAGGACCCTGCTCACTGCCACCTACACCTGCGCTACCTGAAGAGTGAAACTTAGTTCCCCATTCACGTTCACGGGTATGGATTATTTCGGCTTTCTTTTTTGTCGACACACCTAGAGGCAAGGAGAAAAGGTGGATATACCTGTTTACTTGGCTTGCAGTGAGCATGATACATCTCGAGGTAGTGAATGATTTGTCAATGTAACAATGCTTATTGGGCTTGAGAATATGGCCACTGTATCAAGAGTGGTATTAGGTGAAATTCATGGCTCAACTTGCACCGTGGCATGGAGATGCGTATGAATGTTTGATCGCTCTAATGAAGAACTGTTTGAAATGCACACTGGAAAAACATCTACTGCAAGATGGTCAACTGTTGACTGTTACCAAAGAGGTAGAAACAGTAGTTAATTCGCGACCTTTGACAAATGTGGGTGCGGAATTGGAACATGTTCTTACACCAGCTGATTGTCTGTCTCTTGGTACTTGTTTGGAGTTCATACCAATGCCAGAAAAAAAACATGAGCGGAACAACTTCTAAAGTTATTTTAACAGAATTCAGGAAGATGTTCAATGAGCAGCACCTACCATGCTTTCGTGAGAAACATAGCAATGTCCTAAACAGGCCAGAGTTATTTTGAATAAATCACCAAGCGTAAGTGACGTAGTTCAAATTATAGATGACTCCAACAGGAACCGTAATAACTGGAAGGTTGGAAGGTTCATTGCTTTGATAATTTTTTTTATCTGATCTGTCTGGTGGCTGCTTTGGCAAAAATGGTCAGTGTCGACTCGCACAGGCGAGCCGGGCAATCACGAATTCACTCGGTCTGTATGTAATTTGTACTCTCTTGAGACAGCTTTCGGAGACCAAGAGATGACCTGTGTGAATGAACCCGCTTCATGAGGTTTTAAGACGATGGAAGAAGGTATGAGTCTTTCTATGGAGGAAGTCTTCCCAACAAGTGCCTTGAAGAGTGATGGATTTTTTCACTGACCGAACGAGACCAGCAGTAGTAGATGAACCACATACTTACCATAGCTGTTGAGGTTCTCGTGATGTAGAGGTCGCCAAGACTCCCGATGCTATAGATGAAGTTGCCATAACCGAGGCGGACTAGGCGGAAGTTCCATCAGAGTCAGTAAGTGAAACTGATATGTTTATGTGGAGTTACTTTCTGGATTAACTGTGGTTCCTACTATATTTATAGTTTTGTCTGTTCCCAGCAAGATGGTGGGCGGCCCCTACGAGATGAAGATCCAAACCTGAGGGTCAGGACAGTGGCTGCAGTGCGAGCCCGGCAGAAATTGCGGAGTGGACTCGTCATCCTCTTGCTGTGTAGTAACCCTTTTCCCCTACTGTCTTGCCGCCGGGAGTGTCGTAACGATACACGAATTAAGAGCGGGTAATGTTAGCAACACTGTCTGACAACCATAAGGCAGGTAGACGAATAAAAAGGGAAGCGAATGTCAAAGGAGAAAAAGGTTGACTTTGCGCGTGGCGGGAAAAGGAAGAGGTAATGTGGTGATTCTGGTGAGTGCTTGATGACGGTATCCTTTTATCTTGTAGATATGTTTCTGAGACCAGGGTTTCAACCAATGTAAAGTGATAGTGCATCCCGAGGCAAACAAGGGTTTTAGTATACACCTGTGACGGTTTTGACCGAGGTAGTATTGTAGTTGCTAAAGCTTGCAAGGGCTGGTGAACTAGACCCTGGAGACTCTCGCGCGGAAGCCTAAGAGGGAGCGGACGCGTTCCCTATGTGGTGACAGTCGGAACGACTATAATGATAGTCGAGTTTGACCGACATGAGAGGTATGTGCATTGTTAGTAGTAATAATGCATTGTTGGTACCTAGTGATATCCATGGTAAAGTGTTCGGGTGCGCGAGAGACAGTGGAGGAAGTTTGGCAGGGTGTATGGGGAGTCAGAGGAGCCCTGAGAAGACCCGGGCATTGCCCGGGCACAGTGTCACCAGCTTAGCTCGGTTAAGGTTATGGGAAGGTTCTCCGGTCATTATAACGGTGTGGGATGGAGTCTACCAAGGTGGACTCCTCGGAGCGCTAACCTCCGTGCGGGGCGGCCCGACCACCGTGCAGAGAGTAAGACGGGTACCTTCTCGATGGTAGAAGCACTACCCGTTCCGTATGCGTATGGCTCTCAAATTAAGATACGGACACACACCGGTGTGGGCACGTTGTAGATTGAGTAATTTTGCTTTAATTAATTATCGCTGTGTTGGTTGAATCTATGATGGAAGAGTGTGCAGTATTGCGTGTACAACAAGCTCTATGTGTTCTGTGCTATCGACCCATGTTTCTTATGTCGTTGCGATATTTTTCCCCCTCTATCAGGTGATTGAATCATATTCGTCGCGACCACGTGTTTCACCGTTTTTCTAAATTTAACCCTTAACGGGAGTTACGGGAATGAACGGTGTGCAACATTTTGAACTAAAGTCCACGCGGACGGAGTCGCGGGCGAAAGCTAGTATTATATAAGTTTCAAGATCAAAAATGCAGACACTACAATGTTATAGCGAATAATTTAATAAATACCGGCTAAATGTGAGTCAGACTCATTTTTTTTACGTAAACTGCCGAGACTATGGTTTTCCATCTGCCACGATCCTCAAAACCCTTCTTCCTTTTCTCAGCATTACGTACTTAATGCTTTATTGTACACAAGAAGAAAAAAAAATCATTAGTCCCTGCATGCACGTTCACTGATTCTCAAAAGTATATTGTAAATTTGTAAATGGAAGTTACCCTAAGCTTATTCAATTATTATTTATGCGCTAACATAACAAAGTATGACACCTGAAACTCATAAATCACAGTGGCTCTTAGTCCCCATTTTGGTAGGCAATATACACCTGTGGGGAAAAATATCATGTGTTTAGAAGCAAGAAAGTGTAATAAAAATATTCACTCAAGTTGAAAACGAAAACATGGGACGGAAAATGAGAACAAAAGGACAAAATCGCATCACTTTTTCCCACGCAACTTTCGGCGAATATTTTTCGAGGCTTTATTGAATAAATATACATATTTTGCGTTGATACTCCGTAAGGGGCTTTGCGGTAGATATGTAAATGTTAATGTCATTATGAAGGGAGTTCAAAGAAAACCTTTCTCTCGTTTCTTATTGAGTTAAACGTGTATATAGGAGTTATTGGGCGCTTCTTGCTTCGATTCACTCTTAATAGGAAAATCTTGTCATATGCTCAAGCATTGCCATGACAATAAAGTCCGTACTCAAAGACACATTAGATTCTGTTGGTTTATGGTACATTTATACTGGCAACACGGATTGCACTTTCCTGTCTTGTTGTTTGCTAATGGCTGATCATAGCGGTGTGAAAATGTGATTCCAAACATTAAAGTGTGTTTTCATAAGTAACCAGTGTTTGATTGAAAGATATTAACATGGTAGCAGAGCGTGGTTACATGGACAATTGTGTAAACTATATTTAGTTGTGAAAATTACGAAAAGACAAGTGAAAATGGCGGCGAGACCAAGTGACATAAATATCCCAATTTTCGACGGGGCAGATTACAGTAACTGGAAAATAAGAATATTAAAGTTTTTACAATTTAAGAAATGCAAAGATGTGGTTATGCGCAAAAAAAACAAATCCGACGATGAAACACGGGAAGATCGCGATGTTCAGGCTACCAACTATATATACAGCGCCATATCTAACAGACAATTGGAATATATAAGCGAACTGGAAACCGCGTACGAGATTATACAGAAGTTTGACGAAATGTATCTGAAGAAGTCGACAGCCTTGCAAATTACTTGCCGTCATAACCTAGAAAATGTAAAATTGAAAAATTACTCGGATGTGACATTGTTTTTCGACGATTTTGAAAAGGCAGTAAACGAGTTGAAGCAGGCGGGTGCTGCTATTACCGAACAAGAAAAATTGAACTATATGTTAAAAGCCCTGCCGCAGAACTATAGCTACATAGGTGACTTGATTGATGTTTTGCCTGAACGAGAACGGACAGTTGATTATTTAAAGAGTAAAATTAAACTAAAGAATGCCGATGAAAAATCCAATGAAGGATTTCATGAGGCATCAAATGCTTTTCGAGCGGAAGCCAGGCCAGCTTCAGTAAATAAAAAGTGTTTCAAATGTGGATTATTTGGCCATGTAAAAAGAGACTGTAATACTCGTACTGATACGTATCGAGGAAGAGGCCGTGGATACTCAGGTATTAGAGGTAGAGGAATGCACAATAGCAGGAACTTTCATAGAGGGCGAGGAAACTATCAGTATCAACAACAAAGAAACTATACAGGTGAGCCTCAAGGAAATTGTTTTCACACAACCATTGCAAATAGTACATCAACAGTGTAAATGAGATGCCAAAGAAGGGTCAAATAGAATGGTTACTGGATAGCGGCTGCACAGATCATATAATAAACACCGATGAATATTTTGAGCGATGCGAAACATTGAAGAAACCTGTGAAAGTAAAAATTGGTGATGGCAGAATATTAGAGGCTACTAAAGTTGGTGATATCAATGCTTATTTCCCAGTTTCCGGAGAAAAGTCAGAGGTAAAGTTGACAAATGTCTTTTATGTGAAAGAAATGAAGGCAAATTTACTGAGCTACTCGAAAATTACTGACAACAATTCAGTTGTGTCAAGAGGAAGATTATCAAAAATATATAACCCATATGGAGAGCTTATCGCTGTGGCAATAAAGGATCAAAGACTGTATAAGATGACAAGTTATGTTAATGAAGAAATGCTGGAAGCAAGTGTGAGCAAAAGAGTAATGACTACAAAAGAAAAGCTACACCGTACTTTGGGACATATAAATTTTAATAACCTGAAAATGATGTGTCAAAATGAATCACTGGATGGACTGCCTAAAGAAATTGAACCGGATTATTTAAAGTGCGCAACATGTATTGAGAATAAGATGCATAACTTACCTTTTCAAAATAACCGTAGAAGAGCAGAGGATATACTAGAGATAGTTCACACGGATTTAAATGGGCCTCACCAGACCACCGGCGACCATGGAGAAAAATACTTCTTGAGTTTCATAGACGACTATAGTAAATTGGTCAAAGTTTATTGTATCCGGACAAAAGACGAAGTATATGATTGCTTTGTGCAATATGTAAATGAAGTTCAAAATCTCACTGGAAAGATGATAAAAGAATTAAGATGTGACAACGGGAAGGAGTATATAAATTCAAGAGTGTTTCAATTTGCAAAAGAGAAAGGTATAGTAATAAAACCCTGTCCTGCATATGTACATCAACTTAATGGAACTGCGGAGAGGTACAACCGCTCATTAATGGATATGGGAAGATGTCTTCTGTCAGAAGCGAAGGTTGAAAGGAAATATTGGCCAGAGATAATAAAATCAGCTGCTTATCTTAAAAATAGAACCCTGACTAATACACTTGAAAGGAAAACTCCCTATGAAATATTCTTTAAAAGGAAAGCATCAGTTAAGAATCTAAAAATGTATGGTAGTAAAGTGTTTGTACGCATACCAGAAGAAAGAAGAAAATCAAAGTGGGACAAGAAGGCAGAAATTGGTATCTTACTTGGATATACTGACACCGGATATAGAGTATTGATGAATGATAAAGTGATAATAACTAGACATTGTGATATTATAGAAGAAGATGTGACATTATGTGGACTTGATGATGAGAACAATGAAAAGATTGAAAAAGAGAAGGCAGAAAAGGATTTGGACAAAATAAAAGAGAAAGAAAAGGATACTACGGAAGACCTGGACAAGAAAAGTGATAGTGATAGTGAATGTAATACTGACGAAGACAAGAAAGAAGAGAAAACAAAGAGAGAAGTAAAGCCACCAAAACGGTTTGATGAAGAATTTGGCTATTACTGTATAAGTGTAAACTACTGTGACGCTATGAACCCTGAAAGTTTTCAGGAGGCGGTGACCTGTCATGATTCAAATGAATGGAAAATAGCTATGGACCGGGAAATGGACAGTCTAGTAAAGAACAAGACATGGACACTTGTGGATAAGCCATCCAAGGACAAAAAGGTTATTGATGTGAAGTGGGTTTACAAAAGGAAGAGTGACAGTGAATATAAAGCCAGGTTAGTGGTAAAAGGGTTTCAGCAAATTGACTGTGTTGATGATACTTATTCTCCTGTTGCTAAAATGCCAACTTTAAAAGTCTTATTGTCATATTGTTGTCAAAATTCATTGGAAATCCATCAAATGGATGTAGAAACAGCCTTTTTAAATGGTAAAGTCTTGTCTGAAGTTTATGTAAAACAGCCAATTGGTTATGAAGATGGCACGGAACGAGTTTATTTGTTAAACAAAGCATTGTATGGTTTAAAGGAAAGTCCACGTGCCTGGTATGAATGTTTCAATAAATATCTGACTACTCTAGGCTTTCAGAGGTGCAAATATGACTATTGTCTATATTACAAACGGGAAAATGACTTGGCTGTATATATAATATTATTTGTTGATGACCTTTTGATTTGCTGTAGCGACAAAAAAGTTATAGATGACATTAAAGTTAAATTATCTGAAAAATTTAAAATGAAAGATGAAAGAAAGGCAAAGTAAAAAATTACATTGGTATAGATATTGAATATAATTATGGACAAGACAACATTCTAACTTTGAGTCAAAAACATTATATTGAGTCATTAGCTAAACGTTATGATATTGAAAATGCAAAGTTGTACAAAACTCCTATGGAAATAAACTTAAAACTAGAAAAATGTGAACTGAATGAAGATGTGAAGTATAGAAATTTGATAGGTGCACTTTTGTACATCAGCTCTGGTACTAGGCCAGATATATCTTTCTGTGTAAATTATCTGAGTGGCTATCAAAATTGCTGTGATGAGACACATTTTAGATATGCACTGCGAGTCTTAAAATATTTATTTTTGACAAAAGACCTAAAATTGAAATATTAAAAAAATTGTAATGCAGATATATTAGATTGCTTTGTTGACGCCGACTGGGCAGGTGACATAACAGATAGAAAGTCTACCACTGGTTTTGTAATAAGATTATTTGGCAATGTCATCTACTGGAAATCCAAAAAACAAAATTGTATTACAAAAGCATCCACATTTGCAGAATATGTAGCACTGTCAGAAGCGGTAACAGAAATTAAATTTTTGATTTACTTGATAAATGATGTATTTACAAAAATTTGTGAGCCAGTTAAAGTGTATGAAGATAATTCAGGTGCGATAGCAATAGCTAAATATGGAAACTTTACTAAAAACTCCAAACACATAGAGGTACATTACCATTTCATACATGAGAATGTCAAGAAGGGAATAATTGAAGTTGTAAAAGTAGAGTCAGAAAATAATATTGCTGATATCTTAACTAAGGCTTTGGAAAATGTTAAATTCATTAAATTTAGAGAAAGTTTAAATATTCAGGAGTAAAATGAGAAATAATAGACATGTTAAGTTTCTGAACTGATTTATTTTATAACAAGTTTAAAGTTATTTCTGTACTAAGAGCATGTAAGGTATTATCTTTGAAATGTGTTGCAATATAAATGTAAGGAGGCGTGTTGGTTTATGGTACATTTATACTGGCAACACGGATTGTACTTTCCTGTCTTGTTGTTTGCTAATGGCTGATCATAGCGGTGTGAAAATGTGATTCCAAACATTAAAGTGTGTTTTCATAAGTAACCAGTGTTTGATTGAAAGATATTAACAGATTCATTATCATCAAAATGTAGCAACAGCATTCCGTGCGGATCGCGTCGCAAGTGGAACGCATAAAACATCCAACGAATTTGCATCGAGCAGGTGGAAGACTCGCGGCAGATGACTACTGCAGCCTTGGGAGGTGCATTTGCTCAACTCCATACACAACTTAACATAGGTGAACATACTGTAAACGAGTAAGATTATGAAACAAAATGGGAATAATATGAAAGAAGTCTGTTTCAGCAGAAACACAATCGACCACAACCTCATTTGTCTAGCTCTAGATTTTATTTGTCAACTCCCACTGAATGCTGCCTATTTGATTTGTAACTTCAGTCTGGGCGAATTTGTAAGTTCGTGATGATGAAAATGTCAATATCAAGGTCTTATCGAATACAGTTATTGTTATATAGATTGTTTATTGATACCAACAGCCATAAAGTTAAAATAAAACAATCCAAGCATGCTTATTATAGAAAAATAAATTGTTGAGAAACAAAAGGATGCATGCTCAGCATGTATCCTTTTGTTGCATTCTGAGAAGGCATCATAGTGCTTGGAGGCATTATGTCAGCGCCGATTTTCAGTTTGCTCCAGTTCAAAATCAAATACTTTGCAAAACGAATGCTTAGATAACCTTCCAAATCCTTATCTTCAAAATAAAAATCAAAATACAGTATTATTTTGAAGGTACTAAAGTACAAGGAAACTTGTTTTTTTCCATATTTCTATATAATAAAATGTGGCAAGCTAGTAGCGTGCAATAAGGTCTCGTGTTTTTAAAATTTCACAAAACCTTTTGGAATTATTTTTTACTAATAATTCAAACATAATATTTCTCAATATTTTTTTAATAATAAGTCTTTAATAAATAACATAATCATAATTTTATGTTTTCACTAAAGATAACAGTTATCTAACAGTTATCAGATAACTTATGGTACAGTTTTTGTGTTATTTTAATTACTCGTGATAGCCACACAAGTATAAATCAACTCCAAAATTGTGGGGTTGGAGGACTGCAGCTTTCTTACCAGAACTGCAGTTTGCGGAATCGGAGATTCGGCACGGCGTATATCTATAGTGGCGGAATTATGCCTGGCTGCCAGATGACGCTCCGCGCTACGCCACGTACCTCACTAGTGGCCACTTTCCAGGACGTGTAGTGCCATTTCTGGCCCGAATTCGGGCTACACTAAGATTTACTAAATGTTGTTGAAAAAGCGCCAGCGTAAGCGCAGAAACAATTTTCAGGTTTTGTTTGTAAATGTGTATGTCTTAAAAGGACTGGGTCAAGATTGTTTTTTTTTTACTTTCGCTTTTTTAAGTAGGTAATAATAATAGCTTCCACACAAAACAGTCACAATATACTTTACAACTAAATGGACTAAAAAAAGGAACATAAAACTGGACATTTTTAAAAAAACCTTCCTTTTCTTACTCGCCTTTGTATGTGTCTTTTGTTACATTTCCTGTAACGTGTAAATTCGTGTGAAATATAACACCCATCCGGACTTGGCCCCCGTGGTGGAGTATAGCCTATACCTTCCTCGGAGAAGAGACCCATGCCTCTCGGTGGGGACAGAATGGGTTGATGATGATAACAATAATAATACCATCCTATTTTGCAATAGTTCTTGTATCTGACACATGCCTGCATAGTGCTCAATATTTATCCAGAGAAAATATCTGGGAGAGGAACTATGAACTTTCCGTCTACTCCCTCTACGACGATACCACGCATGCCTCAAAAGACCGGGTCTCTATAGACCTGTCTATGTTAATATATAAATATGTGTAACAATAATAATTTTATCCAAATATTAGGTAGGTAATAACAACTGCTATCATCACTTATTCCAATGACTTAGGGCTTATTCCTAAGACTACATGTCTTCATGTCAATCATAGACCTTCTACCGCAGTTTTGATAATCAACACAGCATTGTTCGTCAGTATTGCCGGCCAACGTTTGCCAAACATTGGCCACTGAGTCGCGAGATTGAGCATGGGCGGGGCTACAAAGCCGTCTCATCTAAATGAAAAGAAAACTCAATTACGTGACTCAGCCTAAGTTGAACAACATTACGGGTTTGTATACCTACTTATAATTATTGGTGGATTATAGAAAAGGAGAACTCAGAACGGAAAGCCTAACGTTTATGTTTCTGACTCCAATAGAAATTTGCAATTTGTACTTGAGTGAACATAATAAAACGTCGCTGTAGGCATGAAACCTCTAATAAAAAATAAAATAAAATAAATAAATAATAAATAAATCCCACCGGTATTGGCTGACAGGTCTGATTGCCCTATGTGGCATCATTTTGAGAAGATGCATGTTGGTTGATTGGTTAGTTGATTGATTAACTATAACTATATTCAGTTGATCAGTCGACTAACGAACCAATCCATTATGTTTTCAATTGCCTCATCGATATCTTTAAGGTTGGGTTAAGTTATATGGATTTTTTTGGTCCGAAATAAACTGTTTCAATTCAATTCAAATAAGTACGCAGTTTTTAAGTTACGGGGAGTAGTGATAAAGGAGACGAAAAAAAATGTTAGACGGCGAATTCACGGTTCACCGTGTTGCTGTCGCAGTAAAGTAGTTAAATCAGAGAGTCAATTGAATCTCTAGACAGTCAATCAAAGATATTCAATCAAGTCACTAGCATTTTGATTTAAATAAAGCAGCGTCGAGAACGTTTAACTATCTGACTGACCGAAAGCCAGCATGTTGATTAGTAATATAAAACAAGATGGCGGTCACGACAACAGCTGATTACTTTTAGAGTCTTTCTTTTGGCAAACGTTGTGCAACGTTGGTTTGTTGTGTGAGTGGTTTTTGTTCGGTGAAATTGTAAACATGTTGTCGACTCTGCAATGATTATTTCATTTGTTATTGTTATTTCGGTGTCATCGTGTGTTATGCTCAATGTGAAAAAATGAACAACAAATATCATTTCAAAGGAACCAAGCGCATATTGGCATAAAGCATGCGGCAGAAATAATGATACTCAATACTGCCAAAAAATTTAAATAACTGACTAAATAACGCTATACTAAATGACGCTACTACCAAAGTAGCGTTCTTATCAACGTTCCTAAAGTGGATCGAGGTCTAGGAACGTTTAGGAAACTCGTTAAACGTTTTGTTCACTCACTTGTCTGACGGAACTTTAGCGACTTGATTGAATATCGATCTTTGATTGACTGTCTAGAGATTCAATTGACTCTCTGATTTAACTGCTTTACTGTGACATCGCTACCGGGCCCGGTTCCAGGCGAGAACAGGCGGCACCAACTGCTTAACGTGCCTTGCGAAGCACGGAACCGCTCGGATAAATGCCACTAGCTTTAGTCACCCATCCCTGCAATGAACGCGCCCTATGCTGCTTAACCTTCGTGATCGTTTAAGATCACTCAGGTGGCTGGGGCTGCGAGCAATTGGTTGAGTGCTTGCTTCGTATTCAAGAGTTTGTGGGTGGTTTCGAAATTGCGATTTGCAAATTTTTGTAGCAATACCGCTAAGTAACCGAGAAGAAAACATCGTGAGGAAACCTGAATGCCTCAGTTGAATGCATTAGCGCTTGAAATTGCCAATCCATGGTGTACTCGTGTGGTGTATAGGCCAATACTCTCTCTCTCTGAGAGATGACCTGTGCCCAACAGAAGAACGTATACAGGGTGATGATTTGTACAGTTTCGTTCGACTGTGACGACAGGTGTGGTTATTTACATGATACTAAAGCAAAAAAATAATATAAAAAATTTTTTTTTGGTGAAAATCACGTAATACCGCCGGTTTTGCGGCACCGGCTGCGAGCGCGCGGGCGCACTCACCCTCCCCACTCACAATAACACGTAGCATTAGAAGTCTAGTCCTTGCAAGAACTAACCCTTTTCAGTCTAGGCAGCTCACCCTCAATCCTCCACCATCAGAACCCCGCCATACTATACATGTATACCCCCGCCGGACCCGTCAAGTGCAAACGATAGAAGCTAAGCCATATAATTTTATGATTTTTAGGTGATTTTCACAAAAAAATATTTTTTTATATATTTTTTTGCGTCAGTATCATGTAAATAACCACCCCTGAGTCGGACGAACCTGTACTAATCAACCCCCAGTATAGTTGTTAAGTTCCCATGTCACAAACTTTCGGCCGTTTATAATTCCGAGTCATTGATTTATTCCTAACACCGACCGTCCCCTTATCAAACTTAACAGCCCTAGTATTGTAAGCATAGGCGTTCATATTCTGCCTATTCCAAAGCTATGCTTACAGAGTGAAAATGGATATCAAAGGATCATGTTCGATATTGGAGCTGCGTGCCCCTGTCAAAGCACCTACAGTGGCTTCTCAGCATTCGTATCCATAACCTTAGTCTGCCCGAAATACACCTTAACCCTTTAAATAAGAGTCCTGATAGAACTACTGACATGCCTCCGTGCTTGAGTATTTATTGTCATAATCTCTTTAGAAATATATTTGTAAAAGAGGCCCGTTTCGACAGCTACCATTACTTATTATTATTATATCTTTATTTTAAAGGGCCATGTACGAAACTTAAGCCCTAACGGATATTCGGGAAACATTTGTTACAAAAAAATGAGGTTTACGCTATGATGGCTCAAAACGGAATCCCGACAGCTACCATTATGACGTAATTAGGGATGTCACAAAACAAATTGTTAACCTGAATATTCGAGTCTCACGGAAAATCGATTCTAAGTTACATGAGACTGGTTTTGTTTTTAAGTTATAATATGAAGTGATACAACAGAAAACAACAACTGAGTTCTGCAGCAAAAATAATACAAATACTTAGATTTATAGATTAAAATGTTTATTGACTTTCGTCGGCAGAAGAGTCCGTCGGACTGTCGTCACCTGTACTTACGATTAATTAATTGTCAATAAATTATCAATATTCACGTCCCTGTCAAAATCTGTCTTTATTATATTTCTGGGTTTTTGAACCACTTTTGCCCAGTCTTCCTTTGTTATTTTTCCACAAGCTTCCTCGAATAATGACATCATTTTTTTGTGGAGAACGGTCGCTTAGTATTCTTGCGTGCTGCGTAGCCTGTATAAATTTTTTTTTTATACATATGTCTAGTAACGTAAAAAAACAGTAGGTAAGTACATTTTCTAAATTGTTGTCACTCCACTGTGATAAAACGTAAGTTAAATTAATCTGCTATAATGGCCTGTCTAAGAACGAATTTCGTCCTAAGCTGGCTTTCACATAAACTGATAAATAAATAAGTAATAAGTTTATATAATAATAATAAGTAATAAGAATACTGACCTTTAACTTGAGCCCAAATTAACTCAATGGCATTGTATTGATGGTACGGCGGTGTTCTTATGATGGTATGTCCGTGCTCAAGTGCCAGTACGTCAATTTCATGACTCAGTTTTGGTTTATTTTCTTTTACCAATTGAAATAACACCTTTAATAAGTGTATGTCGGGTTCAATGCTATTTCTTTGCAACCACGCCACTAAATCAGCTTTTTTATTTGCTTGAGTGGGTGGTTTATCAATTTGTACGGAATGGTAGGATGCATTGTCCATAATGATGGTAGATTGATTGGAGAGGTTTGGGAGTAGAAATGTTGTAAACCAATCTTTAAATTTATTTGCGTCCATTTCTTCGTGGTATTTCTTTGCGCTCTTCGATTCGATTCGATTTTATACGGGATCGGATAAACTCGGTGAAAATTTACCATTAAATTGTTACAGCACTACTGTTTAAAAAGAGAAAGGCTGAGAACGCAACTATTTTTCATACGTTTCGTAGCAATACAAAATTACATTTTAATTTGGAATTAATTGAACAGAAAAATAAAAGAAGACATATTCTTGCATATTATTCAACGCTCGAAAAAGAAGAGCGATTTGGTAATCCAAAAAGAGAATGATTGTTTTTATAATGTTTTGTTGATCTCAAACGTAAAGTTTACATTTTACATTCTATGGTCATTGTAGCTGTCCAAACGGGCCTATTATATTTTGACGACTTTAGTTTCATGAACTTATTCAGTCAATTCCGCTGAAATAATTGAATAGGAAAAAGTTACCTATTTTCTGCTTTTATCAAAGAATTGTTTTTGTTTTGCATGCGGAGGTATTTAAGGTTTTGTTTGCCTACGACGTTTGTGTAAAAATAATAATACTGTCAATGAACCCCGAAGTTTTGAAAAAACTTACCGAAGAATTTTCTTAGAAAAAATGTACGAAATCAAGCGTAGAGCACGAGCCTGTCCACTTAAGAGTGTGTGGGTAATGAGTGTGAACATCACCCATCAGAGTCACCTATACCAAGAGACCACGGCCTAGACTCTGCTAATGCATTGTATTACAATGACAGTTGCATTAACGCCTCTATTTCATTTCATTGCAGCTTCAAGTCAACGCGCGCACGTGTATCTATAATTCTAGGCGACAATAAAATTTAAAACGTGACCCGACCATTAACAGTCATAGAATTATAATGCACTAACAGAATCAAGGCTCTATTTACTTTCCTACTCTCCATAATGTGACCGGCGCGGGCTTGTTTCGTAGCAACGGTTTGAAATTAGAAAGCTCCGAATTCAGCCCGAATTTGAGACCTAAGCACTAGTAGGTTTGTTGGGCCAAACACTGGTCAACATTAAGCGTCGCCCGGGTATGTTTTGATAAGTGTTTATCCCAGTTTTAGTTGTTGGTATTCCTTAATTACATCTGGCTGGTCGGAAGGCAACGTTAATTGCTGCCCCTACACGGAAACGTGACATAAACTCTGACCCTTCCTCCTTCAAAGGTATTATTAATCGCAAATGCTCACTTTCACCTTAATGTCCAGTTTAAGGTCAAGTGGCTAGGTACGAGTACTTTTGGGTAGGTATCAATGTCATTACGCGGTAACGTTATTTATTTGGAGACTAACCCATTTAGCTACAACCTTGACGTTGATCAGTTCAAATTCAAATATTTTATTCGCAATACAAACAAAATGTTTACTTTATGAACGTCAAAGTTGTTTGTTCGTCAAAGTTTGCAGTTTTCCTCTGTTTTCTGGTGTGTATTTTTTTTACCAATAGTCAAATCTTGATATCTACAGTCCCAATCGATTCGGCATATTTGTGCAAGTGTTAATTGGCCTAAATTCAACAAAAAAAGAACTAAAATATCAGTAATAAAAACTGAAATAAAATATAAACTTAACAGATTTTTCACATGTTTTAAGACCTGTGAAACCCCAGAGCAATAATTTTATGGCTTTATTTTCCTCTTTGTTGTTCAGTCCTTGTCTCACTGTGCATTTCATGATATAAATTAAATTCAATATAATTTGAGGTAAGTTCTTCATTGTTATATTAGCCATTCAGATAATCCTTTTAAGCCAAAGAGCTCAGATTTCAGGTATAAATTCGGAGGTCAAACGCTAATTTATGGGGAATTCAATAGTGTTCATTCTTATTAATAGAGTCGTTTTAGTTTTCTTATATAATTACTTTTATTACTTGTTTATGTATAAACTGAACTTAATGCCTCAGCAAATGTACTTGCATTATCTAAAAAGCGTGTTTTATTCGCTGTTTGATCCCTTAAAGTTTATGTTGTTGGCAATTTCGGTAGATTACTTGTCGACGCTTGGAGCCCTAAAATTTTATTAGGCGGCCGAAAAATCATAGCGTGCTATAATGCAGGTAATATATTTTTTCAATTTATCTAAACATCTTGTTTTATAACTCAATAACAGTCAGGACGTTAATAGATTTAGCACGTCAATTAAAACTTTTTACGGGGAGGTGTGACGGAAATGTGTTCGTTACATTTAATCTTGTTATTTTTCACGCTACGACTCGCAAATAGCAATGTTAGTAACTAACTGTAGATAATTGGACGCACTTGTGTAGATGAAAACTCAGTTGAGATACCTACGACTTTTTCTGGCTTGAAATAAATTTAACTAGGTAATTGCTAAACAAATACAATGAAGCTACGATAAAGTAGCAAGTTGCCAAATCGGTGGCTAAGGCTCCATACAATACATTTCCGATCGGCCATTGCGAGGTAGTTTTAAACTAAAACTTTCCTAAGCACTACTCGTTAGTAACATAATTGGACGTTAGTGTAGCAAAAAGGTTCCAACCCACACAAAGTGAGTTTTGAGATATTTGAGATTTTAGGTTTAAGCTGATTTACGCTCTCCTTACATGAGGGTTGACTACCATGTGCCATAACTTTGCACATCCTTATCGGATCGCTATGCAAGTAATAGATTCTGAAAGTATAGAGTATAGTGATCACTTTGATATATTTAACTCAAAAATGACCATGTTGTGGGTTGGAATCATTTTGGTAAACAACGTCCAATTATGAAATAAATTACTCAGATTACTGAAATTAAGTTTTTCCAGTGGACCCTCGATTTTGACGGGTATGCAAAGGCTGAGAAGTCAGACGATTGAGGTCAAAGGCTTTTCCATGAATATACCTCGTCTGGCTTGACCGTTGTTGTTGTTGTTGTTACACTTTATTGCACAAAGAAAAAATACATAATATGACTAAATAAAAGTTTTCTGATAAAATATACGTGCAAAGGCGGACTAAAGAAATTTCTTCCAGCCAGCCTAGAAATTTTGGAATGTTAAAAAAAGAGCGTAGATAGATTAGAGGTAGGGCAGATAAGATAAGATAAGATAAAAAAGTATTTATTGCCTCATCAAATAAAATAAAATAAAAAATAAAATAAAATAAATAAAGTAAATAAAATTTAAACAAATTATGGACTAAACTAGGTTTACAATAAGGCAAAAGGTAGTGGCTCAGCTGGTGCTAACCCGGACAGCAGCGGGTAGCGCTGGTTTTCAGCCACTGCCTTCTCCCTGTGATGTTGTGCGGGAGTAAGGTAAAGAGGGCTTAAAACAGTCGACTAATAGTAATATGAATAAAGTGGAAACGTCTACATTCTGTTAAAGTATTGTCGTGCGATTACACGATCGCGTCGATTTGATTTCATTGCCGCTTTAATCGAGCTTTCTAGGCGTCAATGGGATAAAAACATGACACATACGTGAAGGAAGGGCAATCCCGTTATTGTGCTGTATAAAGATTTAACAGAATGCAGGCGTTGTTAGTCAATTAAAGGATCTAATCTGCCTATCAACTTCAGCAAGGTATTTGCATTAGAGTTTAAATATTTACTTATTTAAAGTAAATGTATTAGTGATAGATAGGTAGGGAACACTTTATTGTAGGGACATAAAAAAGAAGACTATAGTCCAGTTTTTAATTCCAGTCAGTAAAATGACATTTGCGATGTGACCAGGTTTTGGAAGAAAAATAATAGGGATGTACACAATCGACATAAAATAAAGACTAAGGTTGTATCACTTCTTTCTTTCGTAGAATTCGCTCCCAAAATCGTGTTAGATGAATAAAAATTATCAATGAGCCGTTTTCAGAAGAACTAAAAAAAAAAATATTACGGCTGTCAAAGGAATGCAATTTTGGACCTCAGCCCAATAGCCATGTGTGATACATCATAAAATAGGTCTCAGCGAGCTGAACAAAAGTTACTATGACGCTAACAGCCAAATGTTTGTCCTTTCGGAGTTATATTCTATTAAAAAAAACTAACATTTTCAATAAAATATCTAACTCTCAAAATAATGTCTATTAAAAAGAAAAAAAATCAACCACGAAGTTTTTATGATTCATGCAAATATTTTTACAAAGAACCTACTATAATCTGTTTCAATAACAGATTTAATGATTTGATTCAATTGAGTTAGGTTTGGTTCCATTTCATTTCATCTCATTAAATTTCATTTTCATTTCATATCAATAAAAAAAAATTACTGAAGACTTGGCTGTATGGGCTAGTTCCCTTTGCCTACCCAGAATTGGTGAAGAAAAAAAAATCTCTTTTACGGTTGGCGCCATTTTCCAAAAAATTTCTTTATTAAATTGCTTCATTTTTTCGCAACTGTATTAAAAATAGTTGTTCAGTACACGTGCGGAACCGTCATTGCAACTTGTTCCGACTGTCAACCCTCGCCTTCGGCTGCGCCTCGGCTCGGGTAGACATTTGTCGGAACTCGTTGCAATGAAAGGCTTTCCGCACTTGTAATTAAATATACTATTTTTTTTAGTTCATCTGAAAACGGCTCATTGTTAGTATGCTGTGGTCATAATAATATGCATGAATAATAAATACATCTCGAACTTGACGATTTGTTACCGCGATGTTCGATGATTAACATTTCTGACGGCATAAATCCCAATCTCGGCATAACGCTAATCCAGGCGCAAGGTGCTAATCTTGGTACTAATTCAGAGTACAACTGCAATGAGGGCTTTTCAAAGCGTCATTAAAAAAAAATAGTACCGCAAATTACCGATAGATGGTGCTGATGTCATTACATCACTGTACCTTATCTGTGGTTCCTGTCCTATGTTTTTACAAAAATGCACAATGCATGGGCTAGTCATGAGCAAAGACAATAATTCACGTACGTATGTAATAAACAAAGTAAAAATACTTCGATAACTTTCAAGTTTCAACAGTTTCGAAACAAAGTCTAGTTTAGATCACAGAATTCACAGACTACAAAGAGATGTTTAGACTATCACAGATTAATAATCATAAACCAAATAACCCCATTTTACTTCCAAGTAAAAATTGTTTATGTTACGTAGGTGATTTTTTTAGACTTAAAGTTGTAAAATAAATAAATGTATACGATTCAGTTAGTTCTATCTCGTCATAGTCAGAATAAAATTCTAAAACTCAAAACTTGTTTTTCATTTACAATATGTTTTTATTATTTAATTACATAATCACCGGGTTGAAATCCTGTGACAAAAAAATAAGAATACGTAAAAAGATTTACTTAAAATTAAAAATATGGTGGTCACTCTGTTCCTTTTTTCCTCTGTGCTAATATTTAATTTGTTGATTCAATTCAAAAAGAAAATTGATTATAACGTTAAATCGACAGATTGAAAACATCACTATTTTAACTGGCAGCCCTTTTCCAATTCTAAATGTCATTTTACTGACTGGAATTAAAAAACGGACCTTACAGTCTGTAAGCTTTTAGAATATACCTCGGGCTCTAGAGTAGGGTTCGGTTTTCGCCGTATATATATATATTTATATCGGTACGTTGATCGAGTTCTGATTTCGAAATTAATTGTCATATAAGTTCCGATTTCAAAATAAGTGTCATATTAGTTCCGATATTTCTATTGCACGAATATATCCGATTCTATCCGATTGTAGCCGAGGTATATTCTAAAAGCTAACAGACTATACACAGGTATTAGATAGTTAGGTAGATAGTTTTTTGGTGCGCGTTTTATATGCAGTAAATTATTAAAGAAGAATAATGGAGTCTAGCGATCGTTTATAGACTTGGCGCGTACACCGTATGTGGACAGTATTGTATATATTTCGGGCACCATGCCCAGTTCTTATGAAAAAGTATATCCTTGCGATTAAAATTAAATCAGCCTTCCTATTTATGAATAAATAGTGATGTTATGTATGTACGCTGTTATGCATGTACATACTATACAGGCAATCGTACGGGTGAACAAAATATCGTACCGCACATGTGTGAGCCTGAGGTACATATTCATACATTATCTGTAAGCGGTCATTTGAGCGCATGTTAAATAACCGCTAGTGCGTTTCAATCTCACTTGACATAATCACTCTCATTCCGGTCTAACCTAACATTATGCAGGCTCAGACTGCAGTTTGATGTGAAAATACTGAAATTGAAACTTCAACTTCGTAATGATAGACTCCTAGTAAATGATGATTTCATCATTAACCCATTATGTTCCCACCGAGGAGCACGGGTCTCTTCCCTGAGGAAGGTATAGGCCATACTCCACCACGGGGGCCAAGTCCGGATTGGTGGAGGCTTGTAAGACTAGTGGCTGCTCTTAGAAGTTTTCAAGCCTCGTAAGGCCTCTCACTTAGCTTAACAACTGCCATCTTTCGATGGCAGCTGACACCAACTGCTTAACGTGCCTTGCAAAGCACGGAACCGCTCGGAAAAATGCCACTAGCGTTAGTCATAGACGGTCGACACCCATCCATTCACTGAACACGCCCGATGTTGCTTAACCTTAGTGATTGCTTAAGATCACTCAGGCGGCCGCAGCTACGAGCGATTCGTAAATGCTGATTGGGTTACTCGTAATTTTGGTAAGGAAGTCAGGGGATGACTTGCCAGTATTCCACTCGCATAAGCACCGGCAGCTGCTGGGGAGATACGATAGCTACTGACGGCTTTCACCGTCATTGTTGTCTGCTCTCTACGTAGTTACGTAAATGATCGCGCCGAAAATTTGCCACAGTGTGCTTCATGTGCGGGGAATGGAGAAGACTTGTACAGATTACGTACGCACCATTAGCTGTTCTACGCTTTGTGCAAGCTCGCCCCGCTCGAGCACGCCTGGCGGCGGATTGCTGTACATCAAAAGGGCTGTGGTCGAGAAACAGACGGCTTACTGAAAGCTCTTCGACAAATAGTGGATTAAGCTGAAAATTCAACGACATCTGTATATCAACAAACATAAATAATCATTTATAACATATTTGCTCGTAAAGTGGTTGTAATTACACCAATTTCAATATCGTAATGTATCTCATTACGTACTTGTGCGACAATGTAATGTAAAAGGCACGTGTTTTTTTTTAATAAAGTTTTAAGATACTCCGTCTAAAAATGAACGATACTTTTAAAAATCTTAGCAATGAGGTTTTATGTCAAGAAAGTGGTCAATATTTTATGAATAAAATTAACTTTGGGAAATAAAATATAACAAATAAACATTTAACTCTTTAATTTAATTAATTTTGACAATAAATTACAACCATTATTTATCTGTAACAAAAACACAAAAATATTAATATACTTTATTAGTAATACTTGCTGTTTTTGTACCTTTGCCTAAAAAAAAAAAGTTGATGCGCGCGCATCGCTTATTTGTGGACAAGTAAAAATAAATCCGCGCGCTTTTTCTTTTCACTGTATTGTTTTTATTTGAAAATGTCGTCAAGTAGTGATGAATTTATTAATTTGACACCGCCACAAGTCTTAAACGTGGCGAAAAAGGCTACTCTAAGCCTCTTGCCTGAAAAATCGACCGATAGATACTTACAAGCCTATCAAAATTTCATCTTATGGAAAACAAGCCAAAATGCAAATTCATTTTCAGAAAATGTGTTTTTAGCCTATTTCATGGAACTTTCTCAAAAATATAAGTCAAGCTCATTGTGGTGCTACTATTCAATGCTAAAAAGCACTATGAAAACAAACCATGGTATTGATATCAAGTCATACTCCAACTTGCTAGCATTTCTAAAAAGACGCTCAGATGGCCATATGAGTAAAAAGTCGAAAGTATTTTCGGCTGACAATATCAAGACGTTCCTAAAAGAAGCTCCGGATTGCCGATATTTAGCAACAAAGGTCAGTTGAAACTAAATAATTGTGATTAATTTCTTTCACTTTCTTTTATAACTGCTTTAACAATTAATTAAAGATTTATTCGTTTAACAAAGTCAGAGTTTTTAATTTCCTCGTAAATATGTTATAAAACGTCGTATGACATACGTGCGCTTTGAAAATTACAGCCTCTGCTTCCTTATAGCCCTCGCCGATGGCTCGGGCTAGTAATATCGCCTCGGCTGTAATTTTCAACTTACCGCACTTATATCATAATGTACTATTACGTACAGGCACTAATATAGCTTCTGGTCCCACACTACGACACCCTGTGTCGTAGGAACCAGAAACAGTGACATCACAAACATGTTAACATCCATGGGTTTTTTTGTCTCTAGCCGGGGTTCGAACCAGGAATCTCTCGCATGGAAGGCAGATGCGCTAACCGCTATGCCACAGAGGTAGTCAAAAATGAAAGTTGCATACAATAAACGATGCACTTATATATGTACATGCCTGCATAACAACACTCCGCAATGACAGTAAAAAAAATGACAGTTCTACCGCTAAACTTCGGTATGTCCAAATCAACTGTGCGTCTAACAATGGATTGCTTGCAGGAAATGGCCAATAAAGGACCTTGAACGAAAAAGCTCTTATTCGTTTAGAAGAGTGCGATTTCGAAACATACATAGCTTAACACCTAACTTAACGCTTGATGATTCTGACAAGTTATGATCAATAGCAAGGCATGCCATAAACATGCATGTTGATTGAGCCACATTGTTATTTCGGATGAAATTAAAACAATTTCGTAACGCGGCTTGCCCAGCCGACCACGGACCAATTGAAACCCATCCCACAAATATATCGAGAGCAAACATTGCTTTTTGATCGTAAAAACTCTGTATTTTTATTGTTTTATTTTTACTGCTCTATCTTTCATGTATTCCGCATTACATTAATTTTATCGTTGGACGGTATCGATTTGTTATCAAAAAGGCATTATACACTTATCCATTTACAAACAGCCAGCCGGGAAAAAGTGAACACTGAAAGCGCAATGGAGAGGAGAAAATTCGTTTTCAATACACAGGTGTTTCATTTAGTTTTCGTCGCGAACTCATATTTTGTTCGCGCGATTCGATTAAAAGTTTCCCAATAGCAGACACTCGCTCTATTTACCGGTAACTTCATCTGAGTGGGTCTCTGCGCGGTGCGACCGCATCATCGGGCGGACCACTGCGCGCCCTATGCGTTGGCGAAAACCAACTCGCACCTTTTCTGTTCGTTTTAACACACTTTTGTTAGATTTTGGTAATACGTATAATACCTCACTCACTTTGTACCTCGTCACTCAAAAAAGTGTCAAGTGCTGTGTCCTTAGGCATTGTTTGAATCGTCCGTAACGGATGCGAAGGCCTATGATGATGATAATACCTAGACTGGATAAGATAGAAACTATTAATTTGTTAAACATTAGTAAGGTATACGGTGTTACAAAATATTATGTATAAAATGATAATCTAAGTCATATTTTTGCACATTTATAGCAAATGTATGACTTGAATTAAACACTTATAATAGGGTGGCATCGCTCGTAGCTCCGGCCGCCTGAGTAATCTAATGATCGTTTAAGATCACTCGACGAAGGTTTAGCAACATAGGGCGCGTTCAGTGCATGGATGGATGACCGCCTATGACTAAAACTAGTGGCATTTTTCCGAGCGGTTCCGTGCTTTGCAAGGCACGTTAAGCAGTTGGTGACGACTGCCATCTAACGACGGCAGCCGTTAATCCAAGTCAGAGGCCTTAGAGCGGCTTGAAAACTTCAGACAGTAAGACCAGCCTCTAGTTTTACAAGCCTCCACCAATCCGGACTTGGCCCACGTGGTAGAGTTTGGCCTATACCTTTCTCAGGGAAAAGACCCATGCCCCTCGGTGCAAACATAATGGGTTGATGATGACGGTGTTACAGAATGTAATGTAAGTCATAATCATAATCTAAGTCATAATGTTGCGCATATGTAGCTAATGTATGATTTGAATTAAACATCTATAATAGGGTGGCAATGTAAATGGTTTGCTTGGTACTGAGCCTTTCAAACAAAGATAATAGAAAACCTCAGTGTAAATGTATTGATTTGAACGCACGTTTGAAGGATGATATACACCAGCGCGACCGCGGTCAGTGGTACGGTGGCGCGTATGGTGGCGGTCGCGGTCGCGGTCACTGTGGCGGTGGCGGTCCATACAAAATATTACTACCGTAAGTGACGTGTGTATGGACCACCACCACGGCCGGGACCGCGTTGGTGTATTTTATCCTTTATTTATGATTAAAAGAATAACTAAGTTGAATAAGACGTGGAATTATTTGTTTTTGCCTACGAAACTTCTAACAACATTGTTAAGTCCAATTTCCGTAGCCGCTACGCCGTAGTCATTGAAGCATTGGTAGCTCTAAAAATATAGTTACGTAAAGATATTATTATATTTTTTTATTCCAAATAACTTCATTCTAATTTAAGAAAAAAACCTTCAGAAAAAACCTTAATAAGTATTATTAAGTGTGTAGCGTGATTAGGAAACGTTGTGGACTGAAAGAGTATTGGGTTGTTTTCGGAATGTTGGTATGGACAAGGAATGTTGAGAATAAATTCCTTTATTCTCAACATTCCTTGTCCTGCTTCTCAACATTCCTTTCTTTCGTTGCTCTTTCTTCCGAAAGAGCAACGAAAGAAATATGTCAACACAAATAGTTGATGTGTGTGTAATGTGTATCTATATATATATAAAAGGAGAAGCTGACTGACTGACTGACTGACTGACTGACTGACTGACTGACTGACTGACTGACTGACTGACTGACTGACTGACTGACTGACTGACTGACTGACTGACTGACTGACTGACTGACTGACTGACTGACTGACTGACTGACTGACTGACTGACTGACTGACTGACTGACTGACTGACTGACTGACTGACTGACTGACTGACTGACTGACTGACTGACTGACTGACTGACAGACTGACTGACTGACTGATATATCAACGCAGTGCCTAAACTATAAGGGTTAGAAACTTAAAATTTTGCACACGAGTTTCTTTTGTAACAAAGGGGAGCACTAAGAAAGTATTTTTGAAAATTCATCCTCTAAGGGGGTAAAATGGGGGTTCAAAGTTAGTATGAAACTTTGAAATTTTTGAAGTTATTCAAATGAAATTTGGTACGAAGGTTCTTCATTTAAAATTATGAAAAACGTGTAAAATAGTTTTTTTTAAATCATCCCTTACGGTGGAAAAAGGAGGGTGAAAACTTAGTATGAAACTGTGGCGTTTTTGAAGTTATTCGAATGAGATTCAATATGAAGGTCCTTCATTAAAAGTTATAAAAAACATGTAAAATAGTTTTTCGAAAATCATCCCTTAAGGGAGTAAAAGGGGGTGCAAAGTTAGTATGAAACTTTACCGTTTTTGAAGTTATTCGAATGAATTTCAATATGAAGTTCTTTCATTAAAAGTCATGAAATACCTACATGTAAAATAGTTTTTCAAAAATCATCCCTTAAAGTTAATATGAAACTTTGCCGTTTATGAAGTTGTTCGAATGAAATTCAGAATGAAGGTCGTTCATTGAATGTCTTGAAGCACATGTAAAATAGTTTTTTAAAAAGCATCCCTTACGGTGGAAAAAGGAGGGTGAAAACTTAGTATGAAACTTTGCCGTTTTTGAAGTTATTCGAATGAGATTCAATATGAAGGTCTTTTATTGAAAGTCATGAAAGTCGTGTAAAGTAGTCGTTCGAAAATCATCCGTTAAGTGGGTAAGAGGGGGCTGCGAAGTTAGTATGAAAGCTCTTTCGCATGCGCTAGAAGTATCCTTATCTTATTTGCAAACACTTTACTCAACTAAAGCCCACGCGGACGTAGTCACGGGCAACAGCTAGTTTAATATATATGTGCACTTATGTAAGTAAATACGTTATTTTCGCGTAAAATGGACGTATTCACCTTACATTAATCAAAATGATGCTTATTACTGAAACTTTTAAAGGCTACCCAAATTGCACGAAGGTGAACCGGGCAAAAATGTCACTCTCAATAGACTATATTCAACCTGCTATGTAAAAATGTAAACGTGTTATTCCAGAGGTGAGGAATATGTTTGAATAATGGATATGACTACGCAAACTGGAAAATGCTATTATTAAGTCTGTTCCATGTAACAACCGGGTTCTCGGGTGGGTGTTCGCTATGTTATATAATCTCACGTGATTGAAGAGCACATAGTTTTTTTGTTCGAACAGCAACGGGAAACTAGAAAATAGACACTTGAATCAGTTTTCACAAGAGTGGCACTACTGATGAAAATCTTTGCAATGCCTGGTCCCAATAACTTATCTACAGATAACTGACAGTTTACTGTCAACGCGATATTGAAATGTTCCGCTTTTATTCTCTATTGAGTGGCCTATCACTCACGTTGACAGATAACTGTCAGTTATCTGTAGATAGGTTATTGAGACATCTAATTACTGATACACTTACAAGACTTTTTGTCAAGCTCAGCGACTCAGAGGAAAACCTGGACAACCTCCTCCGACAAGAAGTTAAGTAAGTGTATCCGGAATAAGGTTTATAACATCTAGTGCTCGCAAAGTTTATGATGAAGGTCTATATAAACCTAATTTACTTAAAGAAAAGTACTGGGCTACTATTTGAGGCAAATAGTTGCTCAAAATCTTTAGAATTTGGCAACAATGATCATGTCACCCTAGAACATTATGATACTTGTAAACGGCTTGTTTTATAAATTAATCGAGATGTACTTGTACATGTCAAACTATCAAAGTTGAAGTACAAGCCTCTTCACACAGTCATGCACGGCCATTAGACATGGTCACGGCCAGGCTGCCTAGTTGATCTAGCTGTATCATGTCTGATTGCCAATCCGTAGGTCGTGGGCTCGATTCCCACCGGGGGCCACCGTATATCTACCCTAATGGGCCAAGTCTGGGTGAAATTTCGGGTTTTTTTTTAATTTTTCGGTTTGTGCTATCCTTGCCTGGTTACATAGAGTATCCTAGTTCCAGTTCAGGACAAGTGATTGTATTGTGTGGAACTTGTTATTATTTATTTTTCAAAAAAGTGGCTCGCTTGTCGCTTATACATACATACCTCCATAACGGATCTTATTGCGATAGTTTTATAGATAAACTTAATCACCTCATGACTTCGTGATACATACATACGTGATACGTGATACACTTCAGGAAATTAAGAACCGGCCATTAACAAATATAATAGCTAAATGTATTACTAACTATATACATTTTGTATGGTATTGACGAAATTAGACTAAATGAGTGGGTGTGAGCCACAGGCTATAATCAGATCTCACTAACAATTGTGTTGTCAGGCGGTTTATCGCAAAAGAGACTCACCGCGTCTAAGGATTGTAGCAATAAAATTGTTTTATTATAATACTAGACGAAAACCCGGCTTCGCTCGGGTAAAATGTAGACGCAAAATAATATTCCACTATGTTTTTTTATATGGTGACGCCTCTGTATTTATCAACCACCAGTAGATATAAATCTCTTAATACATTCAGATACAGCTCACACCTGCATCCTAGAGGAGTAGGCAGAGACCACGGACTGTCACCTGCCACTATCCTGACAAATCACTTTCGCTTCATCGACATCCATTAGTCGTTGCATGTACCCACATCGGTTTCGGGTACTTTTAATCTTGCTCTTTGCTAATACATCCCCTATTTGGTCGAAGTATGTCCAACCGGCCCTTCCAATCACATTCGCCCGATATATTTGCTTTGTCAGTCTTTCTTCGTTCATCCTCTCCATATCTCCAAACCAACGCAACATTCCTTTTTTTCAATTCTAGTCACTCACTACATCCTCTTTCTCTACATCCTCGGTCTCTGATCACACTATTACGTATTCTGTCATTCAAAGTAACACCACACATATTTCTTAAGGATCTCATTTGTACTGCACTAATCCTACTTTCATGATTCTTTTGCCATACCCAAATCTCGCTACCATGCTTACATCAGTATTGGAACCAGCACACTATTACGGATAGCCAATCTTGCTCTTTTGGACATGTTCTGGCTACTCATGAAGGAATGCAAGGCGAAAATCGGATACTTATCATAACTTTGTCATGGGTACCTCATCACAAATTACTAAATGAGCTTCCTTCATAAACTTAACAGCTAGTGAATCTAATGACGTATGAGACGTAGAATCCACTTGGCTAATCAACTAAAAACAGCTCCCTCTCTTTGGCTTTACAGCTTTTAGTTTTGTATTGACCACATGTTTTTCTTCATAATTTTAATTTTTGGTATTTTTCTTATCTAGTGGCTTTTTCATTTCAATAAGTTTATTGGTACCTAACTAAGCAAAACAATAAAGATCAATTTATGACTTTGATTTCCTTTTTCAATTATTTTTCAGACCCTTCCAAAACTCAATGTCAATTATTGTCTTCCCTCCCGCCCTCAGAAGAAGGACCTTCTTCTGAGCTCCCGCCAATGAAAAACACCACAGATTACTTACTACACCTTCTCAGTTGGCACAGATTATAATAACCTTTTTGGATGCCACGGTATTCCACACACCATGAAGTTAACAAATTAGATCAAAGGGCCGGTTTAGATTATCTTAGTGTTTAGGAGAGTGTTTTACTTTACACTCTGTTGCAACATTATGCTGAATCGGGCCCATTTTGGGGGCTCAACCTTTAACGACCTCTGTGGCGTAGTGATTAGCGCATCTGACTACCACGCGAGAGGTCCCGGGTTCGAATCCCGGCTGGGGACAAAAAAAAATCCCAGGTCTTGGATGTTTACATGTTTGTGACGTCGCTGTTTCTGGTTCCCACGACACAGGGTATCCTAGTGTGGGGCCAGAAGCAATGTATGTGCCTGTATGTAAATGTAAATTATTATTTTCATGTTGTACAGTTTATTTATTTTTATGCTTTCTGTGTTATTTTTTTATTATTGTACGCATTCTGTGTGTGTGTGTTTTTTTGTTTTGTTTTGAGTATCAAATAAATAAATTTTCTTTCTTTCTTTCTTTTTTTCTTTCTTTCTTTCTTTCTTAAGGAGAGTACTTTTGTAGAAACGTGTAAGCGCTACTTGCTTTAGTACGTTTTACGGTATAGTACGCTTCTAGTTGCCTTTCAATTAGAATCAAAATAGAATTGGGTTCTATTGTTCTATCCAGTAACACCTGAGCGCGTTACTATCCTCGTTAGTTATCTGTGTATAAACTAAAAATTTAGTGAGAACTTTAGGAGAGTGCGCAAGTGACTCATGACGGGTGCGTGTTGTTTTCATTAACTCGAATTATCAAACTTACTTATGTGTTCCATTAAAACTCATAGTAATTTGAGTAGGATAGCGCATATTTCGCGACGTTGACGAAGTGACACTCTACTGGAAGAAATATAAACGTTCACTCGAACGTCTAGTAATGTACTAATGCACTTGCCTCTCTAATTGTATTATAGCACTCTCCTAAACACTAAAATAATGTAAACCGGCCATAACAGTTCACAATGAAAACTTGTGACACTAACACAACAATGATGACATTGACATGTTTACTTAGCAACGCCATTGTTGAATTTAATAATTTTTATATTGATGCTGCTCGATGATACGAATTTTCCGCCCATATGTTGTCGACTCAGGTCAACTATTTTTTTACGCTCTTTCATTTGGTATGCATATCGTTCGAGTCTACCGTAGACCCGAACGAAATTATTAAGATAGATATTTCTGCTTTGTGGTTTTCTCAGTTTTGTCTCTATTTTGGTCATTGATGTATATGTCAGTGTTGGTCTAATAAATGTATTTCTTCGTCATTTTCTTCTCAACTGGTCCGTTTTGTCAACCGTTGCCAACTTGCCACACACAATCGATCACAGAAACTTCAATGGATTAAACGTATGTTTCTTTTGAATTACCTGAATGTTTTTGGTTTAAACGTCTATAAGTATAATGTTAAAAATACATGATGGAATAAAGTGTTTCTATTTTCAATCGACTTCAAAAAAGAGGGAGTTTCTCAGTTTTTTATATTATGTTACTCAAAGTTACGTGAACCGATTTATGATATATGATGATATGATGATGGGATCCTAGGGAAATGGAGGGAACTTTTTAAATTTTGAAGGCACATTTGAAGCATCACTCAAAATACTACAGTGCTAAAAACAGAAATACAATTATTGAAAAAATACGACCTTTAAATTCACTGTAGATAGTGTAAAAATATATTTTGGAGTCGGTGCCCGAAATTGATATGCTGGTAAAACCTACATCAAATTTAAAGGTCATACTCGTTTAACTTATATCTCATTTTTTAGTGCCTGTTGTGTTTTGAAGTTGGTTAATATTTCATACTAGCTTTCGCCCGCGACTCCGTCCGCGTGGACTTTAGTTCAGAATTTCACCACATTTAGACCACATTCTTTATACCTCCCATACAAATTTTGGCAACCCTTTTCACCCCCTTAGGGGTTGAATTTAAAAAAATCCGGTCTTATTCATTACCTACATTTTATATAGACCCTCTGTGCAAAATTTCAGCTTCCTAGGTCCAACGGCTTGGGCTGAGCGTTGATGAGTGAGTCAGTTAGTCAGGACTTTGAATTTTATTTATATAGATAGATTTAAAAATAAACAAACAACTTCGACCTTATCACATTTTGTAGACATGATGGCGTTCCGTTGCGGCCGGAAGCTCTCACTAGAGTGTACCCAATTAGGAAGGACGAGGAGAATCTTAACAACTGGATTACATTACATAACTGAGTCCATGTATTGCCTAGCTTATATATAAGGACAAACAATGCTTAATGCATTACATTTTTTTTACATTTACATACAATGCTTCTGGCCCCACACTAGGATACCCTGTGTCGTGGGAACCAGAAACAGTGACGTCACAAATATGTAAACACCCAAGACCTGGGTTGCTTTTTTTTTCGTCCCCAGCCGGGATTCGAACCCGGGACCTCTCGCATGGTAGGCAGATGCGCTAACCGCTGCGCCACAGAAGTCGTCAAAGAAGAAACGCAAAATCTATGTTCGCGTAGGATTCGAATGAAAGAAAACTGTTCCACTGGGACACAAGATGAATTATATTCATTCTGTTGCGCAAAAAAACCAAAGATCTATTGATTACCGTGAGTTTGACAGCGATGTGCCAGTAAAAAGATCACTGGTTTAATATTTTCGACGTTATTTCGCTTACAAATTAAAATTTTATCTTGATTCACGTCGATGGCATCAATGCACGTTGCATATTCGGTACAGACTTCTGATTTTGACAAGTGCATTGTGCACTCATCATGCCGTGACTATGTGAAATATTCAGCCCCATTTGCATACCTAGCGCTGAGCCGAGTATGGATAGGCCCTCAATGCAATTTGTAAGTACAGTGTGTTTCAAATTCTCAGTCATGTTTAAGAATGTTTCAATGTTTAATATTTTTACCTGTAGAATGTTTGGTGGGCCGACCGGCGCTGTATACCAATGGTTTTTAATTGTTCTCAAGTTGTTTCAATGGTCAACAATTGCCGCTCTATAAAGGACAACGGCAAATGGTGTACCGCCCTATTAAAATAATGTTTTGGGGTTATATTTTCCCAACTTTAGTATTTCGCAACGGGCTCTTTGTTCAGTTTTTCAAATATTTTTTTAAAGTTGGGGGAAGAAAATAAGAAAATAATTTAATAAAACGCAATTTAGTAACAGAAACGGAACGCCCCATCGATTGTTTTATCTTGCAAGCTCAGAATAATCTATGCATTCAAGCCAAGAAAAAAACAACTGCCATGTCAAAGCGTTGTCAAAGTGAAAATCAGTAGAGTTCGGTTCACGAAAGAAGTCCCATGAGTTAATGAATTTTGGCTTTTATTTTTATTTTATTAAGGATCTTACCGTGGGATTTGTTTGGTGTTCTGTGGAACTGCTTCGGGCAAAAATAAAAAAAAAGAAGATACTTGCCATCTCAACGTGGAGGGAGTATCAATCAACGCATCTCAACAACAAACTTGACATGGCTGAATCTTATGGGTGCTATTATAAAATAATTTAATTGAATTTAAGTCTCGTCACACTTCAGGAAAAAACATACTTCGTTTTTATTGTTACTGAAAGATTTAATCGTGGCAGAGAAGCAAAAATAAGTTATTGTTGCAACTGCATTGTAGGGCTGAGAACTGTGGGGTGTTGCTCCCATGTGATGAGTATCATCTGGTACTCTCCATGAGGGAGTGACGCGACCAGCATATGTGCATAGGTATGTACGTGTGTGTATATTAGAATGATTTTGTTTTAATTATTTGTGTAGGTATTTATCTCTAACAGTCAAGCGTAACATAACCTCCAAACTTCTTAAAAAACAACCTTAACTTAGGACTCCCAACTTTATAAAAAAAAGAAAATTAATAGAACGAATTCTAATACAATGATCTATTAAATGTAAATATTTCATGTTTCGACAAGACTTTTTGTAAGTGTACGAGACTTCCACTGAAGCCTGTCATTGTCCTTTGAGTTGATTCCTTAATAATGATAAAGCGCATCATCATTATTGTATCAACTCGAATTTATAGAGCGGCAATTTAAATTAAAAATCATAATTTACAGTTAATTTAGGGACCTCCAGGTCTATTTTTGTCACCCTTTTATAGTTTCTCCGTGTGACTATTTGTGTCTTGAATAAAATAAATAAATAGATTTTCTTTGTAAATATATTTATTTTGAAATTGGTTTATATTAGTTTTATTAAGTAATTGTTTATTTTAATTTGTTTATAGACTAGTTTAATAGAGTATGTTATTTATGTTTTTGTCCATGTGTTGATGTTGAATAAATATTTACTCGTTTTTAATAAATAAATTTGAAAGTAAATGTTAGTGATAGTTTTCTCGAACTTCAAAGACTATCTTTTTTGTGATTTAATTACAAATGTACCTATAGTTTCAGATTTTATCCCCTATCTGTAGTCCAAGGCTATATTACTTGCCGAATCTCGTATTTCTAGACCAACGGAAAGTACTCTATAAATTTTGATTTGCTTGAGTGTCAAAATATAAGTTTTTTACAGCACAAACGGCTGCATCTATTTTACGTTAATTTAGAAGTTTGAATGGTTCACAACTTCAAGGGACTGTAGACTTTAGTAGGTATATAGTTCTAATTTCAACTCGATACCTTCACGCGTTTCCAACGTCCCAGAAAGGCCACGAAAACTATATAACACATGAAATTATAATTAACTGAAACTATCGTAAGCACAACATATTGTAAATTTTTAGTCCGGATCTACTTACGGGTGTTGTTTTATCGGACGAGTCACACACAGTGTGAGACGAGCAACCGACGACGCGAGCTCCGTCTCTGCTCACCATGATTAAGCTCTGCGAATCGGAGCGAAACCTGGTCGGACACGACCTATATACAACACCCGTAGGTAGGTCCGGATTAAAATTTTACGAAATTATAATGCCCCGTCTTGAAACCATTTGTCCTGATTCTCTTCTCTAATGAAATTTTAAAAAACTCACACCTAGACATTGCTGCGGTGAGCGGTTTATTTATTGCTAAGCGTTTCAGCCATTTGTGTGAGGTAACGCATCTACAATTATGTTGACGTTCATACATAATCTTTCAATCCATGAAAATCTTTTACACTTTATTCCGGGTACACTTACTTGACTTTTTGTCGAAAGAGTTCGACCAGGTTTCGCTCTGATTCGTAGAGCTTATTCATGGTAAGCATTCATTCATTCATTCTCGTCTTTCTGCTCAGAGCTAAACCTGGTCGGACTCTTCCGGCAAAAACTCAAGCAAGTGTATCCGGAATAAAACTAATAATGTGTAATGCCTACGAATGTTTTATTTCAGTAACTTTTTCCACTGTTTTACCATTATTTTAGGAAACAATGTTCGCAGCGTGATAAGAATCATGTGTTGCTAAAACAACACAAGCAACCATTTTTTCAAATTTCACTTTCCAACGGTATTCGATTGTATGACCATAAAGCCACATTTGCTGCAAAAACTACACAAATCCTATGGGGTTTTCATAGTAGAAACGTGTTGCTCTCAGCACAGAATTATGCCAAAACAACACACCTCCAGCCATTGTGTTGTTTTTCTGCAAACCATCACATGGCAAAACCAAAATTTCTGCCGCAAGTTTTGATGATTGTGCCTATCCAGATGGTAAGAAACCATTAAATATAAAAAAAAATAAAATTTCAGAAAATTAATGAATTACGTGCCGGAAGAGGAAGAAATTTTCAACCACCAACCACAGAGTAAGACGATAGTTTCTGGTAATCGATTTGTGACCTTTTTTTTCAATTGTAAGTAGGCACATACCTAGTGTATTTGCAAAACAACACATATCCAGTTCATGAAATGCTCAAAAAATAACATTCATACTAAAATATTTTTACAAAATGTGACTCAAAATTGTAAGTGGTAGTTATGTGAACGGGTTAGCGACAAAAAAAGTAATAATACAGCAGGATTTTGAATCTTATATCGTTTTTTCCTCTTCCCCAAAAAGTTGGTTCAATGGATTTGTGTTGTTTTAGCAACACATGATTCAATTATGTTGAATAGGGCAAAAAGTGAAAATTGCTTTTTAGTAATTTAACCATTTCCAATAGGGAAAATTTAAAGTATCGCAATAAACAGACGGTAGAATCTTTCATTTGGTACACATGTAATATAACATACAAAATTTTTGCAAGAAAATTTTCAGACAATTAAAAAATTATGTGTTCCACAAATGTAAAGACAGCTTTACAATACCGACGAGCACGGCTCGTGATTGACTGGCTTAATTGCATTCTACTGGAGGTAACATTGCGGAAACATATTAGTTTATTGACTATTTTTGGGTGTATTAGTAGGATTATCGATTTTACCAGTATGATAGATCAGATAGAGTTAAGGCACTAATGCCAGTTTTCACCGGCAACACTTAATATTTAGGGGCCACCTAATCTTTTTTAGGGGCTACTGAACGGTTGATTCGTAGCCCTTAAAATAGATTAAGTAGCCCCCAAATCTTAAGTGTTGTTGGTGAAAACAGGCATGAGTGCCTTACGGGCCATGCGAAATTAATACGATGGAGCAATAGACGTCGCAAACTACGTTGCCGTAGCATGTAAGAAAAATTTATAATAATTATAACTTCCACGGACGTAGGACGTAGGACGGCCAGCCACAAGATGGACAGACGATCTCATCCAAGTGGTAGGAAGACGCTGGATGCAAGCCGCTTTCAACCGGTCTTTTTGGAAATCCATGGAGGAGGCGTATGTCCAGCAGTGAACTTCTTGTCGCTGAATGATGATGATGATGATGATGACTTCCACATAACCCAATCACCTGACTTGGTCCCGAACTAGGATATCCTGTGCTGTGGTAACCAGGCAAGGGTATCACAAACATGTTGTTGGACTATTTTACAGTGTGAAAAAAACAGTATTATTTATACGTATTCGTATAAATTATGTGTTTTCAAACCGCTTTAAGGCATTGTAACTAACGAAACAATAAAATTGTGATCTATAAAAAAATACAAGATACAATTTGATAATTTGTATCTGCCGCCATTGTATCGAAAACGGCATGGATGGGCCGATTCTATGATGATGTCACATACTCAGAAGAATCTTCTGAGGTCACATACCTACCAGTAAAAATGGCGTCTGTCATTCATTCTTTCTTACCTTCATTAAAAAAAAATCGCCTAGTTTTGCATTTATGTAGGACTAGCTTTCGCCCGCGACTCCGTCCTCGTGGACTTCAGTTCAAAATTTTGCAACCCCGTTCACTCTCTTTATGGGTTTAATTTAGAAAAACGGCGAAACACCTGTTCAATCAATTGTGTTGAAGAGTATTTATTTTAAGTTTCAAGAAAATTTGGCAAAATTCTTTATACCTCCAATACAAATTTTGGTAACCCTTTTCGCCCCCTTAGGGGTCGAATTTCAAAAATCCGGTCTTATTCCTTGCCTACATTATATATAGACTCTGTGCAAATTTCAGCTTCGTAGGTCCAACGGCTTGGGCTGGGCGTTGATGAGTGAGTCAGTCAGTCAGGACTTTGAATTTTATTTATATAGACTACTTCGAACACGTAAAATTGTATTTTTTTGTTCTGTCTAGTCGGCAGATTTAACTGTAATTTCATCATGAGAAAGTTACATTCTTCGTGAGTAACATAGGCTATATTGTATTTTCAAACAGTTTAGAGTTCCGTACGAAATCTCGGATAATGTAACTTAGGGTGTAAAAGAAATACTACCCCAGGAATTTTCCACGGAACTAATATAGCTATTTCCACTGAAACGTTTTTGCCACCCGTACGAAGCCGAAGCGGTGTGTCTATAAAATGATATACATATTGTATTCTCATCATTATCATCATCCCGGTTTACTAATGTATTGCCAAAAATCGTTTCCCAAAGTATTACTTCCCAAACTATTTTCCGCAAATTATCACTTGGCAAAAAAACATTTCTCAAAACAACTTAAAGCAAATAAACAGTTAGCAAAAGTTATTATGGCAAGTTATTGTTTACCAAATAAATACTTGGTCAAAATTCATTTTACCAAAGAGGCAACAAGAGGCAAGGTAAGAACGCATCAAAGTCGAGTCTGTTTTCGATCTTAAATGGAGAACCTAACGCTCCGACGCGCTCCGCTTCGCTACGCGCGTCGTCGCACCTATATTTCTGTTGTCACGTATTCTTGACATCGCCGACCCCCCGTTCCATTATTTGAAAATAACACTTGCCAAAATAAAACGTTAGCATAATAAACGTTTGTCTTAATAAAACTTGACGCAGTAAAATTATGCGAAATGATAATTTGACCAAATGAATAAAATGCGAAATGAAAACTTGCTAAAGTTTCATTTGGGAAATGAAACTGATGCCATAAATTTATTGGGAAGTAAAATTTGGCGAAAAATACTTTGGCTAAACGGCGGTATCCCCATCATCCCACTGCACCCCACTGCAGGACATAGGATTCCCTCATTGTATTCTATCAATTATGATTTAATGAAATGAAATGAAATGAAAAAAACTGTATTGTAAAACGGTTTCCGATCATCGCCTTGCTTATGACTCTCCATTCACAAGAGAGTTTTCTTCAGTGACAATGCATTACCCTGGGTTTCACTCTGATGTCACACTGCATCATCTCTCCCATTTCGTCTCCAATTTTTTGTCAAGCGTGCTGCAATGCGCCATGTGGTATGTCATACTGATATGTAAGTAAAATGACGCAGCACCACCATCTAAGCGTCGCCATATAACGGCCTCACATTGGGAGGGGTGGCCCTAAAAAGGAAGCTATAAATTGGCTGGAGTGCAGAGTATATTAGTGTTTGAGCTTTTAGGATCATTGGTTTTACTATTTACCTTCATATCCAACTTATGGCCACTATAAATAGGGCGTATTCACGCAGCAGGTGACAGGGTCAGATGGAAGCCTTTTAACGCTTAGACTTACAAGACAATTCCGTCTAGTAAAGTCTTAAATTAACCTTACCGAAATGTAAACCTATTTTTCTTTTCAACCTCACGCAATATAAATAAGTCGGTAATTACAGTCCTATTCGCTCATGCTTGGAGAATAGAACTCAAACGAATTTCACAGTTACAAAATCAATATACTGTGAAAATAATGAACTCAAAAGCTCAGACCTCTCCAAACAAATAACGCAAGCTCTTTCAAAAGTAAACACTTACTGAACCATGCGTGTAATGAGCAGAGAGTTGATAATCGCCTTGATTTTTCGTCACGCTTCTTTCGACTGTGTCGTTATTCTTATTATACTAAAGTGAGACCCTTATGAAAATTGGAACGATAATAACTTCCATTAACACATTATCTATAATATGTCTGTTTGGGTACGTTTCTAGGTTTTATTACACAACAATAGATTAATGTTTATACCGCATTTGTTAAAGACAAAACAATATTTAATTGTTGTTTCACCGATCTTAAGGCTTACATTTTACTTGGGTTTATATTACGTACATACACATAAGCTCACGCCTCCATTCCAGAGGGGTAGGCAGTGGGGTACAGGCCTGAGCTTATGTAGGTTTATATTTTACGATTTAAATGCCGTAGAGACCGTAACTTCGTCGAGAGTTTTCTATAAACAGTTATCGTTAGACATTTTGCATAGATCTTTATTTTACAATTTATTTTCATTTCTATAACGAGTAATTGTGTTTGAAGCGTATATAAATGAAGAATGCTTGGAATAAAGTGCAAACGTAAAAGTATAAGTATTCCATTTTATTTCCATTCCTTTTGGGTGTAATTTATTGTACTAATGAGGCTGAAGGCAGGGTGTGCCTTAATTTCGGCAATCTAAACATAGAAAGTCAACATGACTGATGTCAGCTGTCTCTTGCGAGGGGTAACAAGTGTTTTTACGTGACTGTAATCAGACGACGGCGCGGGCGCCAGGAAATTGGGACATTCGTAATTCGCAACAAACAAGTATTCTTACTGATTCACATTTACCCAATCTTCGTCTGCTGGGAATAGAAATGCTGTCTTCCTGTAGTATTGTCGTATTTATGGGGTGGAATCCCTCAGTTACCCGTGTTACTACCAAACTTACTACCAGTAGTAACACGGGTGGTTTTTTTTCCCCGTGTTACTACAGGCTATCGAAGTAGTAACATGGGTAAATTTTTACTTCCCTTGTTACTACTAGCTATCTATCGAAGTTGTTTTAAGGGTAGTTTACTTTTTTCCGGCGTTACTACTACTGAGCTACTACTGTTAAAACTTCAAACAAAAATTAGATTGTTTTTAACCCTGATGTGTTTCAAAAGTACCAGGGGAGCATAAAGTTGTCAGAGGTTTGTTGAACACCCAATGGGTACCATGACATTATATACCCTGCCTGCCTGATTAAATTTGCGTCTTGCAAAAACCACTAAAAGTAAGAATAGTTTTGCCAATAAGTTCCAGGAGTATATGGCTTGTTAGAAGGTGTTGTGTAGACAAATGTGACGAATGTTAAGATAAGTACAGATAAACTAGTATTTTATAATTTTTTATTAGTATTTTTTTATTTTATAGTAGTTTATTTATACTTAACATCAACACAACTTTATGCTCCCCTGGTACTTTTAGAATACATCGGGGTTCAAAACAATCTTATTTTTGTTTAAAGCTCTAACAGTAGTAGCTCAGTAGTAGTAACGCCGGAAAAAAGTAAACTACCCATATAACAACTTCGATAGCCAGTAGTAATACGGTAAAAAAAAATTACCTGTGTTAATACTGGCATTGAATTTAGAAGGAATTTCTGGTAGTAAGTTTGGTAGTAACACGGGTAAAAAAGGGTGTAATCTCTGTAAGTAGTTAATTATTATAATATATTGCACTGCTAGATCTAATAGCCAAATATCTTAATTTTTTTGTTTGTACGGATGCTATCAACTTAGTACCAAGCCACTCTATACAGTGACATTTAACAAAATACATACATAAGCTCACGCCTGTATCCCAGAGGGGCAGACAGAGCCCAGGGACTGCCACCTACCACGATCCTGACAAATCACTTTCGCTGCATCGATATTCATTAGACGACGAAACAAAAAAAAAAAAACAAAATATTTAACGAAAATATGTTTAACCTATAGAATTTTGTGAATGTTTTTTTTTGTTCTTTTCATGATCAGAAGGCAACTGATTAGGTTTCATAACTTCAGACTAGACTAATTCTTTGATTAATAGAAAAGTTAATTTTTCGAGATGTAGGCGTGCGATATATAATAACAATATAAAGCCCCTATGGACCTGTGTATCTTGAGATGTACCAAGATAATCATAATTCATATCTTCCACACAACACAACCATAGGACCCCTCTGTCCACTTGGATCCATTGCATGCCTCCCTTGATGGATCCTGGTACACTTTTTCTTCCGCTTGAGTCCATCAAATGCCAAGTGGACCAGGTCCCAAAACCACCACATGACTAGACAAGGATATTACACACATGGAAATACACTCACATAAACATACGCCAACAAAAAAGTAGTAAGTGTATACAATACACTATTATTGTAGTTACATGCTGGGTCTTCTCCATAAATAAAATTAGGCAAGTTTTATATTACTTATTTAATTTCTTTATTCATACTCGTTAAGCGATCACGCTGGAAGTGTTACACTTTTGGTAAAATTCTATTATATTGTTTATTAGACATGCAGAAAAGTATTCCAAAAACTTGTTTAGATGTATCAGATTACTACGTCCATTTATAAAGCGTAATACGGCGCCTCGAGTATTCGAAGCATTACGCGCTCTCGCCATCGAAAGTGAATGAAAAAAGTCAGTATACGCACTCTGGGCGTAAAACTCGTCTTCAGTTGCAGTCCTGCCAAAGCTTTCAAAACGTTGGTTCATTACGGTCATATGTATTACAATTTTATAAAACATGAAAACTATTGATTTTCGTATAGCAAACAATTAACAGTTTAGTCGTCTATAAAGGAACCCAACTTTCGAAATACACTTTATAGTTATAATATTTACAGTTTCATTAATATTAATATAATATACCTGACGATAAAAATTTATTAAATAGCAGATATAAATTTTCTCTACTTACATAAAATACTAAAAGCCTACATTATAATACTTACAGCGCGTTATAAACTTTGATTGTATTAAGTCAACATCGTGTATACCCGCATGTACATCTTAATGGCAAAAAATAGTAGAAACTAAGAGTACCGTCAAGTTATTCTCGTTTTTTTCTGAATATTTTTTTGAAGTGATAAGGTTTCATTTTTTTTTATTCCACATACTTCCCACTGCAGGGTACAGACCTTTTCTCAGAGAGACGGTATGGGCTTAAACCCTCAAGCCCCGAGGACCCGCCGGCGGGTCCGATGTAAACTACGGCGCATTCCATTAGGTCCCGCAGACCCGCCTGCGAGTCGGTCTTGCAACGGCCGGCACTTTGAATCGAATTTTGAAGATGATATAGACCATAGTCGTACGTGCATTTTTTATTTTTTGAAAACTATAAGAACTTTCAAATATTACTCTATGAATAACCAACTTAACTGTGAAAGAAAAGGTGTTGTAGGCCTGAGGGTTTAATTACCATGCGTCCCCATCACACATTGGAAATTTCAAGCGGTGAAGTTAATGAACATAATATATCTAAGACAGTAGGCATCGCGTTAATGTTTAGAAAAAATAAAGTAAATTATTTTTGATAGTATTATTAATTATGTTACATTATCAATTTCTACTCTTTTCTGCCAAGACATAGGTGGCTAGGTAGTAGTTTCTATAACTTTAATATTTATACCATTTTCAGTAAACTCTCCGATACTTGATGGGAAATCCATTCTATCGTCTTTGAGCGTTTAATTCTTAGGCATTTAGAAACAAAGAAACCATACAAAATACATCTTGTTGCCTTATGTTTTATCGCTTAATAATAAACTATACATTTTCGTCGTTAAACCTAGTTATTATCACGTTACATGCTGATTGAGTTGTGAGTATCTATCAAACACCAACAAAACAACTTTGACAGCAAAATCATACCCGTCAATCAACCTTAGTACCTAGTAAACAACAAGACGACAAAGTATTCGAAGATATAGATCGTTCAAATTACAAAATCAATAAAAAATACGACAGACAAAGCGGCAGTCTCATAATAATTTAGCAACGATTCGTCTTGAAATTACAGTAGGGCAGTTAATACCCCGAGGAAGATAATAGAGCAAGCTGGTATCATATAGGGTGCGTCATTGGCGCTCGGGACGACGATTTTTCCGTCGTTCGCATACCATTTGTTGGCTCTGTCTGGGACCCGGTTATTCTTCTCCTCCCTGTCTGCTAGGTGGTCCTCGTACGCTTGTGAATCGTAATCTTCGTCGGGCACTGTCCTCTCGTCCGGGTACTGGTAGACGTGTCTGTCGTTGCCCGGAATTTCTGCAAGTGAAATCGCCGCGTTCGGTTAACTGCCCCATAAAAGAGAGCAATAAAAAGGATGCACTTCTCTGGCGCAGGTAGTGCGGATGAGAGTGCGCTATATTTTTTGCCGTTTACATATCATTTTCATTTTATGTAGTGAGATATTATAAATAATATGCTCTTAATAGAAGAGAAATTGACAATAATTTGTGTGTTGCAAAATAAAGATTTTGGACGCATTATGTTATATTTATGGACTTTTTATAGACTGCCTTGTTGGTCTAGCTGACAAAGGTCGTGGATTAGATTACCACTGGGGGCCACGGTACATTTGTACAAAACATCTCAGTCTGGGCTAATTTATGTTTGTGCCTTTTTATGCCATTTATGACTGCCTGGTACTGTAGCACAGGGTATCCTAGTTTGGGACCAGGTGAAGTGATTGTTTGGTGTGGAAGTTATTATTATTATTTATTTCAAAGTCCCAGGAGGAGCTTTATTAATGAAATTTAGAAATATATCGTGAAAATTTCTACTTTGTAGTAAGATCGTCGGTCGTGATACATTAAATGGTGTGTAAATAATTGACTTTTTGCCCAGAATGTTACCCAGTACGTCCGAAAATGGTATTTCTGCAAAACAGTTCGAACAAGAAAAGTAGGCGATGATATTTTCTTTACACTATGCCTTTTCGGTAAGGTCCATGCCGCAGGGCTGTGTAGCCCGGTAGCGAATATACTGTTAAATTTGTGTTTCCATATAAATTGGGTTAAATTTCGTCAAGGTCTATTTGAAAAGGCATCTATGTCCGAATATTTTTTTTAATGTTAACCGATTTTAACCATCATCGTTGTATTGAAAATGCTTTATTAATTGTATTCCGGATACACTTACTTATTTTTGTTGGAAGAGTCCGACCAGTAAGTGTGTAGTGCTAACGAAAGTTTTAGTTTAAAAATTGACGATGATTGAAATCGTTTTTTTTTTAAATAAAATTAATCGTTGTATGTAACTTCTTCACAAGCAAGCGTAGGTTTAATTAAACTCAATATTAAGTACCATAGAGCCTAATCTTGCTCTCGACGTCGCCCAGCGAGTTCTTGGCGACACAGATGTAGCTGCCGAGGTCTTCGCGACGGATGTTCTTGATTGTCATAGACATTTCCGCCTCGAACATCGACTTCTGTCGTACTGTCATCTCGTAGTGCTCGGAGGGGATAATGAGCTCACCTGCGATTAGACAAAACCTATGCTTTACATATTCTACGTTATGTCGACTGCTCATCAACCTTTACATATCGCACACTTGCAAGAACAACGTGTTATTTCGAAACCCTTACGTTACATGAGAGCATTTTTTTAAGGTTTCAAAGTAATGGCCGAAAGAGATAGCGCTATAACGTGATGCAGTGTCTCTTTTTCTCATTATTCCGGCTTTTTCGGAGTAAATAAAATCGCATTAAAAAAAACAATTTCTATAAATAAAAAATGGTCTTCTTCGAAATATCACGTTGTTCTTGCAAGGGTGCGGTATGTGCACTCTAACAAGTTAGGTTAAGGACGACTTTGCAACAAAAGTGTAAACGTTGACCTGTAGTTGACTGTACCTAGAGCGATTCTGAAGCCATAATTTATCACTCTCTTGTTTAATACCAAACACACAGTAAAAATCCTCCTTTTACGTAAAATATTGTGAACATAAAAACATTACGCAGTGGGAAAAGAAAACATATTTGACCTCCTCAGTGGCGTAACGGTTAGCGCATCTGCTTGCCATGCGAGAGGTCATGGGTTCGATCTCCGGCTGGGGAGAAAATAAAATAAAACTCCAGGTCTTGGATGTTTACATGTTTGTCGCGTCGCCACGACGGTTCCCACGACACAGGGTATCCTAGTGTGGGGCCAGAAGCAATGTATGTGCCTGTATGTAAATGTTTATGTTTATATCTTATGACTAGCACCCACCGTTTCCGAGAGAACATATGGATGAATCAATCAGTGAGTATACCGGATTGTAGCTTTATATATTAATAATAACAGAAAATACGTTCAAAGAAACGCATTAAAAATCTGCTTAAAAAGTAAATCTAATTGCACTTTTTTACATCAAATTATCAGCAAAATTTAAACAAGTTAGATAAGCCCGTATGCTGTATATACGTAGCAGTTTATAAAGTTTAGATTTCTTATGATTTTATTTGTTTGTAGGTACTAACTCCTTTTTATTAACTCCATTATTTCCAAGTCTCTGCAACGGTTCGGCTTTCTAACTTTGTACGAAATAAGTTTCGTTGTACGTTCAAATCATATAGCAACTTTAGTAATCTAAATGAGCAGAATACGGTATTTGACACTATCAACAATAAATTATTTGAGATGCTCGATAAAAACAAAAATTACAAAATGTTTCGGAAAATGTATTTCTATAATCATTTACTATTTTATATTGCGCAGATTTGTTTTTTTCTGTAGGATAGTTATATTATTTTACATCCGACGTTTAAAAAAAAACCGCTCCAAATGGGAATAATGAGACATTTTGTAGGAGAACATAAGTTTCGCTATTACCATTCGGCGTTTCGTAATTCAATGGGAATAGTGAGACTGATTTGAAAAAAAAAGTGCAGTCTCAGTATTACCACTGCAATGGGTAATGCGAATAATTAGATCTACACAATGGTGCTTAGCTAAGTGTAAGTAGTCAATATCGGTGACTCTAAGTGAACTTAGAACTGTCACTTCTAAGCCTTTTGTTCACAGACTACTCCAAATGTCATTTCACTGATGTTCTACGAGCTTTATCTGTGGGATTTTTTTATTCACTCTGACATATATAAAATTGTATGATGTTGTCCTGCTCTTGTGTAGCAATGTCAAAAACCGGTAAGAACTACATTACTAAAAATGATAGACAATATAGATGACTTTCTTAAGTACTGTGAATACGAAAATTACGGCGCTATAATAAGTACGATTTTAGTTTACTTTGCTAAGACTGATCTAAGCGTGAACTTAGGATTCGTCTCTGAATGTCAGCCTTAATGGCATAGTAATCCCTTTGGCACAATGTGTGCTTTACACTTTTTGAACCGCGTTTTTGGCTAGCGTGTGATATCTTGAGGAATCTTATTATAGACTGCTAAGTTGAATCCGTTCGCTTCATAGCAAGAGACGGTCTAATTAAGTATTTCTTAAGCAAGGTACTTACTTACACATATAGATGATATTGTAGTGTGTGGTGACTTAGAGGTTGCCACATTACATTGCACTTATAGTCAAAAGTGTGTAATTTTATAGTTTAATCATTATGTAATATTACGAGTATGTCGTGATATCTAAAGTAAATAAAATTGAAATAATAAAATGAATCGCTCACTTCCTTTTATCATAGAAATATTAAAAGGGAAGTGAGCGGTTCATCACCACGACTACTCTCTATGAAAATTGAATATTAGGATTTTTCGCCTTCGCCCGTGCGAAGTTTCGTGAAAAATGTACAAAGTTACGCCAACTAGAGTTTTATGGCTGTCTTATAATTTGTTTAACTTTTTTCTGTTCCCGAGCACGCAAAGGTTGTTTGTTGTTAAGTAGTTTGATTGAAGTTAATTTTAATGCAATAAACTTCATGTAAATTAATCTGGAGGAGTCTTCCATTACTTACATTTTGAAATAAGAGGAAACTCAAGTAAAACAAGAATAAAGCATTTTAGCATTGAGAAGCTTTGTATTTCTGTACCAATATTAAGTTAAGTTGTAGGTTTTAATTAGTGCATTTTTATTATACTTAAAAACGATTACGGACTATATTAGTCGTCGATATGTTATCAGAGCACACTTTCTGCTGCGTACTGCTTCGCACGGTTCACTTTTAAAATGCATAGTTCAGTGAGTATTTTTTTGATCGGTACTGTAAGAGCGCGCATACAACTCTCACTTGTTCTGTTTTTTTTCTTAACTTACCTGGATCTTTGACCCAGTAGTTGATGGACTTCGGCGAAGACTCGACGTAGCACTCGAGCGTGACGTCAGTCCCCAGCGGAGCCCCCACCAGCTGGTTCGGCACTTGTATCACAGGGTGGACTGCCAGGAATGAAACCGTTCAAATATCGGAAAATTTCAAAAGACAAGCTTTTGCGGATATGAACTGCCGAATACATTTCCTTTAGTGTAGCCTATATTCGTCCCACTGCAGGGCACACTCCTTCTCTCAAAGAGAGAGTATGGTTCTATTAACTTTATGTCGGATACACTTACTCGAATTTTCGTCGAAAGAATCCGACAAGGGTGCGTTCTGATTCGCAGAGCTTACTCAGGAAACAGCTCTCGTCGTAGTTAAAGATAAGCATCCGGGTTGGCTTACAAATGTTTAGTTAGATAACTATGTATCCCACCGAGGGGAACGGGTTTCTTCCCTGAGGAAGGTATAGGCCATACCATGCTCCACCACCGGGGCCAAGTCTGTATTGGTTAAGGCTTGTAAGACTAGTGGCTGGTCTTATTGTCAGAAGTTTTCAAGCCGCCCTAAGGCCTCTGACTTGGCTTGGCCATCTATCGGCGGCAGCCGGCACCAACTGCTCAACGTGCCTTGCGAAGCACGGAACCGCTCGGAAAAATGCCACTAGCGTTAGTCGTAGGCGATCACCCATCCATGTACTGCACGCGCCCTATATTGCTTAACCTACGTGATCGTTTAAGATCACTCAGGCGATCGAGGCTACAAACAATTCTATGTATGCTTGGTAACTTGCTATTATAAATAATTGGTTAATAGGAGAGCTATTATTTTTTTTATTAATAATTTCTTTCGGAAAATGGTCGCTTTATCTACTGAAGACAAAAAGAAATTTTACCCGCAAAGATTGTTTATATTTAGTTTTATACTAACCCCCTTATTCATAAAAAACTTTAAGCATTGGTTAAGTAAACAACTGATTAAATCTCATGTTGTCCTTTATGTTTCAATGAAATCTGTCAAGGACAGCATGACATTTAATCAGTTGTTTACTTAACCAATGCTTAAAATTTTTTATGAATAAGGGGGTTAATGTTTTAATAAGCTGTCATTGTTGTGCAAATCAAAGCATAGCTTGTATTGAATATAATCGAGTTTCGTAACGCTGAATCTTCAATTCCAGGAGAAGGCTTTTGCCTTGCTAGTTTTACTATAAATAAATATCAATGCGTAATGTCTATTTACGCATTGGTAATGTCCATTATATCCATTTGAATACAAAATAGGATTTTGCAGTTTTTGTTTTACTTCCTTGTCTTTGAAAGGCGTTGTGTAGAATAAATAGTAAAAGCAATTTAACTGTCCCATCGAGGGCAAAGGTTCAACGTGTAAACCATAGAATTAGAAATATATCCTCACTCCTTTGTAGTAAAAACATGTATGAAAAACATTAACCACATGTTTGGACCCAGCTTTTGTTGTAGTGTAAACACAACAAATATAATAAAGGTTCACTTAAACTTTATGCTTTGGTACACACAAAAAGTTACGAATATTGAAAAACAAAGTAAGGCAACATTTAATTTTGGAATACCTGCCAGGATTGTTTTCGACGTGAGCGTATTTTTTACTGGTTAAACAAATTCTATGACATGAAATAAAGAAGCCCACGTCATGGAGCAATGAATGATATATATTTTTTTAGGGTTGTACATCACAAGGAAAAAACGGAACAGGATCACATTCCGCCCGTCCGTCTGTCTGTCAAGACTCTTTATCTTAGAAACGCATGGAAGTATCGAGTTGCAATGAAAACTTCCCTTGAAGCTGTGAAAAAATCAAACTTTTAAGTTATCGAAAAAAAAACTGCCGTTTATGCAATAAAAAAACGTAATATTTCCACAATCAAGGGAATCAAAATTTATAGGCTAGTTGCCGTTGACCTAGAACTACGAAATGTGGCATGTAATATTGCGTCATGATGCAAATACAATGGAAGATCTAATAACTATAAAATTTCAATTAAATTATTTAAAAACTTGTCTCGGACAAAACTGCGCGAGTACGGAACCTTGGGTGGGCAAACCCAACTCGCTCTTGTCCGATTTTTTATTTTATTGCATTACACAACAGATAAGTAACATTACACAACAGATAAGTAACATTGCATGTTAAATCGTGGTGAATGAAAGTGATTCTTATAATATAGTTACATAATAATAATATATTATATTATGTTTTATAACTTACAATGCACACTGATGTGTATTCGTTTGCTGACGGTGGGAGGCACCCCGTTGCTAGCGATGCAGAGGTACGTCCCCATCTCTGAGCGGGAGATCTTGGTCAGCTTTAGCACTTCACCTTGATATGTCAGCACTGGAGAAAAAGCAGTAGGTTAGGAAAAACTAGTGGTGGGCTTAGACCAAAGCGAGCGAATGAACGTATCAGAAGGAACGGTTCAGTGCCAACTAGGATTGGTGGGAGTTTAGGGTGGATACATTGGCTCTGAACCGAACGTTTCTTTTTTCTTCTGTTTTTACCAACTCTATGTTGATGAAAATAATTTAAAATTTTTGCCTGGATACCTTCCTGAAGGTAATCTTCATATTGCTTAGTTTTATTTTCTTTCAATTAAAAAAACAAACTCTGGCTCTGGCATCTAACTAATAACATGATTTACACAGCGTCCCTTGGTATTTTCACTCTCTCTAAAGTCTGTTTTTTAATCGAAAAAAAAAGGATTAGTGTTACCATTTAATTCTAACCCTAGACATCTAACCTTCTCACATACCACATAATATTTAACCAAGCGTCGATCCGACGACTATTTTTGTTAAATTTGGATTTTTTATTTTTATTTTTGGTACTTTTACTTTTTTTGGTATTCTAGGCATATCTTATATTTTTTAATAAAATAGTTTGTTGTTATTTATCACATATTTTTATTATATTTCTTTTTGTTTAAAATGGCAAGCGTTTCCACAGAGCCAAAAAGACATTCTTATGATTTTTTTTTATTTGAACAGAAATTTTAGAACGTAGTTGAACATTGTATAGGTAAACTGAACCTTTAAACATCAGAAAAAAATTTTCTTTTTTACGCTTATTCAGTACAAAAATCAACTTTAGGCTTACCACACATTGTGATTTTGTACGAATTTTCGTAAAAACAATGGAAAAAATAGCACTTAGCTGCCGGAAACGGTTACCTCTCGACAAACTATAGCAAATACTGAGTTGATAAGAGACACCACGGTTATCCCAAAAGGATACAACAATTTTTTTGTCGCGTATTCGTCGAATCGACAAAGGTTAGGTGTCTAGGATTAAATTAAAAATTAAATTTTTTATAAAATGTATCGTTATATCAGGTAGGATCGTGGACCAAAAACCTTATAGTTTCAAAGTCATTAATATTTAGTTACTCAAAAACGAGCAGTTTAAAAGAACATTACTAAAACAATAACTTCGTTTACACAATCTTTTTTTTGAAGTAAAATGGGATTATTAGTTTTTTACGTCTTGGCAGCATTTGGATATTGTTAACCTTGGGTGTGAGCTTTGACACATTCATGAAGACGTAATTTATTTCCAGTTTTAATTTTCATTCACTAATTTATTTTAAAGCATTTATTTTCTTGGATACCCGAATGTTGTTTCCCGTGTTTTCTTGTGATTTACGAGTCCATATGAGTAATGCAAATGCGCATTGATGTCCACATAGAGTACGTCAACTTATGTTTTGGGTTGTCGTGGTTTACGACCTCGGCACATGTCAAAGTGACAGAATTTTTTGCATCGAAATAAAAAACAGATTTGTACAGGTGAATGGACTACTCGGGCTTCTGCAGTACCTGGGACAATATGAAAATAACATAGGTTTTATATAATATCATTTGAATGTTGTATATCGCACATTTAACATACGTAAGGAAGCCGGAGAAATTTTAAATATAAAATCGGCCCTTGATTGAGAGGTCGTTACTTATACGATATAGGTACCGAGATTTTTACCAATGTATAGCACATTTTATGCAGAATACAACGACATAGTCGTTATGCCCTAATTTGTGTGGCAAAAGCTCGAAAATCCTTTTTGAGTCCAAACTTTACACTAGACCCGCGCCCGCCAGTACAATGCGGCCTAGAAGTCCATTTAACGCAGAACTCTACTAATTACCAGACAAACTTTGAACAATAGTGGACGCGAATCTCGTCCAGAGAATAGCGCGGCTCATTGTGGGCCGCAAATGCGGTCATACAGTCGCCGTATTATTCTACATAATTCAGAAAAACAATGCGAGCCAAGCGCGCGAAAATAAAACCGAGAAAATTAATATTTCCGCGCGAAGATAAAGATCGGGAAGGTTCAGATGGTCCGCTTGGCGATTTCAGTCATTGCTCAGTGCACTAAATTCAGACCCCTCTGTACCCCTCTGGGATACAGACGTGAGTTTATGTAGGTATGTATTAGAAAAAGAACAGATAAAAGGTACTCGAAACCAGCATCACATTCAGTGACTAATGAATGTTGATGGAGCGAAAGAGTTTTCTTAGGATCGTGACAAGTAGCTAAACCTGTTCTCGGCCTATTCTAGCGGGTTACAGGCATGAATTTAAATATATAAAAAATAAATAAATAATGATTTTTATTCTTTTGTGATTGTTCTGAGAATCGATTGCGAAACGTGACTGTAAATGAACCGGGTTATCTGAACATTGTAACTTTGGACGCAGTCGCCGAATAAAAAAGAGGGTACACAGATATTGTCTGCCTATTATGTATAACAGATCAAGGAGCGAAGTCGTCAGTGTCCTTACAATCTGTGCTAGTACCATGATGCCTGCAACGGTGCCGAAATATTGAAACCTCCATTTTATTCATAGTCGTAGTAAGAATATTATTTGTAACAAAACGATGGTAGCCAAATGAAGGAAAAACCTAAAAAAAAGGTGAAATGATACATTTTCTGCCCCTTTATACTTTATATTAAAATTTTGACAATATTTGAGTACCTACTACGTCTGGGTAAATGCGTTGGTTAAGCAATCGGCCTAGACGACACAAGACATACCATCAAATACATCAAACTCTATCATGAAACTGTAATAGTTTTTTATACCTTTTGCCTATTATGTATATTTAGCGCTATTCGTTAAGGTAGGTATTGCTTTTGTTATCCGCAGACCTTCTGATTCAAGCTGCCTTGTCTGTTAATTGTAAAAGTCAATCTTCTTTCTTTAGCTTCACGGACTCTGCAGATTTTGTACAGAGAGATTTTTAGTTTTCAAAAATAAATAATAAATATATTTAGTTTCATCTGGCTGACTTTTTTTTACTCACAATAGCGAAATGAACATAAGGGAACTCTTTGATCTCCTAAACGTCCTAAGAACTGAAAATATTTTTTCAATAATTTTTTCTCAGAATCAACTAGGCAAAGCTTTCCATTTAATACTCTGGGGTAGGTTGGTAAACATTATTCATAAAGCAAAGCGAAGAAAACCATCTTTCGAGTATTTGTTGGTAAGAATATTGTTAGTAAATAGTCACATAAATCAGCTATATAGTATGTCTAAATGTATCCGAAGAGTTTTGGTCAAACGCACCCGTCGTATTTTAAGAACGGACCCAGCTAACCCCCAATGTCTCGTACACTAATTAACAGCTTAATATACAAATTAACAGCTTGTTAGTGAAGGAAAAACTGACAGGAAACATACCTACAAGAAATTGAACTAAAGATTCCACCTTTTCACATAAAAAAAATAACTGTTTTAAAATAACATAACATAAAAATTACATACAGACACATACATGGCTTTTGGCCCCACACTAGGATACCCTGTGTCGTGGTTTTTATTTATAAAAACACTTTTACTTAAGCCGTACATTAACTTTAATGTACGGCTTAAGAAATTGTGTCTGTGGTGGAGATTTTATAAGGAAAAGACCTAACCACAGATTAATCAAACTACACCTAAGGAGTGCTTTAGAGGTATAATGTTTTTAGGCTTAATGCCTTTCATTTTAAATTTTCATTGTCAGAAATACTTTTTTTGAAATATTATTTTGTGACCAGGATATAATTTTTTATAATCAGTATTTTGACAAGTTTATAATTTTGTGGAAATGCAGTATTCACTCAGCAATATTATTGGAAAATTGTTGGTTTGTAGCCTTAAGTAGCTTTTTTCCATATTCTATATTACTATCCTAATATTTTTATGGAGCCTTTTTCCATTTTCTCTACGACTACCTCTATTGACCTATAATCATCCTGGCTTTGTCTAAATTCAATTTTCCCTTAACTTGACCGCCAGCTAGATGGTCTGTTACTGTGGGTGTACAATCTGACTTTTCACTTATCATCAATTTTTAGGGTTCCGTAGTCGACAAAGAGCCCTTATAGTTCTGCTAAGAGACGACTAGTACCAGAAAGCTGAAATTAGGCATAGACATACCTACAAAATTATTAATCACGCAGATAAAACAAAAATAGTTGACAAAATAGCATCAGAGATAGTATAAAATGTTAAAACAATCCTAAATTAGAGATGCTATTTTTTTCTCGCTTGCACCATAGTGTGGGGTATTGTATTTGTGGTTCAAAAATATTGCGGAGTAGACAGAACATTTTTCGATCTATGGTTTCGTTTGCGAAATACTCGTATCAAGCTTTAACGCGCAATTTTTTTTCGATTAGGCCGTTTCGCTTCCCCTCTGTCATCACAGAAAACTATCACGGCTAAGTAGCCTCTACAAATTAATAGGGGACCAACTAATAAGAGAGAAACTTCATCGAAACCCCTCTCTTTATAAGGATCCCTACAAGCGCGTGGTCTGACATGCAATGTTTAAATTACCAAAATAGATTTTAAGACAATAGGTACCTAAGGAGATGGAATTGTCACGATAATTCTTTTTGTCGGAAGATTGTTAATTAAGCTTGGTTACTAAACCCGACTTGAGTAGCATTGCATGATACGGACGTCGTATCGTGCAGTAAGGCACATGTAGGCGCGTGAAAATCATCAATCTAGTTATTTTTATTTATACATGGTGTTCGGCGCATGGACCGTCAAAATTTTTTGGGATACTGGTGGGGTCATCTACCTACTATTTTTCCACCCTTGGACCCAGGGTCCTAAGAGTTACGGTTATGGAGATATGATTTTTTAATACTTTTTCTATAATTCGGTATTTAAACCCTCATAACTTTTTAGTTATATTTGTTTTTTTTTTTCTTTTCCTATTCAATTTTTTAACATAGTAGGTAAATGACCCACCAGTACCCCGAAAATGTTTGACGGTCCATGCGCCGAACACCCTGTTTAAGACGATCAGGCTTTATTATGGAAATGTTATTGGCCTGATGAAGAAGCCTTCACGCTCTCACCTTTAGCCTTAACGCCTGAGTGGTCCCGCACGACGATATCTTGCCCGTCCTCCCGTTTCCACATAACCCTGGGCGGGGGGATCCCCCGCGCGCGGCAGGACACCCGCGCCGTCCCCCCCTCTGGCACCATGGTGTCGCCCGACGTCTCCTCGGGGATGAAGTCCGGGGGGATCACCACTTCTAGGAAGCCCATCTGCGGACAAATAGGGATATAAGAAATAATAGAAAACTGTACATGGCACTTTATTTAAGATAGAACTTTTAAGGTATGTTGATACTGGTGAAAAAATATTTCAGTTTGGAGCGTGCAGTTAACAAAATAAGAACTTCATTCTATAGCATACAGACACAGATTTGGACACAGTTTCAATTTTGCTCGTCACAAAACGAACCGAAAATAACAAATAGTTCCACGAGCACGTTACGGCAGTATAGTCAGGGAATAAAAAATTGGTTATATTTGGGGGCCGTTTCTGGTTAAAAATTCAACGGATGGCCTGAGGCCAACGATCACACCGCCATCGTCGTAGACCCGACTAATGACAGGATACATCGTTTTGCTCTTTTGCAGTAGGGCCTCGAATCCCTTCTAGGCATCTTTATGTAGTTTATAAAACATAATATGTTTCATATATTCTATGACTTCAAAGAACTGGGGTTTTATTTTATAGGATAAAATATAATTCGCCAGTAGAAAGTTGTCAGTTAATGATAACATAACATAACATTTAACATAACATTTACATACAGGTACATACATTGCTTCTGACCCCACACTAGGATACCTTGTGTCGTGGGAACCAGAAACAGCGAGACGTCACAAACATGTAAACATCCAAGACCTGGGTTTCTTTTTTTTTTGTCTACAGCCGGGATTCGAACCTTGGACCTCTCGCATGGTGGTCAGATGCGCTAACTACTGCGCCACAGAGGTCGTCCAAATGATGATTGTGTCCAATGATGTGATCAAAAGGTGATGTAGGAATGAATGTCAAATGAGAGGCTTGTAGAAATGGGTGGCGTAATTTTCAATTTTGACTTAAGATGATAGAGAGAACGAAAGAAAAATAAAAAAAAAGGTGTCAAGTGGTTTACATCGTAACACTCTTACCCCCGATTTCTTGAACACTAACATTCTGTTAATCTATTGTTAAGAGATGTCCTTTGGTAAAAGTGAATAAAAAAAAACCAACTGATAGCTGTTAACAGTATGTGTATATACTCCGATTTTTAATTTCGTGTACCAAACTGACATTTGGTGGGTTGCCAGTTTTGGATTTTGTTGTACAATAAAGTACTCGAAGACTATCGAGATATTGAAACGAGATATGATTCGAAAGCCAAACTAGTATTCGGTTTGGTGATTTGAAAAAAAAGTTGCATGTTACATTTATGATTTTCTTCCTTAAATTAATTTAACCATCTTGAAAATGTCACTGTAAATAGAAATCAACGTGACTTTTATTTCTGATCAACGTAAACTAAGATTCTAAAATTACTTATTTTAGTAAATTTAAAAAAGAAACGACTTCATCACTTAGCTGATACGATACAATTTTTTTAATTACGATAAGTTTGCAACGCAGTACCTAGTTATCAATAAGCAAATAAAAAGTAGAATTTTAGCTGACAATGTCGAAATCGAAACCGAGACCGAGAACTCGGTCGAGATTCCTTGACCTAGCAACATTTTAAAAAAGAAAGAGCGCTTGCAGCTGTCTGTTTAGTACACGAAATTAAAAATCAGAGTATAGTTAGTAGCGGTTAGCACCCTTCGGCCGTTTTCGCAACTGCGTTTCGTAACTGGTTGCGAAAGAAGAATGTTTATACCTTGTTCGCAACCAGTTGCGAATCAAGAAAACTTTTTCCTTAGCCGCAACTTGGTTGCGAACGAAGAATACAATCTTTCCAAACTTACAGAGTTGCGATGGGAGAAATTAATTTCCTTATTCGCAACCAAAGGCTAATATAATTATTCAAAAAGAAAGAAAATTCAATCTTAAGAAATTTTAATTACTTAACACAATTATATATGTTTTGTAATGCAACAAAGTAATCTTATGTAGTTCTCTTAACCTAATTAAATAAACTAAAATAAAATAAACATTTTATCTCCACACTGACGTTGATGATGTCCTCCTCGTCGTAGTCCGACGACGGCGACCTCAAGTATTGGTAGGACTTCTGCGGCGGTGGGCTCGGATGTGACTAGCGAAGCCCAGCTTCTTTTTGAAAGTTCGGTTACATTGGCCGCAGTAAAGTTCACCGCGGTCATTGTACATATAAGAATAAGTGGGCTTCGGAAGGGTTTTTCGCTGCTGTCGGTTGGAGTAGAGAGTCTCGAGCCGCGCATCTTCGAAATCCTTCACTTTCTTGTGGATGGTGGAGCGCCATTCGCTGCGTCTATGGGCGGCCTTTTCCCAGCTATCGGGAGGAATGCCGGCAGCTGTTAGGTGCCTTTTAAGGACGTCCTTGTAGCGGAGGTGCTGTCCACCGACTTTACGTGCACCGTTAGACAGCTGGGAATAGAAAACTGCATTGGGCAGTCAGTGGTCTTCCATGCGCGCCAGCTGACGTGCTCTTAAAGGTATATTGTCAAGACTAGATATTGTCTATTTATATTATTGTAGATGTGAGTGTCTTTTTGAAAAGTTTGTTATACGAATCAACAAAATTGAAACAGACAAAGATGGTTGCGAATAAGGAAAAAATAATCTTTTGCCGCAACTGGTTGCGAAACATAACCATTAGGATGCCTAGTTGCGGCTGAGGAAAAAGTTTTCTTGATTCGCAACTGGTTGCGAACAAGGAATAAACATTCTTGTTTCGCAACCAGTTACGAAACGCAGTTGCGAAAACGGCCGGAGGGGGTTAGCACATCTGCTTACCATGCGACAGGTCCTGGGTTCGATCCACTGCTGGGGAGAAAAAAAAAGTCCAGGTCTTGGATATTTACATGTTTGTGACGTCGCTGTTTCTGGTTCCCACGACACAGGGTATCCTAGTGTGGGGCCAGAAGCAATGTATGTGCCTGTATGTAAATGTTTAGGTTATGTTTATTAACAATATGTAAGCCTTCGAGAAACCTGATGTTAATTACCTGCGGTTTTTCGAACGGTGCCTTATAGTGCAATGACAATTCACAGACGGGTCACGTGGCATGTTTTTTCGTTCCACTGACTTAGCATTCTAGTGTGGTACCACGACAAGTGATTGTATCGCATTGCATCAACCCATTACGTCCCCATCGAGGGGCACGGGTCTCTTCCCTGAGGAAGGTATGGGCCATACTCCACCACGGGGGCCTAGTCCGGATTGGTGGAGGATGTTGTAAGACTAGTGGCTGGTCTTACTGTCAGAAGTTTTCAAGCCACCCTAAGGCCTCTGACTTGGCTTAAGTATGATAAATGGCTCACTAGAAAGGGTTGAAGAATACTAATATCCACTCAAGGCTCCATTATCAAATTATCTTGATGATACCAAAATTTCGAATTGTCATTCCAATGGCATACTCTCTTAACCTGTAGAATCTTGTTTGGACTGATCGGGGTCCCCATAACAATAATTTTTAATTATTATTTTCAAGGCCTTAACGCAACTGATTAAAGAAAATTTAAACAAGTGTATAAATAAATAAGAAGTAAACAAATCACTTGTAAATTTTTAGCCCGGATACGAAAAGTTACGAAAGTTGTAGTTCAAAAACAAAGCACTTAATTTTATGTACCGTCATTGCCACGGATTAGGTATTTTGCAAACACAACTAGACTTTCAGTCATTTCGAATGATATTTTTGTTGACATATTTAACAAGATATCTGCCAAGATATGCTTTTCACTGTAAACCTAGAAAAATAATGAAACTAGAAGTTAATAATTTGGTTTTTAGTCTAAAAACTTTATGAATAATAACATCTACACAACACAATCACTTGATCTGGTCCTGAAACTAGGATTCGCTGTGCTATGGTAAACAGGCAAGGACATTACAAACTAAGGCGTTTAACTACGAGACAGGTGGTGGATTCAATTCCCACTGCGGAGCGCCGCACAAATACCCTCAGTCTGGGTGTATTTCCATGTTTGTAATGTTCTTGAGGCAAGACCAATGAGGCAATATATTGACGACCTCTGTGATGCAGTGGTTAGCACATCTGGCACCATCTGGCGAGAGGTCCCGGGTTCAAATCCCGGCTGAAAAAAAAAACCCAGGTCGTGGATGTTTACATGTTTGTGACGTCGCTGTTTCTGGTTCCCACGACACAGGGTATCCTAGTGTGGGGCCAGAAGCAATGTATGTGCCTGTATGTAAATGTAAATGTTATGTTATATAGATTAGAAGTGTGTGGGTTAGAAGAATGTCGATTAGAAGTGGCTTAAAACTGGATTTTTAGATTTGTACACATTATTGAGGGCAGACTTACTCCCTGTTTCTTATAGGCACACTAAGGGCCGATTTCTGAATAGAGAATTTCGCTAAGTAACTAGTGCTCTAGTGCTGTCTCGTTAAATTTCTCAGAAAAGACCGTGACAGAACGTTACTTAAGTATTTACTTAAAATTAAAATTAATTTTTACTTTGTATTTGTATTCTGTCATTGTACTGTGTTTTTATTGAATAAAATATTTCAATTTCAATTACTTACATGAAATTCTCAAGTCAGAAATCGGCCCTGACAGTTTTATTCAGTTTTATTACTCTGTCACCAGCAGTCAGTTGTTTCCTTTATCTATCTACATATATAAAAGGAGAAGCTGACTGACTGACTGACTGACTGACTGACTGACTGACTGACTGACTGACTGACATATCAACGCAGGGCCTAAACTATAAGGGTTAGAAACTTGAAATTTTGCACAAGGGCTCATTTGTAACGTAGGGGAGCACTAAGAAAGGATTTTTGAAAATTTATCCCCTAAGGGGGAAAATGGGGGTTCAAAGTTAGTATGAAACTTTGCGGTTTTTAAAGTTATTCGAATGAATTTTGGTACAAAGGTTCTTCATTTGAAATTATGAAACACGTGTAAAATAGTTTTTTTAAAATCATCCCTTAAGGGGGAAAAAGGGGGGTGCAAACTAAGTATAAAACTTTGCCGTTTTTGAAGTTATTTGAATGAGGTTCAATATGAAGGTCCTTCATTGAAAGTCATGAAACACATGTAAAATAGTTTTTCGAAAATCAACTCTTAAGGTGATAAAAGGGGGGTGCAATGTTAGTATGAAACATAGCCATTTTTGAAGTTATTCGAATTAAATTCAGCATGAAGGTCCTTCATTAAAAGTCATGAAAAACGTGTAAAATAGTTTTTCGAAAATCATCCCTTAACCCCTTAAGGAGGGGGTTGCGAAGTTAGTATGAAAGCTCTTTCGCATGCGCTAAAAGTATCCCTATCTTATTTGCAAACTCTTTACTCAACTAAAGCCCACGCGGACGTAGTCGCGGGCAACAGCTAGATTAAAATAAAAGGAGAAGCTGACTGACTGACTGACTGACATATCAACGCAGGGCCTAAACTATAAGGGTAAGTAACTTGAAATTTTGCTCAGTGGTTTCTTTTGTAACGTAGGGGAGCACTAAGAAAGGATTTTTAAAAATTAATCCCCTAAAGGGGTAAAATAGGGGTTCAAAGTTAGTATGAAACTTTGCCGTTTTTGAAGTTATTGCAATGAAATTTGGTACGAACGTTTTTCATTTGAAATTATGAAACATCTGTAAAATAGTTTTTTTAAAATCATCCCGTAAGGGGGAAAAAGGAGGGGGGGGGGTGCAAACTGTAGTAGTATGAAACTTTGCCCGTTTTGAAGTTATTCAAACGAAATTCAGAATAAAGATTCTTCATGGAAGGTCATGAAACACCTGTAAAATAGTTTTTCGAAAATCATCCCTTAAGGGGGTAAGAGGGGGGTGCAAATTTAGTATGAAACATTGCCGCTTTTGAAGAAATTTGAAGAAATGAAATTCTATTATGAAGTTCCTTCATTAAAAGTCATGAAATAAAGTAATCTTTCAGAAATCATCCCTTAAGGGGGTAAGAGCCCCCTCTTACCGAAGTTGCGAAGTTAGTATGAAAACTCTTTCGCATGCGCTAAAAGTATCCCTATCTTATTTGCAAACACTTTACTCAACTAAAGCCCATGCGGACGTAGTCGCGGGCAACAGCTAGTCTATATACTCGTATATGAAAGGAGAAGCTGACTGACTGACTGACTGACTGACTGACTGACATATCAACGCAGGGCCTAAACTATAAGAGTTAGAAACTTGAAATTTTGCACAGGGGTTTTTTTTGTAACGTAGGGGAGCACTAACAAAGGATTTTTTTAAATTCATCCCCTAAAGGGGTAAAATGGGGGTTCAAAATTAGTATGAAACTTTGCCGTTTTTGAAGTTACTCGAATGAAATTTGGTACGAAGGTTTTTAATTTAAAATTATGAAACACGTGTAAAATAGTTTTCTAAAAATCATCCCTTATGAGGGAAAAAAGTGGGTGCAAACTTAGAATGAAACTTTGCCGTTTTTTAAGTTATTCGAATGAGATTCAATATAAAGGTCTTTCATCAAAAGTTATGAAAAACATGTAAAATAGTTTTTCGAAAATCATCCTTTAAGGGGGTAAAAAGGGGGGTAAAGTTAGTATGAAACTTTGCCGTTTTTGAAGTTATTCGAATGAAATTCAGAATATTTTTTTTTTAATTAAAAGTCAAGAAATAAATAATAAATAGTTTCTCGAAAATTATCGCTTAAGGGGGTAAAAGGGGGGTGCAAAGTTAGTATGGAACTTTGCCATTTTTGAAGTTATTCGAATGAAATTCAGAATTAAGGTCCTTCATTGAAAAACATGAAAGACATGTAAAGTAGTTTTTCGAAAATCATCCCTTAAGCCCCCTTAAGAGGGGGTTGCGAAGTTAGTATGAAAGCTCTTTCGCATGCGCTAAAAGTATCCCTATCTTATTTGCAAACACTTTACTTAACTAAAGCCCACGCGGACGTAGTCGCGGGCAACAGCTAGTATGCAATAAAGGAAACTACTGTGTCAATGTAATTGAGGGGCGGGTTATCGGTGCGTCTCTTTTATTTACATATTATATATATTTTTGTGTAATATTTCATTAAATACACGTGAATATCTATTAAAAGGTATAATTCCTCATTTAAGCAGCCCCCTCACTAGATAAGGCCTGTCACGTGGGGGATGAATATGGATGGATATTATGATAGACATACATTACTTGGATATTTACCCGAGTACCAAAAAATCATGAAGAATCATAATGTAAACTTATAATGTTCACCCGTTCACGGCTATTTTTCTGATCTCAAGCGAACGAAGTCGCGGGCAAAAGTATTTTATACTTCACAAAGCTTGAATTCGAATTTCAAACGAAAACAGTCTTAATTGCAAATCAAAATCAGCATGAAATAAATTTGTCTTCGTATTACTCACAAATTCTAAAAGACTTCAAGTCGAATTATTCAGGTTACTATTCAAGTTACGCTAATCAGCGAACGTGCCTAGGATTTGCATTATTTCAGATAAATTGGCACTCGCAGTCGCTCGAATTCGATGCCTTTCAGTTTCATGCTCGATGTATTGAAACGGGATTGGAAAATGCTAACTAAATAGGCACTCGGGGCAATTTGCTTGAGAGCGTTGAACGAAAACTTTATTACGGGTTTATTGGAAATTTACATGCGTCAATGTTCATTACTATGACTATACCAGCTATTGGCTTCAGAATTACATTTTGTTATTAGTTTATTGACTAGTTTACGTGTATACTCCATTCCAGGAAACGAGCTCCCAAAAATCGTCAATGTACGCCCATTGGTTGGCTCAAGTGCGTGTGACCTTCAATAGCTTCAGCTCTATCCGACAGTCTTTGCTTACCGACTATTGAGATGTGAGTATTTGAAAGAAAGAAAGAAAGAAAGAAAGAAGGATTTTATTAGAATTGTCACAGAAACACAAGGAAGACACAAGCACGTAATAAACAAAAATTACAAACAAATGGTTCCCTAGAACAGCGGTTCTCAAACTTTTTTGGTGACAGAACCCTTTTGGAAAGCGAAATACTTGACGGAACCCTACAATAAAACAATTGTTTTGAAAATATATTTCTTACTAGCTGTTGCCCGCGTCTACGTCCACGTAGGTATTTTTAGGGTCAGGTATTTTTTAAAAATCATCCCTTAAGGGGGAAAAAGGGGGGTGCAAACTTAGTATGAAACTTAGCCATTTTTTAATTTATTCGAATGAAATTCAGCATGAAGGTCTTTCATTGAAAGTCATGAAACACAGGTGAAATAGTTTTTAAAAAATCATCCCTTAAGGGGGTAAGAGGGGGGTCCAAAGTTAGTATGAAACTTTGCCATTTTCGAAGTTATTTGAATGAAATTCAATACGAAGTTACTTAACAAAAATTTATGAAATAAATGTAAAATAGTTTTTTTTAAATCATCCCTTAAGGGGGTAAAAGGGGGGTGCAAATTTAGTATGAAACTTAGCCATTTTTGAAGTTATTCGAATGAAATTCAGCAAGAAGGTCCTTCATTGAAAGTCATGAAAGACATGTAAAATAGTTTTCCAAAATCATCCCTTAAGGGGGTAAGAGGGGGTTGCGAAGTTAGTATGAGAGCTCTTTCGCATGCGCTAAAAGTATCCCTATCTTATTTGCAAACTCTTTACTCAACTAAAGCCCACGTGGGCGTAGTCGCGGGCTACAGCTAGTTTTATTATACAGAAAGAAACATTTACTCAGGACATAGGATTACGTAAACGAGTACAAAAGGGAGCTCGTTTCTAAAGAAGTTTCTTTTATTGTAGTTGAGCTAACCAGATCCGCCGTGAAACGATAATTTTATAGAGCTAGAAGAATACTGTACATCCTTAGTTTATATTTTTTTCATGTAGGTACATGATAACGTACCTATTACATGAAAACATTACAAACTACTTACAACTCTGTTCAAATAAGGAATAAACGGTATGGTAACATATTCGAGAGGTTCTGGGTTCAACACCGGCATGTACCAATGATTTTATTTACTGACTAGCTTTCGCCCGCGACTCCGTCCGCGTGGACTTTAGTTTAAAATTTTGCAACCCCGTTCACTCCCGTAACTCCCGTTGAGGGTTAAATTTAAAAAAACGGCGAAACACGTGTTCAATCAATTGTGTTGAAGAGTATTTATTTTAAGTTTCAAGAAAATCAGACAACATTTTTATACTTCCCATACAAATTTTGGCAACCCTTTTCACCCCCTTAGGGGTTGAATTTAAAAAAATCCGTTCTTATTCCTTGCCTAAATTATATATAGATCCTCTGTGCAAAATTTCAGCTTCCTAGGTCAAACGGCTTGGGCTGGGCGTTGATGAGTGAATGAATCAGTCAGTCAGGACTTTGAATTTTATATATATAGATTTACGTGGGCAGGTCTGACAACCTGGTTACGGTGGCAGGGAGGCGCTGGATGCGGGTGGCACAAGAACGAGAAGCTTGCAAAAGCACATCATCATCAATCCATTTTGTCCCTACCGAGGGGCACGGGTCTCTTCCCTGAGGAAGTTATAGGTAGGCCATACTCTACCACAGGGGCCTAGTCCGGATTGGTCCGGAAAAGCACGAGGGAGGCCAATGTCCCTGCAGAGGCATCAAATGGCTGATGATGATTATGATGTGTTTAAGGGACCCCACAGGGATTCTACTGTCGAAATTGTGGCAAAAGTTAGTTTAATACAATTATTTGTTTAGTTTATTGACAAAAAACCTAAGCTGATGCCTTGTCATTACTTTGCCAAAAAAAGGACGAGATGGGACGAGATGGGACGGGACGGGACGGGACAGGATGGGACGAGCATCCTATACCAACCCATGCGTGTAAGAAATAAAATAGACTTACTTGACTCTTCATAGGGTCAGTGTTGATCTGACACATGTACTGGCCGCGGTCCTCCTCCTGTACACTCTTGATGTGTAGATACCAGGTGGAGTGGTCGCTGTGAGACACGGACACGCGAGGGTTGTGCGTGATCACGTGCTCGTGGATCGCTTGGATGGCCTTCGTGTCGGCCTTCACCCATCCTACCTGAAAAAGACTGGACTGTCAAATCGACGGACATTCTTTTGTTCGGCGGACATTTTCCTACGTCGACCGAATATAATTTAGCTATAATTTAGTGACCCCCCTGTGCCTGAACTATCACATCTCTACCCTACAGCAGGCCTGTTTCACTACGCGTGTCGGTATCGAACGCGTAAGTACATGCGGCGACCACTCCGGAGTGAGAAATAGGTAGGAATTCAGGCGCCAGAAGAGGTAAGAGTTACGCGGTAGAAAGAGAGGCGACATGTAGGTGAATATAACGTAGCTTTTTTAGCGCCGTGCGATCTGAATTGCACCTAATTGTATCGATGCTAGAGTCCCTTTTTCTTTTATTGATTTTGCGGAGTGAATCTTCTGTACCTGTATTATGTATTCTGTGCCTACATTAAGTAACATTTTGGCCTTTCTGTCAATCGGTACGGAATTTAACTCATATTATTATGCAAAACTCAGAATATCGAGATCAATTTTATGTTACCGCAACCTGACCACATTTTATTGGAAAAGTCAAACTCTACAACATTATTACATTTATGTCAGTTTATTTGTACGAAATAATAATAAAAGCATTCAAATCAAACATTTACGGAATTAAATATTCAAACGACAGGCAGCGGACAAATGTATATTTAGAAGCTCATACAGGGAAACCGAATTGGATTTATGACTGCCTAACACTTACTTCGACAAACAAACAAAGAGAGCGGTCAAATTTTGTAGTTATTTATTCGACTATGGACTCAATTTTTGTTACTATAAGAGCCGATTTAGTCTGAACTACAGGCAGTATGGGAATTCGGGGAGGGAGGTCAGTTTGCACCCGTTTGCCTCTATTAACCCCGAAGCGTTTATGCGCGTTTAAGTAACAACTATTACCTACATTGAGATTTACTACTCATAGCCAGAGTTTGGCGGAAAAGGGTAGGTAGGTAGTCAATTTATTATGGAACCCACAGCTAAGTCTACTAAAGCAGAACTCCATTAAATTTCAACCAACTTCTACTCGAAAACTGAATATCGTTTATAAATCCAATTCAAATGTTTTTATTCACAATTCAAACAATGTGTTTACTTTATGGACGTCAAAGTTGTTAGTTTCACAATTAACTAGGAGAAGAAACTAACAAAGAAACTCCACATTTATTATTTTTAAAACAGTGTTAGTTTACTTAACAAACTAACTAACTTAATTAATTAACTTAAAAATATTACTCATGGATGTGTTGAACACTAGACACAATTATCAATATTAATTGAAATGAAAATAAAAATCTCCTCTAAATACATTTAGTATTAATCTACTGTAAAAGAGAGCGCTGTGGTTGTTATGCATATGCACCTAGAATAAGAAAATGTTTATAATACGCTATTTGACCGGTTTCTGAAAATCATCTCATATTTTTTGTTGGTGTTCATGGAGTCCTCAGTAAGTGGTCATTTTAAATTATTTCGTGTCTTTCTTCTAAAAAGGCAAAAATTTTGCTTTTGAAATAAGCGAAGAAAGTTTGCTTTTGAAATAAGCTGCCAAAAACGCTATCTTGGGCAATATGGCATCGCTCAGAAATTATGACGTCACTTGCCAGTAAACCAACCAATGAACGTAAGAACGAATGAATGACAGACGCCATTTTTACTAACACGTGACCTCCTCATAGAATCGGCCGATCCAGGCCGTTTTCGATACAGTGACTGCAGATAGGTACTTAATTATACAATTTTATCTTGTGTTTTTTTTACAAATAATATATGTTTCTTAGTTGAAATGCCTTAAAGCGGTTTTAAGACTCATAATTTATACGAAGACGTATAAATAATACTGTTTTTTTCACACTGTCGAATAGCCTAATCAATGGAAAAACTAAATCTAATAAGTTTTTTATTATTATAGTAACTTAATTATTCACATTTTTTGTGATCTCAAAAACCCTGCTAAAAATGTTTTTATGGTATTTTTCTTATGTTTTTATATGTCTTCTATGGTATAAAAGCAATATCACTCCAATCTAAGTGATACACAAGTTCCCCATTATTAAGTGTATGTACAACAGTGCCCTATATTTTATGGCTTGGCCTATTCGGAATGGTCATACATCGAAGGTATCGGCGGAGGTTTTCAGGAGTATTAGAAGGATCGTAGATCGGAGCCTTTTCATTGAACGCCGTGTGTATCTACGTTCGTGGGATTACCATAAATATCATTCAAAGGATCGTGGAAATAGTGATCCAACGTCTAAGCCTCAAACTGTATTGATTTTCCGGATTTCCATCTCGTTTGTTAGCCCAATGGTTTCACTTCGATTTAAAAGCGACATTTATTTTGTGCTTAGGGCATAAACAGAAGCAGCAACCTGTAATCGCTTGAGAGACTTACATAACGAGAGTGCTTACGAGACTTTTTGCTAAAATATACATACATATAATCGCACCTTTCTCTGGGGAGAAGCAGAGGTTGATAACCAGGATGTATCACTTGCCACGATCCTGACATGTGTCTTTCGTTTCGCTTCATATCATACAAATAAAAAAATTAAACAATGTTTACAAGCACATAATGCTTGCTATAAGTACATATCAAGCACAATCACGCTAGTTTCTGGTACTTTTATCATTTTTTTATCTTTTGCCCTGTCTTTACCTAACCTATTTGGTAAAAAAATGTTCATTTATTTATATTTACTTATTTTCAGTGAACACATAATGCAGATTAATAAGATATAATAATATATGAGTTCGACAAAATGTGGTTTTATTTATAAGTGATAAAAAATATTTAATTTTATCTGCAGATTAATTTTCAAAGTATAATGTTGTCAACAAGTGAAAGAGGAATAGATGTCAAATAAAATCTAGGTATGGGTGACGTAATTTTTAATTTTAATTTAATATAATAGACAGGATGAAAGAAATATAAAAACATCTTGTCAATATATTTACACAGTCACATGTAGAAGCTCGAATAGTTATAAATTTATCAAGTCTGCATGCCGAGTAATTAGAAATACTAGTAGCTGAAATATCAACAGGTACAATCTATTCAGAGTAGTCGATTCAGTGACCAGAAAAGTGTAATTAACTCGTGAACTTACCCGATAATTGCCCAAATTGACGACGATGCATTTGAAAGTCGCGTCTCGGCTAATTGGCACAGTGAGATTCGTTATTGGCTCACCAAACTCCGGCACCTCTACTCCTCCTGAGAACAATAAATAAAATATATGCATAAAATAACAGAAAAATATTTTTCTCAAACATGTGAGCATTATTTTGACAAGCTTCTTCGAGATAAATTGAAATTGCTGTGCTGGCCAATTACACGCGAGCAGCGGCCGGAAAAAGTTCTATGAAAATTCGTAACTGTCGTGTTTTGCGGCCTTAATTATATACTTACTAATCTATCGTGTTGTATAAAAATGCAACGATCTTTTACTCCGAACAATGACAACCAAGGAGGTAACTTATCAGAGGTTTTATTTTATTTAAAATTTAGAAAGTTAGATGGTAAAGTCTGTTCGCTATCATAGTGTCACTTTGATATTTACCGCCTCGGTACAGTCACGAGCAATAATATATATACACTGTCACATTTTCTAAAATATCTCAACTTTAAACAGTCCAGAAAGAAGTGTACGAAAATTTGTCCTAAATTATGTAACCATTAAACTGTGTCAAAATTAGGTATACATTTGTTACACATTAATATAAATAAAACAAAATCAGAAATAACTTCACACTTCGAATTATCATTTTGAACTATCCATGACAATTTCCATAATAATGTATACAATGGTACACATGTAATAGAAATTGTCATGGATACATTATAATGATATTTGAAATGTATACCTACTTTTTCCCGTTTTTGTTATTTTACTCGTTATTTTAGACGAATTCAGTGATGATGACGAATACAGTCAAAGACCAATTGGTTGGTTACTGCAATAAAACAAGAACTTACATAATCAGTTGTAATTATTTTCCCAATGTAATATTGATGATAATTAAAATAATTAAATGTAAATAACAAAAAAATATATAATTTATGTTAATTTTAAATCAAACGTTATTCAAATATCAGTTAACAATTTAATGAAGTGTAATTCACTATCGCTATATTATTATATCATTATTGATTTTAAAAAGCGGCCAAGTGCGAGTCGGACTCGCCCATGACGGGTTCCGTAGCAGCAAGAAGTATTTTTTTAATTGTTATGTTTGAGTTGATTGAATGAAAGGTAAATCGCGGTTTACGATCTATGACGTATTAAAAAAAACTACTTACTACATGTCATTCAAACTAATTTTGGATGAAAGCTTGCATGGTAATGTACATCATATATTTTTTTTAGTTTTATCATTCTCTTATTTTAGAAGTTACTGTCGAATATAGAAGTTACTGCCCCTCCGCACACACATTTTACCACTTTGGAATTGTCTCTCGTCCAAACTATTCAGTTTAGAAAAACAATTATAGTAGAAACGTTACAAGGGGTTCAAAATGTCACCTTTCTGAACCCTAGCCATCCTCACCTGCCCGCGGTGTAACCTGCTGATCAACGAACGAGGCTCTGGCAAACCCGCCAACACGCACTGGACCAGCGCGGTGGGTTTATAGTCCAAAATCCCCCTATGACAGACACATCATTACCCAGGCCCCTAGTTCCCGGCGTCTCCAGTGGTGACTCGGATGACGACGGTAATCGGAGAAACCCTGGAGCTTGGGGTGCTAAGAATCCCCGGGCGAGATCTATCCCCCGTCAGACGACCAAGGCACGAAAAATTGATTCCGCCTCGCTTCATGTTCTTACTTACAATGTCCGTACCTTGATGAAGGAAGAAAGGTTGGCAGAGCTGGAAAACGCCCTTTAATATATCAACTGGGACATTGTAGGCCTGGCCGAAGTAAGAAGGCAAGGAGAAGAGATGGTCGAGACAGAGTCGAATATCTTCTACCACTTTGGAGCTACCAGTGGCCTATATGGTGTGGGCTTCCTTGTGGCAAAGAAGTGGAAGGATAATATAGAGGAATTCATTGGATACTCGGATAGGATCGCTGTTCTCAAATTTAGAATAACTCCAAAGCATACTTTGACTCTGGTACAAATATACGCACCTACATCTGCACACAGTGACGAAGAGGTAGAAGACTTTTATGATCTTCTAAATAAGGCTTGCGAAGAACACCGAGGAACATGGACCATGGTACTCGGTGACTTCAACGCAAAAGTTGGTCTGAGGCAGCCACTGGACAATGGGTCCATACTCGGAGTATATGGGCTCGGAAACCGAAATACTCGCGGAACTCGATTGCTCCAGTTTGCCTTTAGCCAAAGCCTAAAGATCTGTAAAAGTTTTTTCGGTAAAAAACCTCAAAGACGCTGGACATGGTTGTCTCCTGATGGAAACATAAAAAACGAAATTGATTTTATACTATCATCAAGAAATTGTATTATTCAAAATGTTGGAGTTTTAAATAATTTTAAATATAGTTCTGACCATAGACCGGTACGCGCTAAAATTTCATTTAACATCAGAATCCACCGAAAAATGGTTTATCTACGTAAGATCAGAAGGCTTGACAAAGAGACGTTGCTTTTCAATAAACAGGCATTCAACTTAGAACTTCATAACTACTTTAAAGATCTAACAATGGTAAAGAAAGATTCGGAATCTCAGTATCAACATCTGAAAAGTGGTGTGGAGTTGGCTAGTAAAAGGATCAAGCAACGCGGGAAAAATAATAACAAATTGACCCAAAAAACCATAGATCTGATTGAGAAAAGAGAAAGGCAGGACACAGGTACCCTCAATTACAATACTCTGGCCAGACATGTCAAACGTAACATTAGAAAGGACATTCGAGCCTATAACACCAAATTAGTCAAAACAGCTATCGAACAAAACGGCTCACTCCGCGTCGCAAAACAAGGTATAACGAGAGGGAAATCCTGGATCACTAGACTCACAGATGAAAATGGAGTAAAACATGGCAGCCGAGATAAACTAATAAATATTTGTACAAATTTTTATAAAAAATTATATTCGGACTTAAATAAAGATCAGACCCAATTAGCATATACCCCCAGATCCCGAGCATATTCCTCCTATAACCGGTCAAGAGATTCACCTAGCCCTTAAAAGCATGCGATACAATAAATGCCCCGGAGAGGATGGCATCACAACAGAGGCATTAAAAATCGGCAAATCCACACTACTTCCGCAACTCGCAAACTTGTGTGATACTATTCTATACACAGGACAACTTCCTATCAAGTTCTGCCATGCTAATATTATCCTTCTCCATAAAAAAGGCGACAAATTTGATATCGGTAACTACCGCCCCATAAGTTTAATATCCCATATTTACAAAATTTTCATCATCGTCATACAAAACCGCATATCCTGTCAATTAGATTTTACTCAACCACCAGAACAGGCGGGTTTCCGACCTGGTTTTTCTACTACTGACCACCTCCATACGGTGAATCAAGCAATCGAAAAGTTCAACGAATACAACAAACCACTCTACCTTGCGTTTGTTGACTACTCAAAAGCTTTCGATAGCTTGTGCCATAAATCCATCTTCGCCGCACTTCATAACCGGAATATCGAACCCGCCTACATACATTTGATAGAAATGATTTACAATTGTAGTACAGCCGACATTAAATTGCACACGCCTGGTCCGACTTTTCATATCAAAAAAGGGGTGAAAGAGGGTGATCCACTGTCGCCAAAGTTATTTACCAGCACCTTGGAGGAGGTATTTAAGACATCGACGGGTTCATGGGCGAATAAAGGCATTGATGTTGGGGGAAGCAAACGGCTTACCAACCTTCGTTTAGCCGATGACATTGTCTTGTTTTTCTCTACAGCACTTGAACTCCAACAGATGTTGCAAAACCTCAGTGATGCGAGCCTTGAGGTTGGACTGAAGATGAACAGATCAAAGACTCAGTGTATGACTAACAGCACAAAAAGTAGGGTTGAGGTAGATGGGCAGGAAATACAATATGTCGACGAGTACACTTACTTAGGCCAGATAGTGTCCTTCGAAAACAGGCAAGACAAGGAGATCGATCGTCGTATCGACAACGCGTGGAAGAGCTTCTGGTCTATGAAAGAATTTATGAAAGGTGAGCTTCCGCTCGCCCTGAAGCGTAAGCTCGTTGACATGTGCATCCTGCCCATCCTAACCTATGGTGCTCAGACCTGGTCTTTGACTGAATATCAGAAGTCCAGACTCAAGGTTTACCAAAGAGCTATGGAGCGTAGCATGCTAGGTGTAAGAAGGATTGACAAAATCCGAAACACCGCGTAGCGCGCCAAAACCAAAATCACTGACGTTGGAGTTGCGACGGCAAAGCTAAAGTGGAGCTGGGCTGGCCACGTTAGACGTATGGACCCGGAAACGTGGGCCAAAATTGTCACCGATTGGGTGCCGTGCGATGGCTACCGGCGACGCGGAAGACCGAGGCGGAGATGGTGCGACGACCTTACAAAATATTTACCGGGGTGGGAAGTGTTGGCCGAGAACAGGGAGGAGTGGATGTCTAAAGGGGAGGCCTTTGCCCAGCAGTGGGACACAGAAAGGGCTAATTAAAAAAAAGAAAGTTGAAACGTCAATATCATTTTTGAAGACCAATCCATAGATTTTTTTGTTTTTCAATTTTTGTGTGAAAATCTTAATGCAGTTCACAGAATACTATTCTGCTGTGTGGCCTTGCCAACGTAACTACGAATTAATCGCGATGCAAACGCGATACCGTCGCGCTTCTGTCGCGATGCAAACGCGATTCGGTAAACTAGGGCCCTTCTTCCATTCTTTTCCCGATCGCGAATATCTAGATACAAACGAGCGACCGTGTTAGATGACATCGGGGAAAGCATGGAGGGAGGGTGGCCCCCTATTGTGGTTAAGGGACTTTTTGTAGCGATGCTGTCGCGCGTTCCGTAAGCGCCCGAAAACATCACTACTAATACTCTTTACGCACTTGCGCTACTTTAGCATCGATACAGTCGCAATGCTGTCGCGATGCAGAAGCAGGCCAAGTGAACTGCAGCGATGCAGTATCGATGCAATCGCGATGCAGCATTGATGCACTCGAGATTATCAGATTTTTACATCGAGGCTGTCGCACGTGTCTATCGATGCTAACGCGAGACTGTATCGATACTAACGCATTCGCATTTTCGCGCTACATTAGCATTGATGATGTCGCGCGTATTTATAATTCCAATACTTCCTCTGTTTGCGTTTACGATTCTTTTTTAAAAGTAATAATACAGAGAGCGTGATTAAAACAGTTTTAATCAAACTCATTGCGCTGTGGCAGTTAACGAGATCAAAATATACGTTTTGTTGCCCACGTTAGTAACAATACAGTTGCGATGCTAACGAGATACACCATCGCGAGTGCATCGATGCTGCATCGCGATTGCATCGATACTGCATCGCTGCAGTTCACTTGGCCTGCTCCTGCATCGCGACAGCATTGCGACTGTATCAATGCTAAAGTAGCGTAAGTAGTGTAAAGAGTATTAGTAGTGATGCTGTCGGGCGGTTACGGAACGCGCGACAGTATCGCTACAAAAAGTCCCTTAACCACAATAGGGGGCCAGCCTCCCTCCATTCTTTCCCCGATGTCATCCAACACGGTCGTTCCTTTGTATCTATATATTCGCGATCGGGAAAAGAATGGAAGAAGGGCCCTAGTTTACCGAATCGCGTTTGCATCGCGACAGAAGCGCGACGGTATCGCGTTTGCATTGCGATTGAATCGTAGTTACGTGAGCGAGGCCACACAGCTAGCGACCATCGCAACTGTCTCACGGCGAACGTGCGACAGCATCGTGCAAAAAGTCGCCGTGGTGGGCGAGGGCCCTATACTTCAGGTTGAGGTGACCGTAACTTATAACGTAAGGTGACCCATGGTGTCGATGAATAATGCCGCATGGAATTAATCGAGAACGATTATTTCGACTAGACATAACTTAATAATTTGGAGTTTTTACTTACTACAACAAAAAAATATTAGGTTTTACGATTAAACTTTGAACTGTAATATCTCGGTTCCGATATTATTTAGCTATATATACCCCATAATAAAAATTGTTCATTTTAGTTTGCTCTTTCGTACAACACAACTTTCATGAATGGCCGCCAAAATTTAAAACGACGTCAAATTTACCCAATTCCCTTAAGACTTATATTTTATGGTTTTCTCGTGAATGTCAAAACTGGATCAAATTGAAATGAGACCATACAGATTTCAAATTAAAAAAATCATCAAAATCGGTCCACCTAGTCAAAAGTTCTGAGGTAACAAAACTAAAAAAAAAAATTGTTGAATTCAGAACCTCCTCCTCTTTTGAAGTCTGTAAATTAACGATGTGGCTACACTAAATTTTGAAAAATTTAGGTTATGGATACCTCAATTTTAGGGTTCCGTAGCCAAATGGCAAAAAACGGAATCCTCATGGATTCATGTCTGTCTGTCTGTCTGTCAGTCTTTCCGTCCGTATGTCACTACCACTTTTTTCGAACTATAAGAACTATACTATTGAAACTAAGTAAGCAGAAATAGTGTTCTGTGAACTGCATTAAGATTTTCACACAAAAATTTAAAAAAAACAATGAATTTTGGGGGTTCCCCATACTTAGAACTGAAACTCAACAATTTTTTTTTTCATCAAATCCATAGGTGTGGGGTATCTATGGATAGGTCTTCAAAAATGATATTGACGTTTCTACTATCATTTTTTTTTCTAAACTGAATAGTTTGCGCGAGAGAAACTTCCAAAGTGGTAAAATGTGTGTGCCCCCCCAGTAACTTCTAAAATAAGAGAATGATAGAACTAAAAAAAATATAAGATGTACATTACCATGCAAGCTTCCACCCAAAATTAGTTTGAATGACATGTAGTAAGCAGTTTTTTCTAATACGTTATAAATCGTAAACCGCGATTTACCTTTCATTCAATCAACTCAAACATAACAATTAAAAAAACACTTTTTGCTGCTATGGAAGCCATCATGGGCAAGTCCGACTCGCACTTGGCCGCTTTTAAAAATCAATAATGATATAATAATATAGCGATAGTGAATTACACTTCATTAAATTGTTAACTGATATTTGAATAACGTTTGATTTAAAATTAAAGTAAATTATATATTTTTTTGTTATTTACATTTAATTATTTTAATTATAATCAATATTATATTGGGAAAATAATAACAACTGATTATGTAAGTTCTTGTTTTATTGCAGTGACCAACCAATTTGTCTTTGACTGTATTCGTCATCATCACTGAATTCGTCTAAAATAAAGAGTAAAATAACAAAAACGGGAAAAAGTAGGTATACACTTCAAATATTATTTTAATGTATCCATAACAATTTCTATTACATGTGTACAATTGTATACATTATTATGGAAATTGTCATGGATAGTTCAAAATGATAATTCGAAGTGTGAAGTTATTTCTGGTTTTGTTTTATTTACATTAATGTGTAACAAATGTGTACCTAATTTTGACACAGTTTAATGGTTACATAATTTAGGACAAATTTTCATACACTTCTTTCTAGACTATTTAAAGTTGAGATATTTTAGAAAATGTGACAGTGTATATATATTATTGCTCGTGACTGTACATAGCGGCTTTTGACAAAAGAAATTAAAGGAAGCCGATGCGGCGCAAACACGCCAGTGAATTTGGCTCGCAGCTCGTCTCATTCTACTATTATTTAGGTAGATCATGCAATTAAAGAAGTAAATCAATCAGTATTTTAGAATGGATTTATAATATAACGAAACGATCCTGCATCACTTAGGTAGGTGACACTTCGAGTGATGAAGAATAGCGTTTTATTTTATGCTTCATTAGGTATATTGTGTACAAATTTTTTTTTCTATTTAAAGTGTTTTGTGCGTCTAAGTTGTATTATTGAAATAAATGTTTGTTTACTAAAACCAAGATTGCCTTCGTGTGTACCGACACTATCTGAGCGAACGGACTTTATAGCTAAGCGTCCACCGCATCGGAATCGGAGCGTCCGCACCGTACGGGCCGTCGGCATTTACAAAATGCCGATAGGGTGCGTCTACTGCATTCGGATTTGCCGTCGGCAGTATCGGTATTTTCAAAGCAATCGAGTTCGCTTGTGCACGTGTGTTCGCAATGGAGGATAGTGACGAAGATATTGTTGTCATTAGTTGTTTGTTATCAGCTGAGGAGGAGAAAAGCAAAAGGAAACGCAACATGTGGGTTCATAAAATAATCTATAAAAGACTTATGTTTGGAGAATTTCATACATTATATTATGATTTATTAGAAGATGAAAATAGATTTTTTGTGTATATTCATATGTCTCGCACCTAACTAGGTGCGGTTCGAGGATATAGTGTCTTGCCTAGTTAGGCAAGACACGAATTTTAGAAAGGCGATTGGAACAACGGAAAGGTTTTTGTTTTGCTTAAGGTAAGTTTTTGTAACCTATAATAATAAGAGAAAAAGTAATTGTAAGACAAATGCTACATTTCATTTCCATAGAGGCACACTACGTTTCCTGGTAACAGCTCATAATGAATAATGCCCTTCTAATCCAATAAACCTATCAATATTACTGTGTAAAATTCTGTAGTCAAATCAATACCAAAAGTATACTTTATTTTTTAGCTCGCGTTGTGCTGACCCTAAATTGCTTTGTTTACCTACATTTATTGTTTATCAAATTTGGCCCCAGTATAGTCATTTGCACAAGCGTCGCAAACACGTCAGAACTCGAAGCGTTCGGAATCCGAATGGCGCGTCGGCTGCGGATGACGTCATCGGCAGTAATATCGCACTCCGAAGCAGAAATGCTGATCCAGTGCACGCAGTATCATAGAAATCAATACAAAGCAACAAATCCGTCCGCTCCGTACGCAGCGGTTCCGATGCGGTGGACGCTTAGCTTTAATCCTATTTAAAAAAAAAACACTTTAGGCCCGGTTTCATCAAACTCTGTTTGTTAGTGGTAAACACGGCATTTATAAATCAGCCGTCAAAACTAACAAGGATGTTAAAGCAATGTTAAAATAACCATGTCCTATGAGCTAAATTTAACAGACCATTAGTAAATCAAGCATTACGTGAATGAAACGCTAACCAGTCATTCAAATTCCTGTCAAACGTCAAACATTTGCATTTGTGGTTCAACTCTTTTGAGGTTTTGAAAAGATTTTTCTGGTTTGTTTTGTTGTGACTTTGTTCAATTCGTGCGCTTTCTAAATTTAATTACAAGGGATGCCTAAGAAAACACGAGAACCCAATTTTTCTGCCAACAAAAAGGATATCTTCATCCATTTATTATCAAAGAACAAAGATGAAGTGGAAAATAAAAAAAACAGACGCCGTTACGCCTTCTATGAAACACGAAGGATGGTTGCAGAAGTCCAGGTCGTAGTATTCGTCAAAGTAGTCACGCCGTGTTTTGAAAATCTTAGGACGGCGTATAACGTGCTCCAAATTATCCAAATTTTCTAAAACATCTTCATTTTCAAAAATAACATTGTAGGCAGCGTCCATTTTGACAGACGGGACTAAATCGTCTCCAATCGGACCTCCAATGCTAGAATTAGATTTGATGCTTTGTTAAAGAAGTTAACGGTCCATTAGAGCGTGGTGGGACACTCGACAGCATTTAACAGTCCGTCAGAAGATGCAACAGACTGTTAGACCATTAACAGAGCTTGGAGAAACTGGGCCTTAGACCCGGTTTCATCAAACTCTGTTTGTTAGTGGTAAACGCGGCATTTATAAATCAGCCGTCAAAACTAACAAGGATGTTAAAGCAATGTTAAAATGTCCATGTCCTATGAGCTAAATTTAACAGACCATTAGTAAATCAAGCATTACGTGAATGAAACGCAAACCAATCATTCAAATTCCTGTCAAACGTTAAACATTTGCGTCTGTGGTTCAACGCTTTTGAGGTTGTGAAAAGATTTTTCTGGTTTGTTTTGTTGTGATTTTGTTAAATTCGTGCGTTTTCTAAATTAAATTACAAGGGATGTCTAAGAAAACACGATAACCCAATTTTTCTGCTAACGAAAAGGATATCCTCACCCATTTAGTGTCAAAGAACAAAGATGTAGTGGAAAAAAAAAACAGACGCCGTTACGACTTCTATGAAACACGAAGGATGGCTGCAGAAGTCCAGGGCCTAGATTCTGTTAATGCATTGTAGTACAATGACAACTGGATGAACGTGGCGATTTAGTTTCATTGGCGCTTCAAGTCTACGCGCAAACTCAAATCAAGCAATGTAGGCGTCAATCGTATGGAAAAAGACGTCGCGTGACCTGACCGTGGATCTGTCATCGAACTATAATGCACCGACAGAATTAAGGCCCAGGTCAGCGTATTCGTCAAAGTAGTCACGCTGTGTTTTGAAAATCTTAGGACGGCGTATAACGTGCTCCAAATTATCCGAATTTTCTAAAACATCTTCATTTTCAAAAATAATATTGTAGGCAGCGTCCATTTTGACAGTTTTGACGGAACTAAATCGACTGTTAATGTTTTAACGGACCTCCAATGCCAGGATTAGATTTGATGCTTTGTTAAAGAAGTTAACGGTCCATTAGAGCGTGGTGGGACACTCGACAGCATTTAACAGTCCGTCAGAAGATGTAACAGACTGTTAGACCATTAACAGAGCTTGGAGAAACTGGGCCTTAACGTGGCAAAAAATATTTCTAGAGTGCGACAAGTGAGTCGTGGCTCAAGCCTTTGGCGGGAAATTTAAAAATCTTTTAGTTGATAACCCTGCATATTGTCTGAATAAATCATCTTGATACTTTTGCTTAACTTGATTATTTGTTTAATTAGTTTGGAGTCTCCAATGTATTTTGTCCAAACATAACTAAATATAAGCAAAACGTAAATATTAACTACATCAAAACCAACATTTCCACTCCACCAAAAACAGGGATAATAAAGATGCACCACATAAATTTATAAACATTTATTAATGCTGAACCATAACCAAAATCTGATTAATATCTTTTTTTCTCAACATCTTTGAGTTCCTTGACTAAGTCTTCGATCTGACGTTTAATATTTTCGTCATCCGACAGACCTCACAACAAGAATAATTCATGTTTGCTTTAAAACATTATTACTCGTATGTACATACTAAAACATAGGTAAAATTATGTAGAATAGAAACAAAAGTTTTTTTCTTGTTTAAATCTAGGACGAGTATCAAACTGTTTGGGCTGTACTACTTGCAGCAAGTTTGACAGTCAGAGTGTGGCCATACGAAGAATTCGAAATAAATCGCGTCCCACGACTCGCTTGTCAGACTCTAATCAAAAGTTCTGCCTTACTACTTAGTTTTAAGTTCCGCGCATTATTTAAGAAAAATCATATACAAACCTTGGCCACAACTAGGCATTGATGGACTCACGTATGTGTGCCTCGGCTTCGCCTCGGCCCACATTTCCACGTTCGTCCATTAATGCCTCTTTTGCTGGCCGCTGCAGTAATGTACCTACTATAAAAATGAACAATAAGAGAAAGAAAAGTCTTTCAAAGTTCGATGCAACGACTTTATTCTATGTACCGTAATTTCTATTTACCACGACTTATTTTGCAAGCACAACTAGCGTTTAAGACACAGGCTAGGCCTAGTTTAAACGCTAGTGCTTATGGAATTATTTTGTGTAAAAGATTAACCAAAAGAAATAGTGTACGATTCACTAGATATTGGATGATCACAATCGAATTTAGAATGGAAGTACAAAATGTAATTGTTCGTTTGTTTATGTGTCAAATAAAGTGATTTTTATTTTTATTTTATTATAACTTTCAGTAATTTCGAATAATATTTTTGGTTACGCCTGATTGGCAATTGGCACCCACGGGCTGTTGGTTGCGATCACATTGTGAACATCGAGAGGGGCTCGTGGAGGCTTAGGAGTGGATGCAAACTTTGGTTTCTCCCTTCGTGGATTCCGCGGGTCTATCCAGCCAGCACTTGCGCTGGACTCCTGGCTGAAAACCAACTAAATTTGAAGTGACAGTGACAGTGACAATCAAATTCATTACAGACTTTTTTTTGGGAATTGAACACGAAAGTCACATTCAGTTTTTCCGCCGCATTTATCCAAGATATTCTACGCTGTGCACCACCCTTTTGGACTACCAGAGGCCAGGACCATCCGGCGCCCACCTACGCTGCCGCGATCGTCCTTCGTCGTCCGCGGGGCGTTAAACCAAGGTACGTCCCTCCCGGTTTTCCAACGAGCACCTTCCTGGTGTTGCCAATTTGGTCGCAAATACAGTCCACCCAATTGCCGCTCTCGCCACACCAATTTTTGTTGATATATTTAACAAGATATCTACCAAAACTTGCTTTTCACTGTAAATCTATAAAAATAGTGAAAGTATAAATTAATAATTTGGTTATTTATTTTTAAATTTGTCTATTATTATAATAATAACATCCAGACAACACAATCACTTAACCTGGTCCCAAACTAGGATACCATTTGCTATGGTAACCAGGCAAGGACGTTACAAACATCGATTAACACCCAGATCGAGGCCAGTTTTACAAATGTATGGCGGCTCCCTGTGGGAATCGAACCTACGACCTCTTTTGTATTTTTACTTTTATATTATTTCAAAGCATAAAATCATACTTCATACTAATATTATAAAGGCGAAAGTTTGTGAGTGTGTATGTTTGTTACTTCGTCACGTCTAAGCCGCTGGAGCGATTTTATTAAAATTTGCTATGGAGTTAGCTGACACCCTGGATTAACACATAAGCTACGTTTTACTGCGGAAAAATATCATATTCCCATGGAAAAATCGATGAAAATGAATTCGCGGAAAATATTCATGGAACTTTCTACATATAATAACATTTTCAAATTTTTTTTTACTTTTTACTGTTAATACACAATTTATTTTGTCTGATAAACCGCTGATAACACCGCGGGGCACAGCTAGTATAAACAATTATGTACCTGGGTGACCGAGCTTTGCTCGGTATTTTTTTTGTAATCTATACATATAAAAGGAGAAGCTGACTGACTGACTGACTGACATATCAACGCAGGGCCCAAAACTATAAGGGTTAGAAACTTGAAATTTTGCATAGGGGTTCCTTTTATAATGCAGGGGAGCACTTAGAAAGGATTTTTGAAAATTCATCCCCTAAGGGGGTAAAATGGGGGTGCAAAGTTAGTATGAAACTTTGCCGTTTTTGAAGTTATTTGAGTGAAACTCAGTATGAAGGGTCTTCATTGAAATTCATGAAACACGTGTAAAATATTTTTCCGAAAATCGTCCCTTAAAGGGGTAAAAGGGGGGTGCAAAGTTAGTATGAAAGTTCTCTGATTTTCAAAGTTATCTCAATAAAAAGTGGTATTTGGGTTATAAGTTTCTAATGATGATTATTTCTGATGTCCCTTTTTGTGAATTCACCCACTAAGGGGGTAAAAAGGTGGTGCAAAATTAGTATGACACTTAAAGTTATTTGAATGAAACTCTGTATGAAAGGTCTTCATTGAAAGTCATGAAACACGTGTAAAATATAAACCTAAAAATCATCCCTTAAGGGAGGGGGTGCAAAGTTAGTATGAAAGTTCTCTGATTTTCAAAGTTATCTCAATAAAAAGTGGTATTTGGATTATAAGTTTCTAATGATGATTATATCCGATATCCCTTTTTGTGAATTCACCCACTAAGGTGGTAAATAGGGGGTGCAAAGTTAGTATGAAACTTGAAATTATTTGAATGAAACTCAGTATGAAGGGTCTTCATTGAAAGTCATGAAAAACGTGAATTTTTTTTTCTGAAAATCATCCCTTAAGGGGGTAATCTCCCGCGTTATTATGATTAATGTAAGCACTCACAACTTTAAACTAGTCGTCTCGAGAAATTTATATTTATTACTTAGGAAATGTCTAGAACTTAAAACATATAAACTAAACTGAAACTAAGTTCTTTAAGAGCACTGTGGTACTAAAATTACTGCCTCGGTGGTCTACATGAATCGCTCGTAGCCTGGGCTGCCTGAGTGATCTTAAACAATCACTAAGGTTAAGCAACATACGGCGCGTTCAGTCCATGGATGGGTCTATGACTAACGCTAGTGGCATTTTTCCGAGCGGTTCCGTGCTTCGCAAGGCACGTTAAGCAGTTGGTGCCGGCTGCCGTCGATAGATGGCAGTCGTTAAGCCAAGTCAGAGGCCTTAGGGCGGCTTGAAAACTTCTGACAGTAAGACCAGCCACTAGTCTTACAAGCCTCCACCAATCCGGACTTGGCCCCCGTGGTGGAGTATGGCCTATACCTTCCTCAGGGAAGAGACCCGTGCCCCTCGGTGGGGACATGATGGGTGGATGATGAATGCGGTAAAAGGGAGTGCAAAGTAAGTATGAAAGTCCTCTCAAGGTTTTTTAAAATAAAATGTTGTATTTGGTTTATAAGTTCCTAATAATGATGATTCGACACCCTTTTTTTTAATTCAATCCCTAAGGGGGTAAAAAAGGGGTACAAATTTAGAAGGGAGAAGTAGACTAACTTATTTACTGACATAACAGCGCAGGTTCTGAACTATAAGGGTAAGAAACTTGAAATTTTGCACAGGGGTTCCTTTTTTAAGGTAGGGGGGCACTAAGAAAGGATTTTTGCAAATTCACCCCCTACGGGGCTAGAACGGGGGTGCAAAGTAAGTATGAACGTTTGCCGTTATTGAAGTTATTCAAATGAAATCCAGTATGAAGGTTCTTCATTGAAAGTCATGAAACTCGAGTAAAATATTTTTTGATAGTTCTCTGATTTTCAAAATTATTTCAATAAAATGTAAATTATGTAATAGATATGAATGTTAATGAGCACACATTTTTTTTGGTATAAATATTTCACATGCGCTAAAAGTATCCGTGACTTATTTGAAAACACTTTTTTGAACTAAAGCCAACGCGGACGAAGTCGCGGGCAACAGCTAGTATAAAATATGTAATATAAAATTAAAATAATTATTTTTCAACAAAAAAAGAACTTGGAAAAAAAATCATGACTCGAACCGGGTCACTTGAAATCGGCCCGAAACGGGTCGCCCGTTTTCCCGTCAGAACTATCCCAACCTTGCAGGTAATTACGCGAAATTTACCTCTGTATGTTATTATAGCAAATTTCAATTGCCTTAACCCGTGACGCGTCCTATGGACTACATTGCAGTTGGACGCGAAATTTACCTCTATATGTTATTATAGCAAATTTCAATTTCCTTAAAACACGGATAAAACAACGTTTTCTAAAAATGTAACCTAGTTAGATCAATTAAACGCCCCCGAAAGCATCTGCCTACAAAATTTCGTGAAAATCGTTGGAGCCGTGTCCGAGATTCTGATTATATATAAATGTATACAAGAATTGCTCGTTTAAAGAGATTAGATATTGTCGTGTTTTATTTCCACCACATGGCTTTTGGAAGTATGCTGCGCAGAGTTGTTAAAACAAAAGTTCGAAGCGTTTCATTTATGAAATTTCCTACACGTTTCATCCATCTATTAATTTAGCTCGGCAAACGGTATGCAAATACGCGTTGAAAGTTCTGGACTGTCGCGGTTTCAATTAATAATACCTGTCTGTCGTGTCTGTATGGCTTGTATACCACAAGCCTTACTCCCAGATATATGAATAAAGTTAGTGCGGATAACGAATTTCAAGTTTTGTTTTCCCGCAACCGGTACAAATCTCTAACTAAGGGCTATTCATGAATATCTAATAAACAGAGGTGGTATCGTGATATAACATACTCTTACCCGTGCTACGCTGGGAATTTATAAAGTTGCATATTAGGTTCAACTACCTTCATCTAGTACGCTATCTGAAGCGGTAAATTCCGTATCAGGTGGAAAAAGTTCAAGCTGAAGAGCGTACCTACTATGTAAACTCCAGACAAAGAGATTTCTATTGGTGCAGAGATACCAATAGAAACACGAGCGCTTGTTCTAAAGAAGTCTCCTCGAAGGAAATAGTTCTCAAGACATCGTTTAAACTCCGCACCAGGCAAGGCAGAATGATGAGCGCGAAGTTTGTTTAGTGACAGTAGTTTGTGGGTCGTATGGTTGTGGGCTTATCGCGGCTGTAACTGGAAGTTTGCGCCGGTCGCCGCTGCACTGCTCGCGATACTGTCAGCCGCATCGCACCTACTCCCCAAGACCTTGCAACTAAGTGTCAACGGAGCGCTTCAACTTCGAAATGCAACTGCCATTTGAAATGTGCCGGCAACTTCATCACTACGCTGCAACCTACACAGGTAATATTTCACAAATGGACAGCCAATATAGCTTCTAACGTTGATACGATGTTCTACAGTAAACGCAAGGAGTTTGTCTAAAAAATTGGGTGAGAGTTGAGTGTTCGCCGCTTTAGAGCACTATGCGGCGAAGTGTCAACTAACCATTTGAAGTTCGTCTGCAATTTGAGTTGCAACTTCTTAACTTGGAATGAAGTTACCGTTGCTTGTGTAATTATTGTAACGAGACCGGCGGGCGTCGCGCGCGATCCTCTCACGTCTCCTGCAAACTTATGTAATACATACCCCGAATCAATTATTCAAATATCTAGTCGGAATATGAATCAGAGTCGTCGCGTTTTTGCGCAGCCTTATTTTAGATACTTTGTACAATTTATTTCGTTGACGCAGAGGTCTTTCGTGTGGAATATTTTGTAGGATATTTTTTCTAATTAAGGCTTCAAGTTGTTCAAGGCATTCTCATATGTAAATCGAGCGAAATGGACAGGTTCGATTCGTACATTAAGCAAAACGTTGACGGAGTTGTCTGGATAAAAAATAACAATAAATTCCATAAAAACATTGTCCTGCTCCCAAACTACGATGATTAGATTAGATTAAAATTCTTCTCTAGCTTTAGTAATCAGGCAAAGACGTCATAAACATAAAATTACACCCAGATCATTTGTACAAATGTACGGCGGCATCCAGTGAGAATAGACCTTGGACCTTTAACATGGTAATCAAACGTGATATTAGTATGTCTGCCCTCGTAACGAGAAACACAGTAATAGCCATTACTACGTTTTTAAAAATAACCTACTTGGAGGCATTTTTTGCAGTAAAAAACTAATGGTTGCTGTAGATCTAAAGTAGATCTACAGCCACCATAACCAGGGCAGATGTAGACCACAGAGTATATTAATGTAGACCATCATCATCAACCCATAATGTCCCCACCGAGGGGCACGGGTCTCTTCCCTGAGGAAGGTATAGGCCATACTCCACCACGGGGGCCAATTCCGGATTGGTGGAGGCTTGTAAGACTAGTGGCTGGTCTTACTGTCAGAAATTTTTTAAGCCACCCCCTAAGGCCTCTGACTTGGCTTAACGACTGCCATCTATCGACGGCAGCCGGCACCAACTGCTTGACGTGCCTTGCGAAGCACGAAACCGCTTGGAAAAGTGCCGCTAGCGTTAGTAATAGACAGTGACCCATCCATGGACTGAACGCGCCGTATGTTGCTTAACCTTAGTGATCGTTTAGGATCACTCTGGCAGCCCAGGCTACGAGCGATTCATGTAGACCACCGAGGCAGTAATTTTAGTACCACAGTGCTCTTAAAGAACTTAGTTTCAGTTTAGTTTATATGTTTTAAGTTCTAGACATTTCCTAAGTAATAAATATAAATTTCTCGAGACGACTAGTTTAAAGTTGTGAGTGCTTACATTAATCATAATAACGCGGGAGACAAGTTGCCCTTAGCGGATTCAATTCACGGGCTGGGTTAACCCCCATGGTTTACAGCCTAATCCTTTGTTAAGCTATACTTATTGGCTGGGCTTAAGATTATGCATGATGAATTCTAGAGGCTTTACGCCGAGGAGTTTTTGATTAACTATTCCAGACATCTTTTCAAACGATTTATTCGGTGAAGTCGATACGCTTCTCCTAATATTTTAATGCGCACTAGTAAAAAAAACACAATATTTACAAAGGTTCGTGGTACAATTGGCGGCGTTATTACTAAAAGCGATTGCTTCTAGACAGCCTCACGATGGAAAATTGTTGAAAGAAATTTGAAAGACGGGTAGCCTTCATTGTAAAAGTAATTTAATAAATGTTGTTAAAATCGTTAGTAAATGAAGTTAAAAACATTTATTTCCAAGGTACATTTATTTCCACCTGTTCGTTAATTTATACAGTCACATTGCACTTTGGAATAACTTAAATGTAACTGTAATATATGCAGCGAATGCAGGTGACTCATGCAATTCTCATTAACCTTTCTAACGAAAGTTGTTGTGACTACGCTAATTAGCATTTTAGAAATTAGTTCGACGCCACCTGCTCGACGAATAACTTAAAGCTGAGTAAAAACATTATACTTTTCACTACAAAGAAAGAAAGAAAGAAAGAAAGTAACATATTTGAGTTTATCTGACGACACAACGCTCAAAAACATAAAACGTTATATTTACGTACACTGAAAAAAATGACATTTTGGCGTAATCTTAAAATATCATGACATAAGTATAAAATAGGTGCGTTCTCCTAAAATAAAGAAATAATAGGTTAATATTACGCTATCATTGAAATGTGTAAGATAGATTCGAATTATTTGGGTAAATAACGAAATATTATGATACTCATCATCTTAAAAATTAATCACAAAAAATAATAGTTTCCTTTTTCAAATAATAACAGAAAATGGTTCACTGTCCTATATTCTCTAATGTATTCTCTTCTATAATGTATTCTTGTCCTACTAAAGTCGGTGACACGCCATCCTATAGCGCTATAGCCGTTATCATCAGAAACCGTATTATCATAGTAATTTTAGTGATATCACTATACTCCGTACTTAAAGTGAATTCACCATTCTTTAATGTGAATTCAGGTTATTTATGATTAACAGTTTTCTCAGCGTAATATCTTAAGGCTTCACTGTCGCAGGTGGACTTGCAAATATCAGTAGGAAGAGGAAGCAACGTTTGGCTTTTTAACAACTTTACGAGCAGCTGGCCGCAAGATGAGATGTGCCACGCGAGAACGGCTTAAATACATTTAAATTCTTCCACTCTATATAGTAACTTTAGCGAAACTATTAGGTTATGTAGGTAACTTATGCTGGCGTTATACACCTCTTAAGCTACCACCACCACTTAAGGTGGTCCAGAGGGTAATACAAGCGCCACCGAGGGAAAAAATCATACCTTTTTTACACATCAAATTTGCAAAAAGTGTAGCCTCAATCATATAGACAATTCAGTGATTTATAATTGTTTTACGGATACACTTAGTTGACTTTTTGTCTGAAGTGTCCGACCCGACTTCGGTCTGATTCGCAGAGTTATTAAGCTCTGCGAATCAGAGCGAAGTCTGGTGTTTACTAGTCTGGTGGCGAAGTGTTTACCCAGCCTTACGAAAGTTTTATTTAAAAAAATCTGTGATTTTTAAGACCCACGACAAAGAACATAGGATCAATTGTGGGCACACGGGGTGATTAAGCCCCTCTTATACTCTTTCTCTAAAAAAAGGCTTACGCCCTCTTTCCACTGTCGGCAGTGGAACGTATATGTATATGCCCATATTATATGTCTGTATAGACAGACTATATAATCTACAGGCTGTATAATCTGTATCTGCAAAATATTTATTATGGTTACAAAACATATATTTTTTTATATTCGTCAGTACAGTACATTCGAAAGTACTTGCATGGACTATAGATGATAGACTGTACACAGTTACGTTACAGGTGATTTAACACAAAAATCTAAAGGTGATCGATCATAATCATGCTATTTTAACCATGAATTCCGGGTCACCCCCTAAGTGTAAGCGGCACCCGAGAAGGCAATGTAACGGACTCATGGAAGGCAGTAAAACTGCTATTTTGCTGCGCTGGCGTCCACAATAACGTCACAGGCTGCGACGTAATAAAATGTTAACAAAATATTGTGCTCGTGTCGTGGTTAGCTCGCCCTCTATGTAAACTGTATTCTTATTCAATCCTTTCTGAAGTGTGTGTCATTGCAATACCGCGAAACCGGAAAGTGGTTTATTTTATATATATAGTCAAGGCGTCACTTTAGACAAATTAAACCACTTCCAAAAATCTAATATGTCTACATTACTTGTATAAAAAGTAAAAAAAATTGACAAATGAATTTTTCAGAAGAAAACTTGCTAGTTGGTAGTGAAAACAGGTTATGGGTTATTTCAATAAGACTTTAGTGATTAGTGTAACTTGTAGTAATTAAAATAAATTAGTGAAGGAACGATCATTTGCATGAAATATATTTGCAGCAAGACATATTCCCTCTGCCAATAAATAAAATTAAAATAAAACCAGCTGCGTACTGGTAATTTTCTTCATTTTCTCAATATTACCCGCCACCACAAGAGCGTCCATATATTGTATGAAATCTGCAATTTTTCTGCGTTTCAAGGAGCTCGTATATTTTCTCGGGGCGACACTGTCTTTGCAATGTTGGCCATTGCGCGAATGATACATGTCATCAGATCGACCCGCAATAAGTATTATGAAAATTGCGGAAAACTCATTTTTTAAAATGCGATAGGTATTTAAACGTAGTCGTTTTATAAAATAATGAATATTGGATTATATGCTTGACATTCAAAAGCTTATGAAATAAAACTTTTGCCATAGTGGCTCAAAATTCCCAATAATTAGCAAGACCAATATGTAGGGAAATACAAAACAATTAATGAGCTTAAATTAAATACCGACAAGCGCCCGCATCGTAAACACGTTCTTCTGTTAATTGCTACTGATTCGCTTGTTTTAATTCAAATTGAAACAATATGAAAGTTCCTCTGGTGGCCATTTGTCATGGCTCGAGCTCGCCGCCGGCCTGCTGCATGCCGCTTTTATTAATATTTCCAGCGAGAATCTACGCTTTATTAGCAAACAGCCGTCATGCGGCTGATAAATTATTAATGTGGTTCCAGACCCGTTTATTTTTCATCTTATTTCGTGACAAAAACAATCGGTGTCGATGTTTTACAAGTGGAATTTCTGTTTGGGCGGGGATGTTTTTGCTTCCTCGTAATGGCCGCCGGTGGCCCGGCCTTCCTGGTAAATGCCCGTTTTCGCTGTTATGCGGTTTTCGACATGCAGTTGATTGTAGGTCGAGGACTATGTACCTACCTATTATCAAAAAATGCCTGTCAAGATCTTTTACTAAAAAGTGTAGAAGTATAAAGTTAAAATTAATATCAGATACTTACTAAAGCTAACAATCTTCTAAATGAGAAGAAACTTCAAGCCCAAGAGGCGTTAATCAATCAATATATAAAATCAGTAGATACCCCAGAAAACCTAGGTATATACCTAGTACTTTCAGATCTCTCACAAGTTAATTAAGAGAAAAAGAAGTAAGAATTTGATGTAGGATTACAAATCATACAAAATTACTAGTTCAGTGGCGATGGCGGTTTACGGGGGGCCCCTGTATTTTCACCGGCAAAGTTTGTAAATGCTCGGAACTCTCAAGGCACAAGTCCTGCTCTCAAATGCACTATTTCCTTTTTGCCCCTCTACAATATTGTATTAAATTATGTCACAATTTTAAAATATTATAATATCAACATTTATGGACAAAACTTAAATGACATACTCTATTAAAGTAATCTTTAAACTAATTAAAAGAAGTAATTACTTAATAAAACTAATATAAACTATTAAATAAGTCAAAAACAACCTCTTAGTAAACGTTTTAGTGGTAAAAAATTTCATAAACCTTATTGGAACTCCAGAGGGCAACGAATACTGACAGCATATTTTGGCTGAATAAATAAATAAATGCATAGTTTTTAATCTACTAACAATATGTTAATCAACTGTTAACTGTTTTTTTATATGCACTTTGGCAAACTTTACTGATAGCTGATATTAACATAAAGTTAGCGTGTGAGAAGCTGGAGGTTTCTGTGCCCCAAATTAATGTTTCGTTTATTCAATGATTTTAGATTTCCAATTCAGCGAAAACAAGTCTTTTGGTAATGAAAAGGTCCAAAACAACAAATAAACTTTATTTAAATAAAAACCGTCTTCATAAAACTACAACACTGAAACATATATATAATTTCAACGGATATGATTTTTTAATTCATAGCAGGTAGGTTAGGTTAGGTAGGTAGGCCTACATGTAGTCGAAGTATGATTGGGAGCCGATGCCTACGGTGATGATGATATGCATAACCAGCACATTTGGCGACTTCAAAATATATTTCACGATTTTTGGTGAATGTTTTCCGAAAGCAAATAGATGAGTCACAATAAAAACACGGAAAGATTTCTCCAGCATTCCATCGTCATATCCTGACGTTATAACATAGCCTTGGGATCTCTTTGAAAGGTGGTTCTTCAAACCTAACAAAAAAAATATTTTTCCAGATTGCTTCAAGCATTAGTAATGGGCTTAAAACAAAAAAGTTGTGATTGGTGGCGCCACTGTCAAATGCATCAGAAGATAGATCAAAACACACACTAATTAATGTTAAAAAAAGGGATCTTCTAGAATATAGATCTCCTTTGTAGAAATTTCTGTCATGAAAATTTTCAGGTTCAAAACGTTCAGCACAGAACCTAGAAGAGCTACAGGCTGCCAATTTTTTCTTCCCAAAACAATTATCTCTTTTCTTTAGCGTATTTGGAAAATAGGTAATTACGCTTATTATTGCAATTTACCGCTGAACTCGAAAATCTCAAAATGGTATTGTTTGTTTAGGAACAACTATGGAGTTTGACAGATATTGTATTGCATGAAACAGTGGCGTCATCTGAAGTGAGAAAAAAATTGTTTTTTGGGCCATTGGGATTCTAATGAAAGCACCTCTTTCCTTTTTGAAGTCTGTTCATAAAGGTTAATTTCAAGTTCAGATTCAGAACAAATCCCGGCCATAACAAATAAAAAAAATACGTTGGGTCTGTTCTTTAGATCATCGGGGTCTATGTAAAAAGGAAGCCCGTTTGTACGGTTAATTAGGTTTACAAAAGGAGAGCAGATTAAAATTCCTTTGTGAGCAGTCAGCGATTGATTCTTTTTTCCTTCAGAGAAAATCCGTGAACTATATTGAAGCTTCTTTACCGCGTTCAATAAAAACCGTAACAGACATTCGTTACAGAATAAGCGTACCTACAAATATAATTTTGTCTACGTACTAGCTGACCCAGCAAACGTTGTTTTGCCAAAATGGAGAATTTGATATATTAGAAGATTTCGATTTATTTAATATTAATAGTAATAAAAAAAATCAATCTAAAGAATATTATGCAGGCAGCCTACATACATGCTACTATAGGGTACAGAGAGATAATGGGGCTTAATGACCATGCGTGCCCACCGCGGATTGGGGATTTCAAGCGGTGAGGTATTAAATAGCATGGACATTCAGGTTTTCTCACGAAGTTTTTCTTCACCTCCCGCCTCCAAGTCCAAAAGGTTGTCTGGAAGAGATCACCTTTAGTGATAAGGCCGCCGTCTGTACTCTTAGATTAAGAAATACTTGTGTTATCTCCTTTTTTATGTACATTAAAGTGTACTCAATCTATCTATCTTTGTTCTATACCCACTAGGCTCTACCGCTCCGCTACTGCCGCTGAAAATATACACGTTTTATGTTAAGATTCGATAGGTATGCCACTTCATAAAGATTTTTTTTTTAAACTTATTATAATAGATGAATTAACTTTTCACGCCAAAAAGTGGCAGACACTTCAGAGTTCATTAAAATTTTTCGGCCACAAGTTGGTGCCGTCAGAATGAACTTTTCCCATTTCTCATTTCCGTAATTACTACTAATAGAAGAGGCGTTATGAAAGGCTTCAGTTTAATAGAAAGAAAATAAGAGGCGCTTGGGTAATTATGTATAGAGGTTGGCTTACTTTGCCGTGTCAATTGCTGATAAACAAATGATTACGATTAGTAAAATGAATAAAATAAAATGATTGATACGACCGTTGATTGAGTTTTACTCCCTCCACGGATACGACGTTGAGAACCTTCTAGACTCAAAAAGTATATAGTGACTAGAATTGAGAAAAGAATGTGCGTTGGTTTGGACATGTGGAGAGGATGACGGAAGAAAAACTGACGAAGCTTATAATGTATCCGTGGCGACCTCTGTGGCGTAGCGGTTTGCGCATCAGCTTACCATGCGAGAGGTCCCGGGTTCGATACCCGGCTGGGGAGACAAAAACTCCAGGTCTTGGATGTTTACATGTTTGTGACGTCGCTGTTTCTGGTTCACACGACACGGGGTATCCTAGTGTGGGGCCAGAAGCAATGTATGTGCTTGTATGTAAATGTTCATGTATAAAAAAAATATCGAACGAATATGAGTGGAAGAGCGGGTAAGGCAGACATATTTTGACCAAATTGTGAATGTATTCATCATCATCAACCCATAATGTCCGCACCGAGTGGCACGGGTCTCTTCCCTGAGGAAGGTATAGGCCATATTCCACTACGGGGGCCAAGTCCGAATTGGTGGAGGCTTGTAAGACTAGTAGCTGGTCTTATTGTCAGAAGTTTTAAAGCCGCCCTAGGGTGGCGTTAAAATAAGTTTATCGCTGTCATTTTCATCACTTGAACTCTTTCTGTTAAATTCAATAAACTTTCAAAATCAGACAAACCACGAACGAACCACAATAATTTTTGCTGCGTTAAAGTGTTTTTTTTTTTTAATAGGTATATCCAGCTTTCTATCGCAAGCTAGTTCAAAATGTAAATAAAACCTCTGATAAGTTACCTCCTTGGTTGTCATTGTTCGGAGTAAAAGATCGTTAGATAAAAGATAGCATGTAATTTATTTGGCCGCAAAACACGACAGTTATGAATTTTCATAGAACTTTTTCCGGCCGCTGCTCGCGTGTAATTGGCCAGCACAGCAATTTCAGTGTATCTCGAAGAAGGTTGTCGAAATAATGCTCAAATTTACAAGCATGTTTGAGAAAAAGAATATTCTTATCTTATCTTAATAGCGCATACACTGATAACATTGCTTACTTCTTTTGAGATTCGAAAATTGCAAATAATATCCTCTTTTTTTACGATGCAAATTACAAGGTGAGTTTTTTTTTAACTAACAAGCTACCATAAATTAAAAAAAATGTGACATTTCACAGTAGTAAAACTAACATACGTAGGTAATTTTTAAGTTTTTTTTAAAGTAGCCAATACATGTCCTAGTGTAGGGTGAAAGTCTTGTCTCAGAGAGAGGGCTTAAGGTAAGTTGTGTTAGTTGTAAGTTTTACTGAAATAATTTAAAAAGCATCTAAGAAAGAAAAACATATGAACAAACAACTTGCATTTTTTACTGATCGTATTTCTTTATTACCACGCGAAAAAAGGAAGTCGTGTTTTCCTGAACGCCTTTGTAAAATATGATGGCCTTTATAATCTAACCTGGGTAGGTACGACAGCTACTGGACGTTTGAGAGCAAAATTACAAGTGTTTATATTTAATTTTGCCCTAAGTACTTCATTCTAGACGGAGAGGCTCAAATAAATCGTGGATCACGTACAAGTGAGTGATATCACGTCTACAGCTCATCAGCGGGCGCACGTGACGACTTTAGCACAAACAGATTTTACAGCACAACCACTTACGTAAGACCTCTGGAGGCCTGTCAGCTGTCTGTGTTTATAAGCTTGTTAGAGTATTGGGGGATTTTGTCATAAAGGTCATTGTAAGGTGGTGTTATTTGCAAAAGAGTGGCCGCCCCGTCATCCTGCCTCGCCACCCCGCTCGTGGGGCAAAGTTTTCTTTAGACTAACTTTATTATACCATTAAGAGACCGCGTGACGAAGAATCTCACTTACACAATCTCACTCTTAAATTATCTTGAGTGTTGTATCTGAAGCACGACTTTTTTATGATAACTTTCAACGTGACTTTTAATTATCTCGGTATTTAGCCGCCTTTATTTGGGCTCGCTTGGAATCGCTCGTAGCCCCGCTGCCTGAGTGATCTTAAACGATCACGAAGGTTAAGCAACATTGGGCGCGTTCAGTACAACTAACGCTAGTGGCATTTTTCCGAGCGGTTCCGTGTTTTGCAAGCATCGTTGAGCAGTTGCCGGCGGCCGTTGATAGATGGCAGGCGTTAAGCCAAGTCAGAGGCCTTAATAGGGAGGCTTGAAAACTTCTGAAAGTAAGTCCAGCCACTAGTGTTACAAGCCTCTACCAATACGGACTTGGCCCCCATGGTAGAGTATGGCCTATACATTCCTCAGGGAAGAGACCCGTGCCCCTCGGTGGGGCCATAATGGGGTGATGATGATGATTTGGGCTCGAGGCGCAAACAGATAAATACAGAGCCAAAACGCCTGTCGAAATTTGGCGCGAAGAAGGTGAATGGATAGTGTCTCATGAATTTTTAAGTACCCACGCTACCTCACTTTAGGCCTATTAGATAGCAAGGGATAAATGTGTGAATTATTTAGGAGCTCCTTTTATGCATTAAAGGCTACTAAGAAGGACCAAAGATTAATGTCACGTTTGCTTGAAAGGACTTCATCAATAAGTCGGTATTGTCGTGATATTGCTATAGCATTTCTAATTTAATCTGATATCTAAAATTCTCGGTCACAGTGTAAGTGCGCATAGGAGTTCGATTCCCAGTTCAGTCTGCGTGAATTTCCATATTATATTATGTGATGTTTTGCCTCGTTACCGTAGCATAGAATAACCTAGTCTAGGAACATAAACATAAACATAAACATCTACACACAGGCACATACATTGCTTCTGGCCCCACACTAGGATACCCTGTGTCGTGGGCACCAGAAACAGCGACGTCACAAACATGTAAACATCCAAGACCTGGAGTTTTTTTTTTCTCTCCAGCCGGGGATCGAACCCGGAACCTCTCGCATGGTAAGCAGATGCGCTAACCGCTACGCCACAGAGGTCGTCACATTTCACATTTGAACATCACATTTGATGGTGTTGTGTGAATGTAATGATTTTCTTATTCACAGATTTTATAACCATATACTAAGTCATACTGAAATTTATAGCTTTTTTGTACTTTACTAAAAGACTCGCTACTTAATCTAGTCTGGTCAGATTTGGTCACACTTACAACTGAGAGAATAAAATGTGAATTTGCTCTAGTAATTGTTTACTTATAAATAATCCTCTACAAACTGAAAAGCTTTGCATCAATAGGTACCGAAGATTGAAGTTACTTCCGGCGTCTAATTGCTGCAGTGAGGCCTCGACCGGAAGTTAAAGGATTGCTCTCAAACATCACCCTTAATTGAGGGACCGGATCTGATGTGAAACGGGAACGTTCACTTGTCGAAGCCTTGATACTTTTTTTCTTCTTAAAGTTAAGAACGTAATTGAAGCTAATATAAAATTTACCAAGGTTACTTCGATACTTACCAAACTAGATAAAAAACTTAACAAACTATGAATTCAATAAAATATTTGAAAACGGCATGTCAAGTGTATTGAAACTCGGGCATTCAAAAGAATTTACGTTCTTATTACATTACTTTTTAATTTCATCATCAACCCATTATGGAACGGAACCGCTCAGAAAAATGCCACTAGCGTTAGTCATAGATGCTCACCCCATCCATGCACTGAACGCGCCCTATGTTGCTTAACCTTCGTGATCGTTTAAGATCACTGAGGCAGCCGGGCTACGAGCCATTTTCAATTTACTCTCCCGGAATCACACTTACAATAAAGCTTTACATATCATAATTGTCTTAAAAATTGTACTGGTAGGTATGCATGTAATCACTTTCGTTATGACCTTAAAAAAACAATTAAAAACCACTGTTATGGTGAGCCAATCGGCACACGAAAAATTCTAAAGGTATTATAGGTATCATATATACATATAATGTTAAAACTAAAGAAAAACTCCCAAGATCCAGGCTTAGCTGAGTTTGAGGACTGTCGTTGCATTCTAGATGTAAAGTTTTTTTTAATTCTCGATATTTTAAAACTGTGTTATTAGAAAGGAATATGTTACACGTTGTATATTTACTTTAATTTTACTAGCCTATACCATACCTAGAACATAGAGCAGACCTCTCTCTAGTTCACCAATGGCGTTCTGAAACGTCACCTGGGTTTTACAATGTCTAGAGGATTTACGATATCGAAAGGTCGTGAATCAGAAATTAACGGCCGAACGGGCAGCAAAGCCTCGCGGAGAGCTACGATGCACGATGGCTCTGTTGATTAAGACCTAAGTCCGTCAGATTCCCTCTGACAATTTCCTGCATGAAAAGATTTGTCGTATGCCTAGTTTTGAACTCAATTGAGGCTGTGTTTTCGCTAGCGTAGGCTGTTTATTGGCGGTTTTGAAGGAAAACCCTATTGGATCTTCCAACACTGCAAATCTTAAGCTTTATATACGTAGTTTGCCACCTTCATGTGAAAGAGTAATAACTGCACAGCTCCCTAGTTCAAGCAACTTCAGAGCATTAATAACTTTATGAAGTAAGCGAAATAGTTTTCCCCTTCGCGGAGCGGAAGGAGGGCTTCTTTCAGTTTGATTGTGCATTGTTACATTTCTGTTTGATCAGTATTTCATAAAATAAGGAAAACATATTTGAAAATGGTTATTTTCTTCGGATTTTAGAGTAACAATTTATTGAAATATTATTTTTAATACCTTATTATGATAGAAAAAAATGAGCAATAAATAAAGAACAAAGGATAATTTTATAAGTCTAGAATTTATCAAAATATATTAATATGGCCGACCTAACCTACTGTTTGAATGGTTTATTGAACTGTTTATATATTATTTTTATCTTGCTTGGTTTACATAGTTTATTTTTTTCGAACTAATAACTCCAGTTTATTATTTTTGCATAACTGCTACTTTTAATAACTTCACTTATATATCTGTGCCATTCAATCTGTAGTTATTGGAATAAACACTTTTTATTTTATTACTACTTATCTTAGGAATGAAATTATTGAATAAAATTAGAATTACCTAATTCAATACAAATTAAATCTATCGGATGATACAAAGGCGACTAAGTAAATCCACTCTAAGACCCGAGATTCAGCGGTAGACTAGTAAAAATTTCCTCGAGATTCCTTGGAGTAGTAAAAATGTGAGTGACGGAGGGCCGGGGCCAACAATGATTGATGAGGAAATTAATTAATACGCCTTCCTTCCTAGGAAGCCGAAAAAAATTAGCGCCTCCACTGGATGGGTCGCGTTGAAATATTGAACTGTATTCTCAAATGTAATCGAATCGGATTTGGGTTAATTTGTTTGCGATTGCTATTGAGACGCGGCGGCTTTGACTGATTACATTTCTATTGTGTTTCTTATTAAATGCTACGCCGAGAGAGAAAGGATCAAGTGAGTCTTTTTCATCTCCTTCGTATTTCCATCAAGTACAACGAAGAGCATAGCAGAAATTGGTAAACAGGATTGAGTAAACAGGCAAATAAGGTGAGATCGCAATACAATAATTTACAAAATTGGTCTTAAACATACATAAACCCACATCTTTATCACGATCGGGTACCAATTACATAAATCTTCACAAATCCTTCGCTTTATCAACAACGTAATACAAACGACACAAACAAAAGCAAAACGAAAATACCCGATGGTGATGGTAATATTGATTGATTAGGTACTATTTGGTATAAATAATTCTGCCTCGGCCGTCCTTTTGCTGCCAATCCAAGCTCAGAGTTGGAGAAATTAACGAAACGAATATGTTTACTCTCGTTTTTAACAAAAATATCGTAGCGCAAACTACCGCGACGTGACGTCAGTTTTGAATATTTAACTCGCGAGTGGGAGTGAAAAAGTGGTGAAATTAAACAAGGCCAAACTGTCATTATTATCCACCAAATGCCATATTTCTCAACCCTTTTTCTCGCCGGCTCCGAAGTTTTAATTAGTGCCAGAGGACATTATCCAGGCTCTTCGTACTTCTGTCGCGGATTACTCGACGCTCCGCGGGAAGATTCGATTTTACTTTTAATATCGTCCCATTTATTTCTTTATAACTCGAATGGTAAAGTGTTTTAACATGACACTTAAAGTTTTGAGGTTAAACAGAGCACGGCGCGTCTGAAAAGTTATTTAAGTTCAGAATTTAATTAGATAAGGATATTATTTTACATGTTGTACATTTGAACGTACCTACCATATGTTCTACATGGTAACGGTGAAGCAAGACTTGCTGAAATGTGATTAAAATCGATCTTTACCACTTTATTAAATATTATACCTCCCATACAAATTTTGGCAACCCTTTTCGCCCTCTTCGGGGTTGAATTTCAAAATATCCTGTCTTATTCCTTGCCTAAATTATATATAGACCCTCTGTGCAAAATTTCAGCTTCCTATGTCCAACTGCTTGGGCTGGGCGTTGATGAGTGAATGAATCAGTCAGTCAGGACTTTGAATTTTATTTTTATAGATAGATATGGCTTAACCTGTATAATTTTTGGTGGGCCGATCGGGTCACAAAAAAAAACTTATATTTAATCTTTTCAAGGCCACAACGCAGCAGAATTTAAGTAAAATTCTTAATTCAAAAGTTGATGTAAAAAGAGACTTAAGTAAGATGTATGAAGTCAGCCTTAATGATGTTTGCTGGGACGTGCAGTATTTCTACAAAAAATACTAAACCGAAATATAATACATCAAAAGACACATTTATATGCATATGTTCGAAATACCCGTCGTTCAAGTCTAAGCTGACAAAGTTTCAGGTTACCATTCAGACGCTGAGAAGCAGGCGCGCAGAAGTCACCAAGGCTCTGCGGCACGTCATCGGCGCGATAAATGTTTTCCCTTCCTGTCATTTGCATTTATTGCATTTATATTGAAGTTCACGTACGGAAGGTGCGTTAATTAATTAATAAAGATTTGTTATTGTACATGTTACATACGTGTTAAGGATAACATCGTGGACAACCTGATGTCAGGAATGTCTGAGGTAATCATATACCTCCACGTTTAAATTAATGAGCAAAGTGGGTATTTGTGATAATTAAGCCCATATTCTCTAAGAGAAGTTCTGTGCAATGCGGGACGTACTCTTATACAGGGTACATAAAAGATCTTCTTATCGACTAGTGCCCTCTTGTTTTATTAACGGCACTTCTACTTCAATGCTGGCTTAGGCCTCCCCCTACTTTTGAGATACTTTTTTTTGTTCTCGGTCATCCACATCTACTGTCGGAAATCTGCCTTAGATAGTAGGTCCAGCGAGCTGGTGAGCGTCCTATGCTTCTGCCAGTTTGTGATCTCCACTTGAGAATCTTTATAAATCACAGAGTATTGGTTCTTAGACAGAAGTGACCCGGGCACTGCCAACTATGCAGGCAATGTCAGTCTTTGGCAAATTGTCTCATTTGTGATGTAACTTACTTCAAGAGTGACTGAGACTTCAAGCGTTCTCTTTACTTAAAACGCTGAGCCACGTTGAATCTAAGGACTAGTACTGTTGAGGTAACTGGCAGGAGGCTGGTTGAAGACTCTTGTCTTTAGGCTCTAAGAATAGCTGAGGGGAAAAATGAAATTTTGCAGTGCATTTTACTCAAGTAATTTATAGAAGTAAGTGCACTAACCCCACTAACTACTGTTAACAACTGTAAGTAAATTTTTTGTATGCACTTTGGCCCACTGACAGCTCTTTTATCATGATTATTTAATTTACAGTGCCTGAAAGGAGTTAATGTAATGTAGATATATTTTTTCAATTTATAACCTACATAATTTTCTTGCGTCGATCGGCTCACCATAATTCTCTTTGTTATGGTGCGCGACACCATAGCAATAGGTTTTAATTGTTATTTTCAAGGTCATGACGCAACTCTACTGAGTACAGTCTCGTTATGCGAGAACATTGATCCCGGCCTGTTTCTAGTCGCTATGCTGTCTCGCGGTAAAATTGTTTGTCGCCGAGTCATGCCGCGAGGGCTGGGGCTGAAGATGCGTCCCCGTTTCGCTTAATTCCGACTCTGCTTGAATAGACATAATTTTCTGCACTTGACACCGGCTCCGCTTGTCGTTCTGCATCCCACTGCGAATAGTTTTTTATGTGACTTGTTATTTCGTAAGCTGTTATTTCTTGTTACCACAATGTCTCGTACCAGTCGGGCTTTATTCGGGATTTCTGTTGCATTTTTATGTGAACTAAGCGACAAGCGTTTTTGAAGCTCGCTTTTTTGCGATATTATTTGATATTATCTTCTAAATAGTCTACTATTTAGAAGATTATCGCGTTCAACTCTACCTAATTCTCAAATCTATTTTGGGTAATCTATCGGTTAGATTTACTTTTATAACTAAGGATGAAAGTTTAATGTAAGCAAAAGTGGTCTAATAGATTACAACCTCTTTGTTTTAATTCCCCAATGAAGGATTCTATGCGTATATTACAAAGGGTACATAAAATATGTTATGCAGTAGGTTTCTCGGTTGGAAAGAATATTGCTACAGACAACATAAATTCATTTTTCTCTAAAAGACTGATTGTTTTCAATTACTCGCGGTTCGAGATGTTTTATGCAATATCAATGCGACAATTTTCTCAGTAATTGGAAATTGAAAACCCAGAAAGAACTTTACGATGCCGCCGTGTTTACAAAGTAAGACGTTCTGACTGCGGTAGCGTTTACTATGTATTCTGAATAATTTAAATAGGTATTTAATCACAGAACAAAAAAAAAGAGTAGAAATACTGACATGACCTATCAGTAGGAAAACCAGTGTGACCAAACTCACACACACAAATCAAAAGCACACTGTGAATGCCAAGCTGCCATTGGCAAATAAAGGCAATTCTGAAAAGGTCTACATCACAAAAGTTCCAAGTAAAATATGAACCTTTTCAATCATATAAACAATGATCAAAATCAAATGATAATTATGAAATTAAGTTTGACATACGATCTTTGCTTTGTAGTACCGCTACTCTACATTAGATGGAACTACCGCCGCGTGTGATCGTCGAGAAGCTTTAAGTTTTATGCCATAAAGTCGAATATTGAAAAATAACTATCTGCTATGTTGCTACTCAGGCTAAGGATGGGACATATTGCCATATCGACAAATTATATAACTGTTTCATAAAGCGACAGTTGAAAATGAATTTGTTATGACAATGTTTCTTAATCATTTTTTTTTAGTATCTTCATTGACAAAGTAACATACTGTACCACATTTCGATGTAAATTACGCAGCCGGCTACCATATTAACTGTCCTTCTGGATGATTGGCTACGCAATGTACCTATAATGGAATAATCTAACCATAGTCGCTTTATGAAACGAAGCCGAGCAAACTTATCGTGTACAATTTATAGAGAATAAGAAAGCCTATTGTATATATTTTTTTTTACTTTTGTAACTTTTATTTGTCTCTTGCTTCTTGTGTGCAATAAGGAATATTCTTTTTTTTTTACGTAGCCTCGATTGCCACAGAACAGAAAAAAAGAGTAGAAGGAGTGACATGACCTATTAGCAGGAAAACCAGTGTGACCAAACTCACACATAAGCCAAAACCCACACCATGAATGCCAAGCTGCCATTGGTAAATAAAGGCAATGCCGAAAAGGTCTACATCATAAAAGTTCCACGTAATATATGAACCTTTTGGTGATATAAACAACGATCAAAATCAAATGATAATGATGAAATTAAGTTTGACATTAGATCTTTGTTCGTAGTACCGCTACTCTACACTAGCTGGAAATCCCGCCTCGTCTGACCGTCGAGAAGTTTTATGTCATAGACCATAAAGTCGAAAATTAAAAAACAAGTATGTGCAATGGTGCTTCTCAGCTATGGATGGCCTATCGACAAATTATAGAATTGTTTCGTAAAGCGACAGTTGATATTTACTTTAATTACAATTCGATGTAAATTACGCAGCCTGTTAGTATATTAACCTACTTTCTGGATGATCGGCTACGCAACGTATATGGAATTCTCATATGAAACTAACCATAGTCGCTTTTGAAACGAGGCCCAGCAAACTTATCGTATGTATAGTTTGTTTATTTTTTTATTTATTTATTTAAAATGTCGTTATCCATCAACGCTTGTGCTTCACTTATATTATGGAGATGACATTTGCCAACGAAAGTCACGAGACTTCCCCATAGATTTATGGAGTAAGCGTTGATTAAATTATCTAGACCCCCCCAGAGTGCTTAAACTGAGTTTTGTCATTCACTTTCGATAGCGAGAGCGTTTGCAATTTGCATAGGAGTGACAAAGCGCGCCATCTAGTTGTCTCTTTGTCACTCCTATGCAAATCGCAAACGCTCTCACTATCGAGAGTGAATGAAAAAACTCAGTATACGCACTCAGATGATTTTACTACACGAGCACATAAAATCATCTAACTTTGAAATTATGCATGCTGGTTTTGTTTTGATGACAATACGCCAATCTATACTAATAAAAGTGACATGTTTATTGAACTAAAACTTTCGGCACAACACATTGTAAACATTTAGTCCGGATCTACTTACGGGGGTTGTTTTATCGGACGAGTCCGACTAGGTTTCGCCCCGATACGCAGAGCAGTGAGTGGGTGGTGAGCAGAGACGGAGCTTGCGTCGTTCGGTTGCTCGTCTCATAATGGGATGGGTAAGTTGATCCGGATTCAAAGTTTACAAAAATGACATGATACTGCAGTCAGGACCACATTCTCGCAAAGGAACTAAACAGCGTCAAGGAACATGATCAATAAATTTTGCGCAGTATCAAAAATAATTGCAACTAAAAATGTGTTAAATAATAATAATAATAATAAAAGATGATAATAAACACTTAAATACAGGCACATAATTTGCCCCTGGCCCCACCCTGGGATACCGTGTGTCGTGGGCACCAGAAACAACGACGTCACAAACATGTAAACATACAAGTCCTGGGATTGTTTTTTTGTCCCCAGCCGGGATTCGAACCCGGGATCTCTCGTATGGTAGTCAGATGCACTAACCACTGCGCCACAGAGGTCTTCAATTAAAATAAAATAACGACAATTATTTTCCCAAAGTACCTAATTAGACGCAGGTACTCTACCTAAAGTACCGATAATTATTTATTACTGCTAAGTCATAGACAAAATATTATCGATAGATTTTTATAATGTTGTGTCCCAGCTGAATTGAGTAGCATTTGAGTAGCATTCAAATGTTGACAGAAATTTGTAGAAAAAGTACACAGACTTCGACGAAAATTGAACATTATATTCCAGTAAATAAAGGTGGTTTTACTTTCTCACTTTCGGATTGCTTTCCTTGTTCATGTCATTGCAAATTTAATTTCTATTAAATAAAATACAATGGAAATACTACTTACCGATGGAATGTTACGGCATGATCGGTACATTTTGGTCCCCAACTTTTATTTTTGCACTCTAACACAGCACAATAAGGCATTTTAGTAGAGTTTTCACAATTGTTTTCTTTACTAGAAGCGCACGGCAACTGAGGTAAGAAAAACTGTCATAGACTACGCTTAGGCAATACATTGCTAATTTGAGGCACGCGGGCACCGCCCCCACTTACGATTTCTACTCTTTTTTTTTTGTTCTGTGTATTTAATCCTGTTTTCTAAAGTGCTCTTATACATCGACAGTCCATTTAAAGATGCTGTTCGAAACAAAACGGTACCGTGATGTTATATTCAAGAGTAACCTCGTAGATAAGAGCATTTTTTTTTCAATAAGGCAAGAAAAGGTACAATTATGATTCTGATAAAAAAAAACCACAGGAATGGCTCGATCGCGGAATTTGTTACCCGAGCGGGTATCCAAGAAAGAAAGAGATACAGAGAGAATTTTCTATTGTTTTCATTCGCTGGGAATTGGCTATGAGAACGATTCAAATTTGCAAGAGATTCAATTTACATAACGAGCGATTTGTAAGCTAGAGATTAAACCCACTGCTCCCGTATTGTTTGCTGATGTTCAGCTCATTTATTATCCTAAGTAGGGCTGCCTCTTTCTTTATTAATTTATTATACCTTAGTACCTTATTAGCTTTGGCGTTAGCAATATTTCTTGTAGTAACACCGCCGATTTTTTTTTCAGTTCCACTGAGACTCGGGGACTCGACTAGAGTTACTTACTTAAAATAAATAAAAATAGGTTGCCTTGTGCTTTATTAACCAGCTAAGGATTCTACAAACATGGAATAAAACCAGACCGAGACCATTTGTACAAAGCAAATAGGACTGTCTTCAGTGGGAATTGTACAAAATAGAATTTAATTTTGTTTGTTTTCATCGATTGGATCCTGAAGATATTCAATTGAGATAGCATCCAATATACCCCTGGGACAAGGTACCTACAAGAAGTGTAGATTTGGATAAACTTCTCTTTATAATATTACAAGCAAACTATTTAGACAAAGTCTACAGATATTACTAAATGGTTCCGAGTACAGGTAATAGTCTAAACATTTTATTAAGAAACTGTCTGATCCGGCAAGCGCTGTTTTTCCATATTAATTAGACTATGACCTATTCTCAGACCTACCAAAAGCCACTTCTGAGGAGTTCTATAACAACCACTGTGACACATTATTAGATAATAATAGTTATTTATGTATATCATTCACTTATTTGCAATTCTGCTGAACTAGTTCGACCAGATTTTGTTCAGATTCATATAATATATATAATATAATATATTTAACACTCCGCCTTAACACAGGCGATTCTCCCACATTTGTCGTGTAACAATTAAGATAACAACTAGAACTTACATATATTCGTAGCTACAATAGCTCATGCCTATAAACTAAAAGTATAGACTGAGACGAAAGTTTTTTACTTGACGCGATCCTGACATACTCGCAACAAAATCATGCACGCTAGTTAGCCATAGTCAACAAACCCCGCGGTGAGTGAATCTTTACAAAATCTTCGTCGCGGTAAAATGATTTATATCTGCGAAAATAGAAGACTTCTTCAGTCGCAATAAATGCAAATGGCTCTGAGAATGTGTAATAAAACGGCGGCTTGGGGTAACCGCGCTGCTCAAACTTTGCACAGGTTCTAGGGATGTTACTACAAGTAAATCGATTATGTTTTATTGCAGTTTTAATGTGACTTAGATCTCTGATGAACTAACCCTTAAGTTGGACAAGGGGCAGACTGACATGCCACTTACTGAGGATCAATGAATAAAGAATATTTTTGTTCTTCTTATCTCATGTAAACGTATTATTTCGAATAAATACCGTTTATGCATAGAATGGTTAAAAAGACTGGTAGGTAAGCTATGTGAACATTCTAAGAGTGAGCATTTTTCTTATGGTGGAAAGCTTTAAGTAAATTTTAACCGTTGAGATATCACCAGTTTATGATTTGTTTAAATTGCTCAAGGATATAAAAACATTTCGGAAATCAATATGAAACGATCAGGAGATACAAAAACATGATGTGTTTTTGGAGTTCTGTAGTCAATAAGGAACTCTTATAGTTACGCAATGTCCGTCCGTCTGTCTGATTGTCCGCGGGCTAGCTCTAAATAAATGACTGAAATGTGGCCTAACGGTTACAATCTTGAGATAATAATTTAGTATACCTCCCCATTGATGTTTTTTTTGCGCCTTCCCCCTCCTATAATCAGATATGTCGCTAAAAATATTGTGTAGGTCTAGGAAAACCATGTTCCTATTCACGGATCCCTTTGCCAAATATTATGATTCAAAGCGCTATTTTTTGTTAGAGAAGACCGTCGCTTTGGTTAAACGGCTATACAAACATCCGTGAAAAATTAAGGGCCATAATAATGAACTTAAAAAAACTGTCAGGGCTAAGTGTGCCTTACAATGTTATAATTTTGTAAGTCTACCAACTTATCGTGGGGCCAGAAGCAGTGAATGTGCTTGTATGTAAATGTTTATGCTATGAGAGAAAACTCTTTTTATAATGAGAAAATTCCTTTTAAAATTACTTTAAAGTTCTAGTTGTGTAAAGCAATCAAGAATCACACTGCGCGTGGTTCAACATGCACTAGGAGGTTTTTTATGTGTGTTCGTACTAATCGGGATAAAATCTTGTTATTTGTTTTGGTCTGTAAGCGGATTCATCGGAGCTCAATGTATTTGTAGCAAAGAGTTCCAATAAGAGAAAATGAAAGGAAAGATGCTGCGGTGCTCTCGGCTCATTATTTGTAATGCTCGCTATAATTGCTACCATTATCTGTAGCGGTCTGATGTAATTGAAATCAAATTGGTAAAGATGAGTAGGTACTCCAATCAAGGGCTTAAATATTATGGTTACCTCAGAATTTCCGGATTCCGGAAAAAAATATTACAGTTTGTCATTTGCGGCCAGTCTTGTTTTATTATTTTATTTCTTTTTGTAGGTTTTCACTGTGATTGTTAGAGCTTGTAAAGCACGATTTAATAAAAACTTGTAAGTCTTGATATTTAGAAAAAAATAAATCTGCGTATAAACTCTTAGCAAGAAAGTTGTTGTAAAACACAAACTCTGAATGGAGTGTTCCGGGGCTTGCTCAAAGGGTAATCCAGAAATCAAAAAGGGTTCCATCTGCTTGGAAGCCCCTCTTTCATCTGTTTTATCTGTTTTACAGAACTAACTACTTCAACGAGGTTTGTCTTTTACACGTCGGTCGCCTATTAATCATTAACTTGTAAAGCCTACTTAGCCATGATAGTTTTCTATTTAGGTTTATTACATGTGCTTGATTTTTTTACATTTCTTCTATCAACCATTTAGCCAGGATATAATATGTCCTATCAAAAAAAAATTTGCGCTTTAAAGTTTAATATTTCACAAACGGAACAAAATGATTTCTCTACATCCACAATATTTTGCAACGACCAGTCGAACGATACCCCACCCCACATTATGGTGTAAGAAAAAAAAATCGGACAAGTGCGAGTCGGACTCGCCCACCGAGGGTTTCGTACAAATCTGTAGGTACTTACACAAGAACTACAAATAGTTCAGGAATTAAGACTCGCAGTTTTTCCGAGTTTTTCTCGAACTTTAAAGACGAATTTCAGATTTTACCGAATTTGATCATATTAAGTTTCAAAATTTCATAGTTCTTGGGCAACGGTTTCAAAGACTGATTATAATTATGATTTAATTACAAATATATAATTAGGAGATTTTTTTAAAATATTTTTGCCGAATTTCGTAGCACCCTATAAATTTTGGTTCTCGTGGTTTCGCGGCATAAACAGCCGAATCTTTTTTTATAAATTAATTAAGAAGTTTAATCTTTTCACAGCTTCTTAATTTGAGTATATCCAACTCGACACCTCCACGCGTACTCGAGATAATGAATCTTTCTTAGTAGACAGATTGATGAACGGGCAGACAACAAAGTGACTCTATAAGAATTTCTTTTTTCGTTTTGAAATAAGTAGTCCTAAAAATCGCAACCTTAATTTTAGTGCTTCTCCAGAGCACTAAAAAAAATGTTATAAGATTTTTCTCGAGCATTTTGTCGGCGTGATTAATATGTATACCTCTAGTAAAATCTTTCTAGTGCCGATTGTATCTGAGCTAGGCCGCGGACAGACAGGCAGATGGATGGAAGTGGCGAAACTATAAGGGTTCCTTGTCGACTACGGAATCCTAAAGTGATACATAGAACTAAAATATAAGCCCAACAGATTGCCACGTCGTTGTTAGGTCAATTTTTTATCTTTACGAAGGACATAAATTCACTCATTAAAAAGGCAAAAAAGGAAATTAAGCTACAAAGTTTTTGGAGTTATTAATAAATGAAGGTAAAACTGCCCTATGTAAGTATAATTTTTTTATCAAGTCAGACGGGGCTTTTCTCTTTTTAGCACGTTCATAAAGATCCGTCAGGCTGTAACGGTTCACTGTTTCGTTTGCGCAATCAGTGTTTACGGCTTGACGTGGAGATGAAAATTATTTTTTTCTCCGGTCGACCGGATGATTTTTGTCATAGGAACAATAAAGGCATCGTGGCTGTTTGCCGTTAAAACGAATGCCTCCGTTATTAAGGGTTTGCCGAAATTAAATTATTATTTGAGTTCACTCTTTTGCTTTGGTTTCCATTTCCATTTCACACGTTTGGTTGGAGAGCATATTTTTGGAGCTAGACTCTCTTTGTTTCAGTTTGATTTTAGTTAATTGACAACATCATCATCAACTCATTATGTCCCCACCGAGAGGCACGGGTCTCTTCCCTGAGGAAGGTATAGGCCATGCTCCACCATGAGGGCAAAGCCCAGATAGGTGGAGGCTTGTAAGACTAGTGGCTGGTCTTACTGTCAGAAGTTTTCAAGCCGGAAAAATGCCACTAGCGTTAGTCATAGGGCCTTTTCAAACGTACCACAACCACACCACAACCACAACCACACGTCAACCACACCACGTGGCCGGGCATATATTTTGTATGGAAAATGAATAGGTCTATTCACACGAACCACATTTTGCAGTCGCTATCGACCGCGTGTGTGATATCGACCACATCGCGACCACATCGCAACCACATCGTAACCACATTGCAACCACAACGCAACCTATGAATGCCGGAGTTGTACTGTGTCTGCACACGACGACGTAACCGCATCGCAACCACTGGCGACAACGCAACCACATCAACATTTTGTCGGTACCACTACGCAACTACTGGCGACAACGCAACCACATCGACAACCACGCAACTATAAAAAGCTGCAGAGACACTATTCACAAGTAACCACTGCTTGACCGCATTTTGTCGTTGCGACGTGGTGCGATTGTGGTACGTGTGACTAAGCCCATAGACGGTGTCCCATCCATGCACTGAACGCGCCCTATGTTGCTTAACCTTCGTGATCGTTTAAAATTACTCAGGGCGGCCGGGGCTACGAAAGAGTTTTGTTTTAGTCAATTAACAACATGCACTCAATAAAAGTGAGAGAGATTTACACCTATTTTAAGCCATGACAGACGGTTTCCAAATTCACTCGCCTGGGCCGGGCTCACGCGTCATCGATTTCTATTAATTGGATGTAACTTTTCACGAGCTCGGCACATTGCCCGTCAATTGTTAGCAGGCTGTTAACTCGTCCACAGGACCATGTGTGCTTGCTTCGCAGTCCAATGCATTGTTGAAGCCGCATCCGATGAATATTCTACCCCTTTTATATTTCGTTCCATAGCCTATTGTCTCATCAACATTGAGATACATGCTATGGTAAAACCAGCAGTATAAAACCTGACTCTTTTTCACTGAATAGGTTGCTTATAATATTTGAGATGTTTTAGCAATAACATTAACGAAAACATAATTAAACCCCCGTTTCGTGGTGGTCACACTAATTTGTCATATCAGTATGACTACTAGGATATACATGTCCTCCTGGTCATACTACTCACTTTTCTGAACATTCTGTAGAGGGAAAATCAAATGCCAGCACATAAAACTACAAGTAATACTACTTAATAATAGAAGTAGAAGTATTTACTACTTTCTTTATTTACACAGAAAATAATTTATACCATGCAGGAGGAAGGAAAAACCTTTTTCTAAAAATATCGTGTTGCAGTATGATCATAGAATAGAATAGAATAGAAATTCTTTATTTGGTACTTATACAGAGGAAAATTAATCTAACTTAAAATAAATATAACAGTAGGTACCAAAAAGGTTTCCGCTCAGCTTAATGCCGCAGCAAAGATACGGCGCTGGTTTTCAGCGGATGCCTGAAAGCTTATAACTAAAACTTAAACTAACTAAAATCTAAAATCTATCGGTCCCAGTTTCAAAAACTCAACTCCCCACAGTATTCTAAGAATGCAGACTTTGTAGATGTCGGATTAAATATAATAGTTTTAGACTGACATTAGAGGAATTGCGTTCTTACAAAAAGGCCGCTGCTAAGAAAAATATACATAATATTATGAATTAAATTTTGTTTAAATCTGACCATTAACACATTTGGTACGAAAATAGATTGGTCGCACCAACCACCTAACACAGAAAATAATTTGATAACATAAATATAAAGGATGTAGAAGATGTACAATATTTGAGAGTTCATTACTATTTTTCCTTCTGTATAGATAATAAATACTGCTTGAATTTAAATTAAAAACAATTGATAGAAGGAGAATCTTTAATAGGAGGCGGTATGTTGTTCCAGCATTTAATGGCACTGTAACGAAAACTACCTCGAAATGCCGATGAATGGTGAGATGGACAGACTAATAATAGGTGAACACGTGACTGACGCTGACTAAATTCTAGCTTATTGTATGAGGGATTCTGTTTTTTTATAATTCTAAAGAGCAAACTCGCAAAGTGAAAAGCACGACGTTACAATATTAAGCAAATTGTTAATATTTAAATAAGGAGTGATATGCGCTCTACGAGGAGTGGGAAAACAATACCTTGTGCATGAATTTTGCATTCGCTGTATCAGCTTCTTCGTTCTGCTCAATGAGCAACCACCAATTACAGTGTCGGCATAGTTAAGTTTTGATAGAATTAAAGATTCACACAGTTGGATCCTCTTGTCTATGCTTAGATATATTCGTATTTTGTAAAGTACGTGAAGTCTATAATAGCAATTCCGCACATCCAAAACATGCTTCTCAAATCTAAGTTTATCATCCATCAGCACTCCCAAGTTTCGTGCTTCAGTGACTTTTTCTATAGCTATATCTCCAATTTTTACTTGTGGCGCACAGCAATTAATTTTTTCTATCTGAGATTTTGTACCTAGAACAAGAAATTTTGTTTTGAAAAGCTTGAAAAGCAAGAAAGCTTGCAGCCGAAAAAAGAGAAAGTTACTATGGTTGTACAGACTTGAACCTAATACACTAAATAAAACAAATTTTAAAAATTATACACAAATTTTCAAAAAAATCGTACGTTTAACAAAACGCGCCCAAAATAATTATAAAATAAAAATGTCGGACAATAAGTCTAAGGCCACATGGCAAATAATAAATAGTTCGAAGCAAACCATACCTAAAGACTCTATCTCTAAAATAGAAATTGACAAAAAGACGATTACAGATCCACAAGCCATATCAAATGCATTTAATGACTTTTTCATTGACAAAATTAAGCCCATTGACAATGCTGGCACACACACACGTTTATTAGGATCCTATATTACACCGTGTAGTAATTCGATGTTCATGGAGGCTAGTATTCCATGCGATATTTTTAGAATAATTAAATCATTAAAAAATACAAACAGTGTGGGATACGATGGCGTCTCTACAAAGATAATAAAATACGTAGCCCTAGAAATTTGCCATCATCTAAGTCATATTATTAATCTAAGCATAGCAGCGGGTATATATCCTAATAATTTGAAACAAGCGATAATAAAACCAGTCTTTAAAAAAGAAAACCGACACCTAATGGAATTTTATAGACCAATTGCCCTTATTCCGATAATAGCAAAAATTTTTGAGAAATATATTTATGCAAAAATGTACGCCTATCTGGAACATAATAACATATTAACTAAGGAACAAAAGGGATTCAGGCAAAATAAGACGATTAATCTGGCGGTTTACGATTTCTTAAACACAGTTATGACATGTGTAGATGCAAGAGTTCCAGTCTCTGCGTTATACATGGATATGACACAGGCTTTCGATTACGTAGAACATACTATCTTACTGCGAAAGCTTGAGGCATACGGAATAAGGGGTAATGTGTGGAAATTAATAGAGTCATATCTTAAAAACAGGACACAATGTACAGAAATCTCAAAAATCAATCCTAAAACTAAACATGAAGATATTTATAGGTCACGTGAGCGTGAAGTTCGCCATGGCGTCCCACAGGGCAGTGTAATGGGACCGTTACTATTCTTACTGTACATTAATGATCTTCCCAGAGCTACTCCACACCCGATGACCCTATTTGCAGATGATAGCACTGTCACAATCCAATGTGACCAAGAAACTTTTTACGAATGTGATATAAATCGGACTCTACAATCTATTATAATTTGGTTAAACAATAATAACTTGAAGGTAAATTTAAGTAAAACTAATTTTATGCAATTTAGCCAAAGGTTACCAACAGCAAATTTGGATATTCATTATGAAAATATTAAAATACAACAAGTAGAGACCACAAAATTCTTAGGACTAACGGTGGACCGAAATTTAAACTGGAAAGCGCATATTGCGGAACTTTGCAAAAAAGTTAGCTCGTCTGCTTATCTCCTCTATAAACTTGCCCCTGTCACTAATATTGATGCTCTAATTACTGCATATCATGGCACGGTAGCTTCATTGTTGCGGTATGGTCTGATCTTTTGGGGTAACTCAACCGACAGAGAGATAGCATTCAAAGTACAAAAAAGGTGTCTAAGGGTAATGTTTGGACTGAAAAAGACGGATAGTTGTAAACCATACTTTCAAAACTACAATATTCTAACACTTCCGTCAATGTATATTTTAGATGTAGCACTCTTTGTAAAATCGAACCCAGGCATTTTCCGACCGATCTCGCTAGTCAGAACCCGCTTACAACGGGATGAAAATAGAGTATGTATATGTACGTAGAGCCAATACCGCACTTATGCATAAAAGTCTATATTGTATGGGGCCTATGATTTATAATAAAATACCAAGAGATATACGAGAATTTGACATGGGCCAATTCAAATTTAAATTGAAAAAAATGCTACTAGAAAAATGCTACTATAAGCTAATAGAATTTCTAACTGATTGATTTATTATTATATGACTATGTACTGACTCTTCTACACACAAACTTGACTTTGAAATGTACTTTAATATTTGACAAGTTGATATTTCATTTTTTTTTTTTTGTTCGGACTGCATTTGAATTTACCAATATCAACATAATTGACGTAAATATAGCTCGTATGGAAAGTATTTTGTGATAGAGATATATTTTAATGACAAACGATGGTGCTCTCTCTAAATATTTTGTAAGTCCCGATGGGCGAAACATGTACAGGACGTATTTCAATGTAACAACCTTATATCTCATGTTTGACAAATAAATAATCTTTATCTTTATCTTTATCTTTATCTTTATCTTTGGTTGGATTTAATAATAGGCAATTTTTGATAGACCACTGTGAAATCTGTTGAAGTTCCATATTTAAGCTTGATATTTCGTCTGTCGCTTCACTAGGCTTGAAAGATCTGTATACTTGCAGATCATCAGCATACAGGTGATGTCTACTATTAGTAATAGAATTTGGCAAGTCAGCAGTGTAAAGAATATAAAGCACCAGCCCAAGGATTGAACTCTGTGGGACTTCCCTGGTAACCGGTGATAAAAAGGAACGTTTCCTAGTACCACCCATGTTACACACCTCAACACTCTGGGACCGGTTACTTAGGTAACTAGACATCCACCTCATTGCGTTATGATCAAAGCCATAGTAAGCTAGTTTGGATAAAAGCAAAGTCGGGCTTATAGTATCAAAAGCGCGGGAGAAGTCAAGGAGGACAAGGATTCTTACCTCTCCTACGTCTTGTCCTGCCAAAATATCATCTACAACGTCCATTAGAGCTGTTGCTGTGCTCCTACCAGATCTAAATCCCGATTGTTTATGTGGCAGAATATTATTGACAGCCAAGTACTCTGACAACTGTAAACAAACTACTTTTTCAATGATTTTAGACAAGAAAGGCAGAATACTTATTGGTCTAAGATCTTTATATTGCGTTGGATTATTATTTTTTGGTATTGAGTTTACTTTTGCTATCTTCCATAGATCGGGAAATGAACCAGTTTCAATAGATTTGTTTACGAGGCTAGTTATTACATCAAGAGTACGTGGCAACGTTAGAAGTATTATGTCTAGCGTTATTCCATCGAAACCTTGAGCATTTGTCTTAAAACCCTAATTCATTATTAGGGGGTATATCTAAGAAATGAGCGTTAATCTGACTAGGGTTATTTAAATTTTCAGGAAGGTCAGTTTGCTTTTTCTTGAAATCAGCGACATTGTGTTTAATATGTTTCCAAAGTTTACGCGGCTCTTTCACGTTATTATTAATATAGTGTTGGTAATAAGCAGTTTTCTCTGAGTGTATTGCTGTACTTACTATTGTTTTTAATTTTTTGTAATATTTTTGTCACTTTCTAATTTAGTCTGCTTACTTTTGACATGATCAGGAGGACATGTATATCCTCGTAGTCATACTGATATGACATATTAGTATGACCACCAGGAAACGGCCAATTAAACAGTTGCCTGCGGTTTCAAATCCCTCACTGGGACTATGGGCACAAGTGGTGACTCCGCTCACACTTTATCTCTGAGAAAAGAGTGATATTTTATTTATTGTACACCATTTTTTGTTTTCTTCTCATTATTTTAACACTTTATTCAAATTAAAAAAGACGTATTAACATAAAAATATTAATAAAGGGGATATTGGTTTTGCTTACGTTTGTTCCATTTATTGGTCAATAATTTTTCTTCATCATCATCAACCCATTATGTCCCCACCGAGGATCACGGGTCTCTTTCCTGAGGAAGGTATAACAACTTTTCCTATTTTAAAAATATATTTGCTATTAATACAGGGTGGTCCAAATATCATGGATCAAAGGAAATGGGGAGTTAGCCAAGGTCATCTTCTACCAATAAGGTCCTATACAGGGTGGTAAAATTCTCAACGGTTTTGAACTTATGATTGATTTTCGGTTTTTTTCAAGAAAAGAGTTCCTACTACTTATTAAGAGCAATAAAAAAAAAGTACTTACTTTTGGTGGTTGTTTTTTTTTTGAGAGTGACGGTCCATGATGAGAATGTAATAAAAAAACATTCATTGTCCCTGTCTTTATGGATCATGAGAAATTAATTAATTTTTTACGGATCTCGTATCATAATTGTTTGATCCAATATTTTCATCATTGATTTAAAAAAAAAAGTGTACTGCGAAAACCTGCCCCAGTAGTAGAAAAACTGGACCATTTCATGAGGATTGTAAAAAGATACAACTCAAAGCCCTATCTCTCCTGAGTCTTTTATTATTGACCTTTATTCTCAGCAAAGTTGCATTTTTTTAAATCAACTTTTGGTCCTAACTAATTTGAGTTACAAAGTACTGTTCTAGGACATAAAAATAAGTCGCAAATGGATAAAAAAATTACACCAGATAATTAGAATAGACAGTTTAATCAAAAATAAAAAAATAAACTTTTTCATAGAAGATGTTCAAAATTTCTACCTCTCACTCGGAGGCAGAGTCGACATCTTCTAATAAAATTTCTTTTTAACAATCTAAAGGCCCGGTGATTATTTTTCACCTGGTGGGTGGCCGCTGATATTCGTCATCGAAGCTCCTGCTCCGTGTTGCACTCCTTTTCGTATACCACTTCCTTGAAGTAACCCCAAAGAAAAAAATCTATGGGGTTTAAATCGGGTGAGCGCGGTGGCCATTGAATAGTTCCACCGCGACCGATCCAGCGATTTGGAAATACTTCATTTAGGTGACTCTTCACCTACCTGTACCTACCTGGCAAAACAAATACAAAACATTTACAGTACAATTGGCGGTCTTATTGCTTAAAGCAATTTCTTCCAGACAACCGACGATGGAGAGTTGCTGAAGTAACAGAATGAATGAATGAGATGAAGTAAGTGAGGTAACACATTATCGATAGTAGAACACAATGTGTTGTTGCGATAGCAGGAATCTTAAAAACCATTTATTTAACATACATACAACATACGCTCTTCTACATAATAACAGTTTAAAATTCTCTATTTTAATTAATAGGAATTTTAAAACGTGTCTCAGTCTATATGAATGAAATGGAACAGGTTTTAAAGTTCAAGTTAAAAAAATATATATCGATTATTTTGCTTTTGCTGGTAGGAAGTGAAGAGGATTTTAACTATAGTAAATGTCCGGAATAAAGTTTATGAAGTGATTTAATCTCAATTTTTATAAAAAAATATCCTCTGGTAGGTATTCTTATCTTACTAATACAAGGTGTTGCGGACTTGCGGTATATCATTAATACGTTGTAGTTCTAACTAGTTGTAGCCTAACTTGCTTGCGTTTGGTGCTCCAAAAACTGATTTCATGGAAATTTTGCCAGAGGATCGTCAATTATGCACCCCAACTGGAGCGAGCTCAGTAAATTCACCATCCGCCACTCATGCTGTAGCTACGCCCGAGTATTCGTATGATTGTGATGATTTCAGTTTGTTATTATAAGAAAAAATAAAATAGTTCTTTATAATAATATGAAGGTGAAACTATAAAAAGGTATTTTTTTTATTTTATAGAAGACTAACAGCACAATAAACAGAACAACAGAAAAATAGGAAATAGAAGGCCAATTACAGGTATTATAGTTATGTTAGAGATAAATAAATATACACATAGAAATACTTATTAGAAACATAAGTTAACATTAACATTAACATAACATAACATTTATATACAGGCACATACATTGCTTCTGGCCCCACACTAGGATACCCTGCGTCGTGGGAACCAGAAGCAGCGACGTCACAAACATGTAAACATCCAAGACCTGGATTTTTTTTTCTCCCCAGCCGATATCTTAAAACATATCGTAAGTATATATTGTAAAAAGTCTATGTACTTCCCACTGTAGGACACAAGCCTTTTCTCAGACAAAGTATTGACTCAATCACTACGCGTGCCCACCGCGGATTGGTGATTTTAAGCGCTGAGTTATGTGAATAGATCAGGTTTCCTCACGATGGTCACTATGGCCAGTTCAGTCATGATTGACTGAACAAAAATGTACAAAAAACTGACTAACTGATGTTAGTCAGCACATTTTTGTACGCATTGATTGACGTCACCTCGATCACGCACAGAGAACCAATCACAAAGTAATCAAATCAGGTGGTCATACATAGGCTGCTACTTATATATGCGGAATCTGGGATTCCAATAATTTTAAACGCAATGTCTGACCTCCATGGTCAAATTCGTTCTTTTTTTAAATACTGGCCGCTAATATGATCAATTAACTTCAACTTTTGGTGGTGAAGCTCCATCAAAAACGACTGTGTATCACTGGTTTAGTGAGTTTAATCGCGGGCGCAGTAAGCTCACGGACGAAGTTAAAGAAGGTCACCCGAAATCGGTGGTTGTGCCACAAAATATTGAAGCTGTGCGAAAACTAATAATGCAAGACCGTCATGTTACGTATCGCGAGATAGAGGCTATTCTGGGCATATGTATGACGAGCATTCATAGGATATTACATGAACATTTGTCTGTAAAAAAAATTTGTTCGCGTTGGATCCCGCACAACTTAACTCAGGATCAAAAAGATGCTCGCGTCGAATGGTGCAAGAAAACCTTAAAAAAATTCAACGGAGGCGACTCAAAATCCGTTTATAATATCTACACAGGTGACGAATCCTGGATCTACGCGTACAATCCCGAAACTAAACAACAATCAACAGTTTGGATGTTTCAAAATGAGCCGAACCCTACGAAAGTGGCTCGTGCAAAAAGCACTGTAAAGCAAATGGTGGCCTGCTTTTTTGGTATTAATAGCCATGTGGCTACAATGCCACTGGAGAATCGCAGAACGGTTAATTCGGAGTGGTACATGACTATTTGTTTGCCAAGTATTTGAAGAAATACGCCAAAACAACCAGCGACGCAGAATCATACTTCACCATGACTATGCCAGCTGTCATACATCTCAGGAAATAACTACATTTTTGGATGGTCAAAAAATAGAATTGATGGGTCATCCACCGTACAGCCCTGATTTGGCTCCCAATTATTTCTATTTATTCCCAAATGTAAAGAATAAATTACGTGGTGAACGATTTTCGACCCGTGAAGACGCCGTAGATGCGTTCAAACAGCACGTTTTGGAGATACCTCAATCAGAGTGGAAAAAGTGTTTTACAAATTGGTTTCATCGAATGCAAAAGTGCATCGATCATAGTGGAGAATACTTTGAAAAACAATAAAAGCATATTTAGCCATATACATTTGTTTATTTTTTTCTATTCCGCATACATAAGTAGCAGCCCTCGTACTTACCCAAGTAGCGTCATTCGGTCCGCGGTTGACAGGTCAGAATTTTTCCACTACAACGGCCATCAGTTCTCTGAGCTATTTGCCCCTCCCACAGCTACATCGCTCGTAGCCTCGGCTGCCAGAGTGATCGTAAACGATCACAAAGGTTAAGCAACATTGGGCGCGTTCAGTGCATGGATGGGTGACCGTTCTATGACAAACGCTAGTGGCATTTTTCCGAGCAGTTCAACGCTTCGTAAGGCACGCTAAACAGTTGGTGCCAGCTGTCGTCGATAGAGGGCAGTCGTCAAGCCAAGTCAGAGGCCTTAGGGCGGCTTGAAGACTTCTGACAGTAAGACCAGCCACTAGTCTTACAAGCCTACACCAATCCGGACTCGGCCCCCGTGGTGAAGTATGGCCTATACCTTCCTCAGGGAAGAGACCCATGCCCCTCGGTGGGGACCTAATGGGTTGATGAGGACTTAGGCAGTCGACTGTGCAATTCTTCGAGCTATATTACTAACTTGGGTTCTTGTACAGAAGTACTCATTCCTAATTCTATCACGCAGTGAAACTCTTAACATAGCTCTTGCCTTTGAGGCCCATAGTCAGCGACCAGATCTCACATCTACAAGTCATCACTGGCAACACATATTGGTTATACACCTTTGTCCGATGTGTTTTGGACGAAAGCATGTATTTTAGTTACCCGAACGCAGCCCATCCGAGTTAGATGCAACGAATGACCTCTTTCTCGAAGTTGGACTTACCTAACTGGACTGTTTGTTCCAGGTACCTATACCGACCACTACGGTCGACAACTTTGTCAGAACCGCGGAGTTCGACATTATCTTAGTATTGTTCATGTTCATTTTAAGAGCCAATCTGTTAGAGTCTGACAAGCGAATCCTGGGACGCGATTTATTTCGAATTCTTCATATGGCCACTCTCTGACTGTCAAACTTGCTGTAAGTAGTACAGCCCAAACAGTTTGATACTCGTCCTAGATTTAAACAAGAAAAAAACATTTGTTTCTATTCAACATAATTTTACCTATGTTTTAGTATGTACATACGAGTAATAATGTTTTAAAGCAAACATGAATTATTCTTGTAATAAGGTCTGTCGGATGACGAAAATGTTAAACGTCAGATCGAAGAATTAGTCAAAGAACTCAAAGATATTGAGAAAAAAGATATGAATCAGATTTTGATTATGGTTTAGCATTAATAAATGTTTATGAGTTTATGTGGTGCATCTTTATTACCCCTGTTTTTGGTGGAGTGGAAATGTTGGTTTTGATGTAGTTAATGTTTTCGTTTTGTTTATATTTATTTATGTTTGGACAAAATTCATTAGAGACTCCAAACCAACTAAACAAATAATCAATTTAAGCAAAAGTATCAAGATAGTTTATTCAGACGATATGCAGGGTTATCAACTAAAATATTTTTAAATTTCCCGCCAAAAACTTGAGCCACGACTCACTTGTCGCACTCTACAAGCTCTGTTCAGATTTTGTCTTTGAAAATGACGGAATCAAATAACTTTTTAAGAATTCTAACAAACGGTTTTCTCCAGTTTTCAATAGGTCAGCTGCTATTGCGTCATCATCCGGTGCCTTATTGTTCTAAGGCTGTTTGAAAGTAATTCGTATGACGTACATTCAGACAGGTATGTCTTCCATGTAGTGCCAGTTCGAAGGTCTTGGGATAGACCTGTATCAGGTTTTTGAAGATGTACATAACTGTTCATAAAATTTTTCGACCTCCCTCAACATTTTTGGACATGATGAGATGCTACTAGTGATTATTTTCTCTGTGGTTGCTACCATCTTCAATCTTCAACTTTGACAGTCGGCTCCGGTCGACGGACAGACCTCAAGAAAATACTTTAGAGCCCTTGTTTGTTTTAATAGTCTCTTCAATATGGTCGGTATTAAATTAAGTTTAATATTGTAAATCTGTTATTGTAAAGCCTAGCAGAATTGACGCCCAGCGGCCTAATTATGCGCACCAAAACCTTTGTCGAAACCCTGATGTTTGCAATAGAAGAAACTAAGTACTAAGTATGGAATTTGACTGACGATTGATGGAATTGCTTAGGATTTGTTCGCGTACAGGATCACGTTGATTCCGTTTATCAGCGTTTATTTAAAGAAAAAAAATACTTCTAGGTATTTTATATTCGTAAGGTGAACTCTCGCCGTGAACACTGTGGACTCTCAGTAGATTTTGACGCAGAGACTCTCAGCGTCAAAATCCCCGTATGTCATTTCTTAAAGTAAATATTTGTGATCCAGGTCGGGCGGCTGTTTTTCCTTATGCTCCTTAGAATGTATTTTTGAGACAAGTCTAGTAAAACCTAAGGGAATTATTCTATTCATCACCAGTACAAACAACTTTCGTCTTGAGAGCAACACCGAAATATTAAATAAAAGTGGTAGATTAAAATGTTATATTTTCTTCGGCTAATTTACGACATAAGTGATTTTTAGGGTTCCATAGGGAATCCTGGGCTGCCTGAGTGATCTTAAACGATAACTAATGTTAAGCAACATACGGCGCGTTCAGTCCATGGATGGGTCACCGGCTATGACTAACGCTAGTGGCATTTTTCCGAGCGGTTCCGTGCTTCGCAAGGCACGTTAAGCAGTTAGTGCCGGCAGCCGTCGATAGATGGCAGTCGTTAAGCCAAGTCAGAGGCCTTAGGGCGGCTTGAAAACTTCTGACAGTAAGACCAGCCACTAGTCTTACAAGCCTCCACCAATCCGGACTTGGCCCTATGGTGGAGTATGGCCTATACCTTCCTCAGGGAAGAGACCCGTGCCCCTCGGTGGGGACATAATGGATTGATGGTGATGATGAGGATTCCATACCTCAAAAGGAAAAAACGGAACCCTTAAAGGATCACTTTGTTATCCTTCCGTACATCCGTCTGTCTGTCCGTCCATCCAATTTTTAAACTGGAAAAATAACAAAGTAACGCAGGCGCAACGCGTTTTTGTCGCAAAAAAACGTATATTTTGACACTCAAGTGAATCAAAATTTATAGGATTAATAGGTCAATGGAAACTATTCAATGGAATTAGTCAACTATAACTATGAAATTTGACATAATAACATCGTCTTATACTTACTACAAGTACAGGTCTGAAAACTATTTATTTGAGATCATATCATAAAAAAAAATATCTTCAGAATTTGTCGAAAGCCGGGAAAAAACGTCCCTTCAGCACGGAACCGTCAGTAGGCCAGCCAGTCAGACTCGCACTTGTCTGGATTTTATTTAAGTTTAATATTAGTTACTTTGATAGACAATAAAGATTTGTTTGTATTGATTTGTCGAAGAGGCCTTCTAGGTTTCACCGGACCTTTCTAAAACACGCTGTATGAGCTATTTTATCCAAACAATCTTCTAGGGGTCCGACCGTATGTGTCCTTTTATCAGCGTTTCGATATTTAAATGCTATGACTAAGATGGTAATATAAAAGAGATAAATAAGATATTTAAATTGGGGCTAAGCTTTATCGAGCTCAAATAAATTAATCTGGACCACTATTGTGTAAGTAATTATCAAGATCTTTCTAAAATTATATGAAAATAATATTATTACTAAATCTACTTTGATACCAAGCCAAATAAAGGAATAAACAGATATTGCCTTAAGATGTTATCTCTGAAGGGGAAACGTCAAGCGAATAGGGATTAGTGTACGATTGCCTGCGCCCCAGAGGATGTAAGGATCATTGGACGCATGTTCAAGAAGATTTGGAAATTGTGCGTGCATTTCCTTGAACGAGGACAAGGATTTGTTGATTTGCAGAGTGTTGGAGATTAAATAAAAGAGAAGAGGAGAATTATTTTTCTTTATTGCACACAAGAAACGAGGGTCATAAATATAATAATAGTAATAGTAATAAAAAGCGGTGGTGGCGTAGTGTAGTTGACCCTTGCTTCTCGATCATGAGGGTCTAGGTTCGTTACGTTCGTTTAGTTATGTACATTTGTTCGTTTGTACAACAACACCATTCGCTGGTAAATTATGCCCGGGTAACGGCGACAGGCTTGCCACTTGTCACGTTTGGGACCTAATAAACTCGTAGGCCCAGTTCTAGTGATTGGTGCCTCTGCCTACCCCCTTGGGGATAACGGGCGGGAGTTTCTTTATTTTATTTTATTTAGTAATAGTAGTGAAAGTGATTTGTCAGGATCGTGGCAAGTGGCAGTCTCTGGTCTCTGCCTAATCCTCTGGGATGTAGGCGTGAGCTTATGTATGCATTCCTAAAACCAATTAATAGTCAAAAGAAATGATGTAGTTTAGATTAAGCCCTGTATTGTATACCTTTGTATCTTCTTATCGCGCTACTGAATGTATTATTCCATCTAAGTTGCGAGTAATAGACGATGGTATAGTCTCCTCGCACTCATTGGCCAATCCTTTCGCTTTGATAACAAACATCGTTAGCCAGCGACATCGACATCTTAACAAGAGGATAGGTGCTACTTCATCTAAATGTTACAGGCACTATACACGCGTGGTGATTAAGCACATACTCTCTCTCTCTCTCTCTCTCTCTAAGACAATGCCTGTGCCCTACAGTGGAGCTCTACACTAAAGCGAATTAAGAAGTGACTTGAATATAACTTGTAGTTGGAATAGCCAGTAACGCTACATAAATCTAGCATACTTGTCAAGGAAGAAAGGCTGTAAGAAATTTATTTCACCATGTACACTTGTTTTTTCAGATGTCTGTGGTCTATACTTTCCTCAGGCAAGAGACCCGTGCCCTCGGTGGGGACATGATGCGTTGATGATGAAGTATAAGTGAGTTTGTATAGAGCAAGCGCGTGTGTTTTTTTAGTAATATAATATCTTATCAATAATATTATGAAAAAGAAAAAAAGCGTGATGTTCCTTCCATAAAGTAGATAAATACCTATTCGGTTAACAAAATGAGTTAGGGACAAGAAAAGCGGCGAGGGATGGCCTCGAAAGGTAAAAAGAAAACCGGCAAAATTCAACACAAGGTGCGTAGGTTTATGCAAATTTCGAAGCTGAAATTGTTCTAACTTTCCAAGGTTTGTGTTATTATTGTTTGTGAAGAACAACAGGAGTTTGACTCGTCTGCAGACGCCTCGTGAGTGTATTAACTTGGATCTGCGGAAATGAATAAAACCCGTGAGGTGAGGTCCGTAAACGAGACGAGGTATTATATTATGCGGGTATAAAAACTTCGTGATATCTACACCGGCACACTTCAGAATTAATTTTGAATTAAATAGAACTTATTTCTCACAGAAAAATTGTACGATGTACAAGATCACTTATAAAATTTATCCGAGTGTAGTGATGTCACAAATATTATTATTACATTATTATGATAAAGATGAGCTGTTTATCCTAGCTAGATTAAATGTTAATTAGTGTTCATTAGTTCGTTAATAATGTACACTCACAACGTTTACATAGTAAAATGGGACTTAAAGTAATGGTAAGATTATTTGGTGTTTAGAAAAGAGCGATATAAAAGTAGGTAGTTTAACATGGAGTATCAGTACCAGGCCCAAAACTGTATTTCTGTTTAGATCAAATCTTCATTAATTGTAAAAAGTACGTTGAAAAAACAACTACGCTCTTCTAAAATTCTGTGGCTTTTAAAAATCAACCTAATACCCCAGCCCTACTATTCTATCTGCAATAGTACACTGTATGAGCTTGTCCAATTTTACTTACTCCGTGATTTGATTTGAATCTATGATGATTATTGATCACCGGATTATACTCGTCTTGTATCGGATCGTTTGCGTATTTCAATTTTATTCCTCGACCAGTGCTTTCTCTCTACGGACTGCTAGTATATTGTTTAACTTGTACGACTGTGGCATAGCGACTAATCGATGTAATACACCGGGCCGACGAGTTTTAGATGATGAAATGACACAAATTCTGGTCTTCCCTATCTTTAAATCCATTTGTAAGTTTCGTTACATTCACCCACTCAATACAATACAATAAAAACTACAATTAATGTAGTAAATAATTGTCTATTACAACAAAATAGCAATCATAGTTAAAAAAAATCAGGTGTTAAGTATGTTGTTGTCAATTTGTTGCATAACCTCACTTTTACTAAATCTCTTTTAACTTTGCTCTCAGATTGCCAAAATCCGCAAAATCTTCAAAGATGGTTTGACAATATATAAGCTGTTAATTGACACCACTCTCATATTTTTACATCTGGGCCCAAGAATGTATGAAAGTGTATCCGTCTCCTTTATAGGACTAAGATAAGAGTGTACAAAAAAAATATTTATTGTACACCGGGAAAAAACAAACACGAAATATTTACAAAGATATTGATTTAGCATTGCTTATACCAATTTCTTCCAAGCAAACGACGATGGTTTGAAAGTTGCTAAAGGAAAAGCGAGACGAGTGACTACCAGTCAACTCGATATCAACACTACATGCGAGGTACCCCCTTTCTGACAAAAACTAATCAATGACATCAGTTAACGTGAGAAAGACAAATGGCTGAATATACACAAAATATGTTTGTACACGAGATTTAAACCCACTGACAGTTGTCTGATTTTTTTCAGTAGTATGCTAGTAATATACAAGAAGCTCACTTGTGTTACGGCATTGATGCAATGTTCGCTTACCGATATGCTTGCCGGTGTTGGCGGCCGCAAGGGCGGCGCTAAGTACCAGGAGGCGTAGCAGCATGCTCCCTCCGTGCGTCACGTCGCACCACCATCGAGTCGGCAGCGCCCGCCACGCAAAGAACACTGGAACAAACCAACAGGAAGATTATTGAAAATAATCTTAAAAAAAAACTCCAGGTCTTGGATGTTTACATGTTTGTGACGTCGCTGTTTCTGGTTCCCACGACACAGGGTACCCTAGTGTGGGGCCAGAAGCAATATATGTGCCTGTATGTAAATGTTTAAAAAAAAATGCCTACCAAAGGAAGCAGCACTAAATAAAAATAACAAATATTGGTTTATTTATTGCTATACACGATTGGCCACGCTACTTTTGATGTATGTTTTTTATAATTTATATTCAAAACATTGACCATTTTAAGAAACTGATTTCAATATTTTTGAGTTTTACTCCTTAAGTCAATTTTTAATATTAAAAAAAAAGGTGTTTGTGACGTCATCAGAGCATAATTAAAGAGATAGTTTTTGCCCAAATAAAAAAGAACGTTATTTGTATTTTTTTTAAATAAGGCAGTTCTTATACTGTCTTTGCTGACGTGATAGGAAAGTCATTGACGGTCAAGGCTTTAATTGAATATACATATTAAAAAATATACACTTATTTACAATAGGTTGTAACTCACTGAATAAAGGTTAGAAAATAACATAAAATTACACTGTCAAATCACAAAGTTACAGGCCTCGCAAAATTTACAACTTTGCATTAGAAAAAACCACTACTTAAACAATGAACAAAGCTGGCTCATATCAATTTCATCGTTTTCCTGTCATAAAAAGCGGCCAAGCATAAGTCGGTTTTCCTGCGTTTTCTTTCATTCAGTCCATGTGCCTAGGGGGGCCCAAATCACGCAGCTAAGTCTGAGCTTTGATTACAAATAGATATACCTACTAATATATTATCACATTGAAGTTCTAACGCCCGACAGGAATGGTTCGTGTAATAGCAGATTAGATTAGAGTTATGACCACCACACTTGGAGGTGTTTTTATTCACGCCCTTTGCCCCAACAGGCAATTCTATCAAACACTGTTAGGTCAATGCCTAGACTCAGACTAGATAAAAGTTAAAGTTTGTTCCAAGAAACAAAGTTTTTTTCAATTTAGTTGGGAATATAATATTTCTCTGAAACCCGATTAATTAACCCTTGATCCCTACAGGTGGTACAATCAATAGGCGGCTAATTGATAATCTCTTAACGTAAAAGGAATTCATCAAATTTGGGGTGCCATTATTGGATCCAATTCCATTTAAGAGACCGTAAACTGTGGCCAAGTAAAACGGAAACAAGTATCTAACTAAGTTTTCATTGTGAAATTAAATATAATTCTGTTCACGGAGCGGGAGCGGTTTGAATAACAACTCTTTAATTGAAAGTTTAGCAATTTGCTGTCCCGAATGGACCCGAAGGCGCGAGGGGCAACTTTCATCTACCGCGTTTCAAAATTGAACGTAGGCAGATGCGCTTAATTACCAGGCCAGCTGCCGGCCTCCGCTCAGTCTTAAGGAAGGTATAACCCTCGCCTCTAACCGCCGCAGCCTCCAAAGATGCTCTGGAATGATTTTTTTCCCGTCCGAATTCATTTTCTTGCAGCACAACTAATTACAAAATTAATTGAAGACAGAGTTATGAGTCGTCGCATTTCAGACCATCTTAGGGCGACGGAATTCATTGTTGGAATTAATTTGCCAAATTAAACCTTGGCCATGATCCGGGATCTCGCATGTTTTGCAAGAGAGTAGAAACGGACAAAGAATTCGGCAAATGGCGGCGCACGGGTCGACTCGAGGAGGAGATTTCCAATAACTTCCCACTAAGTATCCTCGAGGCTGAGATATGAGGCGTAGTCAAATAGAGAGATCGTTCGATATAAAGATGTCGTTACGAGGGCACGCGGCGCGGCGGCAGTGGCGGGCCTACGTGCGGTGTCACACGACTGAATCAAATTTCCCTCTACATTTTATCTAACTGCAAGGGCGGTCGAGTTTATGCTCCTCACCCTTCTTGATTTAGTTTTGATAGCCTGAGGGAGCAGCTTTTAGATAAATGATTCTCAGCCATTCGCCCAACTTCAAGTTTGAAGTGATTTCAGCCCTCAGATTTGCAACAATGTTTTAGTTTATCGTTCCTACAATTTCACTTTAGATTTGATGCAGCGTTTATAAGGGGTGAGTAATGAAATGGATTTCTCTGGTAAAGGTCCGTTAAATGGATTACTTCTGTGTACAATGTGGCTCCCGACTGGGCAATTTTAAAACTATTTTGTGCACCCTGCATGTATCTGTAGATATTTACTACATCAAATAATTGTATGAAAGTACCTTTACCTCCAATGAACCACAAACCCTATTATAAAGAGATATGAATGGAATAATTTGACGAAATGAAAGTGTCTCCGCGCCGCAAAAAAGCGCGTCACTCCACGAATATCTCTTATGTAAATTCTCTTCATATAAGTCCTTATGGTAGGTCGTAAAGGGCGTGTAGGAAATGTTATTTCTTTGCAAACTGTTGCTTCTTGACGTAGGGATGTCAACGGCAATAGAGACGCGTATATGTGGCGTTCCGAGAAAACTTTCATTCTACGAGTACAAGATAAGTTTTATTTGTTCCTTCAGCTTGACGATGTCATATAAAACCCGATGACCACTTTTTTAGGGGCCGTATAAAATGTTAGAATCTATTTTGTAAAAGATATGCTAGCCAAGAGTGTAGTTGAGCATAATTGGGGTGAGTGAAATTCAAAGTGTCTTAATAGCCAAAAAAAATAAAATAAAATACAGGAACTGAAATTTTTTCAGCAACTTAACTATGCAAAAAAATCTCGTGCTATTACTCAGCTTAGCGTTGATTAATAACACTGTTATCACTCTACCAGACTGGTATAACTGCGTTACAGTTGCTTTTATTCACAGCATCAATGAAATTCCCCACTGTCTTTATTATTTTTATACCTATATTATAAAAATTATGAATATATAAATACACCTTATTATAATTTATCGATTTGAGGAGTCAAACATTCAACTCGAAAAGTTTAAAGTTTAATGTTTAAATAAAATTTATTAACCGAATTAAATGCTCAATTGCCCAAACCTTCCTGTGAAGTATATTTAATATTCTTTAACCTTACACCCTTTTGGTGAAAGGTTAGTAAAAAGCCTCCAATTAGGTTTAAATACAAACGGGTCATTAACATTGCAAGTAAGCGGTTTTATTTTTCAATTTCCATAGAAACAGTAGCAAAAAGCGAAAATTTTCCAGGACCGTTGAACGTTACTATATTCAATCAAACTAAGAACGTCTGAAGTTAGGGCTTAATATTATTATTTATCACGTTATTTTTGTATCGTACTTACAACGAACTAAGTAAAAAATGAGGAGTGACCTTATAAGTAGGTTCTATCTATATCTAAAAATCGCTCGTAGCCCCGGCCGCCCGAGTGATCCTAAGCGATCACGAAGGTTAAGCAACATAGGGCGCGTTCAGTGCATGGATGGGTGACCGTATTATGACTAACGCTAGTGGCATTTTTCCGAGCGGTTCCGTGCTTCTCGATAGTTAACCCAAGTCAGAGGTCTCAGGCTGCTTAAAATCCTCTGACAGTAAGACCAGCCACTAGTCTTACAAGCCTCCACCCATCCAGACTTGGACCCCGTGGTGGAGTATGGCCTATACCTTCCTCAGGGAAGAGACCCGTGCCCCTCGGTGTCGACATAATGGATTGATGATGATGATATTTATCTATTGTCACGTTGTGTGTTTTCTCCAATGACTCGAGCGGCTCAGGTTTCGATTTACTCTGGTATCACCATAGAATTTTGTAGGCTGACATTTCTTCTTTTAGGTTTGTTTGATGAGTTGGTCGCCTGTGATTGGTCGTTGCTTGTGGGATGCCATAGGAAATCTAGTTACCTCATTTCAGGGAAAAATAGTAACTTCAGGTGTTGATGAATATCATTTATTTGATTAAAAAATAGAAAAATAATAACATAATAAACAAAAAATTAAATTAATAAAGAAAAATACAGGTAAATGTAATTCATACAACATGGAAATTTTGGAATATTATTTAAGGAGATAATCATTTCTTTTATATGGCCACCCAAGCATAAGATTGACAATCGTGACGCGACGGTCTGCTGGCATAAGATAGAGCTCCAAAAGGACGAGAAAGATTAGCTGAAAAGATCGAGTTATACATGGAGAGCTGATCCTCCATTGTGAGCAGGTTTGGCTCAGATGGCGTCGAAGCAGCCCATTTAAGTTATATTTTGTGGCAGCAGGAAATTTGTAAGTAAATACTTATATGGAAAGCTGTGTGTAGAATCTTGTACAATTCCGGTTAGGTCATCTCTCATCCTCGTGGTTATTTTTAGGATACAACAGATTCCTGGAAAGGGGTGAAGGAGGGATTGCCAGCGTCGAGACAATCCTAGTTGCTGAATGTCTCCGGTAAGATTTATCCTGATTTTTATAATTGCCTGCCACATGCTTATGCCATTTGCAATCTTCTAATAGAAGCAATTTTTCTTCCTTTCAGCTGGATAGGGTGTTTTAAAATTTATTTTTTTGTTGGGCTGTGTTCCTTTTCTCGCGATAGATAAAGATTTGTTTGTTTTGTTCTCACGAGATATTTAGATATTTACTTTTGGGGGGGTTTGCTTAACTTTAGTTTTGTCTTTCAACCTTAAGTAATTTTTGTTGTGGCTGTGTTCTCTTTTGCTGTCAAGAAACAGTTGCTCTGTTGGGTCAAGAAACTTATGTGAGGCTGTGCTACAAGCGCTTGGCTTCTCTCATGCCGGGAGAAGGATTTGGTTCGGGATGGCTGGCCAGCGTCTTCGTATGAAGTCCCTTCGGTCCTGCTCCGGTGACGGCGCATGGGGGCTAAGCTGCCTACTCGGCGTTCTGGCTAGCACCGTGCATCCCACCTGTGGCCGGATTGACTTCACAGGGAGGTTTCTTCCTGGCAAGGTCTGTGAAACAATTTCACTTACATATTAGGGAAGTAGGATTTAAAGAAGTATAGGGTAGAATTAAATTGTTGATAATTATTGAAATTGATGGCAATCTGATTTTCAGTAGGGACTAACCACTTATACAGTGTAATTGTGAACCTAACAGAACCACTTACTGTAGCGACCCCGCTCTGCTCTGAGCTTTTCAGAAGTTAAGTTATTGTCTGGGTTTAGACACTAAGGCTTCACAATTACCCTATTGCTACCTGTGTAGCAACTAATAAAGATTGTGCTCAACACTAACTGCGTTTCCTTCATCTCCCAATCTTAAGGCCCTTGATGACTCAAGGCACAGTGCCAGACAATCTTCAGATTTCTTTTTGGTGGCCCTGGCCACAGTTTTTTTGATACTAGAGTTTTCAGTTCTGTACGTGGCTGGTTTCCCTATACATAGGCTGCTACTTATGTATGCGGAATCTGGGATTCCAATAATTTTAAACGCAATGTCTGACCTCCATGGTCAAATTCGTTCTTTTTTTAAATACTGGCCGCAAATATTTTTCTCTTATATACGTTAGTGTTTTGTTTTTGTTGGGTTTAAAATGTCATATCGCTGAAAAAATTGAACTCATTCGTGAAAATATTCGTGCTATGATTTATTACGATTTTCGACGTGGTTTAACGCAACAACAGTGCGTAGATCAATTAACTTCGACTTTTGGTGGTGAAGCTCCATCAAAAACGACTGTGTATCACTGGTTTAGTGAGTTTAATCGCGGGCGCAGTAAGCTCACGGACGAAGTTATTGAAGGTCGCCCGAAATCGGTGGTTGTGCCACAAAATATTGAAGCTGTGCGAAAACTAATAATGCAAGACCGCCATGTTACGTATCGCGAGATAGAAGCTATTCTGGGCATATGTATGACGAGCATTCATAGGATATTACATGAACATTTGTCTGTAAAAAAAATTTGTTCGCGTTGGATCCCGCACAACTTAACTCAGGATCAAAAAGATGCTCGCGTCGAATGGTGCAAGAAAACCTTAAAAAAATTCAACGGAGGCGACTCAAAATCTGTTTATAATATCTACACAGGTGACGAATCCTGGATCTACGCGTATGATCCCGAAACTAAACAACAATCAACAGTTTGGGTGTTTCAAAATGAGCCGAACCCTACGAAAGTGGCTCGTGCAAAAAGCACTGTAAAGCAAATGGTGGCCTGTTTTTTTGGTATTAATGGCCATTTGGCTACAATACCACTGGAGAATTGCAGAACGGTTAATTCGGAGTGGTACACGACCATTTGTTTGCCGGAAGTATTTGAAGAAATACTCCAAAACAACCAGCGACGCAGAATCATACTTCACCATGACAATGCCAGCTGTCATACATCTCAGGAAACAACTACATTTTTGGATGGTCAAAAAATAGAATTGATGGGTCATCCACCGTACAGCCCTGATTTGGCTCCCAATGATTTCTATTTATTCCCAAATGTAAAGAATAAATTACGTGGTCAACGATTTTCGACCCGTGAAGATGCCGTAGATGCGTTCAAACAGCACGTTTTGGAGATACCTCAATCAGAGTGGAAAAAGTGTTTTACAAATTGGTTTCATCGAATGCAAAAGTGCATCGATCATAGTGGAGAATACATTGAAAAACAATAAAAGCATATTTAGCCATATACATTTGTTTATTTTTTCTATTCCGCATACATAAGTAGCAGCCCTCGTATACCGGGCAAGGGAATCACCATTAACGTTACACTATCTACAAGATAGGAGTGATTTTCTACATTAAACTGTTTACTGAAGCTGAGTATACTCGATTCAGCGTCACCGACTGATTAGAGCTGAATACATCCGGTCCGTGTTACCGACAAGAGTGTGGTGGTTCAATTTCCTTTTCAGTTCAGAAAAAATACTCACATAAATTATTCCACACTTGAAGACATACCTACTATGTGCTGTAAATCTGCGCTAATAGATAAACTGAAATATAGTGTACGGCGTTCATCAGGCCTCTTGATTCACTAGGGACCGGTTTCTGAGTTGAGATCTTTCACTAAGTAAATAGGTACTTAAGTAACGTTCTGTCACGCTCTTTTCTGAGAAACTTGACGAGACAGCACTAGAGTTAAGAAGGTACTTAGCGAAATTCTCAATTCAGAAATCGGCCGTTAAACTCACTACTATCACTAAGTTTGTGTCTAAGCGATATAACAGTCAATTGTATACCATTATTATTTACTTACTTACCAATATTATCTATAAGGAAACTAGAATAACTCTGTATCCTGGTTGAGCAATAAAGTGTTATCTACCTAAAAGAAACTGAGTAACTAAATGAACACTACATTTCGCTTCGTTAAAGTTTACCCCGTACCGTGTGCGGCTTTCGTCAGAGCCAAAACGCACACATGGTGAAATTTGGGGGCGTAATTACTCGTCAAGGCAAGAAGGCTATGTGTAAATGTTAACGCTGCTTAGTTGTAATCAAAGAGTCATTAGCGCGGCAGGGTTCACCGGTCGATTACGATGTTACTGTGCGACTGTTACGACGTTACTGTGCGACTGTTACACGACACAAAGCGATGGCATGACACTACAGCGCCGATAAGTGCTCAGCGGAAACGGAACGGAATAGCGTTCTAATGATCAACACTGCGCTTGGCTCACGGAATAATGGCCTCCTTCAAATTATAGGTTGAGGATTACTTTTCCGAAGGGCTTCCTATTCTTGGCATGTAATTGGTTCAATGTATTAATTGCATAACAATGTTGAAACTTGCTGTGAATGTTCACGTTTCAAAAGGTACAAAGACTTAATATGTAATTAAATATGATTACTAGCTGACCCGTAAATGTTGTTTTGCCAGATAGGAGTATGAAAAAAAGATAACAACTATTCTCAGACCTACCGATCATAATTATAGAATTTCATCAAAATCGGCCAAATGTGTAATATCAAGGCGTGAGCGTGATTAATTAATATACTTTATTGCACTCGAAACATTCAACAGGATATTACATAAGAATAAAAATAAACAGGTTTATTGCCAAAAATTACATGCATAACAAAAAAAAAAGTGTTGACGTACGAGTATAATATAAATCGTGATTTTTAAGCTATAATTTTTATTGGCAGTAGGAAGCGTGCTCGCTGTGTCACTAGTTTTTTTCAATAAAAAAATTAATAAATAAAAACTTGTGGTGCTGGTTTTTAGCGTGTCTTTTTTATGTTTATATTGCCTATAAGAAATAATGGCGTTGAGACTGACTGATTTAACTTTTTATTTTAAGATGAAGTTAAATCTGTAAGATCTATATTTCTGTGTGGGGTAATTTTTTGCGTGTTAGTATGTGTGTGTGTGTGTGTGTGTGTTGTCTATGCTTAGAAGGAGTGCGTTCATAATTTAATATATTGATAGAGAATTTATAAGATATAGCATGTACGGCGAGCTTATCATCTTTCTCAGATTTCTTCCAGCAACCCTTGGAGTCGAAAAAGCACTAAAAATTGTTATTACCTACTGTCGGTTGAGCGTGCGAATGCTAGAGCATTAATTGATGAAGCAACGCTGGTTAGGTTTGCAGTAGCAACGCTGCCGTGAATTTGCCCCAAATGGCGGTGATTCATATAGCACTAGTACCTACCTATTAGCACCGAAGTAAGCGTAGGAGGATATCAAGCTCAGCTAGCAAATTATCTCCTGAGCAGCCAAATCAGATTACAAAATCCATCCGCTAATGCGAAATGAGGAGCACAGTCGTCTGGAGTAGTGTGTGACAATTAATCTTCATTACGATCCACTTCAGCCGACGTGCGGTTAGCTAACAGTCTTCGCTGAGACAGTGCGAGATGCGATCCTATCCTCACTTTGGAGTCGAGTGTTTAGCCCCTAACACAATACCCTAAGGACTGGCGGACACTGTTCACTGCTGTGTGAAATTGTTTACAGTTTTTTGGCATTGTGCTTATAAAAACACTAGCGACTCGCCCCGGCTTCGCACGGGTGGCAAAAACGTTTCAGTGAAAATAGCTATATTAGTTCTGTGGAAAATTCTCGGGGTAGTGATTTTTTTACACCTTGGGTTACATTATTCGAGATTTCGTACGGAACCCTAAACTTTTTAAAATTCCAGTATAGCCTATGTTACTCACGAAGAATGTAGCTTTCTAATGGTGAAAGAATTTTTAAAATCGGCCCAGTAGTTTCTGAGCTTATTCATTACAAACATACACACAAAAATACAAATCTTTCCTTTTTATAATATTAAGTATAAGTATAATAAGTATAGATATAAATGACTCCTAAAACCGCTTGGTAAACGCCGATCAAAATAGTCTATAATGGATATTTTACAAAGGAAGGAAAAAAGTAAGCTCAGACTGGTGCCAAAAACTACTCCACATTCAATTTATTTTAGTAGTTCTTGTATTCATATACTATTGCAGTAAATGAACGCCACTGCCACCACTATGGTCTTAATCGTCCTTTACCCGAAAGAAAGTAGATAATAAAATAATCTGAAAATTTCCAAGGCGTATCATTATCATCATCCATCCATTATGTCCCCACCGAGAAGCACGGGTCTCTTCCCTGAGGAAGGTATAGGTCATACTCCACCACGTCTCCAGGCTTGTAAGATTAGTGGCTGGTCTTACTGTCAGAAGTTTTCAAGCTGCCCTAAGGCCTCTGAGGCGTATACACTTCAATATTTCTGGCGTGCGTGCATGCAACGACTAATGAATGTCGATGAATGATGATTCATCTGTCAGGATCGTGGCACGTGGCAGTCCGTGGTCTCTGCCTACCCCTCTGGAATGCAGGCGTGAGCTTATGTATATATGTATCCGTCTTGAAATAGATACTTTACTAGTCGAAGCTCGTATTTCGATGGTAGCAAGATGTATGTGCCGTGACCACTATTCATTTAGTTTTATGACATGCTTATGGGTAAGGGTTCGGTCCAGCTCGATTGTGCTCCGTGAGAAGGGTTTGATAACCTCATTTTTATATAGACTGACATTTACATGTGTTGTTTGAGCCTATAGTTTAATATATTGTATAAAGTTGTCTGGAAGAGATCACTTTTAGTGATAAGGGTGCCGTCTTTAGATACTCTTAGATTAAAATATACTGTGTAATCTTCTTTTTTATGTACAATAAAGCAACTATTTTATATCTATCTGTCTATGTAGCTATGTACATTAAACGTTAAAGTCCGCTCAACGTTCAGTAGTGAACGGCTACCTTAACACAGCGTTTTCAACTATGCTAATGCATGTTCAGTTTTGATACACAGCGCCGATTAACCAACGCTACAAATACCAGCCGCCGCGGAATTACTGCGCGATGTGAAATATTACGTTTATTACCCAACAGGTTTCTTATTCACTTATAATGGTCACATGCCAGTCCATTATGTCGCTGAGCACCACCCAATTTATGACGATGTTTTGTACGGCGCGTGAATACATTATTTACACCCAATTTCGTCGCTGGGAAAAAAGTCAGCGAAATTTCAAGAGATGTGTAATGAATGCGAAATTAATGCAAAGTGGGCCGCGATAAATCTTCAGAGCTTTTGGGCAATAAAACAAAAAATGAGAATAACCAATTTGATAAAACAAAAAGTTTTGTCCCGCAGGACGTATGCCCAAACTCGGCCAACATTGTGAGGTCCGTAAATTTAACTTTTTTATGCTATTCCGCGGCTTGTTTTTAAATTCACTAAAGGTAAGTAAATAAAAACTTAGCCATAAATTCACTGTTCGAGCCTTCGGAACAAGGAACCTTGTCAGCTAGCCATGTGAAAATGCAGGCTATTAATTATCTATGATAAATTGCCGGACAGTTTCCAGCAACGACGTGCTTGACCTCCATAATTTAAATTCCGTCTCCGCAAAGCCTCGTTCAGCAGGCCAAAAACGCCAAAAACATCTGCACCTTTTGACCAAAACTTCAATGGTTGCAGCTTGTAATAACAACTGATTTGATTTTGCTCACAATAACAACTGAGACAACTCTAAAGATGGACCAATCAGCTCCCTATATCGAAGAAAAACCATCTCCTAACACGAAGTTAGTACAGCAGTAACAGTTATGTCGGTAATTGAAAGCTAAACGACTACTAGAAAACCGGACGAGGTGTCGCACCATAGGGGGTCTACACGAGAAATAAGAATCGGTCTTTCGATCAATATGGAGGAAAGAAAGTGTTCTATAGCGCTCTCTCTCTATCTAGTGAGTTAGTTCAAATAATATGTATAGACTAAGAGAGTAGGAGCCCTAGTACCGTATAGGTGGGCCTTTAATGACAGTCAACGCTCGCGATCCTCTCTCAAACGAGCCACATAAAATTTTACGGTTACTACATTTTGTATTAAAATAAAGTAATACAGCGCGCGCCCCTCAACACTTTTGGATGGGCGATGTCTGTTGATAGAACCCCCTTCCCTGATTGTGATTTTAATTTAGATAAAATATACGGCAATTTGTTGATTAATTAATTAAAAGATGAAAGCTGATCGGACCGAGGGCGTATACTGCTAATAAACGACTAATAAAGTGTTGGAGTGTTAAAAAAATAGTGTTGTAATGCTCCACTGTAGGTACTTTATTTATTTTCTGTCTTGGGTTTTTTGAAATTTATCAGTAAGCAGTCAACGACAAAGTTTTCTATTGTGACAATTTGGTGTTCCGACCGTTTTGCGATATTTAGATTCAGAATATAAAAGAGTCAATCCAAAATAAGATTTTTAAACTAGCTATGCTTTGGATAGCATACACTGTGAAATTAACCTAGCTAGAACAGTCAAACCTTTGAAATGGAGAGATAGCAACTGGATAAACAAAGGCAGTGAGTGAAAACATCCTTTCAGCTCTGTGTTTTTGTTACGACCGAGAGCGAAATGCAGTGGGGTGTCTAGCGAAATGTCATTTTTCAATCTCGCCCAGAAGCCCCTTTTAAATATATTGTGCGCACTTGTTTATAATAAGTGCGCAGTATTGTAGGGCCATTTGCCCCGCCATAAACATGAATGGCGCCAAAACGTCTCTCTTATCTCGGGCTGCTCTGAGGGGCGGATGCGGGGCCCAAGGCGGCGCTCGTTCCTGGAGTGTGGCCCTAAAGGGTCTCGCAATAAGGGCCGCGATCCCTTCAGGAGAGCACTACGATCTCAGAGCAAATGGATTGTGAAGACGAAACTCGCACTCGATACAGATATTGGTTTTTATTTAGCCGATGGCACTCGTCGACGCGGGCTTAATCTCGATCGCAGCGGGATGCATGTCTTTTGTCGACGAGCGTGCTGTATTATTTACGACCGGGTGACAAGAACGGTGTATATACCTCAGATAGGATAATAAACTGCCTCCGTCTACAAGGGTATTTAGGATTTTTGATTTTTCTTTCTTTCAGTTTGCCCCACTGTGCCAATAGGAGGTACAGTTGTACGTGTGTCAGACAAGTGATCAGTTGACGCCCTACACGAAACTCAGACATACAAGAAAGTGACTGAAACTATGTACAAACTCATTTATATATTTGTACAAATAGCCGAAATCTGGGTGCATTTCTATGTTTGTAATGTACTTGTCTGGTTACCATAGTACAAGGCTTCTTAGTTTGGGACAGATCGAATGATTGTGATACACGTATTGTGTGAAAGTTATTTTATTTTACCTAAGATAAGGTTCAGTGCAACTCAAGATATTATATGTAGTTGCGGGTATTATACGCCATATTTGATATCACACGTAGATACCAATATTGGTACCAAATAATCTGTTATTTGACGGTTCAGCTACTTTTCTTCAAAACCTTTCCCCCGTAGAGTGGTTTATAAGAAATTGGTGTTAGCAGTTATTAGTTATCAGTACGAGTATATAGATAAAATTATTGTAGCCTAAGTTTCATTATAATACAGGGAATAAAAACATAGCACTTCGGGAAAATTAGGAAAAACCGATAGTGTTACGAAAAAAAGTAATGAGATGTTTTTTGTAGACAATTTTTTGAACTAAATTTTTTTTATTTGTTTTTATTTATTTTTTATATATATTTTTTAGATAAGAGTAACCGTTGACGAGATATTAGCAAAAAAGTGCTTATCGTGACCTGGGCCCCGCGTAACATTTTTAGCGGCACATTTGTCGATGGCGGCTTGTGGGATATTATTTAGAACCACAAGAGGAAGGTTCATGCAAAAAATCAGCTTTGCCCTAATTTTTCCGACGTTTGGACTTTTTTTGTCTTTATTTCCAATAGTCATGAGTTTTTTTTTGCTCAGGCCTATCGTACTTTGATTTGGATAAATGACCATAGTCAGCCCCAATTTTTTTTTACGTCCTTATCGTAGTACGAGACGACCTCTTTGGCGCAGCGGTTAGTGCATCTGCCTACCATGCGAGAGGTTCCGGGTTCGAATCTCGGCAGGGGACCAAAAAAAAAACCCAGGTCTTGAATGTAAAACAAACAATACATGTAAATGTTTGTGACGTCGCTGTTTCTGGTTCCCACGACACAGGGTATCCTAGTGTGGGGCCAGAAGCGGTGTGTGTGCCTGTATGTGGTTTGGCATTCAGGTCCTAAGTATTGTCTTGGGTAGTTATCACATATTGTTCATTTATTCGTGCTCGCACCGTTCTAAAAGTTATTTGATATATTTTCAGCAACAGGATAATCTTGTCCGTTCTTATCTTGCAGCAGCGTCTTATTATACGTAACCACAAAGGTTTTAATAGTGACTTTCATGCCCAAAGTGGCAAAGATGGATGATCGTTTTTGCGCGTTCGCATCTCAACGTTATCATGTGCGGTATTGTTCAGTTAGGTAAAGGCGCCAACTCCGCTGGTAAAGACAATTTTCTGACTATATATATTTTCCGCGGACGTAAATACAACAATAAAATTAAGTAGGTATTTCATACAAACGTCCATAAACTAACGCCAGAAACTACCACTTCCCACAATCCTGATAGATAACAAGAATAGTATGTTGCGTTGGTTCAAACCAACCAACCAACATTTGGAGAGGATGACGGAAGAACGACTGACGAAACAAATATACGTACTTATGGAGAGAATGTGGGTGGAATGGCCGGTAAGGGAATGTATTAACAAAAGTCAAGCTAAAAAGTAGCCAAAACGTGCGTGCATGCAACGACTAATACGAGTAATGTGGATTTTCATGTTTCAAAGAATTAATAGAAATTGTAACCATTGCATAACAAATTAATATTATAGCTGCTAAGTAAATACCAATACTCAATTAAAAGCAGTTTTATAAACTGTTATAAACGGTAGGTAGGTACATTTCCGACGCGCGTCAATGGCACCCTATTATTATGCCCACGTCGTTTGTTGCACGAGTCCGACTCATTTATGCTGTTTTTTTTTATTGAGATCTTATAAGATTTATAAACTTTCGCTGCAGTGCTTATCTCCGGTAAACAACATTATTTTCATTCATAAGACCGCCTGAGAGTATACGAAAACTTTATCTTCAGAATACAGACACTCGTAACGTACATAATGACACCATCAACATTATATCGACCCGGTTCCAATATCCACAAAGCGCTTCGTTTTTGCTTACGATCGGTTACAATTCCTATGAACCTTGCTTACGATCGGTTACAATTACTACGAACAAACAGATCGTAGCAGGTAGGCATATATTATAGGACCCGGGCATTAGATATTTCTTAGATAATTTCTAATTTAGGTTTACGTAGTCTGTAAGTACGCACATTATCTTTGAGTGAAGGCCGGTGTTCTGCAGTGGAATGTAAATAGGCTAAATAAGATACATTTATTACAGTGTAAGATGTCATTTAGGAACGGTTCAAAAAGCCTACTGGATTTTCTTAGCCCCTTGCACATGAAAGACCTCCTAAGCGGCGGGAGACTGCTTAGCCGCCTCACGACCGGCTTTGCCTAGGTATCCCGCGTTTTTTTCTGTAGACGGCCAGCTATTTAGCCATTAGTTTTAATCATTCAAAAGATGCCTCCACTAATCCGGACTTGGCCCCCGTGGTGGAGTATGGCCTATACCTTCCTCAGGGAAGAGACCCGTGCCCCTCGGTGGGGACATAATGGGTTGATGATGATTCAAAAGATGGCAAATAAATGTAAATACCTACTCAATCTATCCTGAATATGAATGTAATTTTTTAGAAATTGTTGGAAGTAAATTAAAATAATAGTCATTTAAAAAATATATTCTTTAATTACATAATACTTAACTTTACAGTATTTCAATTTTACACCGCCCTGTAATTGAAGAGAATATCGTTCCTCAAAAATGTGAAAATAAACAACCTAATTCTTTTATAATTTGGCAGCTGTCATTTGAAAAGCGCTTTCTATGACTAGTCCCTTAGGGCTGAAAAGTATTACTTCAAACCTACTTGCCGACGCTGTGGCCACGTGGCCCGACTGCCTTTGTCCTACCAATCGGACGACATGAACGTTTTTTTCCTGTTGCTTCGATTAATCGGACTACTAGGAATTGTAATACTGCTTTGTCCGACGGATCGGACAACATGAACAGTTTTTTCAGTAATCTAGCCAAGTAGTTCTGTAGTTCATTTCCCCACCGATATTTCAGTTCAATTAAACCGGCCCATGACGCTGGTTTTGTACAAAGAAAACAAAGTAGGTTTAACAAAACTTAAACTTTAATAACTCATGAATTCCAAATTGTATGTAACTAACTGGTTTTCATTTTTTATCGATACAGTTAGAAGTCCAGGGAACAATTTCTAATGCCATGGGTCGACCCACCGGGACCACGGGTTCCAAAATACTAATTTCCTAAGAAGGTTACCTATTATGTAGTATGCAAGTCGCGTTGCTCATGTATACGAGGTCTGATCGGTGGGACCACGTGGTCTTAGAAAATGATAGTTTATATGGTCTGATTAGTTAATCGAACTAACCGAAAATCAAAAGTTCACGTCGTCCGATCGGTGGGACCAAGTGGTCTAAGAAAATGATAGTTTGAATAGTCCGATTAGTTAATCGGACCAACTGGAAAGAAAAGTTCACATCGTCCGATTGGTAGGACAAAGGCAGTCGGACCACGAGGCCAGAGGGCTTTCCGAGTAGGTATGTATAATGAAAATCTAATTATACCAGTCTGAATTCGAATATGTACATATGTATAAAACACAAAAAAAGTTACTGAAATAACCTAATATCTGAATAGTTTCCTCAGTTGATAAATATTAATCCAATCCACTAGCATTAACCCTAGAAAGATAACCTACGCCTCAGAGGCGCCCGCGCGGCAAACATGTTGTTGTCTCTTTTCATTCAACGCGTGTATTACCTTGTCCTCCTCAACCAACTCTGTCGTCGGCCATACCTATGGCGTGACGGCTGTTTCTAAACGGCAAGTACCATATTTTTGAAGTTATGAGGTTTTATGCGCTCGCGAGGCGTATGGTTATCTTTTATGTAGTTTTTAGTGTTGCTTGATTCTTTTAATATATTGATATAAAGTGTTATTAATGCATTGTTTGGTTTTATTTTTAGGAAACATTATTAGCGTAGACAATGACTAGTAGAATGGCACTAGCGACAGACGTCATATACTTATTATTAGTTGTCTCTACAGTGGATGGCCCAAAGACTTGAAGATTATATTTTGCCAAGACATGTGCAAAGTAATATTGATAATATTCTTCCAAAATCTACTGGACTGGCTTCCACAGATGACGAGGGAGAGCCTCCAGTAAAAAAACTGCACTTCAAAAAGACCATGTGAGAAATAAACGGCGCGAAATGTAAAAAAACGTATTTTGTAGCGAATACAAAAATGACGTTTGTTCTAACTGCCTTCAAAGCCAATTATACCAAAGTTTTATTATTTTTCAGACTGAATGCTCTTTAGTATATTAGATTATAAGAAAAAAACATTTTGATTTGTGATAATTTATAATTATTTGTTCCTAGAAACAGAAGACTGTCAATTTTTCAAATTATTCATAGAGGTTTCGTAATTTTAAGTAAAAAAATACTTAAATATAAAATTTAAAAAAATAAATGCTTCTTATTATGAAAAACCTTTCACATTTTTAAATCAGTGAAAAAAATATAAGTTATTGGAAAAAATACACGCTTTAGAAAAGTGTGCGCCTCTGAAGCGTATGGTTATCTTTTACGTAATATTTAATATGGTTATCTTTCTAGGGTTAAGCAAAAGTTAAAATTCACTGTTCATTTTTTATACAGACATGAAATTCATAGCAATCTATTGTATAAAAACATAAATTGTTAAAATTTTTGCGTGTTGGAAGTGGTTTAACTAGTCGATATTGGAAAATAGTTGTCATGTTTTTCGTTTCAATAACGGTGGTAGACAAATTTATAATTTACTTTTGTGTGTTAAACCTATTTTATCGACACCCACAATGTGAACTATTAAAGTAATATTGAACACATAATGTGCTTTATAAACACAGATGCAATACATGTGTGTGTGTGTCAAGATACAAAGAAAAATTTTGACGACAAAATATGTGCGACGGCCAGAATGTTTGCACCGCGGTCTTTATTTTTCCTTTTCTTTCCCTTCCCTCTCTCTTTTACTGAATTAAATTGAAATCTTCCAAAGCACCTGAATTCTTTGACAAGTAAGAGCTTAAACTATTCACCAGTTCCATTGTGAGAAGGGGTTGAGGCGCCGCCTGTATTCCCATACGGCTCCATATTCATGGGGCAACACGCCCGAGTCATTGGATTTCGTCACTCGATTCACTTACAACTTCGCGCCTTCATGAATATTTAGAGGATAATGCAGTTATAATATGCGAGGCTTTTAATGCTAATGCGCTGAGTTGAGTAGTATCTGCGGCTGCAGAGTTGGGATCTTTTTGGAAAGTTTCGATGCATTCGCCAAGAGATTAAATTGGAAATTAATACCGAGGACAGTATCGCTAAAGTATTACTTAGTTGATTTTTGAGTGGATGTTTAAAGCCAACGGCGTGCTGGTTTAAATAACAATTTAACATTATTTAACTTAATCAATCGTAAAATGTATCTAAATGCTGCAATCCCACCTATTTGTATCCTATGCCACCTTACAGAAACTTATCTTAAAAAGCATTAGCTAAACGTGTACTCCGTGTAAAATTAATACATAATGTAGTGGTATTATTTTTACTCTCATCCTCATAATCTCCAAAGATTTATAAAAAAGCAAGCCACGTAGGTAAGTACTTGCCTCCAAGATTATGAACAGCATTAAAAAGTATATCAATGGAACTTACAATTTTCCTTGGTAATTTCAGAGAAATAACAGTACACAGAATGCCAAAAAAGTAAAGCGAACAAAAAAGTGGTCAGGTTTTTCTCTTCTTGTTAAGGCGGGTAATTCCGTTTTGTTTCCGCTGGATATAGGTGCAAAATTACCGAATGCGATGGGCATTGTTTGTGAACAAACTGCGAGTATTCGCTTAGTAGAAGGGCCCAGTGTAATAAAGACATAGCCTTTATTACAACTCGGGCTTTCGCCCTCCGCGGGACACTGGAATTTTAATTCGCCGAACACATAAAACGATTTGTTTTTGTTGACTTCATAAATACGATGTTAGATTTTAAAATGCAAATCATTGAATTTTACCCACATTTAAACGTGGCGAACATTTTCATAGATACATTTACTATTACATTCCTTGTGTACAAATCAACCACAGCAATATTTAGTTCTAACATTATTTCACTTAAGCGAAGCCCTGTGTCGTATTATTACAACACGTCCACAGTTTAATTATTTTTTATATTAATTTATATAACAAAGAAAACAAAAAAAATACAAAATAAAAAAGATTGTGAGCTGAAACAAGAAATTGAAAACACTCATCATTATCGTCAACTCATTATGTCCCCACCGAGGAGCTCGGGTCTCTTCCCTGAGGAAGGTATATAGGCTATACTCCACCACGGGGTCAAGTTCGGCTGGTGTTACTGTCAGTAGACAGACATTGAGACCAATCAAACAGTGAATAATTATGCAAAATTAAGTGTACTCTAAATTACTCCTGTATCAGCAAAGGACTGGGAAAGTTATCGTGACGACCAGGAAGCCTATGCCCAACAGTATACAAATGTACTGCTGTCTCACACGCAATTTGTGCACTTTTAATACATACTTTTCCCTTTGAAGAAGAAGAAAAAGAAAATTTATTTATTTGACGACACAATACTCAAAACAGGAGAAAAAACACATACACAAAACCATTACAAAATGCATACAATTATAAAAAAAAAACACAGAAAGCATAAAAGGCAGGTAAAAAATAAATAAACTGTACAACACGAAAACAATATAAAAACACATAGGTTTTAAGTATTGAGCCCCCAAAATGGGCCCGACTCAGCATAATGTTGCAACAGAGTAACTTTGCCAATACTATTTGGTTGATATTATTAAAATTATAATTCAAATAACTCATGGTGTCGCACGAGGGTTAAGTTAGGGGTACGATCCGTTGAATGAAAGGGGGGTATCCAGGGACATGGTAGAATAATTATATTTGATTTAAAATGTAAAGGAAAGGCACCTGGGAACAATGCAAATAAAAAATCTTAACAAAGGTCTAAAAATAAATATAAAAATACACTAGGAGTAGGAAAGAAGGCAGGAACACTTACATTATGTGCCTTTAAAATATTTTATGATTGTTTGATCATAGTAATACGGAGAATAGGATAATCCGGGTCGTGATAAAAACAGAAAATAATAATGTTTTAGCCCACCTTGGATGGAAGCTGAGGCTAATATGGATCAGATACGTCCGAACAGTGCAGCAAAAGTCAAATACTAATTAAATTTGGAATAGTAGGTGGCCGAAAATAACAAAAAGGCAACGAGGCAAATGCACCTCGTTACAATGGTATACCATGACTGCTTGATAGAGGTCGGTTTGATTCCCACTGGAGGCCTGGTTGCCATATCACAAGGTATCCTAGTTTAACACCAGGATTGTGTTATGTGGAAGTTATTATTATTATTATAAAAATTTAGAGACTCAAATTCCTTTACAATTATTACATTTTGATATGGTTATCAGAGCAACAATTGTTGATATTTGGATATTTGGATAAATATGGAGCAGTTTTGGTAATATCCAGAAAGCGAAAGATCCTCTCGCTCTCTCGGAGTAAACGCAATTTATAAATTTATAATACAATTCCTGCAAGATATTATGTTAAATAGGCATGTAAAATTCATCGTCGGGATTCAAGCTTGTTAGTTAAGACATATAACGGAAAATTTGCCCTCGGCTGTAAGGCTTATAAATATTAATATTTCCTATCTCAGCCGTTAATTACCCAGACAACTACGGATGAACATCGCCCTGTATTCATTAAGGGCAATCTAATTATGGCATAAACAAACTCGCTTCTTAGGGGACTCGAAGCGCTATTGAATTGAATATTCGTCTCTCAGCAGCTGGTTTCTCACTGTCGCGTAATAGGTTTTTTACAAAAGAAGCGTTGTGCCTTTCTCATGGGGCAAGTCGCGGTGACCGAGCAACACCGTGGCTGGTCCGACGAATGAAGACTTCAGATTTGAATACAAACTTGTAACGAGTTTCCCACAACTTAGGCGCAACTTATTACTCGCCTTCCTCGTTTCGATTATACGGAATAATGGAAATATTTTTTCGTGTAGTAAGTAGTTTTTTCGTGTCGTTATTGTTAGTTTTTAAACATTTTTGAAAGGTAAAAATCGCTAATTCGTGAAATCTAATAAGCTGTGATGGTTGCGATGGTTGTATTTATTACTGGCGTGAATTTTCATATATTTTACAAATAACCATTTATTTAGTCTGTGGCGCGTCAATCTATTGACACGTAACGTAGGTACACAGACCTACTAAATATATGGACCCGTTGTACCTACAGAAAAAGGGTGCCAAAAAGTTGTCGCAATAAATGGCCGCCTTCTAGTGCTGCGCCGGAGCTATCGAAAATATCGATATCGATATTAGCGCCTGCATCATCAGCAGTGCTCAAGCAGCACTGTAACGAGTAGGGAATTAATGTTTACCGATTATTAGCCACGAAATATACAATACGCTACTTGCCTCGTATCAAATTTGACGCCACAAATGGATATTTCTTGTAGTATCTAACGTAAGAAACCGAAATATATTGACTTTGCTAAGTAAATATGCAGGATGGCTGCAAAATTTGCAAATTAAAAAATATTTTTCACTTTTAAATCGGAACGGTGAAAACACTATCCGCCATCTTGAAAGCACCTTTGGTTGTAAACAAACATCTGTCAGTCGTGCGTGCGTAGGTTCTATTGTGACTCATACTTCTTTCGTGGCACGAACTCTACCTATGTTTAATGTCAAACTTTGTTTACAAACGTACAGGACTTCAAACCATAGACAAAAATGGCGGACCGCGTTTTTGGCTGTTTAGCAAAGCAACATTTTAAAATAATGTTTTTGTTGCTTTTAGGTCCTCAAAAAATATACTAAAATATTTTTTGGTCTAATGGAAGAGATATTTAGCATTTAAGAAATCCTTGAAAAAAGAGTCCAGTAGCGGATTGTGGTGTTGGTGTTATATAGAAGACCGCGGCTTTGAAGTAAATTCGGCTTGTAAGAATTACAATTTTGTGGTTTTGTCAAAGGTGAGATAATTCGTAAAGTAGATCGTCGCAGTCGAACAAACACCGTTGAAACTCACAGATACTTCTTTATTTAACAAAAAGTACGTCCATGGATTGAAGAAATAATTTAAATAAGAAAGGCGCTTTATACTTTGTAAGTTAACATTTACATTTACATACCGGCACACACATTATAAGAGAATATTCTTTATTGTACCAGGAAAAACACATACAAATCATTTGCATTTAATTATTCTGAATATTTATTTTTATCATTGGAAAGTAAAGATTTCGATTACCAGAAGGACTTTTTAATTATATGCAGGTACTCCACACAAAACACTACAAAATCACTTCAAGAGTCAAAGTCAAATAAAAAAACGGTGCCAGAACAGATTTTATTTCCTTTCTTTTAATCTTCATTAGGTATATCATGTATAAGTGCAAACTTCCTATTTCTTTTGCACACTTTATCATTAAAACGTTTGATTTTGTTGCACTGCTTCTTGCACGTTGAGTTAGTCGCTTATTTTTTTCTTCATTACGACGCATCTGGAATGAGAAAAATTAATGTGAATATTGATCTAAATCAAATAAAGATAGCGCTGACAATAAAACAAAAATAAGTCTTTATAAAATACGTTAAAAATACCTCTTCACTGGGGTTGTCAGGGCTGCTTCTTGCACGTTGAGTTAGTCGCTTTTTTTTTTCATTACGACGCATCTGGTATGAGAGAAATTAATGTGAATATTGATCTAAATCAAATAAAGATAGCGCTGACAATAAAACAAAAATATGTCTTTATAAAATACGTTAAAAATACTTCTTCACTGGGGTTGTCAGGGTTCAAATCGATTAACTGTGATAGGGCACGGCAGAGCTAAGTGATTCCTGCAAATTCCCTTGTGGAATTAAAATTGCCCCTGCAATTGTCACTGCAGAGCCGAGTGGATATTGTACATTGTCTCGATCAAATAAAACGGCCCTTTTCTTTACTGTAGTCCTCTGCGAAAAATTGGTCCAAAGTCGTTATTTCCGTTTTAAAATTTAACTTTTAGGCAATAAGTACATATAATATAATATTAAACAGAAACACTTATTTGTAACATTATGTTTTTATGCTCTCACTATGTGAAGCAGATTACGTAACGACACTCACCACAAGAAAATGGAGGGAACAGCATTATCACGCAATCTCACCACATCAAGTGTTCTGTTGAAGCTGTCCGCGTTAAAGTGCAGCGAGCAGACATATTATTGCTTGTGTCGTGAATTTAAGGATCTTAAGGCTTCACTACTGGGAAACCTAGAAAATGGTAATAATAAGTTGATTTATTTTAGCTCTACTGTTATAACTATTATCGACGTTTTATGTTCCATCCAATGACTTTGTCCCCGCACTACGGTTTGATAACAAATCATAACAAATGAAATATTGCTTTACCTACGAAAATATCAGGTTAATGAGCAGTAAGAAACTAAAATTTGTCTTAGAGGTTTAAGTTGAGACTTGAGGGCCCTAAAACGACCAGATTGTACGACATTGCTGTAAAAACCAGGTACTAACCTATGAAGAGTCAACTCCGGTCGATGTTTGTTCTTTCGCGAATTACACTGCACAATAGAACATACAGGCATATTATTTATTAATGCCGCAACAATCCCACATCATAAATAACTGCCAATTAGTAGTATTGACTTCACAAATTGCAAATAACTCTCGACAACAAAGCAATTTGACAGCTAACGTACCAGGAAACTCACAGATTACTAGAGAAAACTTGTCGCAAAACATGGCGATTATGGCACCCGGCAATGGTATGCATATAGACGAATAGGGCCTCTCCATAGGTTTCCTTCCTCATTGCGTAGGTACCACTCCAACAAAAAAAATGTGAGAGACCTTAATTTTGGAAATGAATGCTAAACGCAAGATATATATTGTGATCCGTCAATATAAACTGTCGCATCACGATATTTATTGACGTGTAGGGTAGTGTATTGAGGGATCACAACATTTATCGCTGGATTTCCGGAAATCCTTGTGATCTGATCCAAGATCCTGGATCGTGATATTTATCTTGCGTGTAGTATTGCGCGTCAATATTTATCTCGTCAGTACGCAGCGAGACGGCAGCAATGGAGGACGTCGGTGACACCGCTGCTGCTTCGGAATTGTTGACAGGCGACAAGATTGTCTTGAAAGAGTTTATACTGAACTTAGAATCCCTGCCAGAAGTTTCGTAGTCGTCCATTTCATTGTGAAGGCGAATTTCATCCAATAATTACAAATGTGTAAACATTGCTCTCTTTTGTAGCCAATTTTTCATCCATCGCTTCCTTTTTACGCGTTTTTTCATGGATAGGGCTATAATTATTGCCACACAAGCTCTAATTTTCCTCTGTCTAGGGTCCACCACGTCTGCTTCATACAAAAACGCTTCAATACTGATGCGATCCATATCTTTGGTGTAGGGTGTGCTGTGATCCGGCTCAAGATACTTGATTAAATATCATGATAATTATCACGATATTTATTGACGTGTAGCATTCGACGAAAACTTATAGTTTCACTTGAATAATGTAACGATACTCCATACTATAGGAATATAAATTCCATCCTTACTTTCAAAAAAAGTATCAGTTTTTTTCACATTTCACCATTTTTTCGGCGTAATTATGTGGCATATCTATGGCAAATTTCTCTTCTCAGTGATACTAAGCGTATTGGAGGTAATCCTCGCATAGATAAACAGACATGGCAAAACTTCAAAAATTGCTTGCTGATCAAGGAGCCCCAAAAACGAATTCGGTGAGAATAATGCCCCTAAATAACTCCACCAACGAAATCGCACACGATTATCTGATCGTGAGAAATTTTCCATTCAATATGTCACAGAGGCACGGAGGGTCGGCACGCTACATATTCGAGTGAAGTAATCTGCCATTAGGGCAAAAAGCTCTTCGCTTATCTGCGACATCTGTCCGATGTTTATATTTTGAGGGTCTCTGACAACCTCTATAACGACTCGGCGCTTATCGTTGCCTGCACGTCTAGTAATCCCTGCCCTTGGATACTGAAATTTGGGCTTTACTACCTGGGCTACAGAATCTACAGTGCCTACGTCATGAGCGCAGGCCATTTGTACAAGCACCTGTCTTTAATTCGCGAGTAGAGTCACGCGACATTCAAGTGTGTCGCCTGTATAATAGGGTCCGCTTTCCCGCTTCATGTGCACGCTAGACAAGGTTGTCTAAAGTAAACTTGATGTGGAAGGAGTTAGAGTGCATTTTCCTATGGGATTTGTGAAGCTGCTGTGTCTCTCGTAGGCAAATATAAGGTTTCTACATGTCAAACATGGTCCTGTTTAACGTCCTGCCCCGTCCGTAGAATTTACAATTTTAACCCTCCTTTAGTGAATCTCAAAAACTTTTCTGTGTTGTAATATAGCGTACTGTTCTAGCTCGGGTCGAATTTTGCTCGACCCTGCGACTGCCTACCTATATTTGAATATTGTGGTTCGATGCCATGAAGACCCATTCTCCGATTGTGGTTTAATTGAATAGAGCTCCGGGTTGAAGGGGTTGGGTCTGTTGACATTACTCACTGAGATGGTAAATCGTTTAGATATTTATCCTTAGCATTCTTTATGACTATTGATTTTATACGCTGACAGCATTGAAAGTGGAGTTTTCTTTATTATAAAATGTAACGAGGATTGGGGTACAATTTGGAAGACCGAATATTAACGTTATGCATGGTTGGGTTTTTACCTTAATTTTCACACCTTTCCACTTAAAGAAGACAAATCAAAGCCTGCAGTAGAGCGTAGCATCGACGTCGTAAAGAAAGTTGAGTTAAGTGAGTTTATCATGTGAACTTTTGACGGGGTTTATTTATTCCTCCGTTGGCGGCAGCTTAATGGTGCCTGAAGCGGTAATGTGTGGTCATAAATTAAACGATAATAAGCTGGGACAACAACACGGTCCATTAATGACTCTGCCTCAGGAGATAGTAACGATTTTTCCTTAGACTACGAAAGCTATATTTTGTGCCCTCAATTTAATTATGTTTCATTCGTTTCACAAGTACTGACCTTCTATTCCAATCTAACAGACCACACTCGTCCACTGATAGAAGCACGCCTCCCACGAGACACCATAAATAACCACATACATCCACAGATACAGTAACTTTTTGTTGAAACCATTTCATAAAAAGTTTTTTACATTTAATATATTTTTTATTGGACACTTACCAGAATTATTGTAATTTTTTTAAAAAACTTAATTGTAACAGTGCTATTTTAACAAAGCGTTGACAACATATTAATTATTATTATTACTTATTAACTTGACAAAGTATTAAGCAGAATAAGCGGTCTCAGTTCCTTAACTAATTTTCGTAACAAACGTGTTCAATTATTTGTGATTATTACCTCAGTATTTCTTGATTGATCACAAAATAATTGGACAAAATCCTTTTAAGTATGAAACATAGCAAAAGCGCTTTGATTTCGTTCAGGGTTTAATTCGACTAAAACAAAAAAGCCGGGCAAGGCCGTATCAGTGACTTTGATAGGCAAGTAATTACTTAGCAATCTCAACCTGTACGAAACTTTGGGGTCACCTCACGAAGGTCACAAGAAATCCTCTACTAGGCAAGTAATATAATTGTATTAAAACTATTCCCTGTTACCATAGTACATCGTTTAACTTGTTGGGTAAATATTGTACATGCCTTTGCACATATTGGCTTATTGGCAGGACCACAGCATTCATAGTCCTGTTTGCTAAGGAGCTATTTAAGAGCGTCAACTTTTCGTCACATCTTGTACATATCCACATACATCCACTTAAGGTACTTTCACTTTAAAATGTTCCCCGGGAGCGTAAGGAACGTCTTCGACAATGGGCACAGACGTGTCAAGGTCACCCGAGGCTTAGAAGCAAATCAGTTCTTGGTATTTTAATTCCCGTGTTAATGTCAATGTTAATGTTAATGCTATTTGAGTGTTAATAATGCTATTTGACTGATTTCTGAAAGCCATCTCATATTTTTTGTTGGTGTTCATAGAGTCCTCAGAAACTGGTCATTTTAAATTCTTTCGTGTAATACTTCTAAAAAAGGCAAACGAAAATTTACTTTTCCAATAAGCAGCCTAGGCAATATGGCGTCGCACAGGTTTTATAACGTCACTTTCCGGTAAACCAACCAATGAACGTAAGAAAGAATGAATGACAGACCCCATTTTTACTGACATGTGACGTCATCATAGAATCGGCCAATTCAGGCCGTTTTCGATACAATGGCGGCAGATACAAATGATAAAATTTTATCTTGTGTTTTTTTACAAATCCTAATTGTTTTTTTAGTTAAAATGCCTTAAAGCGGTTTTAAGACACATAATTTATACGAATACGTATAAACAATACTGTTTTTTTACACTGTCAAATAGCCTATTTTGTATAGACGACTAGAGCTCCATTTTTTATATAAATACATTGAAATTATGTTACACAACGATGATGCGTTGATTTTACGCGTTATTTATGTACCCCTATAATGTTTCGTGTGCAATAAAGTATTATTATTGTTTGTTTTAAACATCTTAAGGATTCACGGGATCATAGAGACCCGGTCTTTTGAGACATACTTGTGACCGAACCCTACAGCACAGAGGCCTTTTACACTATTTACGTCAGGATCCTGGCAAGTGACAGACCCTGGTCTCTGCCCACCCCTCTGGGATATAGGCGTGAGCTTATGCATGTATCTCTGTATGTATCTATGAGTCTTTGCCAGAGCCGGCGTTCCGGCCACGCTGGAACCTCAATGCATTATCTGGGATGATGGTGAAATACCCGATAGCGTGACTCTGATCCCCTAGAAACATGGGAGGGCACTGGTGAGGGACGCCACCTGCTTTGACACACTGGCACCCTCCCATTTCCTATTGTGGAATAGCCACTGGTTCAGTGGTCGGTGCGGCCGAAAGTCTCAAACGGCGCAAATACAGTTCAATTGGTAACTATTACATATTTGCGCCGTTTGGGATCGAAACGATTGGCACCTGAGGCCCAGAGGCGCACCTGCTGTTCAAGGATAGATAGATAGGTAGAAATAGAGAGCACTTTATTGTACATAAAAAGGAAATTGTACAGGTATTTATTAATCTAAGAGTACAGATGGCGGCCTTATCACTAAAAGTGATCTTTGCCAGACAACCATTGAATGGACTGGTTAAAATGTTGGTTAAAATTGCTGGTTAAAATAAGTAAAATAATAAGTAATTACTGAGATATATCAATTTCATTATGCATGCCTAAGTAACCAAACTGTTATATAAAGGTAAAGTTAGACCTAGCGGCACGCCTCGTCGATGCTACGGGAGACCAAAGAGCTGCCGGCTGTCAAATACTGGCCAAAGGATAAGCCTGGCCGTCCAAATGGCAACGTCCTGGTGACCTGGTGCAGGTTTTTTATTTGTAAATATAGAAGAATTAAGATTTAAGATACTTTATAGTACCATAGTTTCATATTTATAACTAAGTTTATTTATGAATTTTTAATTTATGTCAACAATTACATCTTAATAGTATTGGGATAAAGAAGCCTATTATCTGTCTATAACTATACGTAATGAAATAGAAACAAAAAATACACTAAAATAATATTTACACATACTTAGACCATACTGAAAGTTTCTGGAACTGGCCGGTTACATAAGGAAAAAAAAACACTGATAGGATTTGAAAAAGGAACTCTCTGGCAGTATATTTATTTTTAAATTGTGAGTCTGTCCTTTGTTTTTTTCATCGTGGCGTTGGTTTCAAACCAACGCGTGTCGTTTCCACCAATTAGTGTGTCGCTGTTACAATGAATTTCAGTCGAGAAAATTACCGTACTATGTTTTTTTACGATTTTAGCTTTGGCTTAAGTTAGCAATAGAGTTGTCAAAGACTTCAGTTAGCATTTTGGTAATGAAACCCCATGTCGTAGCTCTATTTATTCGTGGTTTGGTGAATTTAGACGAGGACGTGATCATCTCTATGACGATAAACGTGAAAGTCGGCCGGCGGCCGCGGTTACCGATTTTAATATTGATACTGTGCGACAACTAATTGAAACGGATAAAAAAATTACCTGTCAGTAAATTAGCACTACCTTAGGCCTTGGAATGAGCCAAGTGCAAAAGATATTGCATGAGCATCTGAAGGTTCGGAAACTTTGCACTCGGTGGATACCGCATGATTTGTCCGAAGATCAGAAACGACTGCGTGTAGATTGGTGCCATAAAATGATAAAAAAATATGACGGAGGACAATCAATGGCTGTGTATAACATTGTAACAGGTGATGAAACTTAGGTGTACAGCTTTGAACCAGAAAGAAAAGGTCAATCGGGGGAATGGGTCTTTCCTTTTGAAGAGTTGCCAACGAAAGTCAAAAAAAGCCGCAGCACTGGCAAGAAAATGGTTGCTTCATTTTTCGGCAAATCAGGCCATTACACCACTGTATCGCTTGAAAACCAAAGAACCATAACAGCAGATTGGTATGTTAATACGTGTTTGCCTGAAGTGTTTGTCAAAATACGCGAAAAGCGTCCCCTGAGCAAAATGGTCCTTCATCATGACAACGCGTCGGCACATTCCGCTAAGGCAACGAATGCGTATTTGAAGGCTTTAAAAGTAGAATTAATGACTCATCCGCCATACAGTCCAGATCTAGCACCCTGTTATTTCTTTCTGTTCCCGAAGATTAAAGATAAACTCAGAGGTTTACGTTTTACAAGCTGCTTTTCACAATGGTTTCAGCGAATGCAAAAGTGTGTAAATAGTGAGGGCATATACTTGGAAAAACAATATTTGTACAATAAAGATAATGGGTAGTCTTATTTACCAGAATCCAGAAACTTTTAGTATGGCCCACGTATAAAGCCTTATTAATAAAAAAAAGATTCACCTACAACGACACTTACTGACGTAAGTGGCAGTAAGTGACGTCGTCAAATTCCCACGTTTTTTTAAATATCCCCTAACCCTACTTCTACAATCAGTGGTTTTAATCTGTTGTATCCACTCTACGAGCGAGCAATTGTCTGTTAGTGTTGCCAGATGAGGCGATTATGGCGGCCACGAATTGCAATGAGGGCTTTTCAATGACAGCCGTCAGTTGAGTTCATTAAAAAAAAAACTAGATGGCGCTGCAAGAAGACCAAAATGTCATCATTTTTTTAGGTCTGTGGTTTTAATCGTTATTAATCTGTGATAGTCTTAACATCTCTTTGTAGTCTGTGATCTAAACTAGACTTTGTTTCGAAACTGTTGGAACTGGAAAGTTATCGAAGTATTTTTACTTTGTTTATTACATACGTACGTGAATTGTGTCTTTACTCATGACTAGCCCATGCATTGTGCATTTTTGTAAAAACATAGGACAGGAACCACAGGTACGTACAGTGAAGTCATGACGTCAGCACCATCTATCGGTAATTTGCGGAACTATTTTTTTTTATTGACGCTCTGAAAAGCCCTCATTGCAAGTATATTCTTCGTCTTACGATGTATCTTATGTAGGTAACATTTTCGGTTTTCCGAATTGTTTTTATTTTTTTTTCAATTTAACTTCGTTATTTCTGTTTTGCGTAACATGACATTTAAAAAAACAGCCAAGAGTCGAACTCACGCACGAAGGGTTCCGTACCATTATCTATAAAAACTGCAAAAACTTTATTAACAAGCATAAAATATTGACTGATCAACAAAAAGGATTCAGAAAAAATATGACTATAAATATGGCAATTTATGACTTAATAAAATGTGCGGTGTTAAATATGGACATAAGGAAGCCTATTTGTGCCATTTATATGGACATGTCAAAGGCTTTCGACTGTGTTGATCATTGTATATTAATGGATAAGCTCTACACATACGGCTTGCGTGGTAACGTACATGATCTTATAAAGTCATATCTCAGTGACAGATATCAATACACAGAAATAACCCAAATATGTCAGCATAGGGCTCGGGAAATAAGTTTTAGATCGGAGCCTAGAAAGACTTGCTTTGGAGTACCACAAGGCAGCGTATTGGGGCCGCTTTTGTTTTTACTGTACATTAACGACATGCCGAATAATGTACACCACCCCATGGTACTGTTTGCCGATGATAGCACAGTTCTAATAAAAAGGAATAATGATGTAGACTACGAGAAAGATATCAATAGTACTCTCAGCAACATCATAGATTGGCTTACTAATAATAACCTGCTTATAAATATTGACAAAACCAAGGTGATGCATTTTAGTCAAAAAGTAGAATATTTGAACCCAAATGTAAACTACAAGGGTGAAACAATTGAAGAAGTGAACCAAACCAAATTCTTAGGGTTAGTTATAGATAAAAACTTGACTTGGAAGCCACAATCAGAAGAAATCTGCAAAAAACTCTATAAATTCTCATACGCGTTATATAAGCTCGCTAAAGTTGTGAACCGTGACGCAGTGCTATGTGCCTATCACGGCTATGTAGCTTCCACGCTTCGTTATGGTATCATATTCTGGGGGAACTGTTCAAATAGAGAAATTATATTTAAATCTCAAAAGAGATGTCTTAGAGCAATGTGTAAATTAAAATCAACAGACACCTGTAAACCATATTTTAAGGAACTGAAGTTACTAACGTTTCCCTCTATGTACATTTTTGAAGTTGCTTTATTTGTAAAAACGAACCCAATATTGTTTACGAAAACTAATAGATTAAGAAATCCTCATAGGCTTCAAAATGTAACCTCAAAAACGGCTCTACTTAGTAAAAGCGTAATTGGACTAGCTCCAAAAATTTACAATAAAATTCCTAATAATATTAAAAGCCTTAATGTTAATACTTTTAAATTAAAGCTTAAATCCATATTGATTGAGAAGTGTTATTACTCTATTGTTGAATATTTAAATGACAAGGAATTCTGCAAATAACTTTACAGAGCCACTGAGCCACTTTCTATAACATGTATGATAAACTTCAATTGAGACTTGGAATTTGTTAAAGACATTAATTTGATGAACTATTAGAATTGCATGTTAGACTATAAGTAATGAAAATATTTGTATGCTTTTTTTAGCAGAATGTAGAGTACATAAATGTATTTACCAACTTATATATCCACCTACATTCCACAAATAAATGATTTTGTATTTGTATTTGTATTTGTAAAAAAAAATCATGTCTGTTGTAACGGAGCCCCCTTAAATAATTGTTTTATTTTAATTTCACTTATTTTAAAAGTGAATGTACAACTAAATATTCTGTGAATATTTCAAGCGTCTATGTGTTGCAGTTTTTAATTTTGACAAAAAAAAAAAACACGTTTGTTGTAGGAGCCCCCTTAAATATTTATTTTATTCTGTTTTAGTATTTGTTGTTATAGCGGCTACAGAAATACATCATCTGTGAAAATTTCAACTGTCTAACTATCACGGTTCATGAGATACAGCCTGGTGACAGACAGACGGACGGATCGACGGACAGACAGCAGAGTCTCAGTAATAGGATCCGTTTTACCCTTTGGGTACGGAACCCTAAAAAGAATATCATTGTTTTAGCTCAAACTTTTTGTATATCAAGAAAACTTAAAAGGCCCACTAAGGTTATTTCACTATGTATTTTGTAAATAAGACGGTTAATTTCTATCTTTGGGTGCCTTAATACATTTTTATTATTACATGCAGTGGTACCCAGAACCATGGACTCAACAGCGAGACCCAGGTTTGATTCTCAGTGCGGGCATGTACTACTCGCTACCTGTGAGGGAAATCTCATGAGAAAACCTGAGTCTCTAAGCTATTTCCTTGGAAGTTCATAATTATTATAGAGATTGATAAGTTTTTCATAAATGCACAGACGCTGTGACTAAATAACAAAAACTGTGCTGTTAATGTTTTGACATAGCAAGTGTTGATTATACTCATGGGTCACGAGCTTCTTATGTATAGAGTTTCGTACCAACTTATGTATTAAGGTAATTTGTGTTAGATGATTAGAGTGGAGTTTTTATTCACTGCCTTTATCTCCACTTTAACCTCCTCAGTCCCGTGTTGACAAAATAACAATAGAAAACTATTGTTATTTTCAAGGTCAGGACTGAAGAGGACATTCGGCCTCAAGGCAGCGCCTAACATTTTAAGTGTGTAAATTGACATTCAAAAAACAGAATGTTTATTCTTTACGTTGAACTATATTTCTGATTTAGTCAATCCGCCGTGGACATGCGTGGTGATTAAGCCCATACCCCTTCTCCGAAAGAAGCTCACATATTGGCTGCTTACTTTTTTTATTATACAGAAGTATATAATAGTACGATTAATTAAATAAAGGTTCCAGCTTCGTAATGACTTCCTTTTAGTAATTTATTTATATATAATTCGGTAAGAAGGTACAAAATAGGCCAAATTATTTGCGCATAATACGGGTTGTATCCACAGCCTGCCAACGGTATTCAAAGCCTACACTATCTGTCAATTCATCCGTCTATCAGTCCGGCTGATCTTTGAATGACCGTTGATTTTGGTCTGTAAAAGATGGCTGGTAAATAGTGGTTGTAGATAGATTGCATAAAAGTAATAAAATTTAATTTAAAAAACAACAATGGACTAGCATGTTACTGTTTTTTGTTAGTATCGAATTTCATGTTAACAATGTATATTCAAAAGTACGCGGGCTAATAAATCAGGTTTACACGTTAAGAATCTCCGATTAAATAAAAGAAAATACCATGTTTGTGGTGAATAAAACAAAAAACATATCATGGTGGTCCGATGCTTGTACAACTATTATGGTTTAAAACTAAGAACTTAAAGAAACCCTTCATTAGTTCCCCGTAACGTAGATGCATATTTGCGATAGGCCTGACATTAGTGTCTTTTATGACTTGTGTATTATATAAGTAATTTTCATCACAGATTAAATGGTTCAAAGCCAAGTATTGTTTTCCATTACGATCAAATTATTTTTCCTTTCATCTTTCAATAAAATATCAAAAAGCAATTTCTATACAGCGGCTTTTGCTAAAACACAAAGAGAGCTTGAACTCCTTTGATGTAAATTTGAAACTGTTTTCCTGATAAAATAAACTCGTATCACCAGCAATACGTTTACGTTAATAAAAAAAAATAATATTCAAAATAATATTTATAGTACATTGATTTTATATAATATGAACTAAAATCAATACAAAAAAAAACTAGATCAAATATAAAAATACTTACGAATGCCCTCCAGTCCTCGTAATGTCCGAAAACAACTTTCACGGTCCCGCCTTCCAATAACTAGTCTTCTTGCAACAACTACAACAGAGTCGTGAACTTGGTTAATATCCAATACAATATTCATAAGCTACTGCATACAACATGCAAAGTTTTAGAAGTTCGCGTCTACGGCGTAGAGGCGTAGAGGCAGTGCTACGCCGTAGTACGACCGTCCAGGCGCGCGCGGCTACGAACACTGAAGCCCGAGACAAGATCTTGTAGCGTAGTCTCGCGGAGCGTAGTGACCTGCATTTTCCTACTATTGCTCTGGAAGGTAGGGCCAGAGTATTTTGGTCAGGCATACTAGTGTGTACACACTCGCTTGCCTTTACTCGCAACTGCAGGCCAGACGGATAACGGTCGCGTAACTGGAGCTTTGTCTTCTTACCGAGTCGAGTGTCACATAGTTAATTGGCAGCGTTACACTTGTTTGTTTGAACGAGGCATAAAATGCTATACGTATGTAGGGACTAATTGCGTGCTTCACTTTTATCGTTGCTTCGAGAGTCTGAGTTGTTATGACCTTTAGAGAGCGATAATAGAAAGGCTTTAAGTGAAACCTTTTTAAGTTAGAAAATGTAGAAAATGGTATGAGTATATGACTGTAAGAAAATTAGAACAATATTGGCTCATAACTACGTATGGTGCTATAGTACGAAATTCGCATCGAGCATCGAATGTACGGAGCAAACCTTTCAGTAACACCCGCTCGTTCCGCCAGCAAGTGTACATAAAAAGGAGGCAAATCACAAAACAAGATAACATTCGCTAGCTTTTTTCTCCTCGAGAATCTCATTTTCAATATGTTTTTATAACTTTCAGTGAGGAAATGAGGTGGCGCTCGGGGCGCTCGCGGCGGCATTGTCATCATAAACCAACCGAGGGCTCCTATATAAATCCGCTCCAAATGTACTTTTATACGCATTACGCCATAACGCCGAAGATTTTTTGCCGAACAATGCTTTTAAATCCAAAATGAGAGGAAAATAGGAGGGAGCGAGCGTGTTTGTCGCCAAGGGTTTGATCTGCTGTATAATGAGTGTCACGGAAGTGCCCGTCGACGACTGAGACACGGCACGTAGTGGTGCACCTTATTCCGTTGCATTTTGGTTGACATTTGCTATGAAAATAAAAGGGTTGGTCACCTTTCGAACTTACGATGTACGGTATATCCAGAAACATTCTTTAGACGAAAACTCGTGTGTAAAACAGTCACGCGTTATTGAATGAGTCACTGTAGAAGAATATGAATTCATACTGCTGATTTTTTATATTTAAATCTTTGTCTATTAGAAATTTAAAGGCAGTACGTGTCAATTGAAAATATACAAATTTTAATATAGCTAGTAATAAATGACACGTCTCACTGCTTTGTTGGAGAGAGATTAGGCTTCATTACTACTCAGGGCCATTGAGGATTGGCATCGTGACATCCCTATCTTATCGAAACAAAGCTATTCGTGCGAGATACAGAATCGTGCTATTAGAACAGGCATCTCTTTCCTACCATCTCGACCATAATTATGATTTACTAGCTGTGCCCCGCGGTGTTACCCGCGGTTCATCGATTTTCCCGTAGGAATAAGATATTTCCCCGCGGTAAAACGTAGCCCATGTTTTAATCCAGGGTATCGGCTAACTCCATACCAAATTTGATTAAAATCCGTCCAGCCGTTTCAGCGCTAAAGACTGACAAACATATAAACACACACACAAACTTTCACGTTTATAATATTAGTGTGATAGCAACTGGTACCGCTAAGGAAGTAATTCCATTGCGAAAGTACAATTATATGTAGTTGGTTTATACAATGATAAAAGCGAGCGCCAATCTTATGTACACACGGGTACTGTGTGCATCAACGCGTGAAATGAAAACCCTTATCCTTTAACTTAAGGTCTTGCGCGATGTCAGCGACTTTATTAAACTGTGTTTACCTTCAGTGAACCTGAAAACCATGCCTACTTACCTATTCTACTGTCTATACTATTTTGAGAAGAACAAAAAGACACATTTACCACAGCACAGTTACACAAAACATTAGACGTACGAACAGACTATTTGAATCGATGATTTAAAAAACCAGCCATTCGATTTTTTTTCCGAAATAGACTTCCACAGTTTGGTTCGCGAAACCGAAATTTACGAATTTGGTTGTAAAAACACACCACTTATCAACCCTCCTGCCTATTCAACATACCTACCAAAAAACTATTAACAGGCCTAACTAACAAAACATTTACCAACAATGGTCACGGAGTGTTTCTGCTGCTGCAATAGGCAGACTCAGCATACTGCTGAGGGTATTATTCCTCAGAATGTTGACTATCTACGTCTTGCTTGTAGGTCTTGATTTTCTCTAAAGGAGTTATGGGTTTTTTTTAGAAAAAACATAATGTTTTGAAATTGCTCTTGATTGAGCTCTTGACATAACTACGAGTATTTGGTTATTCTAGCACAAGATATCCTAGTTTGGGACTGAACATGGGCAGTAACTTGTTAAGCTTTTTGAATCTTTGACCATTCGTATGCGATTATCGCTTCGAGTTCGCTTGTACACTTGCGAGGAATTATTGTGACTTTGCTACATTGAAAACATCTGGTATACTTGACCCATTACAAACGTGCAAACCGAGTCATAAAAGTGTGAACGAGAGTTCCGATATGCCTGAAATATCAGGCATATCGGATAATATCAGCCTCCTATATGTGTGAGAGAGAGGTCTGATACAAATGTTTATGACTCAGTTTGCACGTTTGTAATGGCTCAAGTATAGTAGTTTTCCGCCGAGCTTGTAATTTTTTTCTGTGAATAAAAAAGAATCAAAATGTCAGATTCATGTTTTAAAATATTTAATTTGTTCCATCATAATTACTCTACGCAACTGATTTCGAAGTGTATGGTTTTGTTAGAAACCTTTTGTCATACGATAAGATAAGATTATTTTTGTAGTACACGATAAACTAGACATATAGGTAAAGGTTACAATAAAAACTAAGGGCATGTCGGGCCACGCGCAATAGTGGGCTCCGTAGAAAGAGGGTGTTTTATCTGATTCTGCTTTGCAGATTTTGTACGAAGTCTCCTTTTATAGGTTGGCTGCGTAGTACTCACTAACTACTACTAATCTATATGCGGACCAAAAGTATCTCTTTAACGCTAAATATTTTGCAAATTAATTCTAAATAGAAAGGGTTCTTCCTACACCGACAACATTATTTAACGACCAATCAACGATACCCCACTATGTTGTAGGTGAGAAAAAAAGGTGTCCCTAATTTAGGTGTAAGAGGAGGACACCAAAAAATATTTTTATAAAGGATTTGTTCACCTTTTTGTTGGCGTGATCAATAATAATTCTTAGTTTATGCAAAATTTCAGCTTTCTAGTATTAATTGGACAGACGGACAGACATGGCGGAACTATAAGGGTTCTTTGTTCACTACGGAACCCTAAAAAGTACAATTAAAGTACAATTAAAGTGCCTTATTGCTAACAACAATTTCATCCAGACAACCTTGTGAAGAAAATGTTGCCGAACAACAGCAAGAGACGGGTCTTTCTCAGTAATACATTTTGTTTTCTTAAATTTATTCTTGATGTGCTTAACTGCTTGTGAATGTGATTCGAATACTTAAGTATTATTTTACATGTTCGATTTTGACCTTTTGTTCTGATATTGAGAATTTGCTTTCAACAATTTTTGCGCTAAAAATAAAGCCGACGCAAAGCTCATTTGCATGTCAGAATAATCTGCACAAATTAAAACTATGTCTATTTGATTGTGTCGAGTTCAAAATATTATTAACTTTATTCCGGATAATCTTACTTGATATTTTGTCGGAAGAGTCCGACCAGGTTTTGCTCTGATTCGGAGAGCTTAATCTTGGTGAGTAAAAACGGAGCTCGCATCGGCGTCAGACACGAACAACCGACGATGGGAGCTCCGTGTGTACACAGCATAATTAAGCTCTACGAATCAAATCAAAACCTGGTAAAACGACAAAAATCAAGTAAGTGTATCCGGAATAACGTTATTAATGTGTAGTGCTTACGAAAATTTTCATGATCAGCCTACCTTTGCCCACTATTGAGTTAGATACTCAACCTTTTTCTCATCACGCCACACCTCGTGGTCTTTGGCCATTCGCGTCCTGCTCAAGTGCTTACCTCGTCACGTCGTTCAACCATCGGCCGGTAAATACTTACCTTTTATCACTGTAAATAATTAAAGATAAAATATTAAAACTAATATTTCATCTTTAATTATTTACAGTGATAAAAGCAGTGGTGGCGTAGTGGGGTTGACCCTTGCTTCTCGATCATGAGGGTCTGGGTTCGAACCACGCATGTACCAATGACTTTTAGTTACGTACATTTGTTTGTACAGCAACACCATTCGCTGATAAATTGTGCCCGGATAACGGCGACAGGCTTGCCACTTGTCACGTTTGGGACCTAATAAACTCGGCAAAACGTGGGTCCAGTTCTAGAGACTGGTGCCTCTGCCTACCCCTTCGGGGATAACGGGCGTGAGTTTATTATTATTATTATTATTTTTATTAAAACTAATAATCATACACACATAACACTAAGACACATAATACACAAAACACCACAGTACTCAAACAATTATTATAATAAAAAACATATTTACACATTGCAGGTGTAGTTTACCAATGTAAACTTACTACCAAAACAAAAACTACCAAACATACGCAAAAATTACGGAGAGCAAAGATGAGAAAAGAAAAAGAAGTACAATAACAATGCTAGTCGAACAAAGTCTGTCAAGACACATGTCAGAGGATTTGCGGCGAAACATGCAAAAAAAAACCATCGGGCGGTTAAAAAAAACCAACTAACCGAGCCCGCTTCTTGGCCGCCACTCCGATGCTGCCCTGGGACTCGATTCTGTCAGTGCATTATAATACGATGACAGATACACGGTCGGGTCACGTGACAATTTTTTTCATACCATTGACGCGTAGAATTATTGATACACGTGTTCGCATTGACTTGAAGCGGCAATTAAACTGAATCGCCATGTTCTTGCAGTTGTCATTGTACTACAATGCATTAGCAGAATCTAGGCCCTGTGGGCTCATTATGTAATTTTCGCAACGGATATTCATACGTCTTAAAAAGTCATGTATACCACTACTGTATAGCACTATCTTCTTTTAAGACCCTATGTTAGAGCGAGACAGTACTCCTTACGACGTCGGTTTTTGTGTTGACGTGACTTTTTAAGACGTATGTATCCACCTGCGCTGTCTTCCCGCCTCGCCAGGTGTCCACGCATCGCCATTTTAGACTCGAGATCTGGTCACTAATATTGTCCGATGTCAGATGACAACATTGGGTACCCACTAGTGTCAGGCCCAGCATTTATCGAAAGTTTTATTTAAAAAAGACTATGCAATTTCTGTGCAATTTTTGACCTACCAAATTCCACACTTGCTACCAAACGTCAAGATTCTGACAGGATTTGTTGCGCATATTAGTCCTCTGTACCTGATAAATAATTTGCAGCTTATTGGTTTCCTAATTTTTACCGTTTATTTGAGGACGAACAAAAATATCCTAACCGAGTTGGCTTATAAAGGTAATGAATTAATAATTTTAAGCCGAGGGAAGCTATGAGTACCCGCAGCTTCATCTTGAGCGATGTGGATTATCCATATTATCCGAAAATCTGTGAACGGCACCCGCCTCAGGAGTACGGCGATCGTAGTTCATAATAAACTGACTTAAATTTTTGATCGTTACTTTTTAGTCCCTGCTTTTCGAATAATTACTTCTTTATTTTTTCTTCTCTTTAGCAACGAGCACTCCCTGCAGCGCTTTATTAAAATTTGCCTTCAATGGAAATGAGCTGCTTCGAACAATTTTCTTGTGTTGTTTTTATTGTCTAAAAAACTTTTTGAAGGTAGTCGCAGCAATATTAACTATTTTAGGTTTTTCATTGTACCTTGAACAGCTTATTTCTTGATCTTACGTATGCATGAACTATTTCTCGGCTATCTTTTATGTCTGAGATAATAAAGTATCATAATACTGCTACATAGGTATACCCACGTTTAGGTAGTAGTTTTTATTGTAAAACATATTATTATTATGTATTTCGGAAGTAGCTTGGCTACCCATAGCACAGAAAATCCTAGTTTTGGAGCCAGTAACCATTTTGCAATAAAGTTTTTTCATTTTAATTTTCAATTACTTACCTGAAAATAGTTTGTATGTGTGTGGCCGCAAAAACGCAGATTATATTATTTTCCCGAGCGAAAACGAATGAGGAAACTTGTTTTCTGCTACATAAGTGGAATCCCAACTGCAGAGCACTGCACTGGCAAAGAAGGAGTTAAGGTAAAAAGTTTTAAATGTCCAAGTGCTTTTTTGCCCCCAAATGGAAGTTCTTTGTCCAGATATTTCAAGCGGACAAATGGGTAGGACTTCAAATCGGATTAGAGATATCGAGCATTTAGGCTTTCCCAAACGTTTTGTATTAGTTCCAGCTCTATTTATACAAGGTGTTAATTTGTAAAGTAACGCCATACTCAGGTTACCTTCTACTCATCAATACTAACACCGTTTTTTATAGGATCAACTCTACAATCTTAAAAAAACAGCAGTTTTTATACGTTTCAGAAATGGAATTTTGAGCTCAACCCTATAGTAAAAGTTATATGTGTTGACCGACAGAATTTACCCCGAGTCATGCGTTATTTAACAAAACAACAGCCTGTTTATTATTTATAACTGAATCACAGAACAAAGAGGTACTTGGTCGCATGGATTTATAGTTAATTATAAAGTTCCAAGCCTACTGTATTATCACCCTCACTGAGCTGTATGATGGAGGCAGTATTACTGTAGGTATAAGCTAGAACGCATCACAGTGGCGCCGCGATAATCCTTCAATAGAAGCCCATGACTACCTCCATTATACTATCTTTGTCGGTAACTGCGCGCTGCAGGCCCCGATAGCTGCTGATGTAAAATTATTACCGACACAATACAAAATAAAGACCGCTTGGGCAGCAAGATAAGGGCGTTTTGAGGCGTCCCAGGGATAAATGCCTAGATAGAGTGGATATGCACCCTTCATGTCCGACTAAGTTGCTGTTTGCAAAGACATGAAGTCTGGATTTGTGGGAATGGTGAATTTGTCTGTGTAGACACGACGTCCGTTGACCTTAAAGCAACACTACGTTGGTGATTTCAATCGATTGGGTTTTAATAGTCGGTGGAGAGTGGAATGCTTACTGTGATTTATTGTAGCAACCTTTGGAGAAGTAATGATAGTGCTTTCGTAGAATCGTTATTTTTCCACGGATTTAGCCACGTTGAGATACTTTCGACGATGTAACTCTCAACTGAACTTTAACTTAAATTTTATCAACTAAAATTCGGAATAGTAGGCATCTCAGGGGGGAGAATGAACGCTTGAGTTAATTAAAGTTTCGTGTACTGTATTATACGTACGACGGAAAAACTCATAATTTATTTTGTTTATTGCTTGAACGGATTACTCGTGTGTTGGTCTATCCGTTTGTCTCAGCTTGTCTTCCCCAAATCCATTGGTAGAATGGTCTACTCAGTTTTACTAAAAGTTAAAGATTCAACGCCCGAGTGGTTTATATTACATAGGTCTAAAGTTATTTATCATTCGTAGCCTGGGCTGCCTCAGTGATCTTAAACGATCACTAAGGTTAAGCACCATACGGCGCGTTCAGTCCATGGATGGGTCACTGTCTATGACAAACGCTAGTGGAATTTTTCCGAGCGGTTCCGTGCTTCGTAAGGCACGCTAAGCAGTTGGTGCCGGCTGCCGTCGATAGATGGCAGTCGTTAAGCCAAGTTAGAGGCCTTAGGGCGGCTGGAAAACTTCTGACAGCAAGACCAGCCACTAGTCTTACAAGCCTCCACCAATCCGGACTTGGCCCCCGTGGCGGAGTATGGCCTATACCTTCCTCAGGGAAGAGACCCGTGCCCCTCGGTGGGGACATAATGGGTTGATGATGATGATGAATAGTTATTTATATTATTGAAGATAATAGATAGTTTGTTGACAATCAAAATTACAGCTTATGAATCCTTCCGTAGACAAAGGCAATCTACGTTAGTTTAGATTATTTTATAGTCTCTCTCTCTCTCTTTAAAAATAAAAATTAAATAAACTCACGCCCGATATCCCCGAGGGAGTAGGCAGAGGCACCAATCACTAGGACTGGGCCCACGTTTTGCCAAGTCTCTCTCTCTCATTATTGTTTCTCTATTGCTCTAAAGAGCTCTTTTTTGTCCACACCAGAGAAACAAATACATTAGAAGGTAATACGAAGTTTCTGGGTTCATTTCTCGGTGCTGGAACTTTTGGTGCGTGAATCCATCTCACGCATGTCTTTATTTTTCTGTCAGCACGAAAAACATTTACTATACGAAGAACTACGGGCGCTGAGTAACTAAAAGCAGATAAATAAATAATACATCGGGCGGTTTCTGATCACGCCTGTATCCGCCCACTCAGCGTCTCCATTTCACAGAACACGTTTATCCCCATGAAAAATCGTAAAAGAAAAACACTAACCTTCGACCAGTTCCTTTCTGATCATTTTTTATTTACCTGAAAAACTAACTTAACAATTCTCATTCACTTTTATTTTGGCATCTTGATCTGATTTGATTAATATTTATTTTTCCTACTTATAATCAGAAATCAGAAATTTATTTTAACGTAAATAATTTACATTTTGTTTGTTGAATGTCAATGTACATAAACTTATGGATAATGTTAGCCGCTGCCTTGGGGCCGTGACTAGTGGAGAAAAAGGCAGGGAAAAAAACTCCACTCTGGTCATCTTTTCTCAAATCACCTTAAATCTAATACAAATTTAGTATGAATGCCCATCTACCAAGAACTTAAAGAACCATAAGTGTAATACAAAAACATACTTTAATCACATTATTTATTGTCTTTCAAATATTAAGTATGATTTATATTTTAAATAGTACAATACTTAACACAGTTTCTAAAATAAAAATAAAAACAAACAGAAAAGTGTAGATCAAATTCCGGCTATAGGTCTCTGGGTATTGAAACTGGGTACTGGGGTTTACAAATTAAACCGGCTATTACATAATTTGACCTTTGGTCATAGAGACCAAGTCCATTTCTTTGATACGAATAAATTTATTCAAGACTTTATTTTAACCCGGGACACAATGAGTGTGCCCCTCTCTTCTAAGCGACTAATTGCCAAAATGTTGGCATTCAATGTTTATGACCCTATTATTGTTAATACAATAGCACAGGGACCTCCAGGTCATACAAATTGTAAGACAAGTGACACTTGCCAACCTCTGTACTCAGAGGTTGTGAAAAGAACTAGTAGTAGGTTAAATTTGACCGCTGATTTAAACTGCCAGCGCAGACAAAGGAAAAGCCCTCCTTAATAAAACTTATTTTAGCTAATCAGAATATACAGGGTGGCTTTTCTGGAAAATTATTAGAACTAGAGTTGTTTTTAGAACAACACAGAGTGGATATACTTTGTGTCACAGAGTACTGGCTACTAGAGACTCAAATTAATTTTTCTGTGAATAATTATCAAATAGCCAGTTGCTTCAATAGAAAGTCTGATACTTGATACTAGCAAAAAATAATTTGAAATTTAAAGAACGGAATGATATTTGCAGACTTTCTGTTGAAAAAGTAATTGAAATATCGTGTGTTGAACTGTCTAGACACATTGTAGTAGCCTTATACAGGCCCCCTACCAGTGATTACAGTTTATTTGAAACCATATTAGAGGATGTTTTAAAGGTAGCTTCTAGCAGCAATAAGAAAGTCATAGTCTGTGGTGACTTCAACATTGACTTGATGGCAGACACCGCTTTAAATACAAAATTGACAATTATTTTCAAGTCGTTTAATCTAGCAAATATTTTTTTGGAGCCTTCCAGGATAACTGAAACTACTGCCACCTGCCTAGATAATGTTTACTGCGATTGCGATTTTTCCGATTATTCTACAGTAAATTGTCTAAAGTCAGACCACAGCGGTCAAGTTGTGCATTTTGAAATAGATACAAAAAAGGCCGAACCTGTTATCCTCTGCCGGCCCGTAATAAGTAAAAAATTAGTTTCATTTAAATCAGACCTAGAAAGTAGTATAAGGACTCAAGACAATTATGAAAATGCTAATGATCATTACAAAGAGTTATTCGAAGTGGTGTCGGGTAGTTTTAAAAAAGATTTTTAAATTGCGCCATCTAAAAAGCAAGGACAATAGAGTAGGATTCAGTAAATGGGCTACATCAGGTATTCGAAAGAGCAGAGACACACTTTATGAATTATATGACAAAAAGACTTATACATATGACGCCAACTTCATACAGTACGTAAAAAAATATTCAAAATTATTTAAGGCCGTCTGCCATAAAGCTAAATGAGATCATATAAAAGGTAAAATCCTACAATCACCGAATAAAGTAAAAACAATTTGGACCATAATAAATAGAAGAACGGGTAAAGCAAAGTTAGGAGACCGAGATATTTCACTTAAGATTGATGACAAAATAATAACATCAAATGAAGGTATCGCTGCAGCTTTCGAACAATTCTTCACTAATGTCCCAATCATAACTACAGCTCCGTTAGACTCGTCACCTGATCGTGCGGCGACATTATTAAGGGACAATGTCCCCGCATGCGAACACGATTTTACTTTTAATTACATTGAGCTCCATGACATTGTTAAGAATTTTAAATTATTAAATCTTAAAAAAACCGAGGACTTATGGGGTATGTCAGTAACAATAGTTAGTTCAGTGATAAATATCCTAGCTTTGCCGTTAGCACACATTTTCAATAAATGCGTAGTTGAAAGAGTATTTCCAGACCTCATGAAATATAGTAGGTTAGTACCCTTATTTTAAAGCGGTGATAAACAAGATCCAACAAATTTTAGACCCGTTTCAGTCCTACCAGTATTAAGTAAAATATTTGAAAGAATTATCTTAGATCAATTACTTATTCATTTCAATAATTACGAACTCCTCCATAGTCAGCAGTTCGGTTTCATTTAAGGGCGGAATACAACAGACGCTGGAGTCATGTTAGTTAAACATATTTTTAGTGCGTGGGAGGATCATAATGATGCGATACGAGTATTTTGTGATCTGTCAAAGGCATTCGATTGTGTAAACCACAAAACATTACTCTCAAAGTTAAAACACTATGGAATAAAAAAATTAAGTCTAGATCTTTTAAAATCATATTTAGAAGGAAGGGTTCAAAAAGCAGAAATAAATCGTATTAAATCGTCAGGCTCACTTGTAAAAATGGGAGTCCCGCAGGATCTATCTTAGGGCCGTTCCTTTTCCTAGTCTATGTAAATGATTTACCGTTTTTGGTACAAAAAATGTGTGAGATAGTGCTATATGCTGATGACACGTCACTTGTTTTTAAAATAAAGAGACAGGAAAATAATCTTGACGAAGCAAATAATGCTCTCTCGCACGTTCTAGATTGGTTTACAGTAAATCATCTATTGTTAAATTCAAAAAAGACAAAATGTATGAAATTTACCCTACCTAACGTAAAATTAGTTGAAAACAACATTGTAATTGAAAATGATAAACTAGAATTTGTTGAAGATACTGTATTTTTGGGCATCACAATCGATGCCAAACTACAATGGGGTCCACATATTATAAAATTGGCATATAGACTAAACTCCGCAGCATATGCCGTGAAAAGAATTCGAGAACTTACTGACGTTGCAACTGCTAGGCTTGTTTATTTTAGTTACTTCCATAGTATTATGTCCTATGGTATAATACTATGGGGCCGGGCAGCAGACATTGCGACTATCTTCATCTTCCAGAAGAGAGCGATCCGATTTATTTACAAGCTAGGTAGTAGGGACTCGCTAAGAGATTTTTTCAAAGAAACTAACATCTTAACAGTTGCAAGCCAATACATTTATGAAAATATTATGTACGTTCGGAAAAATATTAAAGACTTCGAAACTCTTGGTAGCCATCATAACGTTAATACTAGGAAAAAACATAAATTGTCATTTCCACGATTTAGACTTGCAAAAGTTAATACTTCCTTTATGGGGCACTGTATAAGGTTCTACAACAAGATACCCCAAGATATATTAGAGTTACCCCCAACGCGATTTAAGAATTGTGTTAAGCACACTCTTTGCAAAAAAGCTTATTATAAAATCAACGATTATTTAGAAGACAAGGACGTATGGCATTAAATAGTAGTAATATTAAATTAAATCAGAGGATAAATGTGTCTAGTGTTCAACACATCCAAGATATTATTTTGTATGTTTTATTTGTATTAGCTTTAAGGTGATTTGAAAAAAGATAGTCGGAGTGGAGTTTTTTTTCGCTGCCTTTTTCTCCACTACAGACGGCCCCAAGGCAGCGGCTAACATTATACATAACTGTATGTACATTGACATTCAACAAGCAGAATGTAAATTCTTTACGTTGAAATAAATTCTTGATTCTTGATTCTTGAAAAAATAAAACGCATTTTTAATTCACTATTCCAGACACATCCCGATTAAAGTTTGCATTTGGGGACAAGTTTTGTTCTGTGAGTCTTTTCTCAGATTTTATTTTAAATGATCTGTGTCAGAAATATATTATTTTGTCGAAATATTGAGGTTCATAAATTTCGCGTTGTACCTAGGTATATCATAGCCCTGCGAAAATAATTACGCTACATATAAATAAGTAAATTCCATTTAAAACATACAATTTTAAGCATTATATCACAAACATCAAATATAGCGGAATATCCGGTAAAAGTATTTCTTTTTCTCAAAAAAATTTACAGAAAAACCGTAGACCAAAAGTTGTTGAAAATAGACAAACACTACAAATACGTTTTAGGAACTGCATATTTTTAAATTAACCCTGTATAATAGGGTTCATTTGTTTTGGTCAGATAGAATGCAGCCGGACGGAACAAGAGAGCGGTATCCGTATTGGCTTCAGTATATCGTATAAATTATTTATGGGTTTAATAAGCCGGATCATAGGAGGTTTATCTAGTTATCCTTCGTATTTATTTTTACTTTTTTGTGCTCCCTAAGAGACTTTTGTTCTTAGAATTTGATGATGTTAAAACAATTTATTTTAACCACATATTTTTTATGGACTAACTTAAGAATCGAATATGTACCCTTTACTTTATATAAAAAAAGGCTAAGTGTTTGTTTTATTTATGTAGGCTCTATTTTCTATGCTACTTTTGGAAAAAATCATTAACTTCCGGAAATCAGGAACATCACTAGGTTTCCTCGCCATTTTTTCCGGAATGATCCGAAAATCAGGAACATCACTAGGTTTCCTCGCCGTTTTTTCCGGTATGATCCGATGTAGGTATTTAATATAATAATATGCATACCTACTTCAGTGCTTGCATAATTATATGGGTAAAATAAAAAACAAAAGGTTTATCCGTGGTTTTTTACAGAGGTAAGGTGGCACTGAAGGGCGTAATTATTCTGCCCAGCAATACAATGAATTTTATTATGAAACCAACTTCAAAACATAAGAATAAAATAACCGAATAAAAGGGAGATTTTGCTCTATTTTATACCCACGAAACAGTACCTAACTAATGTGGAAGACGTCTTTGCGAATCACAGAACGGTGAGTATTAGAAAAGCTTTACCCTTGATTGATCTAATTTTGAAATACCTTCGGTTTTTTTTTTAATAAATGCACATTTTTATATTACTCTAGCAAAAGTATGAAACTTTTGCTTTTGCATTTTGAGGGGATTCTCGCGCACGCGGGATCCCGATAAAACTAAGGTCATTATTAGATGTTTTTTTCAGTGTTTTGATGTTACTTTCTGAAAAAGTCATATTAAAAAAATCACTCCATTTTCCTGAAAGACTCCTGAGAGAGGAGAGAGGTCTGATGAAGGGTACCGGCCTTCTGTCAGAAAGATAATGTGGGCTTAATTACCGCGCGTGCCAACTGAGCTAATTTCACCAACTTAAGTGGTGAGTGACCTGACTTTGAAAATAACAATGGTTTTCTATTGTTATTTTCTAGGATTTAAAAGCTAAGCGTCGGTTGGCAACACTGGAAAATTCCGATATTGCGATATCCGATATTTATAAACCTACCTCCCTGTATTACCTTTGTTCTGGCTAGCTTCTACAAGTTATAAAGTAGAGAACTCAATCACATTTTTGAATATGTGACAGATTTCTTTACTTAAGTAGGAGCAGCACTTAGCGGCCGCCGATAAATCTGACGCGAAAGTGCCCTTAATGGGCAATACACTTAAAATTTTCTCTAATACAAATCACGGCATTCATAAAACTGTCCATTCCATCATCCATAATTTCCTTTATACCCTTTCTTTATTTGTTTTATGCTAAACTTAGGGAGGGAAAAAAGCAATAATGAAGTGAATTAAAACTGGCGAGGGCGTGCCACGGAGATGCTAAAGGAATCCAACTAAGATGGATGACGTCATTTTCCCCTTCATTAACCCATTTAGTTGGCACGCGCCAGCCAAAACACTAGAATTCCTCTGGGCGTAAAAGAAGAATTTCTTATGCACCCTCTTAACTTTTTATTCATACCTACATACAGAGATAATACTGCGCCTGTGCACGCAGGGTAGAATGAGACGTTTGCCACATGGCAGTATCCTGACAAACCGCTTTCGCTTCATCAATATTTATTTGTCGCTGTTTGCATGGATTGGCAATTTCAAGCGCTAAGGTATCGGAACCCGTCAGAGTTTCAGCTGTCCTCATGATATTCAGCCACACATTAGTAGTTGTAGGTTACCATAAATGTGTTTACTTTAATGAAGTTTGGGATTCTTATTCGCCCTGAAATTATTATAGGCGGTTTGTATTATTTTTGATTACAGACTGCACTGTGTAGACGCGAAATATGCATACATACTTAGGCTCACGCTTGTGTTTCAGAGAGGTAGGCAGAGACGAGGGACTGCCACTTCCCACGATCCTGACAGATCACAGTCGCTTCACCGACATTCATTAACCGTCGCATACACGCACGCCGGTTTCGGATACTTTTTATCTTGATTTTTGCTGATACGAAATTGTATTGGGTCGAAACTTAATAAAATATTAGGTGTTACTAGGTGTTACTAGTGTGTATACTAGCGTATTTTAACAATAGAACAAGAAAAAATACTTTCTTGTACGAGTAACGTCACTTGTATCAGGACCCTTAGAGGATCCTTATTTATTTTTTGTATTTTTTTATCTTATGGCCAATCCACCACATTTCGTAGATGTACCTACAACTGAATAACTATTACGGTTCAATAAATGAAGCTCTTTAAGGGTCAAAAAGCAAGACACTCGGACTGTGTAGGTATTAATAGTGTCGTTGGCAGTTGGTAGCCTATGGGTAGGGTACCCTAAGATCGATAATCGATATTCAGTCAGAGTTTGGATATCAATCAATCAGCCGGCACTCATGCATTAGACGCCACTCCTTTATTTTCTTCTCAAGTAGACCTTATTCAAAGTTTAATGTAGAAATCTAAAGTAAGCCTCCGCAATACCACAACTCTTTTCAGAGTTGAAAACGGTGCCTTTAAAAGACCTATCTACATAGTTTTTCCATGCCAATGCAACCTGTGGTTACGCTCTCGATCCCAAATGCGGACGGTCCAAAAGCGCCGATAGCTGTTCCTATAGCCGTCGTACGTCGAATACATGAATAAATATGGTTATATCACTTGTTCAAGAGCCAATAGAGGGAGGGTGGATGTGCCTTTTACTGGCGGAGCGTATCAAGAGCACTTAGAGCCGAGTGCTGTCCGATTTGGGAAATCACGTTAAGGCGTCCGCCCTGTCTTCTGGCGTTTGGTCACTTTAAAACTAAGCGGAGCAAGATGTATGAACGATTTCTGAATTGAGAAAAAACAATTATCGTTTCGTGTCTTCATCTTGCTTAAAGAATATAATGAGACAGATATACTTAACATTATAATGTTAAATCATATTAAATGTGAGAAAGGGACTGGAGAACTGATTGCCTCTCGTTGATATTGTATTGTCTTGTAGGTACATACCTGTGTAAGCCATTTGTCTCCCTTTCCTAAATAGTACCTGGGTGACCGAGCTGTGCTCGGTACTTTTTTGTAATATAAAATATGTAATATAAAATTAAAATAATCATTTTCCAACAAAAAAAGAACTTGGAAAAAAAACATCATGACTCGAACCGGGTCTCTTGAAATCGGCCCGAAACGGGTCGCCCGTTTTCCCGTCAGGACTATCCCAACCTTGCAGATAGACGCGAAATTTACCTCTGTATGTTATTATTGCCAATTTCAATAGCTTTACACGGATAAAACAATGTTTTCTAAAAATGTAATCTAGTTAGATCAATTAAACGCCCCCGAAAGCATCTGCCTACAAAATTTCGTGAAAATCGGTGGAGCCGTTTCCTGATTCTATATAAATATATATACAAGAATTGCTCGTTTAAAGAGATTAGATTGTTTTCTGTACTCCAATTTTTAAGCAATCTTTATGCAATCTTCCCAATTTCTGATATGCGATACTTCACTATTATTTGTTTCTATTGGGATAGGTGCCAGAGATTGAGATACATAGATAACATTTTATTGTACATAAAAAAGGATATTACACAGGAGTTACTTAAACTTTAAACTTATACTTTTTAAACTTTTAAAACACACAGGCACATACACTGCCTCCAGCCCCACACTAGGTTAGATTTAACGAAAGACGCAACCACAAATATTATCTCCTAATCGTAGACACTCAAATATCCAGGTTCGAGTGAACATGTTTTCTCGTTCATGGCTACAAAACATTGAATGGTGACCAGGATGGTGACAAATTAGAAAAAGGCCAGACATTATTTTAACCCTTAGATTTTGTTACAATTTCCAATTCTAATTGCTAGGAAATTATAAGGAAAATCTATTTGTATTTCTTTTTTACATTATTGCAGCTAAATTTTTTTATAATGATAAAATCTTTACAAAAGTAGAATCAAACTTGTACAACAAGAATTATCAGAGTTTTAGTAAAACTTGGGAAGGGCTGCACCCTGACTGCTAAATGTGCACGTTAATAGAGGCCAACATTTTACTTCTTAGGATCGGAAATCCTTACACAAAAATCACATACTTTACCTTACCTTACACAAACTTTAACTAAATACATTATCCTCAGGAGTTTTCATCTAGTACAGTACAGTAGTATTTAATCAGTCTCAAATTCTGTTGATGTCAGAACCGTTAGTAATGAATGACGTGCGATTGAATGACGACTGAGTGAAGTGGCTCTTAGGGTGTTTGATTATTGGAGGCACAGTGAACAGCATGTCGACCCTTACCAAAAAACCCAATAACGGAGCAAAATGCACATTGCGCTCTATTCGACTACGCTAGGCACAGTCGAGCGCAAAAAAAAACAACGATATAAAAATGGACTTGCTGTCGGTTGTACTATTAGACAAAGAGACAGACCTCCAACTCAATAAATTTTACTACTTTCACATTTGAACATGATTTGTTTACAAATGATGTAAAAATATTATTTTGTGTTTTGGACACCAACACAAGCCACACATTTTTTTGTTTGAGAATGATGGCTTGGAAATGACATTATATTTGATTAAATTACGAAATATACAAGCACTCATATTTCCTTTATGAAGCACTGTATAAGGTTCTACAACAAAATACCCCAAGATATATTAGAGTTACCTCCATCGCGGTTTAAGAATTGTGTCAAGCACACTCTTTGCAAAAAAGCTTCTTATAAAATCAACGATTATTTAGAAGACAAGGATGTCTGACATTAAATTGTAGTTTAAAATTAAATTTTATCAGACAATACTCTTGGATGTGTTGAACACTGTCTAGTGTTCAACACACGTTTTTTAAGTTTATAATTTAGGCTAAAACAGTTTTGAAAAGAATAAATGTGGAGTTTCTTTGTTAGTTTCTTCTCCATGTAATCTGTTAATTGTGAAACTAACAACATTGACGTTCATAAAGTAAATATTATATTTGTATTATAAATAAAGTATTTGAATTTGAATTAAAATTATCATTAATACTAATTATTGCAATGGAATGAAACGAAATTCTGCATGTAATATTGTCTTATACTATAGACACAGGAGAGATCTGAAAACCATACATTAGTAATTAAATCATAATAAAAGGACAAAGGCAAATGGTGTACCGCCCTATTAAAAGAATGTTTTGGGGTTATATTTTCCCAACTTTAGTATTTCGCAACGGGCTCCTTTTTCAGTTTTTCAAATAATTTTTTAAAGTTGGGGGAAGAAAATAAGAAAATAATTTAATAAAACGCAATTTAGAAACAGAAACGGAACGCCCCATCGATTGTTTTATCTTGCAAGCTCAGAATAATCTATGCATTCAAGCCAAGAAAAAAACAACTGTCATGTCAAAGCGTTGTCAACGTTGATCACAGACCTACTAAATATATGGACCGGTTGTACCTACAGAAAACGGGTGCCAAAAAGTTGTCGCAATAAATGGCCGCCTTCTAGTGCCTCGCCCCAGAGCTATCGAAAATATCGATATCGATATTAGCGGCTGCATCATCAGCAGTGCTCAAGCAGCACTGTCACGAGTAGTAAATTAATGTTTACCTATTATTAGCCACGAAATATACCATTGTGGTGTTGGTGTTATATACAAGACCGCGGCTTTGAAGTAAATTCGGATTGTAAGAGTTACTATTTTGTGGTTTTGTCACAGGTGATAATTCGTAAAGTAGATCGTCGCAGTCGAACAAACACCGTTGAAACTCACAGATACTTCTATATTTAAAAAAAAGTACGTCAATGGATTGAAGAAATACTTTAAAATAAGAAAGGCGCTTTATACTTTGTAAATTAACTTTTACATTTGCATACCGGCACACACATTATAAGAGAACATTCTTTATTGTACCAGGAAAAACACATACAAATCATTTGCATTTAATTATTCTAAATATTTATTTTTATCATTGGAAAGTAAAGATTTCGATTACCAGAAGGACTTATTAATTAAATGCAGGCACTCCACACAAAACAGTTCACAAAACACTTCAAGAGTCAAAGTCAAATAAAAAAACAGTGCCAGAACAGATTTTATTTCCTTTCTTTTAATCTTCATTATCATGTAAAAGTGCAAACTTCCTATTTCTTTTGCACACTTTATCATTGAAACGTTTGATTTTGTTGCGCTGCTTCTTGCACGTTGAGTTAGTCGCTTTTTTTTTTCTTCATTACGACGCATCTGGAATGAGAGAAATTAATGTGAATATTGATCTAAATCAAATAAAGATAGCGCTGACAATAAAACAAAAATAAGTCTAATTATAAAATACGTCAAAAATACCTCTTCATGGGGTTGTCAGGGTTCAAAGCGATTGACTGTGATAGGGCACGGCAGAGCTAAGTGATTCCTGCAAATTCCCTTGTGGAATTAATATTGGCCGCAAGTGTAACTGCAGAGCTGAGTGGATATTGTACATTGTGTCGATCAAATAAACCGGCCCTTTTCTTTACTGTAGTCCTGTGCGAAAAATTGGTGCAATGTCGTTATTATTTCAGTTTTAAAATTTAAGTTTTAGGCAATAAGAACATATAATATAATATTAAACAGAAACACTTATTTGTAACATTATGTTTTTAAGCTCTCACTATGTGAAGCAGATCACGTAACGACACTCACCACAAGAAAATGGAGGGAACAGCATTATCACGCAATCTCACCACATCAAGTGTTCTGTTGAAGCTGTCCGCGTTAAAGTGCAGCGGGCAGACATATTATTGCTTGTGTCGTGAATTTAAGGATCTTAAGGCTTCACTACTGGGAAACCTAGAGAATGGTAATAATAAGGTTATTTAGTAACTGAATTATTTTAGCTCTACTGTTATAACTATTATCGACGTTTTATGTTCCATCCAATGACTTTGTCCCCGCACTACGGTTTGATAACAAATCATAACAAATGAAATATTGCTTTACCTACGAAAATATCGGGTTAATGAGCAGTAAGAAACTAAAATTTGTCTTAGAGGTTTAAGTTGAGACTTGAGGGCCCTAAAACGACCAGATTGTTTCGACATTTCTGTAAAAACCAGGTACTAACCTATGAAGAGTCAACTCCGGTCGGTGCATATTGTATGCACAATAGAACATACAGGCATATTATTTATTAATGCCGCAACAATCCCACATCATAAATAACTGCCAATTAGTAGTATTGACTTCACAAATTGCAAATAACTCTCGACAACAAAGCAATTTGACAGCTAACATACCAGGAAACTCACAGATTGCTAGAGAAAACTTGTCGCAAAACATGGCGATTATGGCACCCGGCAATGGTATGCATATAGACGAATAGGGCCTCTCCATAGGTTTCCTTCCTCATTGACGTTGATCCCTCCACGGTTGTCAAAGTGAAAATCAGTAGAGTTCGGTTCACGAAAGAAGTCCCATGAGTTAATGAATTTTGGCTTTTATTTTTATATTATTAAGGATCTTACCGTGGGATTTGTTTGGTGAAACGATATTTAGGTGTTCTGTGGAACTGCTTTGACCAAAATTTAAAAAAAAGAATATACCATCTTCTTTTTTTTAAATTTACCATCTCAACAACAAACTTGACGTGACAGAATCCTAGGGGTGCTATTATAAAATAATTTAATTGAATTTAAGTCTCGTCACTCTTCAGGAAAAAAAATACTTCGTTTTTATTGTTACTGAAAGATTTAACCGTGGCAGAGAAGCAATAATAAGTTATTGTTGCAACTGCATTTTAGGGCTGAAAACTGTGGGGTGTTGCTCCCATGTGATGAGTATCATCTGGTACCTGGGCTATGCTCTCCATGAGGGAGTGACACGACCAGCATATGTGCATAGGTATGTACGTGTGTGTATATTAGAATAATTTTGTTTTAATTATTTGTGTAGGTATTTATCTCTAACAGTCAAGCGAACGGGGTCGTAACATAACCTCCAAACTTCTTAAAAAAACAACCTTAACTTAGGACTCCGAACTTTATAAAAAAAAGAAAATTAATAGAACGAATTCTAATACAATGATCTATTAAATGTAAATATTTCATGTTTCAACAAGATTTTTTGTAGGTTTACGAGACTTCCACTGAAGCCTGCCATTCTCCTTTGTCTTTGAAGTTTGGGAAAAGCTCGAATAAAACTATGAGGCTCGATTCCTAAATCTATATATATTTAAAAGGAGAAGCTGACTGACTGACTGACTGACTGACTGACTGACTGACTGACATATCAATGCAGGGCCTAAACTATAAGGGTTAGAAACTTGAAATTTTGCACAGGGGTTTTTTTGTAACGTAGGGTAGCACTAAGAAAGGATTTTTGAATATTCACTCCCTAAGGGGGTAAAATGGGGGTTCAAAGTTCGTATGAAACTTTGCCGTTTTTGGAGTTATTCAAATGAAATTTGGTACGAAGGTTCTTCATTTAAAATTATGAAACACGTGTAAAATAGTTTTTTTAAAATCATCCCTTAAGGGGAAAAAGGGGGGTGCAAACTTAGTATGAAACTTTGCCGTTTTTGAAGTTATTCGAATGAGATTCAATATGAAGGTCCTTCATTGAAAGTTATGAAACACATGTAAAATAGTTTTTCGAAAATCATCCCTTAAGGGGGTAAAAGGGGGGGTTCAAGTTAGTATGAAACTTTGCCGTTTTTGAAGTTATTCAAATGAAATTCAATTTCAAGTTCCTTCATTAAAATTTATGAAATATATGTAAAATTGTTTTTTGATAATCATCCCTTAAGGGGGTAAAAGGGGTGTGCAAATTTAGTATGAAACTTAGCCATTTTTGAAGTTATTCAAATGAAATTCAGCATGAAGGTCCTTCATTGAAAGTCATGAAAGACGTGTAAAGTAGTTTTGGAAAATCATCCCTTAAGGAGGTAAGAGGGGGTTGCGAAATTAGTATGAAAGCTCTTTCGCATGCGCTAAAAGTATTCCTTTCTTATTTGCAAACACTTTACTCAACTAAAGCCCACGCAGACGTAGTCGCGGGCAACAGCTAGTTATTTATAAAAATATTTAATGACCTACTAATTTGTACGAAACCCTTGAAGGGTGAGTCTGACTCAAACTTGTCCGATTTTTGGTAGGTACTCTTTATGCTAACAAACGTAATAAGGCAATTCTTTGAATTTGAACCAGCTTTCTACTGCGGTCAAGAGGTGAAACCAATAATTTTGGTCAGATGAATAGAAAAACATTGTAGAATTATTAATAGAGTCCCGTTAGGTAGACTTCGGCTACAGAACTCTAACAACACTTATATATCTAAAGAAAAACACCTACTCTAATTACGAACTTTTCTTTGGTAGAGCTCCCGTTGGGCGATTATTTAAATCAATCCGGCTAAACCACGAAATTAAGGAGAAGACACACCAGAGCCCCCACAGGTATTAAGAAGACGCTCTTTTGTTGGCGAATAATTGAGCATTAAGGTAATAGAGAAGTGGAAAATCACGTTACGCCCACTGGGGCGTGACGAGTTACGAGACCGCTGTAATAGACTGCTATTACAGCGGTCTCGTCCAGTCTTAAGTGTATTACTGGCTATTTGTCGTGACACTGAGACGGACTCATCAGGCCCGTAGTGCCTACTTTTACATAATGGAGGATCATTTAGAGATAGCGCGTTGAAATGACGACCTCTGTGGCGTAACGGTTAGCGCATCTGCTTACCATGCGAGAGGTCCCGGGTTCGATCCCCGGCTGGGGAGAAAAAAAACTCCAGGTCTTGGATGCTTACATGTTTATGCCGTCGCTGTTTCTGGTTCCCACGACACAGGGTATCCTAGTGTGAGGCCAGAAGCAATGTATATGCCTGTAAAAAAAAGGAACGTTCCTTGAAAAAAAAAATGTATTGAAGGAGAAGAAAAACATGTATTATACAACAAGACACGTCACAGAAACAAAATAAACAGACAAGTAACATAATAAAAGGTCCCAATAAGAGTGCATTATTTAATTTAAAAGGACAACGCGTATATTTTTTAGCGATTGACGTTATTTTTATTGCATTTTAAAGAAGAAATGTTCCGATTATTTAAAGAATAAAATACGCGGCATATGCCATCGCATCGGTGGAACTAGCGCGAATACAAACAAAACAAAAACTCGCAGTAGTTCCATTGCTTGGGCTTGTATGGATGAATAGAACTAGCGCGAAAAAAAAGTCGCAGTAGTTCTATCATGGAACTCGGCAATGGAACTACTGTGAATGATGCCTATACCTTCCTCAGGGAAGAGAACCGTGCCCCTCGGTGGGGACATAATGGGTTGATGATAATGATACCATCGCAGCTCTGGACAAAGGCTCTTGGTAGTTTTTACGAAATTTTCGATATCATTTGGCTGTCTGAGGTCTAAAGATCTGTGGCTTTATCTCACCGGCGATGCGTTGGTTCTCAACCTTCACCTCAGGACTAAATTGTGGTTTGTCCATAGAGACCTGCGATTTCACAAACTATTGAGAAAGAAATCACACGGTGTTAAATCGCACGATCTTGGCGGCCACCTGACATCGCTGCTACAGTAAATCGATTGTTTCGTGCGCGATCTGGCAGGCGGTGCCACCTGCTGTAACCACAATGTCGTTTAGGTCCAGGCTTAGGCTACTACAGGACCACAGAAACGTGTTATCATGTAACCATAAAAAATCCCATTTCACTGTCATCGAACGCTCTGCATTTCTGGCCTCATATTTAAACATAAACATTTACACAAACGGCACACTGCCTTCGGCCCCACACTAGGATATCCTGTGTCGTGGGAACCAGAAACAGCGACGTCACAAACATGTAAACATCCAAGACCAAGTTTTTTTTTCTCCCCAGCCAGGGGTCGAACTCGGGACCACTCGCATGGTAAGCAGATGCGTAACCACTACGCCACAGAGGTCGTCAGTCGGTTGTCATTAGCAACGACAACGCTTTGATAAATTGTGTAGCGGTGCATTTTTAATAATGGTTAATGTTAGCTGTTGAATTACAGAGCTGTAACGTGCAAAGAAAAAAAATTGCGTCAAATTTAAACCGTGCACTCCTATTGGGACACCCTTTAACCTCTTCAGAGCTCTTGAAAATAACAATAGAAAACCATTATTATTTTCAAGGTTCATGCGTATTCGAGGTTTCGTGTTTAGTAGTTTCCTTAATTTTTACTTTGTAGTATTAAGTCTGTTTCACAATGTTCAAATAAAGTTCCAAATAAGCTATCTGCCACCAGGGCTGCCGTTTGTTCTAAATTTAAATAAATTTTCCTATATTGCGTGTGATCGTTTATGGCTTCAAATTTAGAACAAACGGCAGCCCTAGTTGCGGATAGCTTAACCAGAATTTTATTTTTACAAGATTCTGTTGTAATTTCAAGTGGCTTAGTAATGACGTCTACTTTACACCATTCGGAAACGGACCCTTAGAAAAGATCCTCCAAATAACCTGTATAACTCAATTGCTCCAACGGTACTTGGTAACTAAGTACATGTAATTCTTAAGCACAATGTTACAAAGCGAAAGATACGGTCCGGAACAAACAAATGTATTGCAATGTCTTCGTTGGAATATATGACTTAGGTGCAGGCGTACCGTGATACATTGCAGATACTCCCGGGAGTCCCGGCTCTGTTAGTGAATCATTGATTCTAGAGGTATTTAGTTACGAATAAAACGAAAAAGTGAAAGGTACACCACTGAAATTAAGTGAGTCATTGAGAAAAAACAACAAATCTTATTTTAAGGGTTCATTTTGTTGTATCAAATTGAAGTATTTCTATTATCATAATATATTATTAGAATCGCTCGTAGCCCCGGCTGCCTGAGTGACCTTAAACAATCATGAAGGTTAAGCAACATTGGGCACGTTCAGTCCATGGATAGGTGACCGTGTATGACTAATACTAGTGGCATTTTTCCGAGCGGTTCCGTACTTCGCAAGGCACGTTAAGCAGTTGTTGCCGGCAGCCGTCGATAGATGGCAGTCGTTAAGCCAAGTCAAAGGCCTTAATAGGGTGGCTTGAAAACTTTTGACGGTAAGACCACCCACTAGTCTTACAAGCCTCCACCAATCCGGACTTGGCCCCCGTGGTGGAGTATGGCCTAGACCTTTCTCAGGGAAGAAACCCGTGCCCCTCGGTGGGGACATTTGATGATTATTTCTATTATCGACCGAGGGGGACCACAAAAAAGTATTTAATCGTTGTTTTAGGTCAATACAGTAACTGTTGGTTGTAAGTATCACTTACAAGGGCTGCGGCCAATAATTTATGGTTATGTAAAATGTTTTAATATGTCTAAATGTCTCTGCCCTTTGACTTTGGCGATGAATCTAATGAAACAAAGTCGCCAACGAACTATATGGTTCCAGACAATCAATCGCAAGGTGTAATAGCAGTGTTAGTTTGCTTTAGAGTGCAAACAAAGCCAAACAAACAGAGTGCCTCCTAGCCTCACGTTAGGGCCAGTTGATCGCTTATCGATCTGTCTCTGTAGAGAGGATATATTAAGTTACTTTTATAGTTTACTCTGGACTACAAGTGACGTATACCAGATGGTAAAGTAAAACTGAAATAGTAAAAAAACATTTGATTGATTTATAGACAAATCCGTCTTCAATGCCGTTGATAGATGGCAGTCGTTAAGCCAAGTACTTAGGGCGGCTTGAAAAATTCTGACAGTAAGACCAGCAGACAGTCTTACAAGCCTCCACCAATCCGGACTTGGCCCCCGTGGTGAGTATGGCCTATACCTTCCTCAGGGAAGAGACCCGTGCCCCTCGATTGGGACATAATGAGTTGATTTCTGGTTTCCACGACACAGGGTAACCTAGTGTGGGGCCAGAAACAATGTATGTGCCTGTATATAAATGTTATGTTATATTATGATGATGATGATAGACAAATCAAACGAAATAAGCAGTGCAAAAAATAAGGTGATCAGAAAAAATGTGAGCGCAATATCCGCCACGCCAGTAAACGTGGAAATTCGCGCTTATGCAATTCCAATTGTTACCAACAACAAAACGTGGCCCAGCTGGGGGGTATTAAAGTAATAAATATTCATTATGAACTCGCCTTAATTCTGTACAGCACTATTTTACTATTTCACTAATGTAAGCTTAACGAGAGAATAGCGGCCCAACATGTAGGGATATGGCAATGCTTTGCGTTTTCTAAACTCACTGGCAGCGTGCGGTATGTAAAACGTTGTTTATTGTTGAACTAGCCGTGTTTATCTCATTCCGGAATGGTGGATGTATCTTCATTAATATTTTACCGTTATTATGTTAGCAATAAAGCGATGCAACTGAAATTGCTAAAGATATTTTCCGACAGAGAACTTAAGAGTTGCTGCAGACGTAACATGTACAGAATATTTTCGTAGAAAAAACATTTGAAATGCTTTCTATTTTGCCCCGTTTCTCCTTTAATAATTGTAAATTTTCGAAACTTTGTAAATTTTTGAGAATTTTAAAATTAATAATTTTAAATTCTCGAGTAGGTTTTAGTTTGACATTCTGACTTAATAACAACTAAATTGTATTGTATTACAAACCCGTTAGTGTGTCCATCTACTACGAGTAGATACTGTATAGATGACCGATTTCTGAATTGACAATTTACGCTAAGTAAATACTTAAATAACGTGCTGTCTCACTCTTTTCTAAATACATTTGACGAGACAGGGCTTGCAAGTAATTATAGTTTATTTATAGTATATTTAAGTAATTACTACAGTTAAGAAATTCTTAGTTCAGAAACCGGTTTCTAATTTAAGAATAGTAAGACGACGAAGTGGAAAATGCAACTAAGATCCACCACCAGCTCGGTTGACCTACGATCTGAATATACTCGACCTATTTTAATGACAAGGTACAAATTAATATGCCTTTCAGCCATGAAACCATCAATTAACTTTAAAATGTGATTTATTATAATTACCTCAACTTCGTTTCAGGCGCTTATTATGATATATTTCAATTAAAGTTAATTGGATTCGTTTTGATAAACGATACCATTTGGGATGGTATTTTGTACTCCACATATTTTTCATTGCAGTATTAAAATCAATATTTAGCGGTGAAAAAAAAGAAAAAAAAATTGGCATTTGCATCTACGTAAAGAGATGATTTACACACAGCGTCCAGTGGCATTTTCGCTCACACCAGCCCTTATATTACGTAACTTTCCACTCTATCGGGTTAAGCATTTAAACAACTCAAAAGAGTCAAAATATGCATGTATTTGACGGTTCGGCGGAGGAGTATGACATACCTACTGGGAATAAAAGTCCCAGAATGTAGTAGTGTAACAAAATGTGTGACATACCGGGAAAAAAGAGACTAAATATTCTATCTATCTATCTATCTAAATCAGACAACTCCATACAGTGGAGTACTTACGTAATTTTTGAACTAAAACTTTCGTAAGCACAACACATTTTACACATTTAATCCGGATCAACTTACGGGTGTTGTTTTATCGGACGAGTCCGACCAGGTTTCGCTCCGATTCACAGAGCTTAATCATGCTTAATTACTTACGTAATTGCACCCTGCTGGGTGCCACTAGGACGCGCTGTAGTGCCTGGGACATTATTGAGATGGAGTAGTAGGATTACCCAACACTTAAGCCATCCTGACAGCTTAGTCGGCCTAGGTCTGTCGGTCAGACTAGGATACCCTGTGCTACGGTAACCAGACAAAGCGATTTTACACATGGAAAGGGAAAAAATTAAATGTGAAATGAAATTAATAGTAGATTAGTAGCCAAGGGCTGTAAGGCATCAATTGCAGCCCGAGATATTTCGCTGCGCTCGTGCGCCTATAGTTCGAGGGTGCAATTGATGCTTACACCCGAGCTAACTACTCTGCTTTACATCTTGATTGTGAGGTAAGTAGAAAAAAACCGGCATTACAAGAATAAAACATTTACTCATTTTTCTTTTTGCCACTTCATGAACTCGTCGTAAGTTTTCAAATATCTCTCTTTAGAACTTTCAGGCAAAATTTTGTTAATTGCTGCTTCAGCTTCATTTTCATTGAAACGGGAGTGTAGCTTAAAATTATCTTCATCACTTGCAGAACTCATGTTTTTTTCCTAATTAGCACGTAATTATAAAACAAATCCAAAAACAAACAATATTTAAAGTAAAAGTTTTCTATTCCCCCCTTTTTTCACCTTTTTTTTTAATATTTTTTTAAAGAACGAAATTGAGCTTCGCCGTTCGATATTTAAAATTGATGACTATTTACTCATACGAAGACAAGGCTGAATAGCGAAGCGACCTCTTTTGTCATTGGGCTGAATGCATGATGTCTATTGCCAGTATGATGTTTTTTTTTACGATGGTTAGATTTTTTTTTAATTACTTACCGCCCTAGGGCTTTTCTAGCTACATTATTACCCTACAGCGCTAATTGGTCACCTACAAGCCCCATTTGGGGGTAATAAGGGCCTACTTGACGAATATGAGAGATGTAAAAGATTTATTTATCAACGGACAAGATAAAAAGTAGCCGAAACCAGCGTGCTTGCATTCAGTGATTAAGAATGTCGATGAAGAAAAAATGGTCTGTCAGTATCGGGGCAATTGGTAGTCCCTGGTCTGCCTAGCCTTCTGGGGTACATGCGTGAGTATACATATGTATGTATTATTAATGTATGCTTTATTCCGCCGACCCTGGAGTTAATAAAAAGAGCATGCGACCGTTAGTAACAAGCGGTGTTTTTTCTCCGATTTCCTATTTGAGGGTCAATTAATGTTCCCTCCATTCTACTTGCAGATGTAGCATTCACAGATTGTCCGGCACAATGGGCTTAGCCGACCCTATCCGAACTTCGAGGAAACTTGGGAAATCCTTCGAGCCCCAATACGTGGCTTCCAAAAAACTTCGGTGTTTGGTTAAGAAATATCAGTAATGATGCTCGTTAGCGAATTAGTCACTTTTAACGAATCTTTTTGTCGGCAGTTGTGCGGGCCGTAACTTTTCCATTCGAAGCTTATTTCTGACAGTTTCAAGTATCAGCTTCGTTCCCACGTGAATACACGTTTTATCATAATTTAATGTTATGACTTACACACTTTGGTCCTGTTCCAATTTAGGTTCGTGTATATAACTAAATACTAAATAGAAATTGTGCTGTCCTCAGAGTATATACCTACTGTGGTATACTACTAGAGTGTATACCTACCAAATACATAGTTTCGATTGTTTTATTTTTGATAGTTTATTGCCCTGAACCGCTCGTAGCCCCGACCGCCTAAGTGATCTTAAACGATCACGAAGGTTAAGCAACATAGGGCGCGTTTAGTGCATAGATGGGTGAGCCTTCTATGACTAACGCTAATGCTTCGCAAGACACGTTAAGCATCTGGTGCCGGCTGCCATCGGTAGATGACAGTCGTTAAGCCAAGTCAGAGGGCTTATGGCAGCTTGAAAACTTCTGTCGGTAAGGCCAGCCACTAGTCTTACAAGCCTCCACCAATCTGGATCTGGCCCCCGTGGTGGAGTACGGCCTATACCTTCCTCAGGGAAGAGAACCGTGCCCCTCGGCGGGGACGTAATGGGTTGATGATGAATGTAACATACACCAAGCGAAAGAAGTGGTTCAGTGGTAATCACTGGTGTCTCCGCTCTCCTTTGGCGTACAGGTGTAAGGTTGTGTACGTATAATTATTCTTTAAAGGATAATAATTTTACGGAAAAGTTCTATAAAACTTTCACTTGTAAAATATTAGAAGGATGAGATTGGGTATTTCCAGGCAACACGATGTTCCGTATCAATCTCGATATTTGATATTTATTTATTCTTCAAACAATTTACATTGTATTAGAAATCTTATAACTTATAACTAATCACATAAATAAATAAAAAAAAAATTTCATTAAAATTAATTAAATTAAAATAAACAGTCCATATGAAGTAAATTCGATTCATGTCAATAAATAAAATAAATGTAACTAATATCAGCAAAAAAAGTCATCCAATGAATACAAGCATTTGGAGAGTAAGATTTTTTTTAGATTATCCTTAAAAATACTAGTTGAGTCTATCATCTTCAAACTTAAAGGCAACGCATTGTAAAATTTAACAGCTTGGTAGCGAGCACTATGTTCTACAACTTTCAACAAGGGAGGCACAGTATTGATGCGAACATTTTTGCGCCTCGTATTTAACCTCCGTACTTTGTCCTCTGGGGTCTCTTGTCTAGTAATCTGTTTTGTAAAATCGGACAATAATACATATATATATAAAGAGGGGACGGTTAACACACCCAGCCTAGCGAAATGTTCTTTGCACGATATCCATGGTGGAATTCTGACAATAGTGCGTATTGCCCTTTTTTGCAAGACAAACGCTTTTGTGAGGTTATACTTGTAGCTATTGCCCAAAAATTTTATACTATATCGTAGTCTGGATTCAACTAGGGCGTAATAAACTGTTAGGAGATGGTCCTGTGCTACTTCCTCTCTTAAACTTCTGAGTGCATAGCAGGCTGAACTTATGCTATTTTCTAGCGCTTGCAACTCCGGTTTCCAATTTAGGCATGAATCTAGTCTGACACCTAAAAATTTAACCTCGTCTACTTGAGTAATAGTGCTGCCATTTATTGAGATATTAAGTCTATCATTATTTTTTGCTGTAGCTTTGAACAACATTAGATTGGTTTTATTTGTGTTTAATTTTAGATTGTTGGAGGCAAACCATGTATGAAAAGCTAACATAGCTTCCTTGACTTTACCATTGAGATCATTTATATCGTCAGAACTAATAACAGCATTTGTGTCATCAGCATATAGCACTACATGTAGGTCTGGGATTTTGTTACTGATATAGTCAATAAGGTCGTTAGTAAATATTGTGAAAAGAGTAGGCCCCAATATAGATCCTTGTGGCACTCCGCGCGTTATCGTGTTGACATTAGATCGCGCCATATTTTCTATATTGTCATCGGTACATTTGATCTCTACGTATTGGCTTCTGTTATTTAAGTAGCTCTCCATTAAACCTAATAAGCCCTTCCGTACACCATAGTGTTCCAATTTTCTCAACAAAATGTGATGGTCGACAGTATCAAACGCTGAGCTGAGATCCAGAAAAAGCGCAGCAACCTTCTTTTTTCTGAAAGATATCTCACCGTATCGTCGATCAAAGTTTCTACCGCATCTGAAGTACCAACCCCCTTCCTGTATCCGAACTGTCTTTTGTTTATTAGCTATAGCCATAGATATATCCTTTGGAAAGGGGACGAAAAATAAATAGAGTTTGACTGAGACCAAGGTTCGTGTTATTCAGCTAAGTAAATAATTTTGTGCATAAATAATAATTTTAATAATAATAATATTTTTTTGTAATTAATGACTGTTGGTTACCACTAAAAATAAAACATATAAGAAAATTTAGAAAAATATATTTCTCGGGGACATAGCACATTTTTCCGTGGCGATTACTAGAAGCTGTGTAAAAATGTTGAGACTCCGACACAACTGCAACGATAATAATTGACAAGAAATTGAAACCCAATCGAAGCGGGGAGAGCGCCTATTACAGAAGATAGATATCTTTCTGTGTGCACATAACTGATGGACAGATACGTCAGTCGAATGTGCAAGTCCATCCCGGTCCATAGCGTTATCAGTCTAGCGTCGTAGCGACGGTACAGTAGTGCGACTTTATATTTCAACTGACGTAACCCAATAATATAAATAAAATTTAGGAAGAAAGAAAGAAGATCTTTATTAAAATTGTCACATAAACACAATGTAGAGTACGTAATAAACAAAATACACAATAGTCAACAAAACAAGAAAAAGTTAGCTATGTAGTTTAATAATACATTTAGTCTGGCTTGCGCCAACGCTATCTAACAGTGCCTACTATCTATTTTTGTATTCAGGGATAAACTCTATCCAGTGAATAAGTCCAAACATGTCTTGCACGATAGCATTTCAGAGTTCTCCATAGCTAAATTGTATAACTGACAACCCTGTAAATCAGCTTTTCATCTGTCTATCTTTGGAGACGTAGGTATTTATGTATCTATTTACTTATTCTATATCTTGGCGCAAGTCTCCCTTAGGTAATATTTTCAACTGATTTATTTCTTTTGTCTATATCTGTATTATATATCTTCTCTAATATATAAAATATTCGTGCCACCGTATTATTGCTCATACTCCTCCGAAACGGCATGACCGATTTTGATGAAGCTTTATAAGTATAATCGGTAGGTCTGAGAATAAGTGTTGTCTATTTTTCATACCCCAATCTGGCAAAACAACCTTTGCCGGGTCAGCTGGTCTAATATATAAAATTTTCGTGTCATCGTGCTAGTGCGTATACTCCTCCGAAACTGCATGGCCGATTTTGATGAAATTTTAATGTACTTATCGGTAGGTACGAGAATAGGTTGTTATCTATTTTCCATACCTCCATCTAGCAAAACAACGTTTGCTGGATCAGCCAGTATACATAAGTCTAAACCAGTCTAAACTGTCGAAGGACCAATTTTTTTACATTCCTAATATCGAAGCGCTTAAATTTGTCAATCCGCGGTGAGCATGCCTGACAATTAAGCCTTGACTCATTTTTTTTCTCAGCAAGAAAGTCTGTGCTTCTTGTTAACCTTATCGATAGCAAAATAAATTTTGTTTAAAGTACCTACTTATTCATTAAAAAGTCGCGGCCCAGGACTTTGCAGTTTTGCGTTGAACTTTGAACTAGTGACTACAGCACTCACGGGCTGATTTTCGTAGTAATTTTTGTGACTCGCATCACTCTACCTCCCGTCTATTGTGTCAGTCTGCATTCAATTTCCGCAGCCGCTATGTGTGTCTACGTGGTGGCGCGTACGCCAACCGTGTATTGTTGACGGAAAACGACCGCCGATAAATTTCGTGTGCCGTATGTGTACACGACGCACTACTGTGATACAACTTTGCGTGGTTTTCTGAGCTTTGATTCCGGATGTGTTAGATGCTAGTAGAATACGTAGGCGTCACTTACGTTTATATGACTGCATCACTCTAACACTTTTTAAGACTCAAAACGTTATCTTGTAAAATGACACTTGAACTATTTGCGATCCAAACAAACAAATATACATACATACATCTGCATACAGGCACATACATTGCTTCTGGCCCACACTAGGACACCCTGTGTCTTGGGAATCAGAAACACAAACAAGTAAACATCCAAGACCTGGGGTTTTTGTCATTATGATATGTACCTTTTGACTTTTCTTACAATCATCACAATCTACCTAGTTGAGTCTTACTTTGTTTTAAGCTGTATGTTAATGAGGCAGTAAATTCTATTTTATCTTTATCTATCGAATAAAATTGGTACGTGGGCGTTATTTCAGTACTTGGGTATCAAGCCACAAAAGGATTTCGAATAAAGTTATACTGAAGATACAAACTATTCTCTAAAAATTAGCTTTAAAATATAGGTATAAATTTGAAATCCAGGTAATCCTGGATTTAAATTATCTTTATTCATAAATAACATGTCAAATTGAAAAGTAAGAAAACACAGTACGGGGCTCATTATTTCTACCAAGTTTTTTCCAGACACGCAGAACTTAACAAAAATAGAAACGCTGCATAACAATCGATGTATGGATGTACTTATACTCGTAAATGGGAAGGGCAACACAAATTATCTACTAATTTAGGAGGTACAGAATTCCTAAATCAGTAAATAATGAGGGCGATGCCGATGTCAAGGCTGCCTTTCTCCTTTATTTTGTTAATGCTGGAATGACAATTTATTATTTTCCTTATTCTGAGTAAGGACATTTCTGAAGACGGTAGTTGGACTACTCATGAACACTTTCATAAGTTACGTTCATCTGTATTCAGGAAATGGCGCGGTTGAAAGCACAATTTTTTAAAATTGAATCTCAGTCTTGGGAACGAGTCGACGATGCAAGTATAAATTTAACCTCTTATCGTACCTCTGCTTGGTTTTTCTTTGTATCCATTCGTTCATAGGCTTAGTACAATCGACAGCACATCAATCGTTACATGAGTGAACTCTACTCCGTTACGATGTGTGTGATACAAGAACAGAGATATAATAAAGTAACTTCTATGTCACAATAGGTACCGACTTCTTCACATTGTCATGATGGGCAAAATTGAGGCAAGAATGTCTTGGAAAAGAAAGTAGTCGTGGCACAGAAACATCGGGGAACGGACGGATGTTGCAAGCGTCGATGTCCTGTTTCAAATTAAATTAAAAAAATAAATAAACTCACGCCCTTTATCCCCGAGTTTAGGTTAAGAATCGCTCGTAGCCTGGGCTGCCTGAGTGATCTTAAACGATCACTAAGGTTAAGCAACATACGGCGCGTTCAGTCCATGGATGGGTTTCTGTCTATGACTAACGCTAGTGGCATTTTTCCGAGCGGTTCCGTGCTTCGTAAGGCACGTTAAGCAGTTGGTACCGGCTGCCGTCGATAGATGGCAGTCGTTAAGCTAAGTCAGAGGCCTTAGGGCGGCTCGAAAACTTCTGACCGTAAGACCAGCCACTAGTCTTACAAGCCTCCACCAATCCGGACTTGGCCCCCGTGGTGGAGTATGGCCTATACCTTCCTCAGGGAAGAGACCCGTGCCCCTCGGTGGGGATATAATGGGTTGATGATGATCCCCGAGTGGGTAGGCAGAGGCACCAGGGGCCCACATTTTGCCGAGTTTATTAGGTCCCAAACGTGACAAATGGCAAGCCAATCGCCGTTATCCGGGAACAATGTATAAGCAAATGGTGTTGGTTGGCATTTTTCACTTGGCAAGAAACGATGAAGAATATGCAGTGCTGACAACCGACTGAATAAATAATTCTGATTCTGATTCCGACCTCCATTAATGAACAGGCACAGGGAGAAGACGAACTTCTGCGTCTGTATCAATCATAAATCTAGATCCTCTATGATCAACACCGAATTTTTCAACTATTTTTTTAGATGGCCTCGTTACCTTTCTTCGTTGAATAATAATTGTATTTTGACAATTTGCATACGATTTTCAAAAAAAAACACGTTGCCATTTTAGATATATTTGGACTGAATTAAAAAAACAGTTTATTTATACTTCTAAATGTAACTTAGGTACAGTATTTGTCAAAAAATAATTTTATAAATTAATTACTAATTAAAAACATAATATGTACAATATCCACCAAATGTTTAATCAACAACAGAGAAAACAAAAGATGTTTGATTTAGGCAATTTATACGTCCTTAATACATTCGTTACAAATTTTGAAATATTATTAGTTATTTCATAAATCCTTTGTTATAATTGTAAAATTATGTTGTCGTTGAAGACGTTTTATACTATTACAAAAATTAAAATTAAATTAATAAACTAACGCCCGGTATCCCCTAGGGGGAACCATCAACCAATCACTAGAACTGGGCCCACGCTTTTGCCGAGTTTATTAGGTCCCATCGTGACAAGCGGCAAGCCTGTCGCCGTTTTCTGGACACAATTTGTCAGAGCATGGTGTTGCAGTACAAACAAACAAATGTACGTAACTGAAAGCCATTGTTACATGCGGGATTCGAACCCAGACCCTATGCTATTACAATATCCTAAAAATACGTATAGTAAATGACGTCATGTCATGTCCCTAGGACTTTTTACTGTTGTGATTTTACGTAAGTACCTAACTTAAAACAGATACCCACCCAGGACGTCAACAAGTTCCTAGTTACCACCTTTGTAACATCTCTGGGACGTCATTACTAGCATCGTCACACACCAAATCTCAGCTAATCAGCGGCAATATTACGTCATAAGTTTCGTCCAAAGGAAGTCATTTCCTAACTTCCATTATGTGTGACTGATGTTGTATTGCTTATTGGAGTGTGGGCTTGTGATTTTTCAATCGAGGTTTATCGAGTATTTATCGAGGTTGAGTCTGTTGGAAAATTGCACTAGTGTTAATCACTAGCGTTTATATTAGTGTGCCTCGTTTTTATTGCAGTATCACATCTGATTACCATGCCGGGGGTCGTTTATTCAATTCCAACAGGCAACCGACGAACATATATATAGCCTTAATCTATAAAAATAAAAAAAAATGTTTCGCAATTTTTTCTAAATTTAACCCTTAAGGGAATGAACAGGGTTCCAAAATTTTGAACTAAAGTCCACGCGGACGGAGTCGCGGGCGAAATCTAGTCTGGGTTTACGAGTATTTCCGTGCTTTTGACGTCTTTGCCTGGTTACCATAACACAGGGTATCCTAGCTTAGAACCCGGGCAAACGATTGTGTTACGTGGAAGTTATTTTGTTTATCCTACTTTTAAATGAGACTGAGTAGTGTTAACAACACAATGGAGTGTATTTTACGTTTAACCTGTCAGACCTAGAACATCTTTTCTTTCACAGCTAAATTGGACGTAGTTTAGCAAAAAGGTTCCAACCGACAACATGGTCATTTTTGAGTTAAATATATCAAAATGATCACTATGCTCTATATTTTAAGAACCAAAAACTTTCATAGCGGTCCAATGAGCATAAGCAAATTTGTGGCACATAGTAGTCCTACCCAAATATATGGAGAGCGTAAATCAGCTTAAACCTAAAAACTCAAATATCTCAAAACTCATTTGTGTGGGTTGGAACCTTTTTGCTTAACTATGTCCAATTAGTTATCCACAAATAAAATATGCTCATACAACTTTACTGTGGTATGTATCATCTTCAAAATTCGGGTCAATGTGCCGTTGCACGAGCGACCCGCCGGCGGGTTTTCCGGGGTCTGCCGGAATGCGCCGTAGTTTATTTTGGACCCGCCAGCGGAGCTTGAGGGGTTAAATGTTTTTTTTTTCAGTCAGACTGTCAAGTAATCAGCTGCCTGGTAGGTATACTTCGGTATGGTATACCTAAGCGTCTAACTACGCGCATTAAAATTGTCATTAAAATGAAAAAATACAGTAAACACAACAACGATATTTATTAAGAGTGTGACAGTCGAAACCTCGCCTTATTTAAATGTGCGAGTACATATTCCTAGTCGTGATTCATTTACCTCTCTCTCTCATTAAACCTTGACTTAAACGGTTTAATGTCTTAATTTACTGTACAAAGAGAAATTAAGGATCCTGTTAAAAGCTTGACATGACAGAGTGCTCTTTCTGTATTAATTTCGGAGCTCGTTGTGTAATTTTGTTTCGTTTAAGTGTCCGTGTTAATCACAAGTTGGGTGTGTTGTTTTTTGTGAATGCTATAGCATTTGAAGTGGGTAGAAAGTCTTAGCAAAATGTCGCAATATCACACGTGAATTGACTTTTCACGGGCTTTGCGTGGGCGTATTTTTTTCAACTAACATCATAAAAAGGAGAAAGTCACTCAATTTGCCGGATTTTAAAAAAAATATTATTTAGGTCTAGTCTTACAAGCCTCCACCAATCCGGACTTGGCCCCCGTGGTGGAGTATGGCTTGTACCTTTCTCAGGGACGAGACACGTGTCCCTCGGTGGGTCGATGATGGTGATTAATGTCTTCAATTTCTAGTTTCAGTGGATAATGGGTTGATGATGATGAAAGTGATTATTTAGGTATGTTTCCCGATAGCTTAAATACCCGGAACGATTTTGAAATTATTTCTTTGCCATTATTCCATTAATGACTAAACTTGTAGGTGAGCCATCATGTCGAGATCTGATGATGGACACTGGAGAAATCGAGGACACTTCAAATTTTGAAGCGATTTGTTGGTTTTTTTTTTCTAATAATAACTCGTGCAAATAGAGCTGTGTTTTCCGTTTGGCGCAGTCGTAGAGATATTCATAAATAATCGAGCACTAAAAATAAAGAAATAATTTATACGAATGTGATCTTTAAAATCGCTCGTATCCCGGGCTGCCTGAGTGATCTTAAGCGATCACTAATGTTAAGCAACATACGGCGCGTTCAGTCCATGGATGGGTCACCGTCTATGACTAACGCTAGTGGCATTTTTCCGCGTGGTTCCGTGCTTCACAAGGCACGTTAAGCAGTTGGTGCCGGCTGCCGTCGATAGATGGCAGTCGTTAATCCAAGTCAGAGGCCGTAGAGCGGCTTGAAAACTTCTGACAGTAAGACCAACCACTAGTCTTACAAGCCTCCACCAATCCGGACTTGGCCCCCGTAGTGGAGTATGGTCTATAACTCTAAACCTTCCTCAGGGAAGAGACCCGTGCCCCTCGGTGGGGACATAATGGGTTGATGATGATGATATTTTAAATGGAATTGGGTGCATACATGTTGGTATAGTAGATGTATAATTTGCAGCTGACAGGTGCTAAGTTACATTACCATTTAAAGTACAAGATTCCGTCCGTCCGTCCGTCCGTCTGTCTGTCTGTCTGTCTGTCGTCCATGTTGGTGGCGCTACTGCAAAACCATTTTGATCTGCATCCTTGAACTAGCAGTATCATGTCTGATCACCAAGCCAGAGGTCTTAGGTGTGACTCCCACGGGGAGCGGCTGTATATTTAACTAATGGTCTCAGTCTGCGTGTATTTCCATGTTTGAGTATTTCCATCCAGGTTAACACATAATATCCTTGTTTAACATCAGGAGTATCACAAGTAATAGTGCAGTGCGGAAGTTATGATAATTATTATAATTGCAGTACAAACGTTATTTAAAAAAAATCGACTTCAAACTACAACCAAAACTAAAACGGCCGTTTTTGGAATCAATTCTACCTACTCTTGGTGTCTTCATTCTGTTCAAGTATTTTACTGTACCGTAATGACAACTGCATAAACGCATTGACTTAATTTAGGTGCCTCCTCAAGACTACGCGCGCACACGAGTCAAACTTTCAAGGTGTCAATGGATCTAATAAAAATACCCCGTGACCTGGCTAGTTTGTACTATATTCTAACATAGTCGAGGCTGAAGTTCTCTATTACTAAATTATCGGTCGAGTCACTCGCTTGGGCTTACAGTACTCGCTCAGTAGCAATTTTACGTTAAATCCCAACGCACGCGCGCTAGCACCACCGCTTGAATATCAATCGTAAGCTAGCGGCAATGCGTCGCATCCCTATCGAATACACCTTGTTAGAACACGTCGCGGTTATTTGCAAAACTTTCAGTTCGCCAAATAACTACAGCCAGCCATAAGCAATGATGAAACGAGATAAGAGGAGGAGGCAAAAAGAGATAGCTCATAGTTCTTTATGTCAAAGTTTAATAAAATCGGTGGATCGGAAACTGAATTCACAAACGAGGCGAAGTGCTATGCTCGAATATCTTCGTGTCAAAGCGAATGCTTTGGCTATCATGTCTACTAATAAAAAACTTATCATAGTAACAAAAAACCCGACTGCAAAAATAATCATACACAAGAGGATAACATTTATTTAGAAAGTTACAGTCTGTTAGCTTTTAGAATATACCTCGGGCTCTAGAGTAGCCTTTGGTTTTCGCCGATAGCACACGAGTGTAATACTACTTCCTGCTCTGTATAAAACTTTTCTTCACTATTTTGAAAAGTTATGTAAAGTTGAAAATTACAATACAAAATAAACCTTACCTTATTGCAATATAATCGGTTTAATCGATAGTAGCCGAGGTATATTCTAAAAGCTAACAGACTGTAAGACGAAAGTTAAGGGCCCAGTTCTATTAAAAGAAAAATGAAAATTTAAACTGCTTATTTAAAAAAAAAAGTAATACAATCTGATCTGATTGGTGCCTCTGCCTACCCCCTCGGGGATAACGGGTTTGAGTTTTTTTTTTTTTTTAAGACGCCTATTTTAATCCGTAAGCAAACATAGCTACTGCTTTGTGGGATCATGAATGTACTTATACTGGGAGTCCAGAAACTTGAACGGCGGCAACTTGATCTGGATATTCATCGTGATAGATTGTTATTGGAAGTTGGAAATGCTGCGGCCTATCTTACTATGATTGTCAAGTTCTGTGATTATAATACGCTTTGATCTCATTTCAACTCAGTTTCTTTGTTTTAAGATAAAGTGTTTAAATAAATTCAAAGAGTGTTATTAAGATAAAACGTTTGAAAAACTTTAATTTAAAAACAAAGATTGCTATTTATGTTATTTCAGAAAGGATTTACTTTAAGTCAAGAGAGTGGTTGCACACCTGTAATTGGATGTTAGACTAGAACATATTCTACACAATGTTATTTTATTTAAATAATGTATCTAACAAAGTTGGTTGTATCTAATAAATAAAGATAAACCACAAGAAAATTCCTTATAACTAAATCAATAATAATATTTGTTGCTCCGAGGAGGAATGCGAAAGTACGAACATATTTATATAGAAATTAAAAAAGCTTTTGTTGAGCAAATAAAGTGGTCCGTAATAGAATGTAAGTATCGGATCTTTTTTTTTTCATATCGTATTTTGTATTTTGCCTGTGGCACTGTTCTGATTCCAGCCGCGGGCGTACAGCGGGCAGGAGGGTAGCCAAATAAAGCCAGAAATAAGCCATATAAGAGTTAGAGCCATCGCAAACAGGACGACTTGTCGCCGCGTCAAGTCATTTGCTTCTGGGGTTCTGAGCTTCTGAGATTCGAACAAAATATATGAAAATTGACGGCGCCTGTCGCGTGTCGCTCGTGTGCGTCTAGGCATAAGTGCGCTATAATTTGCTAACGAACTGCCACGAAGTTTGACGAATGATTTGTTAATTTAAGCTATGTATCAACTGTAATCATCATCATCAACCCATCATGTCCCCACCGAGGGGCACGGGTCTCTTCTCTGAGGAAGGTATAGGCCATACTCCACCACGGGGGCCAAGTCCGGATTGGTGGAGGCTTGTAAGACTAGTGGCTGGTCTTACTGTCAGAAGTTTTCAAGCCGCCCTAAGGCCTCTGACTTGGCTTAACGACTGCCATCTATCGACGGCAGCCGGCACCAACTGCTTAACGTGCCTTGCAAAGCACTGAATCGCTCGGAAAAATGCCACTAGCGTTAGTCATAGACGGTGACCCATCCATGGACTGAACGCGCCGTATGTTGCTTAACCTTAGTGATCGTTTAAGATCACTCAGGCAGCCCAGGCTACGAGCGATTCTCAACTGTAATAAATTAAAAAAAATGGAGTTGGGGGAGGCTAGGTGCCGTACATTACTGTGGTATCAGGCTGCCTTGGATTCCATGTTTCTACGATAAGAATATTCTTTAATGTACACTGGAAAAAACACAAAATATTTACAAATGTTCATGTTTCTACTTTTGTTTTGTTTGTTGTTGGTTTTCGTGCATTTTTTATTTCTCCATGTTTCTTCTACAGTGAGTGTCAAAGGAGTAGAGTATACCTTACTATCGTTTCTAACTTTGCAACATCCGCTTAATTACGATGTAAGCTTCATTTAATTTTATGGGCAATAACATAAAATTTACATACAGGCACATACATTGCTTCTGGCCCCACACTAGGATACCCTGTGTCGTGGGAACTAGAAACAGCTACGTCACAAACATGTAAATGTTGAAATTATAAGTGGTGTACATACCTTCCTCAGAGAAGAGACCCGTGCCCCTCGGTGGGTATATAATGAGTTCATGGGAATTCAGCTGAGATAATGTAAATACACGTCAATGTATTCCTCTCAATCTGTTTGTTTCAATGCTGTTCCAATCCAATCAGTTGGTCCCTCTATGCTGAGGTCAGTGGCCGCTATGACCAGGATGGGTCTAGAATGCTTTCCTTCTGGATCTGTAGTTCACTGTCTGGACTGCCTGGTGAACTAAAGTTTTGTTTCCTTGGTGATCTAGTCCACTCCATGTATCTATGCTGTTGGTGCGCCTTATAAAAGCAAAATAAAATCCGTAGAATGTACTTCTAATCGAACCTAAAAAGGTTCTAACCTACATAAAGTGAGTTTTGACATATTTGAGTTTTTAGGTTTAAGCTTATTTACGCTCTCTGTACATGTGGGTTGGAGCACAATGTGCCATAACATAGCACATACTCATCGGATCGCTATGAAAGCCATGGATTCTTAAAATATAGAGCATAGTGATAATTTTGGTATATTTAACTCAGAAATGACCATGTTTTAGGTTGGAATGTTATTGCTATACTACGACCAATATTTTTTTTTTTACATTATGCTTATTTTTTTTCTTCGTGCCCCTGTCCTTAGAAACTACTGCAGTCTGGGGTTTTCAGGGGAAAAGGCTTAAAGAGATGGGGCATCGTCTGAGGAACCGTGGATTGGGCTACCGCTCTGGGGCATATTTGATGCAACGGATATCCCTGGCAGTGCAGCGTGGTAATGCTGCCAGCGCTATGGGAACCTTTGGATCGGATATGTGACGGGGCGGTTTGATTGACTGATTTTATTTTGTTTGTATTGTGTGCGTGTGTGTGACAGTCTTTTAATTTATTAATACTATATTACATACATCATCATCATCATCAACCCATTATGTCCCCACCGAAGGGCACGGGTCTCTTCCGAAAGAAAGGTATAGGCCATACTTCACCACGGAGGCCAAATCCGGATTGGTGGAGCCTTGTAAGACTAGTGGCTGGTCATACTGTCAGAAGTTTTCAAGCCGCCCTAAGGCCTCTTACTTGGCTTAACGACTGCTATCTATCGACGGCAGCCGGCACCAACTGCTTAACGTGCCTACTTACATACATACATATATACATACTACATATATACTTATGTATATATACTTACTTACATACGTACTACATACACATTCGTACATACAAACTCACTCTCATACATGCATAAACGCCAAAATATCGACGTACGCAAATTGATAGGTATACCTACATAAATACATGCATATTAACATGCCTACACGCATAAATTAGTTCACTCGAAAGATACAATCCTTCTTTGGACGCAGTCAGGTAAAAAGATAATAGTCGCCCCCACAGCTTTGAGAATACACCGCTGCCGAGAGAAGAGCAATGACTGCACTCCGCAATGCTGTGAAAGCAAATCTTTGCATTCCAAAGATATTACTAGACTAAAAGACTATTGGGACGCTGCCGCAGGCTACATATCAGAAGCTAATATATTTCCAAGGCGTGTTTTTATTTACTTTAGCTTTGTACCGCTGTTGGATCAATATATAGCTTTTTATCTTTGTAGCATATTTGAGTATATTTGAGTATATTGTAAGTATATTTGAGCATGATTTATGGTATTTACTGGAGTATTCATGCTTGGTTTGTATTTCAATTACACGGTACAGTCACAACAGATTCAAGTTTGTTGTCAAGTACCCTGTTAGATAACTAAGTACGGGTTATATGAATATTATTGAATATACCCATTCATATAACCTCGAAGCATGGTATAACAGTTGATTTGATTGCGACTGTTATAGACATTTCTTTACCAAAGTCTCTATATTGGTACATTTACGTTTAGAATTCGGTTCTCATAAAAATTGGACACAAATTCAATAGCCTGGAATAAGGGCGACGTAAACGGGTTCTTTTCACCCTATAATACCGGTAACAGCATATTGGTTCGCGTAGTAAAACTTTACCTGCTAAGCCCAGCGTTTGTCGGAATCATTCATTGTCGGAATGATAAAAATCTCGTTTCTTTCTAAGTTTGTACACGGCGTGTCGTATTCAACTCGTTTCCTAAAATTCAATTTTGGGAATTTGTTTCCTCCCGTCGAATGCTGGGCGGAATACTGATGCGCAGTTGGAGACTTCCCGTGAAAGTACACTTTTGTATTTATCCGGTTTACTTTTTAAAACGGAGATGCAGTGTCGGATTTATTCCCTGGGATTTTGCTATCGTTGTTGGGAACATAATATTTGGCTACTAGTAAAGTGCGACTTTGGAGGGCATATGGAGGGTTCCGCTCTGAGTTGAATTCCCGTGATACCGACTATGAGGTTTTCTATTCCTATGAGACGTATTGTGTATTGTGTTTTGTGACGTGTTTTGTGTATTTTTTGTACTTAGTTTCATTGATTTGGAGGTGCTTTTAATAAATCGAGTCAGTTGTCCTTTCAAACTGTCACAATCGGTGAAACTTCCGATAAAAAAAACTTACTCCCATTATCCCCAAGGTGGTAGGCAGAGGCACCAATCACTAGAACTGGGCCCACGTTTTCATCGGTAACTTCCGATACTCAACCCAATTTTCAATATTTACATTGCTATTATTTATCATAACCTTCTCAGTCCTGTCTTAAAAAAAAATGTTTTCAATCGTTATTTTCAAGGTATTTTTCAACGCATTTGGTAGAATATTTTCTTCACCCATAAAAACGGGAATTCTCTGACATAAATCTTGTTTCCTTCATCATCATCTCCGTTTAAGGGACTCCACACACGACGGCTATAAGGTAAGGATGTATATTATAGCACGATATATCTCATTACATCTTTCCATAGAAATCGTCAGGAGACCACACACGACAGTTATAATATACATCCTTACATCTTCGTACCTTAAAGGTACTGAGCGATACGAAGATGTATATTTACCTTTCGATACCTTTCAATACCTCCCAATATCTTTCCGTATATTACGATATATCTTCCTTCGTAAAGGGTGTTCAAAAAGTTTCTTGGTGATTCAAAAAACTCCACTAGGAGTCTTATGTCGCTAAACGACATAGGTATTCAGAGTCCTATCTCAAAAAAATCATTTGCTCCACATAAATTTGCTCCATATAAATAGTCTCGCTAAAGGCCGGTTTCCGAATTGAGAATTTCACTTAAATATTTAAATAACGTTCTGTCACGCTCTTTTCTGAGAAACTTGGCGAGACAGCACTAGAGTTAAGTAGTTACTAAGCGAAATTCTCAATTCAGAAATTGGCCGTAAGCTACGTTTCGTAAGCCTGAGGAAGGTATAGGCCATACTCCGCCACGGGGGCCCAAGTCCGGATTGATGGAGCCTTGTAGGACTAGTGGCTGGTCTGTAAACTGGCCTCTGACTTGGCTTAACGACTGCCATCTATCGACGGCAGCCAGCACCAACTGCTTAACATGCCTTGCGAAGCATGGAACCGCTCGGAAAAATGCCATTAGCGTTAATCATAAACGGTCACCCATCCGCGCACTGAACGCGCCCTATGTTGCTTAACGTTCGTGATCGTTTAAGATCACTCAGGCGGCCAGGGCTGCGAGCAATTCTTCGATTCAGTCGATTGATACACCTCCTGCGGTTGACTGGTAGAAAATGCTTGTAGCATTAAGTCCGCCGCGTTGCCATTGTAATTTTTACTTATGTGCAATAAACGTATTAATAATAATAATAATAATAATTGATGACTTATGATTTTATAGATATAACATAGGAAGTTACAACTTGTATATAGTGATGGAATATAACATTAAAGTTGCCTTTAACATGAAGGATAGTAACAAAAATCAATCTACCTCAAGAAAAGAAAAAAAAGTGTAGCAACACAGTGGTCATCAATTTTGTAATAATATCATGCCTGTCCACTTGCTGGCGATGTCTGATAATTCCGCATATAATTTAAACTCTTCGGAATTTTCCTTACTTTATATGATGTTCAATGCAGATCGTTCTATTTTTGGCACATGTGCCAACGCATACGCGCATCAAAATCTCAATCATCTTCTGATGAACTACCTATCTATTAAATCTAGTAGTAAGTCGATAGATCCATAACACCCTGTATAACGCCTTAGCAGCCGGAACGTGTGTCGGTCGAGACGTATGTCAACGAAATGAAGCAATAACAATGTACTCTGTGAAATGAAGCGAAATATACATTACGTTACCTGTTCCGTGTGTGACTTTAATATAATGTAAAGCTATACCTCCCGGGATGTAATGTATATTATAGCAGTCGTGTGTGAAGTCCCTAACACTGCCTTTTCCCCCAAATGCCATTTCAAACGGTATCCCGCCATTCGCATCCACGGACCTTCTGCCGAATCAACGACATCGTCCGACCATCGGGCCAGAGGCCTATTCTCTCAAGGCGAAGAAAAACGTAGTGAGGGAAACTGAGTGTCTTTTATTCCTTAAACTATTTCTTTCTCTCTCTGAGAAACGGCCTGGCACTGTGCAGGTATAGCCAAAAACACATGTAAACATGCAATTGTTTATACAGGTTAATTTTATATGCTAAAGGTTTGTAGTTTTATTGGATAGCATACACTTGCGGCTATTTGTGATGTCCTTGCCTTGATCCGGGCAAAAATTTACTATGTCCTTGCCTTGTTGCTATAGCACAGGGTATCCTAGTTTGGCATCAAGACAAATGATTGTCTTGTGTCGAAGTTATTTACACAACATGATTGTGAGAACTGTAAACTAGCTCTAAGCGTTTGATGTAAGCGCGGGGGTGATTGTGTTTTGTCTACAATGAGTACCCTGCTTAGAGTATAAACAAAGTGTTATTGTCATCACGCTAGACGTGAAAACTATTTTTTCAGTATCGATAACTTTAATACTTCCAAAAAAGTTAGTATTTTGATGGTTGTATTTCGAAATTGAATAAAAAATAATATTAGTAAGTATTTGAAATCAAGATCAAGTCTTTTGTTTGGATAACATGCGAAAGAGTTCGTCAGGATATTGGGCAGACCCTGGTCTCTGCCTACCTCGTCAGGATACAGGTGAGAGTTTATGCTCTGTTATGTTAATAACATGCGTTGGTTTAATAACATGTTCTGTAGGTACAGTTAAATACACTTCAACTTTTATATACGTGCACTCTATTTACTTACTTTATGGTCAGCTTTGGAACTAAAATGTTGAATGTGACGTGCTCTCGACTGGACAAAGAATGGCTCGACTTACGTTCCTGTGTCCTCGTTCTGGGTCATTGTTTCCATTTTATATTTCCTCTGTATTCCAGTACGATCACCCTGTGTAATGTTGTATTATCACATTATTTGTGTTTATATCCACAATATGTATCTAAGATTAGGGTGTTTGTAGAGAGCAAGAGTCATATTTCAAGTTTCAAGTTTATTGTAAGCTACATACATTTTCTGTGAGTTAATTTTATTGATAAGCAGTTGCTTTTATGTTAATTTTGTTGTAAAATTACGTGGTGTTGGGTACAAATAAATTTTTCATTTATGTTAATTTTATTGTAAAATTACGTGGTGTTGGGTACAAATAAATTTCTCATTTTCATTTTCATTTTTTCACATTTTTTTTTAATGCATGAATTATCTTTCCCGAATCAAATATACCTATAGTAATTAGCTTTCGCCCGCGACTCAGTCCACGTGGACTCTAGTTCAAAATGTTGCCACCCCGTTCACACCCTTAAGGGTTAAATTTGTAAAAACGGAGAAACACGTGTTCACAATCAATTGTGTTGAAGAGTAATTTTAAAAAAAATAGCCAACATTCTTTTTACCTCCCATACAAATTTTAGCAACCCTTTCACCCGCTTAGAGGTTGAATTTAAAAAAAAAAACCGTAAATGAATAAAAAATGCCTACATTATTATAGACCCTCTGTGCAAAATTTCAACTTCCTAGGTCCAACGGCTTGGGCTGGGCGTTGATGAGTGAGTCAGTCAGTTAGTCAGGACTTTGAATTTTATTTATATAGATTAGTTACTCGTTTTATGAATTAGCCGTCTAGTCCAGTCAAATTACGAAAAAAAACGGGTTAAATAAACATGAGCGAACACAGTTTGGGGATTTTGAGGATCGATAGGGGGGTGCATCGTGAGCATAAATTCCAATTTGAGGGGCTGTACTGAGGTCAGCTCAAGGTCATTTCGATGGAAACGCGTTTAATTCGATATCTCGAGAAATATCAGTGTTAGCCAAAAAATTGTAGAGACCTTTTCTCTTCTAAATGAAATTTATTAACTTTTTTATTTAAAACTTTTTTTTATAACATCAATATTTTTCAACTTATTACTCCCGCAAGGCAAAAATTTTATTTTTTTCCCTATTTTTCGTCGTTTTCTCCCCAACCATTCAATTTTATTGAATTTTACCGATCATCAACGTGTATATCTTTTAATTATGCACAATTTTGTTCTTAAACTTTTTTCTGTAATGCCGATACCTTCGGAGTTATATATTCTTTTACCGAGCGAAAGCCACGCCATTGTCGCAACGTGTACCCACACTGCCTTAAACCGATATATGGGCCGAATGCCGCAAAAAATATTATTTTTGCACGCGATTAGTGGTTGCGACACAACATCGGCACCATTCAACCTAGGCAAGATGAAAACAATGACCGCATTCAAAAAATCTCCGGATTTGGTTCCGTTAACTGAAGTTTTTCTGCAGGACAAAGCAGATAAAACAACTATCGCTTCAAACGGCGAACAATTCATTTTGAATTTGTATCGCAAGGCAGGTGACACGAATTGTACCAATCTCAACGAGCTCCGATATAAGGGATATAAAAAAATGGCAGGCAGTGGGAGGGTTAAATTAGAATCTCTTCCTCCTACCTCTGATGCGGCATTTTTTCACTCGCTGAGGTGCTTTTACCAAGTACAATACTGGCTGGAAAATTATCTGGAACCCGAGGAGTGGGGCTGGCGTCGAACCCCCCGTGGATTGGAGCCAATAACGATGTCATCGCAACCAGCTCCGGATAATTTACTGAGATCGATTGCGTGCAAATGCAAAACCAAGTGCGGCAAAGCGTGCGGATGCAGAAAGGCCGGCCTCTTTTGCTCAGTGATTTGCAATAATTGCCAAGATAATTATTGTTCCAATATCGCCAATATTATCGACGATGATGATCTTGACGTAATGGACGAGGACGACCTATGCCCCGATACCGTCTTTAATATTCACGAATCACTTCCATCGACCTCGGGTGCTTAATTTTCCGAATTTCATAACCTATTTTTTTATCAATAAATGTGTGAAACAGTTTTAATTGTTAATTTACTTCTTACCCAAACAGACCCATAAATTTACCCAAATTAAATACCCAATTTTTAAATAGTTTAATCGATTTTCTTTTTATATTGCGACAGTGGCGCGGATTTCGCTCGGTAAAGTAATGTATAACTCCGAAGGTATTGGCATTACAGAAAAAAGTTTGAGAACAAAATTGTGCATAATTAAAAGATATTCACGTTGATGATCGGTAAAATTCAATAAAATTGAATGGTTGGGGAGGAAAACGACGAAAAATAGGAAAAAAAATAAAATTTTTGCCTTGCGGGAGTAATAAGTTGAAAAATATTGATGTTATAAAAAAAAGTTTTAAATAAAAAAGTTAATAAATTTTATTTAGAAGAGAAAAGGTCTCTACAATTTTTTGGCTAACACTGATATTTCTCGAGATATCGAATTAAACGCGTTTCCATCGAAATGACCTTGAGCTGACCTCAGTACAGCCCCTCAAATTGGAATTTATGCTCACGATGCACCCCCCTATCGATCCTCAAAATCCCCAAACTGTGTTCGCTCATGTTTATTTATTTCGTAATTTGACTGGACTAGTCCAAACCATCAAAACCGTTGTATATGTGCATGAGACAATATGCATACATTTGGGCGGATGAAGAAGATCACTGAATGAAGTTGTAGAGTGCAACATTAATAACCTAGTATTATCGTGAAAATGCTACAATAGTACAAGTTGCCAAAATCGAATTTGGATTTTCAGCATGCAACACCAATCCTTACAATAAACGATGATGATTTTCTAGAAAGATAAATAGATATAGAACACTAATTTTTATTGCGTTAAACTTCTCCGGCGGATTTTTGTGACAAAATATATGAAATGATCAGGAGGTTGCTGTGTATTATACAAAATAAACAGCACTGTTTTCATGTTTGAGCTGCGTTTTGTGCGTATTGAAAAACACTACCTTAATTTATACACCTGTTTGTAGAGAATTTAAAATTGTTGGACGCGATTTAATTACCCTTCGATTTATTTTCGTTTTCTTAAAAAACCTTCGTGGGGCTATTAAATTAATTTTCCATTGAGGATAGGACAATCCGTCACTAGATGCTTAAATACTTGTTTGTTAAAAATTCGTTGTTTACCCAAGATAATAAAAATAAGAAACCAAAAACAAACCTTTATGAAGAAAGTGAAACAAATAAATCGGAGAAAAAAATCTGTGCAACCTGAAAACGCTTAGTTTGTCTATTTAACATTGGCTGAATTGCAAACAGTCTCTCAAATAAACACTACAAGGTCGTTTTTGAACCTATTATCGTTTGAGTATGTAATAGGAATATTGTTAGATAAAAAAACAAATATAACAAACAAACCAAAACGATTGTAAACGCAAATGCATAATCAGTCTTAACTACAATACTAATCCTCACGTCCACCAAACAGTTCCCATTATAACATCCATTGTCCGAGCATTTGACTTTGACTAATTTGTACTGCGTCCATTGAATTAATTACACTGGGCTTAAGGCCAATGACAAGTAATTCGCAGTACATTAGCGAGCAATGTATTGCAATGTTATGGGGTTATCCTCAGCTTTGTGGGGATAATGGGAGCCGGTGGCCATCTGAGACCGGTGCCGGTGATGTACACCACCGAATTAGTATCGGTGATTAATATTCATAATAATGTGCAGTGGGATTGCATTGTAACTGCAATGCTCTCATTTTGTTTGCTGTAGCAAAATCAAATCGTACCTATGTATTTTTTGTTGTATTAATTTATTTACCCATAATAGTATTGTTTGTTTCGTCGTATCAAACTATTTAAAGTATTTATACCATTCTGTTTATAGGTACTTATTACTTAATAGGTATATACCACGAAGGAATAGAAAATAAGGAAATTTCCTTGTAACACACCGCGGCCTGTGACGTTCGCGGAGTATCTCTTGGCGCTGACTGAAAATCAGCGCTGAAGGCTTGTCCATCAGCATAATGCTGAGTCAGCTGCGATTTATAGCAGCAGTGACACGCCGTGAACTTTATTTTCCTTCTTTTCTTTTCTGATTTTCTGTTTTGCACTATTTTTTGTTTAATTATTTGGGTTTGTTGTATTATTGTGGCGTGTGTACTGTTTTTATAAGACATTTTTCTTCTTCTTCTTCAAATCAAAATCAAATATTTTATTCATAATACAAACAAAATGTTTACAAGTCAAAGTTGTTAGTTTCACAAATTAATAGATTACATGGAGAAGAAACTGTGGAAGTAGGAAGAAGGAAGGAAACTGAAGAAACGGTGGTAGTTCTCCGGTGGAATGGCTCTCTGATTTGGAAGGTCGTGGGTTCATGTACCAATGGCATTGTTTTCTAAGTTACGCACGTTTGTGAAGTTGTTGTAGAAATACCACTCGCTAGAGGTAAAGGAAAACATCGTGAGGGAATTTGAATGTCCGTGGTGTTAACATACTTCAGCTCTTAATATCGCCAACCCTTGATGGACATGTGTGGTGACATAGCCCATACTCTCTCTCTGAGATCTGTGCTCTGCAGTGGGACGTATCATCATCATCATCAACTCATTATGTCCCCACCGAGGGGCACGGGTCTCTTCCCTGAGGAAGGTATAGGCCATACTCCACCAGGGAGGCCATGTCCGGACTGGTGGAGGCTTGTAAGACTAGTGGCTTGTCTTACTGTCAGAAGTTTTCAAGCCACCCTAAGGCCTCTGACTTGGCTTAACGACTGCCATGTGGGACGTATATCGGCTACAAAATAAAAAAAATGTTGCTGAGGTCAAACTCTAAATATTACTATTGATCGAAATCGGTTGAGTGCAGTTGGTTTGGCGTAAGATAGAATCAAGTCCACGCTATGTGGTGTGTGATGTGTGTCGGGAACCACAAACCACAACAGTTAAAATTAGAGGCAAGATAAAATTACCTGGTAATCAATTAGATGATTTATTTTTATACATGTGTAACAAAACAACAATATGAACTAACTATTTAACTAAAGGCAAATCGATTCAATCGCAAAAAAATCATCCATTGTATTTCTTACCGACACGTTTTAATGGCTTTGGTGACAACTAATTCTGAAACAAACGCCTGATTTCTTTTGGGTTTTTTTTATATACCACAAAAAATATTAAACAAAAAACTAGAAGTTATTTGTATTGACGATTTGTATGAAGTTATTTTTACACCCTGTATACAAGTTAGTGGGTATTTATATCTACATGACGCAGAGTCAGTTGCCTTTTGTACCAACCCCGACATACAACAGACTATATTTTTAGTTACATCTTAATTTATTTGTTTTATCGTTGTCTGTTGTGTTATGTACTTGTCTGTTTATTTTGTTTCTGTGATGTGTCTTGTTGCTGCAATAAATATGTTTCTTTCTTTCTTTATATGATTATGCCAAAAAGAAATAGATTTTTATTGCGCCAGAGGTGTTAAACAGCGTGAGGCTTTGCTTTCAAGTCTATGGGAATTGAGAATTCAAGTTAGGTTAGAAAACCTCAAATGTCGTAAACTTAAGTAATAAGATTTTTGTGAACAAATTTCATACGAAAAATGATCGCCGACCGATATAGAAGGTAACCTACATTCCACGCCATAATACTGTACTAGAGATGGGCGTTTTCAAATAATGCTAACAAAATTTTCGAAAATCTTCGTTGTTATTCGAAAAAAGTTACTAATTTAATAAACTTACATTTGTATGAAAGTCACAGAGTACATTAGTTGGTGGAGACGCCAAGCTACGATCTTTGATTGTTTTAGTGGACTGTATGCGGCAACCTGCGCCGTAGCGAGCAAAACGGTAGTAACTTTACATTGCTCCGCTTCTGTACGCGGAGCACGCGAGTCCGGACGCGGGGCGGCACTGGACGTCGCAGAACAAAGCGCTACGTTCGTCGCCGGCGCGGGTAAAGGTGCGGGTGCTGCAGGGCGCGGCGCCGGCGGCGACGACGCGGTCGCGCATTTTTCAGTCGCGGGAGCAGCGGTGCGGCGAAATAGGTGACTAGACAGCTTCGATTGATTCCGCCGTCGATCGTGTGTGCGAGCGAAAAGGTGACACTGTTCGGCTTTCTTGCCTCTTGCTCGTAGCTATAGTAAAATGTGCACGAGGGAAAGGGATGGGAGATGGGAACTGCGAGAAAGTTGTCAAAAAAATATAATTTTACGTGGTTGCCAAGATATGGCATTACTAGTTCAAAAAACGCAATAGTTTGGCGTTACCAGTTGCTAAAACTTCACTAGCAAAGTGAAACAAAACGCGCGTGACGCGACTCGTGTTACCTCGTGTCATTCCGCCACGAATCGTGTTTTCGAAAACCGTGCTACATAGCTCAAGATAGCGTTTTCGAAATGACTCGTCTCTTTCCGCCACGAATCGTGTTGTCGAATATTGCGTTTCGAAACATTCGGAAATGGCGCGCTTTCATTCGTGCATTGCATTCGCAGAGGTTAGTAAGTTAGTAAAATTAGTCAAACTTATTCGAAAATGTATGTTAGTAATTTACTAATTTCGTATTCGAAAATGAAAGTTAGTAAATTCAAATAATTCGCAAAGGGATGTCATTCACAATCGCCCATCTTTGTACTGTACAGTATACATAACACTTTACAGAAGACTTTTTGTTTAATGTCTTGAACATTGAAGAAGGGTATTTGCAATAGCTTAGTACTTGAGCAAGTAGCCGACTGCCGTGTCCAATATCGAGGGAAAGCCTTGAACTGTTTACTAACTGAAGTAAACTTTTAGTTCATGTTCCTAGACGTGACCATAGGCGTATTCAGACATCGTAATTTCGAAAAGGAAATACTTGCAAGTGTAGTAACAGCACCAATAAATCACATATATCCACACACACAAACATACGTAAGGTGTACCAAAGCAAACAACACCTAAATATTTATAATCAACTATTGTATTAATGTTATTTAGATTACAATTAAGGAATACCCAATCGTAGTAGCTGACATTACAATACTTAAAACAACGTGGCGGATAAGTAACGGATTATTCCTACAAGATTAATTTTAAATTTTGTGAATTCTACACTGTATGAAAAAAAAGGTTTTCTAAATGGTTTCTTACTGTTTTAGTTTCATTTGGAGCTACATCTACTCCCAAGTTTGAGTCCCTGAGTGCAGCCCTGCCCTCTAGTCACTAAAGCGAGACTACATATTTGTAACTGTACTTGTCTTGGCCAAGAATTGCTTTAGTTTCATAAAGCAATAAGACTACTTTATTTGAGTATCACAAATGCACTTAGCGAAGTTGAAAAGCGATACCGGACTGCCAGCTGGTATAGATAGCTGGGATATCAGAAGACAAATAATGTTATAAAGTGAAACGATGAGAACGTGTTTTAAGTTGTGCCTATGTACCTATTGCCCTTGAATTATCAACGGCAATGAATAGGCAAAGAAGATGCTATCTTAAATTAAAAAGACGATTTATTAATAATATATCATCATCAAGCCATTATATCCCCACCGAGGGGCACGGGTCTCTTCCCTGAGGAAGAAGGTATATGCCATACTCCACCATCACGATCACGGAGGTTAAGCAACATAGGGTGCGTTCAGTGCATGGATGGGTGACCGTCCATGACAAACGCTAGTGGCATTTTTTTCGAGCGGTTCCGTGCCACTATGATTTCAATGTCTGCTTCACTTATTTCTACCAGTGTAACCATAGTATACGCACTGATTGCTTTTAGTGGCATTAAAACTATGTCATACTACCACGGTGAAGAAGAGAACATAATAGAAACAGGCGACAGTCAATATTTCACCACATTCGCATCAATCTCCGAGATAATGAGCTATTTTGACGCTTATCCTGGATGGGGCTTCATATGGTTTTCATCGATATATTTGTGTCTTTTTATTAATGAATGGATTCTGTTTTGTTATTTGAGGGAAATAATACTTGACTTGGGCAATTCGGGACAGAAATATTCTAAAACAGTTACATTTATATGTCTTGTAGTGATTTGTGTGATCACGTGTCCGTTTTTTTGCTCCGACCTCACACCTGGTCTCACCGATGCTATACGAGTCATTCAACTTATCAGTAGTTTTCTATTTTCCTTATCATTATATTGGTTCTATGGGTATAAAAAGCATAACATTGATATTATATTTATGATAGCCCGTTAAGCAGTTGGTGTCATTGGTGTCGTTAAGCCAAGTCAGAGGCCTTAGGGCTGTTTGAAAACTTCTGACAGTACGACCAGCCACTAGTCTTACAAGCCTCCACCAATCCGGACTTAGCCCCCGTGGTGGAGTATAGCCTGTACCTTCCTCAGGGAAGAGACCCGTGCCTCTCGGTGGGGACATAATGGGATGATGATGATTTCCATTGCGGCAAAAAAACGCACTTGTGTTATTTGAGAATCTCTTTAATTCTAAAGAGATATTAAGAATTTAATCAATAGAATAAAACTAGCTTTCGCCCGCGACTCCGTCCGCGTGGACTTTAGTTCAAAATTTTGCAACCCCGTTCCCTCCCTTAAGGGTTAAATTTAAAAAACGGCGAAACACGTCTTCACTCGAAAAATTGTGTTGAAGAGTATTTATTTTGAGTTTCAAGAAAATTAGACAACATTCTTTATACCTCCCATACAAATTTCGGCAACCCTTTTCGCCCCTTAAGGGGTTGAATTTCGAAAAGTCCGGTCTTATTCCTTGCCTACATTATATACAGGGTGGAATTTTGTAATGCCACCTGAACGGGAAGTACTCTTAATACTGTAGATAGAAAATTTTACTCAAAAAAAAAAACATTCCTTTATTTTTGAAAAGAAAAAAAACTGCATTCAAAGATTTTTAAAATTTCGCTTGAGTCACCCGGTAATCGAACCTACTAAAATCTGTGAAAGTTGCACCCTGTACTTTTATTGCATCGATCGTTAGGGTCAAATATAAGGATGAAATGTCTGTAATAAACTTCATAAATTAAATGAAGGAATTTGAAAAAGTGGAAGAATCTGTCCCAATAGAAATAGTGGGATACACCCAAATATTTAGGCTATCATCACGCTATAGTCTGGTGTGAGAAAATAACCAAACACAATCTTCGCAAGCCGAAATATTCATGAGCATTCTTATCTTAAATAACAGGTATATAATGTCTTAGTAACCCTTTTTGCACAAAGTGTGCTGTTCTTTTCTTTTTAAGCCACGTCTCTGGTAAGCAAAGCGTGAGTCCGACAAAGAGCTGCAAACAATCCCGCCGGAACCAAAGGACTGCCAAGGGAGAAATTCAGCTTTTCATAACCAATTTCACTCTTGTGTCTGGCAAGTTCGTCTTTACGAAACTTTCACACCACGCAGACATCAATGGCCGTCAGCGTCCCCTCCTAAAGAAGCGGAGTGGTCCACGGAGTTCGTTTTTAGAAGTACTCCGCCAAATATTCCTATTTGTACGGATGTTTTATAATGACCGGCAAATAATTTAACAGGATGAAACTTAACCCAACTGCGCAGTTGGGATAAGTTTGTCATAGATAAAAAAAGATGACATTTTTTCAAACAATAAATTTCGCTACGAGTATAAGAAAAAAAAAACATTCTATTTAGGTACTGGTTCCGGTTCACGAAACAGTTATTCAGAGTTCTTCAGAAGTGTAAGTTCTAAAGAACTTAGTCTTAGTTTTTATATCGTGTTTCGTATGAGGAGCTGAGGACCATTGACCGTCTCTTTTGTTCAATATTTAAAGAAGAGGCTTAAATACTGATTGTATAGTCTAGACAATAGTTTTTATAAAGATCAAGTGATAGATTAGGGGCGATAACGTTTCGGACTGATGAATGAATACAACGGTTGATTGAAAAGTTTCAATCAAAGATTGTTAGCTTTTTGTTAGATCATCAAGAACATAATGTTAGTCTTAATTATGAATAAGTTAGCTCCATTGTCATTGGAAACATTGTTTTTGCAGTACGATTTTTATATACCTACTTCCAATATATATTTGTCTATCAACAATCAATAAAGAAATTATTTACACGTTTTCTTTTGCAGATTTGGAACAAAAAATGGCAACTGCTACAAATCTTTGCAGGGAAAGTTTGGGCGAACGTGCAACATCAGGAAAGGCAGGTTTTGATCCTGTGTTAGGAATATTAATTTTATTATGAATAGAGAACTGTGTACATTAGTACAAACAAAGATAAAAGTGCATAAGTGCCTAGCTGATACCAGTGTGCGTGCCTGTAGCGACTAATATTTTTTGTTGAAGGAGTGGAGACCGCGCAGGACAGAGACAAGTGGCGACTTCTTGTGTCGGAGGCCAAGACCCACTTCGGGGTTGTGAGGATCATAGCAAGTGAAAAATGCTGATCTCGACCCCTCAGGAGCGTAAACTCTAAAGGTCTTAATTATAAAAACTCGATCATGAATATTATGTCTTCTTTATCTATTTACTTACACGGCGAGTGACTAGGCGAAAGTCGCTTTTAACAATTCCAAGGACTGTTAGATCCCATAAACCCATGTACTTTAACTCATACTTATATGCAAAATCATTATGTAATTAAATGAAAAAGAACAGTTATAATAACGAATAGAAAGAAATAAACGAATAATAAATAGCTTTTAAATAAAACATCCTTTAATTAAAATTTTAACGAGAATTTGAACGACAATCTAAATAAGTCTTCACAAAAAAATACAATACAATTTCTCGTAATTTTTGAATAGTAATGAAATTTTAAGCTTTATGCCATTATGAATTTTTCTTGTTGTAAAAAATGACCTGTTATTTAAGTCATATTATGTTTTTTTTGTGCAATAAAGTGTAACAACAACAACCCTGTACAATTGTGTACAGGATAATTTTTTCATTAGGATAAGTGTAATTTTACACTTGTATAAGTCGGATATGGATAAGGTATTCGAGTTTAAGATATACGATTTAGTGTGGTCATCACAATTCATAGTTTGCCGCATCACCAAGAGTGGAGCATCGTCTTAATACGACGCAAAGCTCAAGTAAGTCGATAAATTACCATTAAATGTTTGGCTACACTCGGTACCTAGTCTACAAGCGCTAGGAGCTACAAACTTCGTCAGCCAATGTCTCTGTCTACACCCATAAAATAGACAGTTTATATATTGGCAAGTGTAAACCTTACGCTAATGAAATGCATCGAAATGCTACCGTATTTTACACTTTATTAATCGTTTATGGTCCTTGTCTGGTTAGAACAGCACAATGTACCCTAGTTTGGGACCAGGTCAAGTGATTTATCATTGGTGTTCTTTCGGGTATGGCTGACTGTATAAGATGCCCTAGTGTCAATATCAATACGAGTAATGCTATTTTAATTCTTAGCGAGCCTAGATAGCGCGTTACTATGCCAAAAATAGGGAGAGATCTATGCGCTAAGTATAATGCGATAATTCAAGCATTCTATCTTAGAATTCTTTGTATGCCCACTGTCCATCGTTGAGGTTCTTTGGAACTAGTCAATATAATACTTCTCGCTCCTACAAAATGCCATCCATATTGTAGAACTGAGAAAGCAAATTGTTATTTACATACAGTGCTGTATATTGAAATCTAAAATTTTGAAAAAGAAAGTGCCTAACATAGTAAACCAGAATTTAACGGTCAGCTTTGGATGGGCTGGTCATAAAAAAACTACGGAGGAGTTATCAAGTCAAAGTGAAATAAATTTGTTTGCACAAAGTGATTAACCGATCGATATATAAATTTTTGATTTTTGAACTAAAACTTTGGTAAGCACTGGACATTATTGACTTGATTCCGGATACACTTGTGTACTTCACTTTTTGTCGGTAGAGTCCGACCAGAATTCGCTCTGATATAATAACTGTTGAAACTAATTTTGGATTGTATCGTGAAAAGGACGTCTAAAAATATACGGTGGTCAGGAAGGTTTTGTACGGTCAGGAAAAAAGTGACCATTTGGAACTGATATATAGCATACTTATCTATAAAAAAAAGCTGGTTATTCTACTAATTAAAGTTCTTTCAGCGTGGTGTATTTTATTTTTTAACGGAATTGAAAATATATACATACATTTATATAAAACACAGCTTAAGAAAATTCAGACTGTACAAACAAAGCCTTTTATCCTGGCAACAATTTATAATTTAGACTTAATTTTATAAGATACTAAACCCTATATTAATCTCATTTTGGCAACTTATGACATCAATGTATTGGTCATTCCTTATCTTTTCCGAGAATATAACATTAATCTGGACTTTTAATACACGGTCAAAGACTAAATCTGCTGAACACCGTTGGTTATTTATGTAAATGAGAAGTTGTGAATAGGGTAGTTTTCAGGGTCAAAATAACTAAATTCTATTTAGTCCGTATTTTAGATTATAAAAAAATATTGGACACGTATTTTTTCTTTTTTCGATTAAACAAAAAATAACAAAGATATAGCCCATTAAAGTTACGTGTGACGTCACTCCGTGCTAAAAAATGCAGCACGGCGTGACGTCACACGTGACTTTAATGGGCTATATCTTTGTCATTTTTGGTCTAATTTACAAATAAAAAAAATACGTGTCCCTTATTTTTGAATAATCTAAAAGACAGACTTATTACATTTTTTAGGGCAACTAGCCTATTCATTATTCCTATTCATATAATCCCCATAGCATTCACTTTTAAGAAACCGCAGACCATTGTCTACTTTGGCAGCACAGGTACAATAACGGGCAGACAGGTGCGTGGCGTTGGAACTTTGTCAAAGAAAAACTTCGCAGACTGTCTGTTGGGACACAAATGCACGGCTTTTCCGTTTCTCCATTCAAATCACGGACCGACAGTTTCTTGGCTGAGGTGTCATGCCTTTTGGAAAAGTATAGCCTTTTGACTACTGTGGTGGGTAATGGTTTCGATGGTAATGTGTTGCGTTTAAATAATAATTGAGGTATACCTTATTTTTTTATTACGAGTTGACTAGCTGTAAGTACCTACAACTTTGTTGCCAGGATAAAAGGCTTTTTTTGTACAGTCTAAATTTTCTTAAGCTGTGTTTTATATACATGTACTAGCTGTTTCCCGCGACTTCGTCCGCGTGGGCTTTAGTTCAAAAAAGTGTTTTCAAATAAGTCACGGATACTTTTAGCGCATGTGAAATAACTAAAACAAAAAAATTATGTGCTCATTAACATTCATATCTATTACATAATTTACATTTTATTGAAATAATTTTGAAAATCAGAGAACTATCATATTAACGTTGCACCCCATTTTACCCCCTTAACCTCGTGAGAACCAGTCTGTAGTAAGAGAAATACAAAAACCATTGTTATTTTCAAGGTCGGTTCTCAGGAGGTTAAGGAATTATTATCAAAAAATATTTTACTCGAGTTTCATGCCTTTCAATGAAGAACCTTCATACTGGATTTCATTCGAATAACTTCAATAACGGCAAACGTTCATACTAACTTTGCACCCCCGTTCTAGTCCCGTAGGTAGGGGGTGAATTTGCAAAAATCCTTTCTTAGTGCCCCCCTACCTTAAAAAAGGAACCCCTGTGCAAAATTTCAAGTTTCTTACCCATATAGTTCAGACCCTGCGCTGATATGTCAGTAAATAAGTTAGTCTACTTCTCCCTTCTAAATTTGTACCCCTTTTTTACCCCCTTAGAGATTGAATTAAAAAAAAAAGGTGTCGGAATAATTATTATTAGGAACTTATAAGCCAAATACAACATTTTATTTTAAAAAACCTTGAGAGAACTTTCATACTTACTTTGCACCCCCCTTTTAACCCCTTAAGGGATGATTTTCAGAAAAATATTTTGCATGTGTTTCATGACTTTCAATAAAGAACCTTCATACTGAGTTTCATTCAAATAACTTCGAGTTTCATACTAACTTTGCAACCCTTTTTTACCCCCTTATTGGGTGAATTCACAAAAAAGGATATCGGATATAATCATCATTAGAAACTTATAACCCAAATACCACTTTATATTGAGATAACTTTGAAAATCAGAGAAATTTCATACTAACTTTGCACCCCCCTTTTACCCCTTTAAGGGAGGATTTACTGAAAAATATTTTACACGTTTTTCATGAATTTTAATGAAAACCCTTCATACTGAGTTTCATTCAAATAACTTCAAAAACGGCAAAGTTTCATACTAACTTTGCACCCCCATTTTACCCCCTTAGGGGATGAATTTTTAAAAATCCTTTCTTAGTGCTCCCCTACATTATAAAAGGAACCCCTATGCAAAATTTCAAGTTTCTAATCCTTATAGTTTGGGCCCTGCGTTGATATGTCAGTCAGTCAGTCAGTAAGTCAGTCAGTCAGTCAGTCAGTCAGTCAGTCAGTCAGTCAGTCAGTCAGTCAGTCAGCTTCTCCTTTTATATATATATAGATTTGTCTTTTCAGTGAGCTAAGTCAACTTCGCAAGGCACGTTAAGCAGTTGAAGATAGATAGATAGATAGATAGATAGATAATTCTTTATTTGTACTTTACTTACAATATTTTCTTAAACATCATACTTAGTTGTAGTACATAGTGACATGATTAAAGTCGAACTTATGACCCCTAAACTAGGTATAAAACCTGTATCTTAGGGACAATAGGTCCATCAGTTTATAAGGTATAACTACAATTTAAAACATGTAACTGCGAGTATTAATATACAATACTTATACTTATTAGAAAAATGCAATTTTGGCTAGTTCTAAATCTAAAATATTCTTTAATAAATTATTTAATTACTTAACTATTTGCTTGAAGTAGTTTTTCTGTATTTTTATAATCCAAAGTTTGTAACCATTTCTCAATTTTGATTTTGACTTCCCGGCGACTTAGTTTATAGATTGGTAAAAATTTGTTGATTTTGTTGTACAAAAAGGTACTTAGTGACATAAACTGACGTCTAGCAAAGGAAGTGCGGCAATTTATACTACTACAGACAGAAGTTCCACGTCTTTTGAGCAAGATTTTTGGATCAAGAGGCATTAGGGAGTGTCTACGTAGAACCGCCCGAAGTATATGTATAGTGTTGTCTCACCGTGAGTACACCCGATTCAGAATAGAGACTGTCAGTTGGATAGTCGCGACGCTTAAATTGCATAACTTTAAGTATAGCTCTCTGAGCTCTTTCAAGCTGCATAATGATGGTTTGACAGGCTCCGCCCCAGACTGGTATGCAGTAATTTATGATAGATTCTGCCAAGCTACGATAGACAAGAATCAAAGTTTTGCAATCGGCAGAATGTCTTAATTCCTTAAATACATATATCAACCGCCTGAGACGGCTCCACACGACCTCAATATGAGCCCTCCATGTCAGTCTCTCATCAATATAGACACCAAGATATTTAACTTCGGAAACCAAGCTGAGAGGAGGACAATCGCAATTTATTGAGTCAAGTGCGCAAATATGTGCTCTAACTAAGCCGGTTTCTGGCGACAGGCACCCGGTGTTGGGTACGGCAAAACGAATGATACTTGTCTTATCCACGTTAAGAGTTAACAGATTAGATGAAAGCCATTCCATGATTACGCGTAGACTAAATTCAGCACTCCTTTTCGCTTTAGCCCAGGATTTATCGTAAATAAGCAGCGCTGTGTTATCCGCATACGCAAATATATCGCAGTTCGGTATATGGAGACGACACAGCGCATCTAGGTATAAAGAAAAGAGCGTTGGTCCCAAGATACTGCTCTGCGGTACTCCAAAATCTATATCTGTCGGAGAACTTGTCAGACCTTCAATCTTCACGCACTGAGTACGGTCAGAGAGATAGTCCCGGAAAATGTCGAGAGCCTGACCACGAACCCCCATATTTTCCAGTTTTTGTATAAGTATGGGGATAGAAACAGTGTCAAAGGCCTTTAATAAGTCAAGAAATATGCCGAAACATTTTAATTTCTTATCCATTTTGCCGGTCAATGAATTTGTAAAGGAGGTAACTGCATCCTCCGTCGATGTTCCTGCCCTGAACCCAAATTGATTGCTAGACATAAGGTTGTTTTTTGACAAAAAAGAAACAAGACAGTTATTTAGAATACGTTCCATAATTTTTGATAAGGAACTAAGGACTGAAATAGGCCTGTAATTAGAGACACTGCCTCTATCCCCACTCTTGAAAACAGGGGTAACAATGGCTTTTTTGAGCGCTTTCGGGAATACACCTGAATTGATTGCTACATTGCAAATGTGTGTGATAGGAGGGGTTAAGGAGCTGTGGCATCGTTTTAATACTGTTGCTGGGATATTATCCCATCCAGTGGCACAGTCGCCTCTCAATCCAGCTATCAATCGTTCGACTTGGGGCTCGTCTACAGCCAAGATAACCATTGAGTCACGAGAGCAGTTAACCTGGATGCCTACTTTCGAGAGCAGCCCCCCCTGGCACGGGGAAATACCTTGGGCCAGTCTCTTCCCTATACCAGCAAAAAAATTATTCACTTCATTCAGTGAGGTTATTGTATCATCAGTATTTTTAAGTAGCTCTTTTGAAGACCGCGCTTGCGAAGTTTTATTGGCCATTGACTTTATCACTTTCCAGGTAGCTTTGGGGTTGTTTTTAGCATTCTGTAAATTTGCTTTTTCATAAGCTCGCTTAAGTTTTTTTAATAGTCCGTTGCAAAAGTTACGGTATCTCGAGTAACTTACTTTAAAGATGTGAAAATTCCACCTTTGAAATGAAATCTCTTCTTATAAGCAGAAGTTTAAAACAACTTCCCTATTTTATTGCATATGGTTTAATCATTGAAGTTAAAGGAACCGTTTTCAAGTTTTACGTTATTTTTATAACATGTATAAACACATATTAATTTAATTGAAATGTGAACAAGTCTTTAATTGATATCGAAGATACCGAAATCAATAAAGTGGTTTGCTACTTCAAATAAATTCAATCTTTTTTCAGTCATTTGAGTTATTCATTTAAGCTATGAAGAGTACATATACATATTGTTATGGTACATGTAAAAAGCTAAATATGGTGAATTACGGGGTTACCTCAATAATACTGTTTTTCTGAAACAGCCCATTTAAAGTTGGGAAACTTTGAAAACGTTTTTATTGTTATATGTATATAGGTATCAAGGTTGAGCTCAACTCAATTTGCGAGAATATCGTGCGAGTAGAGGCGTCTGCTAATGATCCCTGCTTATTTCACGGCCGTAAAGGGGAGACCAATTCGATTTCCATCGATCGCTCGCCTAAAAGCTAAGTAATTGGCTATTAATATATTGATCGACTTGCCTTTAACGTGACTTGCTTTGGTAGTTATGTAGGATATGTAGTTGTGTGTGTGAGTGTGAGAGTCTACACTGTTGTAGTCAGTGTCGTAAACTTGTGCTAAATACAACAACTTAAAGAAAGTCAAACGCGTAATGTATAGTTGCATTATCATCATCATCATCAGTCCACGACTACTCGGTATAGGTTCTTCAAAGCAGTCTTTCGCAATTTGCATCCACAGACCCTTGCCGCATTGACCACATCGCTCGACCATGGGCGGTTGGTGTCCTTGGAACTTCAAATCATTTTAAGATACGACACTGTCAATTTCATTTATTCCACAGCTTTATGATTCATTTTTGCCCGTAGCCCTGGCTGCCTGAGTGATCTTGAACAATCATGAGGGTTAAGCAACATAGGCCGCGTTCAGTGCATGGATGGGTCACCGTCTATGACTTGACTAACTAGTGGTATTTTTCCGAGCAGTTCCGTGCTTCCCAAGGCACGTCAAGCAGTTGGTGGCGGCTGCCGTCGATAGATGGTAGTCGTTAAGCCAAGTCAGAAGCCTTAGGGCGGCTTGAAAACTTGTGACAGTAAGGGCCGGTTTATGAATTGAGAATTTCACGTAAGTAAATACTTAAGTAACGTTCTGTCACGCTCTTTTCTGAGAAACTTGACAAGTCAGCACTAGAGTTAAGTAGTTACTTAGCGAAATTCTCAATTCAGAAATCAGCCAATTACAAACCAATCTGGAATTGGCGCCCGTGGTGGAGTATAACCTATACGGTGGATTGGATGATGATGATACGTTTCTCTTACTAAAGAGTTCCATAGTAAAGAGGAGAGAGAGATCGTCAACATGTCTACAAAAAATATAACTTACAAAGAAAATATTATTAAAAAGGCGCATTAAAGCAGCCTGGCACAGTAACGGAATTTTGCTAAATCTCCTGAGACGTGCTAAAGGAAATGTTCTCTTTATCTTACACCATCGTACTTCCGTAGACGTACCTCCGGAAGCTTCTTTGCGCTCTGCCGCACTACACACCGGAATTGTGGAGGATTTATTTAAGAATACACACACACACACACACACAAAAGTACACTAGCATTTTTGGAGCTACGCGATTGGATTCCGGCCTAATTTATTCGCAAGCTGCGCTCCTGACTTTGTTCGTGCGAGATTTCCGTGAAAAGGAATGCTCTGGTTAAAGACAGTGCTATAAGTTAACAAAACTGTCATTTGTGACCCATTTACATACATCAGTACCTGACTGTTCGCTTCGTTTGAAGATAAGGTCTGTGCTCGTTTATAGGCCTATCAATGCAAATATCTATGCAATGCTTTAGATTCTGACACCATACGTGTTGTTTACCTATGAATAAAAAAAAATATTTTTCATTACACCTCGGAACTTGAGCGATTTTTACGAAAAATTTAGTAGAGAACTTTGCTGTGGCTTTCCGGTTTTGTTCATAGTGTCGTTAAAAAATGCTATGTATTATTCGAATAACACGTTGTAAAACTAAAATTAAATGGAAGATGATTGTCTATTGGCTTGTGCTTGTTATTTCTGTAGACAAAAAGTAGGTACGTAGAGTGCTTACACTTATACATTTATTGAATAGGAAACTTTTCACAAAATATGACATAAAAAAGCGAGGCGAGATTATGTCTGCAAGAGATTTATTTAGGCAGACCTGGGACCATTATATAGACTAACAGCCAAGTAATAATTAAACAACAACAAATTCAAACGGGGTAATCGTACCAGTTAGATGTATCAAAAAACAGCGATCAAAAATAAATAAACTCACGCCCGTTATCCCCGAGGGGGTAGGCAGAGGCGCCAATCACTAGAACTGGGCCCACGTTTTGCCGAGTTTATAAGGTCCCAAACGCGACAAGTGGCAAGCCTGTCGCCGTTATCCGGGCACAATTATCAGCGAATGGTGTTGCTGTACAATCAAACAAAAATACGTAACTAAAAGTCATTGGTACATGCGTGGTTCGAACCCAGACCCTCATGACGATCATAATAATAATATGCTGCCGAATATTCCACAGCAGTCCGATGTACAATGCGTAGTCGCAGGTGCGTACCGAAATTACAATATCATCAATCACCAAGTGCAAATTGCATGCGGCCTTTCGTAATGCACCCGCCGCCATTTGCCTCCCACTGGACAGGATTAGTGGTATTAGGCGAATCGAATTCACTGCTAAGCTTTGTGCGGGACTATCTGTTACCGGAAACGGCCTCCCGAACCCGCAGTAAATCGACGCTGCATTAAGCCACGCCGGTTGAGACACTTCACAAATTTTATTTACGAGCGAATTTACAAATTACGCACCACGAGTTTGTTTACGAAAAGTTTGCCAATATTCGCCGGTTTATGATTTCCGACCGAATTTGCGAAACCTCTGCAACAGAGCTTGTTAGTAACAGATAACAAGTGTAACTTACTTTATCGGTTTCTTGGCAGGGCCCCGACCCGCGCGCCCCGCCTCGCCCCGCCCCGCCCTGGTTTGTGTATCGCGGGCTGCCCTGCCACACGAAAATGCTAAACGTCGACCCTTACTTTGCTCATGATCGTTTGCGAACTTTATTCGCCAAGGAAATGGAACGTAAGATACCAGAAAACAGTGGCGCATTAGCCCTCATTAATTTTAATCTAATGAAAGTCTTAACGAAAAACTAAAAGCGAAGTGAATAATTTATTAAGTCAGTTATGGTGCTCTGCAGCTATTTTCTCAGCACGAAGCGACTTCTTTAATTACAAGAACCATCCCTTTTGTAGACTGCAACGGGTTCTCCAATTCGGAGTTCCAAAACTATTCGAGCCACTAAATCCATTTGCCAGTACAGTACTATCTAGACGCCCGACATACATAGCCATGTAAACTCGGCGCCGAGGAGCTTCCTCGTTAATTTGAACCTTGTCACGGGGTACATCCCTTTCTTAGTATCCTGGCTGCCGCTTGCCGGTGCGGGCTCCGCCTGCCTGCGCGCTTCCTCCAAGCGACCATGATCGGTTTATTTCTTAGATTACAGTCATGTTTTTAATTCTTTATGAAGAGCCTATATCCTTATCAATAAACATTTGAACATTTACATTTAGCAACATGCACAATATTGCTTCTGGCCGGACACTAGGGCATCTTGTGTTATGTGAACCAGAAACAGCGAAATCACAAACTTGTAAACATCCAAGACCTGGGTTTTTTTTTGTTCCCAGCCGGGAGTCCAACTCGGGACTTCTCGTATGGTAGGGACGCAGACGCTCTAACCACTGCGTGACAGAGGTAATCAAAATATATTAAGGTCATATTTTATAAATGGAAAATGTAAAATTTAAATTATCTCTCTAATTAGATGGATGAGATAACACTACAAGGTGTTGAATTGCAACGTAACGCCCGACTCAGGGTACTATCTACCTACTCATCAATGCGACCAACTTTTACTTGAAGCAAAACTAAATTATATGTTTTAAAATTTTTGGTATCAAATTTTAGTATAGAACAGCTGTTTATTTTTTTATCATTTCGAAGTCCAACCCATAGCAAAAGTAATGATGATTAGAAAGTACCCTGAGTCAGGAGTTGTTTCACAAATTGACAGCCTGTATATAATAATATCTTCTGACAGTAAGACCAGCCACTAGTCTAACAAGCCTCCACCAACGACTAGGCCCCCGTGGTGGAGTATGGCCTATACCTTCCTCAGGGAAGAAACCCGTGCCCCTCGGTGGGGACATGATGGGTTGATGATGACGATATAATATAAATTGCTGCTAATTAAACAACACACTGTACAAAGTGCACTGTGTGTGGAACACTAAGTAAAAAATTAAAGATTAAAATTTAGTTGACGAATATTAAAATAATTCGATGCACAAGCTCTACCTTCTGATAATAATTTAAACTCTGTAGGAGGATTCTCCCACTGGCATTAGGTACCACTGGCGTCTCACCGTGCGCGGAGCGGCGAATGAGGCACAAAAGTCCGCCAAGGATTGCCGCAAAAGCATGTGAACATATCGGGTAAACGGGCCTCCTCGCAATGTTTATGTGACATTTTTTTCTCAAAGTCTGACTTTGTAGCACAAATTCTAATGTGTAGACTAAATATTGAAAGGAAAGAAAATACTTAGCGCTTGTCTGAGCTTAATAGATATTTACTTACTAAGAATAATTGGGTTTACATATTATTATCACATTAAGGGGCTTCACGCAGTAACACCAGCGCCACCAAACGAATAAATTTTTGTAAACTTTTAGTCCGGATCCACTTACGGGTGTTGTTTTTTAGCTCTGCGAATCGGAGCGAAACCTGGTCGGACTCGTCCGATAAAACAACACCCGTAAGTGGATCCGGACTAAAAGTTTACAATGTGTTGTGCTTACGAAAGTTTTAGTTCAAGAATAAATTTTTGTTTACAGCTTTTACAAAAAGTGATGATGATGATATGTCAGATTGGTCGAACACTTTTTACGAATAAAGCAAAAAGTGAAATTTTGCACACCTATGTTAAATATTTTAGGTGATGTTTAGGATTCACGACCGCGAACCTGCATGGGATTCCGGAAATGGGGCTAGATAGGATTCTAGTCCTGGTTTTTTTGCCTGAGAGATTGATTTGAGAGAAAGCGATCTTATCTTATCTGTAAAAAAAGATTGATTAGACTGTTATTTCTTCCATGAGTAGCGCTAGTTTTCCTGCACGGAGCTCCTTAAGGCTCGAACTACACCTACACTAGCATATACACGTGTAATTCAGCAAGCCCGTGAGTAAACAAGGAGCGAGCGCTAAATGCACGCTTAGTCGTGTGTACTCGAGTAAAACTAACAGACATCTTGGCTATTCGTAATTACTATGGTTTATCTCAGTTTTATTGAATAAACGATGGTAGTGTAGCGATTTCTCTTTATAGTAACTGGCTGGCGCAGCCCTCTAGCGTGATTTTAAATATTTGAAAGGGAATCGCTACGTTTTTGTTGAGATGTCAGTCGAGGACTAGCTAGGCTATGCGTTTCTCGAAAAAAGATAATAAAATAGTATTTTTGCAACCAGCATCTTTTAATAAAGTAGAGCACTCGTAGGTACTGTTTTCTACACAAAGCAACTTAGAAAATGCAAAAACGAGTCAGATTTAACTAGTAGAAACGTACTGTAGAACGATGAAGAAGTGAGACATTTTCAAATTCAAATTCAAATATATTTATTGCCGACTAAGTGTAGGTACATATGTCTTACTTAAGATTAGGACTTAAAACTTACTCACCTTTTGCAGGTGTTGCAATTTCGAGTTTCGCAATTTCGCAAGTGAGACATTTTCATCTACATTATGACGAATCACTTCATAAACTCAATACCTACTCGTTAAATTTCGACGACCTCTATTACGCAGCGGTTAGCGCATCTGCCTACCAAGGGAGAGGTCCCGTGTTCGAACCTAACTGGAACAAAAAAAATAATCTCGACCAATAAATTTTAAAATTCAATGGTCTCGACAGAATCTTCCAGAGGAGTCAACTGGTTACAGGTGGGAAGTGACCAAAAATCTTGATCTTGATATAGGATGGAGCTTGGCCTTGCTGTCATGGGACACCCATGTTAAAATTGAAATATTGATTTATTGATATTAGGATCAATTCAAATTCAGATCATATTAAAACAAAAAAATATTGTGTAATTTGATACATTACTATCTTAATGATTTAATAGATAATTCATACACATAAATATAGTTAAATTACATAATTGAGTGTCTACTCCAAGCCGGTACTAGATAACAGTCTGTATATAGGAGAAGTCTCCTGTTATATTCACATAACTTATTCACGATTACAATCGGCATACATATGAAGTGAATATATATATATCGACGGTAGAAAGGAAAAACCCTTGAAGCGACATGTTTTGAACTTTACAGGAGAGCCGAAAAACTTTGTCAGATTACGAAAAAAAATCATAACAAATAAGTTTCTGCGCCTAAAGCTAAGAAAAAAAAATAGTTTCTCTAAATTTTAATTACTATTCACAAGTACAACTTGAAAAACGATATGTAAAGGATAAAAGAAAACAAGTGTCGCTTAACTTGTTTTGGATTAAATAAAAGTTGAGGAAAAACCCATTAAGTGCACGAGATACTTCAAAATTTAGTCGTGGAAAAACACAATAAATGCCATTGCCATTTGAGAACACTAACCGGAAAAACCAGTTAACAGTCTAAGAAAACTTTAATATAGCATTGGAAAAACAAATGAAATATCACGTAATTATGTGACACTGAACAAGAAAAACCATTTAAGTGTTTGTCTTTTGCCTAAAAAAATGCAATTATTTAACTCAAGCACCTGCTACTACAGTCCTATTCATAATAAAAATAAACACATTTTATTATTGTTATACCATTTATTAACGAAAAAAATGTTACTTATTGTATATGACCAAGAAAAAACATGCAAAAGAACAATATAACTTACTTTCCGTACCTACAACATAATATATATATAAAAAGTATTTTCAATTAGACATGAAGAAGGCAAAATAACATCAGTTTCTTAAGAATAACAGGTTTACAACATAAAATAACGATGTTCAAATAAAATGGTATAAATCTTTCCGAATTTGTAACTAAACAAAACTTAAACTATCATCTGAAACTTCGAAACAACTAAAAACAATCTTCTGAAATCTTTAAAATTACGATAAAATCCAAAATCAATATTCATCTATATATATAAAAGGAGAAGCTGACTGACTGACTGACTGACTGACATATCAACGCAAGGCCTAAACTATAAGGGTAAGAAACTTGAAATTTTGCACAGGAGTTCCTTTTGTAACGTAGGGGAGCACTAAGAAAGGATTTTTGAAAATTCATCCTCTAAGGGGGTAAAATGGGGGTTCATAGATAGTATGAAACTTTGCCGTTTTTGAAGTTATTCGAATGAAATTTGGTACGAAGGTTCTTCATTGAAAATTATGAAACACGCGTAAAATAGTTTTTTAAAAATCATCCCTTAAGGGGGAAAAAGGGGGGTGCAAACTTAGTATGAAACTTTGCCATTTTTGAAGTTATACGAATGAAATTCAGAATGAAGGTCCTTCATTAAATCTATTGACACACATGTAAAATAGCTTTTCGAAAATCATCCCTTAAGGGGATAAAAGGGGGTGCAATGTTAGTATGAAAGTTAGCCCTGTTTGAAGTTATTCGAATGAAATTCAGCATGAAGGTCCTTCATTGAAAGTCATGAAAGATGTGTAAAGTAGTTTTTCGAAAATCATCCCTTAAGGGGGTAAGAAGGGGTTGCGAAGTTAGTATGAAAGCTCTTTCGCATGCGCTAAAAGTATCCATATCTTATTTGCAAACACTTTAGTCAACTAAAGCCCACGCGGACGTAGTCGCGAGCAACAGCTAGTATAACATAAAGTAACAATGTAATTTATGAAAACAGGATTCTCATTAAACACTGTATTTTGTCTATGGTATCTGAAAGGTCTTTCAAGGAATCGCATTTTTATAAATAAGAATTTTGTAGTATAAATCATCAATCAACGTCACTTTTTAGTTTAAGCAATATCTTCAATGTCCGTTGCATTAAGTGTATCAACTCAAACAATTGAAGAAATGGTCAAATACTCATTATGAAACAGTTTGAGAATGAATGCTCTTTAATTCTGTCGTGCTCGAAGGAACAACGCCAGAAGCATGGAACAGCGTGGTGACGCTGTTCTTCAAGAAATGGGATGACACTCTGTTGAAAAACTAAGTACCGACCCATCTCGCTTCTGAGCCATGTTTATAAGCTGTTTTCAACGGTCCTGACGAATCGTTCCAAACGCAGGTTTAATGACTTCCAGCCTCCGGATCAAGCCGGTTTCCGAAACTATAGTACCATAGACCACATTCACACGCTGCGGCAAATTATACAGAAAACTGAGTAGTATAATTTGCCATTATGCTTAGTGTTTGTGGACTATGAAAAAGCCTTCGATTCGATCGAGAAATGGGTGCTCGAGTCTCTCCAGCGTTGCCATTGACTATCGGTATTGCTGAAGTGTTTGTCCCACAACGCCACCATGTCAGTCCGAGTACAGGAGCAAGTCGGAGGCAATTCCATTGGAAAGGGGCGTGAGACAGGGAGATTTCATATCTCCGAAACTGTTCACGAAAGGACTGGAAGATGTCTTCCAGCTTCTGGAATGGCAGGAACGCGGCATCAATATCAATGGCGAGTACATCAGTCACCTTTGATTTGCCGACGATATAGTAGTCATGACAGAGGTGCTGGAGGACCTCGGCATAATGCTCGAAGACCTCAGTCGAGTCTCCCAACGGGTGGGCCTTATAATGAACATGGACAAAACGAAGGTTATGTCGAACGTCCGTGTTGTGCCCACCCAAATAACAGTGGGGAACTCGACTCTCATAGGTGTAGACGAATACGTCTACTTAGGCCATACAATCCAACTAGGCCGGTCCAACTTTGTGAATGAGGTCAATCGTCGAATCCCGGCTGGGCAGTATTCGGGAAACTTAGAAAAGTATTTTCCTCCAATATACCTCAATAACTCAAAACCAAATTATACAACCAGAGTGTGTTACTACCAGTGATGACTTATGGCACTGAAACGTGGTGTTTCACTTTAGGCCTCACAAAAAAGCTCAAAGTCACGCAACGAGCTATGGAAAAGGCTATGCTCGGAATTTCTCTACGAAACCGAATTAGAAATGATGACGTCCACAGACAAACGAAAGTCGTCGGCATAGCCCACCGTATGAGTAAGTTGAGGTGGCAGTGGGCGGGGTATATAGCACGCAAAACTGATGGACAATGGGACCGAAAAGTTCTTGAACAGAGACCACACATCGGCAAGCGTAGCGTAGGACGACCAGCCACAAGTTGGACAGACGATCTCATCCAAGTGGCAGGAAGACGCTGGATTCAGCTTTCAACCGGTCGTTTTGGAAATGCATGGAAAAGGCCTATGTCCAGCAGTGGACTTTTTGTGGCTGAATGATGATGATTGGGAATGACACGTTTGTGTCATTCCCACGTCATTCTGTGACGTTTGTCACAGAGCTTCTTTGAATCATCATATTTTGATTCAGTTATTGGCAAGTCTCTCTTGAGGTAGCATCTTCAACATCAGCTTCTAAATGTATTTCATCCAAAGAGTTATTTGATGGAGCTTCACTGTTAAATGTGATATGTCTTAAGCGGTCCATTGTGAAACTGCAAAAGAAGAACATACTTGAGAACTAAGAAATGATCGTACTTTCGGGGGTCATACTAATCTAACTTAACCACTGATCGCTAACAAAATAAAAAAAAACTTTCTTACTTATAAAACTCATTAAAAATCCAATAAATAATGTTTTGAAGATACATTACAACACATGAATCGAAATAACATCACTAGAGAGAGAACAACGCTAAATACTTACGTGGGAATCGACGATCACACGTCTGGAGCGCAATGTGAAGTACCCCTACGCCAGTTCACAATTGAATGAAGTGACATGCCACCTGTCAGATCTATTTATGTCGCGACACTTGCATAAACTCCGTCCAGAAATCGTTAGTTTACGCGACAACCAAATGTTTAGCTAAGAAACTTAAATCCCATCTAGATGATAAATTTGTAGTTTAACCGACAGCGCAGCATATTTATTGAATGGGTCAAAATAAATGAAGCTACACTTAAAGAAATTGTTAAGCTGTCGTTCATTTAAAAGATTAGTGTGTAATTTTATCAAAATTAAGTTAACCGGCATAGATTGTCTAATTGCCGGTATGGAAAAACAACTTACATCCAGTTGAGTTTGGATAAATATAATGGAAAAATACCTGAAGTCTATTCTTCAACCAATACGTATATGTGGAGAAACGTGTTAAGTGACGTGTGATCTTTGTACGTTGGAATGGAAAAATACGTTAAGTGTTAAACGTAACCCTTTAAGGGCTTAGGAAAAACAATACAAGTGATTTTAGTCAAGTAGTTTGTGAAAACCAAAACGCTTTAATAGCCAAAGGTACAATAAATGTGTTACTTTAAGCGGAATATAAGAAAAATCGACTAGTTTTTTGGCAACCGGTAAGCGGTAACCGGTAACCTGGCAAACTTGGTAACCGGCACCAACTGTTTAACCTCTTCAGTCCTGACCTTGAAAATAACAAATAACTATTGTTATTTTGTCGACACGGGACTGAGGAGGTTAATGTGCTTTGCGAAGCACGGAACCACTTGGAAAAATTCCACTAGCGTTAGTCATTGAACGGTCACCTCATCCATGCACTGAACGCCCCCTATGTTGTTTAACCTTCGTGATAGTTTTAAGATCACGCAGGCAGCCGGGGCTACGAGCGATTTACTGCATAAACGTAACTGAAGAAATAATATCAGACTAAAAAAAAAATCATAACGCGTTAAAAACCAGCATGTCATGAAGGCTACATAAAATAAAAAAATATAGAATCATTTGCGTTTCAAAACGATTATAGTGCTCTTCTAGTGGGTCCCTTCCATGGCCACGTGGCCGAGGCATGTTTTCTTACCGAAAAACGCGTGGAAGTACCTACTCAGCGTAATCTTATCAGCGTAGATTAAGGCAAGCCAGATAAATAGTCACGGGCAAAGAGCGCAAGATTGTTATCGCCTTAGGATCTGTCTGTAGGTGAATCCGTGGATGACCGCACATCATTAATTCTTTGAAATTGTGAAAGCGGTTGAGGAACATTGGAGACTAGCAAAGGAGTAGATGGGTCAGTGTGAAAGTATCTAAGTGGCTTATCTAAGTGGTAAGAAGTGGCTTATGCCCTACAGCGGGCTCTGTTTATGGGCTGATTAGATAAATAGATAACAGCAGGCAGTTTTGTTTGGTAGTTATGCAATTTGACTATCGCTTCAGCACTTAAAATTGCCAATCGGCGGTTGGTGTGCGTGGTAACTAATCCTAAATGTTCTTTCTGAAAGTAGGCCTGTGTCTTGCAGTGGGACGTATATAGACTAAATAAAAAAATCAGCCAAATGCAAGTCGGCCTCTTACACGAAGGGTTCCGTATCATTATACAGGGTGGCCCAAAAATGACACGTCACAGTAACACCCGAGGTAGACCTGCCCAAAAGGCATGGAACCAACAATACATGACCTCAGTAAAAGTTGCACGGTTTTTGAGATTTATGACCAATTTAAACTTGTTCTAAATTTTCACTTTTTTTAACAAGTTTAGTGCTAGTATTAAGTTAGATGAATGAATATGAATGGTTATTCATTCATTCATATTAATAGATAGCCCTCGTTTTTGTATTTTTATTATATGTACTCGTTCACGAACCTACTAACTTAGCGTAAGTGCTAGCATAGCACTAAAGTAATTAAAAAAAGTGAAAATTTAGAATAAGTTTAAATGGGCCATATCTCGAAAACCGTGCAACTTTTACTGAGGTCATGTTAGGTTGGTTCGACGCCTCTTGAGCAGGTCTTCCTCCAGTGTCACTGTGACGTGTCATTTTTGGGACACGCTGTATATAAAAAAATGCAATTAATTACGTCTGTTTTATGGGAGCTTTCCTTAAATATTTGTTTTATTTTAATTTAATTAAAAAGTCAGTCAATCCCTGGCATGTATGTTAATTATGTAGTTTTAAAGTCAATAATATAACTCGATAATCTGCGGATATTTCAAGCCTCTACCTGTTGCCGTTATCAATATCGAGCAAAAACGAGCTAAAAAATCACGTTGGTTGTATGGTAGCTTCCAATTTATTTTATTCTAGTATTTAGTATTTGTCGATAAAGGGGTAACAGAAATACACCATCCGTGAAAATTTCAACTGTCTATCACGGTTCATGAGATATAGCCTGGTGACAGGCGGACGGACGGACGGACAGCAGAGTCTCAATAATAGGGTCCGTTTTACCCTTTGGTTACGGAACCTTAAAAACACTTTGACCGACTGACTGTTTGACTGCTGTTTACATACGTTAACAGATTGTTAGTGTATGAGAAACAGGGGTAAGCGACTGAGAGTAGGTACTTCCGAGCACTTACTGGCAAGTTCGAATATTTACATTTTTTTATTTTATTTTAATAATTCGATTTCTATTGTGGTATTGGTATTATGGTAAGTGTGTCAAAATTATCAATTTATTTTTGTTATTTGTACAAATTGAAAGCTAGCACAAGATTGGTTAAACAAAAGAAATAAAAATAAATTGAAATTTTGGGTTTTGCACAATTTTCACGTTTTGCGTTACTTCAATATCACCTTAATTATTCTCTTTCATCTTATACAACAGCCTATATTGATTCTATGCTGTTCTTATTGACCTGTTGGAGATAATATCACGAAATTAATCAATAAATATCACGAAGTTTACGCCAACCGAATACGATTGATAATACCGATAGAGTAGGTACGTAACCGCTACAGATGGTCTGGTTGTAAACTATAACACCACAGAACGGCCAGTTTTACAACAATACGTATATAGAGTCACTACAAGCATGAAAATACCTAGTCCCCGTCAATTTTTCAAGTTTTATTCTAAGATAATCAAATTGGCTTTTTTTTTAAATTTCCTCTTTATTTCGAATATAATGATATGCTCGCTTTATGCTGCTCGATATGCTGATATGAATCGCTCGTAGCCTGGGCTGTCTGAGTGATCTTAAACGATCGCTGAGGTTAAGCAACATAATAGTCCATGGAAATCGTACCATAAAAGGGGTCTTCACTTGCATCAAAGCGGGTAGTTCTGATTTTTTTATATGTTGTATGTAATGAGGTGGTAATGACAAATATAATTTTTCGACCTCGAAATCCCTCCGGAACATTGTAAAATTCATGAAAAACCTTTAAATTTTGATAATTTTTCCGTTTTTGCCATTTTTTACGGCCAAGGCCCTGTTTTACGGTAGAAGTCACAAAACTTCTTTTAAAGTAGACTAAATTTGCAACAAAATGAGAATAGTTGGGTCTCTATAAACTGAACAGTTTCAAAGATACAGCTGTTCAAATGTTTGCAAAATTTCTTAAATAATACAATTTAGAGTTTAGGGTGTCTGTCAAAAATAATTTTCTACTAAAGGTGTACTTTTTATTAGTTTTATTTAGAGTAGGTATAGGGTATATAATTACCCATACATACCCTACACATAGATTTATTGGTCATGCTTTGTGTTTTGTCACAAATGGAGGGGACCACACCCCTTCAACAAATAGACCAAAGAACAATATTATATTTGATTTGCCAATCTGTTCCTTCACGCCTTCAGTGATTGTGATACAACAACAGCACTTTTTGGCCAAGGAAAAATGAAATTTTCATCAACACTGAAAAAACAGCCGCGCTTCGAAGAAAATGGTGTAGATTTTCTAAGCCCCAATGCCACACCTGAGCAGTTCACCAAAGCAGGAGAGAACTTTCTCGTTTCACTGTATGGAGGCAATAGTGAATTTCAAAATCTCAACGACCTTCGCTTCCAAATGTTTACAAGGTCGGCGGCTAAGACCAACATGAACCTCGCCAGGTTGCCTCCAATCAGCGATGCTGCAAGATTTCACTCTCTGCTAATATACCATCAGGTGAAAATATTAAATTTTTGACAATAATAAACCAACGATATTATTCATAATGGTGAGCTGGTCGATGACGAAATGCTACCGAAGCAAGCTCCCAAAAGGTGTACTGTCGATTTAGAGGATCAGCCTGGTCCATCAAAGATGTACAAGAAAAGCTAATAAAACTCCTGTGACGACCTCAACTTCAACCGCCACATGCAAAGATAATATGTAACACAGTCTTTAAATTTTTATACTCTAATTATTTCTTTTTATAAATTATAATGCTTATTTCATAAGTCATGTTTACTTACCCCAGCAACTTTAAACAGCTGTAGCTAGGGAACTATCAGATCTTAATAGACCAAATTGGTCTCGTTTTGTTGAAAAATTGGTCTTCTTTAATAACGTATATGAATTTATGCCGTGAAATAGATCAATAATTGACCACATTGACGAGAACTTGTAAACATTCCGAAAAAAATTTTTTTGGCAATTTTGCAAAGCTTTGAGCAGCTGTATCTTTGAAACTATTCATTTTATCGAGACCCAACTTTTCTCATTTTGTTGCAAATTTTGTCCACTTTAAAAGAATTCTTTGTGACTTCTACCGTGAAACAGATCCTTGGTGGTAAAAAATGGCAAAAACTGAAAAATTATCAAAAATTTAATGGTTTTTCATGAATTTTACAATTTCAGGCTTTCGAGGTCGAAAAATTATATTTGTCATAACCACCTCATTACATGCAACATATAAAAAAATCAGAACTACCCCATTTGATGCAAGCCAAAATGTACCAATTCCATGTGCTATAAGGCGCGTTCAGTCCATGGATCACTGTCTATGACTAACGCTAGTGGTATTTTTCCGAGCGGTTCCGTGCTTCGCAAGGCACATTAAGCAGTTGGTGCCGGCTGCCGTCGGCTGCTGTAGTCGTCAAGCCAAAATCATAGGCCTTAGGGCGGCTTGAAGACTTCTGACAGTAAGACCAGCCACTATTCTTACAAGCCTCCACCAATCCGGACTTGGTCCCCGTGCTGGAGTATGGCCACTCGGTGGGGACATAAGGTGGGGTTGATGATGATGATATAGAGTTACTACAAGCATGAAAATACCTAGTCCCCGTCAATTTTTCAAGTTTTATTCTACGACTAGCTGTTGCCCGTGACTTTGTCCGCGTGGGCTTTAGTTCAAAAAAATGTTTACCAATAAGTCACGGATACTTTTAGCGCATGTGAAATAATTAAAACAAAAAAATTGTGTGCTCATTAACATTCATAATATGAATATTATCTATAACATAATTTACATTTTATTGAAATAATTTTGAAAATCAGAGAACTATCATACTAACGTTTCACCCCCTTTTACCCCCTTAAGGAATGATAATCAAAAATATTTTATTCGAGTTTCATGACTTTCAATGAAGAACATACTGGATTTCATTCGAATAACTTCAATAACGGCAAACGTTCATACTAACTTTGCACCCCCGTTCTAGCCCCGTAGGGGGTGAATTTGCAAAAATCCTTTCTTAGTGCCCCCCCTTATAGTTCAGACCCTGCGCTGATATGTCAGTAAATAAGTTAGTCTACTTCTCCCTTCTAAATTTGTACCCCTTTATTTTAGAAGGGACGTAAACCCCCTTAGGGATTGAATTAAAAAAAAGGTGTCGGGATAATTATTATTAGGAACTTATAAACCAAATACAACATTTTATTTTAAAAAACCTTGAGAAAACTTTCACACTTACTTTGCACCCCCTTTCCCCCTAAGGGATGATTTTCAGAAAAATATTTTACACGTGTTTCATGACTTTCAATGAAGACCCATCATACTGAGTTTCATTCAAATAATTTCAAATTTCATACTAACTTTGCACACCCTTTTTACCCCCTTAGTGTGTGAATTCACAAAAAGGGATATCAGATATAATCATCATTAGAATCTTATAATCCAAATACCACTTTTTATTAACATAACTTTGAAAATCAGAGAACTTTCATACTAACTTTGCACCCCCCTTTTACCCCCTTAAGGAATGATTTTTGGATAAATATTTTACACGTGTTTCATGACTTTCAATGAAGACTCTTCATACAGAGTTTCATTCAAATAACTTTAAGTTTCATACTAACTTTGCACCCCCTTTTTACCCCCTTAGTGGGTGAATTCACAAAAAGGGATATCAGAAATAATCATAATTAGAAACTTATAATCCAAATACCACTTTTTATTGCGATAACTTTGAAAATCAGAGAACTTTCATACTAACTTTGCACCCCTCTTTTACCCCCTTTAGGGATGATTTTCAGAAAAATATTTTGCACGTGTTTCATGACTTTCAATGAAGAACCTTCATACTGAGTTTCATTCAAATAATTTCAAAAACGGCAAAGTTTCATACTAACTTTGCACCCCCATTTTACCCCCTTAGGGGATGAATTTTCAAAAATCCTTTCTTAGTGCTCCCTTACATTATAAAAAAAAACCCTACGCAAAATTTCAAGTTTCTAACCCTTATAGTTTTGGCCCTGCGTTGATATGTCAGTCAGTCAGTCAGTCAGCTTCTCGTTTCATATATATAGAAGATAATCAAATTGTTTTTTTTTTCAATTTCCTCTTTATTTCAAATATAATGATATGCAAGACAAGCCACCAAAGACGCGGGCTCTATCTCTACTCACCACGATTAAGCTTAAACCAAATCAGGGTTCATAGCAAAACCTGGCTAATCCTCCTTTACCCACCATTTTAAATTCGAAGAAAATTATATGTATTAAATTGCATATTTATCTTACTCTATAGGACAACAATAAACATATTTATAATTTGCATACACTAAAAATTTCTTACTATATTATGAAAAATATAAATATGAAAAAAACTCAAAGAGAAGTTTTTTACACAACCCATTGATTGGGGTGTCTCCGGAATTACGCTTATTATTACGCCTAATTTATTTAGTTAACCATGTATAGTTCTTATAACATTAAGAACTTACAAAGCCCAGGGCTTACATTACCTTCTGTAAACAGATATTTTTATTACATCGACGTCTCAAATATTTGATACGTTTATACGTGTGGCCATAAAAAGATAATAGAATCATAAGAAACACTTTACTGTAAGAACTAGGGACTCTTTTTCAATGTCAACTAAAAGACGGTATCGACATGAATATCTTGAATTAAAAAACTTCGTAAACAGTTTATTTAAATAAAACACAATAAAAAAGCTTAAAGAGATACCTGTCTTCCTGTTTTCATGCAGACGTTTTAATTCCACTTACTTATTGAAATACTGGATTTCACTTTTTTAAAGCAAATATCGTAATAGTTTTAATACCTACCTTCAAGTGAAATTGACATACATAGGTATAGGTCAGTAATTGCATTCATTAAGAAGAAATTGGACTGTATTACATTGAACAGTAACGGTAACGACACGATATCTTGTTACATACCTTTAACGGGAAAGGTCTTAAAGAATCTAGCGCCGAAAGCTGATCTTCCAGAATTTGCTGTAAATCATGGATTATTAAACTCTACATACACTTTCTTATACTTATTACATATTACTAAAAATACAGGCATGCAGAAGAACACTATAAATACATGCAAGTGACGATATTAATACGGGAAATGGGACGTACTACCTGCCCCTTACATTACCCTGAAGTTGCGGTTATTGTCCAATTTTATGTAAAACGGTCAAGTACAAACATTAGAGATAACGAAGCTAGAATTATAGAGGATGAAACCTTTTTACACATATTTATTTATGTTTTATACCTCCTTCCTGAAATATTTTGTGACATTTTTGATTGCATGTTTCCTGAAATATTTTACTTTTATAAGAAGGTACTTTTTTCATTTTTTTTTTTATTTATAGCTACAGTTTGCATCCTTGTGAATTACGACTGCAGACTTAGTACATAAATAAATCTTTAATCAAAAGTAAGCAAATAGCAGCTTTTGATAAATGTACAATTATAATAATAATAACAACATCAACACCACACAGTCACAATTAGCCATAAACAATTTTGTTACCATTTTTAAGTCTATGGCGCTCACGCTTACCTCGCACATGGGGCATTTCACGTAAAGCGAATAGCGGAAAAAGTGAATTTCAGAAATTTGTACACATTCGGTTTATTAGTTATTTTTTTTTGTATAATGTTCATTTGCCAAGTTGTGGGCTTCGAAAGAATGGACGTTATTGAAATTCGTATTTTTTAAAAATAGTTTATCGAATTAAACAAATTTATTTTAATATATGGTGAGTCAAATAGAAAATTTACTGTTCTTTTTAAATAAAAATAAAACTGGATTTTTTCATATTATTTATGTACGAAACCGGAAGTAAACTTTTCAAATTAGAATTTTAATAACTTAAACCATTTTTTTATTTTTTTTTGTATTCCAAAATATAGCCTAAAGTACATTTATAATACTCCAAAAGTTTCAAAATGGAATCTGCAATAATTTAAGAGATACATGAATCAAGGTACATACGTGTCACACTGAGCGTCGTACCCTAGCTTCCTTAGGTCGGCTGGTTTGCGCGATATCACACTAAAACGCTGCAATATTTATATTGACTATCCTATTTAAGAGTATTTTAACTGTAACAATGCTGTGGGGTAATTATTATTTAAATTAAATTTTGTATTTATTGAACAAAAGTATTACAAGGAAGCAGTGAAGCAAGAAGTGATAAGTAATAAAATACGACTGCTAGCGCCATCTCCTAAGAGAAGTATTAAAATAGAAGATACCTTTTTGACTGCGCGGCCATGTTCCGTTTTCAAAAAGTGCTTGTATGAGGATTTGGTAAAAAAATTGTCAAAACTGAATTTTCACTTTTTCGCTTTTGAATTGGCTTTTGACAATTTTAATTCAATTTTACCATTCAGTGTTGACAAATTTTGACAAAATCCTGACGTAAGCACTTTTTGAAAACATCGTTTCATAAAACATTCCCTTGGAGAGTGGGAGTAGCGGTAATAACCAGCAAGCGTGAGGTAAACGTGAGCGGTTTGCGCAGCACTGATTTACCCTTCTGTGTTTTCTTTGCGCGGTCCGGCGTAGTGGCGAATATAATGTTTATTGATAGTCGTGCGACGGTGTTATTCGGACGCGCTCTTTTATTGTTTCTTCTAAGACTACGAAAATTCGCCGATTGAAAGAGTGCACGTAAATTTATTAGATATTTTTGTTATATTTATTTTGTGCTTTGTTGAGTGACTTAAAAATGAAAAATAACATGGTTTTTCATGTTAATTTACGGAATTGGTAAGGGTTTTTTTTTTTGCTAACTGAAACTTTAGCTGAAATTGGTAAATATATCAAACCAGCAGTGCCCGCGACCAAGTTCGCGTGATAAACGGATGGGCCTATAGCCTATGTCTATGTATGTTTTAAATACTGGTGAAAAGATTTTTGAAATCGGTAGAGTAATTTTGGAGATTACCTCTAACACTCACAAACGTACAAACTTTTCCTTTTTATAACATTAATTTAGATTAGTGTAGATGTAGATAATAATAATACTATTGGCCTTCTTTTGTGTTCTTTTTTTCTTTTTGTTTGATTTGTTTTCTTTTTTAAATAGTTCAAAATGAAAGAAAATGACTAACAAAAAAATATATTATGTCATGCACCCAGAAGTACGTCTTGTAGTAACATCTCACTTGCTACGATCCTGACAAATTTCTTTTGCTTGATCAATATTTATTAGTCGGTGCAGGCACGTACCTACACGGATTTAAGGTACTTTTTATCTTGCCCTTTTCTAAGACATCTTCTATGTGGTCGAAGTATATATCTATCAAGCAACCTATTTCTCTAAGATAGGTAAGTAAAGTGACTACTCAGATGTTGTTGGTAGAGTAAGAATCTGATTGTTAACTTCATAAATCTATACTTAAATGATTTATTCAGTGACAGCTCTTACATTGGATAGAAGAGACCGCTCAGTCCTGAGACATACGAGTATTTTTACATGGAGTATGTCACAGCCTACTATCCTCTGATTTAAGTTGGTTTAATGTAAGGAAAAAAATCAGTAAGTGCAAAGTCAGCTAAAAATAAATGTGGAGTTTCTTTGCTGGCATAATTCGCATCTCCGTATAATTAAGACATTGTGAACCTAACAGCGTAAATGGTAATTAAGTAAACATATTAATGTTTAACGCACACCTGTAAAGATCTGCGTCATCATCAACCCATTTTGTCCCCACCAAGGGGCACGGGTCTCTTCCCTGAGGAAGGTATAGGCCATACTCCACCACGGGGGCCAAGTCCGGATTGGTGGACGCTTGTAAGACTAGTGGCTGGCCTTACTGTCAGAAGTTCTCAAGCCGCCCTAAGGCCTCTGACTTGGCTTAACGACTGCCATCTATCGACGGCAGCCAGCACCAACTGCTTAACATGCCTTGCGAAGCACGGAACCGCTCGGAAAAATGCCACTAGCGTTAGTCGTAGACGGCGACCTATCCATGGAATGAACGCGCCGTATGTTGCTTAACCTTAGTGATCGTTTAAGATCACTCAGGCAGCCCAGGCTACGAGCGATTCATTCGAGCGAAAGGTCTGTGTACTTTGACATTAAGTTCTGGTTTTGTCACTACTTTCCCTCAGGGTGTACGGAATGGAAATTAATGTATATGTACACAACACGTATCAGTATACGTATTCAGATTGCCAGGGTAAAGGTCGTTGTGTTATCAATGTACGAGGCAGCAAAGATTACTATAGGGATGTTGAACAATACAAATTATTTTGGTTTTTGTTCAAACAAATTTTGTTCAAATTTTGTTCAAACAGGTTTTCAGTTTTTTATATATTAATAGGGTTTTATTGAATTTGCGCTTCACGCGTAATACGACAGTGGCCTTTGGCATTCAATAAATCGTTGTTCATATTATGTAGAATAATGTCCATTCTATTAACAAATACATAAATAGTGTTAAACAGTAACAATCCAAAGGAAAACACTGATTTTTTTAATTATTATTTTACAAAAAATTTGCAAAAGTAGGCGTCATTAACAAACTCTAGTTTGTATTACTCTGTTTCAGGAAATTCACATTTCAGAAGACTGTATACACAACGTATTAATAAAAAACATGAAACCGGAGTACAAATTTATTTATTGATTATATTAAATCTATATATTTCAAATGCGATTGAGACATACATTATTTATTTATATTTTTCAAACTATCTTGAATTCGGTGAGATCCTTATATAAAAACTAAACAATTCTAAGTGAGAGTTTCATACAGTTGCTTTCTGGAAGTGTTTTAATTTAACAATAGTTACTGAAAAATCCGATTTGTAGTTTTGCGTCATTTCAATAGCACTACGTGGGTAGTAGGTAGGTATATGTAATACCTACTTATATCTCGAGGATTGCTCAGAAAAACGCGGTACACCGATAATGATCTAATTATGTTAGCAATTCTGAATAATGTGTCAAAAGATTGTAACGCAATGCGTCAGACTGCTGCTGATGAGCACATAAAGATGAAGGATATAATGTGTATGTCTGTGAAACAAATAAAACAGAACACAAAATGTAGAATAAGAAAACCGTTTCTTTCATTCGATCCTTAGCGAATAACCGACCAAACCTTAGTGAGAAGTTGATGTCGATCATAAAGCTATAAAAATCTAGAAAATCCATCCAATCACTAATTTAAAAGAGGCACCAACTCTCTACGCAACGCACTGCGCAAATAAATCAATACCACGTGCTCTCTAATAAGCTTTGTCTAAATCTTAACCCAACTTCTTAAATTCATACCACTCTGCTTGAGAGTCATTAATATCCTGTCTAATCTATAGTCACTGTTATATCTAAAAAAAAAAGAATGAAAAAGGCTTAAAAGAAAAAGCGACTATGCAAAAATTATCCAGCTGAGTAAGCGACAAAAACCACGTGTTCACAAAATAATCAAGTCAGGCGTTTGGAAGAAAACGTGTTCGCTAACAAGATTTGGCTAACCTTTAGCAAACTCATTGCAATCCTCGTCAAGGTAAAGTCTCTAATTACCTACTTACACGTACAGCGTTTGTGTTTATGTAAATCAGTACTTAGACACGTCACCACAGCAGTCGACGAAAATGACTGATGCTAATTGTTCCTGTCAAATATTTTAATAAGAAAATAAAACGTCTTCTAATAAAAATGAGCTAAAACTTGTTTCAGGCACTCTTCGAGCAATGAGCTCTAAGCAAAGCATTTATGTTGAAATGCATGGCAACCTTCGTTATTAAGTGAGAACATGTTTTGAAAAATGTTTGTGCTATAATAATAAAAAATCGTTTATTTCAGGCTTTGCCCATATAAAAGTTAGTACATTTAGATTAATAATGATATCACAAGTTAGTATTAGGTACTTAAAACTAAATTAGAACATAATTAAGCACTTATATGGCGGGGCTGGGGGCCACAACGTGCAACCCCACCCAGTGCCTCAGTATAGGACCGTCTACACGGCCGGCAATGATCTTCAGGGGGACACTGGTGCTGCCCCGCACTCTACGCATTAAGGATGCCACTCTATTACGCATTATGGCGTGGAAGCCATCCGTTCGAGTTTCTGCGAACATTCCCGACGCACTACAAAAACGTTGCAGCCCCAGTAGCACCCTAAAGCCATTGTTATATTGGACGCGCAGGGCGCTGTAGGCCTTCTGCGTATACTTGACCCACAGGCTGCTTGTGTAAAAAGATTGGCAATATGCCTTAAATAACGTAATGTTTGCTTCTCGGGAGCATCGAGCAAACCTGCGGGCCAGCATATTACAACGAACCGCCAGCGCCCTGCGTTCCCTCTCTATGTCTAAATCATCAGACAGGTCCTCCGTGACCCAGTGGCCCAGATATTTATACTCCGTAACTCTCCTTAGCGGTGCACTATACAGAGCTGAAACATGCTTCGAAAATGCTCTAAAATAGTATTCATCATCAACCCTGTTATGTCCCCACCGAGGGGAACGGGTCCCTTCCATGAGGAAGGTATGAGTGAGTAATCCTAAACAATCACTAAGGTTAAGCAACATACGGCGTGTTCAGTCCATGGATGGGCCACCGTCTATGACTAACACTAGTGCCATTTTTCCGAGCAATTCCGTGCTTCGCAAGGCACATTAAGCAGTTGGTGCCGGCTGCCGTCGATAGATGGCAGTCCTTATGCCAAGTCAAAATAGTATTGATATAGATCAATACTGTTGTAGACGATTTTTATAAATAAGATGATTTTTCATGACCGGTTTAACACTGACCGGTTTTACCTCGCTTTTTTGCTTTCCAGTTATAAGCGAAAACATGTTTTTATCTTAAAAATTGTTCAATAAATAAGTTCAACATCATAGGCCTTAGCGTCTTAAGCAGTGCCTAACACTTGACACTTTTTCGAGTGACTAAAAAGTCCGATTCGGAAGCGGCAGGCCCTACTGCATGTAGGATAATAAAGTCCAGAGTCGGGCTAGTACGGAAAAGTAATAAATAAGTTAATAAGTGAAGGCCCTCTTTTACAGTGTTCAAATAACGTTCCAGTTAAGCTATCCGCAACCAGGGTTGCCGTTTGTTCTAAATTTAAAGAAATTTTCCTATATTGCGTGTGTTTGTTTATGGCTTCAAATTTAGAACAAACGGCAGCCCTGGATGCGGATAGCTTATCCGGAACTTTATCTGCAGATTGTGAAACAGACCCTATGTGTAATAAATTACATTTATAACATATTTGCTCGTAAAGTGGTTGTAATTACACCAATTTCAATATCGTAATGTATCTCATTACGTACTTGTGCGATAATGTAATGTAAAAGGCACGTGTTTTTTTTAAATAAAGTTTTAAGATACATCGTCTAAAATGAACGATACTTTTAAAAATCTTAGCAAAGAGGTTTTATGTCAAGAAAGTGGTCAATATTTTATGAATAAAATTAACTTTGGGAAATAAAATATAACAAATAAACATTTAATTCTTTAATTTAATTAATTTTGACAATAAATTACAACCATTTATCTGTAACAAAAACACAAAAATATTAATTTACTTTATTAGTAATACTGGCTGTTTTTGTACCTTTGCCTAAAAAAAAAAGTTGATGCGCGCGCATCGCTTATTTGTGGACAAGTAAAAATAAATCTGTGCGCTTTTTCTTTTCGCTGTATTGTTTTTATTTGAAAATGTCGTCAAGTAGTGATGAATTTATTAATTTGACACCGCCACAAGTCTTAAACGCGGCGAAAAAGGTTACTCTAAGGCTCTTGCCTGAAAAATCAACCGATAGATACTTACAAGCCTATCAAAATTTCATCTTATGGAAAACAAGCCAAAATGCAAATTCATTTTCAGAAAATGTGTTTTTAGCCTATTTCATGGAACTTTCTCATAAATATAAGTCAAGCTCATTGTGGTGCTACTATTCAATGCTAAAAAGCACTATGAAAACAAACCATGGTATTGATATCAAGTCATACTCCAACTTGCTAGCATTTCTAAAAAGACGCTCAGATGGCCATATGAGTAAAAAGTCGAAAGTATTTTCGGCTGACAATATCAAGACGTTCCTAAAAGAAGCTCCGGATTGCCGATATTTAGCAACAAAGGTCAGTTGAAACTAAATAATTGTGATTAATTTCTTTCACTTTCGTATTTCTTTACTATATAGTTGTTTATACGTTATTTTTATCTCTTTTCAGGTTGCATTAATATTCGGTATAAATGGTGCATGTAGACGTCAAGAGTTGGCAAACATCACAACTAATGATATCGAGAACCATGGGCGAGTTCTTCTTGTCCAGGTTAAAAACACAAGAAATAAAATTCCAAGGTCGTTCACAATACAGGGCCCTTTTTACGACGTAGTGAAGAAATACGAAGCGCTTCGTTCAACAAAAGCTAATTCCAACAGATTTTTTCAAAATTACCAAAATGGAAAATGCACTAAGCAACCCATTGGCATTAATGGCATTGGAGCAATGCCGAAAGAAATTGCCACTTTCTTAATTTGCCTGAAGCTCATGAATACACAGGGCACAGTTTCAGAAGGTCCTCGGCTACATTGCTCGCCGATTCAGGTGCGGACTTATTAACACTAAAACGCCACGGAGGGTGGCGGTCGAGCAGTGTAGCCGAGGGATACATAGATGACTCGATAAGAAATAAAGAAGAAATTAGCTCTCGCATTACAAGGAACATACATTTGGAGTCAAGTGTTGACTTTCAACCATCTACGAGCACACACGCGTACATTCCACCATCGTCGCCGCAGCCGCAACCGCCTCCGCCGCCGCCACTGACGACTGCAGAACTCTGTGGTCTCGTTTCTCTTACTTTCACTCAAGAGAGTGAGAGAGAAACTGGGGAAATTGTAACTAATAATAATAACTTGACAAGATTAAAAGTGCCAACTGGCAACGTAACAATCACTTTTAAAAAATGTTCAAATTTTTATAACTGCTTTAACAATTAATTAAAGATTTATTCGTTTAAAAAAGTCAGAGTTTTATTAATTTCCTCGTAAATATGTTATAAAACGTCGTATGACATACGTGCGCTTTGAAAATTATAGCCTCTGCTTCCTTATAGCCCTCGCCGATGGCTCAGGCTAGTAATATCGCCTCGGCTGTAATTTTCAACTTACCGCACTTATATCATAATGTACTATTACATCTCTCATATTCGGTAAGTAGGTCCTTATTACCCCCAAATGGGGATTGTAGGTGACCAATTAGCGCTCTAGGGTAATAATGTAGCTAGAAAAGCCCTAGGACGGTAACTAATTAAAAAAGAACGTCTTCACTCTTTCAAAAAATTCGTGTACATCTAACCATCATACTGGCAATAGAAATCATGCATTCAGCCCAATGACAAAAGTGGTCGCTTCGCTATTCAGCCTTGTTTTCATATGAGTATAATAGTCATTAATTTTAATATCGAACGGCGAAGCTCAATTTCGTTCTTAAAAAAAATAATTAAAAAAAAGATGAAAAAAGGCGGGAATAGAAAACTTTTATTTTAAATATAATATAATATTGTTTGTTTTCGGGAATTTTTTTTATAATTACCTACGTGCTAATTAGGAAAAAAACATGAGTTTTGGAAGTGATAAAGATATAAGCTGCATTCCCGATTCAATGAAAATGGAAGCTGAAGCAGCAATTAACAATATTTTGCCTGAAAGTTCTAAAGAGAGATATTTGAAACCTTACGACGAGTTCATGAAGTGGCGAAAAGAAAAATGAGTAAATGTTTTATTCTTGCAATGTCGGTTTTTTTCTACTTACCTCAGAATCGAGATGGGAGAGGGTGGCAAGATGGGGTACTTAAGCTTTAAAGGTCAATAATATAAGAAAATACGTAGTGAAACAATCATATTTATTTTTTAATTAACAACTACTTATTATTGTTCTAATATTTGGTGTTATTAGGAACTTTTGGTAACACACTTAAGAGAAAAAAAAATTAATAAAAATGTGTTTTGCCCCGTCTTGCCTCATGGTTCTGGTAAGATGGGGTACCCCCCTGAGGTAAGATGGGGTGATGATAATGATCACAGAGAAATATGATTAATTGAGCTTGCAGAACTTGCAGACATGAGTAGCTTCGTCATTGTCATCATCTATTCCTGCGCAGCTATTATGAGCCCATCTCCCATTGGAAATGGAACTTCCTAACAATACATACACGGTGTGTCCTCTGCTTCTCAACATTCATCTTCAAATGATGAGACTCTTCGTTGTTTTGCTGTTTTTGCTGATTGGCTATACTTCTTTGATCTTTTATTTTGAACTTTTGTAGTATTCTTCTTTTATTTTTTTAAATCATCTTTTCTTTTTGCTTCTTTTTTCTCTAGTTTTTTTCTGAACGTAATTTTTTTTCTGAGCAGTGATTTTTAATTGTTGTTTGTATGGAGACGACGTGATAATAGCTGTTTTTCCACAAAAAAAAACTATTTTTTATGGAAAACAAACAAGAACAACATTAGGTATTCTCATTGGGGGCAAGATTACCCCATATTGCCTGCAGATCGAATTATAAGAAAAAAAAACAAGAAAAAGAAAACAGCCAACAATCTTAATCAAAAACAAGGCCTACCTTATTATAGGTTAGTTTAAGCGTCAATCACAGCAACACCTCACCAGCTAACGTTATTTAACAATCCACAGTCACGTGTCAAACCAGAAAAAAATATGATAAGCAATTTGCAGTAAATCACTTTTTTAATTTTTTTTCGACACTGTGCACTAGTGAATCATTAAGCACGGGGCGACTGATAAGTGTCATGGCGGCACCTCGAACGATGAATGAACAAGTGTGGTTGGTCAATTTGAACTGTGAATTTAGTTGAGTACCCCGTCTTACCCGCTACCTCGTCTTACCTCCTTCTCCCCTAAAGCAGAGTAGTTAGCTCGGGTGTAAGCATCAATTGCACCCTCGAACTATAGGCGCCCTCGCTGCGCTCGTGCGCCTTTATATCTCGGGCTGCAATTGATGCCTTACAGCCCTTGGCTACTAATCTACTAAAAACTCAATACTAATAAAGGTCAGTTTTGTGTTTTCACCAAATTAATAAAGCAAATTGCTGAATGTTAAGCTATGACTATGAATCTGAAAGGAAAATATTATATTTGTTTCGTTGCAATAAATAGTAATCATACGTGTGGCCGGTCTCTGAACCCGAGATAATGGAACTAGATCACTTTGCATACTATCGGCCAATTAAAAGCAGTGCACTTAATTGAACGTCATAAATAACAACATCATTGAAAAACAAGAAAAATACATTCACACTTTCAAGGTGGTTCAAAGATATAAAAAGTTAACGACTGATTACGCTTACCTGATCCCTTAGGTTAATGAAGATCAAACAAATGTAGTGTTTGTGCTGTAAATAAGTTGAAATATAAGAGTCTGAAAACACAGTGGTGTCTGTGTTATACGAAAAGTAGAAAATAAGTTTCACTTTTTCGTATTGTCCTGTGGCTAAGCCAAACAGTATGGGACGTTAATCAATTAGGAGCGAATTAATTTGATCAATGAAATTAATTGAACAATATCACTGTTGTACATTTTGTTTTGTGCAATTATAAAAATATCAGCAAAAATATCACTTTAGGTAATAATTATGAGAGAAGGTAAATTATTTTATAGTTAGTAGTCAATGATAAAAACGTTTTTTTTATTATTATTTCAAACAGTAACATTTTGAAATTCTAGTAAGCTGTCATTAAACATTTTAAATTGTAGCACAAATACACGTACCTAAAAACATATAAACATACGTCAAGACACTTACGTGATGTATTTCAAATAATACATGTAATCTGTTCTATTTTTCTGTTTCTAACACAACTCTGAAACTTATCCCTTAAAAATCAAGAGACCGAGTAAAGCAAATACCACCTACACGACTTATTATGATAAATAATAATGAATATATATAGTAGAATAATCTAATCTGCTCTATAAACAGCAGAGCTCTAAAACTCATCCGTTATAATCATCTGTTCATACAGACCGAGTAAACAAAGTACCTACCATTGACCTACACGACCTTTGTCACTCAGTGGTAACAGATCAACAGATTGTTGTCATAAAGGAGCACTATTTAGCCACACCCGCCGATATGATAAATTGCCACCTTTAACCTGAACGAGAATAGTCTTGCAAAGCTACTGATTTTCACTTTATAAATTTTTGGTCCGGATCAACTTACTTGGCTTTTTATCGGACGAGTCCGACCAGGTTTCGCTCCAATTCGCAGAGCTTAATCATGGTGACCAGAGACGGAGCTCGCATCGTCGGTACCTCGTCTCAACTCGTCTCGTTGCGCGGACCAAAAATCTACAACAGTAGTGCTTACGAAAGTTTTAGTTCAAAGATTTTCATTTTTGTTACAGTTAAGATGTTTGCGACGTGAAATTATAAGGGTGCATATAGACTTGAAACATGACGGCAGAGAAGGACGCCCTGTCCTCGCCGCCGGCTGCAAAAACCCTGAAGAAAGTAAAGTTGGTGCCTCCAGATGGTGGGTGGGGGTGGATGGTACTTATCGGTACAGCACTTTCTAATGTAAGTACCGGCATTTTTAATACTGTTTAGTACTGACTGGAAATCAGCGCTGAGGGCTCACTTCCTCAGTACAACGCTGTCAGCCACTTTTAGCGGCAACATAGACACAGCACAAACAATATATACGGTTTTTTTTTGACGTCTGTCGTGTGTTACCATTTATTTCTATCTATCTAATCTCTTTAAACGAGCAATTCTTGTATATATATTTATATATAATCAGAATCTCGGAAACGGCTCCAACGATTTTCATGAAACTTTGTAGGCAGATGCTTTCGGGGGCGTTTAATTGATCTAACTAGGTTGCATTTTTAGAAAACGTTGTTTTATCCGTGTTTTAAGGCAATTGAAATTTTCTATAATAACATACAGAGGTAAATTTTGCTTCTACCTGCTAGGTTGGGATAGTTCTGACAGGAAAACGGGCGACCCGTATCGGGCCGATTTCAAGAGACTTTTTTTGTTCAAAAATTATTATTTTAATCTTAAATTACATATTTCATATTACAAAAAAAGTACCGAGCAAAGCTCGGTCACCCAGGTACTTGTTTATTTAATTATGCCACATTTTATTTAATTTTCTGTGATCTGTCTTCTATATTAATCAGTACCTGGGTGCGGTCACCCTGCTTTGCTCGGTATTTTTTTTGTAATATAAAATATGTAAAATAAAATTAAAATAATCCTTTTCCAACAAAAAAGAACTTGGAAAAAAAACATCATGACTCGAACTGGGTCTCTTGAAATCGGCTCGAAACAGGTCGCCCGTTTTCTCGTCAGGACTATCCCAACCTTGCTGATAGACGCGAAATTTACCTCGGTATGTTATTAAAGCAAATTTCAATTGCCTTAAAACACGGATAAAACTGACACGGATTCTGTGTATATATAAATATATATACAAGAATTGCTCGTTTAAAGAGATTAGTTTTTGTACCGGTCTACGGTAGACTCCTACGAAATACACTTCAAATTTAAGAGCGTAAAAAATAAGTCGATCCGAGTTGACAACTGGTAGGCGAAAAATTCGGATTATCGAATATATTCAATATAAAAATTATCTTTCTATGTAATGGCGTTGCGAAGTAAACATGTCAATGTCATCAATGTTGCGTTGGTGTCACATCATCACAGGTGTAACACAGGTGCCCGTTATGAACTCTAAGGTCTAATGTGTTGAAATGAAAAAGAAGTGTGTGTTGAAATGAAATGAAAAATTCCAAACATTAAATGCTGAACAAACATATGTGGTCGATACAATGTGGAATATCACTATGAGACTACATTTTAGCCGAGCAAGGCCGGGATTTCATATTATCATAAAATATGTTATCTTCGAATCGCTCGTAGCCTGGGCTGCCTAAGTGATCTTAAACGATCACCAAGGTTAAGCAACATACGGCGCGTTAAGTCCATGGATGGGTCACCGTCTATGACTAACGCTAGTGGCGTTTTTCCGAGCGATTCCGTGCTTCGCAAGGCACGTTAAGCAGTTGGTGCCGGCTACCGTCGATAGATGGCAGTCGTTAAGCCAAGTCAGAGGCCTTAGGGCGGCTTGAAAACTTCTGACAGTAAGATCAGCCACTAGTCTTACAAGCCTCCACCAATCCGGACTTGGCCCCCGTGGTGGAGTATGGCCTATACCTTCCTCAGGGAAGAGACCCGTGCCTCTCGGTGGGGACATGATGGGTTGATGATGATGATGATGATGATGATGTTATCTTCCCTTTTTAGGAAGAAGAAGAAGAATCTTTACTCCTAAATAGTCTAACTCTCAATGGGTAAAAAAAAATTGTTTCATGTCAACAAATAAATTGAGTCTTATTAGGATGGTAATATGACGTAATAGGTTGACGTAATACAGTTCGAATATTGTATGTGAAGAAAATCGTAATCGATAATTTCAATTACTTAATACTATTACTACTTTAGAAATATCGATGCGTGACTTTTATTGCGTCTTAGAGAGATCTACATTTCACATTTTAGCGAAATGTTGTTTAATTTTAACCACATCAATATTTTAAAGTCCACAACGTACAGTGTTTTGTTTTCTGTAACAGAGTTGTTTTCTTGCGGAATTAATGCAGAATAAATCGATAGCGTTTTCGACTGTGTTTTCGAGCTTGTTTTGACAGTGTTATCTTATATTGATAAAATATATTTCATAATAATATCAAGGCCAAGCCAAATATTTACCCGCGATCTACATATTTCATGCTTAGCTTACGGCCATTTCCTATATTAAATTTATTCACGTATTATTCTCACCGTGATAGCAATTTTGACTGTTGTTTGCAATCATGCGGACGTAAACAAAATTGAATAAAAAAAATACGGCACGGGGTCACCTGTCAATTGACTTAAATCATGTAGAGGGTCTATTCTGTACATTGACTTAAGATTAATATACATTAAAAGAAACAAAATACACATACAAAAAAGCCGGTCCTGCAGCCGCTGAAAGATTTTTTGCAAAAAATCATAAATAACAAATAATTCAATTGGAGACATAATTGTAAAGTGTAGGTTAATTCAATATTAATAACTATTAATCTATCAAATATGGCATAATATAGGGAACTAACGTTACACAATAACACATCCGCAATTGTTATCGCTAGATTAAAGGTTATTTTTCATATTACCGATCGTATCAGTACATTGTGTGCTATCAATACTTTATTGCCTGTTACCAATGTTAACTACGAGTATATTCATTCATGTTTGCACGTCAATGGCAAAATGTTTTCGGACCCTTCATAAAAATTTGAAGAGATTCAATTTTGGACCAAAGCCTGATTTGAGCTATGACTTTAGATACCAATGACTCTTGTCTTGGGGTACACGAAACCTGAACCTAAATTAACGCTATCATTTTATTTTCAGCAAACACAGAATCAACACTTATTGACCACTTCTTGTTAACCTAAAATGGAAATTAAACCCAAAAAATCGTTTATTTTCTCGTTATGTCACAAACATTATTTTATATCGCAAACTTATCTTTTCATTTACTTTTTTATGGGTGACTCTATCTAAATATTGGTGCTATGCTTAAGTTGCGTTAGTATAATACAATGTCTCGTGTGCAATACAGTATAAAGTATACTTTTCTAAAGCAAAAGTAAGCTTGTTTAATGGTGCCTTTAATAACCCTAGAGGCTTTAGTTTTACCCACACTTTGGCCTGTTTTTTAATAGTATTAAACTCACTGATTGGTTGATAAAATCATTAAATTGACTGAAGGGTTTCAATCTTCACATTTATTATTGTCCGCTGCTGCTCTGTCAAGAAAAGCCACTTCTCAATTTCTACAAAATAATAGATATCTACTAATCTTCTTCTTCCTTCTAATATATAAAATTCTCCTGTCAGTTAGTGCGCATACTCCTGCGAAACGGTTTGGCCGATTTTGAAGAAATTTTATATATATAATTGGTATTGGTATTTTCATAAAGGTGGTCCATCCCAATTTTTTTTTAATTATAATCCAATAACAAATAACTTATATGCCGAAACAACGTTTGCCGGGTCAGCTTGGTTAATTATACATTGTTTTACGGATTTACTTACTTGAAATTTGTCGGAAGACAAACAATCGTCGGAAACAATCTATAATGATGATAGTACTTACGAAAGTTTTAGTTCAAAAACTTATTTAACTGTTATACAGATTTAAAACCCAAAACCTATCCGAAAATTTGAATTCTACTTGACCTACATAACTTACTCTGAAGGGAAAACTTCGAAATCGAGAAAAAAATCTTTATCCATTTCGTAGATGGTAACTTTGAGTGGAGCGTATGGACCAGCTGTTTTTGTTTTGCTACTGTTTTGAATTCGTTATATTAATGTTGGCATTGACGATATATTTGGGAATTTTGTTTGACACTGTACGAGCAACCAGACTTTTAACCTTGTACCCTATAGCAACCAGCAAAACTTTTGCCTTTCAGATCTTTAATCAGTCTATGCTGTCGCTATTCTCGCTGCTCTATGGAGACGCGTTAGAAGCGATGGGCTACAATACTCAAGGGGCGGCTGTCGTTCTGAGCACAATGCTGTTTGTCACCAACTTTGGGGGGCCAATGGCTGGTGTGCTACTCAAGTTAACATCGCCGCGGTTTGCCGCCGTTACGGGGGCGGTCTTATGCACCACGGGCATTTTGTTGAGCGGCTTCGCCACTAATATAGTGCACTTAATAATTACCTACGGTATTTTACTAGGTAAGGATCTAATATAACTGACAGATACTATTTCTAGAGTGTGTTGTCTTTAATAACCTAATAGCCAAATTTTCTAGTATTAACAGAGGTATTTGAATCAAGGCTTTCAAAATTCATCGAAATTATTAGTTTAATAATATCTAACCTATCTTCATCAGCCGATTAACTTATTGATTAAATAATTAATTACAGTTACTTTTAGATTAAGTACTGCAAATCCCATCTCCTTTTTGGCAGACTTCTTTGTTTATCTTGTATTAAAGTTCAGAACGCAGTTTATTTTAATACGGTTGATTATTTTGTAGACTCAATAAAATAAAAAAATAAAAATTAAATTAAGTGAAGAAAGTTCCACCAATCAAAAATTTGTGGTAGACTATTTACTGTAAAAAAATGATTGTCAGATACAAGTTTAGGTTTAACTTAAGATCTAGAATTTATTAAGTTACTTAATTGGTAAAGTTGTTCCATGGTCTTATTGAAAAACAGAAGAGATATTTCAATAATACTTGAAAGTTTTTGGTTAAGAAATATAAGTAACTAATCTATAGAAACCAATTTTTTGTCACATAGATCTATGACATAACTATTTTCTTTAGCGGTATCACCAAAGACGACCTCTGTGGCGCAGCGATTAGTGCATCTGCTTAGCATGCGAGAGATTATGGGTTCGAACTCCGGCTGGAAACAAAAAAACCCAGGTCTTGGATGTTTACATGTTTGTGATGTTGCTATTTCTGGTTCCAACGACACAGGGTATCCTAGTGTGGGGCCAGAAGCAATTTAGGTATGTGCCTGTATGTAAATGTTTATGTTTTTCAATTTATTTTCAGGTATGGGTTTGGGTTTTATCCAGAACTCCTCATTTGTGGCAATAAACAGCTACTTTAAGTTGAAGAAGAGCCGGGCGGTAGGCCTGGCAAACGTGGGAACAGGTGTGGGACAAACCCTAATGCCTCATGTAGTACGGTACCTTTTGGAGAATTACAATTTCCAAGGCGCCTGCCTTATACTTGCCGGACTCAGTCTACACGGGGTACCTATTTATTTTACAACCAGTAGCTACTAAGTTTACCTGAGTTTTAATTAACTCTTTCCACGAATCATCTGAGCATAAAAGTCTCCTGCAGTGAGTTTACTTCGTTCGAATTCCACAAGCAGATTTTTGAGAATTGCGCGAGTTAGTCGTAAAATAATATAAGATATTGTCTGTGTCAAATGTTAGTTAAGCGTAGTGATTACAGTTTCATTTTCTTTCCGAAGGAAAGGAAAATCTTCATTTACCGAAGGATAGCAAAAATGGGATACGGAAAAGCTTTTACAAAACATCTATAGACGAAGCAAAATAATCTAAGCAAGTAAACTAAAAATAGAAGATTAACTCACAATTGTATCTCAAAACATGATACACCCTTTCATTTTGATTACTTCATTCGCTGCAATGCACGCTCTTTCTGAAAAACATTAAAATTTTGTTTTGTGGTAATTTCTCTAAGGGAAGGTATGTTTTCTAAATATTTTGATATTTCAGATCGGCGGCACTTTACTAATACAACCAGTGGAGTGGCACATGAAAAAAATAGAAGAGGACGTCGTTATAGACGAGAATATGCATCTGTTGGATTTGAAACATAAAGACATTATTAAAAGGAAAGATTCTAAGCCTAACGGCGTACCACACAACGGTGAGAGGCGGGCGACTGAACCTTCTCTAGAGAGTGATAAAAAAGAAGTCCAAATGTTTTTCAGTCAGAAAAATCTCTTAGAATCCAAGAATGGGGCGCAGCCGAATGGAAATGGCAAGGTGACAAATGGTGAGAAGAAATCTTTCACACAGATTTTTGTGTATGTTTTGTATTAGGATAGAATTAAAATAAGTTATTGGCAGATTACAATTCTTGCGACCTCATATTAGGTTATTCTCTATCGTTGACTCCCGTTTGCAGTTTTTTTGTAGTACAGCACCACTGGGGCAGAGCCTAAAAAACGTTTTAAAAAATATTATAACATATTATACTCTGTGGTGCGGACTTTCTGTTAAAGCGCGGGCCTCGTTTTCTAGACGTACTTGCTATGAAACCGACTTTTAACACTGTCCGACAAGTTACGTACGATTATCAATTTGTAGTAGAAATAAAACGTAAAAAAGCGTATCGGAGATGTTTACGTACATCAGCGCTTGAAATACCAATTCGCGTTGGACTCACTCCAAAAGAAAAGAAAGAAAGCTGTATGTGTACCTACTGCCTTATAATCTATCCCTACAAGTGCCAGCTATTCCATACTAAAGTAACTTATTATAGCAAAAAAAGGAATGTAACATTACAGCTCATATATTTTTCGCAATTTTGAACCTTTCGTCGCAGTAAAAGTTGATAGTATTGGCGAGTTGAAGCCTGTACGCCCCAATCTCTTTGTGAGGGAAATTGTGGTCGAGGTTGTGCACAAATAAAATGTTTTCATAAAGATAAAAATTGGTACCTGATATTGAACAAATAACAGTGCATTGAACTGACAATCTACTTTAGCCTCCTCTTTGGACAATCTTTTCCAAAAGGTACACCTTACATTGATAAATTAAGAAAAACAATGTATTTTTCCTATTTTATCTACATGTGCGCCTCAAATTGAAGCGTCATAAATCTTGACGTGTTTTTCATATTTTTTTATCTATCGTTCTCGATTTAAACCCATTTCAAGGAAACGTCTGTTTTACAGGAAAAACCGAAAAGAAGCCGAGAACACCTGCAAATAGGACTATTTGGAGAAAGATGTACGATTTGTTCGATATCTCTCTGCTGTCAAGTCCACGTTTTATCAACGTGATCTTAGGCACGGCTCTCTGTGTCTCGTCTGTCCAAAATTTTAGTTTGGTTTTCCCATTCTACTTGCAAGTGAGTAGTTTTACAGTTTACTTGTACTATCGACCTGCAATTCATTTCCGTAGTTAATTTAAGTTCAGAATTAATTTTGACAAGTTGAGCATAAATGCCGTAATCTCGAAAACGGATTCAAAGGGTAGCCGAATTTTCTCAAACATAGCTTTTAAGTAGAAGTGACAGTGAAAATTGTAAACAGTTATTAAAGCATTTGATCAGCAAACCTAGTTAAGTATACTAGATGAAGGGTACAGGGAAAGAAGGATCACAGTAAAAAATAATGTATTTGGAGATAACCACAAAAAATGTTTTTCTCTTAAAATCTATGTTTTTTACAACACTAAAGTACTGACTTCTAAAAAAGATAGTTAGCCCAATGCTTTACCTAATAAAACGAATATAATACATGTTTTTTGCCACCAATAAAAAAAAAACGTAAATGTTCTATTAAAATACTTAGGAGAAAGTTTAGAGTCACTTGACTACGAACTTTTTGATGTGGTTAATTTTTATATTTTTTTTCTTAAAATATCTGCATAGCTACGAGACATTGTGATTTACATGTTTTTTTGCTATTCTGATTACATATCAGTAATTAATACCTGTTAGAACTTGATTGAGTAATCAAAAACTCTCTAAAACGATCATAGTCACATTGACTATGATCTATTTTCCTGCAACCATAGTAAGTTCTTTTGAGTCTCATGTTGACTGTGATTTCATTTAAAGTTTTTTTGTTTTACCATTCGATAGTTTTCTCAACTCACTACCAGGAGGCATTGTCAACTAAGTTTTGGAAAAATACTGACTGATTCTTTTTCCCCTGTACCCTTCAGATATCCTTTAATCAGTCGCATCATGACCTTGAAAAGAACAAATCAGGACCATTGTTTTAGTGAGCTGATCGGCCGGCGGTCCACCAAAAACTCTACCGGTTAATGTAACTCGTCTGGATTTGAGATAAAATCCCACCTAATCTATACTAATCTATACTTATATTATAAAGAAGAAAAATTTGTGTTTTTGTGTGTGTGTATGTTTGTAATGTTTAGGCTCAGAAACTACTGGGCCGATTTTAGAAATTCTCTCACCATTAGAAAGCTACATTCTTTTTGAGTAATGTAGGTAGGCTATATTGGATTTTCAAAAAGTTTATTGCTCCGTACGAAAACTCGAATAATATAGGTAACCCAAGGATGTAGAAAAATTTCCACGGAACTATTATAGCTATTTCCACAGAAACGTTTTTGCCACCCGTGCGAAGCCAGGGCGGGTCTCTAGTTAACTATGTTCCGCATACATTTACTTGATTTTTCGTTGGAAGAGTCCGACCAGGTTTGCCTCCAACTCGTAGAGCTTATCTAATGATGTCCGACAGAGACCCAAAGTCACCGACACAACCCACCGAATTAGCATGCTGAAGTAGCAGTGGACCGGCCATATCACCCGAAGAACTGATAACCGATGGGGTAGAAGAGTTCTTGAGTAGAGACCGCGGATCGGGAAACGAAGTGTAGGACCTATGTCCAGCAGTGGACAGGCCTAGGCCAATGATGATGATGATGATGAATCATGTGGAGTCGAGTCCGAGCTTGTGACGTCGGTTGCTCCTCAGTTTAAGTTAAAAAATCCCACATCTATAATATAATAACCATTTAATATAATAACGATATATGCCATTTTTGGATAGTTTTAATTAGATAACGTCTCAGTTAATATTCTTGAGCACTGGCAAAAATAAATCTTAGCACTATGCCATTATAGCATGATTTTCATTGACAGAAAGTGGCGATGATGGATAAGCACCACACAGCGATGTGCATGTCAGCTGTGGCGCTGGCAGACATTTGTGGGCGATTGGTCCTGCCAGTTTTCCAGGACAAGTATCGAATTAGAGCCAGATGGATGCTCGTCTGCACGAGCATTTGGATTATTGTGGTCAGACAAGGTAAGGAGTTACAATATAGTAGATACAAAATACAATAGTTTTAGTTAGATACGGAATATTTAGATACATAATTGCTCGTAGCCCTGGCTGCCTGAGTGAACTTAAACGATCACGTAGGTTAAGCAACGTAGGGCGCGTGCAGTTCATGGATGGGTGACCGTTCTATGACTAATGCTAGTGACATTTTTCTGACAGTAAGACCAGCCACTAGTCTTACAAGTCTTCACCAATCCGGACTTGGCCCCTGTGGTGGCCTATACCTTTCTCAGGGAAGAGACCCGTGCCTCTCGGTGGGGACATAATGGGTTGATAATAAAATGTAGTCATAAAAACACACTAGACTTCTTTGAGCACAGATAAACATTCTACCGATCCGTATGCCACATCTGTAATATTATAATGATATTTAAGCTGTAAATATTTATTGGTTTTTATAAGTAGGTACGTGAAAAATCAATTGCGATTTTCTGTAACTGTATATTTTATAACCTGCGCTTTTAATATTACATTGCTATAGTTACGTCTGCCAAATTATAGTTTACCTTTGTGTGGTGATAACTATCAGCGGGCTCTCTTAACAACTCACCTGAATGGAAAAATAACTGACATAATATTACAAATATCTTTATCGACTTAATCTTGCGAATTGACAGCCGATATCATTCTAAATTGGCAATGACATTCAAACGCGGTTACTTCAATAGGAGTTTAAAACATATGTTTCAGTGCATCTTACTTTCAGTGCATATGTACTGAAGAAAGAAAGTTAATTTTTTTATGTTAACATAATTATAATATTATTTTTAGGGTATCGTACAAAAAGGGTACGAGAGCCTATTACTAAGACTTCACTGTTTGTCTGTCACCGGCTGTAACTCATGAACCGCGATAGCTAAACAGTTGACATTTTTACAGATCATGTATTTCTGTTGCGCTATTACAAAAAATAATAAAACAGAAGAAAATAAATATTTAAGTGGGGCGCCCACAATCGGTTTCTTTTTTTTGCAGAGGCTTGGAATATTCACAGAATATTAAGTTGTATTTTCACTTTAAAAATATATTATTAAATAAAAATAAAATAATACTCAATTGGCTCCTATTTTCGGTCAAAGTTAATAACGACAACAGGTAGATGCTTGAAATATTAAAATGTTGTATAAATATTGATACGGAACCCTGTCGACTCAGACTCACAATTGGACGGTTTTTTATAAACTAAAATGGAATAAATTCTGAAATCAGACCATACGACCGGATGCAGTCAATAAATTTATGTTGTCAAGTTACTTTATAATTCTTTATTAATTTAATTTTCTCCTTTTAATCTCAAATATGCTAGTAATTTTCTCAAAAAAAAAAAATGATCTACACGCATATACCTACCAATGAGTTTGTTTTCTAAATTAGGTACGTTTGTGAAATAATATGAGTAATGACGAAGAAGGAAAACTTGTGATTAAACCTGAGTGTCTGAAGAGTGTCTGACACATCTCAGTGCTTGAAATTCCCAATCTACAGTGGGCACGCGTGGTGATTAAGCCCGTATTTACTCTGATAGAAGGTATGTGCCCTGCTGTTGATGAAAACCCTTCAAGAATCAGGAAAGACGTAGCTTTTAATTTTATATAAGTTTTATTTCTCTATCCTCTAAACTAGACTTTGTTTTGAAGCTGTTGAAACTTTAAAGTTATCGAAATATTTTTACTTTTTTCATTACATACGTACGTGAATTGTGTCTTTGCTCATGACTAGTCCATGCATTGTGTATTTTTGTAAAAACATAGGACAGGAACGTGTCCTTATAGTTGGCTTTCACGTGGTCGATTTCAGTAATTTCAACTATGCCACCAAACTGTGTATTAATAGTGCCTAATAGTGCTACAAGGCACAATTAGCTAGGACAAGTATTTCCGGAGATATTCAGGCGACTCACTGAGGCACCCAACTAGACGTCTACTTAGCAGACACATCACGAACGGCTGTATATAGAGTTATGATTTGTATGCCAGATAATTGTGCGCTAATAGTGCTCCCTACATGCCAAGTTTCCAGAATAGTGCTTCAATACAAGCTGAGAAAACATACCCTATTGTTGAGGCAGCCAACTAGACGCTTTTTCTTACCATGATTTCTTCGTAACGGCGTAGAGTTTTAAAACAAAACCTATACCAAAAAACTGTGCGTTAATAGTGCCTCTTAATGAAACACAAATGCCCCCGAACCCTCTATGCGTTTAGCTAAGAAATGTCTGCAAACTGCTACGTACTAAACAATAATTTTGCAATAAATTAAAATGAATTCTTATGAAAACGCAATTAGGGTGAAAATTGTTTGCAACAATTATTTGATACCGACAAGCAGAGAAGTGATTATAACACTCGGTGAGTGTCACTCAGGGCCATCTAATGGCTAGTTGGTTTAGTACAGTGGGCTGGTGATGTTGAGTACGAATGCGGCGGCGAAGCCCAAAAAGAGGATTAAATTTCAAATGTTGTAAGTACCGTATGTCCAGATGCCCCGCTTTAGTGGGATGTTCCCGTTTTAGGGTATCACACCCAGGGTGCCAAACGAGACTCTTTTACCTACTCTGCGTTCACTATGTGTCCTTCCCTGTTAACCTTCTAAGGGCTGTGTCTTAGCAGTAACCAGTCGAAATTTTCACAGAATATGTTATGCTAAGGCAGATTACCTAAAAAAATTAAAATAGAGATTTTGATTTGAAGATGAAGATTATTTTTTATATCGTATAGTTTCTGAGATATAAATTATTTTTTTTTAATATTTTTTGGAAAGTTAATTTTGATGTATATTAAGCCAAGGATACACTAGGGGACAAATGTCCTGCGACACGTGTCGCCAGCGACGTCGGGTCAAGTAGCGCGACGTTGCCGGACTTCGTGCGACATGTCTGGCAACATCGCGCGACACGGGTCGCCAGGGACGTCGGGTCAAGTAGCGCGACGTTGCCGGACTTCGCGCGACATGTCTGGCTATGGACGTCGCTACGGACATAAGTCGCGCGATGTCGCCAGATATGTCAGGCGAAGTTGCGCAAAGTCGCATGACTTCGCCTGACGTCGGTACGGACATAAGTCGCGCGATGTCGCCAGATATATACAAATACAAATACAAATACAAATATCTTTATTGAGAAATACAATTTGCTACTATGCAATTTGAAACCCTTGCTCCCAAACTAGGATTACCTGTGCGACAGGAGCAAGTGACTTCCCTTAAATATGTGTAGAGTACAATGCAAATTGGTGCAAAATAATAGAGACAAATCAAGATAAACTAGGTATACAAGAAGAACCAACAAAATCAAAACCAAGTGGTTGGTAGGCTATTATAAGGTAACCATAGGTTATGTTTAAGTTTCGAAGGTTGAGTTTTGAAGGTATAAATAACTAACTTAAATTTGTATGCATGCTTATTGTAGTTTAGTGCTGGAGAAGAGTGTGTTTGTGTGTGTGTGAGTGTGCATGTGTATGTGTGTGTGTGTGTGTGTGTGTGTGTGTGCGTGTGTGAGTGTGTGTGTGTGTGTGTGTGTGTGTGTGTGTGTGTGTGTGTTTGTGAGCCCTTTATTTATATATATGTTTTATTATTTAATCTTCTATAAAGATAATGGAGTATTATTTGTGTAAAAGAATAGTTAATAGTAAGTAGTTATCTTATCTGGTTGCGGTTGATTTAATTTTATTATTTAAGGGTGAGCAGTAGAGCTTCAGTATCATCGTAAGTCAGAGGAAAAAGCCAGTCCTTGATTATTTTCTTGACTTTAAAGTTATTGTGATCCTTAATTTGACAAAGTGCATTGAGTTTGTTGTAAAAACGAGGGGCCAAGAAGTTATACTGCCGTTGCGCAAAGGAGGTTTTGGTAGCGGGAACTGGGCAACGGTCAACTCTTTTGGTTTTTTTTGTCAGGAACGGTACAACAGTTTTATGGTACCTTCTAACCGTTTGGTAAATAAAGAGCTTCCTTACTGTTAGAACTCCAGCTTTCTCATAAACCGCTATGGTAGGATGACGAAATGGCATAGACATTAGGGTTTTCAGAATAGCTCGCTGCGCCCTTTCAGCTTCAATTAAATGGGATTTAGCGGCCCCTCCCCAAGCACAGATACAGTAGCTTATGACACATTCACAGAGTGCCTTATATGTCTGTATCAAAAGTTTAGGGTTCGCAACTTGTCGCAGTGCTTTAAAAATATATATTAGTTTCCTTACCCGCTTAGTAACTGCAGAAATGTGTGGGCTCCAACTAAGTTTATCGTCTATGTTTACCCCGAGGTACTTAATAGTGCTTACCCTGGTCAGATATTCACATTTGCATGTATCTGGATTACTCAAGTTATTGCGATTGCATGGATATGTGTGCAAACGCAATTTGAAATCGGTGGGGTTGCTTGCGCTTGTTATGCCGAAACATAGGTACTTTGTTTTGTTGACATTCAGCGATAGGAGACTGTCCTCAAGCCAAGCCGAAGCAGTACCCATACCAGTTTCCGCCAGTTGGCGCACACTCTCCCAGGTTTTAGCGTGAAACAAAATGACGGTGTCATCCGCAAACATCTGTATATCGGCGCCCCGCAATTCAGCATTGCAGAGTTCGTTAATATAAATTAAAAATAATGTTGGGCCAAGAGTACTGCGCTGCGGGACACCGTACGTGCAGGTTGAGTTATTGCTTAAATTATTATCTATGCGGACGCGCTGTTGTCTGTCCGATAAGTAGTCCTGGAACCACAGAAGAGGAGTACCCCTTATTCCAAAATTTTCGAGACGAGTCAAAAGGATGGGGATACAAACTGTATCAAACGCCTTCTGTAGGTCCAGGAAGACTCCCACGCATTTATCTCTCTTATCAAGGTACGTGGCAACTTTATTGGTCAATTTTAAAACCGCGTCTTCTGTAGATTTGTTTGACCGAAATCCAAATTGATTATTTCCTAACATATGATTACTTTCGACGTAGTTGACCAGTCTCCTGTTAACAACTTTTTCAAGGATTTTAGAAAGTATGGTCAGCAGGGAGATTGGCCGGTAGTTAGTAGGTTGAGATTTGTCACCAGATTTGTAAATTGGGCAAATAATTGCACTCTTAAATAGAACAGGAAATATTCCATGCTCTATGCTAAGATTGCAGAGGTAAGCGATTGGTACAGCTAGCAGGTTACAAAAAGTTTTGATTAAAGAAGTTGTGATACTATCCCATCCAGGGGCACTATTAGATTTTAGAGCACGTATAATACTTGCAATTTCACTAGGGTCAGTCAAGTAGAGTGACATCGAATATTCGGGGGCATTTTTTGTTTTGCTATTTGCTGCAAGATCTTTGTCACTAGTTTTTAATTTGTCAAGAGTTGTTTCAGCTAAATTATGTCCTATTGTGGAAAAGTACTTATTGACCTCGTCTAAAGATTCTAACTTACTATCTTTAATACTTAGAAGTTCATTTGAGGGAACTTTATTCTTGTTCATGTTACACACTTCTTTGATAATTCTCCATGTTTCCTTAATATTTCCCGAGTTAATTTCCAGTTGTTTTTCATAGTATTGTTTTTTTAATGTTTTAATTAGTCTGTTACAATTATTTCTATATGTTTTATATTCATTTTTAAGTTGCTTATCATTTAATTTTTTTCTCATTTTTTTGTGCAGTTTATCCCTTTTGCGTATAGATCTAACAACTCCAACTGTGATCCAGGGTTTAAGCGGCAATTTTTTTCGTGGAATCTTAGCTACAGTGGTATTTTTATTAACTAAATCCTGGATAGTATTGGTTAGACGTTCCGCCGCCCTGTTCACGTCAGTAATGCAGAAATAATCCTCCCATATTTCTTCTTTCAAACATTCCTGGATTGCCAGAAGATCAACCTTGACTTTTTCATGCATAGTAGCAGATTTTGTTACTTGCGCGTTGCTAATATAGAGGAGAATAGGTGAATGGTCGGTTAGTTCGTCAAAGATGAGCGTCTGGCATTTTTTTTGTGTTTTGACCATAAAGTGGTCAATGCAGGTCTTTTGCCTTGTTGGACGGTCAATTCCTGGTTTGAGTCCGTATGAAGCCATGAGGTTAAGGTATATGTTAGTATTCGCATTTATATTATCTGGAAGAATATCTAAGTTGATGTCACCTGTAAATATTATATTCTGAGAATGAATATTGCTTAAGATAATACCGAGCGAATCAATATAGTTCAAGGGATTACGAAAGCATGGTGGACGGTATGAACATATAAGAGAGTATTGATCTGATATATTAACGATGAGACAATTACCCTCCACAATATCGGGCTCATGTGATGAAGCGTCAAGTTGGTCACGGGCATAGACAACTACGCCGTCGTTTTGGTTCAGGTTTCTCTTTGTTTGGAACATTTCGTATCCATATATATTTGGTGGTAAATAATTGTCACTAGACCAACACTCTGTCAGAACGAACACATCCACCGTTATGTCAAGCCTGCTAACAAAAACCAGGAACATGTCAAAGTTTTGCCTGATGCTTCGGATATTTAAAGTAACCACACAGAGTGTGTTTGAATTTAGGTGATTTGGTTGGAGCGTTGTGGAGCATTTTGAGGGATCATCAATATTATAACATACAATGCCACTGGAATTGTCTATATCGGTAGCAATAATAGTATTAATTGGGGTGAATTTCAAGTATTGGGAAAATTGAACAAGATAACTGCATATAGTGATGTGGTAATAAACTACAACTGATTATGGGTGTAATAGGGCTTACAGTATATGTAATTTGTAAATGGGCTGTTGTGAATGTGACTGTGTGTGTAGTAAGTGTGTGTACTAGTTTTGTGTGTGTAGTGTCTTTTAGTTTTGCATAAAAAATAAAAATATAAAGGCCAATCTTATTATATAAGGCTAACAAGGAGCGAGCACTTGTATGTAGTGGCGACATCGCGGTTAGTCATTGTTTGTTCTTACTAAGATCATCCAGGTCAGCCTCATTGGTAATCTTAATTTGCGGCGAGTTTTCCTCCTTACGAAGGTAGACGACGCCATGAGATGTCCAGCAAAAAGCGTAGTTGGATTGCTTTTGCACTGTCAAAATCGGCCGGCTTCGCTTGACATGTCGCCGATACATGTCGTAGGACATTTGTCCCCTAGTGTATCCTTGGCTTTACTGCACACAGTACATACTTACTCATAATAAAACGACGCAGGACGAAAACCCTTGCCGATGTGTTGCGCTGGAAGAGTCAAATCAGTTAGCCATGTTGTCACATGACCGAAAAAAATTGCTCCCTGTTTAGTGCTAACTAAATTCATGTTCATGGAAAAAGAAATTGTCTAGTTAATGTCGAAAGCTTCGTTCGTCATTTCTCTAATTATCTTACCGTTTTCTGAGAGAAGAGTCAACCCACAGCGTCTTAGTATCTTAAATTATAAAAAATAGTACAGTATTAATTTCACCAATAGATTAATAATAGTGATTAATTCCATATTTTTGAAAGTGAGAAAGATAAAAAAAAAAGAAATAGTACAGAGTATTCATAGTGATTCGGTAACTAGTATTCGGAAAGGTTGAATAGTAGTTTAATTTAGTAGTTAAATTAATATACCGACTCCGGATACTTTAGTCCGTGCCATATTCGCTTATTGATATTATTTTTTCACTTTTGTTCTTACATGTACCAAAACCTCAATGTATGTAAAAGTTCACATTAATTTCTTGGCTAAACGCATAGGTGATTCGGGGGCATTTGTATTTCATTAAGAGGCACTATTAACGCACAGTTTTTTGGTATAGGTTTTGTTTTAAAACTCTACGCCGTTACGAAGAAATCATGGTAAGAAAAAGCGTCTAATTGGCTGCCTCAACAATAGGGTATGTTTTCTCAGCTTGTATTGAAGCACTATTCTAGAAACTTGCCATGTAGGGAGCACTATTAACGCACAATTATCTGGCATACAAATCATAATTCTATATACAGCCGTTCGTGATGTGTCTGCTAAGTAGACGTCTAGTTGGCTGCCTCAGTGAGTGGCCTTATATCTCCTAAAATATTTTTCCTAGCTAATTGGGCCTTGTAGCACTATTAGGCACTATTGATACACAGTTCCGTGGCATATTCGAAATTACTGAAATCGACCATGTGAAAGCCAACTATACGGACACGACAGGAACCACGGATAAGGTACAGTGATATCATGACGTCAGCACCATCTATCGGTAATTGCGGTACTATTTTTGACGCTCTGAAAAGCCCTCATTAAAGATTCAGCAGAGACCTTTGTAAAATTATTTTTCTCTGGCGAAAAAGTTTTTGCCCTACTTTAATCTCGTCAAAGTAATCTGTGGATAATGTTGTGGGTTATAGTCATACCTATTCGACTGTAACAACTATATTTGTTATAATTTTATATTGTGTAGCAGTTTATTGTCCCACATAAAATAAAATAAAAAAAATTTGTTGTACGTTCGCGTGTTCGTCACCCATAGGTTTTTCACAAGAGAGAGGGAAGATAGACTATACAAAATGCAGGTTAAGATCGGTAACAGCGCCACCTGTTGAAATCGATATAAATCAATTCGTTAGCTTGACATTGATGGCACTGTCATAAGCATTGCATACATTACCTGCTATGGGATGTATAAAGGCTACACAAAGATAAACAAACATGATCTAATGCCGGATTGGTAAACAATAAAGAGTCAAATAGTCGATTGTACTCGTATTAACCAATACAAAAAAAAAACATTAATCCGTTGTTAGCTCTACCTTAAAAATGCTAATGCGTTATACCGGTAATACAAAACGTGTCAAACTTGGCATGATTATAGCGCAGTATCTACAGCATGTAAATATAATAAAAACTGCAACATAACAGAACACCAATCCAAATTCTAAACTAGGATGCCCTAGCTTGAAGCGTGCTATAGTGTGGTTGTAGTTGTGGACAGAAGATCTCTTCCAAGTGGCTGGAAGACACTAGCTATGCAAGCCGCTTCCAACCGGTCTTTTTGGAAATCCATGGAGGAGGCCTATGTCCAGCAGTGGACATCTTGTGGCTTGATGATGATGATGAAAGTGTAGTTACCTCATAAAGTTACCTGATAAAGACATCACAAACATGGGAAAACATGGTCGTTCAAACTGCGGTCATTTGACCTTATCAAATTTGGCGGCCCAAAGCTGGAATTCGCTTTCTGATTTGGTAGCGTGTTATCGCTGGGCAAACGAGACAGTCAGCTAGATAAATCAAGGAGACTTATCTAGCCTTTGATTTTGGATTTTTGAGCCTAATTTGATATTTATTGATTTTTTTATGGCTGTCTCTCGGTGCGCATGTCCGATTTTTATCGGCTCTAGGCCGGTTTTTTTATTTTTGCCCTTATAAAACATTTATTGACGATGGAAACCATACTTATGTAATTTGTAAAATAACACGTTTTTGTTTGGCCGGGCAGTTCCGTAAAAATAGCTGGAGTCGAGATCAGAAAATGTCCTGCACTTCACAAAGAAAGAAAACAAGAGACCATTAAATTATTAGCACTGAAAAATAAATTAACTTCATCGGGATTGATTAAATGCATCAACATAAATTTGTACAACTTTACGGATAAAATAGGTACATATATACCTACAAACAATAAACTCATGTCCGGCATAAAGTAGGTAGGTACGAAAATAACTAGGGTCTCGTGTAACTTATGGGATGGTATTTTGTTTTTGTCTCTCAGTTCAATATAAGTGCAGAAATTGAGAATAGCTTTGACATTAGGTGAAAGATACAAAAATAAAATATTGAAATTGACGGAAAAAGTCTTTTTAAGATGTTAGGATAGACAGATAGAATATTTTTTATTGTATGTATGAAAATGAGATTTGACAATAACATAGTAGATACAGTTGGCGGCGGCCTAGATAGGTCATTTGATTGCAAATAAAATGTTGGTGTTTAAGGCATTTTTCTCTTTCTTTCCAGTATTGGCGTACCAGACTGACCTGCTCATTCTGATCGCCATGTCTTGTCTCTATGGAGTAGGGAGGTCCACAACCATAGTGTCAAGAAACATTGCTATTTCAGAAAACTGTCGTATTGAACAGGTGCCCGCCGCTGTTGGACTTGGGATGCTTTCCCAAGGTTTGATTGTGCCACCCGCATACTACTTCTTAGGTTGGATTAGGGACTATACGGACAGTTATATTATTTGCATCACGGTGCAAAACTTGCTCCTGGTACTGTTCTTAGTGATGTGGCTCCCAGATATGTATCTAGTGTGGCGCGAGGAGAAAAAACAGAAGGTTAAGCCGGCAGAAGAGCTCGGGTTGTCGTAAAAGTCTAGTTCAATGGAGATTTCGAGTATACATAGACAACCTTGATTTGGGCGGTTTGAAAGCCCTAGCAACACGTGCCTTAATTAGTTAATAACTATCGAATACGCCAGTTTATTTTTAGAAAAGGCTCGATCCAATAATAACTTGATACAAAATTGAATCTAGGAGAACTATAGGTAAGCAGCTATTAGCGTGCGTGCAGTGGATCTACAACTTTTAGAGTCTCAAGTCTAAACAACTTTTTTCAACACATTTAGTTTTATTTGTAAAAATCACACAGTGACTTTCAAGCCACCCAAATTTTAGATTTTATAATATGTCCCACTGCAGGGCGCAGGCCTCTGAGAGGCCAAATTGATCGTTGTCTTAAGTCATATAAGATGAAATTGAGATGATCTGTAGTACATATTTATCTTGTGTAATTTTATTGTATTTTTGATGGCAATGAAAAATGGCTGCAGAGTGGCTGTTAGAAAATGCTATTTTGCATTAAGTACGCCTTTTTACCAGACATGTGTTTTGTGAAATAAAGAATTTAATGATAATAATGATGATGATGAATGAAGTTTGCTCTTCAAAAACTTGTAAATACTGTAAGAGATTTTTTTTTTGCATAAGATTCTTAGAGTGTTTGGAAAACATTCGCAAAGGAATAAAACTTACGTAATAATGCAACGATTTTAGTTTTTAGATGGCTGTGACATGTTCTTTCTTAGTAGATTTGAATTGTAAGTTGAGAATAACTGAAGCATTTATTATGCCCCTAAGTACTGATAAATAACTTAAATGTGTCTCGGCGCTGTGAGTAAATAATTATTATTGTTATAATGGAAGCTAGGACTCCAAAACTTAATTTATTTGTGTGCCCCAGTTCTATTGTGGTGTTACAGTAGGTAATTGAAGTAAGTAGACAATTCTTGATTACATGTAAATAACAAAATAAATTCGTGTAAATATGTGTATAGACAAATACTTGTATAAAGAATATTTGTGTTTTTTTTTTCTAAACCATCTTTAACACCCCGACTACAAAAAAAATGTATCTTTCTCCATAGATAAATATTATCACGTAACAAAAGTGTGTCTGTGTTACGACTTCAGAACTTACACAAGGTGATTAGCCATCGACGTACGTGCGATAACGAACTGAGTTAAAAACGCTCATTTTTCATTCGGAAATCTTGGCACAAAATGCTTAGGCAGTTTGCAGGCGCGTCGGGCCACTCGGTATGCGCCTCGGCGGCCGTCTGCCGCGGACGAGTCTACCCGTAGAGCCTGAAGCCCTGGCAGTTGGCTCGCATTGCATTAAACATGAGATTTCCGAAAAAGATCCTTCGGTATAACTGCATTTAGACTAGTGGATGACTTGCCTAGAGAAATCGTCGCTATACGCTGTCAAGCTTGTAATTTTTTTCATTATCAGCCCAGCCCTGTCCACTGCCCTGTACAGGTCTTTTCCCCTAAATGCCACCTCTCACGGTCCCTTGGCATCCTCATACAAGGACCTTCGGCCGACTCAACTACGGCTCCCTGGTCGCGGCAGCCCCTCACAGTGACTTGTGTGGATGGTATAAAAGGTTTGATGAATGAATGTAAAATAATTTTAGAGATTGTGAGTGGTTGTCATTAGTTGTGTAACGATTTGGTGTATACTGTTAAGCTACAAGAACTTTGTAAATAAATAAACTAAATCGTCGTAGCTACGTCGCTGTTTCTGGGTCCCACGAGACAGGGTATCCTAGTGTGGGGCCAGAAGCAATGTATGTGCCTGTATGTAAATATTATGTTATGTAACATCGTGAGGCTGCTGGTCTGCCCACTGACCGTCGTTGTAAATTATCTATCATTGTTGGCAATAGATGTGTCCAGCACGGCAAGATGATAGCAAAGGTAGCGCAGCGGTAAAACGCCGGCCTCGGATTCGGAAAGGATGTTGGTTTGAATTAGAGCGTCTTCTAATGACTTCGTTAGCAAGTTTACGTACATTTAAGATGTTGTAGTGGCAATATCACTCGTTAAAACATCGTTGGGAAAACCTAGTTTTTTCAAGTATTTACATACCTTAGCGCATGCTACGTACAGTGGCGCAGTTATGAGGCAAAGTAAACTTAACCTATATTCTGTTTTTTTTTTCGTGTTTTCCGCTTATCTAAGTGAGTAAATCTTAGGTCTAAATAGAACAAACTATATGAATATAAAATATAAACTATACCCAACTAGACTTTTAATATCCATGTTAAATGAAGTCGTTTTTGTTATGTACCTACACAGGTCATTTTCTAATAACGAGTACGCTGAAACTGTAGTCACCTTATGACATACATTTAATAAAAACATGTTCTTCCAATTTGCTCATTTAAGCTATGTATCTATAGGTACAATTGACAATAATCGTTTACGTTACTGGCTGCTACAAAAATGTGAAGGTTAACCGGTGTCAGATTTAGGTGCTTGGTAATGAACTTGATATTGTAGATGCTCCTTGTTGCTCAACTAAGCAAAATAAATTTAAGTCCGGTCGTTCAAAATTTTAAATTGAAGTGATATTGCTTTTATAATACTTTAAAACATAGAAAAAAATAGTTTTGTTTGTAGTTTTCGGATCAAGTTAGTAAACCAACTATTAAAAAATATTAGATTTAGTTTTTTCATTAAATACTTAACGTTTTCTAATATATATGTATATAGATTTATAAAAATACGCGCATTTAATAAGTGGACGTTTAATTTGGGAACTTTTTGCACGACGGGTTACAGTCTTACATAACTAGAGGTTTACGTTCCGGAAGAGGATTATTTTATTTTATTACAGATAATAAACCGTTACACAGTATCACATTTCTTACAAATATCGGTGTGAAATTGAACAAGTAAGAGAACCCACCACATGTCATTATCTACCGATTACTTTGACTAGATTGAAGGTCAACGAAAAAAATTTCGTTAGCAAAACATAATTTTAAATATGTCTGAGCTGAATAATTAATTAACTAGTTACAAGAAGAAGATAAAATGAGCTCGCACAGTGTAAATGCGAATTTAAGTATCACTACATACCGTAGAATTTATTGTAAGAGAAAAGTGTATTGTGCGAGATACAACTTACTTCGTTTATGGGCGGGAAGCATGATCGTTCATTAAGGCTGCTGTTACATCTGACATGTGTCTCAATTTTTAGTGCTTTTATTTAAATTTTTATACCTACTTTTCACACATTCAAAAAAAAAATTTATTTATTTATTATTCAAATTTTAGTCTCAGGGTTTGATAGGTACTTAAGAAAATCACCGATATTTCTAAAACTTTTTGGTAACCTATAGGTACCTAACTACTTAGTTTCTTTATAAAGAATGGTAGTTTCTACAATTTACAAAAACCAGGTACAGGATAAGAACGATTTTATTATCTATCAAACCCTGAGACAACGTTCATGAAACGTATTCTGATGTTATTACAATAATGAAAAATGTTAGAATGTGCGGGCGAGACAGCATGTCAGGTAAGCATTATCCATAGAGCTGTTAAAAATACTAGCAGTGATAGGAGTAGTCTAATATTGGGAACTAGGAATAAAGGAAGAAAGGAGAACGCAGTCTCACAACGGAAAATCAGCACTTATCAATTTGGATAACATCAATAACTTGGAAAGCCATACAAAATTGAATTAACTTCCATCAAGAGTATTTACTAGCAGTTCATTATTAGTAGTCTAGATTATGTGCAATAAATACTTACAGGTTTACAGAGAGCTTACTAAAATGCTTATTTCTTATAGCCGTCAACCACTTCAACTTTTGTATCCCCTCTTAAGCGTGTTTTGTGACTTTTTGAATATGGATGCAAACGCCCGGCAGCTAAGCATGATTTGAAACATAATATTATGGGCTTAGAACATTTAATGAAATATTTAAGAATTTAAGCATTTATTTCCCAACAACACCAAAACAAAGCAGAACAAAAGCAAAAAAAGTATTTTTTCTAGAAAACTGGATATTAAAAAAAAATCGTACAAGAAAATTTGTTGTAAATGACAAACTATAACAGTAATTTTTCAGGAATGTATCTAAGAAGTTTCTAATTAATTTTGATATTTCTTGAATTTTTGAGGCAATTTTTCAAGCAATTAAAAGCTAGAAAAAACCGGTTTTTAGGATTCTCCAAAAATTATGTAATTTTCAAAGGTAAAACGGCAGAGACATGAACAGAAGTAATGCGATACTTTTCTTAAATAAAGGTGATAATTAAAACCCTATTGAAGAAATTATAGACACACCTCGCTTCTCAGATCGTCTCGCACATAAGCTCGATGACTTCCAACTTCCCGATCACGTCGGTTTCTGAAAATACTTTTATAGTCTGTAAGATATAGCTTGAGCTCCGCGACAGCTGTCATGGACATTTGCGCCCATGAAGTTTTGAATTTTTTCCCAGAATATTTGCACTGTGAAAACTCCGTACTTACTGCCATCGAATAGTGTGCAGTAAGTACGGAGTAAGTACACCGCAAAACCTGAAAACGGTCTCGGTTTCGATAACTGAAATTCATCCAAAAGCAAAAAGTATACAATTGACAATTTTATTCTATGTGGAATCTGAAATTCAGAGCTGTCGATTTGTACAAAATATCAAACGCTTTTCGTTGGAAATTGCAAGTGATTTAATAATTATCTATAGCGGGGTTATTTTTAGGCTTGTTACCTATTATTTCAATAAAGCCTCTTCACGATTATTTCATCTTCATGTTTTTATTTCAATAGGACCTCGACCGCGTTGTCAAAAGCATACCGACCAAGTGGACGAAGAATATTAATTGTCAATAAAACACTGTCATCATCAACCTATTATGTCTCCACCGAGGGGAAGGGGTCTCTTCCCCGAGGAAGGTATAAGCCATACTTCATCACGGGGGCTAAGTCCGGATTGATGGAGGCTTGTAAGACTGGTCTTACTGTCAGAAGTTTTCAAGCCGCTCTAAAGCCTCTGACTTGACTTAACGACTGCCATCTATCGACGGCAGCCGACACCAATTGCTTAGTGTGCCTTGCAAAGCACGGAACCGCTCGAAAGATGCCACTAGCGTTAGTCATAGAACAGTCATCCATCCATGCACTGAACGCGCCCTATTTCGCTTATCCTTCGTGATCGTCTTTTGTATGAGGCAATTAAAAAGCTCAAAACGGAATAATCGGTTCAGATTTTCCGAAATACGTACGATTTTAAAGCGCGCAATGAGAGGGGATGGTGCTCAGCCGGCGTACAGGAAACAAAACCCAGCTTCGCAACTCCAAGTGCTAATAAAGGAGGTACAGTCGACTTAATAGCATATATTATTATTTTAACATAAACATAACATAAACATTTACATACAGGCACATACATTGCTTCTGGCCCCACACTAGGATACCCTGTGTCATGGGAACCAGAAACAGTGACGTCACAAACCTGTAAACATATATTAAATTAATCTTATATTAAAATAATCTTGCACCTCGGAGGGATAGGTAGATCTTGTCAAACCTTCTTTGTTTTATCAACATTATTAGTCGCTGCATACAAGTACGCTGAGTAGACTAAACTTTCTTAATGAATCGCGATGCTCACATTTTACGATTTATAAATTTTCTTTTTCATCATTATCGTCATCCATTTGTTGCCTGCTACAGGACTTAAACCTCCCTCATGATTTTACTTAAAAAATTGTTTTGCCATCGACACGCTAAGAAGAAGATGATTTTCCAAGCTTCCCGATTTCGTGCCGCCTGCATTCAACGACCAATTAATCCTGCTAGGTTGTCAACCTTCCTCTCCGGCGAAACATATTTCCAATTTTTTATTTATCTCAGGCATCTGTAGAGTACAGAAAGGCTTACGTTAAATTTTTACTTGCATACCCACACCTGTATCTCGAAAGGGTAGGCAAAGACCAGGCTTTACCACTGGTCACAATCCTGCCAGACTCATTTTTTCATCTACATTGATTGGTAGTTATCCAAATTAATAAATTTAATGCTTGTTGTTTTAGAAAAACCAATAGAACGTTAGTCTTTTAAATTATATTATTTTCATGGTTTTATCTATAAAAAATACAATAAATAAACAGTCAATTAACTATAATTTTTTTAAATTTTTTTCGGACGTCGTTGAGTAAATGCACTTTCTCCATACTATCCTTTGTGTGCAGCTGAATATAAATTGCAATATTAGATGCAACTGTTTTCGCCAAATTAATTACTTTACGTGCATCGCCGTCGCCAAACTGCTGCATATGTTTACTAATAAAGAGAATTTTAATTAAGGGGCCATTTTGACATTACACATAGTTTATATTTTGTCCTTTCGAATAAAATTACTTAAATATTCTCACAATTGTATCCAGGAGGAAGAGCAAAGTCTCTGCCTACTTCTCTGAGACACAAACCCTGAGGTTCCTTACAAATCTCATTCACTTCGTCAACAATGATTTGCAGATGAATCCTCGCAATCGAGTTTCTGGTAGGTACTTTTGAAGGTACCGGACCCTACTACTAACTATTTCCGTCTGTTAATCCATCACCAAGCTATATCTCATGAACTGTTATGGCTAGACAGGCCAGACTATGAAATTCTTACAAATGATCTATTCTTGTTTCCGCTACAACAATAAATATAATAAAATAAATATTTAAGGGGGGCTTCCTACAAAAATCGTGATTCTTTCGGCGTTTTCGGCTTGATATTAATAACGGCACCGGTAAAGCTGAAAAAGGTAATGGTGTCTTATGTTATATAAATGGAAGCCTTTGTCCGGGAGTTCCACTCGCACTTGGCCGGTTGTATCGTGACTCTCGCCAACACAATCTCCTATTTGGTCGAAGTATGTCCTCCTGTCACGTTCCTTCTCGTCCTTTCTGTTAATATTTGCTCTTTGTAAAATATATAAATATTTTTTTCTCTTTATTTTATACCATATAATTTAAAATTATAAGAAAACAATTTATAAGTAAATGAATAACTTTCTCACACCAGTCACTTGTCGTGGGACCAAACTAGGATAACAATTATGTATTTATTTCGATAAACCTACCTTCATCCTGTCCATTCTCATACCCAACCTTCTTTTGTCTGATTGATCTGATTTCCACATCGGCCTAGCGCTAACGGGTCGCCGCAGGTGATCAAAATGCGAAATTGCAATTTTCACTTACCTACTTAGAAGAAATAATGTACAAGTAGATACCTAATTAATGTCTAAGGGCTGATTTTTCAATAGTCAGATAACTTTTATCTGATGAATAAAAATGGCGGTTTGGTGTCAAACCGCCATTTTTATTCCTCAGATAAAAGTTATTTGCTATAGTCTGTAAAATATAGCTTGAGCTCCGCGACAGCTAACATGGACATTTGCGTCCATGAAGTTTAATTTTTCACAGAATATTTGCACTGTGAAAACTCCGTACTTACTGCACACTATTCGATGGCACTATTATATCTTGTGATAGTAAGTGTAGAACGTTTCAGTAGAGTAATATTAATCAATATAAATAAGATTTATTAAGGAATATAAGATTCAGCTCTGAAATAGCCACAAATAAATCAGTTATTTTGTTTAGTGAAAAATAAGTATCAACTTTTTGGAACGTCAGCTTAATAAAGGCTGATATTGTTTTTGCCAACTCGGTGTCAACTTTAATTTGAATATTCTCATAGTTTCGTCTTATAGCCAGATTTTATTGTAAACTCTCCTAACTCTCTTAAGTTCTGTAGGACTTTTCGGCAACACTCCATATGTAGGACTAGCTGTTGCCCGCGACTACGTCCGCGTGGGGTTTAGTTGAGTAAAGTGTTTGCAAATAAGATACAGATACTTTTAGCGCATGCGAAAGAGCTTTCATACTAACTTCGCAACCCCCTCTTACCCCCTTAAGGTATGATTTTCGAAAAACTACTTTACGCGTCTTTCATGACTTTTAAGTAAGGACGTTCATATTGAATCTCATTTGAATAACATCAAAAACGGCAAAGTTTCATACTAAGTTTGCAACCCCTTTTTTCCCCTCTAAGGGATGATTTTTAAAAAACTATTTTACACGTGTTTGATAATTTTAAATGAAGAACCTTCGTACCAAATTTCATTCGAATAACTTCAAAAACGGCAAAGTTTCATACTAAGTTTGAACCCCCCCTACGTTACAAAAAGAACCCCTGTGCAAAAGGACAATGCCCAAATTGGGACCACCCTCCAATAGCAATAAGATATACGTCATTGGATAGGTCTTTTTAATTGGAACAATAATTGTTATGACAACTTTGTTGTCAAAATTGTCCGTTTTGAGTTATGAGACTTTTTATTACTGAAGAAAAATATTTTTAAAAACAATTTTTCAAGTGTAAGTATGTTTAATATTTTTATACACATGTTCTTATATCTCGCTTAGACAATGTACCAACGCGCGTACTCGAACAGGTAGCCACGGAGACCCTCCCCTCTTTAAAATCGGTGACAGGAGCACGCGCGGCGGCGCGCTGGTGGAGCGCTGGTCGGACCAGCCTGGTTATGATGTATCAGTCGTTCATTGCTAATGTTGGCGAGTTATCGTTCCGTTCTATTCTTTTTCATTCGATTCTACCTTGAGACTTTTTCACCTGGCATTGATATTGGACACTGATATCTTTGCTCTCTGTTTATTGAACTCCGCCATGACTTAATGCCATTAGCATTAAATCCACCTTTTGTAAACTTTTATTGTGCACTAAATAATGAATAATAATATCATACTGGACTTTTGAATTGCATCTCGATCAGGTAATTGTGATGGAAAATCATCCCAGCTGTGTTATATGTCGGCAAACCTTCTATCGCGGAAGATATCAGCAACATCGGTTGATCTGCCTGACTACACGATTCTCGAAAATGTGTGGCTTTTGCGTAGCCGCATTCAATCACTTCATGTGAGACAAAGGAGTTACTATCGTCATATTTTGGTAAACAATGACCAAGAGAAGGAAAAAACATTGTATTATAACAACATAACATAACATTTACATACAGGCACATACATATTGCTTCTGGCCCCACATTAGGATACCCTGTGTTGTGGGAACCAGAAACAGCTAGGTCACAAACATGTAAACATCCAAGACCTGGGTTTCTTTTTTTTCGTCCCCAGCCGGGGTTTGAAGCCGGGACCTCTCGCATGGTAGACAAATGCACTAACCGCTGCGCCACAGAGGTTGTCGAACATTATTGTACATGCCTATCAGAACGGCAAACGATGGGCACATGTGTACAGTCACGAGCAATAATATATACACACTGTCACATTTTCTAAGAATCTTAACTTAAAACCATCTAGAAAGAAGTGTACGGCAATTTGTCCTAAATTATGTAACCAATGCTTAGATAATATAGGACAAATTGTCGTACACATGTGAAGTACAGAACAAAATGTTTACGTCGTACAAAATGTGACAGTGTGTATATATTATTGCTCGTGACTGTCCACATAATTTCCATTATATGGTATTTAGGGTATGCAATTCATGCAGGATTTAATACACCAGCAATACACTTAAATGATGACATTATAAATAACCCTAGATGATAAAATATGATTGAAGAATAAATAATGAATTTTTTTTTTGTTTTCATTATTTTTCCCTCCATTTTTTTTATATCTGAACTTAAAAGTAGCATAACTCCAAACGGACAGTCCAACAGTCTTTGAACAAAACAGTCAGTACCAACAAAACTAAAATTTTCCCCTCCAAAAAAGTCTTTTTTTTGTGCTTTTATTTCTGAACTTTGAAGTCTCACAACTCCGAATGGACAACTTTACAACAAAATTGTGTTAACAATTGTTGTTCCTATTGAAAAGACCTATCCAACGACATATATCTTATTGCTATTGGAGGGTGGTCCCAGGTTTCATACATTTTTGGGCATTGTCCTTTCAAGTTTCTAACCCTTATAGTTTAGGCCCTGCGTTGATATGTCAGTCAGTCAGTCAGTCAGTCAGTCAGCTTCTCCTTTTATATACAGGGTTACAGGGAAAGTCGTACACAATATTAAAGGAGGTCATTATTTAGGTCATTTTTGATCGATTTTATTCTATTATATAGGGTACGAAAATTAACCGTTATGGAAATATTGACTGTTAAAGATTTTAAAAAAATATCAACTTTTTTGGCTTTTTGATTGATTTTTTCTTAGAATAGAGCTCATAAAGTGTTTTTTTTAATGTATTTAGTTAAAAAGCATGTCAATTGATTAAAAAAATCAGCAAAAGCTGCATCTACTACTAACAGCTTTAAAAAACTGCTCGGCAACGGTTAGAATTAAATATTTTTTCTCTAAATATTTTTCACATTGAAGCTCTTAAAAAAAATTACGTATGGAACTTATTCTGCAAATAATTTTAAAAACTTCTACGACTCTTTAACTATTCAAAAAGGAATAACATTTATTAGGTATGTGCATGAAATTTTAAAATAATGTTACTTGAGTAGGATATAGTATTAGTACCGACATAAATGAACTTCGAAAAAAAAAAAAATTTTTTTACTTCCTGGCACCTTTAACCTATGTAAAAAGGTCAGATAGGATTTTTTGTGCTCTGAAGACATGCTGTCTCAGGTGTTCAGGTACCTACCTATTTCAGTATTTCTTTTTTAGAATACTCTATCTATTGTTTTTGTGTTAGTCTGCTCGTGTGATTCTTCCGTGGTAGATGTGTTAATACGTGCTCTGCAAATGATTTGCGTTTTAGAAACTTCTACGTCTCTTTAGGTATTAAAAAACGTATATCACTTGCTCTTACATCGAAAAAACGTTAGCCAAGTGTCACTTAAGTTGGCAAACAGTAAATTTTTAGTTGAGGTAAATACGTGCTCTTTGATAATTTCCCGTAAAACGCGACTTAGTTTGGATTTTGGTATTTATTCATCTTCAATGTGTGACTTGGCTTGGATTTTGAACTGATTCATCTTCGTTTTTAACATGGTTGCTTCTATTTCTAATACAAATTCTCATTCTTTTTTTTTAATTACTCTTCGCTACAGAAGTTCGCAGGTTTCTCCTTATTTTCACAGCCGTTTCCGCAAATATTCTCTGTCTCGAAATTTCGACATTTTCAATTGGCGTCATTTTGTTTTAAATTATGCTTTTAATATGATCTCATACATAAAAATCCAGTACTACCATAGTACTACCACTAGAGCCTACTCAAATAACATTATTTTAAAATTTCATGCACATACCTATTAAATGTTATACCTTTTTTAATAATTAAAGAGTCGTAGAAGTTTTTAAAATTATTTGCAGAATAAGTTCGATACGTAAATTTTTTTTTAAGAGCTTCAATGTGAAAAATATTTAGAGAAAAGATATTAAATTCTAACCGTTGCCGAGCAGTTTTTTAAAGCTGTTAGTAGTAGATGCAGCTTTTGCTGATATTTTTTTATCAATTGACATGCCTTTTAACTAAATACATTAAAAAAACACTTTATGAGCTCTATTCTGAGAAAAAATCAACTAAAAAGCCAAAAATTTTGATCTTTTTTTAAAATCTTTAACAGTCAATATCTCCATAACGGTTAGTTTTCGGACCCTATATAATAGAATAAAATCCATCAGAAATTACCTAAATAATGACCTCCTTTAATATTGTGTACGACTTTCCCTGTAACCCTGTATATAGATAGAAAATAAATGTTATTACAAGTAAACATATTTTTCAGCACCAATTTCACAGCAAAAATGAAACAGCTATTCACTTGAAACGTCCGCTAGCAAGGTTTCAAGTAGGTAACATCTTAACGTGCAGGAAAATAAAAGCACAGTCAAAAAAACATCAAAATCTCATTAGTTCCCATTTCATGCCGTGACGACACTACGGAAGCTGTATAACTAATGTACGGCAATAAACAGAGACGAGAAAAATGTCGTATTTCTTTTTATAACATCCCTGCCACATTTTCTGGTTTAAAAGGTAGATCTGTGAGTGCAGCCCCGGCAATGTTGACTGTACGGTTTTGTTCCCCAGGCCTTGTGCTCACAAATGCCTAGGTATACAACTTGTTATTGAAATAATGGAAAATGTGAATACAGACACTTCTGTATTGCTAAGGCGCTACACACTGCGACTCTTAGCATCGATGCAGTCGCGCGTTTTTGAAACGCGCGACAGCATCGCGACACCAGCAGTAGCGCAAGTGTGTACAAGTGGACCATTGGCGACTGCATCGATGCTGCATCGCGACAGCATCGCGACACCAGCAGTAGCGCAAGTGTGTACAAGTGGACCATTGGCGACTGCATCGATGCTGCATCGCGACAGCATCGCGACTGCATCGATGCTAAAAGTCGCAGTGTGTAGAGGGTCTAAGTAAACCACTTATTTCAAGAAATAATCTGAAATTTTCAATTTCATTTTGTAATGCTTCTTATTTTCAAACCATTGTTATTTTCAAGGTTAAAGCCATTTTAGTAACAGTCATACCAACATTATGAGCCTAAAGTTAGGGTCAGAAAACAAGGTAATTAATATATTTTGGCCAGTAACCACCCATATTATAGAAAAAATACGCTTGGCTAGCACATCAGAAGTTTCGGGTTCGATACTCGCTGGAGGCAGCCGCGCTTCATCATCATCTTCAACCCATTATGTCCCCACCGAGGGACACGAGTCTCTTCCCTGAGGCCATACTCCACCACGAGGGCCAAGTCCGGATTGGTGGAGGCTTATAAGACTAGTGGCTGGTCTTACTGTCAGGAATTTTCAAGCCGCCCTAAGGCCTCTGACTTGGCTTAACGACCTGCCATCTATCTACGGCAGCCGGCACCAACTGCTTAAAGTGACTTGCGAAGCACGGAACCGCTTAAAAAATGCCACAAGCGTTAGACATAGACGGTCACCCATCCATGCACTGAACGCGCCCTATGTTGCTTAACCTTCGTGATCGTTTAAGATCACTCAGGCAGCCTGGGCTACAATCGATTTCGGCTGTGCTTGATTTATGCAAATGGCCTCAGTCTAGCTGTATTTCCATATTTGCGATGTTATTGCCTATATAGTTAATTTGCCTAGTTAGTAAAATAAAAAAAAAAAATAGTTAACAAAGCGAAGCGTATTCTAGTTTAAGTGTTTTTTTTTTTTACATTGCCTTCATAGTATGGGCGTCCTATTACAGGGCAAAAACCCACCCTTTTTTTACACAAAGATGTTATTTGCCACCCCAAACCACCTCGGAAAGAATTCGATAACGTCAAGATCATCCCCCATCGTCATTTGGGTCGTCCTCGTTTGCAATGGCCACCTCCTGGCACTTAAATAGATTTATTTATTTATTTAAATAATACATACACACACACGTATACAAAACAAAGCAAAACAGATCTAACTACAACTCACAGCACTCAGAAAGTATAAAAATAATAACACTACAGTAGTACATACATAAGAAGCATACCGAATCGCTCGTAGCCTGGGCTGCCTGAGTGATCTTAAACGATCACTAAGGTTAAGCAACATACGGCGCGTTCAGTCCATGGATGGGTCACCGTCTATGACTAACGCTAGTGGCATTTTTCCGAGCGGTTCCGTGCTTCGCAAGGTACGTTAAGCAGTTGGTGCCGGCTGCCGTCGATAGATGGCAGTCGTTAAGCCAAGTCAGAGGCCTTAGGGCGGCTTGAAAACATCTGACAGTAAGACCAGCCACTAGTCTTACAAGCCTCCACCAATCCGGACTTGGCCCCCGTGGTGGAGTATGGCCTATACCTTTCTCAGGGAAGAGACCTGTGCCCTCGGTGGGGACATGATAGGTTGATGACGATACATAAGAAGTGGATAATATACCTGGATAACGTACTGGGCAGTGAGTGACCAACGCATTTGTGGCAAATGTAAATGGCATCTGACTCAACATGTGCCGAAAGTACTCAGTTTGACAGTCTGAGCACCCACATCCTGTATTCACGTTTTGGAGCGCAGTGTGGCATTGCGGACACGATCCATCCCCCGGACGGACGCCCAATACGAGTATACTGCGCTCCATCGCTCTATGGCAAACCTTGAGTTTGAATTTCTGTTGTTGAATCAGTGACCAGGTTATTAATAATTTATTTATACTTTATTTAATAATTATACAGCACAGATAAGGCACCATAATGATACACATAAAAACATCACAGAACGGTTTATAAAAAAAAATGTTTCGAGTTTGCCGGAAAACGAAAAAGTTATGCGCAAAACAAGAATTTTGTTGCGTGCTATTTTTATAAAATCGAGTTTTGAGGTCTTATTTACCTTGATGTTGTTGTAGCAACAGTGTTATTATGTCGTTTTATTACTTGATCGGACGAAAACATTATTGTTTAGTTTCCACCCAGTTATTATTATTTACTATTTCTCTTCCAGAAGTTACTTATGCACATTATTAGGTACCTCAGATCTGTAATATACATTTTGCTCTACACACGAGAATAAAGAACAATAACTCAAGTAGAATGCAAACCATTGTAACGAAGCATTTATAAAACTACAAAAAACCGAACTGAAAAAAAATAGGTAACAAAAAAAAGTTAAAAGGTGTCAAGTAATTCAAATTGTCAATACGTGGGGCCCTTTCCCTTTACCGTTTGCGTGTGGTATTTCTTCTACATATTTGCAAATGTACGTAACTTTGATAATAATAAAGAAAGGGCATACGCACTGCGAACCGAACCTGAATATCTCGCTTCTAAGCCCACTGTTTTACCCACTAGGCTACCACCGCGTAGGACTAAGCCGACTGGTGCTGGGACCAACTCCATCTAAACAATGTCTTATTTTATGTTATCCCTTTTATCTTATCTTAAAAATAAAAAAAATAAAAAAGTACCAGTCACTGCAGCATCATAGCGGCCCTTCACCCATCTACTGTGAGTAAAGGTTCCACTGAACGCTGTATATCATAACATAACATTTACACACAGGCACATACATTGCTTCTGGCCCCACACTAGGATACCCTGTGTCGTGGAAACCAGAAACAGCGACGTCACAAATATTTAAACATCCAAAACCTGGGTTTTTTTTTTCCCCAGCCGGGTTTCGAACCCGGGCCTCTCGCATGGTAGTCAGATGCGCTAACCGCTGCGCCACAGAAGTCGTCTCATTACGTAGATATAAAGGCCAAAGTTAATTGAAATTGTAAGTTTGTTTAGTTAATAACATAATTATTATTTAGGTAAATACTGAGTCAATTTTGTGTACCTACTAAAAATAAATCAACGATAACTAGTAGCGGCAAGACGTATTTTCTCTTGATGCTTAACCCATGTGATTGACCAACAGACGCAAATCTGAAATAAAACCGATTGTACTACATTGCGTATGATCATCAACTTTGACCGTTTTGGACTATGATACACATAATTTTGCTCGCATTTAAGTACTGGAACCTACGATTTCCTATCATTCAAATCCAATTTGAATTATGATGCCTAGAGGTAGGTGCAAGATTTTTTTTTATGCTTCATAAAAAAAATATAAATTAAGATTAAGGTAAATTAAGAAACTAAAATAAAAATAATCAAAAACCCGACTGCTATGCATTATAACATCCAAGCAGGTGGGAACAACCTTGGTACCTCGCAGTGAGTAGCAACAATGAATTTGGGCCTGCTTAGTAGTTAATTCTGAGACAAATATTTTTTTTACAGTTAAAGCTTAGTTCTTATAGCCTATGACGCTGGCGTAAACAGGACAAACCGATTGGGACCTTCTTTGTGAAAATATGACCATTGGTTAAGGAGTTAGAAATACTTAAATACATACAAACATACATACGAGTCGAACACCTTAAATTAAGGCTTTCCGGATTTATATTACATATTACTATTATTAAAAGAGGATAATTTAAATGATATTGTACGTGAACTTGACTTAACTAATAATCTTGCTGCGCAAATGTGTGCCCCAGAAAACTGCAAAAGTATTATTTCGGAACCAAATTATAAACTAAAGATTATTCACCTAAATATAAGGAGTATTAATAAGAACTTCGATCAATTTTGCCTTATGTTACATGCCACAAAAATTAGATTTGACGTTATAATTTTATCAGAATGCTGGCTGAAAAACTCGGGGGAGATACCCATACTACCTGGTTACACATCAAATTCTACTAAAAATAACCCTATTCAAAACGATGGAATCGTAGTATACATAGAAAATTCTATACCCTATGCAATATTTGAACCCAAATTCATGGGCGCAAACTGCCTGGTCACGACTATAGGTAACACTAGTATTATTGGTCTCTATCGCTCTCCATCGTACAAAAATTTAGAAAACTTTTATAACAGCCTAGATAATCTTATGAACGTGCTAAAGTTTTGTGATAATATAGTCGTAATTGGTGACATTAATATAGACATTAAACCTAACAACAACGACGCAAACTCAAATGAATATCTTATTAATACTACTACTATGGGCCTCTGGCCAGCTCACTTAAGTCCGACCAGAATAAACAATTGTCTAGACCATGCTTTACTTAAAACCACGCTTCCTGCTTGCGTAGTACTCCTTGAGTCACATATTACGGATCATCTCCCTATAATTTTATGCTTGAACTCACCCGCTGCCAAACCGAAAGCTTCTAAAACGGTGTCTCGACTAGATTATGACGCAATTAAAACTGAAATTGACTCCACAAACTTTCTTTTAGTTATGAATGAAAATAATCCTAACACGGCCACTGGATCATTCATCACCATATTACGAGACATTATTTCAAAACATTCTACCACAGTCAACTTACCAAGAAAAGACAGAATAATAAAGCCGTGGATGACTCCTGGTCTCTTTCGCTGCATTCGTAATAGAGACAGAATGCACGCGAAACTCAAAAAGTCACCTGATAATACCATTCTTAAAGTAAGTTACTCGAGATACCGTAACTTTTGCAATGGACTATTAAAAAAACTTAAGCGAGCTTATGAAAAAGCAAATTTACAGAATGCTAAAAACAACCCCAAAGCTACCTGGAAAGTGATAAAGTCAATGGCCAATAAAACTTCGCAAGCGCGGTCTTCAAAAGAGCTACTTAAAAATACTGATGATACAATAACCTCACTGAATGAAGTGAATAATTTTTTCGCTGGTGTAGGGAAGAGACTGGCCCAAGGTATTTCCCCGTGCCAGGGGGGGCTGCTCTCGAAAGTAGGCATCCAGGTTAACTGCTCTCGTGACTCAATGGTTATCCTGCCTGTAGACGAGCCCCAAGTCGAACGATTGATAGCTGGATTGAGAGGCGACTGTGCCACTGGATGGGATAATATCCCAGCAAAAGTATTAAAACTATGCCACAGCTCCTTAACCCCTCCTATCACACACATTTGCAATGTAGCAATCAATTGTATTCCCGAAGGCGCTCAAAAAAGCCATTGTTACCCCTGTTTTCAAGAGTGGGGATAGAGGCAGTGTCTCTAATTACAGGCCTATTTCAGTCCTTAGTTCCTTATCAAAAATTATCGAACGTATTCTAAATAACTGTCTTGTTTCTTTTTTGTCAAAAAACAACCTTATGTCTAGCAATCAATTTGGGTTCAGGGCAGGAACATCGACGGAGGATGCAGTTACCTCCTTTACAAATTCATTGACCGGCAAAATGGATAAGAAATTAAAATGTTTCGGCATATTTCTTGACTTATCAAAGGCCTTTGACACTGTTTCTATCCCCATACTTATACAAAAACTGGAAAATGTAGGGTTTCGTGGTCAGGCTCTCGACATTTTCCGGGACTATCTCTCTGACCGTACTCAGTGCGTGAAGATTGAAGGTCTGACAAGTTCTCCGACAGACATAGATTTTGGAGTACCGCAGAGCAGTATCTTGGGACCAACGCTCTTTTCTTTATACCTAGATGCGCTGTGTCGTCTCCATATACCGAACTGCGATATATTTGCGTATGCGGATGACACAGCGCTGCTTATTTACGATGAATCCTGGGCTAAAGCGAAAAGGAGTGCTGAATTTAGTCTACGCGTAATCATGGAATGGCTTTCATCTAATCTGTTAACTCTTAACGTGGATAAGACAAGTATCATTCGTTTTGCCGTACCCAACACCGGGTGCCTGTCGCCAGAAGCCGGCTTAGTTAGAGCACATACTTGCGCACTTGACTCAATAAATTGCGATTGTCCTCCTCTCAGCTTGGTTTCCGAAGTTAAATATCTTGGTGTCTATATTGATGAGAGACTGACATGGAGGGCTCATATTGAGGTCGTGTGGAGCCGTCTCAGGCGGTTGATATATGTATTTAAGGAATTAAGACATTCTGCCGATTGCAAAACTTTGATTCTTGTCTATCGTAGCTTGGCAGAATCTATCATAAATTACTGCATACCAGTCTGGGGCGGAGCCTGTCAAACCATCATTATGCAGCTTGAAAGAGCTCAGAGAGCTATACTTAAAGTTATGCAATTTAAGCGTCGCGACTATCCAACTGACAGTCTCTATTCTGAATCGGGTGTACTCACGGTGAGACAACACTATATACTTCGGGCGGTTCTACGTAGACACTCCCTAATGCCTCTTGATCCAAAAATCTTGCTCAAAAGACGTGGAACTCCTGTCTGTAGTAGCATAAATTGCCTCTCTTCCTTTGCTAGACGTCAGTTTATGTCACTAAGTACCTTTTTGTACAACAAAATCAACAAATTTTTACCAATCTATAAACTAAGTCGCCGGGAAGTCAAAATCAAAATTGAGAAATGGTTACAAACTTTGGATTATAAAAATACAGAAAAACTACTTCAAGCAAATAGTTAAGTAATTAAATAATTTATTAAAGAATATTTTAGATTTAGAACTAGCCAAAATTGCATTTTTCTAATAAGTATAAAATTGTGTATTAATACTCGCAGTTACATGTTTTAAATTGTAGTTATACCTTATAAACTGATGGACCTATTGTCCCTAAGATACAGGTTTTATACCTAGTTTAGGGGTCATAAGTTCGACTTTAATCATGTCACTATGTACTACAACTAAGTATGATGTTTAAGAAAATATTGTAAGTAAAGTACAAATAAAGAATTATCTATCTTATCTATCTATCTATCTACCTTACGCTCACTTATGCGTAAACAGCTGTCGGATGATAATAAAATGATTTTTAAAAACTTCCTTTTATATGAAAACAATCAAGCACAAGTTCAAGGATTGGCAACATCATGCATCAAATAACTCCGCATTTATTACGACCTCACTTAATTTAAATACTTATTGGATTACACTGGGCTTTTTCATGAGCTTGACAGTTAACTAGGAACAATCGAAAGGAAGAAGACTTTTACAAAAACGCATTGAAGACAAGTACATAACAAACAAAATACACCAAAGTCAACAAAACAAAAATGTAAAAACAAAACAATCGTGGAAAGAACATTCAATCAAAAATCGGTGCTGCTTATCTTTGACCTTTCGCTTGACGTCACTTTCTAGAGCAGCCTGTTATTTATACAATTAACATTGACGCTATCGATATTTCTACGTTAATTCACAATTTCGTCAAAAATCTTTAGTTGGCTTGGACTCGTGATGTGATGAAAATTAACAATCTTTTACTACAGCAAAATCACAGTCAATGCTGACAATGTTCTTACACACTCTGATATAGATGTCTCAAACATTTCCCCGTTTTATCGCGTAGTCCGGCTAGAGTCTAGAATAGAGGGCGGTGTCCAGCTGTCCGGGCAGATTTGTGCGACCGTCGCAGCCGCCAAGACTTTTCACAACAAGTTAACATGAGCTGTGATGTGGACGCTGAGTCTAATAGTGAGGAACATTTGTTTATTTAAAAAGCTTAGTACTGATAAATGTCCAACTATTCTAAGTCGCTAAACGTGCTATGCTCTTAGTCTCAAACATGGATCTCATCAAAATTAAGTTAAAATAAGATAACAATATTCTTTATTGCCCACAAGAAACAAGATTTAAAATAAAAGTTACAATTAAAAAAAATGTACAATAGGCGGTCTTAGTGCTAAGAGAGGAAGTAAAGTCAAAGTCTTTTTAGTCAAAAAAAGTCTTCAAAAATCAATCGTCATTCCATATTTCGCCATCTGTGGATAAGTAAATCATTCGATACTTAGTAACCTACTCTCACGCAAATAGTTGGCATTAAAGTAAATTCTCTTTTACTTTCATGTTGATTGAGTCAATCCATGTTTGGCCAGTGTCTATGACCTATATTTCCATAAGTATTGTGCTTTAGTTAACCGTCTTTAAGTCATTCTGTAGGGCAGAAGTCTCCTCTTGATTTTCCCTACCTTCTTGTCTTGCATCATCATCATCAACCCATTATGTCCCCACCGAGGGGCACGGGTCTCTTCCCTGAGGAAGGTATAGGCCATACTCCACCACATGTCTTGCATCATTATCTACCATCTGCACAAAAATTTTGAGGTCCCGCTATGGATACTTCCACCTCAAGACCATTAAGACCTCATCAAATAACTATAGTAAATGGCTAGCCCTGTAAAATGAACCAATCGAAGTGGCAGTGGGCTGGTCATATCTGCCGAGGAATAGATAACTGACAGGATAATAAGCTTCTCGATTGGAGGATTTACAAATATACATGAACGCCTATATCACAGAGGGGTAGGCAAGGTAAAATCTGCGACGATCCTAACGGATAACTTTCGCTTCATGGACATTCATTAGTCGAAGAACACGAGTCAGTAATAAGATGCTGCAAACGACTGGATCACGATGTTCGAGGGCAGAAGTGAGTGCTATGACTTGGGCTTATATTTGCAGTGGACAAATATGGGCTGATGGATCAAAGTCAAAATCAAAGTCAAAGTGGTGAAATCCTACTAAACTAAAAATTTTTTTTTTTGGGACATAATCATTAATCAGGCACAAATAGAATCGAATTTATTCAGGTATACAGAGAAAATATATTAATTTATTTATATATGAATCATAATTCAATCTAAAGAAATAACAAGATTAACTTACTTACAGTTATAGTTACTTACTAGTACGAGCATACATACATACATAACATATAACATTTACATTCATTGCTTCTGGCCCCACACTAGGATACCCTGTGTCGTGGGAAGCAGAAACAGCGACGTCACAAACATGTAAACATCCATGACCTGGGTTTTATTTGGCCCCAGCCGGGATTCGAACCCGGGACCTCTCATGGCCCATGGCCTTTGCCCCAGAAATGCTCTTAGTATAATACTACAATCCCTAATTGCAGAATATACAATACATAACCGTATGGCTACATCCGGGAAGAGTAGGCATCAAATGGACGTAGTTTAGCAAAAAGCTTCCAATCCACAACATGGTCATTTTTGAGTTAAATATACCAAAATGATCACTATGCTGTATACCTACTTTAGGAATCAAAGACTTGCATAGCGATCCGATGAGTATGTGCAAAGTTATGGCACATGGTAATCAACCCAAATGTATGGAGAGCGTAAATCAGCTTATACCTAAAAACTCAAATATATCAAAACTCACTTTTTACTAAACTACGTCCAAATTTGGCTTATTATCTAATAGGGCTTATTATCCAAATATGGCAAATGCCACGATTAACTGTACAAAAGGTCGCACATAAACCAGAAACTGGCGAGTCTTGTTTTTCACCCGTCTTTTTATGACGTAAACTAAAAAGACGTACCTCTAAAAATAGCCGAGAAGTTTCCCAAGTCAGACGACAGAAGGTCGTTGTTTTGATTGCGGGGGACGGAAATTCGGAACATTAAAAGAATTCCACGAGGATTAATCACCTGAAGGGCCTTTGTAGGGCTTTGTCTAATCGGGACACATTCTTTCAACCGAAAAGGAAACCTTCTTAATAGAATTAATTAAAGGCCCCAGTTGCGTAAAAGTACTTGTAAGAGAATAAAGTGAGTTATTTTCGGCTTTTCAAATTATTTTTCTTGCAGTTTTAACTTCAATAACATAACATAACATTTACATACAGGCACACACATTGCTTCTGACCCCACACTAGGATACCCTGTGTCGTGGGAACCAGAAACTAGTACCTAAAGTGTGGCAAAATTTATTTCAAAAGACTTCTTTTCTACGGAAGCCTAGATTAACGATCACGTTAAAACACCTACGGACTTGTTTGTGAAACATGTTTCCTCTTAAACCAAACTAAAACTCTGTTTATTTACTCTCTGGCTACATTTTTCCTTGCAAAATCTCCACCACAGACTACTTTGATCGGAGTTTTTGAAGTGTTTTAAAAAATCTAGTTTGTATAAATAAGTCCGCTAGTAGGTACATACCAAGCCAGAGTTAAGCCCCTGTCATTAAAACGAATTAATATTAGTTATTTTAAAATGTTTCAGTGGTTTTTTCTAGTAGGTATGCTCTTTGAGTGACTGACATTTGTTTACATAATACAGCGCCACCAAGTAATCTGTTCAGGTGGGTAAAATTGTAACTAACTAACTAATAATTGTAAATCCCGTTCCCCATTTTTTGTTTTATTTATTCACTTACTAAGATTTATAGATATATTTTCATTACAATCAAAAGACGGGTTAAAATATTCTCATTTTTCCAGGTAAATTTCTTAAATGTTACTACTCAATTCTCCACTAGCGCCACTATCAACTGACAAATAAGATGGTGGCACTGTATGCTCTTTGACCGACTGACATTTGCTCATTTTTTTTTATAAAACAGAAACATTAACATAAAGACACATAAGGATTAATCACCTGGGCCAGGATTAATCAACCGGGGCTTGCTGTATTTTCATATACTCTTTAGACTCATCATCAACCCATTATGTCCCCACCGAGGGGCACGGGTCTCTTCCCTGAGGAAGGTATAGGCCATACTCCACCACGGGGGCCAAGTCCGGATTGGTGGATTCTCCACCAATCCGGACTCTTTAGACTACTGACATTTAACCGCTAGCTGGGTAACCGCTAGTGCTATCCAGCCTTTTTTACTTTCAGCATTTTCCACGTCTGCACAACATGGGATTGACGATACATCTTTGAATGCAAAGGGAAATTTTACTAAATATCTTCCCGAAAAGCTTCACTAAGTCTGTTTTTTAATTCAATGCAAAAAAATAAACTGTCATGTTGACATAAATCAATACAAGCCAAGGGCTGTCAATGTCTGAATGTTGCTAGTACGTAACAACCAAATAACCCCATTTTACTTCCAAGTTGAAATTGTGTAGATGTTTTTTTTAGAATTTCCTCTTATGAATAACTAAATTTTAATGTCTTTGATGTGATAAGGATTTTTGTCACACGAGCCTTCTATTCACGGCAAAAATAAATCTACCGATTAAACCTTAATATTTTATAGTGGTGACACCGCGTCATTTTTTTTTTACATAGAATTAAAATACGGACTTTAGTCACACAGAAATTACACATCCACACTAACCACGTTTATTATTATGGGCACCACTTCAAAATATGTTAGTTGTTCCACTCTAAGGTTCTTAGAACAGCATAAAAATATATCGCATAGATATAGTAAAAGTTTAACGCAAAAGCCCTGACCTAGCGACTGCGAACCGGACGACGCATCGTGGGCAGGCCCTCCACCAGGGCCTACATTCTACGAATGGATTGTAGTACAATGACAGTTGCATGACTGGATCGATTTCATTTCATTGCCGCTTCAAAACAACGTGCGCACGTGTATTCGTAACTCTAGGCGTCAATGGAATTTAAAAACATGCCATTTGACCCGACCGTGTAATTGAACTATGATGCACTAACAGAATCGAGCCCCAGATAATCTGATGACCTGGTTACAGTAGTAGAGTCGCTGGATGCGGGCGGCACATGACCGGGAAAGCATGGAAAACTATGAAGGAGACGTACCTAGGTCTTTAGTGGGCGTAAAATGGCTCATGATGATGATAAAATTAGTTTGATTTGAAGATTAAAACTCTATTTATTGGAAATATAGGGGGTTTCGTTTTACCGTTTAAAGTGTCATCATCATTCAGCCACAAGAAGTCCACTGCTACAGTGTAATAGATACTAGAATGAGGCTTGGAACAAATTTTAGTGAAACCCCATCTGAAAAAAAAATCGTTTTTCTTCATTGTACAGTTCAGGCGATTCAGGCAGTTCAGTTGTTTAATAGACAATGCTTAAAAAATACGTGTTAAAAAATTTTTTTTTGTGCAGTCCAATGATTAAACAATGACTTGAGCGCGTAAAACATTTAAATTTGATAGAATTATTTATATGTCACTGGCTTTCGCCCGCGACTCCGTCCGCGTGGACTTTAGTTCAAAATTTTGCAACCTCGTTCACTCCCATAAGGGTTAAATTTCAAAAAACGGTGAAACACGTGTTCAATCAATTGTGTTGAAGAGTATTTATTTCAAGTTTCAAGAAAATCAGACAACCTTTTTTATACCTCCCATACAAATTTTGGCAACCCTTTTCGCCCCTTTAGGGGTTGAATTTCAAAAAGTCCGTTCTTATTCCTTTCCTACATTATATAAAGATCCTCTGAGCAAAATTTCAGCTTCCTAGGTTAAACGGCTTGGGCTGGGCGTTGATGAGTGAGTCAGTCAGTCAGGACTTTGAATTTTATATATATAGATTATAGATTATAACCCATAACCATACCATAACCATTTCATGTAAATCAGATTCATTAGATCCACAAGCCCGTATCGATTTTATTTTAAAAGCTAACAGATCCCATTAAGAGCCATACCTCTGACTGTTCAAATCCTATTCAACCATTTTAAAGATAAAACTCGGAATGAAAATTTCAAGCAAAATGCGAACCCGCTGACCAAAACGCTTTCGCCTAGACCGAAGCATACATAAGGTTTTGATGAACCTCCCGAAATAGTGGTGCTTGCGTTAAATGTAAAAGAGCTCTACTTACCTGGTAATATCTAACGTTTGCCAGGCGAGGTCGACCGCAGTACCCTAATGAAAGTGAGCCGGTTCTGGAAGCTTAAAACTTGTAAAACGCGAGTATAATTGGACAGCGAATGAATTTAATCGCCTGTGTTGATGCCAGTTAGATCAGTTGAGCCCGCGGCACCTGGGATAGAAATTGTAGGATCTGATACCTGGTCATCAATAAAGATCGATAGATAATTTATTTATTGACATAAGACCGTATACCAAACCAAGAAAAACAAATTCTAAAATGCAAGTCGCAGCACTAAGAGAGCATAGAAACATACATAAGAAGCGGAAATACATAGAAAATTGGCCATATACTCTACGGTAATGTATATGGACAACGTACTGGACAGTAAGGGACCAACGCATGTGTGGCAAATGTATTTTGCCTTAGATATGAAGATGCGCAAAACCTAAAAACTCTTAATTAAGTAAACTCTATTAATTTTATGAAACAAACAATTTTGACGTTCATAAAGTAAATATTTTGTTTTCACTGTGAATATTTGAATTAGAATTTAAGATAGGTACTGTATTCTGTACGAAAAACAAAAATAAATTGCGAGGGTGCAGTGATAAAACCCGATAATTGTGTTTTTATATTTCGTGTTAGTGTGAATACCGTGATTATCCTTGCGCTTTAAATACCAATAAATACACATTATGTGGTTCTCTCACAAAACAAATGTTATAAAGTATAGCCATAAATACCTTTAAAGTGTTTTTAATTTCTGTGTTATGCACTTACTGGACAATAGTGTTCTATAAAAACGAAATTTCGATTTTTTGCATTTATCGGGTTTTAACACTGCACCCTCGATTGCATATTTTAAGCTTATACCTACTTTTACATACTTGAAGTAGCTTACTTGTCAATTATTCTTTCAATAACACTTTGTGGAGTTTAGCGCAATTCATATTTTGAATACTGTAAAGGTTGAGGAAGGTAGAGTTATATTGAAAAAAATCCTGCCTAATTTGTTGTTGAGTAAGTAAAAGGTCACCAAAGACATCAGGTCTGAAGAATTGGAACAACTCATAAGTATCGCATTAATTAACTAAAACATATCCAGAACATAGCGCGTTAGCAAACGAAAAGGCGCCATCGTCTTATATAGATAAAGTTTAAAATTAAGGCCCATTTAATTCCCTTTAGGAGTTCTGAAAAGTTTCTTCGCGGAGCGCTCGCGGCTGGTACACCGGTGCAAATTTAAAGTATGTATTACCAGTGCCGCAAACCTTTAGCTGGCGAGCATGAGAATTCCATTACAGCGGGAGTGACGTGCGACCCCCTCTACGCTAACGGGTTAAGGTTACAGCCACTGGAGTTAGAAAAATACTTTGATCAATCTGCCAACAGGAAAAACTAGCATCGTTTGCTCTTCAGAGATTGAGCTTTTTTCTCATAATATAGTAAGTACTATCTAGTACCTAAATTCACTTTTTTCGTTACATACTTAGTCTTATTTAGTTCCTAAATTCGCTTTTAAGATCAACTTAGTAGAGCCACATTTCAACTCCAAGTATTTTATTTTTATTTCTTTCTTTCATACAATACAGTACACAAATAATAAGCAAACGCTGTGCAGAAAACTGTGTATTAATATTAACTCTGAAGTTATTATTATCGAATTTACTTTACTGCTCAAAATATAATGTTCTAAAGGGGGGCTTGCGAATCGCTCGTAGCATGGGCTGCCTGAGTGATCTTAGACGATCACTAAGGTTAAGCAACATACGGCGCGTTCAGCCCTTGGATGGGTCACCGTCTATGACTAACGCTAGTGGCATTTTTCCGGCAAGTTAAGCAGTTGGTGCCAGCTGCCGTCGATAGATGGCAGTCGTTAAGCCAAGTCAGAGGCCTTAGGGCGGCTTGAAAACTTCTGATAGTAAGACCAGCCTCTAGTCTTACAAGCCTCCACCAATCCGGACTTGACCCCCGTGGTGGAGTATGGCCTATACCTTCCTCAGGGAAGAGACCCGTGCCCCTCGGTGGGGACATGATGGGTTGATGATGATGAAAGGGGGTCTTAATTCTGATACTTAATGTTGTAATAACAACGTGATGTGTAAGTTTTTAGAAACCCTTATGAACAACCTTATGAACATTTTGTATTCATGATCTTTTGTAAAGTACCTACATGCCTATTTGAAAAATACGGAACCTAAACTAAATATTAAATTGGAATGGAGTATGTATACCATAGAGCAAAAGAAACAAAAACTCTGTGACCCCTGTACTGCCCTGCTAAGCGCAAAAGTCGTATCTGACAATTTTAGGTATTTTCACTTTTTTGCATATTTGGTAGGATGGCAACACTCCCGAGATGCCCACTAATCAACAGAGACCTATCTGTTCATTTTCTTACTCCAAACATATACTTGTCATTACTCGTCATATCTGCAGTTGGGTACCCTGTTGCTAAGGGTAAGATTAATTGAATGATACAGCAGAAAAAAGTCCGAACTGCAGTTTTTATTAATTTTTGTATAGAAAGGTGCAATACTAATAATGCCTAAAAATAAAACCAATTTTTAGCTACACAGTCAGAGTTTAATTAATTTCACCCAAACCATTAAGGTTGGCATTCACCGAAATACGTTTTTGTCTCTCCTGCAAAATTACAATTTTACAGATATGACTTTTGCGCTAAGCAGGGCAGTGTAGCCCGAGTGATATCGGACGCTAGCCTTGGTTAATCTCAAGGTCGTACGGTCAATTAGTTGAAAAATATGCTTAATAAAAGTTGCGCTTATAATATAAAACATATAGCACTTAGTTTTTATGGTTTTCTAATAATCATGTACAAATTATGTTACCACATTGTGACGTCAGTAGGTTATATAGCGCAATTTGTGCTACGTGCCTAGAAATGCTTTTCGACAGATTTTGTTAAGAATAACTCTATATTAAAAGAAAAATATTTGTTTGCTCTCTCTTTCAACGAGACCAACAATTTTCCTTGCAAGATTACTATGACCGGAATACATCAACTACAATATTACTTACAATAGCTTTTGTTGTAGACTTTTTATTCTTTATTTTATGCAGTTTTACAACTTTTTTCCTGATAGTTAAATATACTAACGACGAAAAAAAATTTAAAGAAGTTAATTTAATTGAACTTCTTCTTTGTAGGACAATACTGTTCAGATGTCTGTGACATTGGTAAAGCACTGAAACCACGAATTCAATAAAATCAATTATAATGTATATTCTCGCATGTTCGCCTCTCTGGCGTAGCGGTTAGCATGTCTGCTTACCATGCGAGAGGTCCCGGGTTCAATCCCCGGCTGGGGAGAAAAAAAAAACTCCAGGTTTTGGATGTTTACATGTTTGTGACGTCGCTGTTTCTAGTTCCCACAACACAGGGTATCCTAGTATGGGGCCGGAGGCAGTGTGTGTGCCGGTGTGTAAATGTTTATATTTCCAAAAATAAAGTAATACAAATGTGGTATCATTTTTATTTGGAACAGAACACACATTCTACGTATAATTGGAATGTCTCAGGAATTGACCAGTTTAGAAACGCTTATTTCTAACTGAATTATTTCTTGTCTATCCAATTACGAACAATGAATCAGAAACCTTCATAAAAAAGTCAGTTATTTTAAGATATTTAACAGTCTAAGGATTATCTTGTCCTAAACCGCTTATACTTCGTTCCACGAGTCAAACTCCTACGAAACCAAATACTCGCGAACTAAGCGAAGCCAGTCCGCTGCATTGGGTAGGGCAGTGACTCTTGGAAGTCACGGGCATTAACCAATGGAGGCTCATGGACAATTTTCTGTGGGAGCTCGTTTTGTGAAATAAAGTATAGTTTTTTTGGTATTTTTATCAGGTCATTAACATCCCAACAAAAATTAAAAAAGAGTTAGCTAAGAAATATTCTTCGTAACTTTCAAAGTACCGACTAGCTAGTTGGTCATTTTTACAATTTAGTAATTTCACATTAAAATTCAAATATTTTATTCATAATAAAAACAAAATGTTTACTTTACGACCGTCAAAGTTGTTAGTGTTACAATTACAGTCTGTTAGCTTTTAGAATATACCTCGGGCTCTAGAGTAGGCTTCGGTTTTCGCCGAAAGCACACGAGTGTAAAATACTACTTCCTGCTCAGTATTAGTTTATTTCCGTCATATTAGTTCCGATTTCGAAATTAAATGTCATATTATTTCCGATATTTCTATTACATGAATATATCCGATTCTATCCGATAGTAGCCGGGGTATATTCTAGAAGCTAACAGACTGTAAAAGATTATGTGAAGAAGAAAGTAACAAATTCTTCGGTAACAATAACAGTTCTCAATTAATTGACTGACTTTTAAAACTCTTAACTAAGCTAGTAAATATAACACCCCAATTTTTATCATATTATAATACTAGATTCAATATTCGGGAAACGGTTAGTACTGTATCGATTCTCGTTTTTAGTAGCTGGTCGGCACAGCCGACTAGGATGATTTTGACGATTATTGAAAAGGAATCGCTACGATTTTGTTTAGATGTACGCTCGACAAAAAGATAAAATAAAAATATTTTTATTTCTAAAAAGCATTTTTGAAAAAGAAAGTAGAGCGCTACAGTACCTATCGTAAAGCTAAAAAAAAATGTTCTGCTTAACTAAGCCTATCAACAAAAATAATCTCTATGCTATTTCGAACAAATATTATTATTTCGTTCGTTCGCTTCGTTCCTTTACCGGTCTAAAGACTAAAGTTCCCGAACGGCCCATATTTCGGTAAAGTTTTCCTCAGACTTGGCAAGCCTTAAACAAACATAACACTAACAAAGTTACCCATCAAAACAATGCTGTGTTAGTTGCACTTAAAAATTCAGTTTGCGTTGTGGTTAATTCAACGTCTGCATGTAGTCACGCTGGATGGGATAAGCGAATTATACTGACAACCTGCACGTCGGTGGCAGGACGCGGCAACGGCTATGTTTTGTGTTGCTAGACTGCGAATAGAGCGTGTGCATACACCTTTATGTCACTGTCCACGGTGAATACGACGAGCGCTGAGATATACCGCTGCAGAAGAACTAAGTAAGTCTGTTAAAAAGACTTGGAACTAAAGTTGCGGTAAACCACAAACTCAAAGGTTGGTTTTAGTGCCCTGCCTCACTGGGACGCCATGGCGACGTCGCCAGCCACGTATCCAGGCAGTTTGTATTGAGTGGCGACGTCGCCAACAGTCGCCAAGTAAGGTAGGCACCATACATTTCAATAATGACTGCTTGGATACGGTCGCTGGCGACGTGGCCATGGCGTCCCGGTGAGGGAGGGCCCTTAGAGTCACGCTGACTACGCGCTGACCGTCGGCGCTGATAGACAAAATATATAGGTGGTCAGCGCTGAACGGTTGGCATTTTTCTAAAACGCTCCTTAGTACATATTGGCCTGTCAGCGCCGAGTGTCAGCGTGACCCAAAAACCGGCCTAATTGGGGTGGCCCAAGTATAAGCATGAACATTTACATACAGGCACATACATTACTCCTGGCCCCACACTCGGATACCTTGTGTTGTGGGAACCAGAAACAGTGACATCACAAATGTATAAACATCCAAGACCTGGTGTTTATTTTTGTCTCCAGCCGGGATGCGAACCCGGGAACTCTCGCATGGTAGGTAGATACGCCTGACAAACTCTGGGCAAACCTTGGTCTACCTCTCTGGGATATCATCATCACCTTTTCCCTGAGGAAGGTAAAGGCCATACTCCACCATGAGGGCCTAGTCCGAATTGGTGGAGGCTTGTAAGACTAGTGGCTGGTCTTACTGTCAGAACTTTTCAGCCCGCCCTAAGGCCTCTGACTTGGCTTAACGACTGCCATCTAACGACGGCAGCCGGCACCGACTGCTTAACGTGCGAAGCACGGAACCGCACGGAAAAAATGCCACTAGCGTTAGTCATAGACGGACCCATCCATTACTGAACGCGCCCTATGTTGCTTAACTTTCGTGATCGTTTAAGATCACTCAGGCGGCCGGGGCTACGAGCGATTCCGGGATATAGGCATGAGTTTATAGTGTAAGAAAGTAAGCACTGAGATAGTCCCTGGTCTGTACCCCTTTGGGATACAGGCGTATGTATGTATGTTCGCTCTCGGAATCGAATTCAAGATCTTTTTTATCTAATTCTACATACCTAACTATTTTATGAGCATCGTGAGTTACTAAAATATAGAGTTTGGTGCTACATTTGGTGCTAATGGATCTAATCATATTCTGCGGTATCGTCGGAAATTGGGTATTCAGCTTTATTTATCTAATAAATCCAATCGTTTTACTAACCATTTAATATAACCAAACTAGGCTAACTTGTTATCTAGTTGTTGTTATATTATCATGTTGCGTTTATAATTAAGGTATTTATTATGTAAATTTTGTTCCATGATTGTATTATGGAAATATTGCTTTTGGCCCCGCACTAGGATACCCTTTGCCGTGGGAACCAGAAACAGCGAGGTCACAAACATATTGTTACGGGCTAGGGTTCTGGATTTGGATGTCAAACGCCAATGACAACTTCTTAGGATTTATTCACGCAGGGTCTAGTCTGCAGGTCTTCACGACACGAAGTCCACACGTAGAATCCAATCGCAGGTCCAATCGAAGTCCAATAGTATCGCTGAGGTCGTAGGTTATCGCTCGTATCGCAGGTATGTTCGCTCGAAGTTCACTCTTCGCTATTCCAAACGGAACTGACACTGCGCCGCGGCGGCCGCTATTTATATCCGGCCGCAAGGGCTCTAGAACATTCCCGTACCTACGTGCCTACTCGAGGCAACGTCGCTCGAACAGTAACCCATTCAAAGACTTTTGAACCTTACGCTAATGGACATACGAGTCATTATTGCTTGCAGCGTTTATTGTTTACTAAAACGCTGCATGCGGCGACTATTCGATAGGCTTCTAGAAGGTTCTATTCTAGATGGTTCGGGATAGGACCGCGACACTGCTCCCCCCTTAGAGATGCTCGTCCCGAGCATCTTCATTACTGCCGTGATAAGAAGCTAAGCGGTCGATGTGAACCACTTTTTGTGCACCTCTTGGCTGCCGTTGAATTCGGTACTTCACGTCATTTAACCGAGTTACCACTTTGTACGGTCCCTCCCATCTTGTCTGCAATTTCGGAGATTTTCCTTTTCGTCGAGTTACATTGTGAAGCCAGACTAGTGCTCCTTCTTCGAAGCCGCTTGTATTTGCTCGGCGGTCATACCTAGTCTTCATCTTTTCACTCGACTCCAATCCGTTTTCCCGTACTATGGCATGAATCTCTCGCATTTTCTCACGTAACTCGGAAATGTAGTCGTGTAGAGAACGTGAGTCGTTAGGAGGGCCTCCAGTCAGCAGATCTATGGTATTCTCAGTTCTCGGCCAAAATTGTTCGGGGTTACCTTCGTGCTTTCATGTTCTGCCGTTCTGTAGGCCAGAAGAAATGGCGGTATGTATTTGTCCCAGTCTCTCTGGTGCCTGTCAACAACTTTTGCTAAATGTCTCTCAAGTGTTTGGTTAAATCTTTCTACCATGCCGTCTGATTGAGGATGATATGGGGTGGTCCTAGTCTTATGCATTCCCAATATTTTGCAGAGTTCTTGAAATACTTGAGACTCAAAGTTCCTGCCTTGGTCGGAGTGTATTTCCAAGGGCACACCAAACCGGCAAACTACTTCCTCAAACAACTTGGAGGCAACAGTCGTGGCTTCTTGATTGGGTATGGCGAATACCTCTGGCCATTTAGTGAAGTAATCCATAACTACCATGAAATACTTATTTCCCGATTCCGTTACTGGGAACGGTCCAGCCACGTCAACTGCAATGCGTTCCCATGGCGCACCAACGTTATAAAGTTGCAGATTTCCACGGCTTCTAGTTGATGGGCCCTTCACCGCGGCGCAAGTAGCACACTTGCGGCACCAATCTTGCACATCTTCACGACAATGGAACCAGTAAAACCTTTCTCGAATCTTTGTTAAAGTCCTCTTTACGCCCAAATGTCCACCTGACACGCCGTCATGTACTTCACGAAGGACATCTTGTACCTTATCTCTTGGGACAACTATCTGTAGATGGAACTCTCTGCCGTTAGGTTCCTCCCATTTACGGTAAAGTATTCCGTTCTGAAGAATAAAACTGTCCCATTGAGCCCAGTATGCCTTGGTAACAACACTAGTAGGAGCGACTTCGCACCATCTTGGCTTATCCTCGCCTCGTTTCTTCCATGCGACAATGAGCCGTACATCTTCGTCATCTTCCTGTGCTTCTTTCATCGCCTCATCTTCCCAAGATCTCGATGGACTCATTCTTGTCAATCTCAATGGCAGTTCCTTTGTCTCTTGTTTGACACAGTGCTTGCAGTCTTCCGGACACGGCCTTCTTGACAGTGCGTCAGCATTTCCATGCGCCTTTCCGCTGCGGTGTTCAATCATAAAGTCGTACTCCTGCAGTTGTTCGATCCATCGAGCAACTTGCCCCTCTGGATTTTTAAATTGTAACAGCCACTTCAGGGCGGCGTGGTCAGTGCGAAGCGTAAACCGCATGCCGAGGAGATATTTGCTGAAGTGCTGTAATGTCTTTACCACAGCCAAGAGCTCCCTTCTTGTCACACAATAGTTTCTTTCAGGTTTCGATAGCGATTTACTAAAATAGGCCATCACAACCTCTCTGTCGCCCTGTTTCTGCGATAACACTCCTCCGATCGCTGTGTTACTGGCGTCAGTGTCAACAATGAATTGGCCGTTAGCCTGTGGAAATCCCAAGATTGGGGTCTCGCAAAGACATTTTCTTAATTTTTGAAATGAACTCTCACATGTGTCATCCCAATGAAATGACTGCTTGTCTTCAGTCAGTCTGTGTAAAGGCTTGGCAATTTCAGAGAACCCCTTAACAAACCGTCTATAATATGAGCATAGCCCTAAAAATGCTCGTACTTCGGTCTTGTCTTTGGGAGTAGGCCATTTTTGCACTGCTTCGATTTTGGCTGGATCGGTCTGTATGCCTTCGCTGGTTATCACATGACCGAGATAGCTAACCTTGTTCTTAAATAAACTGCATTTCTTCGGATTTAACTTTAAGTTTGCTCCCATTATCTTCTTAAAAACTTGCTCTAGATTTTGTAAGTGGTCCTCAAAATCTGTTCCCATGATTATGACGTCATCCAAGTAGACAAGGCAGGCTTCCCCAACTAATCCTGCCAGTACGCACTCCATAAGTCGTTCGAATGTAGCTGGCGCGTTGCACAATCCAAAAGGCATCACGTTAAATTGCCATAGACCTTTACCAGTTGAAAAAGCAGTCTTCTCTTTATCCCTCGGATCAATTTCCACTTGCCAGTATCCGGATTTCAGATCTAACGTCGAGAACCATTTCATGCCACTCAAAGTGTCTAGGGTATCGTCTATTCGTGGCAGTGGATAACTATCCTTTTTCGTCACATCATTAAGCCGTCGATAGTCTACACAGAACCTTGTGCTACCATCTTTCTTCTTTACCAACACTACGGGAGAACACCATGGGCTAGCAGAAGGTTCTATAATCTTGTTTCTCTTCATGTCTTCCAACATGTCTTGTACTTCCTTTTCTTTGGCAATCGGTATGCGCCTCGCTCGCTGACGAATAGGTCGCTCCTGTCCGGTGTCGATTTTGTGTTGAACCAACGATGTTCTTCCAGGATTTCCTTCGTCAGAGAAGATATCCCTAAAGCGCAGTAGCAACCTCTTAGCTTTCATGCTTTGCGAATAGCTCAGATTATTCTTAGAATCCTCAAGGAGCTTAGTGACTATGATTTCACTCCTGGTATTCGGTGTGTTTGAGCTTGGAGATGATTGGCAGGTTTTCATCCAAACGGCTTCCTCACACCGTCCAATAACGTCACCTTTGCTAAGGGTAATCTCACGATCGCCTATATTCACAACCCTCACTACAGCGGTCTTGCCTCCATAGACGAGAGTTCTTGCTGTCAGCAATTTCTGACTGGCTTCACTGTCTCGTGTATCTTCAATCAGCACACACCTATTCCGCTGATTCTTCTGACTCGAAGGTAGCTTCACCTTTACTTCAGTTTGTGCTCGTCCAGGTATTACGATTTTCTTCAGGCACGTGACATTTCCATCGGGACCGCCAAGTATGAAGTTCTCCTCATCACCACATTTAAAGACACCGTTAGTGACATCGATGTGACAGTTGTGTTTCTTCATAAAGTCTAGGCCCAGAATGCAATCATCCATAATTTCGGCTACGATTACGTCGTGAATATATGACGCCTCCCCAACACATATCGTAACCGATCTTTCACCCAGGACGGGTATCTGCTGGCCAGAAGCGGAGAGAAGTCTGCATAAACTGGTGTCTTTGCGTCTCCCTACAGCTTTCACCAGGTCTGGTCTCACTATTGTTCTAGAGGCTCCTGTATCTAGGGTGATTTTGCACTCTATTTTGTTCACTGCACCGCGTATTAGTAGACTGTTCCCATTCCATGCTTGTGAGATTCTGGTTACTGGAGCTACCTCCGCTCCAGCCAGTACCCGCCCCGCAGTCCTGGCTTTTACTCGTTTCCCTGATTCACGGTGGAGGGTGCAGCGTCATGCTTCTTTACGAATTCTTCAAACCGCTGCTCCATATTTTTGAGACGCGCATCCAGTCTGTCATCTGTTTTGGTTGCTTGTCTCTCCTTCTTAGGACACGTGAACTGCAGATGCCCTCTTTCCCCACACTTGTAACACATGGGCCCGGAGTTCTTCTTGGGCGGTGTCTTGATCTCTTTAACCTCCTCCGTAACTTCTCGAAGTTTATAACCTTGCCGGATATCTTGACGTACAGCTTCTACATCCAGGGCGTGTGCCAGAGCTTCTTTTAATGAAGAATGGTGGCGAAGCTTTACTGCAGCCCTAATTTCAAGATCCTTGATTCCGTCGACGAAGGCTTGCAAAATATTCGTGTCCACCATCTTACTATCAGTAGAAGGGTACGCCTTTCGAACCAGCTTCTCAATTTCCAACGCCCATTGTTGAAGTCCTTCACCCAGGCGCTGAGTTCGGTCGCATAGCTGAGCACGAAAAACGTGTTCCAGGTGTCGTTCCCCGTATCTGGCCTCAAGTGCCTCCAGCAGATCTTTGAACTCGCTGCCTGAGGTGGGCAATGCCTCCAGGACAGATAAGGCTGAACCTCTGAGCGCGACGGTGAGGGCTGTCAAGCTCTGTTCGTCCGTCCATCCGTTTGAAGCAGCGACAGTCTGGAACTGCTGTCGGTAGGCGACCCAAGACGTAGTACCGTCGTACGGAGGCACTTTCACTTTAGGCCCCTGGCTTATGCCGACAATTCCACTCGACGTGACTCCAGCAGATTTTATACGCCGAAATTCCTGCTCTAGTCCAGTGAGGCCGGTTTTCACATTTTTTAGGTCCTCCTCTAATTCGGTTACCCGTTCGTTCACTACTTCTACATCTTCATGTAGCTTAGCGACCGTATCACTGAACTTTGTAACGGCAGAAAGGATCGTCTGTTGGTCTGCCTTCTGTTCTTATCGTAGGCCTCTTTGTTCTTCTTGCAGGCACTGCATCTGCTTGCTCTGTTCTTCTTGCAGGCACTGCATCTGCTTGCTCTGTTCTTCTCGCAGGCCTCTTTGTTCTTCTCGTATGCCCTTCAACATTGCCATCAGGCATGACATATCCAAAACCTCCATTGGACGTGACGGAGGTTTAATGTCTTCGGCGGGCGTGACCAGGTGGGCGTGGCTAGGAGGCGGAGCCTGTTGGTCGGTTGGTGGAACCTGGTGGTCAAGGCTGGTGGGCGGAGCCTGGTGCACGGGGGCGGTAGGCGTGGCCTGGTGGGCGTGGCCAGTGAGCGGAGCCGCTGGGCAGGTACGCTGTGTCTCCTCGATGGGCGTGGCCTGGTGGGCGGGGCCAGGGGGCGTGGCTTGGTCGGTGGGCGTGACCTGGTGGGCGGGGCCAGTGGGCGTGTCCCTATGGCCGATGGGCGTGGCCTGAGGGGCAGTGGGCGTGGCCTCCGCAGCACCTCTGGACCTGGTCCTCACTCCAGAAGTATCCTCTCTCGGAGTCAGTGGCATCTCCAAATCCCACTTCTGACACCAAATGTTACGGGCTAGGGTTCTGGATTTGGATGTCAAACGCCAATGACAACTTCTTAGGATTTATTCACGCAGGGTCTGGTCTGCAGGTCTTCACGACACGAAGTCCACACGTAGAATCCAATCGCAGGTCCAATCGAAGTCCAATAGTATCGCTGAGGTCGTAGGTTATCGTTCGTATCGCAGGTATGTTCGCTCGAAGTTCACTCTTCGCTATTCCAAACGGAACTGACACTGCGCCGCGGCGGCCGCTATTTATATCCGGCCGCAAGGGCTCTAGAACATTCCCGTACCTACGTGCCTACTCGAGGCAACGTCGCTCGAACAGTAACCCATTCAAAGACTTTTGAACCTTACGCTAGTGGACATACGAGTCATTATTGCTTGCAGCGTTTATTGTTTACTAAAACGCAGCATGCGGCGACTATTCGATAGGCTTCTAGAAGGCTCTATTCTAGATGGTTCGGGATAGGACCGCGACAATATAAACACAATATGTAAGTATTTCAATCATCATCATCACCAACCCATTATGTCCCCACCGAATGGCACGGGTCTCTCAATATCAACATTAAATTAATATCAGTAATCTAGCGCTTGGGTTCAGTACGACTTCTGCTTATGCCTATTCTGTACCACGTAGGTACGCTATGCACTTCCCTCGATCATATTTCAAAAGATACATCGTTATAATTTTAAAGTCACCTCGGGCGAACGACGAACCGACTGGTACAAAAACGGGTCTATATGTGTACGCTCGCTCCGCTAAATATCTGTGTGGCTTACAGAAAAAAAGGCATCTCGTTAGCTGCGTGAGTAACATCAAACATGGTTAAATACTTAGCAACAGATATAGTTCTATTCAGATATGGTGTAGGATTTGCTACACCGCTTCAATAAATTCAGTTTGCACACAGCATACGTTCCACTGCAGAGTGCCGAGGAATGACTTATTATTCTTAAAGAAAGAGAGAGATAGAGTATGGGTTTAATCTTGTCGCACGTAGGGAAAGTTAGGGTGCGATCCGTAGAATAAGAGGGTTATCCAGGGGCACGGTAGAATATTTATTTTATTTATAATGTAAAAGAAAGGGCAATGCAAATAGAAAATCTTAAATAAGGTCTAAAAATAAATATAAAAATGCACTAGGAATAGAAAATAAAGCAGGAACACTTGCAATTATGTGCCCTCAAAATATATTGTTATAGATCATTATGTAATATGCAGAATAAGAGAATCCGGGTCGTGAAGAAAACAGAAAATAATTACGTTTTAGTCCACCTTGGATGGAAGCTGAGGATTGAATGGCTCAGCTGCGTCCGTCCACGGTGGCGAATGTCAAATACTGATTAAATTTGGAATAGTAGATGGCAGAAAATGATAAAAAAAGCAACGAGGCAAATGCACCTCGTTACAATCTGACGACGAAATTAGATTTCGATACCTCATTTTATTACGCATGCCAAGTTTTTTCAAGTTGGAAAATGAGACAATATTATTTTTGCTGTTTTTACTCATGCGGTTTTAATTTTGGATAACTGGTTGAACATTCATTGTAGGTAGTTATTCTTTATTTGAGTAAATTTCTTACTAGGGACACTACGACGCCCTTTGCGGTGTAGCGGTTAGCTTATCTGCTTACCATGCGAGAGGTCCCGGGTTCGAACCCCGGCTGGGGAGAAAAAAAAACCCCAGGTCTTGGATGTTTACATGTTTGTGACGTCGCTGTTTCTGGTTCCCACGACACAGGGTATCCTAGTGTGGGGCCAGAAGCAATGTATGTGCCTGTATGTAAATGTTTATGTTTAATCAGCATGCGTGCCCACCAACGATCGGTAATTTCAAACGCTGAGGTATGAACACCTCAGATACTCAGGTTTTTTCTCACGATGGTTTCCTGTACAGTTAGCAAATGGTAATGCAACTACATCTTCACAAATGTACGTAATAAATGAAGTCGTTGTGATTCATAACGGGATTTGAACCTGCAACTTCCGGAATAAGGGTCGTTGTGTACGCAAACGCAAAGATGACGTCACACTTTGGCTATATGGCTACTATATTCTCTGTAAAGCTAAAATGCAAAATCGAACAATAACAAAGTATTTTTCTCATGTCTGGGACTAGCTCATATATTTTGCCACCCTAAGACAACACTGAAAGTGTGTTTATTTTAAACTTTAGTGGAACATTGTTCGAAGCCGAAGACGTATTGATTTGCTATATAAACCTATATACATTTGCTGTTCTCCGTGCAGAAACGATGTGGCGAGCTCATAAAACCTTATCTGCCCCCAACAGGGGAGCATTTACATGCTCTTTTCAACTTGCCAGGAGTATTGGTGTCTTGTGCGAGTACACTTGCATGTCTCCAAATAATTATATTGTAAACTTTTTAATCGTGCTTAATGTGGATATGTCGCAGTAAAGTAGTTAAATCAAAGAGTCAATTGAATCTCTAGACAGCCAATCAAAGATCGACATTCAATCAAGTCGCTAGCATTTTGATTTAAATAAAGCAGCGTCGAAAACATTTAACTATCTGTCTGACCGAAAGCCAGCATGTTGATTAATAATGTAAAACAAGATGGCGGTCACGACAACAGCTGATTACTTTTAGAGTCTTTATTTTGTTTTTTTTTTGTGGTTTTTAGTGAAATTGTAAACTGTTGTCGACTCCGCCACGATTATTTCATTTGTTATCGTTATTTCGGTGTCATCGTGAAGAACTGAGAGCTTGGAAATTCCGTGTTTTGTTTTATTGTAAATGGTTAATCAGCAAAATTAAAAAGAAGAGTCTTGTTTTTGTAGTGAGTTCTTGTTGCAAAGATTTTGGAAGATGATGAGCGACATCAAGGGGTTTATTTCGTTAGTTTTTTCATTTTCCTAAATAATGAAATATCTTGGTCCCCTTTAAAAGCTAAATTCTAACGACAACGCCTAGGATGGACGAGACGTTACATCATGAAATACCTAGGAACATTTAGGAAACTCGTTAAACGTTTCGTTCACTCACTTGTCTGACGGACCTTTAGCGACTTGATTGAATATCTATCTTTGTTTGACTGTCTAGAGATTCAATTAACTCTCTGATTTAACTACTTTACTGCGACATATACATTGTTTATTTTGTCGATGTATGCCCTTGGCTGCTTGGCTTATTTCATTTTATTAACATTTCCTTCATGTTCTTTGTATGATCGAACTAGCACATAATTTCCATCTCTAGTCTAATCAACACATCTCTTTCACTTTACAATGTTTATAATTATAAGCAAAAATTGTTATGAATTGATTGTCGATTGATCAAAGATAAGATAAGAAATTCTTTATTGCACCCAAGAGAAAACAAAGAAAACACAAATTTACAAAGGTTCATGGTACATTTGGAGGCCTTATTACTAAAAGCAATTTATTCCAAATGACCAATAAAGTTTGAAATTTATAACTAGATCGCAGATATTAGAAGGTAATTTTCTTATTAATTCTAAAAATTATTTTTATACCACATTACGATGATTAGAGATTTTTATTTGAATTAGAAAAAAATAAGTAATTTGGTATCCCAAAGCTTGTTTTATTTTTAAAATTCTATACACCTTACATTTTGAATGGTTTTAAGAGACAACGCAAAATAAAAGTACCGTAACAATAGCTATCAAATACGCTACGTTGTTTTTTAAAGCCACTTTACCTCCATTTTCCAAAAATATTTCAACAAAAACCCCGTCAATTGTACTGAATGTTGGTAAATATTTTATGTTTGTGTTGTTTCCGCTGTTTAATAAAAAGTATTCTTATATTATCTTGACAGAAACTCGAATATATGGGAACCACAAAGAGCCAACCAGAGCAGTGAGTACTCACCGTTGGTCCGCTTGTCACTTTTCTCATCGAAAGAAGGCAGTAATAATTATTACTTCCGTATTTTTCCAGACTAGATTTCTTAGCTTCAAGTAAGACTTCTATATATTTTGTTAATTTTATTTAATTATTTGCCACAGAGTCTGTATATCTCAGCGGTCATCGGAAACAGAAACAGCTAAAAGACGGTCGCAAAATAATCTTGACAAATTTTTACTCCCATTCGACGATTCTGAATCTTGGTCTTAAAAGGGAAAGCCTTTGCTCTGTGGAGGGACACCCGTATTTTGGAGTTTACGTAACAATGTTAATTTTAAGCCAAATAGATTGTATTTAAAATTATTACATAACCTTGGCTCTCTCTTACACTACAGATTTCGGCCAATTTGAAACATACCAATTTGAATAAATTTTCTCAAATTGAAATTATCTGCTATGCCCACTCATTAATATTTTAGAAATTCAGATTCAAATTCAGTGACTGCAGCAATTATATTATGGGATTTAAGCTCACCGACTGACAGGAGCCGTGTGTTGTATCTTATTCAGCGTCACCAACCAGAAACCGACCCGAGCCTCTAGTTACTTTCACTATTCAAAGAGAATTCGTAGAAGTTTTCACTTCTAAATATTTTTTAAGTGCCTAAAAGTTTTGTTCTTTCAAGCAAACTTGCTCGAGTAAACGCTCACTGCGCAGGCGGGATTGAAGTACCCGTAACAATGTCGGTCTGTGGCTTTTGTAATACTTTATTATGAGCGGCAAAGATCCCCAGACAAAACTTTATTAGGAGCATGTAATGATATTTCACTTCTTTTCTATAAAAATTGTAATCTGCGCATGATTAAAAACATAAAATTTCTTAAAAAAACTTAGTAGGTAAATTTATATATTTATCCCACGGTCTCTAGTACGCTAACAATGTGTTAATTTACTTTTAACAGCTGTCAATATTTTATGGTTTCGACAGTGAACCCTGTGGTATTAGCCCACTTACACGACTCTGCTCCCACCCGGCAAAAATAATATAATTGAAATAATGGGCTTTAAATATTGCTCTTTAGATATATTCTACATTGGCATAACAGCGAGCAGACAGCTCGCTGTCAGCTTTCAGCTAATTTATGATTCCAATGTAAAATATACCTAAAGAGCAATATTTAAAGCCCATATTTGAATTACTCGTATATTATTTTTGCCGTGTGGAAGCAGAGTCGTGTAAGTGGGCTACGACCTTTATGGTGAATGACCATGTCCGTCCGTCTGTCACTCTGTCTAGCTGAGGGATGGTTGTGATTGATACGAAAAACTGAAATTGGCATATTTTCAATGAAAAAACAGTAAAATCTTTCAAAAAGTTTTTTCCGCACTTCGCCCGTATCTAAATTAGGCATATTTTTTTTTTGTTATCTTTCCCAGAAGGGATTGAAATGGATCGGATATAATTGGTTTGTTCGTTTATAGATACATACCTGATTTTTTTGGTAAATCATGTTTTTTGGAATTTTTTTTGTATTTCTTTTAGAAAATATATTTGGATACGAATTAAGTGCGTTGATAATAGGGCGCCTAATAGTACCTAGTTTTTCACACAAAAAATAAGCTTGAAAAAAAAGAGAAACTTCATGCACAAAGTCTCGAACCAGGGTCTTCTGTTTTAGGTATCGTCCTATTTCCCACCGGGGCTACTACAACCTTACTGATTAATGCGAAATTTACGTTCTTATAGGGTAGCAGTTATTTCTTTGCCCAAAACATGGTTAAAACGACGTTTTCTTAAAATAAAACCTAGCTGGATCAATTAATCGTCCCCGAAACCCTCTGTTTACAAAATTTCATGAAAATCGTTGGAGCCGTTTCCGAGATTCTGATTATATTATATATATATACGTATATACAAGAATTGCTCGTTTAAAGATATTAGATTAGATAGATAGATAGATTGATTGGGGGCGTAGGAAAAATGTTTTTCGTTTTAGGGATCTGTTTGCGAAATATTACCCCTTCCTGGGGGAAACACCTGTTTTCAGAAACATAGACGGGGCAGTAGCACAATTATATTGAACTTATTAGTAAAAACAAAACTATCAAAAGACAAAATATCGTGGTTAAGTAGTCTTTACAAGCTAACGAATAATAGGCAACCATGTAATATAAGAAAAACTTCGTATAAAAGCAATTCAGAGTTTTGTAAAGTGGATAAAACCCCCTCTTTCTACGGAACCCTACTTGGCTCGTGGCTTGACTCTCACTGGGCTGGCTACTTTGTGCACCCTATTCACATCCCACTGCAGGGCATAGGCCTTTTCTTAAAAAGAGAGAATGGGCATCTACGTCGCATTTCCTCACAATGTTTTCCTTCACAATTAGCAAGTGGTAAGTGGTAGGTAACTAAAACTACACACATATACAGTCTGTTAGCTTTTACAATATACCTCGGCTACTATCGGATAGAATCGGATATATTCGTGTAATAAAAATATCGGAGCTAATATTATGACACTTAATTTCGAAATCACGCTCGTGTTCTTTCGACTAAAACCGTAGCCTACTCTAGAGCCCGAGGTATATTCTAAAAGCTAACAGAATGTACGTAACTTTCAAAATATTCACTCATTGGTACATGCTAAAATCCGAATCCACTCGATCAACCATTGGTCATTGGTCAACATTTAATTTCTTTTTACACTTTCACTATGACGCATGTAATACGAGCTGTAATGGCACAGCCACCGGTTACTGACTGCACCGTAGTAACCTTCAATGTGAACGAACTACTGCAATGATTCGGCGCCACATAGTCTAGTCTCCAGCGCAAGTGCATGCTATCAATGTTCACAATGCAGCCGAGAGGGTAATCGTTGAGAATCTATTTATATTTCACGTCACTGGCTTTGTCCATAATTCACGCTGTTACGATAACAGTATACATAGATAGGAAAAGAATACATTTTGCCAAATCAGCAAAAATAATGACAAAAATGGATAATAACTATATTTTATGTAAGCTTAGAGTATCTCGTCCGAACAAGACGGTATTGCGGGGTATAAAAACTGTTGTGGGTCTGGGAAGACATTTTAGATTTAAGGATCATTTTTCAAAATATTTAGATTTAAAGCGCAATTTTAGCTTTATTTAATAGTTAACAAATTAAGAGATGTTGAGTTAATAAAAGCTTTAAGTTATAAGAGCACAACGCCAAAAAAATTACACAGCAGTTTTTTAATTGTAAATTTTATTTTGTCTCTTGTTTCTTGTGTGCAATAAAGAATATTCTTATCTTATTTTCTTGTCTTTGGCGATATTTGTACTAAAACATTATGTAAAGGCTTAGTGGTTTACAGTTTTAAGGAATTATGAATAAAAAAGTACTCTGTACATACAGTAGCCATTGAAAATTACATTGATGAAGTTGTTAGTAATGTAAATAAGTTAAAAAGAACCCTCTTTCTACGGAACCTTACACTGCGCCTGACACGCACTTGACCAGTTTTTAAGATTGGGCACACCAATAGACTATGATGACTTAAACTAAAAAACTAAAATATGAAAGGCTGCGTCCCCAGTAGGCAAACTGTTCGCTGCCGACTGAGTGAGCCGCAAATTTGTAGCCAACTGAAATTCGACTTAGCGGCATACTCAAAGCGAACTAAAACTATTTCGCCGCCGAGTGGAACAGGCTTTTCTGTGAGTCAGCCGCCCGCTGAGATAGTCAGGGCGAGTAACGCTGCAAATTGCGTAGATTGAGCGCAAAACTAGCAAACTGTGAACACTCCATTTAAAGTATATGGAGGGGTATACTAAACCGATACGCCGCTAACTCAGTCGGCGGCAAACTGTTTGCCAACTGGGGACGCAGCCTAATATGTATGTACAATTTGTTGCTTTCTGTCATAAATAGTTTTCCCAACTATTAGAAAGCAATTAGGTAGATGAAACTTGCATGTTTGCCACCTATGAATGTTTATGAAGCGAAAAAAAATTACAAGGATGTGGCAAACCTACCGCTCTAGGATACTGTTGCTGACAGGCTCATAGCTAGGTTTATGTTTCAATCGTGACATTTCACCCTTGGTGGGCGACAACCCTATTGCACGTTAATTTATCAAGTAGTCTAGCTACCTATGAACGACGTGAAATAACGGCGATTTTAAAAACGGATGTCAAGATCTTAATGTTATTCTGAATATTTCAATACTTTCTACAGTATACATTAAACCTTGTGAATTTATTTACCTACGTTTTGTCATGCGATGCGGAATTTATTTATAGGTAAGGAAATCAATTGCTCGCACTTTAGTCGCTTTGCGGTTAGCTACATTGTACATTGTAGTACAAATGTAGCTACATTTGATCTCTAGGGGGGCAACCCAAAAGTAATCGTCGGCTAAAAAAAACCTTCGGGAAACAGATTATACATTGAATATTTTGAGTCCAATGTTTGTTTGCACTCTTTAGAGTCTTTAGGTATCTGGCGCCCGGTTGATTTCCCTGCGGTGCACTCCATTGCACTTTATTTGTTTTCCATTTGCAGGGTTGTGTATGAAAATTCGTCTAGCGACAATTTTTTATGCTGGGACTGGAAAACTTCTGTTAAAATGATTGAGAGATTATACACACACTTTTCGCAATAACGATCTGTAAAAGTTATATTTTTTTCATTGGTGGCGCTAGTTAGACCACTTACCTAATTTTTTTCTGCATGCATGTTGCCAATATCGGATCTTGTGTTCTTTGTATGTCATATTCATAATTATTCATCATCAACCCATTATGGCCCCACCAAGGGCACGGGTCTCTTCCCTGAGGAAGGTATAGGCCATACTCCACCACGGGGGCCAAGTCCGGATTGGTGAATCATAATTATTATTTATTCCTAAATCACTGTACTTGTAAATAGAGGTGGTATTAGTATTTGTAGGGAAGTGCATAATACCCTGTAAGGGCACTGCAATACAGTAACGTTAGTCTGTCTGCTAATGAGACGAACTACGTGAGACGTAAATATCACATCTGCATCAATGGCTTTGTTTTCTTACTAACGTACATTTGTGAACATGTCACAATACCACTCGCTAACTAAAAAACGTCGTGAGTAAACCTGAGTGTCTCAGGTGTTCACATACCTGAGCGTTTGAAATTGCCAATTTGCGGTGCTCACGCGTTGTAATTACCAAATAAACGTTTTCTATTTTTTTCTACTATATTCTAATTAAGGCCATATTATCTCTCTGAAAGAAGGCCTGTGCCATGCATTAGAACGTATGAATACTACATAAAAAATCCATGCTCTTATATTATTATAGTCTAAGTTATAAAAATAGCATCAGTGTGAAACGATATGCAGTGCGTAAAGTTTCAGTTAAGAAACTTAGCAGAAGGTTGCGTTTTGAATTCATGACACCTCCCCGGAGTTAAACGAAACTCGGGTAAATGGTGTGATATGTGCTGAGCTTTACAGCCGTAATAACTCATAAGTCAGCGGTGTAATGTGCGTGAAATAGATTCCGTGCGGCCTCTCGCGGCTGCTCAGTGCCCCGACGAAACATTAATATGAAAACTTCGGTCTTCGTACCCTGTCTTTTCAATGAACATATGGTAATCTAGCTGTAGCTCATGAATTCGTTCGAGGTATACGAATACTGCTTAGCCCATAAAAGAAGCGCACTGTTGGAAAGAAAAACTATCACTAAAAGCAAAGCTGTATAAAAGCTAAGTAGGCTATATACGTGTTAAAGAGTTAATCGGCACACTCGCTCACTTATCACTCTTTACAATTCGGTCGTAGCCTGGGCTGCCTGAGTGATCATAAACGATCACTAAGGTTAAGCAACGTACGGCGCGTTCAGTCCATGGATGGGTCCAGTCCACTGTCTATGACTAACGCTAGTGGCATTTTTCCGAGCATTTCCGTGCTTCACAAGGTACGTTAAGCAGTTGGTGCTGGCTGCCGTCGATAGATGGCAGTTGCTAAGCCAAGTCAGAGGCCTTAGGGCGGCTTGAAAACTTGTGACAGTAAGACCAGCCACTTACAAGCCTCCACCAATCCGGACTTGGCACCCGTGGTAGAGTATGGCCTATGCCTTCCTCAGGCAAGAGACCCGTGCCCCTCGGTGGGGACATAACGTGTTGATGATGATGAATTGGCAAACTTATAAAACGAAAACTTCTTACAAATTCCGAAGATCGAAAATTATTTTGATGTAGTTTTTATTGGTGTGAAGCAAGTAGTTAATACCTATAGAGGGAAAATCCTAATAACGATCGTAATCACCTCCTCCTACGGCACTTCATACTGCGCGTGGAATGTCACATACATAACCTATTCTTGACGACCTCCGTGGCGCAGCGGTTAGTGCATCTGTCTACCATGCCAGAAGTCCCGGGTTCGAACCCCGGCTGGGGACAAAAAATCCCAGGTCGTGGATGTTTCCATGTTTGTAATGTTACTGTTTCTGGTTCCCGACACAGGGTATCCTAGTGTGGGGGCAAAAGCAGTGTATGTGCTTATGTAAATTTTTATGTTTAGTGTTTCGTAGTTTATAAGGAATCCTTATAGTTTCATCATATCCGACCGTCTGACTGTATGGCTGTCTGTTTGAGGCTTAGCATAGAGACGATAAGTACTAGAAATTTGTGGCAGAAATGTACATACTAATCATGCTTACTAAGCCGTTCTTGGATGAAGTTTCCTGTAAAGTAAGTAAGCCCCTTTCTTTACGGAACCCGTAATTTTTGAAACGTCATGTGTTCGTTTTCAACACATTGCCTTTATTTTCCTTTCTTTCTTTCAGTGTTGCACTAGATAATCGGATTGTTTTGAGCAGTGTTTTCAGTAGACACGCCACCAGAGTGTGTGTGGATTGTTGTGAAAAACTCCTCGACCAATTTATTGCTGAAATAGCAAGCCCAATAGAATGTGTGATAGATGTATGCCCACTGTAATAAAAGTCCCTTTCAGTTCTCGACTACAAATAACTCTGAAGCATGATTTAGTGCAAAAAGCTGCGTAGCCGTCACCGAATTCACTGGTCTTCAACATACATTATTAGCAAATAAAATTACATTACAAAAACAATCAAAATTCACATAAAGCTTCGTTAGAAATAAATTAAAGTATGATTTTAGAAGTGAACTACGAACAACCAACATAAAAGCTATGCACCAAATCAATCAAAAATATTACCACGGGACACACCCGATCCAAAAGTTCCCATGACCCTATTAGCGTTCCCCCACTGCATCGACAAGGAAATCCTCTGCATCGCAATGCCCCGGAACGATTATCATACCCACAACTCCTCAGGTGTCGATCGATTTCCCTAAACTTCTTCCGTCAACCCCCCTTCCACTCCCATTGTTTCGACAGCCATCAGTAGGAGAAACAAATAATACCGTATCAGGTGTCTCCAGTTTAGCCGCTGCTTAAGAATTATTAGCTAATTATTGGAACATTTAACGGTGAGCGGGCTATTCCTTCGCTAGCTCAAGCAACAACAAATCAGTTCGGCCGTTAAAATCAACAAAAGCCAAACTGGGCTACGAAGTAGGGAGGGATTATTAAAAAAAAGTGTGAACGGAATAACCGAGCGACGCAGCGCTGACTCTGGAGCGGCCATGAATAATCCTCCCGTCAGAGTCACGCGAGCCGACTGCCCAATTAAAAACCTACGCTTTCCACGATTTTTAGCTTAGAATATTGTATAATAAGCCAATAAAATACCCCACTTAGCGCCCCGCAGCCGGCCCCGCGATGAAATATGCACTTCTCAGCCTCATTACGGAGAGCAGTTGAAATTAAATGCAAGAGTTCGCGCTTGGACCTCTGGAATGTCGCTATAGAGGCGCTATACCCCGATTCGTGCTTAAGCCGTCGGCAAATTCACTCACATACATAAATACCGCGTTGCTTTAAGCACTCGTTTACTCGGAGAACGCTCGAATACTCTACAATCAGGGAGAGGTGGAAAAAACGCTTTTAATTTCATGCTACTTACACCTACAAAGGGGCGTCGGTCTTGTTAGTTGTATTCGTATATCTCGTCTATCTAGTTTTGCTGGTACAGAGAGCTGTTTGTCTATACACACACTTGCCAGCACCACTTTACACTTGACCTAGGTCGAGGCTCTAATGTCAAAGACAGTGTATGCTCTGGAACGGACATTAAATTACTGATGCAAACTTGATGAAGCACTCAATGTGTAGGTATCTGAAATCAATGCTTTTATAGAACATTTTCTGAAAAAACTGGTTGAATCTGAGTAACTTTGCAAAGATTTTCCGGGAACGCTTGTGAATGCTTGCGGAAGCTTCCCACATCAGTCGGGTCGGAAATTGCCCACTTTCGTTCAATTGCATTTCAATTGGTGAAATGGATTACTGTATAGTGTGAAATAAAGAGTTATAATCTTATCTAATCTAATCTGTGGAATTCTTCTACAAGTAAACCATTATGTTACGGGTTCATGCATTGGCTATTCAACATTTTTTGTAATAACATAATCTGAGGTTGACATTGAAGTAAACAAAATAGTGGCGGCGCAAAGAACTCTTCCTATCTGTAACATAGAGACGCGCTATATTGGCATGCAATTAAAATAGCGCTACTCATATTGACATTGACACCATGTCATCTTGTACAGACTGCCAGTCCTGAAAGAATACATACATACAAGTATAAGATGATAATAATAACTTCCACAAAACACAATCACTTGACCTGGTCCTAAACTAGGATACCCTGTGCTATGGTAATCAGGCAAGGATATCGCACACTTGCAAGAACAACGTGTTATTTCTTAACCCTTACGTTACATGAGAGCATTTTTTTAAGATTTCAAAGTAATGGCCGAAAGAGATAACGCGCTATAACGTGATGCAGTGTCTCTTTTGTTCATTATTCCGGCGTTATCGGAGTAAATAAAATCGCGTTAAAAACAATCTATGAATTAAAAATGGTTTTCTTCGAAATATCACGTTGTTCTTGCAAGTGTGCGATATTACAAAAATAAAAAAACACCCAAACTAAGGCCATTTGCACACATTATTGTACGGTGGTCCTCAGTGGGAATCGAACCCACGGCCTCTGTCTTGGGAAGTAAGCGCCTTAACGGCTAGACCAACGAGGCAGTCAAAGTAGGTTCTTTAAATTTCCCTTTTACTTATTATAATCTCAGTTTAACATTATAAGAAAGATAACAGACTAAAAATAGTACAAAGGGGTTGCCACTATTACCGTTAATTTGTGTGTTTTTATAGTGTCACCAGATGTCTATAATTTATCAAAATGTGTGGCCCACATTCAAGTACAAGTGAGAAATCAAAACTTCAATGTTTATTTTTTTGCGCAACCGTTTTTACGAGAACAAGTGTCTTAACGTAAACACAGCGTGTCCCTCTGCCTTCTTAAGCCGGATTTGTTTATGTTGATAAATGTTAGCTGAGAACGTGCAAACACGGCGTAAACAAACCACATATGTCGTCATTTAAAACGTTATTTTCAAAACTGTAAGGACTACTTTCGTTTGTCTTTCTGTAAAACGGGTAGGAATTTGAACTATACTAATAATTATGTTATGATTTGTAATGACATGACTGGACGGTTAAAAAGTAAGTGTGAAAGTTGTGGTGCACTCTGCTAGTCATTGGCGGCGAAAGACGTATTTGGAAATATATTTTGAGCTTAAAGCTGGTAATTTTTATTCAACTTTGAATCAGAACGTGCCTCAGCTAAATAACTGCTTAGAGATAAAACAGCAGTCTGCAAGGAACGTTTAAATAGTGCAAATGAAGTCATGCATCTACTTACCATACAATAAACACACCGAGACAGTCCTAAGTCCTAACTAAAGAGACAATTTCTTTAAAAGCCTTAATATCTTTTTAAAGACCCCTTATCGAGCTAAGGGTAGTAAACAAGGTACAACGTGAACATTATTTAGAAAAAAGGAAAGCCACGAGTTTACTTGTTTGCGAAAAGGCCGGCTTTGCGGCATCAGATAACACCAGATTTGCGGCCACTCCATTAACAAATTACCCCCTTAAAGCGCTCTTTTACAGATACGTGAAGGTTTCTTTATTTAAGTACTTCGTGGACGTACGGAGTCGCCTTTATGAGTTTTATAGGCTCGTTGAAATCAGTTTAGTAAACTTGATAAACTAAAACGTAAAGTGATAGGTCACCTATGCTCTCTTTTTGTTACAGATTAATTTTTTTTCGATGTAAACAATGCTTAGAAATGTGGTTAAAGTAAAGAAAGTTCATATAAAGGTATCTTTGGAACAATTACGATAGATGATCATTGAATCAGATTGACCGGAAGACTGCAATTGGAGAACTTTATTAAATTGTACATAAAATCAATATATAATTAGCAACATAAAAAAATTAAAAAATTATTAAGCAGCAAATTCATAGTCAGCGGCATAAGTAAAGTATATCAAGAAATTAATTTCGATTCTTATAAAAAATATTCAAACAAAAAAATAATCAAACGAGGCATACAACTACTACACGGCACAACTTATCTTCAATTAGACTTTTAGTCTCGGACTTACCAAATACAAAAAAAGCGATAACAAACTCTATGAACACATAAAATACTCGATGTATGATGTAATTAATTAAAATTGTAAGTAGCAGTAGCTACCTACGTAACAATAGTAACATATCAAGCGCTTAGACAAGGGAAAAATCTGTAGCAGGTACATGGTACATATCCCACTCTCTTTTGCTGAAAAGAAAACTATTTCCTGTCCAGTGCTCATCGTAAAGGGAAGTACGTTTTTAATCAGAGGAAAGTTGACGATTACTTGTCTGTCCGGTGGATAAAAATGATCCTCTTAGGTGACAAAGGTCCGACCATTTAGCCTGTCGTTGCGCCACGTCAGCACCAGTGATAAAGTCGTTGGAATATAGAAATGCTTAGAGCCGACACTGCTGTTGAAATATTTTTGTCCTTTTATGATGTTGCCTACAATCTAACCTGGCAAACGTTGTTTTTCCAAATAGGGGTGTGAAAAAAGTGTCTACCTATGCTCAGATCTACCGAACATACGTATAAAATTTCATCAAAATAGGTCAAGCCGTTTCTGAGGAGTATGCGCACTAACACTGTGACAAGAAAATTTTATATATTAGATTATATTAAATATGTGTCTACTGTAAAGAGCGGAAATTATCTTAGAGAGTAAGAGCTTCGATGTTACGCATGCCCATAGCGGATTGCCTATTTTAAGCGCTAAGTTTTTTTAAATTGAAAACTGACCAGAAAAGGATTGATTGATTGAAGACGTTTATTCAGACAAATATACAGTAAAATACAGAAGTTGGTTTCTGCCAAACTGCATAACAGTTTGTTGGCAGAAGCTTTTAGTTTTACAATTTTAATTAGTCTTAAATGCTAGGTAAGTAAATTGAAAACAGATATTTGAAGCGCCCTACACACCACCCTCTTGCTTGCCCTACACCTAAGGCTTGAGTTCGGTCAGTCACTCACATGACATCATGGACGTAAAAATGACATTGCCACAAACCAGAGGTTAGTGTGTTGGGCAGAATCAAAACAAGCTAACTACATACGGTATAGTTTGATTTAACACAGCATCTACAATTGACTCAACCGAAATTCTGTAACTTTTTTCTTATATTTTGTAACTTTACAGACATTCTCACAACTTAAAGTAACAGAAAAATCATTTAATATTTTCGGAATGAGATATTTTCTCATACGCATACCATAATATTTAATTCAGACCTCTTGGTATGACCAGTTTTCTGTTAACTACATTTCTTGTCAAGAAATGGACAGAGATATCTGCCGTACATAAAATGGCTGGAACTCAGCAATATATAAATGGGCAAACTTTATTTGCGTTAAAAAATAAAAATATCAAGTTTTGGCAAATAGGATGCGTATACTTTCTAGCTAAATAATTATATTACATCAATGAAAGTACGAAGTAGATATCTGGGTTAATTTTTTTTCTGTTTGAAACTGAAAAACTACCGCCCTCCCAACATTCTATATCGAGAGGCGGTGGAGTCTACAGTTACGATTTAGATATTTTATTTATCAGCTCGAAGATCAATGTCCGACTCTACGGCTTGCCCAGTCTTAGTTTAACGTCAACGATTTCAATCCGCGCTCTGTCTTAGCGCTCGAGACCAAACGAGCTCCCATTCTGTGACTGAGAATTCATTGTGCTATTACCATTATATTGTACTAATTGATTTTTAATAGCGCGCCTTTCTATTGGAGAGAACTTTCTCCATGGCGAAAAACAAGCTTTCGAGAAAAATATTTTTTCTTCCTCTGAATCGTATATCAGATTTTCTTAATTTCATGACAGGCATAGACAGGTATATACAATCATGAACTTACGGTTATATAAATTCTTATGCTACCAAAAGCGATACACAAAATGCGCATATTTTTATACCACCAATATTTTTACGTTCAAAAATTTGCCTAGCTAATAATTCTACGCATATTTCTGAAAAGACCGGTAATTTGTTACACCTTTCTTAAGAGTATTGCGTTGTTTCTTGGTAATTCTTTTCTACTAATGGAAGGACTTTAAATCATACGTCTGAAAGAGAGACGAGGGAAAAATATAATTTACAGTCTCGTGCCAAAGCCTACTTAATTTTGGAAAGAATATGTTTTGGGGAATATATTTTAACTTGATTTAGTACTTTTCTTAAAAATCATGAACGTGGCGAATACATTTGGGCTTTCACTAAGCAGGCAAGTTATTAGATTTTTATTTAATAAAAAAAGGCTATGGTTTCTTATATTAAACTAGCTTTCGCCCGCGACTCCGTCCGCGTGCAATTTAGTTCAGCATTTTGCAACCCCGTTCACTCCCTTAAAGGTTAAATTTAGAAAAACGGCGATACATGTTTTCAATCAATTGTATTGAAGAGTATTTATTTTAAGTTTGAAGAAAATTAGACCACATTTTTTATACCTTCCATACAAATTTTGGCAACCCTTTTCGCCCCCATAGGGGTTGAATTTCAAAAAGTCCGGTCTTATTCCTGGCCTACATTATATTTACTCTCTGTGCAAAATTTCAGCTTCCTAGGTGCAACGGCTTGGACTGGGCGTTGATGAGTGAGTCCGTCAGTCAGGACTTTGAATTTTATTTATATAGTTTCCAAATCTCACGCCTGTGTCCCGGAGGAGTAGGCAGAGACTGGACTTTGCCACTTGCCACGATCCTATTAGACCTTTTTCGCATCAACATTTATTAATAGTTAATTTATTAATTTAGTTAATCATTGCATATATTCACGTCGGTATTGTATACTTTTTATTCATCATCAACCTATTATGTCGACTGAGGGGCACGGGTCTCTTCCCTGAAGAAGCTATAGGCCATACTCCACCACGGGGGCCAAATTCGGATTGGTAAAGGCTTGTAAGACTAGTGGCTGGTCTTACTGTTAGAAGTTTTCAAGCCGCCCTAAGGCCTCTGACTTCGCTTAATGACAGCCATCTATCGACGGGAGTCGGCACCAACTGCTTAACGTGCCTTGTGACGCGCGGAACCGCTCGGAAAAATGCCACTAACGTTAGTCACAGACGGTCACCCATCCATGCACTGAACGCTCCTTATGTTGCTTAACCTTCGTGATCGTTTCAGATCATTCAGGCGCCGGGGCTACGAGCGATTCTCTTTACAAGTACTTTTTTAAAACCCGGCCGTTTTTTTATATGGTGACGTCTCTGTATTTATCAACCACCAGTAGATATAAATATCTTAATACATTCAGATACATAAGCTCACACCTGTATCCCAAAGGAGTAGGCAGAGACCACGGACTGTCACCTGCCACTATCCTGACAAATCACTTTCGCTTCATCGACATCCATTAGTCGTTGCATGTACAAAGTACATGCGGTTTCGGGTACTTTTCATCTTGCCCTTTGCTAATACATCCCTATTTGGTCGAAGTATGTCCAACTGGGCCGTCCCTTACCGGCCCTTCCACTCACATTCGATCGATATATTTGCTTTGTCAGTCTTTCTTCGTTCATCCTCTCCACATCTCCAAACCAACGCAACATTCCTTTTTTCAATTCTAGTCACTCACTACATCCTCTTTTTCTACATCCTCGGTCTCTGATCATCACACTATTGCGTATTCTGTCATTCAAAGTAACACCACACATATTTCTTAAGGATCTCATTTGTACTGCACTCTGCACTAATCCTACTTTCATGATTCTTTTGCCATACCCAAATCTCGCTACCATGCTTACATCAGTATTGGAACCAGCACACTATTACGGATAGCCAATCTTGCTCTTTTGGACATGTTCTGGCTACTCACGAAGGAATGCAAGGCGAAAATCGGATACTTATCATAACTTTGTCATCACAAATTACTAACTAAATGAGCTTCCTTCATAAACTTAACAGCTAGTGAATCTAATGACGTATTCAATGAGACGTAGAATCCACTTGGCTAATCAACTACATACAACAACACTAATAGATAACTTCAAACTTGACATTGACAACAAACAGTTGACACTTGACTTGTATGTACTGAAAACGTGGCAAAGACTTAAAGCTATTCAGGCTACGAAATGACGTCATCACGAATAATACTTTAAAAAATAATTAAAAAAAAACCGTTACTTGGAAAATAAAAAGCTTCAAATTAGTGGCTTAAAATTAAAAGTTTTATGAAATAAAAATATAAAAATAATACCTGAAAAATACTTTACATACCGAATTCCGGAATCACTTCCTTGAATGTTTTGTCTCGTATTCAAAGTGTGCTTAGGAAAGTTTTAATTAACTGCTAGGTAATTTCTTAGAGTACTTTATTTATTTTATTAGTCTACTTACGTATGAATATTGATAGTTATACTTATAGTCGACAAATTAATATTATTATTTTTTGTAATAATTTTCAGAATATTATCACTGACCTCAATGGTGGAGGCCTTCCTCTGGGGCCTTGAAAATCATGACCCCCTCTTTTATTAACAGATCCATCCGTCTGGAAATTCTGAAACTGTGGAACGATAATAATTGGCTCTCGCACCCTACGATCGAGGAAGTACTGTTCATGCCGGCGATCAGTGATAGAGCACATGCTAGATATAAAAAAATGACAAAAAGAACAATAGCATCAAAATGAGAAAATTACAAGTGCTTGTGAGCCTGAGGATGCCTCGTGTTAGAGGCGAAACGCGTCGCGCATTGTCTCACACAAGTATCGTTGTCGGTGGTGGTGTGTTCGTGTCTTGCTTCTGCTTGAAAAAGTGGGAGGGAGGGCGGTGCATTATCTAACCGCATGGTGCTTGTGGGATATTAGCGGAATTTAGCAAAGTAATTTTCTCATTTTAATGCTATTATGGATTTCCGCAAAGTAACGCCTGATTCTATACAATATCTGAACAAGAACAATATACGAGCCTGGCAAAGGAGACAACTGTTCCTTACACCTAAGTGTCTTCACAGACTGCTCCATGATGGTCTAAGATATGGGGTCAGGAGCCTTGTTAGAGTTAGAATGTAAATACAAAATACAAGTAATAACACGCAGAGAGGTAGCAAACTGTGAAATCGCATACTGTTAGACAGTGCGGCTGCGCTGCTGGCTCTCAATGGTTACAGATTTATCACGGCTCTTCCAACAATATTATGAATCGCTGATGAAGTTACGCATAAAAACGATCTTATTTTTCGGGAAAATGGAATGGATCAAAGGACGCAGTGGTTCAAGCGGCAACGATATAGCAGGCAAGTTTGTACGAAAAAGCTCTGTCGATGAGAACTGATTGCCCCGCTTCTACCAAATAAAATATAATTATTTCTCGCACGGGCATTACAGCTCTGTAAGTCAGAGTGACATGCCCGGCATATAGACGCTACTTACCATGTGCAAAATTGGTACATTAGCATTAGAGGCCCCTCTATTGTACTTGTGCATGATAGTAAAACTAGCGGACACGGCAAACGTTGTTTTTCCATATTAATTAGCCCAAAAATTGTAAAAATTCTTACACCTACAAAATATACAACATGTAAGTGAATAAGCATTGTTACTAAGAGCTTGCCGATAAACTGCATTAGTCGTTTGGCAAAATAATGAAATTATGATTTGCATGTTTTATTATGTATAATATATGTATACGTAATAATAATTTAAAAAATCATGAAGAATAGGTAAAGCAGTTTCGGAGGAGTTTGATTCCAAACACTGTGACACGAGATTTTTGTATATTAGATGATAGTTTCACGGATATTTTTTTTCCATTGACGCCAGGTTCAATACGTCTTCGCGCGTAGTAGTCCACTGAACAAAGCAGGTGTACAGTGCTTGAGCTGGAACCTAAGCAGTTTCTTCAGGATGCCCTGAGGGTAAACACACTAAAAAGTAGGTAAAATAGGTCCTGGATTAACATTTCGGCTATTTGTCATCCCGAAATAACATGATTGAAGTAGCAGGCAAGAGTTGATGTTTGATATGTCGGTTTTTTGCGAAAATTTAATTTTTCCAGAACGTGTACTTCAAAAATAGTCAGGAATTCAAAAAAGTGAGTACTAAAGTTGTAGTAAATTTTATTAACTTATATTAGCGAAAAACTCAAAAATGGGAACATTAACCCCCTCCCCCACTCCGGCGCCCCCCCTAGAGGCGGGGTTTTTTAGTATGTTTAGCCTCTGGGCAACCTGAACACATTTCTGAAGAAATTGCTTATATTAACGCTCACGCACTCTACACCGGCTTTTGGATTATTCTTTAAGCGAACTTTAGACTTAAAGCAATGAAATCGATGTATGCGCATTTTTTATGAACAGAATCTAGGCTCCGATCTCACGTCACGTCGATTAGACGCGTATCTATATGAGTTATGCTGAATTTACGCATATTCTTTGAGTCGTTTGGGCGTGGTTGCGTGACAAACACACAAACATAAGTAGAGATCTTGGTTTTCTAAAATAAACGTGTGTATTATCCGGTTAAATAAAAAGAACACTGTTTGTTTGCAACTTTGTAAGTAAGCTATACTATTTGAGTATGGCACATTTTAATAAGGTTTTCAGTTTTAGGACACTTTGATTAGGGTACTTCAATCTTATTTTTATTTTATTTGTTTGCAAAGCCAACAGTTATAAATATAATTTATCATAGTCCAATTACGGGCTTATTTTATGTAAACGTGACTTGAAGGCATTATTATTCACAAAGTTTCATTAGAACTAGGTTCAGTTTTAATCATCCAGTTCCTAAAACAGTAATTTACAGATTTGCTAAGCGAGCGATCCAGTTTCGCTAACCAAGTCACACAAAAGCTCACTTCAACTCGCTTATGCTATTAAAATTTCTATAATGCGCACATCCGTTTAGATTAAAATACGAGTAAAATGTTAAGAGTCGAGAATGGTGAGGGTGGACCGCATGCCGCGGCCGGAAATAAAGATTTATTAAAGTTCCGCTGGAATCCTCGTAACGTACATTTAAATAATTTACCTTAGTGCTAAAAGTTTCTCTTGGCAGGTGCAACATACACAGATTATTTAGGTACACTTTTTTGGAGTTGGTATTACTTTAGAAGTCTTTAGTCTTTGAAGAATCCTGACGTCTGAGATTTATACTTCGACGCTTCAAATTTTCAGCGTGGGTACGCTAGTAGTGATATAGCCCATAATTTTTCTTTGGAAAATATTGGTACCTAATACACTAAATAGAGGTGCCTTCTGGGGACTACGATTTTATTTAGGTTTAGTTTTAAGTTAGGTGAGTGCTGAAAATCAGCGCCGTTAGAGGGCGTGAAACCCACGCCGGTCTGACGGCCCGCGCTGAGCACTATACCTTTTGCTGACAACTGTTTAGCAGGCTGATCTCATTGGTCACTGTTTTTTTTATATACTTATACCTTATAGAAAGTGCCAATGAGACTGTAAATTGTTATCACGCTAAGATTAGCGTATTTACCTAATTTTATTTGTTGTAAATACTTTTTGTTTTTAATTTACGCGGTGGTGGCGTAGTGGGGTTGACCCTTGCTTCTCGATCATGAGGGTCTGGGTTCGAACCACGCATGTACCAATGACTTTTAGTTACGTACATTTGTTTGTACAGCAACACCATTCGCTGATAAATTGTGCCCGGATAACGGCGACAGGCTTGCCACTTGTCACGTTTGGGACCTAATAAACTCGGCAAAACGTAGGTCCAGTTCTAGAGACTGGTGCCTCTGCCTACCCCTTCGAGGATAACGGGCGTGAGTTTATTATTTATTTTATTTATTTATTTGTTGTTGGTGGCAATAAAATCTTTTTTTACTTTTTACTTTTCAGGACAAGTGAAACTGGTGTTTTCCACAATATCTTATCACAATATCACAACAAGTCTTGTTTTTAAGATTAATATTAAGCCTGCTCTTTGATTTTAGATGGGGCAGGAAAATACACGCGATTTCAGAAGGCATCGGAGACGACATCTTATTTTGAAGCAGTCGCAATTTGCATTCCGTTATGTAACGTACAATCAGCAAAAAATCCGCACAAAATATGTATTATGATGCCACAGCAATATTGCCGTTGATGGCTTGCATTTCAGACAAATATAATAGGGTGAACGGGACTGAAAGTAGGTGATGATAATTATATTATGTGACACATTCAAACGCATTTCAACTATAGATGTTACCCCTATTGTATCCTTCAATACGTACAATACTTTGACTCTTTTTAAGGTTTCGTACCTAAAAAATAAAAAATGGAACCTTTATAGGATCACTGCAACGTCGTCCGTCCGTCTGTCTGTCCGTCAATCTCGGAAACATGTTGAGATAACGAGTTGAAAGTAAAATAAAATACTCAAATTTACGGTCCTTTGAAACCGCGGAAGAAATACACTTCTAACTTCACGAAATATATATATATATATATATATATATATACTGTCTTTTATGCCGCGATAAAACCTATATTTCAACACTCAAGAGAAATCAAAAATCATAGGGCACTTCATGTTGACATATAACTGAGGAATTTGGCAAGTAATATTTTCTTATTTAAAATACAGAGAAATATGTAAAAACTATGTAATTAAATAACTTAAAATAATTACTTTGAATTTCGGTATAATTTTTTAAAAAACTGCGAGTATGGAACACTCCGTGAAAGAGCCCGACTCGCTCTTGTCATGTTTTTTTTTAAGCACCTACTGTCCATTTTCTTAGAGATTTGTGTTTTCACATTTACAACATAACAAAACTGTATAGATTGCAACAAAACCGCCCAAATTCCGTGTCGCATTTAAACGCAGAATTGCAGAGCGGAAGTGACATCATGTGACGTCACGTCCGGATTGGACGGCGCAGGCGCGGTCCCGGCGGAAGCGGAAGTTGTGGTGTTGCGGCGCACAATCTGGACTTGACCGGCTGGGAAACACTGAATCAGACTGCGTTGGGCCCACTGTTTTATGCATGAACACTGAAATATTTATGATGGGTAAGTTCCACTGCCGCCGTTTATTACTTTCACGCTGCCTATTAGCAAAAACACTTTTGAGTATGCACCTGACTTTTCATATGCCAAACCTTCATAAAATATTTTTCCATTAGCAAAAATACGTCAAGGGATGAGGTAATAATAGAGGATGTACCTTTGTATCTACTGCCACCAATTGGGAATGGATGAAAATAATAATATCAGAAGTGCTTGATTTTTTTTTTGTGATAGGAATAACCTTCCTTGACGCGAGAAAAAAGTTTCATTTTTTTTGGCTTCGTAGTTAATTTTTAAATAATCTTAACATTTTTCCTTTCGTCGTTCTGGGCTCAGTACGGCATGTCAGACATATTCCTTGGTCCGTATGAAAAAAAAATCTGTGGTGACAATGACATTGACAGCTTTTCAAGGTGGTTTTTTTTAAACTTCATTGAAAATTTTAAAATTGAACCTTTTTCTCGCGTTAAGGAAGGTTATTCCTATCACCAAAAAAAATATCAAGCACTTCTGATATTTTCATCTATTCCTTAATGCTCCGTATCTTTGTAAATGTTTTCTATGTCTTTTTCCTGGTACAATAAAGAATATTCTTCTTCTTCTTCTTTTTAACTTTTCTGAGAGACAAATAGTCTGGTCCGTTCCAAAGTCACTATTCTATCACTATTATATAGTTCAGACTATGATTGATATTCGAGTGCTCACTCTGCGCCGTTGCCAGCGCACATCACTCACTCACTCACCTCACAGATTTTTCCACTTGCCACGATCCTAACAAACCTCTTTCGCTACAGCAGCATTAATTTGCCTAAAATCAAAAAGTGAATGAAACTGGCTCTCAAGCCACACTGACTCTTATGGCATATTATTATGCTACAGAGGCTTACGGGCCGGTAAACACCGTTTCGGAGGACCAGATTGTTGACTGATGGTAACTCTTATGTCATAGGCAATTAGTCAAACTTTTCTATTTACAATAATAATTGCTGTTGTTACCTTATAAACATTGCCTGGGCTATTGCCGAGAAATTCCATATGCACTCAATTCCATAACGTGCATTATGAGTATAGTATGAGTATTATAATAACTCTGTATCCTGGTTGAGCAATAAAGTGTTATCTATCTATCTATCTATCTATACTTTTCATGTGCAACGATCAGAAAGCTTTTTCAAAGAACCAATTTCTTCTATGTCTGCCTCTATCAGGCTCGAAAAGCAAAGTGAGTTTCCTCTGGTTTTTCAAAATCCGAAATACCCTATAAAAATATTTCAATCATTCGAACCCAAAATATTATCTTACAGAAACTTATACCTGTATTCCGGAGGGGTTAGCAGATACCATTGTTTCCTACTTCCACTTCCACTGCCACTATAAGTAGAAACACCTGAAAAGTAGAAAATACCAAACCCTTTATATCCATGAAGGTAAAGTCTAACATGAATCACGTAAGCTTGCGTTGTGCCGTATGGGCGTATATGTTTCAGTTTGAGATTCAGACGCGCTAGTCTGCGAGACACATGTCGAAAGTTCTCCAAAACTTTGTGCGAACAAAGAGTAAAGCCGTGTTTCCCCTTGTACTGCTCCCGATCCTGGTAAGGCCTAAGCTTCCATTATCTTCATAATTTATTATGTTTCCGTACATTATTAGAAGAATTCATGAATATTCGACGTAGCTGGCACACTGTTATATTTTTGCTATGGATTATCTACTGTATTGTGCTTGAGAATTAATTTAGAAACATAAATTTAATTATGTACGTACATATCATGCATTTTTATACCGGTGACGTGAAGTAACTATAACATAGTTAATTTAAGAAAGGGACTGAAGATGTATTTGCCTTTCCTTCACACAATATTATACTTTCATATTATATGAGCGAGAGGTAGGTAGCTATCCAGACCCTTTCAGTGTTTATTGATGCGAAAAAAAACTCGGTCAAAGACATATTTAACGTTAATAATACACCTAAAGATTTAAGGCGGAAACACATTATTGAAACGCGACACGATGCAATACAACGCGTTTTGAGTCAAATAATATGTACTATTTTCTATGATTAGGAACATCTGACGCGATGCGATGCGCGCATACACCACTCGATGCAATCAATCCAGATTGACAGGTTGGTAGTTGGGAAAGGGCGGGGACACGACCAGACCATGCTCATGTGTCGTGGCATCGCGTATTGTTTATGTGAACGGTGCAAACCGGGTATCGAAACGTGGTATCGCGCCGCATTTCAATGTTTCAATAGTCTCATCATCATCATTCCATCATGTCCCCACCGAGGGGCACGGGTCTCTTCCCTGAGGAAGGTATAGATAGGCCATACTCCACGATTGTTTACCACAGACTTAGTTGCAAGCACAGCATGGAGGTCAATGCATTCAATGCATTCTGCATTCAACATTGTGGAAATATTTTCCATTGACAACTATAATGTTGGCATGAGTTGGTTGTCAAACGTCAAAGACAAAGATTTTACCGTGATTTTACACAATATCTAGCAGAATTGAATTAAATTTAAATAGGTAAGTACCACAAAAATGAATGGTATTTTTTCATCTATTGCGAAAAGAAGCTTAGCGTCAGCTTTCAAGCGGCGCATTCATCACAGCAATCCAGCTCTCCAGGAAACTAAAGATAACGACGGCAACGCAACAAAACTCGAAGAAAAAGCAAACCCCTTGTGTTTGGAGTGCATCGAAACTCCTAGTCATACGCTCAGACACCACGACAACTGCAAGAGACAAAGGTTGTACGAATATGGTCTGTACGTCGCCGCATGCTTGCCCAAATTCATCCAAAAGGTGCAGATGCAACACACCGACGAGCTAGAGGTACTCTGTCACCCCGATGGAGTTTTCGCAGTGCTTAGTTTCCTTTGCCATCATCAACACGCTTGCTTCAATGCTTGTTCATATGTGACTGCTATGGATGTCCCCAGCAGAGAATATCGATTCGAACTCATCTACTGTCTGCAAAGTTTGAGGTTTTCTGAGAGAATCAGGGTTAAAACTTACACAGACGAACTAACTCCGGTACCTTCAGTTTGTTCTTTATGGCGTGGAGTAAATTGGTTTGAAAGAGAAGTCTATGATATGTTCGGGATCATATTTACTAATCACCCGGATCTGAGGAGAATTTTGACCGACTACGGCTTCCCTGGCCACCCTCTAAGGAAGGACTATCCTCTTGTTGGCTACACAGAATGCCGCTACGATGACGAGTTGAAGAAAATAGTCTACGAGCCAGTAGAGTTTGCCCAAGAGTTCAGAAGATATCAAATTGGTTCCCCGTGGACTTACTATAAGAACTTTCATGAGGGTTACAATGCTCCAAAACCACCGCCACCGCCACCAAAACAAGAGTGAATTTACTTACCGTGCTAATGTACTTACTTACTCTACTTGATAAATTATTTCTTTCTGAAGTTGTGAACTTATTTTTCAGTGAATAATAGTAAAAAAAAGATAATTTGATAATAATAATTATCAGGAGAGGTAGGCCAAGAAGACGTTGGCGATACGATCTCGTCCGACACATGCCGGAGTGGTCTGAGGTGGCACAAGACAGAAACATTTGTTCTGAGTTGGGGGAGGCCTTTGCCCAGCAGTGGGACACAAACGAGGCTACGTAAAAAAAACATTATCATCGCAGGTTAAATAAACAGAGTGGGCAAAGGTAGTTTTGCCTACTCTGTTTATTTAACCTTTAACCAGGCTTAAGATAGTTAGTTTTGGACTTTATTTGATGGTAAAAAGTTTCATTTTGAAGTGGGATCTATTAAACTATATACTGGTTAAGTTAAAACCATATTCCCTTTTATGTCAGCCTTGTCTCACGTTCATTAGTAAGGAAAAATTGTCAAGAGGCAAGATAAGCTATAAGGCAATATAGCTCTACGTTCTCTTAGCACCGAATAAGTTGAAAGAAACTTGATCCTCCATATGGGTCATTGTTCTGCAACAAAGGCGGCAAGTCGTTTAATAGAGTCCACGTGGAGGTACACAGAGGCCGTCCGTTCCACCCCATAGCCGCCCAGATGACGGCCCATTCCAACGCGTCAATTAATAACTTTGGAAATTAGCGGAAAGAGGATAATTATTCTATCTCCATTTCAAGTTAGTTAGGCCCGAGGACCGACGCGACGGTGAAATTAGATTTTGATACCTTATTACGCATGCCAAGTTTTTTCAAGTTGGAAAATTAGACAATATTATTTTTGTTGTTTTAGGCATGCGGTTTTAATTTTGGATAACTGGTTGAACATTCATAGAATTTATTCTCAAAGATACTGACACACGTGCTCATTAGTAGCATGAAAGCATGCTTATATTGAGCAAGTGATTTACTCCTATTTTTTTCTGAATGTAGGCACATAGACATTCAACAAACAAAATGTAAATTCTTTACGTTGAAATAAGTTTATGATTTCAGTTAAGACAGTAACGCTGACAACAACAATGCAGTCTTAGGTTATCAAAACTCAAAAAAAGGAAGACGGATAAATTTAAACATCGAATACAAAAATACAGAAAAGATTGGGAGTAAAGCACTTGCTCAAAAAAAGCATGCTTTCGTGCTACTTATGAGCACGTGTGTCAGTACCATTATTTGAGTAAATTTCTTACTAGGGACACTACGACGACCTTTGTGGCGTAGCGGTTAGCACATCCGCTTACCATGCGAGAGGGCGCGGGTTCGAACCCCAGCTTTGGAGGAAAAAAACCCCAGGTCTTGGATGTTTATATGTTTGTGACAGTGCTGTTTCTGGTTCCTACGACACAGGATATCCTAGCGTGGGGCCAGAAGCAATGTATGTGCCTATATGTAAATGTTATGTTGTTTATTTCTTTCTTTCGGTCTCTCTCTCTTTTTTCTCGCTCTTTCTCTCCATATTCTACTGTTTCTGGTTCCCACGACACCCTATGTCGTCACAAACATGTAAACATCCAAGACCTGGGTTTCTTTTTTTTTCCCCAGCTGGGACAGAGAAAGAAAGAGAGAAAGAAATAAATTAAGAAATAAAGAAATACATTTATTTACATTGCCACAAAAGCACACATAAAAAAAATTCTTGAAAGATACATGAAAAACCTTTATACCGAAAGAATAGGCGAAGACCACAGTTTACAAATTTCCACGATCCTGAAAATCCTCTTTCGCTTCATCAACATTTAATAGTAGCTGAATGCACATTCGTCGGCTTAGAGTACTTTTTATATTGCCATTCCCTATTTGGTATGGCATAGGTACAGTCTGTTAGCTTTTAGAATATACCTCGGGCTCTAGAGTAGGCTTCGGTTTTCGCCGAAAGCACACGAGTGTAAATACTACTTCCTGCTCTGTATTAGTTTTTTCCGTCATATTAGTTCCGATTTCGAAATTAAGTGTCATATTATACTTGAGCCATTACAAACGTGCGAACTGAGTCATAAAAGTGCGAGCGAGAGTTCCGATATGTCTGATATGCCTCCTATGTGTGTGAGAGAGAGGTCTGATACAAATGTTATGACTCAGTTTGCACGTTTGTACCTAATGGCTCAAGTATAGTTCCGATATTTCTTTTACACGAATATATCCGATTCTATCCGATAGTAGCCGAGGTATATTCTAAAAGCTAACAGACTGTAGTAAAAAAACGCTAAAAAAAATTAAAAATACAAAAACGTGTTTTAGTTTTTTAGGGTTCCGTCCAAATGCAAAACCCTTTTTTTTCAGGAACGGTTAGAAGTATTGAGTTGAAGTTATCGTCAAAATACTATGAATACTTGAAGGTAGAAAAATCCAACCATCTTAGTTGGACTGTATAAACTACGAAGCTGATGTGAGAATACAGATAAATACTAAAGTTTGTATGACAAAATGTGGAGACTGGGCAGAGTATTTTGATGTTGTTTTTAAATAAAAACACAGACCACAGCGGGTGAATAGGAAACTTGCGTTCAACTTACTTGGAGTGACAGTGCTTTTATATCATACAAGTTAAAGAAAAACTCGCGAAAAATTAAACCATAAAAATGTTTTAAAAATGAAGTAACAAAAATTTTAATAAAAAGTAATAAACTAATTTAAAATAAAATAATAATATGAAAACTTATCACATCTTGTTTCTTCATTACATTGTTTTTTTAAAAAGAGTGTTGTACATAGAAACATTATTTTACATAACAACAATTCTAAGACATCACGTGCAAGTTGTGACGTCATAGTTTGAGCCCGTTTTGTATAGCGCGTTTTTGTACCATTTGACAACATGGTACAAGACGATTAAAAGTATGAGACGCAGAAAAAATACTGCGCTCATTTATTTAACACCGTTTCTTCTTTTTGTGCAAGTTTCCTATTACATTGTGGTACGAAACATTGTTATACTAAACTTACTATCAAAAACTCTGAATCACTTTCCATACTTGAATTACTTTTCTTGAATTACTTTGCCTTTAGGTGACTAAAGGCATGAAATTTTATTGGATTAAAATACTTGCAAGACAATATCATTATTTACTGGTGTTTTATACTAAAAATGGATTGTGTCTCACTTGATAACCTTGAAGGTTGATAACCTTGAAGGTTATCAAGTAAAGTCAAGGAAACCACTAAAATCTCGGCCTTGGATCGTCATTTCCCAGTACTGGATTAGTCTCTTAGTAAATTAGGCAGTTAGAATTGTCTTAAAGAAATTAGGTAGATAGGATATCTTTAATGTAAGTATGTCAGGAATTCCACATGAAATAAAATGTGCTGTTTTTATATAGTTTTTCGAGAAGGCAGGTGATCTTGAGACTCTGGGCTGAATATTTTAGGTTGGGCTGCTGTAATTAGTTTTAAAAGCAAAAATAAAAATCAGAATCTACGAAACTGGAAGTACATTATGCATGGAAAAACGTCATCAACTGAGATACAAGATCGATTCAAGCAAGATCTCTTAAAAAAACCAAAACTAAAAAGTCTCCTAACATAAAAACAAATATACTTAGGTAATTTATAATTTGGTTTGCACAAAACAAATTAAAAATTAAATTTGTGTTTTTTTTGTACGGAATACCGAGATAACGATAAAGATTAAGATAAGATAAGATAAGATAAGATAAGATAATATAAGATAAGATAAGATAAGATAAGATAAGATAAGATAAGATAAGATAAGATAAGATAAGATAAGATAAGATAAGATGAGATGAGATGAGATGAGATGAGATGAGATGAGATGAGATGAGATGAGATGAGATGAGATGAGATGAGATGAGATGAGATAAGATGAGATAAGAGAAGATGAGATGAGATGAGACGAGACGAGATGAGACGAGATGAGACGAGATGAGATGAGACGAGATGAGATGAGACGCGATGAGATGAGATGAGACGAGATGAGATGAGATGAGACGAGATGAGATGAGATGAGACGAGATGAGATGAGACGAGATGAGATGAGATGAGATGAGATGAGATGAGATGAGATGAGATAAGATAAGATGAGATGAGATGAGATAAGATAAGATAAGATAAGATAAGATAAGATAAAAATTATTCATAAAATCATTGGTAGTAGTGAACATAACAATTGAATTTTAACATAAGTAAGAGTAAAAACGTAGTCTAAACTAAGAATAAACCTGTATTTTAGGCTCGGAATGTTAGTATCATGGCATAAAATGCCATGCCAAAAATCATAAATGCAATCAAAAATGCCAAAAATCAGAGTCTACGAAACTGGAAGTACATTATATTGGGAAAAACGTCATCAACTGAGATACAAGATCGATTCAAGCAAGATCTCTTTAAATAACGAAAACTAAAAAGTCTCCTAACATAAAAACAAATATAATTTATAATTTTGTTATAAATTATATTTGTTTTTAATTTTAATTAAGCCGGCACCAACTGCTTAACGTGCCTTGCAAAGCACGGAACCGCTCGGAGAAATGCCATAGCGTTAGTCATAGATGGTCACCCATCCATGCACTGAACGCGCCCTATGTCGTTCAACCTTCGTGATCGTTTAAGATCACTCAGGCGGCCGCGGCTACGAGCCATTCGATACAAGTAATACATAATTCTGAAAACTAGTTACTGAATTTAGCCTAAAACACCACAAAGAAAAGGATATTTATTTGAGACATTTATGACATATTTTCTGTATCGTAACAAAGTTTTTGATGTATAAAACTGACAAGAAAAGTTACGAACCTTACTTTTCTATCAAAAACAAATATTATGCTGATAATGAAAAAGTTAAATTTTTTATTATTTTTGTAATGCTTTTGGTTTAATGTGAAACCTACGACTTAGTTATGAAATAAATGAGATTATAATGTATTCCTACTCATTCTTTTAAAACACTTGAAAGTCAGAAAAAGTTACACACAGAAAGCACTTCCCATAAACAACTGTCTCCCACAATCCAGGCGACCACCTAGCTAAGAATACAACCCTAAGACGACAAAGCAATTCAGCAGACGCTGCAGAGTTGGCAAGGCGACTAAGCAATACTGCCAATCGCTTCATAACCAGCTCCGTCATACATCTGCGTAAGAATAACGACGGGGTAGAGGGCTGAATGAACAAACGGCTGGCTCTGCCCGCTCAGTGTGTGCCCTACTGCCGCGTCTGACGTCCGCTCCGAGCGTATACCGCGCTCCAACTTGTCGCGGAAAACTTTTAATATAGTTCTCTTTACACTTCTCCTCTCTAACTCAAGGTGATTTAATGACAACTAGACTGGGCACGCTATGGAAACGCTGTAGGTGTCAGAAAAGTTTTGCTTTCACGACGCCTATTTAGTTCTTGGGAGGTGAGTGGTTTTGTAAATTTTGTGCGTTGTTTACTTTGGTTTGGAGTGGTTATACTTTGATTTTATTTTTAGACGGTTTTTAGGTTTTGTTGGAGTTGAATAACAAAGTCAAAAACTTTTTTTTTTGCAACGGAGTATAAAATCTTATCGCCTAAACTTTTCGGCGGTCCGTTGTTTTCGCTTATCCTTTTAATTCATCAAACCTGTGTTTTGGTTTGGAGTTTTTCAGCAATGTTTTCACGCTTGAAACATTTTTTGTTTGGTTGTGTTGGAGTGTAAGTACTCTTTAAAACTTTAAGCGCTTTCCCGTGTAAAGCTTTTTTTACTGCTGTCCTAGTCGGAATATTTTACACTGCTCTCTAAGTTTTTGTTACTTTCTCATTACTTCTTCATATTTTTTTCATAGAACACAAGTTAGTACAGGCGTAGGTTATATTTATTATAAGTTCTTATCGCAATTCTTAAATTGTGCCCGGATAACGGCGACAGGCTTGCCACTTGTCACGTTTGGGACCTAATAAACTCGGCAAAACGTGGGTCCAGTTCTAGAGACTGGTGCCTCTGCCTACCCCTTTGGGGATAACGGGCGTGAGTTTATTTATTTTTATTTATTTTTTTATCGCAAAATTTTCTTGAAATATAATAACATAGGGTAGGTCAATTTTTTAACAATGCTTCGTTATAGCGGTCCAAGAACTATGTACCTAGTAAGCAGTCAATCTACCCTGAATACCGCCGCGTTGAAGCCCGAACCCAATACATAGTAATGTGCCCGTTGCCTTAAGGCTGAAAATCTCCGTTGAAGCCTTTTATGAATACCGTCTCGTCGGAAAAGAGTATAGTGTAGGTATTTTCTGGATACAAACTAGGTACTTTTTTCGACTTCATCAATATGAAATGTGACGAGCGTGGTAGCGTTTTGTAGAAAAATATTAGCTCACAAGAACGAAGGGTTATAATAAGTACCTATCTTGGATTTTACTTTGGCTGCGTTGAATCAGCTCTTAGGATCGGTGGTTTACGGGTGATTTTTAAACAAAGCGGTAAGTACACTCCCGGACACATCTATCGGCCCACCTAGTGTTAAGTTTTGACGGTCCCTAGTTAAAAATAAATGTTAGGTGGAGCAATAACTTTTTATGCAGTTTTGAAGCTGATTTGGTTGAGCTGGTTGACCAATAAATCAGCTTCAAAACTTATTACTCCACCTAACATTTATTTTTAGCTAGGGACCGTCAAAACTTAAAACATTAGGTGGGCCGATAGATGTGTCCGGGAGTGTATTAGGTTCAACTTACATTCGATAGCTGATCAACCTTTACGCTTTAGATTATTTCTTAGTTTAAATGTATCGAGTTAAATTTACAAGCCTATCGTATTGAGGGTTCTATTTGTAAGCCTATCATCATCAACCCATTATCTCCCCACCGAGGGGCACGGGTCTCTTCCCTGCGGAAGGTATAGGCCATACTCCACCACGGGGGCCAAGTCTGGATTGGTGGAGGCTCGTAAGACTAGTGGCTGGTCTTACTGTCAGAAGTTCTCAAGCCACCCTAAGGCCTCTGACTTGGCTTAACGACTGCCATCTATTGACGGCAGCCGGCACCAACTGCTTAACGTGCCTTGCGAAGCATGGAACCGCTCGGAAAAATGCTACTAGCGTTAGTCATAGACAGTGACCCATCCATGGACTGAACGCGCCGTATGTTGCTTAACCTTAGTGATCGTTTAAGACCCAGGCTACGAGCGATTCGATTGCAAGCCTATGCTGTTGGTCTATCCATCCATCGGATCATGTATCTTATCTTTAAATAATATCTATTGAACCGTAACATAAAAACAGATGACATAATTTGTCGCCATATTACCCAAGATAGTGTTGTCACGGCTTATTTCAAAAGTAAATTTTCGTTTGGCTTTTTTAGAAGAAATTCACGAAAGAATTAAAAATGACCACTTTCTGAGGACTCCATGAAAGCCAACAAAAAATATGAGATGGTTTTCAGAAATCGGTCAAATAGCCTATTATTCCGAACTTGGCTAATTAAACAACAAACCAAACGGTGTAGCACCACAATGAATTGAAACAACGTGTTTTAATGGACTGGTAATCGAGAATCAAATATTTGCTTTTGACTACGAAACTTAACTGTAATGTTCCAACACAGTGAATATCTAAGTAAAGTATGTCTTTAGTTCGTTTTTACGGTTATTTTCATAAACTGTAGCATGGAGCTCATTTTATGAGCTAATTTGACATATTGTGTTGACTAGGTGACAAAATTTACCATACATGACAGCCGAAAGCTGTATATGTCGATAAAATATACATACCCAAAGAATTTCGTTGTAGGTACTCTAGGAAGTTATTTTCGTATCTATCTACTCATTACGGCCAATGTTGAAGGGCATACGATAAATGAACAATTAATTTAATAAGTATATTTTTTAACTCCTATACAGTACAATTTGTCAGCTTTATCTTTACAAAGATTTTATTACTGCCCTTACTGTTATTACCACAACATGCTGTTTCAGTATGATCTTCTATCCGAGCTTCTATCCATCACAAATTGTTCACCCACTTTGTTGTTTCTTTCCTCCATGGTTTTCAAGTACACGCGCATCCCGCCTCTCAATTAAATAACAAATTAAATCTACCAAATCAAAGTTTTACAATAATACGGTTACGTTGAAGTGTCTATCCGCCGGTCGATAGTGCCTTGCAAAATCAAATCAGAAATTGGTTGCTGGCTGTTCGGATTCCACCGACTTTCTGGCTAGAAAAGCCGGTTTCAGTCTTTCTAGTCTTGCCATTGACTTCAATGAAAGTTTTCTGCACTCGTTTTAGCACTTTGTGAGGTCCAAAGTATGGAGCTTAAAGAGGCTTTTTAACTAGGCCTTCTCGCAGGAATGCATGAGTGGTGAGCTTGATTCGCAAAATTGATAAGCAAGATTCGCTTGATAGGTACTGGTGTCCCAAGACGCAGGTTGCTGCGTCAGTTGGGCTATGTGGCTGCAAAGTGTGCATGGAGTCAACCTCCATGTTATCTGGCGATATGAGAAACTGTCCAGGTAGGCGGAGTGTTTCGCCGTACACTAGTTCAAATAATGACGCTTGCAAGACATCATTATATGTATTGCAGATGCCAAAGAATACCATGGATATGAATCAACTTCCGCTGTCGATGCAGACTCTCAAATAATCCATTGACGCAAATGGATAAGTAGAGAAGGTGGTTGAATGGGGAGTAGCTCCGATCAGATTTGCAATGGATGCAACCCATGTGATCAGGGCTTCACGATCACAACAATGAGTTTGGGGCAACCCAACCGCGTAATCTATCCCGATACAAAGCGACGACCTCGAGGCAACAAGTAAAGCGGTCGACGATCAAGAGGCTGTATCTGAAGCCAGAAGATAGGATAAGGGACCTACTATATCTATGTGGACATGTCTAAAGTGGGTTGTTGGAGTCTTGAAGGTGCTGGAGGTAGGTACTGCAGTTTGTAGTGTAACCTCTGAGCGAATGCTATCGAATGAATGACTAGACAAACCTCTCAGGTGTTTGTCGCACTGATGTTTTTTTCCGAATGTTGGTGTTATATAAAGGCGAGGCTCAGGAGTAGAAGTGTCGCAGTATAGCTGCAACTGCGTGTTTGTGATCGGAACTTTTTCTAGTTTGAAGCTCAAACAGTTCTGTAGTAGCAGTTAAAGCTACGACAACAAAAGACAGCTGTGGCCTAGTCATGCGCTAGAGATTGGTAGTCGCAATCGACCTTAAATTTACTCTATGAGATAAAGAGCGTCTGCGACAGAGCGACCAATCTGACGTCAGTGCTAAACTGTCCAATAATATCAGGATATCTGAATTCGAGAGCTGAGCATTAATCGCGAGCTGAAAGGCAAAAGTTAAAGGTTTTGCGATTGATGAAAATGGTGAACACACGTACTTAAACGATAAATGTGAAGTAGCGAATGGCTTTGTAGATCGCCAGTACCTCGTAGTCATATGGATGAGCTGTACTTTTTCTGCGAGGGGCCCAGTTTTCTAGAGAAGCGTGTCAGAGGTTGTCATGCTCTAATCTCTACATCTGATATATCCGTCTGCTGTCTAAAACCAGTTGTGAGTCTAGATTATTATTATTATTTATTTATTTATTCACTAAACACATTGCAAAATTACAACAGCATTAGTTTGGTGTAGCCTTTGACAGACTCTCCTTGCGGTCGTGGAATGCCCTCAGTTGCTCCGGCGTTAAGTTAACTGGTTTGTTTCCCTTTGCATCTTGAGCAGCAAGCAAATTGTTGATTGGCGTCAAAATGTTTATAGTTGTGGGAATAAGCTTCTGATAAAAGTTGAGCATTACATGAATTGCCTCAACTCTTTTATTGTATTCGGTGCTGGTAGTCTTAAATGGCTTGTACTTTAGAATCTAAAAGGCGGATGCCGGCTGCAGATACTTGGAAGCCCAAAAACGTTATTTCTGTCTGATTAAAAACACCTGACGGTGTTCAAGAGTAGGTACGCCATACTCGAAAAGACGTGAAAAGGTGCGTGAGGTGCTCGAGTGTGCCATTTTAAGACTATCCTGAGGCTATGCCATGGATAACTCTTCCATAATGCCGCGACAAATTAAGGTATCCTACGAAAACAATTAATTCTGAAGTTGTTCAGATTGTCTCGAGAATGCTAATTAGTGTCGATATATTTTCCTGCTAAACTAATAGTTTGTAATTCAATCACGTACTGATGAAAAGGCGAGACAAACTGTGAGTGGAGGTGGAGTGGATGATGATGATGATGATGATGAAGTGCATTCCTTAAAAATTTATTTGATTGAAGTAATTGGGAAGAACGGTAATTGAAACAAATACGATTGAATGGCCGAGATGCATAACACTTTTCATATTATGTTTTGATTTCTGATGTGGACAATAAAGTGTTAATTTCATTCAATCTTAACTGATGGATATTATAAACCCTTAATTCATAAGTTATGTTTTTTACCAAAGTTATGTTTACCAATTTACCCAAATAAATTTACCAGCACAGATAATATAGTCACAATTTTAGTCACAATTTCTAATAGAAATGAAGCTTCAAAGAAAGTTTGGTGGTCAAACTACACAAAAGTTAATTCTTAGCTAAGAAGGTACCCTGTACCTCTGTCTGTATTAATTTTGTGGTTATATGTTGGCCCAACGCAGAACCAACAAGTTTCGTTAATTAGAAAGATTGCATCCTGCCGCTTGCGTATGCTCTGAAATCGGGCCGGTACTAGTATCTATGCATTTTGAATGGTCGATCAATATCCCCTTTTTAATCAACTTAACAGCTATGCTATCATATTGAAAGACCGTGGAGACTATTGAATGTTTGTTACTCTATCAGGAAAAAACAGGTCTGGTGTATGTTTTTCGATCTATATTGGAACAAGACGATGAAATCGATAAAAAAAAATCCCTCCCGTAGGTTTTTTTGATAAAATGTGACCGGAATTGTGAGCGCATTCAATATTTGAAACAGGCTTCTTCTTCTGAGCACCCATGCTTCAATACTTCATTTTAAAGGTAAGATCAAAGAGTATAATTATTCAATAATAATATTCATAGATTTTCACTAATTTTTGAATAAGAGTGACTCGAACAAAATGCATATCAAACCGCCACAGTTGCCAGATAAATACCTAGCATATAAGTAAATCATCATAAAGGTCAATCATGCATGCGCTGAACGCGCCCTCTGTTGCTGACTGAACCTTTGTCATCGTTTAAGATCATTCATGCAGCTGGGGCTACGGGCGTGTCATATAGTCTTATAATACAAATACATGAATAAATCTGAAACTAAAGATGGATTTACGGATTGACTTAATTGAATTTGTCGAAAGAGTCCGACCAGGTTTCGCTCTGATTCGAAGAGCTTAATTATGGTGAGCAGAGACGGTGCTCGCGTCGTCGGTTGCTCGTCTCAGACCATCTATAAAAGTTTTAGTTAAAAAATAAGTTTTTTTTATTTAATATTAGGTTTCTGATTTTTTTTTCATTTTTCTCGAACCAGCACAAAAAACATACGCCTTGTATTTTTGCAATTTTATAATCTATTAAACCCTCAGACAATATAAAAAGTATACTCATTTTATTGCATCATTCAAGTTCCTAACTGCCTGGCTCAGTCGTCTAACCGTTAAGGCGCTTACCTACTAAGTTAAGCTAGAGGTCGTGGGTTTGATTCCCACTGAGGGCCGCCGTACATTTATACAAATGGCCTCAGTCTGGGTGTTTTGCCATGTTTTTAATGTCCTTGCCTGGTTACCCTAACACAGGGTATGCTAGTTTGGAATGATTGTGATGTATGGAAGAAGTTATTATTATTGATAGGCTATTTGACTGATTTGTGACAACCATCTCATATTTTTTGTTGGTGTTCATTGAGTCCTCAGAAAGTGGTAATATTAAATTCTATTGAGTATTTCTTCTAAAAAGGCAAACAAAATTTTACTTTTAAAATAAGCCGCCGAAACGCTATCTTGGGCAATATGGCATCGCACGGGAATTATGACGTCACCTACCAGTAAACTAAAAAAATTATGACAGACGCCATTTTTACTGACATGTAACGGCATCATAGAATCGGCCAATCCAGGCTGTTTTCGATACAATGGCTGAAGATACATAATTATCAATTTTTATCTTGCGTTTTTTTACAAATAATAATAGTTTCTTTACTTAAAATGCCTTAGAGTGGTTTTATTAAGTAATACTCAGACGTAAGACTCATAATTTGTACGAATACGTGTAAATAATATTGTTTTTTTCACACTGTCAAATAGCCCATTGTGCGAGCCAAACAGCATGCTCCATGCGAAAATGCGCCCTCACGCGAGCACACTAAATTCTGTCTTTGAAACAATAGGTATATTCTCTTATTCTATGAATGAATGTGCAAAATCTACTCATTTTATTTTGTGTTATAAACTTATAAGTAGTAGTTACTTAGTACATGGAAGACATTTAATCAATAACACAACATAACAAATTATAGACTAAATATTAAAACTAAACTAAATATTAAACTAAATACATACTACATAAAAACTAAATATAAAAAAATAGTCTCTAGTTACTTAGTAGTGTGTTTTGTTTATAATTGTTTTTTTTTGTTTGCATAAGTTGTGCTTCACTATTCTTTTATTGCTGTCACCTGTTAGAACAGTAGTAACCTAATGAGAAAAAAACGTAAGAACAGTCCCAAGCAATTTCACTAGATATTTCTAGCAGCGGTGGTGGCGTAGTGGGGTTGACCTTTGCTTCTCGATCATGAGGGTCTGGGTTCGAACCACGCATGTACCAATGACTTTTAGTTACGTACATTTGTTTGCACAGCAACACCATTCGCTGATAAATTGTGCCCGGATAACGGCGACAGGCTTGCCACTTGTCACGTTTGGGACCTAATAAACTCGGCAAAACGTGGGTCCAGTTCTAGAGACTGGTGCCTCTGCCTACCCCTTCGGGGATAACGGGCGTGAGTTTATTATTTATTTATTTATTTTTATTTCTAGTTACTCATAATGGGAAGCTTCTACAATCACTAATAACGTGATATTGTAAATTTCTGTTTCACCAGCCAGTCAACTATACTATATAATAAACTTACTTGACAGCCTTGTTGGTATATAGTTGTTAAAGTAAAGTAAAGTAAAGTTTATTTCTCACCATAAAAACAAAGAACAACAAACACGACGTATTACGAGCCTTGAGGGCCTTATAAAATCACTTAAAGGCATTATTGGGCTAATCTATTAAGGCATTACTTAATTGGTACATTATTAATGTATATTAGAATAATATACATTATTCTAATATTATTGTGCGTCTCAAGGTGTACAGATATTGGTGAGTATGTAGTTTAAAATTTAATTTTAAAGCGCCTAATTACCAATACAGAGGCCGTGGGTTTGGGGGCCAAATTCCAATGGGGACCCCCATTACAAATGGCCTCAGTCTAGGTGTCCTTCCATGTTTGCAGTGTGCCTGCTTACTATATGTTAGCCTAGTTTGGGAACAGGGCTTTGATTCTGCTAATGCATTGTAGTACAAAAACAGTTGCGTGACTGCGGTGATTTCATTTCATTGCCGGTTCAAATCGACGAGCACGAGCGTGTTCGTAATACACTGGCGTCAATGGAATTAAAACACAATGTCAAATAACCTGACCGTGTAACTGTAATTGAACTATAATGCACTAATAGAATCGAGGCCTTGGTTAAGTAATTGTTTGGCGCGGCCGTTATTATTTTTTTATACTTGATCTGACAAACGTTGTTTCGCCATGTTAATTAGCCTACGACCTATACACAAAAAATATTTTAAATATAAGCGTGAAGCTGTTTCGGAGAGCGTTTAGCGTTGAATTTCTCAAATAAATAAGGCATAATATGTCAACAAAGGTTTTATTGAACAATACGAATTGGCCCCAAAGCTTCAAAGAATACACCTGGATTGCGCTCGACGTCCGCATCGGATCGTTTGGCTGGACCGAAGTTCAGGGGCCGTTCAGAGATTTCCGACAGCGTTTGTAAACTTAGTTTCCATTGCTAAGTTAGAAGGCAACTTTCTCCTCTGTCCGGCGTAAGACGCTAGAGCGTTCAGCAGCGTGGCATGGAGCGGTCTGAACTATTAGCAAGAGGTTTGTTTAGGTGTATTTTTTTAATGTTCATTGGTATTGGTTTAAGCAGTTTGGTTTTGAGCATGCAAAAAGAATTATTACCGCTCTTGTTATGTTATGACGAATAAAGAATTTACTTTTCGCTTATACGCGGACATTAATTAACCTCTTTTTAACAAAGACTTCGTTCACGTGGCGATATTAGCGGAAAAGGGAATTTTTCTAATACTTGTTGAGTCCCCACCCCAGGGGATCGAAGAGGAATAGTGAGTGCTGTACAATCCCCTGTGGGACTGGTGTAGGGGATCTTAGTGGAAAGAGCGATTGTTACTTCTCCTTATTAGTTTTTGTCGCTGCGTAAATAAATAAACTGAGCACTACACTATCAATATCCAACCCTTTATTGTTCCAACAAGAATTCAATATATACTTCCTCAAAAACATAACCATACCGCGATGTAGAAGTGTCATAACACCATCTAGTGGACAAAATAGAAACTACACTATACTTTTCAAACATCCCGCCCACCAAAGAACCTCGTTCTTTTACAAAGGATCAAATTACATCACTAAAACAACCAAACACTAAACAAAAAAACACAAACTTGGTATGGCGACTATCAGTAACACAAAATATTACAAACACAAAATAAAGTAACATTTGTTACTAGTAATCTGTTATTAGTTGTCAGTATCCGACTTAGGCAAAAAACATAACTTATTACAAGGTCTCTTACTCAATCCAGTTTTTGTTTTAATAGTAACAACTCTTGTGACATTATCTTTACCGGTATGTTCTTCTACAATTTTTCCTAGCAGCCATTTGGCTGGAGGTAAATTGGAGGTCTCTTATAATAACAATATCATCAATTTCAGGTTCAGATCTCTTAACATTCCATTAATATCTCAGATTTTGAGTCACCAAATATTCTTCCGACCACTTTCTCCAAAAATCATTAACCATCTTTTGAGTATACTTCCACCTCTGTAAACCAGTTATTTGTGTATTATCATAATTTTCGTCTGCCAGAATAATTAGTGGCTCTCCTACAAGAAAATGACCTGGCGTCAACGGCATAGGATCATCGGAACAGTTGCTCAAATGTGACAAAGGACGTGAATTTAAGCACGCTTCTATTTGGGTTAAAACTGTAGCTAACTCTTCAAATGTTAAAGTAGAGTCACCTATCACGCTCTTTAAGTAAACCATTGTAGAGCGAACACCTGCCTCCCATAATCCACCGAAATTAGGAGCGTGTGGAGGAATGAAGCTCCACGTCGTTCCGTCATTAGCTAACAATCTGCCAATTTCATCTGGCAGTTGTGACTTCGAACGATCAAACATATCTCTTAATTCTCTGCTGGCACCAACAAAATTGGTACCGTTATCGCTGTATAGAGTTTGACAATGACCTCTTCTCGCTACAAATCTTCTAAATGCAGCTGTAAATCCTTGAGCGGACAAATCTGACACTGCTTCAAGATGAATCGCTTTGGAAACCATACATATCAGTACACATATGTAGCCTTTGTACGATTTTGAGACTCTTCCAGGCGAAAATCTTATGTTGATATGACCTGTAAAGTCAACACCGGAGATCTTGAAAGGTCTAATAGGTTTCAATCTGACCTCTGGTATCTGACCCATAAATGGGTTATTATTCTGCTTTGCATATCTCAGACATCTAAATACATTTGCGATAACATCTTTTAGCCAAATCCCGTGCTCTGATAATCCAAAATTTAGATCTCAATAAGTTCAACATTAATTGAGGCCCTTCATGAAGTGATTTGTGATGCGCATCTTCGACTATCAACTTAGTGATATGACTCTCACTAGGCAATATGATAGGATGTCTCCTGTCGAACTCCGCTTCTGCTTCATGTGTACGTCCTCCCACTCTTAAAATGTCTTTGTCATCAACGAAAGGACTAAGAGTGTTGAGTTTACTGCTGGGAGAAACACTTCCACGTGCCTCAAAGCTGTTTCATCTCTTCTCCAAAGTGTAGCATTTGGGTTTCTCTCACACAAAACTTTAAAACTTCTTCTCTCTCACTTGGTGTTACAACTGTAGTTATGTTCTTTAGTCGTCTCTCCTTTTCTAGTTTATAATGGGTTATTCTTTTGCAGTACGATAACACTATTAACATTCTCGTTAGGTTTGAAAATCGTAACCAAATAAACTGCTCCTTTGCTATAGTTGTAGTTAAAGTTTTCACAGGTCTCGTCTCTTCGTCTGTCACAAAATCCGTACAGTTCTGCGTGTCGCACTCCTTTCTGCGTAAAAACTCGGGACCGTGCCACCACAAATCGTTTTGTATCAGCTCTACAACTAATGTACCACGAGAGGCGCAGTCAGCAGGATTTTGGTAAGTACTAAGGGCATGCTATGCCTGTCAATTGTATATCTTTGTGTGTTGTGGGAATTTAATAAATGATTATCTATCTATCTATCTATCTACTCACATGATTCCATTGTTCTCTATCAAGCACGGTAAGTATCTCTGACACTCTATTACTGACAAAGGTTGTCCAACGACTTGGTTCTCCAGCTATCCACGCTAAAACGACTGTGCTGTCAGACCAAGCATGCAGGTTTTCCTTTGGCACGTCCATAATTTGCGATACTTCGAATATTAATTTTGTGGCAAGCTGAGCAGCGCACAACTCCATTCTGGGAATCGAAAGTTCTTTCTCTATCGCTGCTACTTTAGTCTTTGCGGTTATTAAATTACTTTCTATGTCTCCACTAATATTTTTTGATTTCAGGTATACGGCGGCGGCGTATCCGGCTTGTGAAGCATCAGCAAACACATGAAGCTCTACGTAATCTTCTCGTTTCATTTTCAGCCATCTAGGTATCGACACTTTCTCTGCATTGGCGAGGTCTTCTCGAAAGGCAGACCACCCACGCAACAACTCCTCGGGAAGTTCATCATCCCAGTTCAGACCGGATTTCCACAACTGCTGCATGAAAATCTTGGCATTTATAATGACAGGTGCAATCCACCCCATAGGATCATATAACTTTGCTATATCTGATAATACCTTCCTCTTAGTAATTGTTTCAGCTCTCTCAGGCAGCTGCAGGCCATATTCGAACTCGTCAGTATTCTTGTTCCATGCTATTCCCAGCACTTTGACCATATCATGTTGTTTGAAGATCACAGACTCATCAATCTTTTGACACTCTCTTTTGATGTGGTTGAGCAGCTCTCCGCAATTAGTGCTCCATTTTTGTGCCTCGAAACCTCCGGCTCTCATTAACTCATTCATCTGTTCGAATATTTCAATTGCTTCTTCAGGACTCTCACAACCAGTAAGTAGATCATCCATGTAGTAATCTCTTCTAGTAATCTCTGAAGCTTTCGGGTATTTCATCTCCTCGTCCTTGGCAAGTTGCTGCAATGACTTTACAGCCAAATAAGGGGCGCATGCTGTACCGAAGGTAAGAAGTAGTATCCGATAATGTTGTACTGGTTCGAACTTGTTCGGTCTCCACAATATTCTCTGGAAATCCACATCTTGTAGATCCACCTTAACCTGTCGATACATTTGTTTAAGATCCGCAACAATACAAATGCTGTAGCGTCTCCACCTCATCAAAGTATGTCTCAAATCCGGCTGTAGTTTAGGCCCTACAAGAAGGTAATCATTTAAAGAAACATTGTTTGTACCTTTACTGGAAGCGTTGAAAACAATTCCCACTTTTGTTGTCTCCTTATCTTCTCTTACGACGGCATGGTGTGGAAGATACACCACGTTCTCTTTTTCAATTTGCTCTCTCTCAGTTATCAGCTCCATATGCTCTTGTTCAACATAATCGTCGATCACCTTCTGATATTCTTCATACAACTTCGGATTCTTGTACAGTCTCTTTTCTAACTGTGTAAGCCTTTTCATGGCAATGTCTCTCGAATGGCCTTCCAAACACTCGGGATTAGAACTCTTAAACGGAAGTCGTACGATGAAACGTCCACTCTCATCTCGTTGTGTAGTCTCTTCGTAATACTTTTCACATTTTAACTCTTCTCTAGTCATTCGTTTTCCGATAGTATCCGGCTCTCTTTCTATCTCCCAAAATTGCCTCAGCAGTTGATCTACTTCCACCTGTACATGCAGACTAACGACATGACGTTGCATTGAACTCGAACTACCTTCAACTCTCCTAGACAAAATCCATCCAAACTGCGTATTCTGCGCAATCGGACCGCTTGGTGACGGATGTTTCAGTAGACCTTCGCTCATTATTGCGCCATAGACATCAGCACCCAATATAATGTCGATTTTTCCAGGTGAACCGTACGATGGATCCGCCAAGTTTAGATTTTCAAGCATTGGCCAATCCAAAATCACAGCCTTGCTAGAAGGAAGGAACGAAGTTAAGTTCCTCAAAACTAAGGCGTTCATCGTTATGGAAAAGTTAGGGTTGTTAAGGGACTCTACCTTAAACGAAACCATACTTTTGGTTTTTGTTTGACCCTCACCTATTCCGGAAACTATGCCATTCACTGATGTTTTTTTAAGACCCAACAACTGTGTCGTTGCCTCTGTCACAAACGACACCTCTGATCCTTGATCAATCAATGCTCGCACTACTAATGAATGATCATTACTCAATTTTACTCTAACCATGGCGGTGGCTAACAAAACACTACTCTCTTGACTCTCAGCTGCGAAATGCGCAGTAACTCGATTCTCAGGCTCTTGTGGTGTGACTCCCTCACTCTCAGCTGCGAAATGCGCAGTAACTCTCTTCTCAGGCTCTTGTGGTGTGACTCTCTCAAAGTGTAGCATCAAATGGTGTCTTCTGCCACACCGACGACAGCACATTGACTGTCGACAACTTCTCACTGAATGGTTGGACGACAAACAATTGAAACACAATCCCTTTGATTGTACAAACTCGCTCCTCGCTTCTGGAGATTGTCCTTCAAATTGTTTGCATTGATATATTGCATGTGCTCCGTCACACATCGCGCAGACTTTCTCATTTTTATTATTTTTCACTTTCTCATTATTTTTCACATCTTTTGTCTCCTCATTCGTCGTAGAATGAAATGCCTTTTTGTTTGTCGTTGACTTCGCATTGTAATTGTGGTGTGGTGGCTTATGTGCAGTCTTTACTCCGTCTAACATCTCTAAAGTCCTAAATCTGGTCTCAAGAAAAATGCTCAGTTGTTTCCAGGTAGGCAATAGCTCAGACTCAGTTTGGCTCACTTGAAGCTCCCACAACTTTCGTGACTCAGCATCTAGTTTTGTGAGAACCAAATGATTTATGATTGCATCCCAGGAACTTGTATCTATCTTCAGATTTTCTAAAGAATTCAGACAGGCCGATGTAGTATCGAGTAATTGTTTAATGCCAGTAGCCGACTCTGTAGACAAATTCCTCTGACCAAACAAATCCTTCATAACTTCATTACAGTTAAATCTCTTGTTTGTGTAACGTCGTGTCAACTGCTTCCACGCTTCTTCGTAATTTGTGTCAGTTGTGGCAACATTCTTTAGCAATTGTTCGGCTTCTCCATATAAACTGCATTTTAAGTAGTGTAACTTCTGAACTGAACTCAACGATTGATTCGTGTGAATGAGTGACAAGAACATGTCATGAAAGCTTTGCCACTCCTCATATTTGCCAGAGAATCTCGGCAACTGTATCTGCGGCAGTCTAATTTCCGCTGCTGTAAATGAAGATACACCAGCGACTGACGTTTCTTTCTTAAGAAATTTCCTCAAGTCTTCCTTTAATCTCGTCTTGTTCTCAATATAAACGTCTTCAAACTGTATGTATAGATCATCTTTAAAGTACGGTAACTCTGACCTTTTCACCGCGGTATCCAGACTGCTGATGATCTTAAAGTGCATCTCTTCGAAGTTATCTCGGCATTTCTCTAAGCTTTATGTTCGCGACTCAATGTATGACACCGTGATTCTATCCTTAGGAGACTTTTTATAATTTATAAAAGCCTTCTGGACGCGCTCTAATATATCCTCCTGACTAAGTATAAACGTATTCGTTTTGGAAAGATAAGTCTTGGAAACACTCCAGCCAAAATATTCTAAGTCTCGACTTCCTTAAATTTTCCAAGTGTTGGAAAAATGTTCAAAGTCTCGGTCACTCGACGAAAATTTTACAAGTCTTTAAAGACGCACTATTTCTCAATTTTTTCTAAGTCCCACACCAGTACACACTGCTCGAAATATTACAAGTTTTTAAATAGCACTCAATTTTTCAAAGTCCAAATTCGCTGATTTTTACTAAGTTCCAAATTACACTTCTTGAAATTTTACAAGTCTTTTAAACACTGATTTTCCTCACTTTACTCACGATTACTCTAAGTCCAATTCTGCTTCTCCCGGGTTTCGGCACTAGATGTCGCTGCGTAAATAAATAAAACGAGCACTGCACTATCAATATCCAACCCTTTATTGTTCCAACAAGAATTCAATATACTCAAAAACATAACCATACCGCGATGTAGAAGTGTCATAACACCATCTAGTGGACAAAATAGAAACTACACTATACTTTTCAAACAGTTTTTTTAAGATTAATTAAAAAATAATCTTTCGACTACGGACCTTTCCTTTATAATTGGACCTTTTAGTCAGTCTAAAAAGTGTGAAAGCCTTAGGCACTGCTTGAATCGTCCGTAACAGATGCGAAGGCCTATGATGATTCTTTTTTTACGCCTCACCAAGTATAACCAGTTTCTTTTAACATTTCTGGCTGGAAATTTAACTCATCTAGAACCGCTCTTACCACGACGAAGTCACAGGCAAAACCTAGTTAAATAAAAGCTCGCTACTCCCAGAAAATTTCAAAGAAGTTTTCAATGAGAATAATTGTTATAATAAGGTGCCACCCATAAATTACGCCCAATAATTTCAGGATTTTTTTCCCCTTCTCCCGTCTTTGTCACAACTGGTAACATTTGTTAGTCTCCTCTCTGTCCAGGATAGTGACGTCACGTATTTTAAACTTGTACGTCTAAAAATTGTTCTATAATAATTATTAAATTATGACCCCTTCAAGTAATTGTAAGTGACGTAATTCACGCACAATGAAAAGTAGTTTTGAAATTGAATAGCAGAAGAAAAATATTCTGATTAATAAACTTCTGGAAAAATTAAATAGGCTATGTCGTCAACGTGCATAAAGCTTGTGACCCGAGACCTTCTCGGGTAAGACAGATTTATAAGTAAACATTCCTTATTGAATTTCAAGGAAAGCCAAGCAGTACATGAGCTCTCTTATTGGAAAGACAAGCTATTCCTATTACTTCTATCAACATCTATGACTTTATATTATTTTTTTTATAGAAAAGCTGGCTTTTTATGAGCATGAAATGATCAGCAGCTAATATCTAGTTTAGAGAAACTAGTTTATAGTTAGAGTTTAAGCAGGTGAGTGCTGAAAAACAGCGCCGCCGAAAGACATGTCATGTCTCCGGCGGCACATGCTGAGCACACCTTTTGTTGCCAATGTAACCTAGTAATTTAATGTTTATTTTTGTGAACTCTGTACTGGTTGGTCACTCTACTCTACTCTACTCTACTCTACTCTACTCTACTCTACTCTACTCTACTCTACTCTACTCTACTCTACTCTACTCTACTCTACTCTACTCTACTCTACTCTACTCTACTCTACTCTACTCTACTCTACTCTACTCTACTCTACTCTACTCTACTCTACTCTACTCTACTCTACTCTACTCTACTCTACTCTACTCTACTCTACTCTACTCTACTCTACTCTACTCTACTCTACTCTACTCTACTCTACTCTACTCTACTCTACTCTACTCTACTCTACTCTACTCTACTCTACTCTACTCTACTCTACTCTACTCTACTCTACTCTACTCTACTCTACTCTACTCTACTCTACTCTACTCTACTCTACTCTACTCTACTCTACTCTACTCTACTCTACTCTACTCTACTCTACTCTACTCTACTCTACTCTACTCTACTCTACTCTACTCTACTCTACTCTACTCTACTCTACTCTACTCTACTCTACTCTACTCTACTCTACTCTACTCTACTCTACTCTACTCTACTCTACTCTACTCTACTCTACTCTACTCTACTCTACTCTACTCTACTCTACTCTACTCTACTCTACTCTACTCTACTCTACTCTACTCTACTCTACTCTACTCTACTCTACTCTACTCTACTCTACTCTACTCTACTCTACTCTACTCTACTCTACTCTACTCTACTCTACTCTACTCTACTCTACTCTACTCTACTCTACTCTACTCTACTCTACTCTACTCTACTTTACTTTACTTTACTTTACTTTACAAATAATCTGTACTGCGCTGCTTAAAATAACCGTCCGCGGCGGCTCGCAGCCGACCAGGCTCAACTTGTCACGACGACGTAGAAAAGAACCGCGTTACGTCATCGCGGGTCATCGCATAAGTGGCCAGTGCCGTGACAGGACCTAACCGCCATCGAGGATGTCCCCATTAGCAGCTTATTTTATAGTTGAGCTGAATATAATGGTGGCGGAATACTGCCCACGCGGGCACGCTCGGCTTCACGTGGCCGAGACGATGGCCTAACGTCTCAATTCGACAACTATACTGTCGGCTTGATCTGGTGTATTATTGAGGCGGTCTATTGATGGAATGGGTGGATGGCTGGACGACTGGTAGATAATGTTGCGACGCCGGGCTGATTATTGCCTTAAGTGGAAAATGGGCTTTGTCGTATATACTAACAAAAAGATAAGATATGAACAGTCTTGATTGTACACGAGGGAAAAAAACACAAAGTTAAATTATTTAAAAGGTAAATTGCTTAATGGTAAGTTTAATAGTAACAAATGTCACTTCATTTAGAAGGTTTTTAAGGTGAGAATATAAGGCTACGATTTATTAATTAATACTCGTAATATTGAGTTTTTTTTTTTTTTTTTTGTGAACAAGAGTGAGACTACTTCGACCTTCTAAAGTCCGTGTCATAAGCTAATAAAGTATATTTAATATGTTTTAATAAATTGACATCTCGGTATTTCAAATTCATCTTTTACGTTTGCGTAAATTAGGAATTATTTTAATTTTGTTTATTTACAGAGCTCTTGTATCGAGCCATGGTACAAATTTAATAGAAACTGACATTTCGTACGATCTTAATAGAAGACGTTTTTTCCACCATTACGTATTTCCGGTTTCGGAGACTATTTTTTTTATTTTCGCTTTAAAAATTGACTATAGCTGGCCTAATTGAGTCAAATCAGCCCAGGCTATCATTATTACATATTTTCTCGAAAAAAATAATAATTATAATATGCTCAGGGGTGCGTCCGGAGCTATAATATTACAATAATTACATTATCGCTCCATTCCATGTACATACACTGTATTTATTGAAGCGAACGAGTAAGTGTCAACATGTCAAGAATTTGGTTTTTCAATACGCCACATTTATAACACTGCATAATATTTAGCAAAGTTATACAAAACCATACGCCTAATAAATACTATTAAGCAATAAACACAATAACACTGTTATTACCTGATTTATCCCTCACTCGCAGTTTATTTAACTAAATATTTTATTTTATCATGAAAATACCATTTGCTTAAGAGATCTATGCCCCAAAAAATACCTAAAATTTCAGTGGTCCTCAAATAAAAGCGATCGTAGGATCGCCAAATATGTTCAACTAGCAATGATGACGCACTTTTGGTTAAATGCCGATTATAATCGATTTTTTTATGCTAATGCGCTACGCAAAGTGTAGGAAGAAGTATGGAGAGCTGACTACGAACCTCTTTTTTAATATAAGGCAAAAAAAGTAAAATAGCCACCCTGATGCTATATTTACTCACGATTGACGTTTTTGATGCGAGTGCAACTTCTCTAAGCTATTTTATTTTCTTTAGTGTTTGTATTGTCTTGTTTGGTTGTCTGTCTGTTTTCCTTAAACAGTACCTTTCTGAACTAATGTGGGTATACGATGCAAGCAAAGTTGCGTGCATGAGCTATTTTGAGTGACATGTAAGTTTGAGAGATGCCGTGTATTTGTTTACCTTTAGTCGTTTGCTTCAGTAAATAGAATATAGGTACCTATTTTGCGTTGCGTAGCGGCGTCTTCTTTTTTGTTAATTTGTGGGTTGATCAACGTTGCAACGTCATCGTAAACTTTGATAACATATGTAGTTCTATGAAACTCTTCCCTGATCTGTACTTACCTATCTCTTTGTGGTAAGGAAATTATTTAAGTACGAGACGAAAACCCGTAATATAATAATAATAATAATATTTCTCTATTTTTTTAAATAAAGTGTAGATGACACTTCTGTTGTTAGCGGGTCTCAACGAATAACATTTTTGCTGCCTAGCCATGCCCATAGATTCATGTACCATAGTGTGGCATATAGTACATTCATTGTGGCTAATTGTAATAACCTGCAAAAGTTTAAACTTCGGTATATAATAAAAAAATCGACTTTAAAAATAACCTATATATAAATTTTCAAATTTGCACCGGCTACCCGTCTTTCAAATTTCTCTCACAAACTTTCCATCGTAAGGTTGTCTGGAAGAAATTGCTTTTAGTAATAAGGCCGCCAATTGTACCATGAACCTTTGTAAATATTTTGTGTTCTTTTTGTATTTTTTTCTAGTGTGCAGCAAAGAATATTCTGTTCTATTCTATTCTATGCTATTCTATTCTATTCTATTTATTAAAAACACGTCAGATATTCGCAACAGACTAATTTATTTCTAGAAAGAACGGTATACATAAGTTATATGTGACAGGTAAGAGATGGCGCTACTAGTCATCAGTAGAAGTTTATTATTTTGATATTCCATACTACTACCCCCACTTATCAAAATAAGCTAAACACTATAATACAAGATTTAAGAAATTTAACTACTTATGAAATACAGAATAACCTATCTGTATACATATATGCCAATTATATAAAAATAATTTTCACTCTTGGCATAGTCAAAAAAAAATTTACAAAGGAACAATGCCAAGCATACTCATAAACTTGTAATGTTTTACAGAACACAAACCTTTGGTCAACAAATCAGCCGGCATTTCCTCAGTAGGAATGTACTTAATATTTACATGGTTAGCCTTAACTACATCTCTGACATAGTGATAACGAACATCTATATGCTTAGATCTATTATGACTTTGATGGCTAGATGCTAATCTTAAAGCGCTCTGGTTATCACAATGCAAATTAATTACATAAATTTTTCCTGTAATTTCATGCAGTAAATTTCTCAAGTAAACAGCTTCTCTAGAAGCTTCAGATAGAGCAGTGTACTCAGCCTCTGTACTAGAAAGACTGACGGTCTTCTGTTTTCTGCTTTGCCAAGAAAAAGCTGACCCTGACATAACAAAGCAGAAACCAGTATAGGATTTCCTATCTACAGCATCACTTGCCCAATCACTGTCCACAAAACCTTGTAAATCACTATCATTATTAGTGTATCTCAAACAGTAGGATTTTGTTAACTGCAAGTATCGCAAAATACGTTTTGCATAGTTATAATGTACCATACTATAACAAGTATTAAATTGGCTAAGGTAGCTGATAGCATAGGCAATGTCAGGCCTAGTTAAAACCGCCAGGTACATAAGACTACCTATCAATTTCTGATAAGGTACATCAGGTAAGCGATCATCTGTTTTTTCTAAATTTAATTTCGTTTCGATTGGCGTACTTTGAGCTTTACAATCAGCCATTTGAAACTTACAAATCAACTGTTCAATATATTGTTTTTGATCTACAGTAATCACATTTTTATTTTCATTCATGATTATTCGCATACCTAAATACTGCCTAACAGGTCCTACGTCTTTTAACTTGAACTCTGAATGTAGTACATTTTTCAGTTTTTCAGTTTCATTGACATTATTTGAAAAGATCAAAAAATCATCGACATACAATCCGATGATAATCTTGACTTTACCAGTCGTTTTTGCAAACAAACATGGTTCATACTCACTGTTTTTAAAGCCTAATTTGTAAAGACAATCCTTGACTCTTTCATACCAAGCTAGGGAAGATTGTTTTAACCCATAAATAGCCCGCTTTAACTTCAAAACATTTCCCCCACTTTTGTTTGCAAAACCTTCAGGTATTGACATATAAATGTTTTCTTTTAGAGAACCATTTAAAAATGCAGTAGTCACTCTGAATGCGTTATACTCATTCCTAACTTAACACTAAGAGCGAATAATAATCTCAGAGTGGAATGACGCACTACAGGAGAAAAAGTGTCTGTATAGTCAACACCAGGCTTTTGCGTAAAGCCTTTTGCCACAAGCCGCGCACAATAACGCACATTATTGTCCACATCAAACTTTTTATTGAACACCCACCGACACTTCACTATAGACACATTACCGGGGTTAGCGACGAGCTCCCATGCTTCATTGTCCTCGAACGACTGTAACTCTTCAGCCATGGCACGCCTCCACTGCTCCTTCTCTGGCCCCTCGAGAGCCTCTGAGTACGAGATCTCCTCAGATGCTGGAACAGTGCTGGAAACACACATGTTGCTGAAACCATATCTGTCAGGCTTTTTTCTTATTCGCTTAGTTAATGGTTCAGGGGTTGATGTAGTCTGGACACTCTGGACGGGTTGTTTTGGCTCCTCATTTGATGTAGGTTCTATCAATGTGTCATCACCATCAGCATTCACCGAAGAATCTGAAGACAGTTCAGTATGATCCTGAACTTCTGGAAGTTCTGGAACATCAGGACAGGACTCCCCCACTGAATCGCTGCTCTTCTCCTCCACACTGACTGGTGGTGCCTCCGCATTGGGTATCCAGATAGCCAAGTCTTCATTAGTGCTCCTGCCATCCATTTCACCATCCATCACAATGACATCTCGGCTGGTAACAATAGTCTTCTTAGTAGGATTATACAATCTGTTACCTTTTACAGTCTCTCCATATCCAACTAAGATATGTGGTGTGGCTTTCTTGTCCCACTTTAAACGTTTCTCCTTAGGGACATGTACCATCACCTTGCCACCAAACAATCTGATGTGGCTTAAATCAGGTTTTGAACCATACCATAGTTCAAACGGAGTTTTCTCTAAACCTGACACAATGGACCTGTTTTTCAGATAAACTGCGGTGCTGGCCGCCTCTGCCCAAAATCTCTTGTCCAGCTTTGCATCATAGAGAAGACATCTACCTTTTTCAACCACGGAGCGATTAGCCCGTTCACATATTGAATTTTGCTCAGGCGTGTAACTGTAACTGATGTACTATACCAGCATTATTCAGATAATTTTTGAACTCTCGGTTGCAAAACTCCAAACCTTGATCTGTATGAAAGATCTTTATCTTTTGACCTTGCTGGTTTTCAGCAAATGCTTTAAATTCTTTAAATTTGCTGAATGCTTCGCTTTTCTGTTTGAGAAAATATATGAATGTCATTCTGCTGTAGTCGTCAATAAACAACATGAAGTATCTACTGCCATTCAAAGAATTCACCTCCATTGGCCCACAGAGATCACTGTGTATTCTGTGACACACTTCTGTACTCCTTGTGCCAACATGAGTAAAAGGTAGCCTCGCTTGCTTACCTTCACAGCAAGTTTCACATTGAGCTTTGGTTATGTCAAAGGAACCTTCATATGACACACCATCGACGATACCATTTTTCATCTTGTTTAAATCTTGACAATTAATATGTGCTAATTTCCTGTGCCAATCAAGTCCAGTATCTACCGGAGCCGCCAACAAACTGCTTTGCTTCTGCAGTCGCAACTTGTAAACACCGTTAGTTAAGTCGGCTATCGCAACCAAAGTACGATCTTTATCACGAATGTAACAATGCATTTCATCGAAATCAACGTTGTTGCCCTTTTTGATCAGTTCGCTTACTGACAACAAGTTTGTTGTTAAACTAGGCACACATAGCACATTCTTCACCGTTATTTGACAACCCAAATCCGAAATAATATCCACGTCGCCGGCAGACACAACTGGCACTTCTGTGTTATTTGCCACGACGATTTTTTCTGATAAACATGACGTAAAGTTCCCATTCTTCACCCAGTCCTTGTTTACCACAAGATGCCCGCTAGCACCTGAATCTACGTAAAAGTCCTCCTTATCAAAGTTCCCATTAAGGAAAACTACGTTAAAGACGCATTTAGTAGCGTTTTTCTTTAACAAAGGGCACTGATTTCGATAATGATTACCCTTACACTTGTAGCAAGTCACATCTTTTGTTGCTGAATCTGTCACTGTCTTGTTTGACGTTGACAAGCCGCCGCGATGCCCGCCATTATTTTTATGTTTAGTGTTGCTAGAGTAATATTTGTTCTTCGCCGCGAATGCAGCGCTGCTGCCAACTTCAGAGTCATTCACTTCCATATCAAGTAACTTTGACTTGATGACATCTGCAGTTATCGAAATACCCGAATGTTCAATTGCTATTATCATCGGAGAATAACGTTCAGACAAACCTGCTAATAATAATGACCCCACCCACTCATCGGTGATTGTAAATCCTGTGCCATTTAACCTTTGTGCTGTTTCGACCATTTGTGTGACATATGTAGCCATCGAATCACAGTTTTCCAGTCGTATGTTGATCAAATGTCGAAGCAAGGTTATTTTTCTCGAGAAACCAGAGTCGTCAAACATGGTTTTTAACCATAATTCCGCTGAGCTCTTTGTGTTCTTGATATGCACGTACAATGCTGGATCAATAGTTAAAATTAGCTTTGCCTTCGTTTTTGCATCTTCCGCTTGCTTATTTTCAAATCCCTCCGGTGGTTTGATGTACTTGTCCATTCCATCGAGCACCAGTAAGCTTTCAGCCGCAAAACTTCACTCATCATAATTCTCCCTGCCTTTTAACTTCGGCACACTAGCAATATAGTTCGTAGCCATGTTTCCGCGAATAAACTAACACTTTTTATCTATTTTAAACCTTAAAATAACTGATAAATAAGGGAAACGCCCATAACCTATTAAAAACACGTCAGATGTTCGCAACAGACTAATTTATTTCTAGAAAGAACGGTATACATAAGTTATATGTGACAGGTAAGAGATGGCGCTACTAGTCATCAGTAGAAGTTTATTATTTTGATATTCCATACTAATACTATTCTATTCTATTCTATTCTATTCTATTCTATTCTATTCTATTCTATTCTATTCTATTCTATTCTATTCTATTCTATTCTATTCTATTCTATTCTATTCTATTCTATTCTATTCTATTCTATTCTATTCTATTCTATTCTATTCTATTCTATTCTATTCTATTCTATTCTATTCTATTCTATTCTATTCTATTCTATTCTATTCTATTCTATTCTATTCTATTCTATTCTATTCTATTCTATTCTATTCTATTCTATTCTATTCTATTCTATTCTATTCTATTCTATTCTATTCTATTCTATTCTATTCTATTCTATTCTATTCTATTCTATTCTATTCTATTCTATTCTATTCTATTCTATTCTATTCTATTCTATTCTATTCTATTCTATTCTATTCTATTCTATTCTATTCTATTCTATTCTATTCTCTTCTATTCTGTTCTGTTCTGTTCTGTTCTGTTCTGTTCTGTTCTGTTCTGTTCTGTTCTGTTCTGTTCTGTTCTGTTCTGTTCTGTTCTGTTCTGTTCTGTTCTGTTCTGTTCTGTTCTGTTCTGTTCTGTTCTGTTCTGTTCTGTTCTGTTCTGTTCTGTTCTGTTCTGTTCTGTTCTGTTCTGTTCTGTTCTGTTCTGTTCTGTTCTGTTCTGTTCTGTTCTGTTCTGTTCTGTTCTGTTCTGTTCTGTTCTGTTCTGTTCTATTCTGTTCTATTCTATTCTATTCTATTCTATTCTATTCTATTCTATTCTATTCTATTCTAAGAACATCCAACCTCTCTTTAAGACATAGTAATTAGACCTCTTATGATCATCAGATCCTAAAATGTATAAAATAGTAAGTTGTAAATACAAAAGCTGTTCCAATTCCACCTGGATGATAACCCGGCTTCGCTTGGCTAAAATACGAATACTATTTTGGCTAGTGATGATTCGTATATCGTATTGTGTTGTGTCTACTCTGTACAGTATCTACTTTATATAGTAGGCATTTATTGGTCACAGATGTAACATACCGCCGTCTGAAACGCTCAATTAATAAAATGTTATCTTCAAATTATCTTCATCATGTATTTATCATGTTAAGCTAAGTCAGAAGCCTCAGGGGGCGGCTTGACACCTTCTGACAGTAAGACCAGCCACTAGTCTTACAAGTCTCCACCAATCCGGATTTGGCCTCCGTGGTGGAGTATGGCCTATACCTTCCTCAGGGAAGAGACCCGTGCTCCTCGGTGGGGACATAATGAGTTGATGATGATGACGTGAATGCTGAATTACGGGGTTTTTTACTTAAATGTTTTAGGTAATTAGGTTTTCGAAAGCCCGCTACATGATAAGAAACATGTAAACATACAAAAGAAAGAGTAGGTATTTCAGTGGAATCTACTTTTAAAAAATAAGACTGTTGAGCCTCAATGTGTGCTTATCAGACTCTTGAAGTCGCTCGATTCCTCTCCTTTGCTCGCGAGACCAAACGACACACTCGATAACCTTATTGACTTCGTTCGTCTCAGTATATTTCCACAACATTATATCGTATCTGGCGGAAAAGTAGTTACCGGCGTAGGATCGCATCCGACGCCATTTCGCAGGTGTTTTGTTGTGCCCGACGACCTCGCTCCGCTGTGCCAATGTGTAGCGACAACGTGTCGTCTTCGGCCTATAGCCTGCCTAAGGGTTACGCTACACTTGCTACTGTAGCACCTTATTATTTGATTAAAAGATGCTTATTGCAAAAATACTGTTTTAATTATTTACCTTTTTCGAAAAACGCCTAGCCTAGCTAGTCCACGACTGACATCTCAACAAAAACGTAGCGATTCTCTTTCAAAATATTTAAATTCATGCTATAAACGGCTGTGCCAGCCAGTTACTATAAAGAGGAATCACTGCATTAGCGCACTACTCTAATAAAATATGCTTATTTATCAAATATACTGTTTTTATTTCGAGAAACGCCGAGCCTAGCTAGTCCTCGACTGACATCTCAACAAAAACGTAGCGATTCTCTTTCAAAATATTTAAATTCATACTTGACGGCTGTCCCAGCCAGTTACTATAAAGAGGAATCGCTACACTATCTATAAAGGGAGGTATTGACATTACTTGCGTACACTCATTTATCCGCTGGTCACCCACCAGCGAGCTGGTGGCTGGCTTAGCATGGCCGAGGACAGAAAGAATCGACAAGCCTCGGGGAAAGTCGAAGTCTAGCAGTAGATTCGTACTAGTTGATATGCAGATTTATTGAAAGGTTAAAAAATAGACTGATTGAGTGATTGACACTGACATAACACCACTGAATGACAATATTGTTCATTACATAGCCCAACTCCGGTGACAAAAAATAGCAATTAGATGACTTTGTTTATTTATTGATACTTTTATCCATATACATTAAAAAAATAGCACAATGTGGCGGACTTAAAGATATAAGCATTTTTCAAATCAATTGCAGGAGGTAAAGGAAATAATTGGCGTGCAAAAGAAAAATATATATTTTCTTAAATAAAGTTATGGTTTTTAAATAAATTTATTAAAAATACCTTAATGTAAAAAAAATTATTTCTATGTAAGGTCTAATTAAATAATCTTAGAGATTAATATATACGTACATCACATAAACATTTATATACAGGTACGTACACAGCTTCTGGTCCCACACTATGATACCCACGACAAGGTAAACATCCAAGACATGGATTTTTTTCCCCAGCCGGGGTTCGAATCCGGAACCTCTCGCATAGTATATAACCTCTGCGCCACAGAGGTTGTGTTTAATAAAATATATATTAAAATACGATAAGTCTATATATGACAATTAAACAAAATTATATCTACAGACTATGGGAAACAAAGGGATACAAATATAATTCACCATACATACAAAAAACAAATATGAACTTAAAGCGCCTTTTTGCAAAACGAACCACGAGAGAAGTTATGTTTTCTAATTGTTGGCTCAAGAAAACTGGAATCCCTTAAATAGGAATACAGATTGGCACAGATTTATCAGAATGTTGCGGCGGCAACCGACACCTCATGCGAACATAGTGCGACAAGATAATTAGATCCTTATTATTACGAGACACGGAGACAATGTCGTAGGATGTCGACTAATGTAGAGCATCGTAGCGACACGTGCACCGATGTATTCGGGCCCTAATACATACAGATACCGTAACAAACAGTGAACTGATCGAATCGCGGAAAGTTGACACGAGGAAGGGACCGAAATGGCTTTCGTAATGACTACGTATGCCGTCATGTTCCATTTGATTACGCTGCTTTCGACGTTTACAGTTTGCATTGGTGTTTATTTTTCAATACCATTAAAACATACGTATTACGACAACGTCTGTTAGCTCCGTTCAAGTACTTCATAATCATCATCAACCCATCATGTCCCCACCGAGGGGCACGGGTCTCTTCCCTGAGGAAGGTATAGGCCATACTCCACCACGGGGGCCAAATCCGGATTGGTGGAGGCTTGTAAGACTAGTGGCTAGTCTTACTATCAGAAGTTTTCAAGCCGCCCTAAGGCCTCTGACTTGGCTTAACGACTGCCATCTATCGACGGCAGCCGGCACCAACTGCTTAACGTGCCTTGCGAAGCACGGAATCGCTCGGAAAAATGCCACTAGCGTAAGTCATAGACGGTGACCCATCCATGGACTGAACGCGCCGTATGTTGCTTAACCTTAGTGATCGTTTAAGATCACTCAGGCAGCCCAGGCTACAAGCGAACTTCATAATATCAAATCTAAATTAAACTGTCGGCTTAAGCAGCTAGCATTGGAAAAACATACCCTGACAGAGTGATCTTAACCAATCACAAAGGTTAAGCAACACAGGGCGCGTTCAGTCCATGGATGGGTCACCGTCTATGACTAACGCTAGTGGAATTTTTTGGAGCGGTTCCGTGCTTCGCAAGGCACGTTTAGCAGTTGGTGCTGGCTGCCGTCGCGTCGATAGATGGCAGTCGTTAAGCCAAGTCAGAGGCCTTAGGGCGGCTTGAAAACTTCTGACAGTAAGACCAGCCACTAGTCTTACAAGCCTCCACCAATCCGGACTTGGCCCCCGTGGTGGAGTATGGCCTATACCTTCCTCAGGGAAGAGACCCGTGGTGGGGACATATTGGGCTGATGCAAAAAAAAATCGGGCAATCGGGCAAACTGTTGTACGTTTCTAGCCTCTGTTACCAAATAGGTTGGTTCACGAATAAACTGGCAGTAAAAGTTACCAAAGTAGTAACTTTAACTTTCGAAAGCATTACGCATTATTATCTTCATTCCGGGTTCACGTACTTGATTTTTATATGTGAAGATTACAGTACAGGTACTACAAAGACACGAGTCACGCGTTTTGTGGCGCTAAAACTTCAAAATTTGACAGTTAATGTACTGGAAAGTCGCGACTTTTGACGTTATGGCGCGGGACTCAGGTCGTCTTACTACCTAGAATTACCTAGGCTGGTAACAAGTAAATGACTCCGAAATAAAGGTAATAACCCTGTCAAAACTTCAGTATTACGATTGCTACTCTTGGGACTTCAATCAATGTTTGCACTAAATAATTACTTTTTTCCAGGTCTAAACGGCTCCCAATTCACTGATCACCTCATAGTCGACGGACGTGGATGTGAATTGAAAATATGCAGGACCCTTGGTGGCCGATGTACATACTAGCCATTTTCATGCTTGGACTGGATTCAAAGCTTGTTGGTGAGAGTAGTTTTACTCGTCTCTATAGATTTGATATAATAATATTGTAATTAACCCAAAATAACAATGGTCGGTAAGCAGACCACTAGCCCGAAACATTGGACGAGACTAGCACTGAACCGGATGGGTTGACGTGAAAGAGAAGAGGCCTATGCCCAACAGTGGGCTCTATTTACGGGTTGATTAGATATATAGGTAGAAAAGTGGCAACCTTACAATGTGCATTGTCCTAAATATTGTCAATATTTACAAACGATACTTCATTTTATAGCTCAAAGCAATTACTTAATAATATTCACACTTTTTTTGTGAATAATTGTGAGACTAATTGGACCTTCTAATGTTCTCTCATTGACGTGTGAAATAATATTTTTATATTTTTTGAAATGAAAGAGCCATGATTTTGAAATCTCGGTATTTCGTAAGAAATCAAACACAATTTTAGCTTTTACGTTTACCTGAATTAGAAGTCTTTAGTTTTGTTTATAAATTTAAAGAAATCTTCTTTCAAGCCACGGAATCATTACAAACTGACAACTCGTAGTATCTCAGTATATGATTTCCGTGGAAGTTGTAATTTCGGTAACGAAAATTTAGGGCCGATTTCTCAATTGAGAATTTCGCTAAGTAATCACTTAACTGTATCGCTGTCTCGTCAAATTTCGTTAGAAAAGAGAGTGACAGAACGTTACTTTATTGTTTACTTAGTGTCAATTCTCAATTCAGGAATCGGCCATAAGATATTGTGTTTGCATTAAAAATAATTAAAGCACTCTAAAACCAAATATTTGGCTCACGCTTTATCTATGTACTCGTATTTCCTCGACAATAACATAAAAACAGAAATTATTTTCTTAATCCAAACCTGACACCATCCCAAGACTTGTGGTCGTCTTCCCGGTAGTACAGCAGCAAGTTGTCGTATCTGAGGATTATCGAGCTTTCGCTCTCTCTACAAACTTCAGAGAATCCTATAATGTCCCACATATCGTTTATCATTCAAGTTATTCCTAATTGTTGTGATATTGTTTTAGGTGAAGCGTTCCAGCCTGAGTTTGCAGCACCTCTCATGAATTTGACAGTTTCACAAGGAAGAGATGCCGTATTTACGTGTTTTGTACAAAACCTTGGTGGTTACAGAGTAAGTTGACGGTTTTTACTGTTTTATGGTGAATAAATTTGCTTTATTATAAATTAAAGTCTACTAGCTGAGTTATATATGTTGTTAGTGAAGACGTGAGTATTTGAGTATATAGCGCTCAACCAATCATACATCCAAAGAACAATAACGGAATAACACTTTGGAAAAATGCCCTAACCTAAGAATGGACAACACAAATAATTACTTCTAAAGGGAACTTAAATACGGGAAAAGACGACATAATTTAATTTCTGTTAATTTAGTCAAAACTCTGGCTGAAATTGTGAACTGATTAACTTTATTTTCTGTAAAACATCGACCAAACGTTCCTGTACCTGTTAATTTAGCCAAAATAATTACATCCATAATATTCCAGATAGAGTCTGACAAGCGAGTCCTGGGACGTGATTTATTTCGAATTCTTCATATGGCCACACTCTGACTGTCAAACTTAGGTATTTCAGCTGCAAGTACTACAGCCCAAACAGTTTGATACTCGTCCTAGATTTAGACAAGAAAAAAACTTTTGTTTCTGTTCAACATAATTTTACTTTTGTTTTAGTATGTACTCGTATGTACATACTAAACCATAGGTAAAATTATGTTTTAAATAATGTTTTAAAGCAAACATGAATTATTTCTCAACAGTAAGGTCTGTCGGATGACGAAAATGTTAAACGTCAGATCGAAGACTTAGTCAAAGAACTCAAAGATGTTGAGAAAAAAGATATGAATCAGATTTTGATTATGGTTCAGCATTAATAAATGTTTAAAAGTTTATGTGGTGCATCTTTATTATCCCTGTTTTTGGCGGAGTGGAAATGTTGGTTTTGATGTAAATAATGTTTTCGTTTTGCTTATATTTATTTATGTTATGACAAAATTCATTGGAGACTCCAAACTAATTAAACAAATAATCAAGTTAAGCAAAAGTATCAAGATGGTTTATATTCAGACTATATGCAGGGTTATCAACTAAAAGATTTTTAAATTTCCCGCCAAAGGCTTGAGCCACGACTTACTTGACGCACTCAATTAGGGCGGCGTCTACCAGTGTGTTTTTTAGTTTTTTAAATCAATGCAAAAAAAAATGTCACGTTGACATAAAATCAATATCAAGCAAAATGCTATCAATGTCCGAGTGTTGCTACTACTTAAAAACCAAATACGTTGATGTTTTTGATTTTGAGTCTTCTATTCACGGTAAAAAAAATCTACCGAGTAAACCCATATATTTTATAGCGCGTCATTTTTTTGCATCGAAAACACAGACTTTAGGGGCAATTCGACGTAAGCCCCAAGATGCTTACTATTATGACACACTTACATAGTATTCCAGGAATACAATTCTAACTATCCAAAGCAGAGCAACGTCCAACCAATACGGCACAAATTTCTGTGAACCGTACGCCCTGATGTTCACATCAAACAACGGTTTGCAGGTCGGATGGGTGAAGGCGGACACGAAAGCGATTCAAGCGATACACGTTCATGTGATTACGAATAATCAACGAGTGAGCGTCTCGCACAGCCAGTCTGTCTGGAATCTGCACATCAGGAACGTACAAGAGGAGGACCGGGGGCAATACATGTGCCAGATCAACACAGATCCAATGAAAAGTCAGGTTTGAACTATTTTATTTATTTGTAATGTTAACTGTTAGTTTTTCTGGCACCCTCTATTTTTTACGGACCTAAATCTATATAGATTTTTTTATTTTTTGTTGACGATAAGAAAACTTTTTGTCGATTTTTGGAAAACTCAAATTGTAATATGTTTTTAAATTCCGATAAAAAGCATATTTCATTCACGGTTTTCTTGAATTGGAGTGGCATTGCTTAGAAATAATGTTTTAAGCCATCAAATATAATGTAAATCCTGATATTTCTAAATATAACAACCTAGAAAAAAACTCACGGAACAAAAGCGTGTGCCAAAGCGAGCAATGTATGTACCATCAATTTGGTGATAAAATCATCTAAACTGCATTCATCAACTCGTAGACTAAACACTTACCAATATTTTTACTAGGTACCTCTCTTCATGGGAGAAAATTGGCCCAATACGTAATATGCAAAATTATTATAATTAAAGAGAATAGGGAGATTAAAACAATCGTATAAAATGTAGTAGAAATGTATTTACGGTCAACTTTCGATAGTTACAAAGTCCAGTTATAAATATTTTGATTGTAATTTGTTTTAAATCCAAATAGGCACAATTTTTTTTTTTAATTTTGTACTATGAACATACATTTATGAGTCAGTTGGAAGTGTATGGACTCCATTCTTGCCCTTCAAAAGCCTCTGTAGACTCGGTTTCTACTAGTTCTTTAATTTTAATTTTACTTCTTACAAAGCCATGAATTCTAACCTGCCGATATAAAAACTCTCTTGTCATTATCTCAGGCACAAACATTTGTCGACTTTTGAATAGCACTGGGTCAGTTGGACCCCAATCTTCTGTGGGAAATACTAGACGCCGAAACATTCTCATGCGGAAATACACATACATTTCTATGAACATCCCAGTCACGATTATAAAAATATATATACCAACTAGAATGTAAACCACCAAGTTATCGTATTCATTTGTATCTACAATATCATTGTTTAATATTTCATTTGAAACGAGGTTTTGAGTAAGTGTATATAACATCACAATTAATATTAATGGATTTACAAGCCATGCTAATTTCCAAAATATACTTGCTTTTATGCCTATCATAAATATAATATCAATGTTATGCTTTTTATACCCATAGAACCAATATAATGATAAGGAAAATAGAAAACTACTGATAAGTTGAATGACTTGTATAGCATCGGTGAGACCAGGTGTGAGGTCAGAGCAAAAAAACGGACACGTGAACACACAAATCACTACAAGACATATAAATGTAACTGTTTTAGAATATTTCTGTCCCGAATTGCCCAAGTCAAGTATTATTTCCCTCAAATAACAAAACAGAATCCATTCATTAATAAAAAGACACAAATATATCGATGAAAACCATATGAAGCCCCATCCAGGATAAGCGTCAAAATAGCTCATTATCTCGGAGATTGATGCGAATGTGGTGAAATATGGACTGTCGCCTATTTCTATTATGTTCTCTTCTTCACCGTGGTAGTATGACATAGTTTTAATGCCACTAAAAGCAATCAGTGCGTATACTATGGTTACACTGGTAGAAATAAGTGAAGCAGACATTGAAATCATAGTGGCAGGGCTGCGAAAAGAGATGTCGCGAGCTAGATGCACTATCAGGCCGCTACCGGTACCAACACACAGAAATCCCCTACCGATTGCTAAGAAAAACGCCTCAATACTGTAATTTGACCAGCTCACGGCTATTTTACTGGCATACCAAGTACCACTTGTGGACAGAGCAACACAGAATAAAACGAACATCGTAAAGCATACATAGAAAGCTACAAGACGAACGCTGACCTGAAGGAACTTATCATTCTTTATGCAGAGCAAAAACAACATGAAACACAGTAAACCACTTCCAGCCACCGACTTCCATGGATACATACATTTTGGCCAGTTCAAGCGCACACAATTGTCATTTATTTCGCGGTTGAAGAAGCAACTGGCAGATGTTTTCATGCCGCAATCAACTTCGTATAATTGCTGCATCTCCAAGCAGTGTTGAAATATTGACACGTTCACTCGCTTGACCATACATTTGCAGGTTGAATTGAAATCGTCACAGGTGTACCACGGTGGCGGTTCCACGCAGGAGTAGAAGGTATATTCCAAGTACCATACGGCTTTTACTTGCGTGTAAATAGCTTTCAACAGCACCAGGTAAAATGTTCCGTATCCAACGCCACGGAACAGTGGGAAGTAATTGAACATTGACACTGCGTTGCAATTAGTGTACTGAGCGATACATACTTCGGAGTACACTAGAGGAATTCCAACAAATATGACACCAACGACATGAAGGAGACTGTTGATGTAGAAACCAGTATGCGCCAATTCCGCGGGCACGTATGCTATGGATAACTCGTTGATCATCCAAGCTACGAGTATCAGTTTGTACATGCCAGGACTTGACCAGCGATTTTTGAAATCCGGACAATATTTAGCGGATATTTTTTGTACATCAGCCATACTATATTGCAATTTTATTTTTATTTACTTGACAGATTTGTTTTAATTGGAAGGACAGCCGGACCATCTAGAGCAGTGCACATGATATGCGTTTTGTTTGGCCTTGCCTTTGTGCCCATAAGTGGACTGGGAACTCATCAAATATGGAGAAAATTATATACGGATATGAGTACAAGAGCAGCGCGTTGTTCAATATGCTTATACGCAACAAATCATCAGTGCGTAGAAAGCAGGATAACTAAAATTTAAAATAGATATAATTATAACAAAATGTATTTAATAAATTCTGCGTATGACAACGTAAGGCTAAAATTAAGTCGTGCATAAAGAAATATAAATTTCACATCTTACATTCATTGTTCTTGTATAAAATGCACATAAACCATGGCGATTTGTATAGTTCATCCGCATTTCTTTCTAATGCCGGTATTAAGTAGAAACTTGCAAATACGCGTCACAAGCAACGATACACGGTTAATAGAACATGAAAATTTCAATTGCAGTAAACAGTAGAGATAAAATGAATTAAATCTCTCTGGAAGCAGCGGCAGCGGGCGGCGGCACAGCGGGTAATGATTCGTGCATGGTGCTCCTAAATTATTGCGCCACACTGCAATTTATACCCGGGCCTGATAACGGCATAAATCCCCGGCGGCGACAGTCCAGGCTTCGATGGCAACGTCGACGCGGCATGACGCCACTTGACAGAATGTGCACCAAAAATGGGGACACAGAGGGCTCTTGGAGCGAGTAACTGAGCGCGGCCGCTCCCAATTAGCAGTGTTGATCTTCCAATTGAATGACGCTTTTCAATTAATCCTGATGACGCCATGGGGTTCGTGCGGCAATTTTCATCACATGTTATCGAAACATTGGGCTGCGTAATGCTGTATGTTACGTCAAGCTTTAATAGATAAAAATGCGGAACACCTACGAGTAGGACCGCACCCCTTAGGATTTCAGATAAACAAGGATCGGATAACACACTTTGCTTTTGAAATAAAATGAAATATTTTCAACTGGAAAGGATGTAACCATACAAAAAAAAACTTTTTGTTTAAATAACCAAAAAAAGGTAGTAAAAAGTAGTAAGTAAGAAACTAGAAAAAACCTTTGGCAACAATTTTTGTTCCCACAAAAAATACCTTAAATGACAAACTCAATTGCCTATTTTTGAGGTACATTTTGCATTTCACAAAAACCTCTATAAATAAATATTAATTCAAATTATCCATTAGATCTGGCCCTTTCAGTTGTCCTCTAGATCCACTTTGCTTGCAGATGGGTTACCTAAACGTGGTGATCCCTCCAGACTTCATCCCGGAGGAGACGTCGGGAGACGTGATGGTGCCGGAAGGGGGGACAGCACGGGTGGTCTGCCGCGCGCGCGGTATCCCACAACCCATAATCTCGTGGCGGAGGAAAGACGGTGTGGACATCGTCCTAAGAGACGCTAGTGGAATTAAAACTAAAGGTAATTTTCAGTTTTATTTTTCAACCTACAGTGACTCCCATTGTAAAATGAGATGATCAGATAGGTAGGTAACCCATAAAGGTTATCCTTTCTTTTCTAGCTGATTTACTGAAAATGGGTACCACACCAGTTTTGTGATCAGTTAAAAATAATATAAAATAAATATTGTACTTACAGCTATATCGACTAATGAATGTCGATTAAGCGAAACAGATTTGTCAGGATCGCGGCAAGTGGCATTGCCTGATCTCTGCCTACCCCTCTGGGATACAGGCATGGGCTTAAATGTCTTATCCTTATGTGAGCAAACATTGTATTACCGTTACTAACTCACCTGACTGGAAGTTCGTGATCATGAATATGACAACGATTGTGCATTTGCAACATGATTATGGTCCAATGTTACGGAAAGTTTTTCCGGAAATATCCAGAGTTTTTAGTTACACACAAGGATAAATGCCATAAGAAGGCGATCGGTTCCCAAATGTCGCATACCCGCCGCTCCAGGTGCTCGCTATCCAGGTGGATTAAGAGTTTGCTTGTGTGTGTTTGTGTTTAGTTCCGGTTTTTTATTCCGTTATATGTAACTTAGACCACTTGAACTTATGTATATACTAGGTACATATTTTTCCGTTTTTTATGAGATTAAGGTGCCTTGGGAGGGTGGCATGTTCATCCGTGTGGAGTTTCTGGTCTTCCATCGGACGCGTCCCCCGGGTGGCGGATAGGGGAACGCCCTCCAGATATGGGGGGTACCGGCTTCGGCCGGCGCGGACCAAAACCAGAGGGAGGGGGACGTCCAGTGGCTTGCGCTGCTGGATGTCCCGCGGGTCCACTATGGGCCCCGCACCCGTAACCCCACACTGAGTGGGGCCGAGGGCCTTCGGCAAAAAAAAAAAAAAAAAAAGGGTGGCATGTTCAGCTGTGGACGATTTTGGGCTGATTGATTTTTTTTGTTCTGCAGTTAACTTTTATTTGTTCACAGTTGCCAACTACCAGGGAGAGGTTTTAACATTGTCCAAGATATCCCGCTCGGACATGGGTCCGTACTTGTGCATAGCGAGCAATGGCGTGCCCCCGTCCATCGTCAAAAACATCATGATTAAAGTGCACTGTGAGTATAAGGAGAGCATTCTTTCTCGTGTTTGTTTAGTTGGGATACGGCGTGTTGCGCCCCGAGCGTTTTTTGTTTGACGCTCCGCGATTAAATTATTTGTTTGTTCTTTGTCAGCTAGTGTGAAATGGTAGAAGATTAAGATAAGATAAGAATATTCTTTACTGTACCAGGTAAAACAAATACAAAACATTTACAAAGATTGAGTACAATTGGCGGCCTTATTGCTTAAAGCAATTTAATTATTTTTTTAAAGAGACATACGGAAATATAGAACATTAGACACTAGACGTTTTCCACAATGTGAAAACATGCTGGCATAACATACACAGAAAATAAGATTTTACAGAAGAGATTTTCAATCTGCTTCCAAATAGTTATTGGCGGGGGAGAATTGTCGGGGGAGAAAATTGAGAATTTTAGCGCTTGGCTGGAACTATACATGTAGAAATAAATTTTTAAATACTTTACAATGAACTCAGTATAGACTTGGCTTACGATGAATGATGACCACGATCAGAATGACTTTTTTAGTATTTAACTTTTTAATTTGTAAGGTCTCATTATTGAGAATATTCTCCCTAACATATCTCTACTCATAAGTTCCTTACGCAATTATGAATCGGAGCGCAACACACCGGACTTATGTTTCAATGTTTGTCGAATCTATCATAGGGTGCCCCTCTGTTTATTCTGCATTAGCGGTTTGTTAAATAATATGAGTCATAACTAGGGAAAGTTTCTCATATTAGAAACAACCGTATTTGATTTAATGCTAGTTCCTGAATTGATAATTTCGCTAAGTAACTACGTAACTGTAGTGCTGTCTTGTCAATTTTTTAAGAAAAGAGCGTAACAAAACGTTACTTAAGTATTTTTGTAGTCAAATTTTCAATTCAGAAACCGGCCCTCAGAGGTGTTATTCAGAACTCAAATAACTTATAAGCAAATACAATATTCACACAAGTTTCGTGAGTGGAAGAGTTACTCCTAATCTACTGTTAGCAGCTGACATTTGGCCACAGCAAAAAAAAACAAATTACCTTTGTCAACAGTAAACCAACAGGTTTTCATTGCACAAGAAACCGTAGATTAGTGTATTATGACGGCCTATGTGGCGCAGCGGTTGGCGCATCTGGCTACCATGCGAGAGTCCCGGGTTCAAATCCCGGCTGGAGGACAAAAAAACCCCCAGTTCTTGGATGTTTACATGTTTGTGATGTCGTTGTTTCTGATTCCCACAACACAGGGTATCCTAGTGTGGGGCTAGAAGCAATGTACGTGTGTGTATGTAAATGGTTTTGTTAAAAAAAATGTTTATGTTTATTACGAGTACTCAATAAAAAATTCTTAGTATTCCAAGATGGGCAAGTAGATACTCTACTTTTAAAGAGTAATTTTCTGAATCCATTGAAGTACTGCGACAACTAGGTACATACTCAAATTCTATGTGACTTTGAAATTGCGTTGTTGTTATTCTAAACAAGAGACTAAACATATATCACTTCACTCTGAGATTGAGTTGACAAGTCGACGTAACAAACACCGTCCCTAATAAGCCTGAAAATAATTAAAAGCTACTACTCGCCGACATTAGATAACACCATTAATAACACGAAACCTCCGAAAGTGTCGAGATAAACAACAATTACAACAAATTTGCTGCCGACTAACAGCTTCCCGCATAAGTGACTTAGCTACCTTTTTAATAAAAAGATTGCGAAGAAGAAAATAGTGTGCCTACATTGTGTTATAATCGTAGATTTTTTTTTTGCAATAAGGAGCCATCCATCAGTTACGTCACACGTTAAGGGGGAGGGAGAGGGTCAACAAAAGGACCGGTTTAATATATAACTATGTTTAAGCATCGAGAGTCATTAAAACATAATACCAAAAATATTGCGATCATTAATTTTGAACTACATTTTTAGTTGTTGAAAGACATTTTTAGAACACAATATCTTCGTTAATTTTAATGGTATAATTCCGTTTCCATACTCAAAAGGAAGATATACCACGGTGTAAAATTAACACTAAGTTGGTAACCAAATAAATAGCTTCTATTTTCCTTTTTTTTACTGCACGTCTTTGTTACAGTTCAGTACAATATTAACTTATCTTTTGCTCTATCTACTATGAACCTGCTGTTTTTAATGATGATAGAAACTACAGGTTCAGCTCAATAATAACAAGTCAACGTTCACTGTGTTCTTTTGTTCCTCTAGTCCATCCAGTGATCCAAGTGCCGAACCAGCTGGTGGGGGCTCCGCTGGGATCTGACGTCACCCTCGAGTGCTACGTCGAGTCCTCACCAAAGTCCATCAACTACTGGGTCAAAGATTCTAGTAAGTAGCATGCGTTCTAACTGGCCCCTACTTAACCACCTACAGGTTATCCTTATTCATCTATTCACTTGTACATACAGGGTGTTGATGTGTACAGTTTAATCCGACTTATGGTTGGTTATTTACATGATACTGAAGGAAAAAAAATAAAAAAATATATTAATTTTTTTAGTGAAAATCACAAAAAAATCATAAATGTATACGACTTAGCTACTATCGTTTGCACTTGACGGGTCCGGCGGGGGTTTCGCGGGGCGGGCGGGCGGTAGACTGCACCAGCGCGCTCGCCGCCGGCGCCGTAAAACCGGGGATTTTAGATGATTTTCACTAAAAAAAAATTGTTTTCTTTTTTTGCTTCAGTATAATATAAATAACCACCCCTGAGTCGGATTTAACTGTACAAATCAACACCCTGTATATTATCAACTTTTTGTAGAGAAGTTAGTCCGATAGGCTTAGCGCGTAAAATAAAAGGCCCATGTGCATATAATATAATATAACTTACGCCCGTATCCCACAGGAGTAGATCAGAGACGGCCACTTGCCACGATCCTGACTGATCACTTTTACATCATCATCAACCCATCATGTCCCCACCGAGGGGCACGGGTCTCTTCCCTGAGGAAGGTATAGGCCATACTCCACACTTACATACTTTTCATACTTTTACAATCATAGACATTAATTAGTCGTCGTATGCATGCACCCCGGTTTCGAGTATTTTTTACCTCGCCATTTGCTATAATACAACATATTTGGTTGAAGTATGATCCCCCGAGACGTCCCCTTTATCTTTGAAAGTGAAATTATGGGTTATTCACCAACTGGCCACACATGACTGGACACACCTGTGTCGAGTTGGTTAAACTCAAATTAGTATCATTTATTCTTTCGTCATCTGGACACACCAAGATTTTTACGCGTTTCCAGATGGTGAAACCTATTTAAATAATTTTAATGATTTCGTCAACTGGACACACTTTCAAATTTTGCCCGAATTTATGACCAAGTACAGTCACGCGCAGAATGTTTTCTGTCACAATCATCATCGGCCATCAAACGTTCCACTGCTGGAAACGGGTAATTTTGTATGTTGTAAAATTATTCACGATTTGCAAGCTAGAAGGATATTTTTGACACTGTCATGAATTTTCGGCTGTAAAAATTGCGGGATGCTATGCTCATTTTAAAACCACTGAATGGTCTTTTATTGTCTGTAATTTTATTTGAAAAGTACTAGGGTAGCACAATGATGTAAGAGAATGCGGCTTAGTTCATGGTGTTGCTTAATAATACGCAGTATTAAATAGGGTTGTTTACTACTACTGCCTACTAAATTTTGTTACCCTAGTACTTTTAACCGCTCTGGACTGTACCATAAAAGCGACGAGGCGTACTGGAAACCACTGGAGCGAAGTACTGGGAATTGAAGTAAAACGCAAATCAACATTATGGGAATCGAGATTCAGGCAATAAAACTTATGACTAAGGTCCCATAGCAAGAAAAACAATTGAAACTATCAGTATGAACACTATGATCGCGACCACTATTAAAGGTCAATAATTCGATGAGCGAGGCGATTGTTAACTTGACTGTACCCTTTTTCTGCAAAAAACAGAGTGTGTCCAGTTGGTGAAAACACAAAAATTATTATTTCAGCTTTCACCATCTGGACACGCATAAAAATCTTTGTGTGTCCAGATGACGAAAGAATAAATCATACTAATTTGAGTTTAACCAACTGGACACAGGTGTGTCCAGTCATGTGAGTCGAGTTGGTGAATAACCCGAAATTATGAAAGTACCTCCTGATGAAACGGCCAAACAATTGTTCATTGAATTAGGCTCACTGTTCCTTCTCTACACTTATTTGTAGTTGTCAAATATGTCCGTTTTAATTTAACACGGTTTTCCGCAGTGATGACCACTAGTAGGTGTAGAATCCGAAGATGGCACGACCTGATGACTGATATACATCGTCTGTCTAAGATTGGCACTAGAAATCATGGATCCACGAATCTATAATAAAATTCCCGTGGACATAAAGCAGTCACCGAGCAATTACATATTTTTTGCAAATAAGCTAAGAAAATATCTGGGTGAAATAGCTTTCTACTCTGTTAATGAATATTCTGGACGAACAACCGATTTGACATTTATTTATTATAAATCATGTTTTATTTAAATGTTTTATGGATTTTATTAGTGATTATAAATTTAATTATTATGAGACTAATTATAAATATTTATGTGTAAATAATAATAGCAATACTTTTGTGTTATTTAAGCTAAGCATCTGTTTATATCTTGTATTTTCAAAAGTGTTTGACGATGTTGTCTATCTATCGATCTAAACTGAATAAATGAATATGGTCGAGTAAAATACGTTGTTATCTAGGTATATAGATACGTAGATATTTAAACAGATTTTTAGATCAAGAATCAGAAGATCACAACGACAACCCTGGTACAAAGATATTATTTCTTTCAGACCAGAAAACAGCCTTAAGTCGTGATATTCAAATGAGGAAAATTTCTTCAAGGTTTTCCTTAGTTATTTTTATGGCCTAAAATCTCCAGTTCTTTCTTAAACGGCCCGCAGATGCTCCCATGCTTGCAAGTAACGAGAGTATAAAGGGAAAATTTACGAGCCCTTCGGGTTAAACTCTTAAGAGGAGTGACCTATTGTAGTGAAATGAGACAATGCGTATTAGTTCCATATGAACGGACGCGCTTGGTTACGACTCAGACTATGCGAGGAATTCAACAATGCTCTGTGAGATTTATCCGTTAAGAACCTATTCTATTCACCCCGACATTAAAACTTATTTTTGGCAGACGGTCCGTCGGTCATCACAAATGCTTTCTCTAGCTAACCGTTTCAGGTTTCGTATTGTACTTAATAATTTGGAAGTTCTGCTAGGAATGTTTTGAAAATTGGTATATGAGAATGGGCTGACGATGTTGTGAAAGCGGCTGGGAAACATTGGACGAGACTAGCCACAGGACCGGATGGGTTAGCTTGGCGTTGGCTGCATCTAATAGACCTATGCCCAACAGTGGGCTCTACTGAGTAACACTATAGCCACCGACGAGAAAAAATCATATATATTTTTACAGACCGCATTGAAAAAAGCGTCTGTACAGTCTCTCTTTAATGTGATTTTTATGTGTTTCTTAGTACCCATAGGAGTGAACCTTGACTCTTACTTTTGAGTAAAAATCCGTATATGAAATAGGCCCCAGAATATGACAGCCCCAGGCTGTCATGTTTTGAGCAAATCGGGGATGTACTAGCAAAGAGCAAGATAAAAAGTACCGAAAACCGAACTAATGAACGTCGATGAAACGAAAGTTATTTGTCAGAATCGTGGCAGGTGGCAGTCCCTGGTCCCTGCCTACCCTTCTGGGATACAGGTGTGAGCTTATGTATGTATTTAAATACCGGACGGATAATTTACTTACATACCTAAAACTCATGTGTTATTGACATTACTTGAACATTTTTTGAAAGACCCATAGTTCCTCGATGGTAAGGAGACATTGAGGGTCACCAAATACCGAACATTTCTTACCAAGCAATCAACCTATTCATATTCCTTTTATCTATCAATCTTTGTTAGATGGATTTATAGTTCAAGTGCCTTAAGAATACTGGAAGTTACGCGTCCATAGTATGTTAACATATTTTTTATATTTTTATAACAAAAAAGAGAATTTTCCAGAATATTATACACATGAAGAAGTTTGTTTTGATGCCCAGTATCTGTACATTGTTTTTGACGTTTATTTTTTACGACTTCGCCTAAGTAAATAACTTCCTAAATGGTAGCGCCCTGGGTATTGTGAAAATGATATGATATTCCCTTTCAGAGCTCTGTATAAGTTTTAAATTTAGAACATCTCATCGTCGCTTTACCTACGTGAAGATCGTATTATGCCTTGCTCGCCCGTTTGTTCTGCTGATGAATTTCATATTTTATTCATGTCTAATGTTTGGATCAACGCTAGACGCTCCTTAGTATAAACCAAACGTGTATGTTAAGATACTGCAACGGAGATCTTACCGCTACATAATAATTTTAGTAACCTATCTAGAGGTATATTTACGAGTATGTAACTTCGTAGTGAAGTATGGTGTCATCAAACGATGTCAATGCATTATCTGGTAGTGTCAGTGTGACACATATTCGTAGTGTTTAGTAAGCAATAAGTTTTACTTAAAATGCCTTGTTACATTCCTAAGCGGTTCAATTCATATTCAGAGGTTAACTAATAAATAATTATGTTAACTTAAAACCTGCATTATACCTCAAGCAACCCCTTCAGATTAACGACCCATGTATCATCATTTCAGTAGTTTAAACATATAAAGATGACGGCAGCGACGACTTGCACTTACCACCTTTTTTATTGAAACAGGATATTTTTAACACGTGCAAATCATGATTCTCCCTAACTTTACTTCTTCGAGTTTTTCTCAGATTTTTATTATTTATAATTCTAATTAGTGCTCGAGCAGTGGTAGCGGTTCCGTAGGACGCCGGCTTCTTATTCAGGAGGTTTTTTTTGTAACATTTACATACAGGCTGGCTGGCTGTTTGAGTGATCTTAAACGATAACGAATTTAAGCAACATACGGCGCGTTCAGTCCATGGATGGGTCACCGTCTATGACTAACGCTAGTGGCATTTTTTCCGAGCGATTCCGTGCTTCGCAAGGTACGTTAAGCAGTTGGTGCCGGCCGCCGTCGATAGATGGCAGTCGTTAAGCCAAGTCAGAGGCCTTTAGGGGCGGCTTGAAAACTTCTGACAGTAAGACCAGCCACTAGTCTTACAAGCCTCCACCAATCCGGACTTGGCCCCCGTGGTGGAATATGGCCTATACCTTCCTCAGGGAAGAGACCCGTGCCCCTCGGTGGGGACATAATGGGACGATGCATGAATGATGACATACATTGCTTCTGGCTCCACACTAGGATACCATGTTTCGTGGGAACCAGAAACAGCGACGTCACAAACATGTAAAAAGACCTGGGCTTCTTCTTTTTGTCCCCAGCCGGGATTCGAACCCTGGACCTCTCGCATGGTGCCTACCATGCGCTAACCTCTGCGCATCTGCCTAGATGCGCTAACCTCTGCGCCACAGAGGTCGTCATGGTGTGGTCCCCACAACCGGCATTATACCAATGACTTTGTTTTCTAAGTTATGCACATTTGTGAAGTTGTAGTAGCAATACCACTCGCTATAGGCGAAAGAAAACATCGTGAGAAAACCTAAGTGTCTGAGGTGGTGAGCACACGTGGTGATTAATCCCGTACTCTTTCTTTGAGAGAAGGTCTGTTCCCTCCAGTGGGAGGTATACAGGGCATCCCAAAATTATGGGACATGAAGGCAAAGTACCTTAAAGACTTTATTTTATTTTTAAAAGTTAGTAGTTCTGCATTCATAGATTTTCTAAAAATTACTCGAAAATTACTGAATCGAAACGACTTAAATGTAAAAAAAAACACCGCTACTTTTATGATGCCAATCAAAAGAATGGCCAAAAAAAGAACTCTTCTTAAAAAACATAGTATTTTAAAAGAACAGAACAACGTGAAATTTATCATTTTAATCAAATTAAAAACATATGTTAAATAAAATAATGATTCTCGTAAGTAGAACTATAAATTTATAAGTTATAGTTGTACATAGGAGAATCATTATTTTATTTAACATAGACGTTGTAAATAGTTATCTCGCGGAAGACGCTGTGTTTTAGTTTAGCAACATATACAACAGAATGGTTTTTATTCCCATTTATTGTGCGTTAATCCTACTGCACTTGTATATCCTAACAAAAAATATCCGTTTTAAAACTCTTATGTACAGAGTCAAGATATAAGCCGTGCATTTTATGCGCTCGTATCTCTATCTTGATAAGTACCATTTAATGATTAGTTTCAGTTTTGTCGCTACGCTCGCTCGTCCTCGGCTCGTTGTAACGTGGATAGGCAATGGCCTATCTCTACGAGTTCCATACAGAGATACAGACAGATTTAGTGAGTGAGGAAGCGAGATAGGATTGATATCACACTAATATTATAAACGTGAAAGTTTGTGTGTGTGTTTATATGTTTGTCAGTCTTTAGCGCTGAAACGGCTGGACGGATTTTAATAAAATTTGGTATGGAGTTAGCCGATACCCTGGATTAAAACATAGGCTACGTTTTACCGCGGGGAAATATCTTATTCCTACGGGAAAATCAATGAACCGCGGGTAACACCGCGGGGCACAGCTAGTCTCTGGGGTTCCTTATTAGATGGTTCGTGTCATACCTCACTCCAGATTTACCAAAGTCTACAGAAGATATTAGAAATCAATATCGGATGCAGCTCAATTATCAGGCATGTCACGCAAACGCTAGCTCATAACACGATGCATAGAAACGTCCAATATCACAGATACGCCGAAATCCTAGGATATTCTCAATATAAGACGAAATCACCGGAACTGCTGCGCTCCGAGGTCTGTGTCGCTTGCGTTCCATTCCGTCACAAGGATGTTGGGAATAAAGTTTGATATTTTCCTATTTGCGAACGTGTGTGCTAAAAACTGCACAACTCTTGAATCTGGTAGTGTGCTTTTCTCTACCCGCTATGTTCTGGTGTTAGCAGTAACCCTTTCTTTCGTTTGCACGTTCGTGAATTCATGTTTTTTGAGCCACATGCTCCCCAACTCTGCAATAGAATTGATTCTATAACAGAATGATTTGGCGTCATGCAGAGTCTGGCCTATTTTCGACAACTTAAGCGTAGTCTTAGAAATAGAAATGAAAATTTCGTCAGTTAAGTTCTAACAGTGCGTAAGTAAAAAATGTCAACTTTACAGGAGAGCAAAAAACCTATGTAAAATTTCAATTAGCTACATTAGAGGTGTATATTATTTGGGAAAAGTATTTAAAATCAACTAATTGAATATAAAATAAGATTGATTGATAAGATTGGTCGGAAAGAAGCGCGCCACTTTTCTTCATCCAAAGGCATCAACAGGTCGTAAAGGCCAAAAATTACTTTCGCACTGTTAGAACTTAACTGACGATTTGGACTTTTGCGATTCTATTATATAAAGCGTTCAGTGGCACCTTTATACACACTAGATGGGTGAAGGGTCCACGCGGAAATTGCAGCGTCTGGGACATTGTTCCACTGGATGGAGTAGGCTTAGTAGGAGTATACCATCCTGACCTGTAGAGCCTATATAGTCTACAGAAGACACAGTCAAATACCTGTTTGCTAAAATGAGTACATATTACAGTTCATTAATTGTATTACATCCACTGTGTAGTGTACGTTTGTAACATTATAAAATGAAGTTTATTTTTATTCTTATAGGACCTATATCTTGTTTACAGCGCCCGTGAGCACAACTTTCTTACATGCTTTTGACTTATTATTTCTAGCTCAACAACTAAGAGCGAAATTATGAAGTAATTCGTGCGTAAAATATTTAAAATTATGAAATGGTACAGAAAATAAAACGTTTCTTCTGAGTCGTTTCCTGCTTCCTGGTTTCATAACAACGTAATATGTCACGGAAATCTCAGCGCTCAGGCAAAGGTCCGGATGCATAAAGTTTAACCAGGCTTTGTTATGTTGCGTCCCCAATTGTTGTCAACAAATGTTTGATTGGACTTTATGACTGTTCAATGTTTATTTTCACTCATCCGTACAAAGGCGTAGACTTAGTTGGCATTGTTAAATTTTATGTTTCTGTTTAGATTTACCTGCATCTTGATAATACTTTTTTTATACTACTAAGCCTACCTATAAGTAGTTTAAAAAATATATATTTAGGTGCATACGACACAGGGTATCCTAGTGTGAGACCAGAAGCAATGAATGTGCCTGTATGTAAAATATTTATGTTAATTTGTTTGGTTGTTTATATTTCAGGAAATCACAATTACTGTTCGACAAAATTCAGAATGTGTTTGTTCTTTTCTCTCTTTTCTCATAGTGTCAAGTAAAGTGATGTTTTATTGTAACACATTATTGCATTGCACTTTTTTGTTTTAGATAAAATATATACTAAATTCAATATCATTCAGATAGTTAACTCTCGGTGCCTATAAAGGTGATATTACAGTTTCCTAAAAAAGGTAATATGAACATCCGCGAGAATTTCTGCCATCAATTGACCAACTTTCCTTTACTTCATCACATCAGTCCATTCTGTGCAGATTCCACAATGTTAATTCATTTATGAATTGAGTTAAGTCTCGACACAAAAGGAGATTTTTTAAACACTTGTTATTACGGACTACATTTTATAAAATACTCTTTTTCTTAGTGCCAACTGTTTTTTTCTTCCGTGAATATGTCCTCTTGATTTTTTTTGTTATATTGCAATATTTTGTGTATTGCAATATAACAAAAAAAATCAAGACATATCAGCTCACATAAACGGAACTCCCGTCTCTGTACTCCCGCTAAGGAAATAATACAATATCATACTCATTATGTGGTGACACGGAAACATCAGTGCACGAGGCGACTTGCACGTGGCTAGTTTCAATATTACTTTTCCTCATCATCATCATCATCAACCCATTATGTCCCCACCAAGGGGTACGGGTCTCTTCCCTGAGGAACGTATAGGCCATACTTCACCACGGGGGCCAAGTCCGGATTGGTGGAGGTTTGTAAGACTAGTGGCTGGTCTTACTGTCAGAAGTTTTCAAGCCGCCCTGAGGCCCTTTTCCTCATAACTCCTCTAAATAAATATTAGCAAATCAAAACAAACATAATGCATGAAACCAGCAGTTCCCGCGATACTGATTGCATGGTAGTTAAAAATAACTATAACCCATATCCATGCTTAAGGTCCATTCTAAATACTCGTGAAACATTACATTTTTTGAAATCTGATAAGTCTGTACTTTAGGAGATGCATACAACTATAAAATAATAGAAGTGGTGGAGTATGGCCTATACTTTCCTCAGGGAAGAGACCCGTGCCCCTCGGTGGGGACATAATGGGTTGATGATGATGATGAATAGATCCAAAGTTTTCCTATTTCTAAAATTGATATATCGGCAAAGACGTCACGTGTGATATACGTCCGATCTATCCACCCTATGTCCATCGGCCATTAGCAAGCTGCATCTAGCATCAAGCGCTCGCTCCAGCTGTAACGAGCTATATGCGGCGTTACCGCGCAGCTTGAGCCACCCGTCGGCGGTTTAGCAAAGTTCCCCCTTTGCAGTTGTCGCTGCAAATTTACGGGTTAATTTTCAATGGCAGCTGGGTTTCGGAAGGTTTCGGGAAAATTTTTAAGTTACTTTCGTCGATCTAAATATAGTTGTAGTTTAAAGGCCGCGGTAAAGGGTAGGTATTAGGTAGTTCTCATTAGATGTAGTATTTCAATTTCGCCTTTCTTGATTACAACTCCTAGGGAGATGGAACTAAGAAACGAGTTTCTCTATCTTCTAAAGTCTGCTCGCTATCATAGTGTCACTTTGATATTTACCGCCTTGGCACGTAGCGGCTTTTGACAAAAGAAATTAAAGGAAGCCGACGCGGCGCAAACACGCCAGTGAATTTGGCTCGCAGCTCATCTCATTCTGCTATTATGTAGATCACGCAATCAAAGAAGTAAATCAATCAGTATTTTAGAATGGATTTATAACGAAACGATCCTGCATCACTTAGGTAGGTACCTATTCTAAATACCAGTGGAGATGAATATTCTGAGGACACTTCGAGTGATGAAGAGTAGTGTTTTATTTTGTGCTTCATTAGGTATATTGTGTACCATGTTTTTTTTTCTTTTTAAAGTGTTTTGGCCGTCTAAGTTGTATTATTGAAATAAATGTTTTTTACTGAAACCAAGATTGCCTTTCATGTGTACCGACACTATCTAAGCGAACGGACTTTACCTATTTATAGAAAAATCTTTCTCCTTCTTTATGTGCTGTCTCTTATCACAGGTTGGCAACCAAATAGGCCTTCTTGCTTTACGATGCTACCAATACGAACAATGAACTGTAGGAACCACTGTCGTAATTGAACCCATTATATCTTTGATCTCTCAGGTTCCCTAGATGTCCCAAAATTTTTGTAGACTCATAAGCTTCTTTGCCATCAGTTTCTGAATCAAGTGAACAGTTTATTATAAACATAATGTACATAACTCAATTTCGACCTAAATGTCGCTTCAAGTGTTTTTCCTTTCCACCGTCGATATGTAGGGATGGTTTTTGCGCAATTAAAAACAGATCGTGAATTTCTTATTTTATTCTTCGTCTTTCCATATTTGCTAATCTTGCATCCCGCTCTCACTTCTCTCTCTCACTCACACCTTGCGTTCCATTCTATTCAGTCAGTCAATGTACCATTCCCACATATATAAAAAAACCTACCATAGACGCCTTTTGAAATATCTGAGGTACAGATTTTACAAGAAAAAGACGTACCCAAAGATTATTGCCTGTCTCTTTGGGCTAGTCGTTAAGGCACTTACCTACCAAGACTGAAGTTGTGGGTACAATTCCCACTGGAGGCCGCTGTGAATTTGTACAAATGATGGCCTCAGTCTGGTGTTTTTCCGTGATTCTTGCCTAGTTACCATAGCACAGGGTATCCTGGTTTGGGACCAAGTCAAGTGATTGTGCTGTGTGGAATTTATTATTATTATCATTTAAGCTGCCTCGTTCTAAGGTAACGCGTTTTTATAAATAATACCGTAGGAGTGTAAGTCAGTATTAGGCCCTTTCTTCGCTGCTCCGGTCCGGCGTCGGAACCGGGATCAGTCATGAGACAAATATCGGATGCCGGATTATGCTTCTCCACTTCATCCGATTATAATCGGCAATGGACGTGACGCAGTGCTTCATTAAAGTACCTCGGTTTTTCTATTCGAGGCAGGGGACGTTTTCCACACATTCTATTACTGTAAATAAAATCGTATGGGAACATTTTTGTGTTGTATGCGCGGTGCAAAAACGTGTATTGTTTTTTTACGTCGATCACTTCTGACACTTAAATCTTATAGCTCGTAAGCAAAGAAGAGCCTACACAAACGATCTCCACTCGATCTTGATCGGCGACTTCGAGGTCAAGATATAACAAGTAGGAACCTATCGAGTAAGAAACGTAACAATACTTCAATATTACAGTAATGTCGTTCTCTTTATACAGGGTGTCCCAAAAAATAATGTCAAGAGGAAGTCCAGAGATAGAGCACCCCTACGGGTACCCAAATCACCCCCATGTACTCGTATGTTTTTTTTTATAGCAAACAGATTATTGGTGACCCTCACACTAGGTCAGGCCTGTCCTGTGAGGGCCATTTAAAAATATTACCGGATAGGTTTTTCTTTTAGTAGCTGCTTTGAAACAGTGTGGACGCTTTTTTATTTAACATTTATTAAATTAAAAATTTTGTTAAATTAAACAATTGAAATGCTTACTCATTCATTAAACAAGCAACAAATATAAATATAATTTAATTAAAGATGTTATATGTTATTTCAATATCTACTTTATTTCATGTATTATTATTTTCCTATCATTAGTATTACATTAGTATTACATGTTCCGCGATATTTTGTCATTTTCGGTCCGCAAACATTTTAAAAATTTATATATTATGACTGACTTTGCGATTCCTCATTTTTTATGTCGCTATTATTAACCGCTCGGAAAAATGCCACTACCGTTAGTCATAGACGGTCACCCATCCATGCGCTGAACGCGCCCTATGTTGCTTAACCTTCGTGATCGTTCAAGATCACTCAGGCGGCTACGAGCGATTCTTAACAACAAAGTATTATCTTTCCATCTATCTGTGTAACATCATATCGTGGACCCACACACCACCTCCGCGCTCGACCCAGTCAGTTAGTAAGAGGTTTCTTTTAATGTTCCAACATAACCCCACAAGATGTACGTAATAGAATAGTAACGATAAGTGTAAAGACGTGCCGTGGCTCGCTCGTTATTTGAGATAAATATGACGGAAGAACAGTCTACAACCTGGGTTACGAACTTGTGGATACTAACCCCTATTTTGGTAAACCAGCTTTTCTGCGGGGCTAATAGGGTTGTTGTTAGATATAAAGGCGAATAAATGTTACAATGTATTCATCATCATCATCAACCCATTATGTCCCTACCGAGGGCCTGAGGGAAGACCCTGAGGAAGGTACATGCCATACTCCACCACGGGGGCCAAGGCCGGATTAGTGGAGGCTTGAAAGACTAGTGGCTGACCTTATTGTCAGAAGTTTTCAAGCAACCCTAAGGCAATGCATTAAATAAAATTTCAGAATAACACCACATGGTAACTATAATCTCTCGCATTGAAATCTCTTGTCTAGCACTGGGCTTCTTCATGACCAGTTTTTTTTTATTTCCCCATAAAATATTTGCGTTATTTCGGTTTTTTTTCATAAAATCACATGTTTCCACAATGTGGCTATAGAGGTAACTGGACTGAAAAAGCTGAACTAGTCGAACGGCGAACGGACCGTACCATCGCACGTTAGTAAAGAAACGCGCCAGAGATTTTCACACATTTTTGTCTCCCTCGGTAACCGGATGGTCGCACGCCCAGTACCGGGCGGCTAGTAAAAAGAAGCCGTTAATTCAAATTCCACTTTGAGTTTTCTAAGCTTCGTACATATTGTCAGGCCTGTTTCACTACGCGTGTCGGTATCGAACGCATAAGTACATGCGGCGACCACTCCGGAGTGGCAAATAGGTAGGAATTCAGGCGCCAGAAGAGGTAGAAAGAGAGGCAACATGTAGGTGATTATGAAGTAGCTTTTTTAGCGCCGTGCGATCTGAATTGCACCTAATTATATCGCTGCTAGAGTCCCTTTTTCTTTAATTGATTTTGCGGAGTGAATCTTCTGTACCTGTACCTACTATTAGTATTCTGTGATATTGTGTGAATTTGAAGTAGCAATATCACTCACTAACTGTAACGTTAAACATTGCGAGGAAATCAGGGTATCTGAGGTCGCCACAATACTCAGAGCATGCTACGTGCAACGACGCATCTGTGAGGCTGACCGCCGGTTTCTCGAACGCTAACAGTTTGTTAATCTACTGTTAACAGCTGGCAGTTGTCAAAAGTGCATACAAAAAAAACAACTAACAGCTGTTGGCAGTAAATTAACAGACTGTTAGTGTTCGAGAAATCGGAGGTAAGTGTGGCAATCTCAAGTTTAACTAACCAACCAGCACTCAATGGAGAACTTAAAGAAAAATGTTTTGTTGTAATTGAAGAGGCCGTGTTAAAAGCCTAATACGCCGCGGCGGCGTCCGAACTCTGGTTTATCGTGGCGCTGCTAGTGCAACAATTTTTTTTTGGCACATTTTGCCAACTGTATTGGTGCCATCGACGGAAAGCACATCAGCATAATAAAACCATGTGATAGCGGCTCGCTTTACTTCAACAACAAGAAGTATTTATCAATACAGTTGGGAAAAATTGCAAAAAAAAAAACGTTGCGCTGGCGCCGTGGTAACGCGACGCTGTGTGGACGCTGGCACGACGACGACGCTCGAAAGACGCCAGTGAGGGGGGTCCCTTACTTAGATGGCTAAATTGCTACAGGAGTCTGTGAGCAGTTCTATCTATTCTGTCAAATATATTATGCATTCTAAACCTATGTATCTTTGAATTAACAGGTGTAGTAAGATAAGTGTTGTGTACTTCTGTTTTGGTACAAAGTTTGTCTCCTTACCTCGGCGGCGCTGTAAACGGGCGGTAATGTGCTGGGAACTAACAAAGCCCCTCATTAAGTACACTCGAGATACACCTCGCCACCCAGTAGAGAAGTAATGACGTCATTAATACAAAGATATTCCTTCACTGATTTCAGTTTCCCATCAGTCACTTAAAGAAAGTAATGCCCAGTGAAAGAATTGATTGGTGTAGCTGTTTACATTTACTGAAATTTATACGCTAAACACGAAGGAGGCATAATTATTGTTTGTCACGAAGTGTGTTTGTCATCAGCCATCACACTGTATCATAATCAGATTTTATAACTTTGTATTTACCTTGAAAATTGATGTCCAGCAAACTTCTTTTGATTATAAAGAAACATAGTTTTTGTAAAGCATTTTTCTGTAGTAGCTTGTATCAAGGAGTTTAGACGCCTTTGTAGTCAGGCTTATTAGTTGGTGATTTAGGCCAGAATTTCTGCATTGAAGGGTCTATAAAGTACTACATTTAAATCGGTACGGAAGTGTAATTTACACACCACCCGGTTTTTCTAAAATTCCTCTTCATTACATTCTGATTGAGCTCACTTTGCATGAGCCTCGATTTAATCTTGAACAGACACCGCTGAATTCCGAAGGGTGAGGCGAAAAACCCGCCCATCGCCATCATATACAAAGTGCTGGCCAACAAACATAAATCTAAGCGAACTATTTCCGCGTAACTTGGAGTGTTAATTATTAAAATGCATTAGGCTCTCAACGCGTCGGCGATAGAATTCGCATTTGTGTGGCCACGGCCTTTGTTTCGCCGCGCACAGTGACTGGCAATTTCTCCGCCTATTGCGAACATCAACCCGAAAGAGCGTACACAGCATAGGATCGTCATTTTCGTTTGTCATCAATCTATGTTAGCGCCCCTGACATGTAAGTGTTAATTAAGCAGGCCTCACTCAAGCGTAATTAAGAGTGTTACAATGTCATTTTAGACATTAATCGTGATGAAAGTTCTGGCTTTCATGAAATGTTATATTTTCCACACTGGGTGTTAGGCAAGTGGAATACCTCTCGCTATGAAGACCAACACTTGGGACCAAATAAACTGAAGTTTCGATCGAAATTAAGATTAGAGCGAGTCGTTACGGGTGCTATCTTGGTTGGCACAAAAAGTTTTAAGTCGATAGCAAATAAGTAAGCAACATAAATCAAAAGCAAAGAAATTCTTACATTTATGAAACGTTGTTTGGAACGTCCTTGCAGTTCAAGACTCAGAAAAATTGGAAAGTAAAATAAAGGCTTTATAAAATGGCTAGGAAACGAGTAAAATTTAGAAAGGACACTCGCTTTATCATTCGTGGACACTGGACAGGGCAGGATTACGGTGGCTCGGCGCAGCTATCGCCTCACGACGCTGGGCGGGACAAAGTTAGGAACTAACCTGTGTACGTACACGGAGGATATGCACCCATTTTGTTGCTGTCTGAGAGATGGTGCTAAGCACAAGGTTATCCTTCAATACAGATTTCTCTATCGTACTATTTAAGCTACAGTTTATTTCGTTTACTCTTAAATAATATGCACCCACTCCTTTCTCCTTTAAATGAAATAAAATATTGTGAGCCAGACTTTCTAAGAAAAGTAATTATCTACTACGCTTTTAAGCTGTAGCGATAAGTGGTGTAACGATTACAGGGCTACGATTTAAAAAATTTAAGCTTGAAATTGGTGTACTATCTTCTCTATAAGGCACAAAGCAACAAAGATTGTCAATAAAGGACTTTTGCATGCGTAACAATACAGACTAAAATGAACCTTAAATACTTTCAGGGTTAGAGACAATAGCACTAGCAAATAAAAAGGGCTGGCGCCGTGCGGCCGACGGCTTTTTTTCACTTGTATTGTAGTATTTAGCTTCGTAAGTATTTTAGGACTATTTTCGATAAAAATCGTGCCGCCCGCATGACGTCGGCCATTTTAACGTGAATAGATAAACCTTAAAAAAGTGCCTCAAGGAAATCTGCGCTTACACGATTTTACGTCGGACTTCCGACATAAAATCTAGCAAGTTAATCTGGAATAAAGGTAACAATCTGAAATATTTCTTTCCCAGATGAGATGGTGATATCGTCCAGCAAGTACGAGGTGATGACGACGGTAGTGAGCTCGTTCGAGAGCCGAATGACGCTGACGGTGCGCGGGATGACGGCCAGTGACGTCGGCGGGTACCGTTGCGTCGCCAAAAACTCACTCGGCGAGGTCGACAGCGTGATCAGGCTCTATGGTGAGAGCAGTGAGAATATTTTGTTAAAAGCCTAGCTAACCAAAGTAGAGCTACTAAAACGAATGTGGGAACGTTTTGCAATCTCGCTTCTTATCACACTAATATTATAAACGTGAAAGTTTGTGTGTGTGTTTATATGTTTGTCAGTCTTTAGCGCTGAAACGGCTGGACGGATTTTAATAAAATTTGGTATGGAGTTAGCCGATACCCTGGATTAAAACATAGGCTACGTTTTACCGCGGGGAAATATCTTATTACTACGGGAAAATCGATGAACCGCGGGTAACACCGCGGGGCACAGCTAGTAATATATAAATTCTTACTCATGTATTCTTTTTTTTTATAATAGATAGCTTGTTAAGCCTGTCATTGTATACAAAAATCAAAATTACTTAGGTACCTAGTAGTTTACTCTTATACTAGCTGTTGCCCGTGGTTTGATTCAAGAGAAAATGTTCATGTGACTTTTTCTAAGATAAAACGTAGCCTGTGTGCTTTTTTAGGCTAATATCTAAATTTTTGCTAACTTTCCTTCAGGTCCGTTTAGCCATTTTTTTTTTATTAATATTAAATTTGATTGGCACGAAATGTATATTGAAATTATTATATCATTGAATCATTTTATTTATATTTTTCTTTTAACAGTGCCTGCTTCTCGATCATCGGCGATAGGCAGTCTTTACAACGTTTTATATTCAGTGCATTTTTTAATAACTCTTTCGCCGCTTTAACGCTGATCTGAGCCTTGATTCTGTTAGTGAATTATAGTACAATGACAGTTACACGGTTAGGTCACGCGATGTGTTTTTTCATCACATTGACGCTCGGAAGGTTTGATATGTGTGCGCGCGTGGACGTGAAGCGGCAATGAAACTAAATCGCCACGTTCATCCAGTTGTCATTGTACTACAATCAAGTTAACAGAATCAAGGTCCAGGTTGTTGTTGCATAACCATTACATTTTTCCTTTCCTTACCTCCTTTTTCCTTACATCTGCCCCTAGTCTGTAGCAGTTGTTATCTTATATTCCATAGCACCATGAACAAATCATACCAATGCTGAGTGTGGCACCTTTTACGTTAAATTTTATTTTGCTTCTTAGTTATAATAACCTTTTTACGCGTGTTGATGTCTGGCAATAAATGTATTTTTTTCTTTTCTTAGTGCACTTTTTAATAACACCCTTGACAAACGATTAAACGTAATAATACAATAATAATTTCTAGATTATAAAATATTCAGCTTTGTTTTATTGCATGTAACCTTACAACTGAGTACATTTTTTTAGTAGTTTGGCCAAATTATTCTTTTAGTTTCCGATGCGCTCACAAATTGTTTTCATTTCTGACTTATTGCATTTAATTGCGACGCAATTTCAACACAAAAATGTTGAGAGTAGAGGGGCATGCCTTGAATAAGACGATGCGACGAGACTATCTTACTAGTAAGTTATTTTATTATACTTATATTTGCACGTACAGATATAAACACAAGTATCCAAAACCGATTTCAGGAGCAGAGAATAGAGTGTTACCTAACTGTGACGTTTTGTGATTTCCTAACCTACCAACTCATTTTGCTTCCTTGCAATAACGCCTGTCGGGTCGCTGTTGTTTTGAGTAATGGGAAACTTCATCGAAACCAGCAGAGATTGTAACTTCCATACAGTCCGTCCAATGTTAGGTTGAAAACATGCACAAAGTTAAGTAATATAATAATTGCAATTAGGTTTGTAAAGATCTGAGATTAGATAAAAAAGGTCTCTGTATCAAACCTATTCTGCTTGGTATTGGGTAGTTTGGAATTAAGTAGATGTTCTTAATTTCTATTTTAGATAATAGACTCATGTCATTTGCTATAGCCTCACTTACCGATAATGGAATCGGCACTTCGCAATTTAAGTAAGTATAAGTTAAAGCACAATAAATAATGAATCGTGCTACACTTGAAATATGGGTTATTTCACAATGATTTATTATGTTTACTAAAACGCATACTTATTGTTAACTAACTGGACTGAAATGAGAGCGAAAGATCTTCACAGGAAATGTTTCAAACAGTTAAAAAATATGCTAATAAATTACTACAAATAATTCCATGTCATATAATCTAAATCTAATGAAAAACTTTTTTTTTCAGAAATACCTGGTCAGACAGTCAAGAATACAAGCCCCACAACAAAGAGAGAAAATTACAAGTACTCTACACCCATAGAAGGCCCCGACAATCAGTTCGGATCGGCAGAGAGATCTGACGATGAAGATGAAAAGGATTCTCTCACCGAAGCCACAGTTAAGATTCACAATGCACCTAAAGTCTTAGATAATACAACAAAGAATAAAACAATATTCTATTCACTATCAAATTCTGTTAATGTAAAACAGAAAATAGGTAAGAAAATGAGCAAAATTGTAGACAATTTAGAATTAGAAGCAGAACATGTGAAAACTAATCGGAGTAGTAAATTATCCTCTTTCAATTTGGCAGCGTTATTACTTTTAGTTATTAGTCATATGTAGTCCAGAGTAAGTAGAGACTGTTAAATGCTATGCGAAAAAAAAAATGTTACTTTGTATCCTATGGAATAAAATAAACAACACTGCGTTCAAAGTATTGTACCGAAGTAATTGCATCGCTGACCTCAATGCTGTTACAAAGAAAGCTAGAGATTGGCGTTGAGATATTACAAATTACTACATAATTCAGTGATATACATTTTAAGTAAGTTGTTATTGTGTACTTCAATCTTATGCAAAGTTAGAACGCATAGTGTGTAAAAAATATTACAAAGTTTCAAATGACTATTAGAATAAAGTTCTTAGAATCTTGTAAATAAGAAGAGCTTAATGACGTTTATCAAACTGTACTAAATGCCAAAACTTTCTCTTAAATACCATTTTTCATACCTTCGACAGTCGAGGGCACATTATCCTAGACACTCATGCACTCTACTCCGTTACATTACGGACGACTTTGCAAATAAAATGTGAAGGTTGACGTGCTGTCGACTGTACTTGTTATAATTAACTCTCAAAGTGTCATAGTTGACTAGGATTTGTTTCTCAACTAATCCACCCTAGTAAAAGTATGTTCTTAGTCTCGTACATAATATACTGTTAAATCGCCTTAAATAGCTTAAAATATTTATGCAACATAATTGACTACGTAAATATATTAAAAAGTGTATGGAACAGATATTAACTGTTGTTTCAATAGAGCTCATTACATTACCGTGGTTATAGGGGTAAAATACCTTGCCGAGAGCTTTTCATAAGGCTAATTAATTGAAAATTTGGTGGAAAATTGATATTGATGCGTGAGTTCCGCGGGAAATTATTTTCCTACGAGCGACAAGCGGTATCTCATCAACAAGCCATCAAAGGCTAATCAGATTTATTGCACGAAGTCCAAATTGGATATATATATGTAGTGTTGCAAACGTGTAAGTAGGTAATAATAATATTATTAATAATATTATTTTAATAACTTAACCCTTAAATAGCCATCGGTAGTGTACTATACATTTTTCATTGGTTTTGGACTTCAACTCAAAGCGATAAGGCTCAATCTAAAGTGGGTACTATTATCTCTATCACACTAATATTATAAACGTGAAAGTTTGTGTGTGTGTTTATATGTTTGTCAGTCTTTAGCGCTGAAACGGCTGGACGGATTTTAATAAAATTTGGTATGGAGTTAGCCGATACCCTGGATTAAAACATAGGCTACGTTTTACCGCGGGGAAATATCTTATTCCTACGGGAAAATCGATGAACCGCGGGTAACACCGCGGGGCACAGCTAGTAGCTTAATAAGGGTTAAGTTGGTATATATTCCATAGCAATAGGGCGGATTTAATGCTACATGGTATTATCTGTTACCAAGAAACAAAAAATCGCAAACTGATATCATTTTCAACCATTCTTATTTAAGTCTCTTCCGTCTTCAACTCATCAACATTTTCTTCACACATCGCATTTACATTCAGCATTGTATTTTTCCGAAGTTGCAAATTATATTTTTAATTAAAGATGGACCGAATTAAAGCCATTGCCTTACCAACTTTGCCTATTCACGAAACAATTTGTTTTGGAACAGCCTGCATGTAAACTGAACAATCATCTACATCTGGTAATTTTATACTGCATTTACGCCAATGTTGACCTGCAAGAGATTGGTGAATTTACTACTCGACCGGCGCTGTACCCCCCGAGGCATACTGACACAATGCAGCAACAAAAGAGTACGTCGTTGTTTTATGCAACGTGTGAGCAGACACACACACACACACACACACACAAATATACACACGCACACTTACATACATATATCTTATTTTCTTTTATATAAGTTTTGCAAACATCTGCCATTTTTTATACTGACGTATAATATTGTATTGTATACATTATGCTGATGTGATGACGCTTCGAATATGATACCGTTCTTTTGTAGATCGGGAGGCCTGGAAACCTAAGATACAGATCTTTTGATCTAGTTTAGGCTCCAGTCTTTCCACAAATAGTGCATTCTGTTGTATTGTATCATTTATCCAATGTTATTTTGTATACGAATGTAATTTGTGGACAGAAAATAAATCATTATCTTAACTTGTAAGTATAAATGTAGCCGGAAAATATATCAGCAAAGGATGCTAGAGTGAGTTGGTTTACGGTACATGTCAAGTTGAAAAGCCAGGACCGGTTGTGGTTTGTTCGAAGTTTCCACCAGTGTACCGGATTACAGCCAACATCTTCGCCCGTCTTCATTATGCCAGGGAACTTTGCCATTCCCACACCCGCTCCGCGTGGCCATGTTTCCCGAGCGTGTATGCAAATTAACAAAGCCTCGGTGCGAAAAGAAACAAACTTGTTTTGCCGAGCTAATTATTGATTAGCTCGCGCTGTTGGTGTTATTAGAAAGTGTTATTTACTTCGTAAGCCTTCTTTGCTTACTTGTTAGTAACGAAAGGAGACGTGCGTAGACATAACTTTGTTACGTAATTATCGGTTGTTATTTTGTCGAGTAAATCGGGTCAAGGTCAATGCTTAGACTTCATTTTAACCTTAGGCACGTCTTTCGCCAAAAAATGTGAATATTTGTTATTTCAGCCGCTAAGTATATAAGGCGAGCTTACGATAATTTATGATATAATTGAAATGTTTAAAAACAGTACCGCGTCGTCCTAGCTGGCTTTGCACACTCGGCCGAGTTAATTATTAAAGCACGCCCGAATCCCGGCTGTAAATTTTAACGTTGCGCGAGTTTTTTTATGTGAACTTTTCGACAGAGCATCCAGTTTTCTGTTTATTTATGAGCTTTGGCCGGCGGCCCCGTCGTCGGCCTACCGACCGGCCCGTTGACCGACAATATTTTCACATTAATGCTGGCTGTTATTTCAATACAGATTTAGACGCATAAATATAAATACGGCCGGACACTCGCCAAAATTAGGAAAGAATTCAAAAGCTCTGAAAATGCGTTGTATGTTAGACTCGTTCCACTATTCATTACTTTTTGCCACTACAGGTTTGACAGACAGTTTGACAACAGACTTGCAAAGTCACTTGTCTTAAGAAGACGTAACTTTGGGTTCATGTCCAAACATCTGTGAAGTCGTTAACTGTACTAGTAATATTCCTACTAGATTAATGACAGGTACTGAAGCTGAAGTAGGTTATTAATTAATACAACGGCATCTTCATTGAAAGTATATCCCCTCCGGTTAGATTAAGCGACCCTCGCCCCTAGCCGTAGACAATAGAAAACTCCGTGAAACACAGGACGGGTAACGAGAAAATAATCAATCTCGCAAGTCCACTCGGAAGCAATCAACAGTCTGTTATTGCGTCCATCCAATCAGATAGCCGAAGCGATACATCAAAGACGTCCGCGGTTCAATTACTGGCCAATGTGCTATCTGTTAGTGGCAGTAAATCTAAAATGAAAATAGTTAGGGAATGCACGTCCGCGGTGAAGTATCGTTGTCGGGCGCAGACGGTACAAGCGGCAGCCGATGTCCCGCTAAATTGACTGTCCACTCCCGATGACGCCTACAGTCGTCACTACCTATATGAACAATCCAAATCTATGGCTGTGAAATCTTTTATCGTCACTGTGAGTGACCATACAGTGTATCTAAAAAAAAACTCTGAATACAACAAAGCAACCGATAACCGGTGACGACAGTTCTAAAGTTTTTTTTTACACTACTGCCCGATTCTACTGCAATTTCCCAACAAAGGCGTATTATTTGTTTGATAACATTTTCAGAGTTGATAATGTGGAGTATAATTAAACTGGCATTAAGGTTTTCATAACTACTCGTACATATACATTAAAAAAAATAAGCTCATGTCTCAGTTTTGTCTAGATCATGCCAAAAAGCAAACCTCAGATTATTTACGCCTGTTCACTTTATCACGCCTGTGCTAATGAAATTAATTATATTGACATCAACATGAATGTGCCATTTTGCTGACAAATAAATGAAATCTAATCTTTATTTTTGAAGTAATTAAGTTTAATGTTGCAAGAATAATCTCAAGAACTACAAGTATCCCACGGGTACAAGGACTAGGTACGTCGTTTTCCTTATCATGATCAATCCTACAAACCCCGACTCCAACAAACAATCTCCAACACTCTACCGTTTTTTAATTATGAATTCATACCCTCAATTTTCAGCTATGGTCCAAGCCACTCAATTTCTGCCGCTTCCAAACCGAGCGTCCATCCCTCTCAGCAAGTGAATCATTCCCCTGGCCGACACACACATGAGAAGGCGTTATATCTCATCTAATTTGGTAGGTGTCGCACGTCGGGACACATTAACGCAATTACGTGTTAAAAGCTCGCCTAGTGCTCCGGGCGGCACTTTCAAAGGAAGGATACTGCTATCGACCCTGTCAGGATGTATTGCGCGTGGTTCACATCACAAGTTCACATCCTGCCGAGCTATGTTCAGGATCGCTGCTTAGGATGGGATTGCTTCATCATCATCATCATCATTCAGCCACAAGAAGTCCACTGCTGGACATAGGCCTCCTCCATGGATTTCCAAAAAAGACCGGTCCGAAGCGGCTTGCATCCAGCGTCTTCCCGCCACTTGGATGAGATCGTCTGTCCATCTTGTGGCTGGTCGTCCTACGCTGCGCTTGCCGATATGTGGTCTCCATTCGAGAACTTTTCGGCCCCATCGGCCATCAGTTCTGCGTGCTATGTGCCCCGCCCACTGCCACTTCAACTTACCAATCCGCTGGGCTATGTCGACCACTTTCGTTCGTCTACGGACCTCATCATTTCTGACTCGGTCTCGTAGAGAAATTCCGAGCATAGCCCTCTCCATAGCTCGTTGCGTGACCTTGAGCTTTCTTATGAGGCCCATAGTAAGAGACCACGTTTCAGTGCCATAAGTCATCACTGGTAACACACACTGGTTGTACAGTTTTGTTTTGAGAGATTGAGGTAAATCGGAGGAAAAGACTTTTCTGAGTTTCCCGAACGCTGCCCAGCCGAGTTGGATTCGACGATTGACCTCTTTCACGAAGTTGGACCGGCCTAATTGGACTGTATGTCCTAAGTAGACGTATTCGTCTACAACTTCGAGAGTCGAGTTCCCCACTGTTATTGGGGTGGGCACAACACGGGCGTTCGACATGACCTTCGTTTTGTCCATGTTAATTTTAAGGCCCACCCTTTGGGAGACTCGACTGAGGTCTTCGAGCATTATGCCGAGGTCCTCCAGCGTCTCTGCCATGACTACAATATCGTCGGCAAATCGAAGGTGACTGATGTACTCGCCATTGATATTAATGCCGCGTTCCTGCCATTCCAGAAGCTTGAAGGCATCTTCCAGTCCGTTCGTGAACAGTTTCGGAGATATGACGTCTCCCTGTCTCACGCCTCTTTTCAGTGGAATTGCCTCCGAATTCTGCTCCTGTACTCGGACCGACATGGTGGCGTTGTGGTACAAGCACTTCAGCACTTCGATGTACCGATAGTCAATATGGCAACGCTGGAGAGACTCGAGCACCGCCCATGTCTCAATCGAATCGAAGGCTTTCTCATAGTCCACAAACGCTAAGCATAATGGCAAATTATACTCCTCAGTCTTCTGTATAATTTGCCGCAGCGTGTGGATGTGGTCTATGGTACTATAGCCCTTTCGGAAACCGGCTTGTTCGGGAGGCTGGAAGTCATCAAACCTGCGTTCGAGACGATTCGTCAGGACCCTCGAAAACAGCTTATAAACATGGCTCAGAAGCGAGATGGGTCGGTAGTTCTTCAATAGAGTGTTATCTCCTTTCTTGAAGAACAGCGTCACCAAGCTTCTGTTCCATGCTTCTGGCGTTGTTCCTTCGAGCACGACGGAATTGAAGAGCCTCTGAAGGACTTTAAGTACCGGTGTTCCACCCGCTTTCAGAAGCTCTGATGTAATTCCATCCTCTCCTGGTGCCTTGTTATTCTTGAGCTGTTTCAGGGCCATCCTAATCTCGTACAGGCTGATGTCCGGGATATCTTCGGTATAATGTCGGGTCAGTTTGGCTCTTGGGTCTTTGTGCAAACTGCTAACAGGTTTTGCGACTGAAGTGTATAGCTGTCCGTAGAAGCCCTCAATCTCCCTCAGTACCTCTGACTTGGTCGACGCTATACTGCCGTCCTCTCTTTTCAGCTTCGTCAGCTGGCTTTGCCCAATAGACATGTCTCTTGCGAACACTTTAGAGCCTTTGTTCCGCTCTATAGTCTCTTTAATACGTTCGGTATTAAAGGAACGAATATCGTGCCGCATAGACTTTGATATGTGTCTATTGAGCTGCCTATATGACTCAGCATCTCTGGAGGACTGCAGTTGCAACGAGCGACGTTTAGCCATGAGGTCGAGAGTATAGTTTGAGAGCTTTTGTGGTCTGCTCGCTCGGTTCGGTTTATAAAACCTCGAGCCCACTGTACGAACAGCTTCTACAAACCTGTTATTGATCTCGTCCACCGATGCGGCGCTTTCCAGGCATTCGAAGCGATTTGACAATTCGAGTTGAAAGTTCTCGGGGTTTTGGATATGGGCACGAGTAGGTCGGAGCGTGGACTTCATGAGACGGGACCTCTCAAGTTTGACATTGATATTCAATGTGCCTCTTACCATTCGGTGATCGCTTCCGGTTTTCACCATGTTGATCACAGAGACATCATTGAATATCTGTCTCTTGGAGGTCAGGATGAAGTCTATCTCGTTTCTCGTGGAACCATCGGGACTCAACCAGGTCCATTTCCTGTGAGGTGGCTTCTGAAAGAAAGAGTTCATCATAAAGAGTCCCTCTTTCTCCAGAAAGTCGGCCAATCTCTGTCCCCTAGGGTTCCGTTGCCCATGACCAAATTGCCCCACTCTCATCTCACCTTCGCTTCTTTTGCCCAGCTTCGCATTGAAGTCCCCCATGACCACATTAAAATAGGTCTCCGAGGTATGTATGGCCCTACTAATGTCCTCATACATCGCCTCTACCTCCTCATCGGAGTGTGACGAGGTCGGCGCGTATACCTGAATGACCTTCAGCGAATACCTCTTAGATATTCTGAGTATTAGGTATACCACCCTGCTCGACACACTATCGATGGCCAAAATGTTGTTCACGAGGGACTTGTGGACGAGAAACCCGACACCACCCTGGGACTGTCGCTCGCCCTCCCGGTAGTAGAGCAGGTTACCGGATTTCAGGGTTATCGTGTCCTCGCCCTCTCGACGGACTTCAGATAACCCTAGGATATCCCAGTGTAACCTACCCATTTCCTCTTCCAGCTCAACTAGCTTTTCCTCCGTCCTCAATGTGCGAATGTTGTGTGTTACCAGGGCCAGTCGTTTTCGCTGTTCGGGGTGGTAGCCAGATCTCTGCCGGAGATTCTTAGCACCCCTTGCTCCGCCGTTACCGTGGCCGCTACCGTAGCCAGGAATAGCGGAGCTGCCGGGGACTGGGGGCCTGGTTTTTTTGTGTACTTCCATGAGGGTATTTGCCATACTCGCCACGCTTGGCATGCGGGTTGGCGAGCGCAGTATGGGGCATTTCCACAGAAGGCGCTGCTGCCCACCTCCTGGTAATGTGTCCCTTTGCCGGTTTTTACGGCACCCACGGGCTGAGATGGGGGGGCACTATTCTAAAGCCGGCACCCCACGGCCCTTGGTACTCAGCTGGCTGGGATTGCTTAGGTACTCATTATTGGTACAACCACTTTTTTATGATCCCTTTGATATGACTCAAAAGTAGCAGAAAAGTTAACTTAGTGCTTACCATTTTCTTACCAAGTTCTTAGAACAGTGCATCGGGCCTCCCGTGGTCTGCCAAGCAAGTCTTTAATATTTAAACTGCAATTAGCAGTTTAATTATTTACAAAGTTGTTCAGATAGTCCATTATTGTACAGTGTATATTAAAAATCTGTTATCTGTCGAAAAAGTAGGGTTTTGTTTTGCATTGACGAGTGTCAATGCATACCACTTTTCTACCGCGTTGCCTAACTCAGAGCTTGTTGCTCCATACGAAATGTTCATGTTTCAATACTAAAATTAATGGCCGATTGTTACCGAACTAAAAGTTTGTGTTGAGTTTGTATGGAAGAGTACATACCTCTCTTTGGAAAAATAAAACGATATTCATTCAACGTAATCAAAATATTAAACGGAAACTCTGTAGTTCTGTACGGAATATTCTGTAGTTTCCTCCATAATAAACACTAATTACTTAATTATTTTTAAAATAAAAAAAAAGCGCGTTCCGTACTTTTCAAGTAGGTTTTTTTTTCACTTCAACGACATATTTTTTTAATATTGTGCGGTTAGAAATGTATAGTTTTGAGATTTTCTCGTGTATTTGTAGTATAAGACCATATTATTTGCCAAATTTCATAGTTCTAGGTCAACGAAAAGTACATGTTGAGTAGTAAGTTTGCTTGTTTTACAGCTTCAAGGGACCGTAGACCTGAGTGTATGGTTTTAATTTAAACTCGATACCTCCACGCGTTCCCGAAATATAGGTCCTTGTCAGACGGACGGACGGACGGACTGACGAAAGATCGGACGGACAGTTGGACAGTATGCTGAGTTGGAGCCCTTTTTTATTGTCACAGGAGCACCTGAGGCATTTGGAGTTGGGGGTGGCTGGGCACCATACACTACTGTGTGGAGCCCTGCTGCCGTAGATTTAAAAAACGGTTGTTTGTTTTCCTTTGTCTCTATTTTATTTTTCTTGTTTTGTTGACTTTTGTGTCTTTTTTATTATGTACTTTTGTCTTCATTGTGTTTCTGTGACAATACTAATAAAAATATTTCTTTCTTTCTTTCTTTAAACTGCTAAGTTAACTAACTAACCTAAACGATTAAAACTGTTTTGAAAAAAATAAATGTGGGGTTTCTTTGTTAGTTTCTTCTCCATGTAATCTATTAATTGTGAAACTAACAACTTTGACGTTCATAAAGTAATAAATATTCTATTTGTACTATGAATAAAATATTTGAATTTGAATTTTAAGGGATTAGGATTTATGATCACTTTGTTGTCCTAAAACGGAACAAAGTGATCCTAAAACGGAATCTGTTTGTTCTGTGGTTCCTTTGACGTACGGAACCCTACACAATCTTAAAATTAAGAATAAGAATAAGAATAAGAATATATTTATTGGCCAAAAGAGTACAAAATATTTCTAAGTTACATATGACTGATACGTTCAATAGCACAAAAAACATACAGCATCTGCTACTGAGCTAGGCTTATTGCCTGTATTACAGTAAACAGCGCCTCATCCCAAAAGGTATGGTAAGCGTGTTTATTTAGAGGTCGTGTTTGTACATTAATATGTAATATTATTCCAAAGTACCTTAACAACTTAAAATTTAAGAGAATTTAATTCATTTATTAATCAAGCAAGCTTTTAAAAGTGTGTTGTGTGTGAGTAGGGATTGCTAGAATATTCGAGCCATGTCGCTTTATGCCTTTACTTACCTTACAAGTCCATAAAATTAAAGCACATAGTTAATAAGATTTCGTGACTGCAAATGAGTGTTTTAATGTATGACCCAATTTCTCCGAGAGCAAATTAGGCAATTTGTATCTTGTCCTTTTTACTTACGCCTGTATGTTAGATAATTTGACGTACTCAGCTATAGCATATCTGTATAATAATTGCTTTAATCAACCACATAAATTGGCCAATTTGTACCATACATTATTTGTAGATCGGTTGATTAGAACGAATCGAAATAATGGTTACGACTATTGAAAGCACGGAAGAAATAATATTAACACAATTTTGTGCCGTAAAGCAATAGTATATTAACATGCTGCAGTGGCATATTGGCACTTCTCCTATATACAGTAAAGTTGGGCAAGTCATCTGCATTTAACAACTAAGAGCAACTGCTTCCGTTTATCGAAATTGAACTAATGTGTGAAACAGAGCGGACCATGCCCCAGCCGACCCAGGCTGCGTTCCACAACAGTTTGCCTTCATCTGACAGCTGGAGCTAATCCGTAGCGTTACTGATTTCCTCGACGAAATGCATGAAATGGCTAGACGTCGTCGAGCGAAGTTATCGTAATAGCCATAAGCAAACCGAACTACTTCAGAAGGGAAAAGCCGGTGCGGATGTAATAGCATAACAGTAACAAAACTAACGCTGCTATTTCAGCTACACTACAAAAGCTTGTAAAACATACGTATAAAACTGTACGTCGGTGTACGCAAGCAATCTGCCCGTCAAAGTCGTACCCACATAGTTAAAACTTGCGCCTGTAAAGTGGAGGTGTCATGGACAGAAAACAATTTTCTGCTCGTTGCGAATATAACTCAATCGGTGTCAGCTCAGTGGAACGTGCTAAAAAGCCAAAGAGAGAATGCATCCATCGGCCCGCCACCGGCTCTGTTATTGTCGCTGACAATATTTTATACTGCTGTGAAAATTGCAACCGCGCACTCCAACTTTAACAATTTACACGCCTGGTCCCGTTCCCGCTTCGCATATTGCATTGCTGCAACTATTTTTCCCACTTGCAAACGATATTCTGCTCAGTTTCTTCCTCCTTAAGGATCAAGTATAACACTTGCTGCATTTTCATAAATTCACTATACGTTCCAGAGATCTTTTTGAAAGTTTGTAAAAAATAAATTTAACAGCCTGAAAAACTGAAAAGCACTAACGCATTCAATTTGTCGCGATATGGTTTGCTCTTTTTGGACTCGTGACTGTCCATAAAAGTTTCCTAATGTAGCTCCTTTTTAGTTTCCTTATGTTTCCTAACAGCAGCCTAACACCAAGCAGTTTAAAGAAAATAAATGTGTCCATAAAATTTTATGGGGTTGTTCTTTACCTTCTCGAAGACAGACGTTTGTATTTTGTATGCCGCTGGTAACTTTTGTTCTAAATACCATATAACCGTAACATATAAATATGATGGGTTTAATTACCTCTCTTGCCGATCGCGTATAATGGACAATAATTCGGGATTTTTTTCCTTTGCTGTATATGAAAAGGAAGCTAAACTGGATATCCCTACGTTCTTAGTTTTTACCTCAGATAAGATTTTCATTCATGATTTTGGTTGTGAAAACCTTCTCATTCTAAAAGGGCGTATAAGCAAAACGGAACGGAATCATAGTCGTGTATCCACGCCATCCAACGTTGAAGCATTTAAAAAAAACTGTCACTGCTCTGTCAGTGATTTCGTTTATGTAGGTACAGTGCCATGATCTTATCTGTTCAGTTGATAGCGGCGCTAGTGGAGAATTTAGTAGTAACATTTAAGAAATTTACCTAGGAAAATGAGAATATTTAAATACGTCTGTAAATTTTAGTGAACATATATCTATAAATCTTAGTAAGTGAATAAATAAAACAAGAAATGGGGTACAGAATTTACAATTAATTAGTTAGTTACAATTTTGCCCACTTGAACATATAATTTGGTGGCGCTGTACCTACTTCAGTATTTGTTATTTAAAGGCAACAGACTAATTACTTTTGACAGATTCGAATGAATGATACTTTCTGACTTTGTATTAATCTGTGATGGCGTAATGATCTGTATCACTGAGCGAAATTAAATAAAGAAATTATTTTCTCGAAAACTACAGCACCTAAAAATAAACAAAAAATGTATTCTTATTTAGTGACCGCTCATATCCATATCCTAGAAGAAACTTTCTTGATTCGTGACCATAGAAATATTGTCCATTGCTGCGCTGAGATGATGTGAACACCTCAGTACTTAGGAAACAAACCCATTACTGTAATTACTTTATAACTTATAATATACACAGAAATAAATGTTTACAAAAACATAAGCATAACATTATATACTTCACAAATGTATATAACTTAAAAACTATTTCATTGCTACAAGCAGGGATTCAGACCCACGACTTCCCGAATAAGAAATCACTTGTTAATTTTTTAGAGGCTAATCACCATAGCTGTCAGCACTGGATTGTTTGATTCCAACTTAAGTTAATTCACTATAACCTGACACCGTCATGTTTGCACTCTATGTCAGGGGCATAAAGTACATTAAATTATCCAACTGGACAGGGTTCTTATGATGAACGCACTACAGCTGTTTCGCAACATAATTTCGAATAATTGACAAAAGAGAACAATGTCACATCGTCCGATCTTATAATCCAGTGGTGTCACATTCCGCAAGCGTATATTGGCATGCGCAGAAACAAATCCAATCTGCCAAACAGGAGGGTACAAGACTGGTTCAAGAATAAAGTAAAACAAAAGGTCGTTTCTGAAGAGAGAACTTTCTAGAGATCCGTAGTCAACAAGGAACCCTTATAGTTTCACCATGTCCGTCCATATCTGCCCACGGCCTAGCTCAGAAATGATCAGTACTAGAACGCTACATAATATTTATAACGCTGATAAAACGGTTTAGTTACCTAAATTATAGGGACTTTTTTAGGCCTGTAAAAAATTATTGCTCAAAAATATTGTGGGTGTTTTTATTTAGGGGTGTGTTGGTAAGACCACTTTTCATTTAGGGTTGTGTTCGCGAGATACTGAGCTTTAAAGAGGTAATTTTTGTCCGAATAAGGCATTGTCGTCGTCCCATATCCTGGCTAAGCGGTTGATTGTAGAAACGTGAAAAAAATTATGGCAAGGAAAACTATCACGGCCAAGTAGGCTTTACAACTTAACGGAAGGAACACTTTGTTCAAAATACATTTCCAATTACTTGAATGAAGTTGTTAGTTCTCTAAGGCAGATGAAACGCCCTCATTCTACGGAATCCTACACTGCTTGGCCCGATATGCAACTTGCCGGTTTTGATTTTAATTTAAGAAGTGGTGTTAGCGTTCGGTAGCTTGCGCGTTCGAATGCTGGCATGTACCAATGACTTTATTACCGCTCGCAACCTGAGTGTCTGAGAGGTTTACATATCTCAGCTCTGGAAATCGTCAACCCACGGTAAGCATGTGAAATAATAATGCCCATACTCTCTCTCTGGGAGAAGCCCTCTGCCCTTCAGTGGGACGGACGTAAACAGATTACACAAAAAAAGCCTTTCGCTGTCTAAATGAGACCACCAAACTTCTTCTCGCCGCGAAAAACAGAGTGTCAATAATAACGCTTTCGTGGGAACGGAAAATTGTAGGTGTTATTGAAATTTCTTGACCGTGAGGAAACCCGTGGTTTGGTTGGCTCCGCACGTATTGACTTGTCTTTTCTGTGGACTAGGCCGACTAAGCTGTCAGGATGGTTTAGATGCTGGACAAGCCTAATCTTAATCTGACTTTCATCATAAGCCCATTATGTCCCCACCGAGGGGTACGGGTCTCTTCCCCGTGGAAGGTATAGGCCATATTCCACCAAGGGGGCCTCGTCCGGATTGGTGGAGGCTTGTAAGATTAGTGACTGGTCTTACTGTCAGAAGTTTTCAAGCCGCCCTAAGGCCTCAGACTAGGGTTAACGACTGCCGTCTATCGACGCCAGCCAACAGCTTAACGTGTCTTGCGAAGCACGGAACCGCTCGGAAAAATGCCACTACCGTTAGTCATAGACGGTCATGCAGTGAACGCACCCTATATTGCTTAACCTTCGTGATCGTTTAAGATCACTCAGGCAGCCGGGCTACGAGCGAATGTGACTTTAATTAATATTAATCTTACTTAATTAATGTAATTAGTGTCATGAACAATACATGAATAAAAACCTTATTGATTCTGCTGTAAATTTAAACTAAGATTAATAAATATTAATCCATCTTACTTTAAAAAGCGAAAACATTTGAGTAACCGGACACAGTTTGATGCCAAGTATGTAGATACTCTGGTGCTGTTAGTATAACAGTGCTTGTCGTAACTTCGAGGTAGACTGTGACGTAACGTCCGTTCATGAAACTAGGCAAGACAAGGAAACTAGTGCAAGTATGAATAAGGAAATTGTGCATTACAAAGTGCATTTGCCATTTTGCTTCAGAGAGAATGACCATAGTACACTAGGTATCTGTTACGTTGACATTATGTGAGTTATCTAGATACTGTTAACAGCTGTCAGTTCATTAAAAGAGTCCTATGTTAACAGATCATATCCTGGGTACCTAGTACATAGGTACGATAGTTTCTTAAGAACAGTAGGTATATATATACTCTTATGCATTTTTTTCTATGTAATAAATATTATATTATATTCATCAAAGTGTAAATAAAAATCTATATATATAAAAGGAGAAGCTGACTGACTGACTGACTGACATATCAACGCAGGGGCTGAACTATAAGGGTTAGAAACTTGAAATTTTGCACAGGTGTTTCTTTTAAAATGTAGGGGAGCACTAAGAAAGGATTTTTGAAAATTCATCCCCTAAAGGGGAAAAATGGGGGTTCAAAGTTAGTATGAAACTTCGCTGTTTTTTTAAGTTATTCGAATGAAATTTGGTACGAAGGTTTTTCAATTAAAAGTATGCAATACGTGTAAAATTGTTTTTTCAAAAGTCATCCCTTAAGGGTGAAAAAGGGGGGTGAAAACTTTGTATGAAACTTTGCCGTTTTTGAAGTTATTCGAATGAGATTCAATATGCAGGTCCTTCATTAAAAGTTATGAACAAAATGTAAAATAGTTTTTGGAAAATCGTCCTTTAAGGGGGTAAAAAGGGGGATGCAAAGTTAGTATGAAACTTTGCAATTTTTTAAAGTTGTTCTATTGAAATTCAGAAATTCGAAAATCATCCCTTAGGGGGGTAAGAGCAGGGTGCAAAGTTAGTCCATTTTTGAAGATATTCGAATGAAATTCAATATGAAGTTCTTTCATTAAAAGTCATGAAATAATGTAAAATAGTTTTACGAAAATCATCCCTTAAGGTGGTAAAAGGGGGGTGCAATGTTAGTATGAAACTTTGGCGTTTTTGAAGTTATTGGAATGACTTTCAATATGAAGTTCCTTCATTTAAAGTCATGAAATACATTTAAAATAGTTTTTCGTAAATCATCCCTTAAGGGGGTAAAAAGGGGGGTGCAAAGTTAGTATGAAACTTTGCCGTTTATGAAGTTATTCGAATGAAATTCAGCATGAAGGTCCTTTATTAAAAGTCATGAAAGACGTATAAAGTAGTTTTTCGAAAATCATTTTTTAAAGGGGTAAGAGGGGGTTGCGAATTTAGTATAAAAGCTCTTTCGCATGCGCTAAAAGTAACCCTATCTTATTTGCAAACACTTTACTCCGCTAAAGCCCACGCGGACGTAGTCGTGGTCAACAGCTAGTAAGACATAATAAACATCGCAGTACGAATTAATAGAACAATTACACAGCACACAAATTACCAAGTTATTTCCGTACCTATGTATATACATTTTTTTTTTAAGTTTTACAGCAAAGTAGGAAATGAGATGTGACTTTTTTTATTCAAAACACGCCATCTAGCGGGTGGTTGAAGAACCGATATAACATAGAGCACTAACTACCTGTGCAGCTGTTTAATCAAGAAAGTGGTAAACTAAAAAGGTGTTTAAACTAAAAGTGGTGGGACAAGGCCCATAAACATAAGAAAGACGGCGAGATCACGAACTCTATATCCTTCCAAAGTCCACCACGCCTTAATTTTTTGTTATAGACACAGTCTGTACACAAAGGAAAAAATATAGCTGTGCAAACTTTGTTGTAAATTAGCTATGTGCTTTGGTGCAAAAATGCGCCATCTAAAGGGTCACCAGGAAACTAATATAGGGTACAGCTCAAATATTAAAGTTGCTTGGGTTCTTATAAAGTTACCAGATCTCTTTCATAGATGGCGCTGATATTAAGTAAAGAGGGGCGTGCTGCAAAGAAAATAATGTTTCGGACAAGTTTCGGAACAGTCATGCGCCATCTATGAGGTGGTTGAGGAACTAATGTAGAGTAGAGCAACTTTTCAGCCATTTAATTTGGTTCGGCCTATTTACAGGTGGGTTATTAGAGCTTTCCCATAGATGGGGTTTATATTAAAATAAAAAGAATAAGCACCCTCTATCGACAATAGAGTGAATTATCGAAACGGCGTTTTCTTGTAGTATTCACATCCCGAAAAATACTCACAAAAATGCCTGAACCACTCTCATTTTCGTTTAGTTAAACCATACGAAAGTTTTTATTAAAAAAACCGAGAGGTGGTGTTATTCTACGGTCTAGTTTATTTAAAGCCAAAGATTTTTAGTTTTATTTGCAAGGTGCTGTTATTGCTTAGAACTTTCAGCACGTTTGGTCAATAGAGAAGGTATAACTATCACGGCCTTACTAATAAATAAGTTATACACTCTGAATAACTATTTGACGTATATCAATTTATACTGGTTTAATCACATTTAGCGAACAAATAACCAGTTTGTCAGACCTCGCATAACGGGTTTATTAGTAAGGCCGTAAAAGTTTATGTAGCCATGCTTTAAAGAAAAAAGAATGATGAAAATGTAATTTAAAAATAGAATAGTATTGGATTTAAAAGTGACCATTCAACAAGTCCCATAAAAAAAGTAGAGTTAAACAAAAAAGGTATCCAGGATCGCTTTTTACGGATTCTATATAACTAAATATGTCCTGATGAACTTAGACTTGCAGATATACCTATATCATTGGAATCAATATTTAGAATAAGCATTCAATATCGTTTAATGTAGGTACATCATAAAATCCATTATTCACCCATCGTTGACTAAAATTATTAAATAAAAGTAAAAATATAAAAAGTAAAATTCACAAAATGCTATCTGGCAAAACAACGTTTGCGGGGTCAGCTAGTTTAGTCATAACAAGATTGTGTTTGTAAAAATCAATCACACTTTATGGGAAAATTATGAATCCACAAAAATGCTTGCAAGGTATCCATCTCTGTCTAGTCATCTAGATATCTAATCAACCAGCTCTTCTCAACTAATCTCTAGAATCAATAATTTTCGAAAATATGAAAATGATAAAAATCTGAAAATTATTATCAGCCAACTTGAACTGCCGATATTTTTTACAAGTTCAAAGTTACCCCCATTGCAAAAGCTATTCGTCAATCAGAAGGGTTCCTCATTCTCCGCTGCTTATAGGGTATATACTTATACAAAAATAAAAATTCCAATGACAAGATCTTTTCAAAGATCCATTAGAGAATCTCTAATGAATCTCATACTCTTACGTAAAATTCAAAAAATAATAATTGACGTGTAGAAAAACTCGAAGTAAAAATAAAGCGAATCCTTTTATTTAATCAGTCAGCGTACTTACCGCCTCGCATTCATATGCTAAGTATCCCTTTTCACCATCAACAAGCTCCACATTATTATGTCTGATCACGCGTACAGGCTGATTGTTGATAATTTGTTGTTCGTAACAAAGTTGCTTCGTCACCGCCCGACAACGAGCCAAAGTGAGTCGAACCACCCTGTAGACCGAGCACCTCTTGACTCGGTAGACTCATAACTTCGTTTCCTGAGAATCGGGTCTCCGCTGAAATGTAAAACATTCATTTGTCACATGGCTGCAGATGACAATGAGAACTAAGGATACATCTTCACAGTACGCTTTTGGATGTAGAGGAGGATTTTTTCATTGTAACTTTACTGTAATGACCCATTAATAGCCCTATCACACTAGCGATTTGAAAGCAAAACGATTGCGCAGCATTCTCACTGCGGTTGCGCAGCGAGTACGTCGCGACGACGCCGGGACAACGCTGCGCAATCGCATCGCTTTCAATCCTGTGACAGTGGTTTTAGTATAAATATAATTCGGCAAATAAAAAATAACAGCGAGGGACATAAAATACAGTACGGATTTAATTTGTTGAATTTAACAAGAAGCGGTAGTAGCACAGTATCAATAACACTCGGTAACTGTGAAGGAAAGCATCAAGTCTGGAACTATGAGCTATTCCATACCTCAGCGCTTGAAATTTCCAATACACTGTGGGCACGCGTGATCATCAATGCCCATAATATACATATCTCTGAGAGAAGGCCTGTGCCTTATAGTGGGATTTGTATTGGCTGCTTAAGCAAATGTGCAGACTATTTTGTAGTGTGAAATATATCTTACAAATTAATTAGGCGAATACGTAGACTTCATATTTCAAATTAAGTTAAGACTTATTTAATTGACTATTTAACTAAAAATAAAGACCTTAAAGTTAATTCTGCATATTTCAAACGAAGTTATGACTAATTGAATTGATTACTAAATGAAACATTTAAGACTTAAAATTTAATTCTGCATATTTCAAACGAAGTTAAGACTAATTGAATTGACTACTAAATTAAACAGTTAAGACTTTAAATTTAATTCTGCATAGGTATTTCAAATTAAGTTAAGACTTATTTAATTGACTACTAAATTAAACAGTTAAGACTTTAAAGGACAACGGCAAATGGTGTACCGCCCTATTAAAATAATGTTTTGGGGTTATATTTTCCCAACTTTAGTATTTCGCAACTGGCTCTTTTTTCAATCTTTCAAATATTTTTTTAAAGTAGGGGGAAGAAAATAAGAAAATAATTAAATAAAACGCAATTTAGAAACAGAAACGGAACGCCATCGATTGTTTTATCTTGCAAGCTCAGAATAATCTATGCTTGCAAGCCAATAAAAAAACAACTGTTATGTCAAAGTGAAAATCAGAAGAGTTCGTTACACAAAAGAAGTCCCATGAGTAAATTAATTTTGGCTTTTATTGTTATATTATTAAGGATCTTACCGTGGGACTTGTTTGGTGAAAAAAAACTTTAGGTGTTCTGTGGGACTGCTTCGGGCAAAAATAAAAAAAAAGAAGATACTTGCCATCTCCACAACAAACTTGACATTGGCAGAATCCTAGGGGTGCCATTAGAAAATAATTTAATTGAATTTAAGTCTCGTCACTCTTCAGGAAAATATACTTTGTTTTTATTGTAGCTGAAAGAGGTAATCGTGGCAGAGAAGCAATAATAAGTTATTGTTGCAACTGCAATGTAGGGGGTGTTGCTCCCACGTGATGAGTATCATCTGGTACCTGGGCTAGCTCTCCATGAGGGAGTGACGCGACCAGCTAACTTCTTGGACGACGTTATTTTAAGAGTGTAGATGATTGAAAAGACACCGCTATCCACACGTTTTTGTACTACATGTAGATATAAGATCTGTATTTATCTCTAACAGTCAAGCAAACGGGGTCGTAACATAACCTCCAAACTTCTTAAAAAAACAACCTTAACTTATGACCCCCAACTTTATAAAAAAAAAAAAATTAATGCAACAAATTCTAATAAAATGATCTATTAAATGTAAATATTTCATGTTTCTACACGACTTTCTGTAGGTATACGAGACTTCCACTGAAGCCTGCCATTCTCCTTTCATTGACTTCTAAATCAAATAAAAGATTTACTACTATTCAATCCAACATATTTTTTTTTGCAAAAAACTTTTGATCGTCAAAGGGACGTATTTTGCACTCAAGCATTGCTAATAAGTTCTTTATCTCTAAAATCAAACAAAAAATCCTTTAACTACACCGCGAATATGAATAAAAACCTTTCAGGATGGACATTCATGTGTGCGTTAGCGAGAGAAGACACCGCGAAAGCAAGAGATAATTCGCAACAAGAAGTAGTACGGTCGGAAAACGTCGAGTATTATAATGCAATAAAGTGCTAGCTGATTTAATAATGCAGTGATGAGGCCCGCTCGGCGCAGACTTCAGCGATGCAAACGCCCCTTGCCGGCTCCGGATTTTTGTCGCATTATTTATTTGTAAACACTGAGAAAAATTTTGCACATGATAGGCGGAAGAGAGTTTCTTCTGTGTAAAAGTTATCTTCAACCCATTTTGTCTCCACCGAGGGTCACGGGTCTCTTCCCTGAGGAAGGTAAGGCCTTAGTCCACAACGGGGGCCAAGTCCGGATCGATGGAGGCTGGTCTTACTGTCAGAAGCTTTCAAGCCGCCCTAAGGCCTCTGACTTGGCTTAACGACTGCCACCTATCGACAGCAGCCGGCACCAACTAAAGTAAAAAATAGTTTAGCGGTTAATGTAAGTCGGCTGGATATAAATATTGATTGATTGTAAGGCACACAAAAAAGTATCGAAGTCCCACAGGATACATCCCCAGGCACTGCATGAATGGTCCGTAACGGACGTGAAGGCCTATGATGATGATGAAGGCAGTTCGGTCTGGGTTAGTGACATTAATTATTCGCCAATGCACGGTAGACGCGCCAACTGTGAAAGGCAACATCGTAAGGAAACTTGAGTGTCTGACTCGAAAGCCTAAATACTCTCTCTCGGAGAGAAATCCTGTGTCCTACAGAGGGACGTATTTATGCAGGGCGTCCCAAAATTATTGGACATGAAGGGAAAGTACCTTAAATATCGTAGATAGGGTATTTTGCTGAAAGAAGACTTTATGTTATTTAAAAAGTTAGTAATTCTGCATTCAAAGATTTTCGAAAAATTACTTGCCTCGTCTGGGAATCGAACCGACTTAAATGTAAAAAACACCCCTACTTTTATGATGCCAATCGTAGTAATATAGTATTTTAAAAGAAAGGAACAGCGTGAAATTAATCATTTTAATCAAATTAAAAACATACATAAAACTGCCGTAGTCAATTAAGTGGATATTTTTTTGTAAATTAATTAATTAAATGCTCAAAATGTGATCCCTCTTGTCTTACGCAAATTGCCAATCATTCAATGAGTTCACTCACACAACATTCTTGCCCTTTGAGAACTAAGTATACGATTAACGTAATAAAGCCAAGATATAGACCGTCCCACTCCAAACAAATATTTTTCATTAATATTTAAATTCAAAAAGTCGGTGTCAAGATAATAATAAAGTAGGAAAGTTATCGGTGCTTCCATCTCATCTGGGACACTCGATAAGGTTCTAACAAGTAAAGTTTAAGATAAAGAAAAGTATTAAAATTCCCGATGCATTCGACCAAATGAACCAAGTTTTTACAGATCCGAGAATTTGAAAACTATAGAGTAGCTCCTTTGGTTCAATCTTTTTGTACCTATGTCGTCAAAAATAAAAGTAACAAATCCTCCACTTAAATATACCATATTCATGTAGTCATTTATGATAACTGTTTTATTAAAATTTATTTAAAGTATGTATTATTTGTATTCGCTCCAAATTTCCGTTTTTTTTTCTCCCTCGGCAACCTTAAATTGTAACGATTGACTATAAGAAATTGCTGCTAGCGATAAAGTCCCCCATTGTATTATTAATTCTAAATTTTATACAATATCATTTGTTTTCTGCGAATGATGAAAAATATTCTTTTTTAAAACACATCTCAATTGTGATTTAAAATCTCGTGTTTATACAAATAATAATGTGAACCCCTAATAATACCGATGAGTAGGCATAGTCGTTATTAAAGCACTTTTGCGAAATAATTCGGATATTTTATAAATATTCATCAAAAATAGGAACATTGAAATGTTCTAAAAAAATCTTAGCGATGGCTTTTAAATTAAAAACAAAAACATTATGTAAAAAATGTAACGTAATCAAAATAAATTATATATATAGTATTAAACAATAGATTTGTTTAACACAATATGTGATTTATTGTAAGCTATTGTAAATATTTTTCTCGAGCGCGTCCTCTCCACAGCTTCCTCTGTTATTGAGAGCGGGAAGTACGAAGCCGGTCGGGAGAAAACAAGAGCACCTACTGAACTTAGTTCTGATTAGGTTTTTTTTCTGTGTACATTTCCATTTTGACTCGCAGTCTGCAGCATGCCCGCTGAAACGTCTGTTAAGTTTAATAATCAACTCCCCTAAGCGCACCTACATTTTTTACTCTTTGGTGTGGGGGAGTTTATGTTACGGCTTTTGCTAACATTGGAGATAAAGCGCGAATCGTATTGTGACCAAATAATAATTATCTTATACATTTAACGGGACTGATTGCGATGGCTTATTAGGCAAAGTTGATTTAAGATTTACTCGGCATATTTATGTTTGAGTATCGCGAGCCATTATACATACTATTGCAGTGTGACTTATTTTATTTTATAGATTAGTTAGCAATACATGAACGATAGATAGATAAATAACTCTTTTTGTGTGCACACAGGTAAAAATAATAGAAAAATAGAATAGAGTTTTAGTTACAAAATCTTGAACGATATACTATTGAGTTTGTACTACAGACAAATGACACAGATAGTAGACAGCCTTTGTAATGGGTGTTAACTTTAATAACATCACTCCTCAATGGCGGCGTTGTCGCTGCAATTATTGCTACATCCTTAACGCTATTAGGGATGTGGTGGGTGAATCGTAATCCTTGTATCGATGAAGTATTCGCTTAAGGACATATTATATAGTTCCACAAAGTCACTTAGCACGGAAGTCCTAAAATAAAACCAGCATTCTCGCAATGTATCGTCGACAAGCGAATGCTTTCACTCCCCTCTGTAGCAAAGTGAAACAATTAAGATAGTTGAAACTTACCATTCATATATAACCTAACTTGGGCATGTGTTCTAAAGTTGCTCGGTCCGAGATATCGATAAATCTAGCCCAATGTTAGCGCAGCCCTGTCCGCCTTTAAGTTACGTTCACCTAGTGTTAATTTCGCGACGCTTTTCTGACAAATTCGCCGGAGGCGTGGAGTGCGCACGCTCCTCACACGTTTTAATGGCCTCCGAAGAGATTCCACCAGCGCTATGGCCTTATTCTTCTTCCTATATTACTCGTCAAGGTACTGCAGTAAGTTTATGATTCTTTGAGATGCGATGCAAATTAAATGCATCAAATGCTTAAGAACTATTTTTTGCTCACTTCAGATGACGCCTCTGTTTCATGCACGACAATATCTGTCAAACTCCATATTTTTTCCTAAACAATCAATATAATTTTGAGAGTTTAATATACAATGAGGCTATGTTCACTGTTCAGCGGTAATATTTTTCCCCAAAGACCGTAAAAAAAGAAAGAAGTGGATAAATGCTTTGCGAAGAAAACAATTTTCCAGTTATATAATTATGTATTTCTTTTTTATTTGGTTAGCACGCCACATTGAATACATATTAAGTTGTTATTTTAAGCAAAGCTTTTTAACAAAATGTCGGCTTCTGATGGTTCGGACAGTGGCGCCACCAATCACAACTTTTTTGTTTTCAACCCCATTAAGCGATACACGTCGTTGTAAACCCAGGGTTTACGTATGTATTATCAATATTTAAATGAGCGTAGAATGAACTGGAGAACGAGTTGCGTAGAGTCAAGACTTATCCTTATTATTCATACACGTTTCATGTGAATTTCGAAGCCAGCTCATAACTCAGTCGAACCGTCTCTGCCGGAGTCTAAAATAAAATATTTAGTAAAATGCGGTCGCATGTGTTAGATGCTCCAAATAGGATATCTATCGAGATAGTTTACATGCCTTAGGGTTCAAAATATATTGTTCTAAAAACTTCTTCAGAATACTGCCATTTCATACCGTAACTCTGCATTATAAAGTCGATTTTTCCTCACGAGCGTGTAAAGTTAGAACAGTTATTTTTCAAGGCGCCCGCGGTCGCGTGCCCGTATGGCGTAGTAATGGTAGAACTGAATAAGTAAATGCTTCGTATAAATCAAGTTAATTGCGGCAGAGTACCTCCTCATATGAGCCAGCAGCTCACGGGTACTTGCACTTTCCGATAAAGCGGCCGGTGGGCGGCTGTTTCCGCGCCTTCCTGGCTTTTGGCTACTTTTGATCGCTTCATCAAGCTGCTCGAACATTTTATTCAGCAACAACGTGCAGGCTAAATAAAGACATGTTTCTTTATATCCGTATTTCATTATATATTTGCCTGTATGCGTGCGTGCAGCGACGAATGAATGTTGATGAAGCGAAAGAGGTTTCTCAGGATCGTAGCAAGTGACGGAAACAGGGCCCCGTTTCATGGAAATATATCTTTACTTACTATGACGATTCGATATAAGTACATTGCAAAGTTGATCGACCCACAGATTAACAAATGGATGCTGCTACGTAATGTACCTCAAATTGTCATGATACACTACGAAGTGTAGTGTTCAGTTTCCCGGTCTCTGCCTATGCCTTCAGGAATGAGTCAAAGTATGTATGAAATTAAAGTTATCATTTAACAACGATATAGAACATTGGTGTCTACAAATTAACATAACATAACATTTACATACAGGCACATACATTGCTTCTGGATCCACACTAGGATACCCTGTGTCGTGAGAACCAGAAACAGCGACGTCACAAAAACACATCCACTCATGTAAACATCCACGAACTGGGTTCCTTTTTTTGTCCCCAACCGGATTCAGACGTAAAAATATCCCAAATTCTGAATAATTTATGTTCTATATCGCGACAATACCATGTATTTGGACATTTCAATCACGCAACAGTACACAAGCCAATCGATGTTTGTTCGCGCTCGAACAAAATTTGACTGAACTCACGAAAATTGTGCCTTAGAATATTATGGAAATCTATTACACACGGGTCTTAATATAATTTAAAGTTGTCGAACCGTTCTAAAACTTGAAACTTTGAAAACTAATAATGTAACAACGAGCAGACGAGCGAGTGGAGAACAAAAACGGACGCTCCGGGGAGGGATGTGCCGCATTCTTCCGCAAACTGACGTAATGGCCGCGATAGTTTTGGTGGAATATTGGGTTGGGCTAGTAAATCTATCTCGTATAGTTTTAGCTGAACCGGCAAACGTTGTTTCGCCATATATATTTTTTTGTTTCACTAAGCGCTATGAAAAATAGCTGTTCTCAGACCTGCCAAATATACAGATAAAATTTCATCAAAATCGGTCAAGCCTTTTCAGAGGCGTACTAACACGGTGACACGAGAATTTTATATATTAGATTGATTTATATACAGGGCGTTCCAAAAAATAGTATACTTTCGGGTACCCGAATCACCCCCATGTGTGTTCCGCGATTTTTTGTAGTTTTCTAGTAATATTTTTTTATTCGTACTTTTTCTCCCACCTTGACCTAAAATTATAGGCCACAGAGTTATTAAGATACAATATGTTTATTTTTCAAAATAGGTGATTAGTATGCCTTGCAGACACAAACTCAGTTGTGGGTCAATCTGATACAATATCGCCTCGCCATAAAATAAGAATCGAAAGTTAGTTAAGATTAATAATTTATTCAAATGTTTGAGGACTCGAAAACTACAAAAAATCGCGGAACATGCACACACCGATCAAGAAAGCCTAAGTTTATTTAAGAGGTATCTTTTTTTTTTAATGTTGAAATAAGTTACAAATATAGTATAAACACTCATAAGTACCTAAGTTACAACGTTCCCTACATCTTTCTTTCCTTCCTTCCTTCCTTCCTAATGTTCACAATAGTTATTACAATAAACAGAGCGCATCCTGTGCTAGCGTTTCTTGGTGAAGTAACATACAAATTAAGAGCCTACCCGTAAATTGAAACAAGTAAAACACTGAAACAAAAAATAAGTAAATAAAATTACGAGAGAGATGAGTACGAAACAAGAGGTGATAGTAATATATGAACGTACTCGGTGCCTCCCTTCTCTGCGTCGTTGTTTTAAAATTCTGGCATGCTCTGAAGCTTGAAATTATTTCGCGTGTACAAGTATGCCAAAAAGGCAAAGTAAAACAATCGCATTATTTTACCCAATTCGGGCTTTGGGCTCTCCATTTGATAACAATCTTGAAAACCATTGTAGTAATACGGTTTTTGAACCGGTACGGTTTGAGTACCTACCTGCGTAGAGTGGACGGATAATGGTTGATGTGATGTCGACTATCTATCATCATCAACCCATTATGTCCCCACCGAGGAGCACGGGTCTCTTCCCTGAGGAAGGCATAGGCCATACTCAACCACGGGGGCCAACTCTGGATTGGTGGAGGCTTGTAAGACTAGTGGCTGGTCTTACTGTCAGATGTTTTCAAGCCGCCCTAATAAGGCCACTGATTTCGCTTAACGACTGCCATCTTTAGACCGCAGCCGGCACCAACTGCTTAACGTACCTTGGGAAGCACGGAACCGCTCGGAAAAATGCCACTAGCGTTAGTCATAGACGGTCACCCATCCATGCACTGAACGCGCCCAATGCTTAACCTTCGTGATGATGTTTAAGATCACTCAGACAACCCAGGCTACGAACGATTCTCGACTCTCTATAGAGATCAGAAACAATAAGGGGTGCCGCAACCAAAAAATTTTGATAATTATGACGACTACATGCAGATTTAAAAATACAGTATGATATCTAACCTTCAAATACTGTATAGTCGATTGCCTCGTTTGTGTAGCAGTTAACACGCCTGATTTCTAAACCGGAGGTCAATTTCAATGTCTGGTACAGTATCATAGACTATGGGAATTTATAAGTCAAGTCACAGATTTCTTTATTGGCTATCTATGTGATCACACTTCTCATTTTATAACTAAGCAACGGGAAAATGAGTTGGTAATAAACTAATTCGTCTTTTTTTCAAAGCCCACTAAATACTATATAGAAAGCGTCAAGTAAATATTATTCTACCCAAACTCGGACAAGTAAATTGTGTTGCGTGGAAGTCATAGTACTATTATTTTAATGTACACGACAGTGTACCACTGCTGGTCAAAGATTAGATTAGATTAATACACTTTATTAAGATGGACAGACGATCTCATCCAAGCGGCAGGAAGACACTGGATGCAAGCCGCTTCCAACCGGTCTTTTTGGAAATCCATGGAGCAGGCCTATGTCCAGCAGTGACTTCTTGTGGCTGAATGATGATGATGATGATAAATACTCTTTATTGGACATCCTACATTATAGATAGATAGATAGAAGTTTCTTATACTCTCTTAAGTTTTTCCCCTGTATTCTCTATATAAGACAATATTAAGAAAGGTCGTGAGTCGTCCCGAAACCACTATTGCGCGGGTCCGAGTCGCACTTGGCTGGTTTTTCCATAGACATAAGAGTATCAACTAAAGAATATTAACAATAACTTCTCCCTGGATACCCTGTGCATGGTAATCAGGCAAGGACATCACAGACATGGCCAGGTTGCGGCCATTTCTACAAATGTACTGCGGTTTCCATTCAAAGTCTCGGCTCCAGCACATAGTTAAATAGTTATAACGTAAGGGATCCGTAGCATTTATTCGTAACCATTACGGAACCCTAAACTGCGAGTCCCAGGAGGTACCTTATGTTAAAAACACATTCGTTAGTCCGTTCGTCCTAAATAAACCATCGGTTTTCAGTTTGCACCGTTTTCACGTCGCTCTGTTGCGAGTTTTCGTGTTATTTATTACAGCTGCTTGACAAGTATGATCTATCGGACCAATTCATTTATAAGCGCTGTATTGGCAACAGTTCACATTTCCCTCCTCTCTCGTGGATATTCGTTTTGTCAAATGTGCGAATCAATGGTCAATTTAAAACGTCACCAAATGGGACAGAATCCAATTACGCGACTCTAACGAGTAATTCTGCTGCGTTTAAATTAAAACTCGCTAGATAATTAGTGGAAAATCAAACATACACGCGGACATTAACCATCGCAAAATGGCAAACAATCGTTTAATTACTTACTGGCGTGGAAACCGCGAAATTAAGCGAGTAAAGTCCCTCGGCGAGCAGCCAGTATGCACTTTAGGGTTAAATTGCTGTAACACGTTCACTGTTAAATTGACAATGAATATCGAATAACAATTTACAAAAGCATGCTGAAATCAGCTACTAATTTTAATTACCGTGAACGTTAATGAAACCATTGTACTCGTCTTGTCAACAGTCCTAACTTAAGTATATTTTTACTTTGGACCGTTTTGATGAATCGCTTTTGAAATTTAAGCTTATCATATGCAGAAAAATGAATCATTAGTCCAAAATAGACAGTCGAGGATTTATTTAGGTTTTTAGGAGTACGTAAAAAAATACTTTCTACCATGAAAATATCATTTGTAACAATAAAATTTTTTAAAAGTTAATCTGATTTAGGAATAAAACTCCGTTTACAAGATTTATACTTATTCAGAACCAGTTTATTTTGTTTAATTTTCGAGTGGTAATAGCGGAGCGGCAGAATGCCGCCTTCTTATTCCAAAAGTCTTGGGATCAAATCGGATAATGTATCATCGACTTTGTTTTCTAAGTAGCTACATTTGCAAAGTTATAGTCTCAATACCACTCGCTAAGAGCCCTAACCACTCGAGGGAAAGGATTGTGAGGATCCTGATTGTCTGAGGTGTACGCGTACCTCAGCGCTTGAAATTTCTATTGCTCTCTATGAAAGAAGGCCTGTGTCCTACATTGGGACTTATTGAATATAATTTAAATATATTTCTTTTGTTGGTATTTAAATATTGAATAGTGTCTCAGGGTTTGTTATCGAACTCCTCCGATTTTCTATGATTTTTTTGTGTATATTTGGTAGGTCCGAGGATAGTTTGTAGACTAATTTGGAAAAAGAAGTTTGCCGTGTCAGCTATTTAATATGTACTCAAGTACTCAGCTATTTAATACTCAAATTTTTGGTGTCTTTTTCCATCCCGCTTGAAATGATGGCAGTAAAAAAATTGAAACGTACGTACACTTTTTTTAATGTAACATACACCATATTGATTTTGGTTGTTTGAAATTTAGCCTTTGGTACCGAAACTATAATTCAAAATTGAATAATTTCTTGCTCATTAAAATCGGGAGAGTAAATTTGGTTATGTGGTAGTAATACATAATTAGAAGCAAAGTATGTGCCTTTATGTAAATATTTATTGTATTTACAAGCATACTATATTACTTGTAATCCTTACTTAAAATTATAAACACTATTGTATGTATGTATGTATGGATGAATGTCTGTTACTTTTTTAAGCAAAAACTACGGAATGGATTTTAATGAAACTACAATAATATATTCTAAGAATAGAAGAATAAGAAAACTATATTGACATAAATACACACATACAAATTAAGACTTTCTTATTATAATAATAAGATAAGATAAGAATTAAATTAGTAACAAAAAAATACTTGTAGATTTTAATTTCAAATTATAGTTAATGAATAATTAATTTGGTCAGTTCGTACATACACACATGCACACATACGTTTTGACTTTTGATCCTAACAATTACAAGAACCGATTTATTGATGGATTGACAGCAAGGAGGACTAACAGGAATAAAACATTTAATAAGAGATTTTGAAGAACATCTTCAATATTTGGAACAGATCGAATCCGAAAAGTAATTCCTCAGAGAACTATAGTAATCGACCACATCTCAACGCTAATGCAAGAAGTGGCAGTGGGCTGGTCATATCAGCCGATAACCGTTGGGTGTCTACCCCAACCAGTCTTGGTTCTAGAGTGGAGGTTGCGAATCGGCAAACGTAGCGTAGGACGCCCTGCGACCGGGTGAAGCGACATTTGCTAAGCGGCGGGCAGTAACTGGAAAGGAAGAATCAAAGATCGGGCTCAGTGGCGTGTCTTGGGAGAACCCATTTTTAACAGTGGACTGACACTGGCTGATTATGATGATGATGATGATGTAGTCTTCTCAGAACGCGTAAACGCTTGAACGTGTTTTGTTTTAGTCTGTGTTAAACATTTCAAAACATTTTGAAAAAGTATTATTTTTACATAGATTAAAGTTATCTTATCTTATCTTAATAGTTAACATAGAGATAAAATATATTGTATAATGTTGTAATATTACCAATTGTACTATATCTTTGCAAATGTTTTGTATTTCATTTTTCCTGGTACACTATAGAATATTCTTATCTTATCTTTTATTTTGCCTTGCAACCAGACAAAATATATTTTTTTTATTTAGTCTTGTTAAAAGGAATGCAATAAATACGAACCATTGATCTGTACTTAAATCAAGTCATGTTATCACGGAAAGTGAAGATCTTTTGTCAACATTTTTGTACTAAAACTACACCTTATCAACATTATTAGTCAGATACGATCAACCGACATTGCTCCGTCTCTACTCATCATGATTAAGCTCTGCGAATCGAAGCGAAACCTGGTCGGACTCTTCCGACAAAAATCACGTTTGTGTATCCGAATATGTAAAAAAAAAAAACATAACATAACATTTACATACAGGCACATACATTGCTTCTGGCCCCACACTAGGATACCCTGTATCGTGGGAACCAGAAACAGCGACGTCACAAACATGTAAACATCCAAGACCTGGGTTTTTTTTTGTCCCCAGCCGGGATTCGAACCGAAACATATATTTTAGAATGATAAATTCCACAGAACACAAACATCTTTCTCACACTTAGATACTCTATGCTGTGGTAAACAGAAAAACCCCTTGACAGAGGTCATTTGTGCAAGTATACGGGCGCCCAGTGGAAATTGAACCCACTACCTCCAGCACCTTTTTGTTATTTTGTTTTTAATTTTTTCTTCAAAATGATTCAGGACTAGATGAAGTATTTAAGGGGATTCAGTTGAGCTAACTAGTGCAACCAATGGAAAAAAAACCAACTGTCGAATCATATAATTATTTATTAATCGAATTTCAAAATATATCTCTACAATATCTGACTAATGCCATGGTTTTGTGATCCTTGGTTTAAAATCTAGGCTAAAAAATACATCTTTAAGATACTGTCCAGACACTTTTTACAAACACTTTTTTCCATCGGTTGCGCTAGCGCTATTTATTGGAGCCCCTTAACAGACTTGCAATGAGCGATTTATTAACCAGGCCACAAAGTTCACGCGAACGCGCAAAGAGTTCGTGTATCAATAAACACCAAACAGGCGGGAACAAAAAGCAAAACTTCGCACACAAACCGCTTGCATCATAAAACCCCGGTACACAACGGCGAGGTATCGGGATCGAATCGTATCCGATCCGAGTCCCGCTAGACCAGACTTAATCATAAGAACGAGCCGCGAAAATCGCTCCGACCGAAACGAGGCCCCAGGGAGGAAGACAGCCAGTTCACGCCACCGCGCCACGGCACTGTCGGGCGCAGAGTTGCTTAACACCTTTACAGCCTGATCGCTAGAGCTGTTGACGTTTCAATAAGTTTTACTCTTCACTTCAAGTTGTGTTGTGACGATGCCGTGACCATGACCTATTTCAATAAAAGATTTCCATCAGTTTTGTTGTTATTTCATCTTTGTTTTCGTCTAAGCATTTCTCCATTTAACGGGCTACACTGGTTTATTATCTAATTTTTTTGTGTGTTTTTGTTAAAGTAAGTTGCTTTGCCTATCTGTTTTTTTTTAGTTTTACATGAGTTTTAGTTTTCATCTACCTTTCTGAAGATTTTTATGAACGAAATATAGCATGGTTCATTAGTGCCACTGCTATCAGCTGTACGTCCGGGATACTTAGAAAAACTGATTTTATGTACTACTGTCTATTTTTATGTAGAATTTATTTTAGATTTATACTATTAACTATTCTGTAATACGGGGATATAACGGGGTCACTGAAAATCTTAACCATGTAAAAACGCTAATCTCCTTGCCTTTTTTTATTGAATAAACTAAAACAAACAATGCTTACTATATTTATCTCATGCTAAGATACATGAGTGACGGATGACAAATTGATGGTATTATAATTTAAGCTGTATTTTATAGTGTGTCTAAAGCATTTTGTTATGCAAACAAAAATCTTTTTAGTTGGCCAGCGTCGTGGTCGCTACTGGCCACGACATGATGCTGAGCGGAGACTAATTTGATGCCAAATCTAACCGGGCATTTCTCCACGGGGTCCGAATTTGACAGCCCGGCGCATAACATGTCCAGATTATCAAAATATACCCCTGTAAAAAATACTAAAATGTCCTCTAGGTTCTCGCCTACCTGGATAACATGCAAACTTTGCTGAAAACCCACAGAAAAAAAATCTGAAAAGGCTGAAAACGACCTTCGGTGGCTTGTACCCAACCCAAAACTTGACAATTTATAATTATTTCTATAAAACTCAGACTGTTTTCCCGAAATCTATTTATGTTCACATATTGTCAGATAGTTAAAGTACCTCTCATTTAAATATCTTTAGAATCTAATCAATAGTCCGCCTACAATAGCAAGATGTTTGAGTGTCCCTTGCTTCTGTCTGAATTCGGCGGCACTTATGAACCAAGCATTTCCTCGGTCGTAGATTACTCTAGGAATTCACGGTGTGGACGAGCCATTAAGTCAGTCACCCCGCAGCGCCCGAGGTCAACGGACGGGTGATTGAATGAAAGTCTTGGGAAATATCAGGGTAAATAATTCATTCTTCAGTTTTGGTCCAGGGCACACTTTGACTTCGGTGGAGGTGTTATTAGGAAGAATACTTATTGACTGTAAAATCTAGTGCCTACTGCATAATTTATCTCAGTGACTACTTTCTAGCGCCTTGAGCTGGGGTTGATACGTGGTGTTGTATAACAGTGAACTTGAAAAAACTATCTTTTCTGATTTCGGTGTGCTTGATTTCGGAGGCTTTTTGAGCACCGAAGTCACAAAAACTTCCACCTAAGTCAAATTTGCCTGATTTCAGTGTATTTCGTTCGACTTTAGAGAACCGAGGTCAGATTCCTTACATGTAAGTTTCAAGTAGGATATGCGCATTTGTTTTTTTGGAAAAGTAATCGCTAACTGTGAAAGAAAACATCGTGTGGAAACCTACGAATAGTTTTACACGTGTAGATATTTTCTTTACTGTTAATAATAACGAGAAAAATATGTTGTTTCTGACATAATTGATTTCAGTCAGGTTAAAAACTGCTGCAGCAGCAACTACAAAAATATGTTGCTTCTGTCATAATTGATTTCAGTCAGATTAAAACTGCTGCAGCAGCAACTACGTGCCTACATTAACTTGAAAATGTGAAACATGTGTACCTATTCGTGTGTATATTTTTTCATGTGCATGTGTGTGTTTATTATGTCTGTGTTTGTGAATTATGTGAATGTGTCAACAATGGCAAGTTTAAAGTACCTACAAGAAAGAAAGTGCGTGTACATGTACATTTCTTTAACATAGTTTTCTTATAGTTTGTGGTCAGTTGGTGTGTACGTTTATGTAGGTATGTACAGTAGGCTCTACATCAACCTACTCTACCTACCATTCTATTCTCTTTGACAAGAGGTTGTGTAACAGACCAGGTTCCGTACATGTGCTCACGATCGATAATATAATCTGAATTGTTTTTTTGTCGAGAGGTTTTCGAATGGAAGTTAGGAGGAACCGAGACATAGCTTAGTTTATTTACTTTTCCTAAATAAAATACAGCTAGATATATTTTGTTTCTGATTTCGGTGTAGTCTGATTTCGGTGATTTCAATATTTCGTTATATGACCGACAATCTGGGTACCCAAAATATATCACGTTTTACAGTTTTTAGCCCTTTATCCAAAACAATCGATAAAATTCCCGAAAGACGAAAAAAAAACTAACACCGAAGTCTGTCATTTTTGCCTCTTCTGGAGAAATGCCCCAACTATGTTTCAATTGTACATTGAGTATCAAATAAATAAAATCTACTTACTAACTTACTTACTTTTTTTTTCTCAATTTAGCCTCTCAACAAACTTGCGAGTATTACAACAGGATTACTATTTCAGGAGCGAGTTTCAATGGAAATAAATAAAACGTTGCCTTCGAAAGAATATATTTTATTCAAAATTGCAGGTACGCGGAGTAAAATTTTGAGCAAACTGTTTCATAGCGCTTGGTATTGGGTATTTAAAATCTATTACAATGTAAATTGAGTCAGCCAATTTCGAGCCTAACACTCAGCCACGCGGTAATTTAATGATCAAACAATAGATAACCGCTATCCGCGTTAGGTTTCAATAGCACGAGGATAGTGGTAATTTATTAGTAATACAATTCGTCGTTTAAACATGATCAGTTAGTTGCTAACTGTCAAACCAAGTGTGTAATTAATTGATGTCAGTAATCATTAGTATCTAGTTACGCGCGACACCTAGACAAATAGCTGTACACTTAATAATCACTCCAACCATCCGAAAGATCCAAAGTCAATGGAAAGAAAAAGGCAATCTTGGACTGTAATATACAGTCTTTACAGTCCATTTCAGCCTGGGTATAAACTTCAACTTTGATACTGTAAATACGCACAGAGAGGGTGTAAGGATATTAAAGTTGGCTTATGGCACTGTATTAATTTTGAACCGTAGTAATTTTGGCGGTGACAGAACTAAGACACCAACACATAACTCAACCGGCAACGCAAATGAACTTAACGTTTAATATATCGTGATAATTTAGTGAATTCCTTCTAAGTCCGTGTTCCCCTGTAGCGGTTGCTACGGCGTAGCCGCGGTTCTACGCCGTAATATATCCGTCGCTGAAGTAACTTTTAAAGGTAGGTTGACATCTGCTGTAAAATTCAGACACATAGAAAATGGTGTTATAAATTCTTTTTAATACTCGTCGAAAGAAATTGTATTGTATAGTGTTAATATGCACTGGATTATATAAATTTATTAAATGACAAAATTACAAATGGGGTTTTCATTTTACGCGCAGGTAAACTCACGTCGCACACGAAGTACACAAAATAAGCGGCAGCACGTGAAATTGGTTACAGCAGAGGCGGGGGCCGGAGAAATTGCAAGGAGTCGGCCGACTCGGTTCGCGAACTACATTACACTTTAACATAAAAACATCATGTTGAACGACAACGGGGGCTTCAACTTTCCCAGCGAAGACATAAGCGAAATTGAATTACACATATTGAAAAAGAAATGTGTAGCTTCTTGGTAGGCGTGGTTTTGCGTGAAGACTCCTCCTACAGGGTGCCTCGCGCATGGAGCCGAGCTACTTGGCAGCTGCGGATCGCGCGTCTCGCGTCAGTGCGACCCAGCCGGCGGACACCGCCGCGCCGCTCGCCAAGCCAACTTCGCAGCGTTCGCGACGCTCGCCCGTCGCGCGCTCTCACCAAAACTTGTGTTTAACTTCCGCCGAACTCAATAAAAGTTTCCCGGACGAGCGGCGAGTGGCATGAACGAAACTAATGAGCGCAGGCAAATATTTTGTTAATTGAACAAACGAGGTTCTCAGTGAAAAGCTTGTTAAAGTGTACCGTAGAGAGGATGTAAACAAACGATTATCGCTCGCGGACGAGCTGCCGGTAAATGGAAACAACTAACTGTACAACAAACCGCAGCTATTTTCTTTTGTTTTGCCTTTGCTATTTTTCTACCCCACTCTCTCTCTCATTCTAAGCCAGTTCACGAGTTAAATGCAGTTTTGTTTGTGTTCAGCGTTTTGTGAGATTGTGAGTCATATTTATGTAAGTTTAGTAATCTCGGTAATTGAAACTCTCATGTTATACACTATAAAAATGGACATATGTATACATATGACATACATATTTATACATAATTTATTTGTAAACGTCATTTTTTTAAATGAGATTATAAATAAATAAATAAACTCACGCCCGTTATCCCCGAGATTGTCCACGGATTATTGTTAAAAAAAAACCAAATCAATATCAGAAACAAAATTAGGATAATATTACCCTAGCTAGCATAACTAATGCTATCTTAAATAGCTAACTTTGTAATGGTATGGATATGAAAGTGTTTAGTAGATGACTTTAGGCTAACTTAGGAGAATATAGGGTATATTTCTATGTTGGTTATATTCTTGTCTAATTAACATAGGACAGGGAGCCACTAGAAGTGACCTACACTAGATATTGAAGAAGTGCTACGAAAATAACTGGCGTGATTTTTTTTAAGTTACTCAATATTACTTTACAGATAGGTAGTTTATTTTCTTTCAAATGACCAATTTAATACTAGCAGCAATAAACATAACGTAATGTACGGGTAATTTATACTTCATTGTACGCAAGAAAGAAATATTTACAAAAAATATAAGCGTAATATAGGCGAGTATAAAGGCGAATTTATTTATATACAAATTTCTTTCAGTCAACCAGAGAGGTAATCGTTTAGAAGAGCGTAATTTTATAGGTGTGGACTGTGGGTACTAACATTATATTTGACAAGCTCTAAACGCGGCGGGAAGCTATTTTGTACCTGAAATCTATTCACAATAATAACTAATTTCATATATTAATTTTTTGTAAGTAACCCATTTCACCCGCAATAGTTTGTATCCTCTTTCCCTTACAATATACACATTCAAATCATACAATAAACTAGCAAACTATTTGATTCCAAAGTAGGGCTGCTAAAAGTTTATCCAAACGATCAAAATCTACATTCAAGCTCTGATACGAGAGCCGAGTGTTTCCATATCATACCTTTACATAGTAATATCTCTGCCGAAGCAGATTTGTTACAAATATCAGCCAATATTTAAGCAACTAAGTGGAAACAGTGTTGCGGTTTGCTAACTTTGCAGAGTCTCGCACACGAAAATGATTAATACAAAACCCTTTAACTCTTAGTTTGAAAAATGTTGTATTACAATATGTATAACTAAAGGACGACCACTGTGGTGCAGCGGTTAACGCACCTGCTTAACATGCGAGAGGTCCCGGGTTTGAATCTCAATTGGGGACAAAAAACCGCAGGTCTTGGATGTTTACATGTTTGTGATCCTAGTGTGGGGCCAGAAGTAATGTATGTGCTTGTTTGTAAATTTTTATGTTTTAAGTATAATACATTAGTATAATATTCTTAATATGTAGAGCAACAATTTCGATATTACTTAATGCAAAAACTAAAGCAATTTTAAATGTTAAATAAGAAAATTCTTCATTGTTAACCAAGAAAGACAGTATTGAAAAATAGTACAATATTTTGTGTAGCCTACATACATCTTACAATAATATTATTATAATAAATTTATTTTAATGTGGTTGACTAAGTGGATCCTTTTGATATTTAATATTTCACGTGAACTCCAAAAGAAACGGTGCCCTGCAGAAATTTAAACATAAAGTCAATGTAATTCGTCGAAGTTCTTCATTAACTTAAAAGCTTCTCGGAAGATTAACAAGTAGAGCTGCGTCAGTTGTACAAAATTTGAACCAACATAATTAAATATTCTATTCATTCCCTTAGAATCTCAGTTTGGATTGAGCCGAGTTAAAATCTTAAAGGTACACATTTATATCTTGCATTTTAACTGCATCAAAGGCAAAGGGTCTAAATAAATTATTTTTATCTTTACGGCGCATCTAAAATTGTGTTGAAAAAATCCTAGTCTAAATTAAGCCCCACAGTAAATGTGGCCTATATTTAGGACCTGTTTTACAATCTGCAGATAAAGTTCCGGATAAGCTATCCGCAACCAGGGCTGCCGTTTGTTCTATATTTGATCCATCTAGTCCATAAACGAACACACACAATATAGGAAAATTTATTTAAATTTAGAACAAACGGCAGCCCTGGTTGCGGATAGCTTATCTGGAACTTTACTTGAAGATTGTGAAACATTAAAGTAAAGTAAATTACTCATTTCCACTTACTATTTACATACTTACTTATCAGGTCAGCCTAGAGTCTCCAGTACCAAGCCTGCCAATGGGCACTATTGCCGGGAAGCTTTATGTGTTAATAATAGGATTTATGAGCAAAACGCATTGCGATAGTGACGTGGGCAATGACAAATCGTCCCCAAACGTACGGGCAGGCGCGCGCCTAGGCGTGAAGGCGTGATAAGCTGTAATACCGATAATAGCTACCGGAACATATATCTAATGCTAGCTCTACATTATGCGTTTCCTTTTCCGTTCGCTTTGTGCCTGCGTGCCCGCTGCAAATAGATTATCACAGCCTGGACAGGCCCGGAGTTAGGTTCAGTAATGAGCCAAGGAAAGAGGCTTAACGCTTAACTTCCCAGCCAGTTTAATTAGTAGTTATTAAATGCTCCTCCTTAGTGCACTATGCCGTTATTTCTGCCCTGAAGGAAACGTCCTAATGTTTTGGTTATTTTATTTTTAAACAAAAGCAATCTTCATTATAAATTGTTCCGATTACCTACCAAATTTTATCTAGAAATATTTTTTTGTCGATGATGAAACAAAATAAAACCGTTTTATCTAATAATAACTAAAACTGTATCCCTTGACACGGCCCCGTCCGAGAACGTAGATAAGATTTCATTGCAAAGCTGTTCATAGTTTTCTGAATTTACGGCGCACAGCACGGTGACTTATGTCCCAGGCGACAGTTTGGTCGTATTAATATACGAATTAATAAACACAAATTTGAAACTGGCATTTATAGAACATAAATCGAGGCTTTTCCAGAAATTGTAGCAAAAATGTAGTATTTTTTATCAATGTAAAAAAAATACTAACTCGATTTTTGCAATGTAGGCAAATTGATATTCATCATTCATTCATTCGATCAATCAAAATATTTTGATAACAACGGTTTTGGAGCGTGAACTTGTTTGCAACAGCAGAAATAATAAACCTTGTGTGTAATCAGTGTGCGTCCAGTGCGGTAAGCCTCAGACTCTGTCATGCATTAATGGGATTAGTAAGTTGTTTCATTGAATATTTCCGATTCAAGAAAACCTTTGTATTAAGTTGTTAATGTCCCAAGAATCGCTCATAGCCCGGGCTGCCTGAGTGATCCTAAACGATCACTAAGCTTAAGCAACATAGGGCGCGTTCAGTCCATGGATGGGTCACCGTCTATGACTAACGCTAGTGGCATTTTTCTGAGCGGTTCCGTGCTTCGCAAGGCACGTTAAGCAATTGATGCAGGCTACCGTCGATAGATGGCAGTCGTTAAGCCAAGTCAGAGGCCTTAGGGCGGCATGAAAACTTCTGAGAGTAAGACCTGCCACTAGTCTTACAAAGCTCCACCAATTCGGACTTGGCCCCCGTGGTGGAGTAAGGCCTATACCTTCCCCAGGGAAGAGACCCGTGCTCCTCGGTGGGGACATAATGGGTTGATGATGATGATGATCCCAAGCTAAATATACGAAATTGAAGAGCAATTTTAGTGCAATTTTATTTTATTTTACTGTTACTGAAAACAGTTATGAAGTGAAGTTATTTCGGAAGGCGTGATACGAATTTTTTTAATTAAATGAAGTTGTGTTAAAATCGCAATTTTTCATTCGAGCCAATTAAAAAAAGTAATAAAACAGGACACTCAAGGCCACTCGGAGTCAGGGCACAACGCGTGGGTGATTCGTCAGAGGCATCCTGTAATTAATGCGAACACTGACAGGCTCGGTGGGCTAATGAATGGCGAGCGTAGCGTGTCACAAAAACTGGCCCGTCATATAACGAGAGTCCCCTCGCTCGCCCATTGCAGCGCGAAACTCTGGATGTCAAAATGATAGGCATATTGCCCTGTTATTGATTTTATCGAAGCGCAGTGCCCGCGGCTGCGAGTGAAATTTTATATGAGATTTTTAAGAGCTTGATCCAAAATGGCCAGCTTAATCCCTCGGCAGTAATTTATGTGGTCTTTTTCTTGGCCTAGAAATTTTGTACACTATTAGCGTATAGAAAATTTACAGCGGCACTTATAAATCAGTGTATAAGTATTCCGCCTTATAATTTATAGCAGTTCTACCCCGTTCTTGGGGTAATGAATGCTCCCGCAGATATCAGCGTTTGCCGTCTTTAAATTACTCACGCGTTCAGGAAGCGTGGACTACCCGTGACTACAAATCCACTTAAGTGTATTCACCCAGCTATTAAGATAAGGAAGTCACTAAAAATTTCCTTAACGATTGTTAAGGGTGTAATTGTTTTTTTATTGGTAGCCAATTTTAACGGTCGGAACCAGATAATCACAGCGATATAACTCTTCTTCCATTCGAAATTATTTGTCTAATAATTACCTCAATGTTTCTACCATACGGCACAATATTTATTTCCAGTGCGTTGATGCACTTTTTTGACGCAGTTTTGAAAACAGTATTATCCCGGTCTGCGTCCGTGACTATTTAATTTCCGCAGAATCATTAGTCGAGTTCGTTTTGGGCTAGCTTTGTGGAAGTAATATGAGGGCACAGCGCCGTGCGCCTGATATTGCCAAGCTACGGCGACCGTGTGCGCACAGACTTCTGTAGAAACAGTCAAAAGGTCGACTTCAATTAGTTGAGCATACAAAAACTACTAAGACCTAGAAGAATAAGACATACCTACATTTATTTATCGTCACATTTACATATATGTGACGATAAATAAATTTAATTGTAATAACGTGTTATTGAATAATAAATTTAACAACACGTTAAACAGGAAGCAAAAATTTAAAAAAATAACAAGCACGACAGAACACTAAGCAAGGGACGGCCTTTTTTAATTATCGTTTGTTTTCGGAAAAAATTAAATTAAAATTGCAACTTATTTCCTGATCCTGCTTTATAATAATTTTTAATACGTTTATTGCACATAAGTATAAAATACAATGGAAATATGGTGAATTTAATACTGTAAGCCATTTCTACCAGTCAACCAGGCTGTATTTAGAATAATTTTGTCTGCAACTGGCCTATCTACTGTAGTAACTAATGCAGAAGTGTGTAGTCTGTATCTTAAGAAGGAATAGATTTTACTAATCAAAACTTTTGTTTTTTTCTAAAAACGTTTATTTTGCATATACTTAGGCCAAATGACATATTTTGTGTTATTGTGACTAAGGAACTTTTATTCCCGTGCCCCTCGGTGGGGACATAATGGGTTAATGAGGATGATGAATAGATAAAGTTCGATTTTCAAGTACTAATAATCTTCTTAACCAAACAAATTGACCCTCAATAGTGTTCTCGCCTACTATTTGAAATTATGAGGTTTTTTTTTTTCGTTTATGCAATATACCTAAAATGACACGCCCAAAAATCTGGATTTAGACTTCAGTGAGATTTTTGCCCCCCCATAACCTATAAATGCTTCTAAGCATGTTATTAAAATATCATTTCAACCCAACTGACGATAATTCTTCAAAGTAAGTTCTTATCATAATATAACATAACTTAAACATACAGGCACATAAATTGCTTCTTCCCCCACACTGGGATACCCTATTATAGTTGTATAGTTTTCCTATATTTTTTCCCCCTGGAAACATTTGTACATAGGTAATATTGTTGTTTTGTATGTAATACACAATGATTCTGACTTCCTATTAAAGTAGTCCATACGAATTTGCATCTTCATTCTTTTGAAATCGTAATGGGGAAATATACTGATTCTGATTCCTATATTTGTATTGTACCTACGTTCACAAGGTTTCAAGAAAAAAAAAGTACAAAATATTTGCCCGTATAATCTTTCGCACCCTTTTGCAACTCTTTTGGTAATCAACTCCTTCATTTATTTGGTTTATTAATGAATATGACATAGATTATTTAATTTTTATTTATACCACAAGATGAAAGTTAAAAAAACTACTAAATTATTTTTGTAAATATTTAAATTTCTCCTGTTTGAACGTCACGTCTTCGGGACACAAACTTGTAACATTTTGCAACCTATTTTACATTTTTCCTTATATCTGTGCATTATTTTGTGAAAATCACATTAAACAAAATGTATTTATATTTCATCATAAGAGCTTTCATACCCCTCATTTTAAATTCTTTAGGGATACAAATTTGAGTCAACCACAACAAGAATGTTATAAACTACAACCTTTGTCAAATTCTTCAAGGAAATTTGAATGATAAAATTTTGAGACGGATGTTAAATGTAATATTTAAAATTTTGTATCATATCGATTCTTATCCAACTCGTCCAAAACGGCTCTGGGAATAGGGGGTAGGCTAATTAATATGGCGAAATAACTTCTGCCGGATCTCCTATTTATTATATTAAAGTCGAAAAAAAAAAGCTGTTGCAAAAACTACGAGTATAATTGTGGTTTCTCAAGAATAACACATTAAAGAAAAAAACGTGGTACCGGTACAGCTTTTTAGGGTTCCGTACCCAAAGGGTAAGGGACCTCATTACAAAGACTCCACTGTCCGTCTGTCTGTCATCAGGCTGTATCTCATGAACAGTGATAGCTAGACAGTAAAAAATTCTGAAATGATGCATTTCTGTTACTAATCTAACCACAAATTTCAATAGTTAGTCATTTAAGTGGGGCTCCCATACAACAAACGTAATTTTTCTACTCGTTTTTGCTCAACATTGATAACGGCAACAGGTAGACGCTTGAAATATTCACAGAATATTTAGTTCAGTATTTAGTTTAAAATAAATAATTAAATTAAAGCAAAATTTAAGAAGGGCCACCATAAAAAAAACGTGATTTTTGTTGCTCGATATTGATATCAGCAATAGGTAGACGCTTAAATATTGTCACAGTATTTTGAGTTATATTATTCACTTTAAAGATAAATAATTAAATGAAAATAAAATTAATATATAAGGAGTGCTCCCATACACCACGTGATTTTTTCTCAATTTTATAATGGTACGGAACCTTTCAATGCACGAGTCCTACTGGTACTTGGCCGATTTTTTTCGAATATGTTCAGACATAAAAAATACAATAATATATTTTTCTGATTTTGACTTTTGTGGCTTCTTCTACATTTTTTATAGGATAAACGCAATCTCTACGCAATCAAATTGTGAGGCATGATCCCCATTTAATTATCACCAATCTACCAAGAAGTCTAAGAGCTAAACCTCTAAGGACTTACATTCTTTACTATTGACCAATCACAATTATCAGAATTAAACTGCGCTTAAACAAGCCAATCGGCAGTCGCCTTCGAATATCCTAAAACAAATACTTATATTAGTATCCTAGGACAATAGAATTCTGTAGTTCTCTGTTGGTAGTTATCCATTTCTTTGCTAATAAGGCTTGTCCTAAAGTACTATAATCTGCAATATATTCCCATGTTAACGCAATTGCTCAACATTTAATTTTCTTAGCTTTGGAACCTTCTGGATCGTGAAGTTTTGTCTCATAGCGGGATGGTGCAGGTCTTTAACGTTATAATTTGAGCGAATCGCGACCTCACATACGTCCCTGTTATCGTTGGTTCATCCTCAACCCGCATGGTTGCCTGGTTGCTTGGCTATTTTCTAGTTTGCATTTTTGACAACAGCCAAATACTTTTTCTACCAACCCTGATATCAGAGCGAAATCTGGTCGGACTCTTCCGATAAAAAGTCAAGTAAATGTATCCGGAATAAAGGTTGTAATGTCTAGTACTTACGAAAGTTTTAGTGCAAAATCCCTGGTATTAGATACAACAGTATTAGGCCTGGTTTACATTTGCTTTACTTTCATGATTTTTTAGAATGCTTTCCATAAAGCTAGATTAAAATAGAGACGCCAATTCCTTTTATAAGTAAGCACATAAGCAAATAATAAATCAGTAATTATTGGTTGTGTCCTATGTATTTAGGATTTTTTTAAAGTACTTTTATGATTTAAGATGCGTAATAAAAGCTATGAATCGGCATTCGTATTTGCGGTCTCTATTTTATTAAAACTGTATGGAAATCATGCCAAAAAACATGAAAATAAAGCAAATGTAAATCAGGCCAAAACGTGAACGTTCACACTCCAAAATTAAAGATTTAAGATTGAATACGTTAATGGCACTGAAAAACAAACATTCTTGTTGAATCATCATTAATCAAAAGAAGCAGAATACCCTAAATCATTTTTCAGCCAAGGAAAACACTCGCATTTCAGCAAGTACCTATTACAAATATGTTTCATCTCCTTTTGATATTTTTCTTTGCCACATTATTATATTGAAAGGTCAACAACTCACAAAACACTGAACAGACAAAATCCGCGATAACAAAGAATAACGTGCCACAAAAAATCCCATTAGGCTAATACGAAATATAATCCCGTTTCTAGCCATAACATGATGAGGGCGATATACATTATTTTGAAGCATGTCAGAACTCGCGTAGAGTACAGCATTTTGTTTGTATGACTGCCGCGACTGGCCCTGGCCGCGAGCGTATCTTTGATATCGAATTCTTTCAGAGCAAACCGCACGTAGAGTCACCCCTACATTCACTCATATTTCAGATAGCGTTCGAATGTTTCTCCTTTGCTTCGCCGCCGGAATAAAAACACGAATATATTACTGTTCTGGAATCTTTGTTCAAAGCTCACATTCACTGTGTTTTTTATATTTATTTTATTGTCGAGAGGATAGGGGTTGCTTGTAACGTAAAAACTCAGCTCGACACATTTTTTTTTTCACTATTTGCATCTTCTTTTTTGGAGTCTGCTTAATATACACTTGCCACTTATTTACAAATTATGCACATTTGCTATTTCAGGTTCAACAGAGATATCAGGAAGTGGCATTGTACGGAACTGACATTGATACGTAAAATATGAGAGACTGTAGAAGGTGCAGAGGGGACGCGTCGTTGGGGCGGTTAACAGTTCACCCACACGGCAGTAGATGGCAGCACGGAGCGGTGACGCGCTGAGGTGTCATGGCAGCGGCTGCGCAGCTGCGCGGCGGAGGCCCACTCGCGCGGTTACTGGTTCTGGCTATCCTTCACGTAAATTTTGTTGGTAAGTGTATATTATAAATCATTGTAGCACTAGTCTGTAAAAGTAATGCCATCTTCCAAATCCAACAATGCATGGCAGACTTTCAACAGATGCCTCTTTCGAGGAATCTATGAACTTACAAGAAGCTGAAGTTGTCGTAGAAACGAGAACAACTATTAAAAATTTTGTAATTAAAAAACAACGGCGGCAGGGTAAATCCTATCTTTAGTAAAGTTAAGCAACCATGTCAGTTGTTTTATTTTTTAAAACAACATAATATTTTATATCTTGCAAAAATAATTACTATGAATATTGTTCTACAATCTACATATCTACTGGGTATACTTGGAATTAAAGACTTAACTTTAAAACCGGTCAAATGCACGTCGAGCCACACGCTGTGTACGAGTCCATAGAAAGAGGCGTCTTACTTATCTGGTTCACAGAAGTAATAATTAATTTTCTCGTATACTTGTAAAGCATTCTTTGATGTGATAAAAAAAGTTCACTCTTATTTAGGTGTAAAGGTGGTAAGCTAAAATATATATTTTTTTAAGATTTTTTTCTACTTTTATCAGCAGCGTTTTTTTGAGCATTCTTGTACTAATCATCACAAACAGACAGACAAACAAAAGGTTAAGGGTATAAGGGTTCCTTGTCGACTACGGAATCCTAAAAATACTCATGAACCGAATAAACCTGACCTCAATAAACACAATAATGGAGAACTTTGTAACCGGGTAGAAAATATTCTTGCAGACCATGCAAATTTAAATTTAGGTTAGGCGGAAAGGTGTAAGCTAGCATCTGTTTGTCTAGGTCATCGCGGGAGCTAAAATGAGACTCGACCACAGCTTAAGCGAGGATACAAACAGAAATACCGGTCGACGTCGAAGACTGAGCGCAACACGATGAGTCTGATTATGGAATTAGATTAGATTAGAACTCTTCATCGTAGGTACACACCAGAAAAACAAACATTAGCCACCTCACATACCGTAAAATAGCGTGAAGAAGTTCAGCCTGTAGGCATAGGTACTGGCTGGGTGAGGTAGGGAAATTTCACAATCCCGAGATTATTTTATAAAAACACACCAGAAAAAAAACACTAGGAACTTCACATACCGCGAAATAGCGTACAGTCTGTTAGCTTTTAGAATATACCTTGGCTACTATCGGATAGAATCGGATATATTCGTGTAATAATCAGAACTAGGTAATATGACACTTAACTTTACATAACTTTTCAAAATAGTGAAGAAAAGTTTTAAACAGAGCAGGAAGTAGTATTACACTCGTGTGCTTTCGGCAAAAACCGAAGCCTACTCTAGAGTCCGAGGTATATTCTAAAATCTAACAGACTTTAAAGTTCAACCTGTAGGCATAGGTACGGGTTGGGTGAGGTGGGGCAATTTTACTATCCTGATAATGTATTGAAGCTAATATGGTAGGTATTTACCTAAATAGGTACCTGTTTTTGATGACTCGAGGTACTTATAATTATATAGGGTAGGGTTCCGTAGAAAGAGGTCGTGTTGTTTTGTCATTTGCCATAATTTTATTTAGATTCAGGACTGTTAACTCGAAATAGCATCTTCAGAACGCTCAATTTTAGGAGAGTAATAAAAAAATCTTGTTTATTTAGTTATTTATTGTATTTTAGAAAAGCCATCGAATAAAATAACAAAATGGAGGGTACATTGTACAATATGGCAGCAAAAAGTCATGGAAGGTTTTCGCTTAAAGTTTTTACAGTTGCTTAGAACGTATCAAGTTTGTGCGTTAACAACATTAAAACTCCAAATAATTGAAGACATGAGTGGATGAAGGTGTTGTCGTGGTGATGTGTCGTATTTTCGGTTTTCGGTGTTTTTTTGTGTGGAAAAAAAAAGTAGTAAAACTTTAACTTCAATTTACTCAAAATCTAAATGCACTTATCACCTTCATTCACTCACGTCTTCAATTGGGTATTTGACAGTATGTCAAATGAGTTACTTTTAAAACGGAATTTTGTATGAAAATACTTGCTTGTGACGTCACATTTCAGAGCAATCTTTTAGTGTCTCATCTATTCAAAAATTGTAATAACTAGTAAATGATAAAAATAAATACATTTTCCGAAACATTTTGTAATGTTTGTTTTAACCGAGCATCTCAAATTATTTATTGTTGATAGTGTCAAATACCGTATTATATTAACTTGTACTATAGCTGACCTTTTGTGACCTTATTTTACAGCTATAGGACATCGGACCACACAACGCAATATCGTACATTCACATTTGCATAGACCGTGTCCCGAGTTTTGCATACGGTCCAGTCTCATTTCGCAAAGTGCAAGCTTTCACAACGTTTGTGCGAATTTGGAGCTCCGCTACTCAGTTACAAAAAGTGTTTTATTTCTCATTTAAACAGGGCTGGTCCCACATCTACCGGCCTGGTATCCAAAAATATCGTCCTCCCCTGAGAATATTTTAGTTGCATTCAGTCACTGTCACTTAAGTAATTAAGCTGTGCTATTGATTGAGTTAGATATTTGGGAAAGATCTAATCCTTCCACTTCAGTGGCCATATTGGTTCACTGATGAAAATAGGCTAGGTACTAACTTAGTATTCTCTTTTATTTTGTCTAATGAGATGGTTGCTGTCTTATGATACATCGCCGATCCGTAGTATAGACGGACGTGCTCTATACCACAAAATGTTACAAGAACTATAGAGATCTGGTAACTTTTTTTAGATTATATGAATGACTTTACACGATCCATCAAAGAAACTCTGAGTAGAGTTGAGCAACTTTCAGGCAGTGGAGTAATTCTGCCATCATCAGTGTCCACGTCTGGGCTTCCACGTCTCGTTCGATAGAATACTCACATTTTTCATGTTTGATATTCAGTAGAAAGGAATCCAACAAGCTTTCTTTAAAAAATACGAAGAATAATGTACATTGGTACGTTGTTCGTATACGGCAGTTACTATACGAGGTATTTTTATAGAACTTGACCTACATTTAAATCAAAATTACTTTATTGGCAAAGCCTAAGTTCTGCATTTTCTTTGTTTCTTTGATCGTGGCCTCTTGTTCATATTTATATCTTGCAAGAGAAACTGTCAGTGATAATAGTATAAAACCAGAGTTTCTTTAAAAACAATCCGATGTTATCTACAATTCGGTACTTGACACTATCAACAATAAATTATTTGATATGATCTATTAAAACAAAAATTACAAAATGTTTCGGAAAATGTTTTTCTTTTAATCATTTACTAACGATTAAAAGAAATACATTTTAAAGTTACGATTTTTTAATAGATGAAACATAAAAAGAGTGCTCTGAAATGTGACGTTACAAGCAAGTATTTTCATACACAATTCCGTTTTAAAGTAACTCATTTGACATTTTGTCAAATACCCAATTTTGATCTACGTAAAGTGTGAATTTAAATATTTGTATAAACATAAACAAATATGAAAGTTATTAACCTTCTGTTACGTAGGTAGAGCCGGATTCCATTGTGTAAAGATGAATAAAACTGTTGCATTTATTTAACAGGCAATCAATTTTCCTGTTCGGAATTCCATTTGATTTACGGTCAAGGGGTTAAAATGTCAAAATAAACACATGCATAATGGCGTTCCCGTTACGCCCCAGAAGAAAAAGGTTGTAATACGTTTCTCCCACCGAATCTATAAAGGATTAAAGGCTAATTATGAATATGAAAAAAATCTATTTCTTTACATTCTTTTACACCACAGATGAAAAAAAAAACTGCATTTCACTCCTCAAACTCGACTACACGCAAAACGCCGCCTTGCATATCACTGCGCGCGAAGGGTCCCCGGATTAAATTAATCTCGTTCTAAAATTTTCACTTGCCACCTTATCTCCCGTCGTATTGTCGCTTTATTGTGCCTACCCTGGAACCATTAGCGAAAATGTCACCGCCACGGCATTGTGAGCGCGCCCGCGGCTCGCCGGCACAATGCTGCGGCTATTCGACCCGGCTGCCGCTGCCCCGTGTACTGCCAGCCAGGCCCATTACCTTTATACTTTGATACAAATTTGACTTTCGCCGGTAATGAATGAGGACTGACTTGCCCTCGCGTGTGATTCGTGAATATCATTTTACACGTATTAACAACCAGCCTTAACATTGCAATGTTTCCCTCTAGTCTGAAACTTTGAGACATTGTGCACATGTACTATCAGTTAGGTAGGCCCATTACCTTTGACCCCGACGACCCGCCGGCGGATCCGATGTAAACTACAGTGCATTCTGTAAGGCCCGTAGATCGGCTGGCGGGTCCGTCTTGCAACTGCACTTTGAATCGATTTTGAAGATGATATTATTATCAGGCCACAGTTGTATGAGCATGTTTTATTAATGGAAAACTGTAATAAAACTCAAATATTAGTCTATGAATTTACCTGCGAAAGAAAAAGCGTTCTAGGCATGAGGGGTTAAACTTTGAAACAAAGTTAAGTTTCGCTGGTAATGAGTGAAAACTAATTTACCTTCGCGTGCGATTCATGAATATCATACCCTTTACACGTGTCTACAGTCTTAACACTACAACAATGTTTTCTTCTAGTGCAAAACTCAGGGACATGTGCGCCGCTAACATTTCCCAAGGTGAATTCTTCAAATTCGTGCGAACAAATCTCGCGTCCCTTACACTTGTGGCGATTCCCCTCACGTTGGCAGCGAGTGGCCGACAAAGGCGCCGGGGCATGCATACCTTATCACACCACCTTTTTGCCGAATCCCCATTTCTGTAACTCAACACACTCCTTCTAATTTTGAATGACACGTACGTGTCAACCCTTAGAGGGTGCCAAAGGAATCTTGCTCTAGGTTTTTTCTGCATAATGTTCTGTCACGGTTTTGCTTAACAATACAATCTCTACCTTCCAGAGACCTTACGGATTGTATATTTTAGCATCATGCGTCATTTTATTTATTTATTTACATATCACTACGATTACAAGCTTGGCTGATTTGATAGGGAAAGAACATGTGATCACATTCATTGCTAAAACTTAAAATTAGCACTAATAATTTAACACTAAGTAGGCATCGAAAAACAATACCATTAGGAAAAACATAATACTCTGAGAGTGACCTCTGTGAACTCTCTCAGGGAACAGTTCATCGAGGGAATTGCGAACAGACATCGATATTTACAATACCTTACACTCCAGATTATTTGAATGATAAAATCAATAGAAATTTTAACTATCTATAATTTCTACCTTTAACAAGGTTTAATGTATGCAACACTAGTTGACACGAAACAAACTGTGGCTCATCATTCAACTAAACACATGATGTCTTGATCTTTTTACATCTCGCAAACCCTAGTACCTGTCTAACGTTCCTGAATACAGGCAGTTTTCTTAGCTGAGATCCTATAAATATTTACCTAAACTTTTCACGAACCATAAGCAAAATTGTAATTAGTATTCCCCCAAAAAAATTGCTCCACCATTTTCGCCATCTGAATGTCAGTGCGGTTTATGTCGCAATTAATCAAAAAGTCAATGAGCCGTTCTGTTTGGACACAGTTAAAGAAGATTCGCCCCCTGAGGTTTGACAGGGGTTATTCACCCCCTTTACTTCATAATAGCATTTCACCTCGGGTGGTCTTCGAGAAGAGTATTATAGTACCTAGGTGCCGTTCGTATCATTCATCGCTATTACAAAAACACATAGAAAACATGATCGAAAATATCATTGCTTACCTCACAAACGTTCTCAGCTCTGGATATTTCCAAACTACATTACGTTGAAAATGTGCAGCAGAGGGGGTCAACGACCGCATAAAATTTAACTAAACCAAGAGGAGGCAAACACAAGGAACAAAAAGCTAAGCCTCCACTATAATGTCCTCTATTTATCCTTCTTATCTTATTTGCATGCAATTCGGTGTATTGCTGCTCCGCAAAGTAAGCGAGGGAAATCGTATTGCCTTCCATCTTGTTCATAGAATATCTGCTCATAAACATGCAGATTGTGTTTGGGAAGCGTTTTTATGTAAAATTGGGGAAAGGGAAGCTTTTTTATTTATTACCCTTTTGACGGTGTTGGTTGACGCACCGCCATATAACCAACTAGGTTGAGAAGCATTCAAGATTTTAGTTTCTATATCTCTTTAGACGTCTATATAGGCCCTATATTATAGGGTGTTGATTTGTGCAGTTAAATCCGACTCAGGGGTGGTTAATTACATGATACTGAAGCAAAAAATTATTTAAAAATTTTTTTTTTAGTTAAAATCACCTAAAAGTCTTAAAGTTATATGGCTTAGCTTCTATCGTTTGGACTTGACGGGTCCGGCGGGGGTTTCGCGGGGCGGGGCGGGAGAGTGTGCCCGCGCGCTCACCACCGGCGCCGCAAAACCGGGGATTTTAGATGATTTTCACTAAAAAAAATCTTTTTTATATATTTTTTTTTTGCTTCAGTATCATGTAAATAACTACCCCTGAGTCGGATTTAACTGTACAAATCAACACCCTGTATAGACGTACGAATATGATTGTTCACTCTCGTTTGAACAGATCATCATTCCAGCTACTAATTGATGTTCACGTAATCATAGCTATGATTCACAAACGAAATCGAAAAAACAACGAAAAGTAAACTTGGGGCATAACTTTACTTTTGGTTATTAACTTTATTCTGGATACTTTACTTGACTTTTTTTGTGTGTAAGTGAATTTTTAAGTTAATATTGTCTAGTGCTTATGTTGAAAGTTTTCGTTCAAAAATTACTTTTTGTGCAATCATAGAGCTTACAACACATGTTGCGGGTAATTTGTTTGGAAATGGAAACAGTCAAGGCTTAGATGACTGATGATGATGAAAAAACGCGTGACTCGCGTCATCGTACTACCTATGCTGGACTACGTTTGTAATGATTAAATGATTTTATGGTGACAAAAGTCCTTGTGGGTAAGTGCGTACCTACTAGTACCTATATGGATACTCTTCGAGAAACTATTCTTGTGTAACAACCCCTTTATTAGGTAGACAAAGAAGAAACTACTCAAGCTACTGTACTTTATCAAACAGAATGAAATGTAAAAGCTTTAAAAAAAAATTAAAAGCGCTAAGTTGTTCATAACAACTTGCTGAGAAATCTTCAAGTTACACAAATAATGTAGGAAGCATTTTTCCCGTCGGCGTGCCTCGCCTGCGGACTGCTTTATATAGCAAAGTTAGCTCCTTTAGGATTATCATCGTAGCATTACTTCAATAAAACAAAAGACAATGCCCATTCATGCTCCAAGCCTACTAACCGAAAAATACTTTAAGTTACAGACTTAAAGTACCTATGCATAAATGATTTTATTTAAATTATAAAAAAATACTATAAAAAAAAAAACTCACGCCTGTTTTCCCCGAGGGGGTAGGCAGAGGCACCAATAACTCGAACTGGGCCCACGTTTTGCCGAGTTTATTAGGTCCCAAACGTGACAAGTGGCAAGCCTGTCGCCGTTATCCGGGCACAATTTATCAGCGAATGGTGTTGCTGTACAAACAAACAAATGTACGTAACTAAAAGTCATTGGTACATGCGTGGTTCGAACCCAGACCCTCATGATCGAGAAGCAAGGGTCAACCCCACTACGCCACCATCGCTCTACTATAAAAAAAATATTATATATAAATAAGACCTGTAAAAGCAGCTAATAAATTTTTTTTCATTCAAAATATCGACTTTATAACCTACGAATCTGTTAAAAATTTGTATTAGTTTTTTTTAAAGGGTACCTATGGTATCTATTATATCTGCAGTCACAGCTGTGGCATAAAAATGCTTTCCATACAAAAACGTTATGATACAATAGGGTTATTGTAAAATAGAAAGCTTTTGTTATGGTACGATTTGTACCCTTATAACTTAGGAGTCTGAGCTTTAGCATAGTTCATGTTCTATAATTTCAAGAGTACAAATTATAACCTATAAACTGATATAATTATAATTCATTTGTGTAACTGAAAAAAATCTGGTGGGGCATGGCGTCATAGAAATCTTGGTATTCGCCTTGCACACCAAGAAAATTTCCGGGATAAAGCGAATTCCGAGCTTACACACAAAGCCTAACAATGACCCTCATATTTTGTAATCAACTACAATCATTTTTTTTAATCGATTAATTCGGAAATAATCTACTACATTAGCAGTTTGTTGGCGGATAGTTGTGTTCTTATTACAAAAGTCCCGGGTTCGAATCCCGGCTGGTGACAAAATAAAAAGACAACCAGGTCTTGGATGTTTACATGTTTGTGACGTCGCTGTTTCTGGTTCCCACGTCGCTGTTTCTGGACACAGGGTACCCTAGTGTGGGGCTAGAAGCAATGTATGTGCCTGTAAGTAAATGTTATGTTATGTTATCTATCGAAATCCCTTCCTCCCAACAAGCTGTCTTACATGTCCTGCAAACCCTCTGCGGGTATCACATGAGAATCTGTGAAGGCTAGTGTAGACCCCATTAATTCTTCATTTATTATTCTGTACGTAAATATAAAAATGTAAATGTAAAAAGAAATGTACTTAACTAATTAGTTTCTTGTACGTATTACATTATAGTAATAATAATTAATAATTAATTCCGGGTTCACTTACTAGCTTTTGTCGAAAGAGTCTGACCGATTTCGCTCTGATTCGCAGAGCCTGATCATGATGAGTAGTAATCCGGTATTAAGTCAATAATTAAACTGCTTACGAAGTTATTGTTCGAAAATTCTACTTGTAGAATTTCAAGAACACAGCTCATTGCATAACTATGTAGTTATGTAAAGTCAACAGCAAATTCCAATCACTCAGGTGATTCCAAGTCGAAACTTTGCAACATTGCAACAAAATTTTAACTTAAATAAGTGATGGATGACCAACGACCTTACAATAGGCAGCACATACGAGTACATGCACCCAGCTCGATTATTTTACTGACAAAATTTCGGAGAATTTTCCAATGTTTTCGAATGAAATGTTTCGAGCCGAGCTTCATAAAAGTTCAACCAGTAGTTGATTTAGTATTTTTTGTTTACAAGTATTTCTCAGGAAATGGACAAAATTATTTCGCCCTAGGGCATACTTCAACTAAATAGGGGATGTATTAACAAAGGGCAGGATAAAAAGTATCCATAACCGGCGTGCGTGCAAGCAACGACTAATGAATTTCGATGAAGCAAAAGTGATTTGTCAGTATCATGGCAAGTGGGTGTCCCTGATCTCTGCCTCCCCTTTTTCTGGGATACATGCGTGAGCTTATGTATCATCATCATCATCATCATCATCAGCTTACTGCTGCCCACTGCTGGGTATAGGCCTTTTCCCCCAATGAATGTATGTATTTAATTAATCGTATTCTGAATCGCTCGTAGCCTGGGCTGCCTGAGTGATCTTAAACGATCCCTAAGGTTAAGCAACATACGGCGCGTTCAGTTCATAGATGGGTCACCGTCAATGACTAACGCTAGTGGTATTACAAAAAACTGGAAAAATGACGAACATGGAATAAATCTATTTGGATTACAAGAAACGATACACTAAGGAACAGATCGTGTGTTTGAACAATAATTTAGAGACCTTAAATGGGTGATTATGATCATCAACCCATTATATCCCCACCGAGGGGCACGGGTCTCTTCCCTGAGGAAGGCATAGGCCATACTCCACCACGGGGGCCTAGTCCGAATTGGTGGAGGCTTGTAAGACTAGTGGCTCGTCTTACTGTCAGAAGTTTTCGAGCCGCCCTATTGTCTCTGCCTAGGCTTAACGACGGCCATCTATCGAGGGCAGCCGGCACCAACAGCTTAACGTGGCTTGCAAAGCACGGAACACGTGAGCGGACACCCATCCATGCACTGAACGCGCCCTATGTTGCTTAACCTTCGGGATCACTCAGGCTGCCGGGGCTAAGAGCGAGTGATTATCACAGTTGTATAATTTTTCATATTTTTTCAATAAAAAGTAACATATATTGTAGTAGATGCCACCAAAACCTACAAATATGTTCCAATACAATCTTCAGGGCCAATAAACCTACAATATGTATTCCTTTTTATTGAGTTAATGTGAAAAAAATGCGCCAAAGAAATTATGGCAATTTGAGCCATTTTCTGATAGAAATCAGAAATCAGAAGTTTATTTCAACGTAAAGAATTTACATTCTGCTTGTTGAATGTCAATGTACATAAAATTATAATGTTAGCCGCTGCCTTAGGGCCGGATGTAGTGGAGAAAAAGGCAGCAAAAACAAAACTTCACTCTGACCATCTTTTCTCAAAACATCTTAAATCTAATACAAAGTTTGGTAGGTACGAATGTCCATCTACCTAAGAATGTCAAAATTCAAGACCCATGAGTGCAATCAATACTTGCAATGTCAAACATTATTTGATATTCTTAAACAAGTGTGAAAACGCCAATGCTGCGGCCAGACACACGGACGGCACCCGTTCACGAGCATAACGCAGGGGTCAGCCATCGCCAGTCTCAACCATATTTGAGGGAAATAGGCGACCCGGCCACCGCGCCACCATTCGCATGGCCTTTGGCAAACTTGTGTGATAAAGTTCTTGTCAATTATCTATAATAATAGCATAGTTTTGGTATGCAATCATAGCATCTGTACATTTCTGTAAAATTTTACAAACAAATATTCATGATTATCTACGGAACACCAGCGACCATCTCGTTGTGGAATTGGTTTAGTGCCAAGGATTCACATCATTCATAAAGTCGTCTAATCTATAGTAGGCCTTTTTACATAGCGCATTTTTAATACAATATTTAAATTTATTTGCTGGTAGGGATAGTATATTTTCTGGAATTTTGTTATAAAAACGTACACTATATCCTACAAATGATGTATTTACCTTGGCTAATCTGAATTTAGATGAGACAAGTTTGTTTCGTTTTCTGGTGTTAACATTATGGATATCCGTTTAATTTAAATGTTGTTATGTTTTTTCGCGACTTTATATAACATTATATTATCGAATATATATTGGCAAGCGAGCGTAAGAATTCCTATTTCCTTAAAAAACTCACGTAGGGACTGTCTGGTCGGTAAATTATAAATAGCTCTAATAGCTCTTTTTTGAAGAATAAAGACTGTCTCTATATCTGCCGCACGGCCCCATAAAAGCAAACCATATGACATAATACTGTGGAAATAACTAAAATAGACTAACCTCGCAGTTGCTACATCTGTTAGTTGCCTAATTTTTCTGACTGCAAAAGCAGCTGAACTCAACCTACTCGCTAGCTTTTCTATGTGCTGACCCCATTGCAGTTTTGAGTATATTGTAAGGCCTAAAAACACCGTTGTCTCAACTAAGTCAAGTCTGTCACCAGCGATTGTTACGCTTGTGTCCACTTTTTTTACATTGGGCAATGAAAATTTTATACATTTAGTTTTTTTTGCATTTAACATAAGATTTTTAACTGTAAACCAGTTCAAAACTTTAGACAGAGCATTGTTTACATCGTCTAAATTAGATTGACCTCTTTTTATTTTAAATATTAGAGAAGTATCGTCCGCAAACAGTACTATTTGTGACCATTTCTCTACTAGGTAAGGCAAGTCATTTACATACACTAAGAAAAGGAACGGCCCTAAGATGGAACCCTGAGGATAATCCCCCAAATAAGTTTTTCTTACGGAAAACGGGGGAATACGAGTACAACAACTGACTTTCTACCTACCCTTCAATTAATTTTCTCCCTCGTAATACCTTCTAAGAGCGGTTGTCTACACGAGCCAAGACAATAATTCCCCACAATTAAATAGCCACCCGGCCTCTTTTCCCTTTCTTTAAAGCAATTTATCCTTGTTTATTGGATTTTCCGTGGGATGCGACACAAAATGGATGAGGTGTTGGTAATTATCTAAAAACGTGACCGTCGTCATAGTCGGCGGCAACCGTGGCTTTCGACGCTACCAGAGGCTGAAAAGGTTTTATCTGCTTCGCGCCACGCACTCTGATGAGTTTTGTTTATTGGAAAACAAAACTTTTATGTTTGTGCATGAATTTATAGAGGGGGGCTTTAATAGGAACATTTTTATTAAGTCTATCATTTTTAATGGACTCGTAAACGGTGTCATGCAGAGATTTCATCCGGAATATTATAATGCTTATGGACGGCTTAACGTCTTTCATTTTGTCATTAACTTTATTAATAAATAATGAGTAAATAAATAAATAAACAAATAAACATTTACACACACGCACACACATTGTTTCTGGCCCCACACTAGGATACCTTGTGTCGTGGGAACCAGAAACAGCGACGTCATAAACATATAAACATCCAAGGTTTTGTCAAGTTTTAGTCCGGATTTACTTACGGGTGTTGTTATATCGGAAGAGTCCGACCAGGTTTCGCTCCGATTCGCAGAGCTTAATCATGGTGAGCAGAGACGGAGCTCGCGTCGTCGGTTGCTCGTCTCACACTGCGGGCAAGCGCAAAGTTGACAATGTGTTGTGCTTACGAAAGTTTTAATCCAAGGTTTTCTTTTTTTTCTTCCCAGCCGGGGTTCGAACCCGGGACTTCTCGCATGGTAAGCAGATGCGCTAACCGCTACTCCACAGAGGTTGTCCGGATACACTTAATTGACTTTTTGTCGGAAGAGCCCGACCAGGGCGGTCCGGTCAGAGCGAAACTGGTCGGACTCTTCCGACAAAAAGTCAGAAAGTGTATCCGGAATAAAGTTAATAACAAAATGGAAGACGTTAAGCCGTCCTTAAGTATTATAAGTTATAAGTAGTTCTACAGTCTGTAAAACATAGCTAGAGCTCCATGACAGCTGTAACATTGACAGTTACGATATTGCTTAGACATCGAAAAGTGTGCAGTAAGTACGGAATTTTCACAGTACAAATATTGTGTGAAAAAATTCAAAACTTCATGGACGTAATTCCGATGACAGCTGTCGCGGAGCTCAAGTTATGTTTTACAGACTATAGTGCCTAAGAAAGTTTTATTCTTCCATGTTGTTGTTTGTCACTGGCGCGTTAGCTACACGAGTTTAAAATATTTTGTGAAACATACATAAAATATACTTATTCAATAAAACACCCGCACAGGTTTTGTCTTCTCCATTTCACGCATCAAACTTTCCCTTTATGAAATTTATTCATGGCATGTTCTCTTGTAAATACATTTGGGACTTTATTGTCGTTACGAATTTGACGAGTTCTATGAAACGATGCCCCATCCGTCCTATCTGCTTTTATTTCCGTATATAAAGTACATTACATTCAAGAGAAAACGTTTCTCTTCTTGTGATCTCTTTGAAAATAGGTAAAGATGATTTATATGCATTTACTCAGGTACTTTCTTAAAAGTTATTTTCAAATTATTTTCGTTTCAAAAGTGTACTTAAAGCAATTGCGCAAAGTGTACGCTTGTAAAGTTCAGAAACTACATAATAATATAATTATTCAAACGTTCGGTTCGTCAATCTTGTTTTAAATAATACTTGAAATGCTACTCCCTAAATAATATTAGAGTTTCATTTTCAATTATTTAAATTTTTTGGAAATTTGTATTCTGCCATTAGGTTGCACAATGTTGCATACAATCATCGTTTGTGCTATCGATTGCGTGTGACGCGGTACATGCATTTCGAGTGCCTTAACTTTTATTTTTGCAGATGGGAATCCCCGGGGTCACGATTTCCAGGTTGAGAAACGGTAGTAGCATATATGTTGGAGATAAAACGGAGTGAAAAATCTTCAAGACATTTTACATGCCGGTTTCCTTTACAGAAAATTGATACAATAAATTTTAAAGTGAACTAGTTCGGAGAGAACGTTATTCGACATGCAGATCTCAGCCTTTCTCCAGTGTGGGCACATTCCTTGATCAAATTGAAAATTCTTTAGTGTGCTCAAGGAAATACAAATTCAATACAGTATCGCGTATAGTATTTATCGCAATATAGTATTTTGTATCCATAATGCTTTTCATATGTACTGAAACTAATAAATCTATAAAAATGTGTTTTATGTTATGTTGTGTTGTTTTTTCTTTTGCCACTTTTTTCTCTTTTCCTATGTGTTTAAAAGTGGACATAAAATTAGATAAGACTATTCTTTAATGCACACAAGAAGCAAGACAGATAATAAAAAGGTTACAATTAAAACAAATACAATGGGCCACCTTATTTTGTATAGGTATGACGATGATAAAGTTATCTGTGTGTCTTTCGGTTATCTAGAGTAAACTTTACTTACGATATGTTGAAATCACTTAAAAACCTGAAACCGCTTCTTTAATATTAATATCAAACACTTCTAATAAGCAATGATTTAAAAATTTTTTTTTTTTTAAACTTGAATAAAAAAAATTATTTTTCTATTATTCATAGAAACGGCTTTTCATTTTTTACTACACGCTTTGAATCTCATAATAATGGGATCAGGAGGAGTTGCTTTAAGTGTGCGATTAAAAAAAATTTAGGTAATTTATGAAAAAGTGTTGGCCCAATTTTTGCCAGTAGATAATTATATACTTTATTGTACAAAATATCTTATTTTTATCGATTTTATTGACACAATAACCTGGAATACTAACCTGCCTTGAGATCAACAAAACAAATCAGATCAAACATTGGATTAGTGTGCTTACAAAAATGTACTTCGAGCTCACGAGTCGGGTCTTAAAAAGCTTTCATCAGAATTAGAAAAGTTGTACAAGCGGTTTCCGATTAAAACCTTCAAAACTGTTTAATACTTGCCAGGGGGAATTATTCACAGGGAGCATGTCCTATCAAAATATCTCGGGCCACCCGCTATGTGAACACATTCTTCTCCTAAATTGAAATTCTCGGCACCGCGTCGCGAGCGGGACGGGGTCAGAGCCAAAAGACAAATAGATTGTTCGATTAATGTGTTCAAATATTATGTTTCTTCTACAAAAATATCTACCTCTCTTTAGAGTTTAATGGGGAATGCGAGAGACGTTACAAATTAGGCAAGATGCTTGCTTACTTATTCTTTCGTGATTGCTTTAGCCAGTACTTGCTTACGGTTCTTAGTCATTAGTTTCACTTTTGTACTGGAATATTTGAGATATTAATTCAAATCAATGACTCAGGATTGTTGATCGAAGCTCAGGATGTCATTTTTAGACAACGACTTTAATCATAAACGGAAATTTTATTTCTTAACTTTGTTACAATGAACCGAACCGTTGTCTCACAATGTTTTTTTTTCTCTGTAATTTAGTCAAAGAACCTTTCAAATAAATCAGAAAAAAGTAATCGCTGGAAAATCGACACCACTATCAAAATGCGACCGTTCAAAGGCGTCCAACGCGGTTCAGCTCAAAGGATGTCCATGCGAAACAAGCCATACGTTCTCACTGGTGTCCTACTCTCTTATTACCATGGCATTCATAGACTCAACTAGGCTTTGGCTGCTAAGGTATGAAGCTGACTTCCCACGGTCCGCGATATCGCGGACGGACGTGGACCAGCTCGCACGACAAACCGTGGGAAGGGTCTCGGTCCGCGGTAGCACAGACGTCTGTGGCGGTCGTGGGTACGTGGTCGTATCGATATCAGCAGAATCGCACACCATGAGTCTTCCCTCGGCTCTTGCCTCGTGCGTGGTGCATGGCTGTCTGTAGTCGTCGGCCGGCGACAGGCGTCGGCAGAATCGCGCACGGTGGGAAGCCAGCTTTAGATGCAAAGTGTGTCTAAGATCTAAATTATAACAAAGCGTGTACACAGAAAGTTCGTAATGAGCAATATTTATAAGGAGCTCTTATTGTTCACATTTTTAAATACATAAATAATGTATTTATACATAACAATTCCACGCAACACTATTACTTGACCTGGACCCAAACTAAAATACCTTGTACTGTGGTAACAGAGGTCATAAGGCCAATATTAATATAAGACATACAAAAGTATACAAAACTAAAACATTTAACATTATTATTTGGACTTTTTAAGCACATATTGTGGTTGATTTATTAATGTTTGGTTATTTTGCCACCGTCAACTAAATTCTTAAATGTAAAAAGGTAACTTTTATCAGCCGACAGATTGTTTTTTGTAATATCATAAAGTCTTTACAGTCTACAATTATATAATATTTTTCATAATTAGACACCGTCTCATTAAAATTGGTCAAGATGTTTAGACTACCAGTCTATATTTTGCCCCAGTTTGACACCCAATATTATGTTTATATTATATTATACTAGCTGACCCGGCAAACTTTGTTTTGCCTAATAGGGCTATGAAAAATAGATAACAACCTATTCTCAGACCTACCGATTGTCTATATAAAATTTCATCGAAATCGGTCTAGCCGTTTCGGAGGAGTATGCGCACTAACATTAAGACACAAGAATTTTATATATTAGATTAATATCTGATTATCTAATATATAAAATTCTCGTGTGGAAATTCGTTTCTAATTGGATTCAAAATGGAAAAAAACATTATATGGCGAAACAACGTTCGGCGGGACAGCTAGTCTAATCTAATCTAATCTATCTATCTAATATAAAATTCTCGTGTCTCAATACTGCTCCGAAACGGCTTGGCCTATCTATTTTTTATACCCCTATCTAGTAAAACAACGTTTGCCGGGTCAGGTAGTTTTAAAATATTTTTTTGCAATTACAAAGTACCTATAAATTGAAATTGAAATTGAAAAAAAAAAATATTAATGTTATTCATGTGGTTTATTACCATGTGAATATCGGAATAATCTTTACCAAAGCCCCTTATAACTCACATTGTAAAAAAAATAGTGACATTTCTGAGTAGAGGCCCTAGTTCCGCTCAGGGTGCTTCTAGACACACGAGTGGTGAACTAGAGCTCACGTTTCCGGATTCCTCTTCAAACGAAGGAAAATTCATCTTCTACTTTATCCCAGACGTTTTTATGGCTCCCTTTATTGTGATGCCACTGGCAATGGAACCCGGTTACTTTTGTATGAATTTAGATTTCAAACGTAACTCAATAAGAGGGTGGAAAAAAGCAAACGCCAATTTTTAAGCCCAGACTTTGTAAACTCAGTTTTAAGAATTCTCGTATCATTTTAATGCACATAATATTATTTTTACATTTTTTTTCTGTATTGTTTTTTTATTATTTTTTTTTTGTTTGTCTCATAAAGAATGTCCAAGTCTTATTCTTTATATTATTAAATAAAGCAACGTTTTTATAAAGTCGCTATTAGTCACCCTATATTTTAATCTACCACCCTCTGACATTGGAGTAAAGGAAAATCTCGAGACTATCCCCCAGCATTTTCTACTTCGTCTTCGCATTATAAAAAATATGAAAATAAATTAACACCCGAACGGAAATCCATAAATAACATCCTCTAGTTTAGTTTCTCGCATAATTTTTATGTTCGCCGAAGCAAAGCAGTAAATGTTCAACAAAAGATTTAGTTATAAAAAATGCACATTGGATATTTTTTTGGTTTTTGAATATCTAATGCCCCTCTACCTTCCTTAGAGAAGAAACCCGTGCCCCTCAGTGGGGGCATAAATGGGTTGATGATGATGATGATCTAATGCGCTAATCCAAATGGATCAAAGATATAGAAAGAAGTGCAGAAATTATTCATTTATCTTTCTCGCATTTTTTTTCTTTGCCTTAACTTGTCCTTGCAGTATTATCTGCAAGTCAGTGTTATTCAAGAGATTGGTTCTGCATTGATCTCAAATCAAAGTTTTGTTGATATGCTACCATTTAGAGGAAAAAGCTAAGTTTGGGGTCTTAATAATAAGAAACTAGGTATAGTATGAACCCAAGTCTAGCTTTCGTGACAATGAACACCGATCATTCAAAAGTTATAACTGAGAGCTACATCACTACATAGACAGTACATCAAGTGAGACAATGAAGCAATTATGAAGGGTAGTCGTGCGTTGTTATTCATCTCATTAGCTGTATATTTATTTTATTTACAAACGCTGGGTGTCTGCGATAAGCTGCCGAGGCGTGCTCGCCCTCTTCGCCCACTGAATAACAATGTTGGCTCACTAAAATGGCCTTTAAAGACGAATTGCCTTGAGGAAGTAGGTGTCTTAAATCTGTGTATGAAATGATATGCGTGACATGAGATTTACAAAAATCCTAAGTAAGTACTTGTTCTGGCATCATCATCATCCATCATATGGGTTACTCTCCTGGTCAAAACTTTTACTGTACCTAATAATAAAATTTGTAGATCATACAAATTCAGTTTTCTTAATAATAATCTTTTTTCATAATCATGATGACTGACAGCTTTCAATTTTTTTTTCCATGCTTTGGTCACACATTTATTTAACATGTTAAAAAAACTGTACCGAGACACTGTTCAACTTAAAAAGTATTATTCTCACAAGTTAAATTTTACGGGTTGGAGTATTCTGTGTAACACCGTCCATCATCACCATCATCAGACATCGAGGCCCACTGCAGGCCTCCCTCATGGTTTTAGAAGTTTCCCGATTTTTTGCAGCCGGCAACCAGCGCTTCCCTGATACCGCATCCAGGGCCCCGATTCTGTTAATGAATTATAGTACGATAACAGATACAATGTCAGGTCATGTGACGTATTTTCTCATGCCAATTGATGCCTAGAAGCTTTGGTATTTGTGCGCGCGTACACTTGAAGCGGCGAAGAAACGAAATCGCTATGTCCATGCAGTTGTCATTGTCATCATCAACCCATTATCTCCCCACCGAGGGGCACGGGTCTCTTCCCTGAGTAAGGTGTAGGCCATACTCCACCACGGGGGCCAAGTCCGGATTGGTGTAAGACTAGTGGATGGTCTTACTGTCAGAAGTTTTCAAGCCGCCCTAAGGCCTCTGACTTGGCTTAACGACTGACATCTATCTAGCCGGCACCAACTGCTTAACGTGCCTTGCGAAGCACGGAACCGCTCGGGAAAATGCCACTAGCCTTAGTCATAGACGGTGACCCGTCCATGGACTGAACGCGCCGTATCAACATACGCTTCAGCATATTGCTTAACCTTAGTGATCGTTTAAGATTACTCAGGCAGCCCAGGCTACGAGCGTACAGTTGTCATTGTACTACAATGCATTAAAAGATTCTAGATCCTGATCGTCAGACCATTTGGTGGCGGGACTGCTCTCGCTGCATCGCGAGGTTCTCGGTCGCCAGGTTGGTCAGTACTGTCCCGCCCCAACGGCCATCAGTTCTCCGAGCTTTGTGCCCCGACCACTGCCACTTCAACCGAGCAATCTTTCGAGCAATATTAGTAACATAACATAACATTTACATACAGGCACATACATTGCATACACTAGGATACCCTGTATCGTGGGAACCAGAAACAGCGACGTCACAAACATGTAAACATCCAAGAAATGGGTTTCTTTTTTTTAATCCCCAGCCGGGATTTGAACCCGGGACCTCTCGCACGGTAGCAGATGCGCTAACCACTGCGCCACAGATGTTGTCAAAAAAATCGGGTTCTTCTGCGGATCTCCTCATTCCTGGTACGATCGCGCAAGAGGCATGTATAACAGTGATTTTTATTTTAAAAAAAGTTATTTAAGCTCAATATTAGAACCTCAATTAAAAAAAAAACACTCACGCCCGCTATCGCCGAGGGGGACAACCTCAATTTTACAAAAGCCACAAATATGGACCTCTGCCAGCGGTATTGCTTAGATACCATTTTAAGTTCCCTAATACCTCTCCACGGACCATTCTGTGACGCGGCGCTGACTGAAGAACTCTTTGTCGTGTAAAATACCACTCATTGTGAAAACCTTGCTTGACGTCTAAACTAATAATATATTTAAATAAAAGCAGCCAATCCTACTTTTGAGCATTAACTAAATAGGCGGTCAGACTGTTCAGCAGGCGATATGAAACTAGCATGCAGTGAAGAACGTCTTTAAAAAATAACAGGGTATTGATTTTGTTTCAATATTTTGTTTTTTATCACAATGACATTCACTCAATTATGACGGACACATTGAGATCTTAAAAAAAACTAATATTTCAAATTGTGTTTTGTAGTAATTGTAGCGACTTCATAGAAACTAATATTTCAAATTTCTAATGTTTAAATCATGCATGCCGGTATGAAAGCTTACGATGGCTACAAATTAAATTTAATAAACTCTATACAACCATAATTTTTCATAGCCTTTTAGACACCAAAAACAACAAAATAGCATCACAAATCTGTAAAATGTACACCTGACTAATAAAATTGGAACTGTAAGAGTCAATCCATTCGTGTACAACGGACCCACATCACGGCCTCCGCGGTAAGGCCGTAAAGTGATCCGATAACTGACGAAACCGCCCTATAGCTTTTTGATAGCATCACTTTGCCCAACTTGCCATCTGGTAGCCATTAGGTGCGGGATATTGAAAAAGTGCGCCGACCGGTCAGAGCCCAAAATATGTACGTAGAGTTAGACACACAGCCGCATATGTGTGAATAAAGCTATGTGATTGCTTTGTAGATTTTTTTCTGGTAGTCTGAATGACGTGGTCATTATGTGGCTAAAAATTGTCAAAATTAAATCTTTGTTCGCTAGACTTGACAGTACATAAATAAATGCTTCTTGTATATTCATTTATTTTAATTATTGGTTCTTGTTTGTGGCATATGGTACACCATAGGACTCGATTCTGTTAGTGCATTATAGTAAATAAAATAAATAAATAAATCGGACTTTATTCATCACATGTGTTTTACAATTGAAGTACTTATATGTTTAAGGTACATGGGTACACTTACAATAGACAATAAATTGTGATGAAGAGAACAGACACTCAGCATAATTGCTATTTTTCAGACTCTGCCTGGGTATGACAGCAGAATATAGCTAGCAGACTACACAATAATAACAATGCGCTCACAACCGAGAGCGCATTATTACCATTGCAGAATCTTATTTAGTAATGTTATAATTACTGTTATTTCTATTTTTTATTGTTAGCTAGTTTTTTTTTAGTAGTACCATATAATAATTTATTATACAATGACAGATGTTACTTGTCTGTTTATTTTGTTTCTGTGATGTGTCTTGTTGGGATAATAAACGTTTTTTCTTTCTTTCTTTTCTTAAGATACACTGTCGGGACATGTGACGCATTTTTTCATACCATTGACGCCTAGAATTATTTATACACTTGCTCGAATTGACTTGAAGCGGCAATGAAACTTAACCACCATGTGGAAGCAGTTCTCATTGTACTATCTTTGCCTACCCTTCCGGGTAAACATTAAATTAAAATACTTCATATAACTGTGCTACCATCGTGAGTTATTAAATTTTTTATTTTTATTTTTTATTTTATCTTTATTTAGAAACAAACAGTCATATAAGTGCTTATAACAATCATATCTTATGTTAAAATAGACCTCTAGTTTCTCATAATTTGAAATATTTTTTTTAAGATATACACGACATCGTTAGGAGAAAAACTCCGAATCAGAACTTCAACTAGAAAAGCAAAAATGCAAAACAAACATGTACAAACAACACTCCAACAAAATTCCAACAAAATGCTCGTATAATTTTAATGATCAATACGAATTATTTATTTATTTATTTAATTTTTATAAACACACAACACCACTGCCCATGTTTTATAGTAACAATTTAATTCATTAGATAAAATTTATAATAAGTAGGTACTCTATCTACTCATTATAAATCTTAGCCTTGACATTATTCTTAAAGTTACTTAAAGATGGATTAAATACATATATCAACATCACTTAGCTTAGAATCACAGGAACGTCTCAGAAAACTATTTTTTGTGTAACGGGTTCTACATTGAGGGATCGAGAACAAATCTTTTCGGCAACAGTTTCTCTGTAGTTTGCGGGGTACACGAAAATTGATGGCATGGAGTAATGCGAGGGCATCAACGAAGTTGTTCAAAACTTTAAAGAGAAAAACAGAATCAATCACATTACGCCGCAGCTCTAAGGGCATAATGTTATGTCGGTTTGCTGCCGTATAATAATCCACAAACATATGACCAGTTCTATAATCCAATGATTTCATAAATTTATTTTGTAATTTCTCTAACCTATCAATATGGTACTTAAAGAATGGATTCCAGACAGTGCATGCAAACTCAAATCGGCTACGGACATAACTATTATAAAGCAGTTTATACGTAAGTGCATTGCGAAAGGGTTTTCCTACTCTCAGAATAAAGCCTAACTGTTTATAGGATTTTTGCAGTATTTTATTAATATTAGGTATAAAGGTAAGCCGAGAATCAAGTATGACTACTAGATCTCTTATCTCTTGAACTCTTTCCAGGTTCTTATTGCATAATTGGTAATCAAAGTTTATAGGATTAGCTTTACGAGTAAAAGTTATAACGTAACATTTATCAGTGTTTAAAAATAAATTATTGTTGCCACAGAACCTTTCCAAATTATCAAGATCTTTCTGGAGTAGACTACAATCTTCGATACTACGAATCACTTTATATATTTTTGCATCATCAGCATACAATAATATGCTTGAACAATCTATAAAATTAGGCAATTCGTTTAAATACAGTGTGAATAATAAGGGCCCTAAGTGTGAACTCTGTGGCACACCTGAGGTGATTAATTTGGGTACAGATTGATAACCCTTAACCACAACTGCTTGGCTTCTATTTTCAATATAAGATTTTATCCAACGGAACAGATCACCGTTTATACCGAGTTTCCAAAGTTTATTAAGTAGAGTATTATGGCAAATTTTATCAAAGGCTTTAGCGAAATCGGTACACACGGCTTCCACTTGGTTTGTATCATCCATTGCATTTAGAACAGCTTCTGTAAATGTTATCAAGTTACTCTCGACACTACGACCCTTAAGGAAACCATGTTGGTTTGGGGAAATCATACGAAAAACCACCCTAGCCAATTCATCGGAGACAATTTTTTCTAATACCTTACCGAAATGGCATAGTTTAGAAATAGGCCGGTATTTTTCAATGTCTTGGCTAGGTGGACCGCCTTTCGGAATTGGGGTAACCCAGGCAACTTTCCATAATTTCGGGAACTCCCCTTGTACTAGTGATTTACGGAAAATAAATGTAACTGGTTGTGCTAATGCCTTAGAACATCTAGAGATTAAAAGGGGATGAATCCCATCAGGGCCAGCACCTTTATTTATATTAATTGTTTTTAAGTATTTAAAAACCAAGTTCTCATTAATATCTATAGGCAATCTCATTAATATCTAAAAATACTTTATTATGTTTTCCATAATGTAATTAGTATCACAAAAATAACAAACATTATTTGTATCTTAACAGCAAAGTAGCTAATCAGAATAAGGGATAATAAACAGATTAAACAGGCTTGCCGTATGTCCAACAAGAGAGAATAACTGTACAAAACTGGGCCGATATCGACAAATAAATGATGAAGCGGGAATCACGTAGCGCGCGAGAGGGGAAACAGTTGGCATGCAGGTCACAAACGCCCCATTAGTTCCTCTTTCTACTTATTGCATTATTACTTTTACCTAACGACTGACAAAAGGAATTGAAAACGCATTTCACGTGTCGATCTTTGCCAGAATATAGTTTATGTAGAAGATTGTATAAAGTGTCAGTTACGTAATGCTTTTTTGGTTGTACATAAAATTTCTAAGTACTGGATTTTGCATTGTTACCATAATAAATACGAAAGTTTGGATAGCCATCGATCGTGCCAGAATGGATGAACCAATTAAGAGAAATTTTGGCACAGATATAGACTATCGTCAAGAATACCACAAAGGGGGTTTTTATGAAAATATCCGCGCAAAATAAATCGCAGACAACAGTTTGTTAAAAACAAAACTCTACAAATAATAAAACAAAAATATACTTCGGCTCCTCTTGCTCACATAAAAACAAAGTACCAAAGAGTAAAAGCTGCCCAGAGTAAAAGTTTATCTGGAATTATGTAAAATAACTTCGATACAAGAAATAATTTGTAATTATTTTTTTCTGAGTGTTACAGGTTATTGCAATTAAGTTCCAATAATCTCTAACTTTATCTATCTATATACAATACAGGGTGTCCCAAAATAATGTCAAGGAGAAGTCCAGAGACAGAGCACCTCTAGGGGCACCCAAATCACTCCCATGTATGTTGTTGTTGTTGTTGTTGTTGTTGTTACACTTTATTGCACAAAAGAAAATACATAATATGACTTAAATAACAGGTTTGTGACAAAAACAACGTGCAAAGGCGGACTTATTTCTAAAGAAATTGTTAACATTTTAAAAATTGATTTAACTAACTTTGCGATTCTTCATTTTTTATGGCGCTATTGTATCAAATTGACCCACAAGAGTTAAATAAAGCATGTATCTTAATTATTCATGGCTCTGTGGCCAATCTGTCAACAATGGTCAAGGTGGGACAAAAAATACGAAAAAAATGTAACGCGAAAACTACAAAAAAACCGCTGAACATACATGGCGGTGATTCGGGTACCCCTAGATGTGCTTTATCTCTGGCTTCAGCTTGACACTATTTTTTAGGTCGTCCTGTATATCTTCCCTTTGCGTCATATAAGTACGTAGGTACTTAAATTGTTATTCGGTTTATTGGCGCACGGCGTTCGTTCTTTATTTATCTGGCACAGGTAATTCGTTTACCCAAGAGGATAGTTTCAACACGTGCCTCCGTTCCACCGAATTGACTGTAATGGACTTTGCACCTAAACAGAGCGGTATCTACGTTGACTTAGCCAATCGAGGGGAGTTCTCTGAGAATGTTGTTTATTACACAAACACTGTTTTATTATTGCTTTGTTTTCTTTGTTCCCTTTTTCGGGTGCTTAGGCCTTCTAATTATGTCTGGCTCTCGTTGTACGGTTTAGTCGGTTAAACTTGTATAATCTGCGAAAATCTTTGTGGCGCTCTTGAGTGAAGTTCGTCAATTCATGCGGAATTGGTAATTTTAGGTGGCAATGGCGGTCACTAGGGCTGTGCCACTGTGAAAAAGTCTTATTATTCATCACTCACACTGTTATTTGAGTTATTTATTTTATTTTATTGTGCAATAAACTGTAACAACAACAACTTCGCCTAGTTGTTGAAGACTAACGTTGAATTGAACGAATACGCTGATAAAATTGAAGCGAAAGAAATTTATTCAGCTGCAGCCTCTACTTGTGGAACTCTTAGAACTTCTTACATCCCTTGTATTTAAATTAATTTCACTCGGTAAATAGAGCTCGGCTTAGAGTGAATACTTCGGATGTGCAATATTAGGTGATTTATAACATTAAACGCCGTTGAAGATATCGTCTGTAATAATATTTGGTCAAACTATGTAACAAACGTAGAAATTACTACTTTGTCTACCTACATTGAAATTCCTGGTCTACTTTGGTTTTATGAGGCAACAATTTTTTTTAGTATGCAATTTTCTGTGCCTCCTGAATCCATATTTTATAGTTACGAGGTATTCGATATAAACCAACGTTATGTAAGTTCTAAAACAAATTGTAAACTCCTCTACTCAGTAATAAGTCTCGTTAGCTTATGTGGTGTATTTTACTAATGTTGACAGTGGACAGCAAAGCAAACTTGTGTAGCGTTTACGCCCGTAAAAGTTGCTGTGTATTTTTCTAATTGATGTACTTAAATATCCAAATAGCTTAGCCAAACTTTCTGTAAGTGTAGTTGAGACTAAGCTACATATGTCTAGTCACTAGACTCTAGTGCATTATACTTCATGAACTGAACATTGAAGTTCATCGTTTGAGTTAGTGCCAATCTTAAAGATATTGAGCAGCGTCTGGAAGGCGTGGAATGCGCAATTATGAAATCGTTTTAATTTCAAAACAATGTTCTCGGAGAAGCTCCCCTACTTGGAATAAGCTTTGAAAACCAAAACAGAATTCTTAGTAACATTCTGCATTGTTTCATCTTTATTGCCGGAGGCTGAATGCATATTCAAGTTAAGTTCTTGTTGTGAGTCATTCTTCAAGGGATTCTCTGACGCAAAAATTGCTATACAGCCTTTTGGGCTTTTGTAGCTGAAATGTGTCAACGGGTCTGTCTTACGTCTTACCTTTGGGTAAAGAACTTTATCTCTTAAACAGAATTTGTTAGCTAGTTGAAATTGTCACAGGCAATGTGTTGAGGTAGTCCAGTTTGAGCACCCGCCTAAATAGCACCTCCACAAATAGCACCTGGCTAGTGCAGTTGGGCACCTATTGATATTTTTGGCAGAATAAATATATTTGAATTCACTAACAGCACCTGCCAAAAATATCAATAGGTGCCCAATCTGTGCTAGGCCAGGTGCTATTTGTGCAGGTGCTATTTAGGCGGGTGCGCAAACTGGACTACCTCAATGTGTTTTATGACGGATTTCCCAACAAAATCTTTTCAATGTAATAGGTATACAAAAACGATGGGGCGAGACGACATTAATGCATTCTTGCCAGATTGGTGCAAGGAGGCTTGGGACATTGAAAGATGGCAAAACAGGCAGGGACGCCCTTACACAGAAGTACGACACAAAAGAAGCTAAGTAATCTAATATATAAAAATCTCGTGTCACAGTGTTTGTCATCGAACTTCTCCGGAACGGCTTTACCGATGTGTATGGTTCTTTTTTGTGTATATTCAGTATGTCTGATAAAGGATACTATGGCAAGACACCTGGTAGCGGTCCAGTGACTCAATATAATGATGGGTCTTCTTGGTGATAAATAATGATTTACTCGATAGGTGTTAATTAGAATTGATTTCTATATAAAGCTTTATTTGCGTGTTATATTAGAACGGGCGTAAGTGTATTTTTTTTTCAACTAAAATGTGAAGGTTGCGTGCGAAGGTCGAATGGTCGACTGTACTAGACTGCTTTTTAATAGAATTTACGCGAAAGCGAGTGGTTGGGAATGGTCAAATCTGCAAACTTCGAGCTAACATTTAACGAGATGGGGAACAACTAAGTTTTGAGTAGGTACACACTTCTCAAGTTATCAAGCAAAACCTTCACTAACGCAGTTGAAGACCCACCAAACTTCCACGTAATAACGTCAAAAAAGTAAACTGAGAATTTAGTCAATCCCTTGAAAATTCATCAGAGTAATTACTATCTTCGTTCGGGAGGCGAGTTGTCTCAGAAAAGTTCATCAAAGTTTGTAATTTCATGAATTTACTCATAAATTTGATTAATTCTATCTTAATAAATGTCACGGGCCTCTTAGCCAAATATTCAAAGAAGATTTTTCATCATCAACTGTCTAATTTTGCATTTACTATTTTAAAAACATAGACTTTCTAACAACTATTTCAGAACTTCACTTGTATCTACTGTATCTATTAACGTAGTATTACTATAGCAAAATCTAACTGTAGAAGTTGGGCTTTCATAGTCCCCCGAAGCAACATAGTTCCCTACAGCAAGTAGATATCTAACAATGTACAGATTGAACTGCACAAGACCAACCGATCCACTGGAGGGTAGCAAAATGAAATCCGTAAACCAAATTACAAATGAAGTGGTGGACTAACACACCAAAATCTCTGGTAACAACCTCTCGAACTCTATTGAGAGTGAATCCGATGAATTGAACCGACCCATTACGTGCCAGAATAGCATCTACTTAGTTACGCTTGCTACCACATCAATGGAAATCAGATATTCTATAATGCGCTCGAGGTTCTATTGAAATTTAGTTACCTGGCTTTGATCTTGAATATCCTAGGTTATACGAAACCTATCATAGATAGAAAGTAGCAGCTAGATTTACATGGGTTCAAGTACTGGCGTGCGTGCATTCAACGACTAATGAGTGTCGATGAAGCGAAAGTGATTTGTCAAAATCGTGGCAGGTGGCAGTCCCGGGTCTCTGCCTACCCCTCTGGAATACAGGCGTATACTTATACAGGGTGTCCTGAAACTCAACGTCAAGCCGGAACAGGGTAAAAAGGCAATTCATACTGGTTATCAGAAAAATAAAAAAAAAAAAAAAATCGTGAAAAAAATTTATAGGCATTAAAAAAAAATTCAAAAATCCTGTTGCCACAAATCGTTTTTACTTTTTCCAATTTTTTGTTTTGTTTTGTATCTCTGAATAATGCTTCTTTAAACTTTTAACTAAATTTCAAAACCAGCTGCTCCAGCTTGGAAGAAAAGGAGACTTAAAAAAAATAACTTAAAAAATTGCCCATTTTAAATTTTAATTTTAGTTTTCATTATGTTTATGTAATTTCTTGAATAAAAAATAATAATAAAAAAATATAGTTATTGTACTTAAAATGAAAAAATAGATTTTTTTTTAGATTTTTCTGATAACCAGTATGACTTGCCTTTTCACCCGGAACCGGCTTGACGCTGAGTTTTGGGACACCTTGTATATGTATGTTCAAGTATTTTTTATACTGCTTATTATTATTGCTCATTATATTCTAAAAGAAACGTATTCTTATCATGACTGTGGTCCTGATTTATGGACAATATTTTCTGCAACATAATCACACTTATCTTGAGTTTATCATCGTGGTAGAAATCCGATTTCTTATATAGCTATATCTCTGAATACCTAAGTTTCAACAAGTATACTTAATTTCCTTTTGTAATATAAAAAAAAGTCAGATTTAAAACGCTAGTTTGGGTACTCTTTGACTCGAGTTAACTTTATCTCTAACTCGGAATAACTTTTACTCTAACGACACTAAAGTTTACATTATTGCTATGGCAATAGATGATCCTGTCAGATAGGTACTGCATTAGTAGTCAGTACGTCTGGCAGTCGATACGAATGCATTCGATTCAATTCCTCGAGTATACGTTTCGGACTCTTGCTATTCAGTCTGAAACGGAAATCGTTCCGTTCACTGAAAACGTTGTAAGAGGATATGCCAATAATACCTCTGTTATGTTGGACTGGTGCTTTGGCTGCAGGGATTATATAGAACTAGCAGTTGAGAAAAGTGTTTGTAAATAGGTGGATACTTTTACGTTACGCATGTAAACTAATTAAAACAAAAAAATGGTGTGTTCATTCACATACATATTTTATTTTGCCTAGCATTCGCAATGTTTTAATTTTTTTAAACGACTGCTTCTACTGTAACATCTGAAAACTGGGGCTATAACAACGTGTTTTACAATCATTTTATGTTTAGAATACCTATTGATCTATTCAATATAGTAGTTATAACCTCTTTGCTACTAAGTACGTTACGCGGTGGTAACCCATTGTACAGAAAAATGGACGCGGAAGCGAGGAACCCACTTTTGATTCCCGATACGGCCATATACCTAAGACCCCTTAAGGGATGATTTTCTAAAAAATATTTTACACGTGTTTCATGACTTTCAATGAAAACCTACAGACTGAATTTCATTCGTATAACTTCAAAAACAAAGCAAAGTTTCATAGTAAATTTGCCCCCCCTCGTTATACTCCCTTAGGGGGTGAATTGGGTAAAGTGCTCCTCTATTGTTATAAAAGGCTGGGCAAAATTTCAAGTTTCTAACCCTTATAGTTTAGGCCATGCGTTGATATGTTACTCATTAAGTCAGTCAGCTTCTCCCTACTACTTTGTACCCCTCTTTTACCCTCTTAGGGATTGAATTCACAAAAAGTAATATCAACAATAGTCATTATTAGGAATTAATAACCCAAATACAACATTTTATAGAAATAACTTTGAAAAATAGACTTTCATACTAACTTTGCACACCCCTTTTACAATCTTAAGGGATGATTTTCGAAAAAAAAATTTGCCCGTGTTTCATGACTTTCAATGAAGACCCGTCTTACTGAATTTAAATTGAATAAATTCAACAACGGCTAAGTTTCATACTAACTTTGCACCCCCGTTTCTCCCCTTAGGGGGTGAATTTTCAAAAATTCTTTCTTAATGCTCCCCTACGTTATAAAAGGTACCCCTGTGCAAAATTTCAAGTTTTTTCTCACCATGACTAAGCTCTGCGAATCGGACCGAAACCCGGTCGGACTCATCCGATAAAACAACACCCGTAAGTACATCCGGACTAAAAGTTTACAATAATACAATAGAGAATTGTTTAAAGCAGAGGACAACAAGAAATTAAAAAAAAATCACATAAAATACCGAAGGTCGTGGGTTTCATGCACACCGGGGACCACCCTACATTTTGTATAACTGGCTTTTGAGGTGGCTTTTGCATTTACGTAATGAGATGGTTTATACAGCTTCCAGTGGCACCTTCACTCACACTATATGGGCAAAGGGACCACTCGGACGCTGCAGTGCCTGGTACATTATTTTTGGATGGAGTAGGCTTGTCCAAGTACCACACGCAAATTGTGAAGGATAACATCGTAAGGAAATCCACGGCTGGCTTGTCTTTCTAGTGGGCTAGGCCGACTCAGCTACTCGTACCAGGATGATATAAGTGGTGGCCTTAGTCTGGGTGTATTACCAATATGTTTGTGATGTCATTGCCTGGTTACCGTAGTACAGGGTTTGTAACCAAACAAGTAATTGTGTTATGTGGAACTTTTCATTACATATTATTATCAAGAAAATGGTATTTAACGTAAAACAAATAAGTATGATTTTTTTTTTCATTTTCCTGATAAAATTAGAAGTACATAGGTACCAGTAGGTCATCGCTTTCTGTCTGAATGGTCACAACATAACCAAATGGCGATTATCCACAGCCAACTCACAATGTTCGTGCGAAAACAAAACATGGAACGCTTGCGCGGCGCAACTGTGTCAAAGGACACATACTTGTGCCAACACAATACAAGAAAACGGGTTACAACGCCGAAACCGTTTGTCGGGATGCCAGGAGTGGATGTACGCGCGTGCAGTCCGCGTCCGCAGTCCTCCATCGGCATTGTGTGCGCAAATAGATAGCTCTCACTTCCGACACATGTTTCCGTGGCCGGCACGGGGGCTGGTCACGTAGAATATTGACGCCTCCAGCTATCCATTCGCCGGGGACATTACGTTCACCAAGGGCCCCGATATAGACCTGTCGTATATCGCGCCACGATGACAGAGTGGAAAAGAAATGTTTTGATAAAGGTTGACGCCACATAGAACTCTAGTTTTAGTTCGTCTCTTTGCACCAATTCCTGCCCTATGGTCAGTGGTGTAAATGCGTCTATCAGTATTCATCTTTGACGCTTACAGCGTTCCCCGTTTTCCTTTGGTTAACACAAACCTATTGGTAAGCTTTATCAAGAGACCTGTAGAAGTTCTCCAAGTCTAAGTCTTAATTATCACGTTGCGACCAACTATCATGTCATAAACACTCTTCGAGCTTAGTGTAAACCAATAAAATCTTCGCGCAATCAAATGTAGTCTCTATGACATAATATACAAGGTGCATTAAGACTAGCTAAAGTTAAAGGCAGTGCCTTGAGAGCCGACATTTCAACTTGCATCATAAGTTCTTGGCACTTATGCAAATCCGTCTCTGCGGGTTGCGAGCCTGCGACCAGTTCAGACTCGAAAATCACTTAATGTTTGGGTTCCCTGGATTTCAAGCACTCTGTGTTCAAATAAATTGACTCCTGAAGGTGTAATAACAACATAATGATAGACAAGCAATACCCGCAGCAACGTCCGCGTGGTAAACGGATAAGTCTACAGTCTAAAGGACCATTCTAAATACTGGTTAAAGATTTTTTTAAGTCAGACAAGAACTTCCGGAGATTACCCCTAAATACAAACTTTTAAACATACAAATTGTAATACCAATGACAGACGACAAAACTTTGATAAGTATGTAAGGTTCCTAATGTATTTGTTTATTTTTCTGGTGCGCACAGTAAATACTTCTATTCTAATCTATAAACTAACAAAACTTTCTAGTTTATAAAATTTGTGAGTGGATAAACAGTCTTCATAAATGTTGCGTAAGCCTTCATTCGGAAAAGGTTATATTTTTACCTCCTTTCTCACTACGTAACACGAAAACGAAAAATCAAAAAAGGACAATTTTCACTTTACTTTACCAACACGGAAAACTTAGTATTCCTTACACTTTCCAGCCAGCACCCGAAAATAGTCTCCAACTTTAATAACCCTCTTTTGTCTCTTTTTTGTGCTTGCAGCCCTTGGTCTGGAGCCCGACTTCCTCTACCCTCTGGAGAACGTGACTATCGCGCAGGGCCGCGACGCCATGTTCACGTGTGTGGTCAATAACCTGGGAGGTTATAGGGTGAGTGGCGACTCCGCCACTGCCAGGGTGTGTATCCAACTGACTCAATACAACTAGAGGAGCACCGTTACCCAGCACCGGGATGAGATCTTCCAAAACGGTTTGACTTTTGTTCGTGGGATCTCTCACAATCTACGAAAAGAGGTAGCGATCATGATTCACCGGTTGGTAATAAAAGTAATTAAAGAAACATAACACAAGTCAAACAGATGATCTCATCCAAATAGTCCTCTGCACCAACTTTCACACTTCTTGCACACTCTATTAGAACACAAACTGTGAGCACTCTTTCAGAAAGCACCACCAGCACTACTCTAGAACCTGTGACTATTCTAGCATAGTGTGTTCACTTCCTTACACGACCTACTGTTGCACTCTATTAAGTAAGTGACTCTATGATAGTATTAGCCGTAGATTTTACACTAAATAAAACAGCACTTGCTCTAGACAGTTCCATAATTTAGAATCAAAACTCAAGAATTTCGCAATATCGACGTTTATTTAACAAAGTCTTGCAACCGGTTCTTGAGTTTTCTTTCCTCTGCACTTATTAAACTATTAAAACAAAAAGCATGCAAAGAAACTTGCACCCTCACTCTTGTAAGTTAAAGCACTTTATGCACCAACTTAATTGTTTAAGTTGTTCAACCTAATCCGCAATAACTGCACGAACTACACTTTGATTTGTAACGTCAAAGGTCCCAAACTCAATAAACTGAAAAGCAAAATTTCTGTCCACTTTTCTAACGAACAATTAATTAAATAAGTTGCTAGATTAGTCTTTCTGATATAAACGAGGGCAAATGCCAAATCTCGATGTTCTCCGGACCAGTGGCAACTGGGATTCCCTGAATCAAACCGCACGTACTACGTCGGGACGATCTCATCCCGCTAAGACGTAAGACACAGTCTAAAATTTACATTGCAAAATACTCACTTTGTAAAATTAAAATAAAGCAGAATACAAATCCCCTCAGTCCCCGTTCAATCAATTCGAGAGGCATCGCTCTCAAACTGTCCCGCGGGTGATCCCGGTGGCTGAGGAGGCCACTCCGTTTGCAAGCTCTGTAGGATACTCTTTAGATCATCAATTCTGTCGATACAATGTTTAGTCACATTCCGTTTGCAAGCCCTGCCGATGAACGGCAAAATTTCCACGCAAAAACAAAGAGACACTAAAAACAAGATACAACATTGAAACTTACTCAGACCAATTAATTACTATTGAATATGCACCGCTGGTATGGTTGAGTTTGGACTTTGGAAACGGTAAAAAACCTTTTTTTACTTAATTATTTTGTTAAATTCGTTTGTTTGGTTTTCATGCGGTCGTAACTTCATACACTGTAAAGTTTGAAGCAGTTTTTTATGAAATTGCGATCCTTTGTTTTTGAAAGCGTAACAAAAACACCCTCAATCAAAAGTGCTCGCGTGCCACTTTCTATCGACATTGTGCTTTTTTAAAATGAATTTTAAATATGTTTTGTAAATAGGTATGCTTCATTATGAGCAAGGGAGTTTTGTTACTCATTCTGTATGAAACAAAAATTAATTTTCATAGTCTTAGTGTGTATATTATATCTTAGATTATGTACTAATATGTAGCAGACTTTTCTCCACTTATCTACCTATAGAATTTGCACTTCGTAACTAAGAGCACCACATGCACTGATTCACTGATGCCTGTTTAGACAAATATAAGTTGTAAGCGTCAATCTTACACAAAAATAATTATAGAAAAAACAAGCTTCACTCTTGGGTGATACTGACCAAACAACTGTGAATACAACGTCACATTTTTGTGGTTATTACTTGGTTTTTTGCCACGCGCAATGCAGGAAATTAGCTCCTATTGCGATGTCGAGGGCTCCGCCAAAGCGAGTGAAACGACGACGTTTTCACACTGTGCCCACAGTGCACCTCATAGCGGGCTACCCGACGAAAATGTAATTAAAAATTCCGGGAGCATTTTCCGGGGAGTTCGCAACAAGATAGTGTTGCCAGCACTCGAGGAGCGTCCTCTATACCTCCTGGGAAGTATTCGCTTATAATTAGAGATGTTCACTCCGCGAGTCTTCATTGCTTACCGTACAAAGCCAGGCATTTTATAGACGATGGTTTTCTAGACGCCCCATTTTCCGTGCAACTAACTGGTAATGTTTTTTTTTAACAATGCCGCTGGATTATGTAACCATGCTGGGGTCAGGTGGCCTGGATCAAGGCAGATACGAAGGCGATACTGGCGATCCACGAGCATGTGATCACAAACAACGCGCGACTAAGCGTCACACATAATGACTACAACACATGGACGCTTAACATCAGGGGCGTCAAAAGAGAAGACCGGGGACAGTACATGTGCCAAGTTAATACTGATCCTATGAAAATGCAGGTGAGATATCGTATTATTACTAAATGCTCTCAGTAAATTCTTTTTTTTAACTCTACAGGGCTCAGGCCTTCTCTTAGAGAGAGTGAGTGAGAGAGAGTGAGAGCTTGGGCTTAATTTATCTCGCGTTATTTCGCGGCTATTTCAAATGATGAGGTACGTGAAGATATCAGACATTGAGGTTTTGTAACAAAATAAAAAATACAGTTAATACAAATACTTATAAATATTGGAAGTAAATACTTTCAAAAAAATCATAAAATATCTGTCCTGTATTCAATACTGCTTTTTGAAAACTACGTTTAGGTTATGAATAACACAGATAAAGATTACCAATTATCAATAAAGAGACGTCTCAAGACTGAAGCAGATATCATTATATTCATGTGAAATATTCAATAAAAGAAAGCACATTTACCTAAATTCCAATGTCAGGATAAGATTTCTTCGAAGCGTATCAAAGGATGTATTTTTGCTATCGACAAAAAGAAATGAGACTAAAACATCAACAAAGAGTCTTTCGTTTTTAACATACTCCTTGTATCTTTTGTAGGACCGATCTTTTTTAGAGTTTCTCAGTCTGGGCAAAAAACTCTATCAACTAGTTTTGGTCTCTCTTTGTTCGATATATCAGTAGTTAAAACACTATTAACTCCAAAGAATGTAAAAGGTTTGTGTATTTATGAGGTGTTTTTAGTTTATGTTCTTATGTATATTTTTTTATCGGCTCCTTTTATAGCCTAATTTTTTTCACATATTATTACGTACGCGATAAAAGTATTAGATAAATAAAACAAATGAAATGGCGAAAATTAACTGCTAGAATGTAACATTATTAGTTCGCAGAATATATATATATATATATATATACATTATTGTATGATTGTATGGATATTAGTAACATACATAATGAGTAAGAACAGAATAAGAACAAAAAGGTTTATTGCCAAAATTGCACGCAAAACATGAAAATAAATCTTATAGCTAATGTAAAATTTATAAATTAATTTGGAAATAATGATCTGTTTTTGCAACAGGAAGCGTGCTCAGCTGTGTCGCCAGATTTTTAAATAAAACTCTAGCGGTTTTTAGCGTATCACTAACAGACAGATAATAGTCTAAAGGCCAATACCGGTTCTAAAGTCAGGTTCGGGCAGGTACTATACTTGATTGTTGTGTAGACCCACATGAAATTCCTGGTGTACTTACAATAAAAAATATTCTATCTACCTATGTGAGTATTTACGGGTACTTGACCGTAGCGCTTGAATTACTTCACATGGTCCTAAACACACTGCCAATTGTTGAATAATAAACGACATCTTTTCTTCTCACAGACAGCATTTTTAGAAGTGGTAATACCACCGGATATAATATACGAAGAAACTTCGGGCGACATGATGGTTCCCGAGGGTGGCTCAGCAAAGCTCGTGTGTAAAGCGCGAGGCTATCCGCCACCGAAGATACTTTGGCGCAGAGAAGATGGTGGCGACATCATCTCCAGAGGAGGCCCACAAGGAAAAACGAAAGGTAAGAATCTGGAATCGTCCATGCATACAAAAAACATTTAAGTAAAAAACCACGTTAGTCGTTAACTTGTACAGCCTACTTAAGCTGTAAATAGTTTTCCTTGTAAGTTGAAAAGTGCTACTACCTCGAATTTTATCACGTTTCTACAGTCAACTGTCAAACCAGGGTGATGGGGGGTAGGGATGCCCTACTCGGACAAAAATTGGCACTTTAAGGCTTAATATTTTGTAGACGGTATGCTTAATATTTTTTTCTTACACCCATGATATTTTGAAAGACCAATCCAACGATACCAAACACTAGTGTAAGCGAGAAAAAAAATGACAAAAATGATGGACGGACGGACAGACGGACGGACAGACGAATCATCGGATCAGGTCATCCTACACATCCATGCCCTTTACTCCATTGCATTACGGGTGACTTTGCAACTAAAATGTGAAGATTGACGTGCTCTCAACTGTACACACCAGAAAACATACAATAGTAGGCTAATAATATTATATAATATTTCTAAATATTTATTTTTACTATTTTGAAACAAATGATCTGCCAAAATTGTGGAAATTGGCAATCCCAAAATGTCCATCAATTCACAATCCTTTACCAGATCTATAGGTATGTACATCTACAGTCGATACATTATGGTGAGATTTCAGAAGACAGTATATCAATATCAGTATATCTACAGCAGTATGTCAATCTAGAAACTGTAAGCGAATAATGTTAACATGTAAACATTAAAACTGCATCATCGCTAAACACTAAGCAAGCATCGCCATCTTTAACGTATGTTAAAGATACTCACACGCCTAACTAAAAGTGTAGCATTCCAGCAAGCAAAGCGCAAAGGGTGAAGGGATAAATCACAGTCTAAAATATTCACTATTGAATCTTAGCAGTAAATCGTACCGCAGTACTTCGGGGTACTCTTATTGCCATTCGCGTCGCCGCCCCTAATCCCGCGGGATTACAACCTCCGAGACGGGCCGAGAATAATTACTTACCTACTCATCCTTTCACTCGCCCAAATAAAGAGCAGGATAAAGGGTTATCATAGAGTTTCCAAATTAAACAATGTATAAGTAATGATTCTACTTCCATTACACTAGGCGTCGGTTTCGCTTTTTATTGCCAGAAGTTTTTGGTTGTGAATTTTTCAGTTTTATGAGTTGCTTGGTTGTACCCTCACCGCCGGTTTCTGAAATGAGTACGAGTATGTCACAAAGAAAATACTGAAGTATCGTTCTATCTCGTTTTTTCTTGAGGAATTTGAAGAGACTTACTTCTCAATTCGCAAAGCATCATTGTCATCACCATCATCAGCTTAACTCTACCTACTGCTGGGTATAGGCCATCTTTCGGGGTCTCTTGCAATTCGCCCCTCACTTACAAATAAATAAGTAAATTCCTCTTGTCCTGGTCCTAAACTAGGATTTCTTATACCAAGACTAAGATCTACGTATATATCTGAGGTGGAATTTATATATTATCACTTAATTCCAATATTTGATTTTCTTTAAAAGTTCATTCATTAAGTACAGACAATAGATAACCAAGCTCTTTGTTTCATATGACTAACTGCAATTCGGCGCTGTTATTTTTTAATTCAAACAACGCACTTCAGGCATACACTGAAATGTTTGAGTGCCGAACAACGGCAATATTGACACAAAAAAAATATTTTTGCAATCTCACTCATGAGAGAAACGGTAGTTGCATTTTATGCTTGCTGTAGTTTTAAATTTCAATTGCACATAGCCTTTATATGTGTCTATTAATTGTTGGGAGAGAAAAAACACATTCTATGTACGGAAGGATATTGGAAATGAACTCTGGCCTCGTGACTGCTCACGGGCAATTGGAAACTGTACTGACAGGGTGATTAATCAGCAGGTTCCACTTAAACCCACTACTGTTGAAGCGTACACCCGCCATCAGTCAATTCATTAGGTTAACAAAGTACTACTTCTAATGACTTCCCGTTTGCCCAGATTTTGGCGCTACCTTATTCCGAAACCATGTAGACCCTATTCCCTCCCTCCTCTACAGGCTAGCATTAATTCAATTACTCAAAGAGATGAAATTGAGGTGCTCAATTTCAGTTAAACACCGATTTATTTACTCGATATACGAGAACGAACCTTGAAATATGAAACGGAATTTAAAATTATCATAAAATGCGGCGGACTTACTTTAAGCGTTTTCCACCAATCAACCGCGGAAGGTGAAAGACGGAGTTTTACCTTAAAAGCTTCGTCGTTAAGAAATTTTAAGGCAACTAACATTAATAAAAATCGTCAAATTGAGTAAAGAAGTCTAATTAAAGAAGCCGTTACAAGTTACTTCCATAAATCTAACTTGAAACAATACTAGCTATCCATTACGGAGGCCGATGCTGCCTTGAAGAATATTCCGTTGAGGAAATTCAATGGGCTTCCGACTTGAGAAATATAGTTTTCCAATGATGGCGCGGGAGCTCTTTCCGAATTTATTATTCCCAACTTTAGCTGAACTTGCTAGAAATATATCAGTGCAGAGTACCTGCTTGTAAGCATAAAATATAAACCAAATATAACATTGGTAAATTCGTTACTGGCTCTATCTTATCCCCTGTCCACATCATACATGGCCAGCTGGAAGAAAATACTTTTAATATTAAGCTCGGCTAGGAGCATATTGATTTCTTCTGCAAGGAAGAATTTTCAAATGACGCCTATCTTATTTCGTCTTATCAGTTTCGTCGACAATTAATATTTTAATCCAATGCAAATATTACGCAATCTGAATAACGCGCAGTCAGTGTAAGTGACATTTAATATGACGTGAGAAACAATGGGGCGTATTTGTTTGCCCTTTATTGTATCCAATGAAACATGTTTCGGTGACAACGGCGTGTCGCGTGTCTATTCATGTTCCAGAGAGAATTATGCAGATAAGCGAATGAATGCCGGAAACTTAGTCCGAGACTTGTGTAAATTAACTCGGCGGGGCTACTGTTCCCCTTTCATCGAGTCCTTAAAGTTTGAAAGAGATATCATTACTAAGGTTATTATACCGTTGATGAGCTGAAATCTGATCTTAGTCTATTGCTATCCCTGCTTGTTTTGTTTTGTTGTAAATAATAGGAAGCCTTGATGGATAGACGTGAAACAAAATAATAACACAAACATACTAAATTTTACCCTGTGCAAAACTTAAGATAACTGAGTAGGACAAATTCTTCGTGAAGAACCTCACGAAAGGCTTTTAAACAAAATCGATTAAAACTTGTGATCCTTTCTCAGGTATTACATTAAAATTGGCTTTGTGGGAGCAGTTAATTTTGAGAACGGTTGGTCTTATTAACTGGAAAATAATAATAACTAAGTAAAACACGTCTTGGCTTCTTAATTAAAATAATGGCTCGAGAGTAAGGTAGATGTTGCTCTTCCATTTCATTTAAGGGCACTCACGACCACTGCCCGGTCCTCGGAAAATGTCGAGGATTTTCGTCTCTGTAGTATCACAGGTAGTACGGAGTACTGGCAGCTTACAGATTTGGACCGAAATAATTTTCAAGGGGTAATTTACTAATTTGGAAACACGCTTGCTGACTGGTCAGTATACAACCGAAGTAAGTGTTGCCTTAGCCAATACCTTTTTTGGGTCTTCGAGTTCCTCTTACATAAATACATGAATTCTTGCCTGTATCAAGGAGGAGTAAGTGGAGAACAGAGTATGTCACTTTCTATGATCCTGAAGAATGTTTCGTTTTGTCGACGTGAATTAGGCACGCCCGCCTGCATAGAGTGCTTTTTTTCTTGCCATTCGCTAAAGCATCTCCTTTTGTTTTACTCTTCATACATAAATTAATCGCATTTTGTCTTTTGGAATGTAACGAAATATGAAATGCTAATACCTTATTTTAAAACAGTTACTGAACATGGTTACACAGTTGCAATTTTTTTTTTATTTATTTAGTTTTAGGATAGCCATTGACATTACATAACTTAATACTATTTAAAAATATGAGAACAGAAAGTCATTAACAGGCTTCCACTGATAGCCACAAAAAAAACTAACGATTAAGTCACTGCTAAAAACGGGTGCAAGCAATGTATATAGCTAAAATTTATACCTGAGTATGTATAAAGAGAAGAGAGCCTACTCACTCACTCCTAAAAAGGTTCGCAGTTATCCGTCGCCTAGCTGCTGCAATACGGTCGCTATTACTCGTAATATCAACGTCTTAGTATAATCTAAGTCAAATCTAATATACATAGTTGTAAACTAAGTTATTAACACTTATCGTGGTTTGAAGCATAGCGAAACTAAACAAATACTTTTCAATAAGCAATGACATAAAAAGGCCGCCGGAAAATGTGTTATTGTTCGCCATATCTCATTCGCGAACACCCTCGGCCCGACGGAACCACTAAAGTCCAAGGCGCTTGAACGTCACTTGACTTATGACAGACACATCGACAGGCCAAGTTTATTCAGCCACCCGCCTCGAAGACAGCTTAAGAACTACTTGGAGTCGCTGCGAGAAGTTGGCGGGAAATTTCGCCGCGCTGACATCACGCGGCGCGTTTACCAAACACGCTTTTCCTCCGGCGCTGGGACAAGTTTCCGGCTGCTCTAGGGCAACTTTTAAAGACCAATTTAGTTTGAAATACCACTTCTTTAATGTAGAAAATATTTTCTCGATACCCTTAAAAGACTTACAAAAACCTTTGTGAGAAGTACATCCCCTTGCATATTTTAATAGACAGAGTGATTCAATGCGGAATATTTTTAAACAAAACAATCCCTCCACGGTTTTCTCCGTGCAGGAATTGTTTGCTAACGAAGCCCGCTCCGGTGGGACGTTCGAGTGCTCCACGCTTTAAACCATCAACTCTCACCCTTCAGCTCCTTCAGAAAATATTGCCACGGCTTTTTATCCTTTTGTTTGAATAATGCCTGTAAGCGAACTAGGGAGCCATTTGAAGAAGGTGTTAGGAAAACAGCGCTCTCACCACTAACGCCACTTGTTTACCGTACCCATCAACTTTTGGCGTGTGGAAATGTTATGCCAACACGGTTCTTGTCGGAATTGCAAGTAAGCACTAGTGAGTAAACTTCACTTAGAAAGAGTCCATATGGCTTTTCAATTTCGCGGGCTAGCGTCCGCCGTCTAAGTGGAAGTTTTATTCTACTCAGACGTCACGAGAGCTTTTGCCGATGGTCTTTTGTTACGAGCACACATTTTACTAATTGTTTTCTTTTCATTTGGAGCTTCCAAGGTATATTGCATTGCACATACGTGTAATGCTAATTAAACGGAAACCTTTATTTCCTTGAATAATGTGTCTTTGTATATTTTAATTAATTAAACGAAAAAGCCGGCCCAATGTTACCTAATATAAATATTATACAGCATTGAATTCTCTATCTAAATTCAATGTGTACAGTTATCTATTTATATTATTATTTAAAAAAACAAACAGAAAATATGAAAATATTATAATATGGTAAATTGACTGAAGGTTAGTGGCTAGAGATTATGCCAATTAATCAGTTTCGGTTTTCTGTCACTCAACGTTAGATGGCTCTGAAGAGTTATATTATATTTAGGGTCTGTTTCACAATCTGCAGATAAAGTTCCGAGTAAGCTATCCGCAACTCGGGCTGCCGTTTGTTCTAAATTTGAAGCCATAAACGAACACACGCAATATAGGAAAATCTAATCTCTTTAAACGAGCAATTCTTGTATATATATTTATATATAATCAGAATCTCGGAAACGGCTCCAACGATTTTCACGAAATTTTGTAGGCAGATGCTTTCGGGGGCGTTTCTAACTAGGTTAAATTTTTAGGAAACGTTGTTTTATCCGTGTTTTCAGGCAATTGAAATTTGGTATAATAACATAAAGAAGTAAATTTCGCGTCTATCTGCAAGATTGGGATAGTCCTGACGGGATAACGGGCGACCCGTTTCGGGCCGATTTCAAGAGACCCGGTTCGAGTCATGATATTTTTTTTTCCAAGTTCTTTTTTTGTTGGAAAAGGATTAATTTAATTTTATATTACAAAAAAAGTACCGAGCAAAGCTCGGTCACCTTTATTTAAATTTAGAACAAACGTCAGCCCTGGTCGCGGATAGCTTATTTGGAACTTTATTTGAACATTGTGAAACCGGGCCTAAGAGTTATAATGCAGCTTATATACGTCCCATTATAGAACACAGAACTTCTCTTAGTGATAGAGTATGGGCTTATCACCACCGGTAGGCACTCCCATCGCGGATTGACCACCTCACCTCAACACCTTCACTTGAACACCTGCAGATCCTCCTGTTTCCTCACGATGTTTTCATTTTATTTTAGTCTAAAGTAGTGATAATTTCAAAATTTTAATATAAGTTTCTTAAAAATGCAAAATTTTACAGTGATATCTCTGGAGGGCGAGATAGTGAACCTAACAAAGGTGACGCGCTCAGAGATGGGCGCATACCTGTGCATCGCCGCCAACGGCGTGCCGCCTTCAGTCAGCAAGAGGATAATGCTGCATGTACATTGTAAGTATCTTCTGTGTAATACACACGTATTTTGGGTGGCTGAAAGCCATAAGAAGTTGGACAAGCCTAAACGTATAAAGTCTGCTTTTGAATTCAATGCAAAAAAAAACTGTCACGATGACATATCAATATCAAGCCAAAGGCTGTCAATGTCTGAGTGTTGCTAGTACATAAAAACCAAACAACCCCATTTTACTTCCGAGGAAATATTGTGTGTGCTTCGTAGGTGTTTTTTTAGACGTTGCTGCTTTTAGACGTTTAGAGTAATAAAATTTTAATGAAATTGATGTGATAAAGATTTTGGTCACATGAGTCTTCTATCCGTGGTTAAAAAAAATCTACCGAGTAAACCTATATTTAATAGCGGTAACACCGCCTTTTTTTTGCATGTAATTAAAAAACGGACTACTGAAAAAAATTAGCAAAAAGATCTCTAGTACAATCTCTCTATCATGTCGATAGTGTTTTTTAAGGTCCATGTCTGTGAACCTAAGCCAAAAAACCTAGAACTAGATTACATAGTATTAACGTCAAAAAGGCCATTTTCAGCATAAATGCTAACTAATTCCAGGTTTATGATCCTGAGAATTTTACAGACACTTTTTGCAAATACGATCTATAAAAAATGTGTTCTTTTCTCAGTAGCGCCAGTGTTACTCCCTGGAGCTCCATGTTTGATGTTTATAGTGAATATTTTTTTTACTTTCTGAGTATGAGTTTGAATGTTTTATGATGCAGTTACTGCAAAACGTCAAAGCTCGTTTCTTTGGGTGTGTCTGATAGAGATTACTAGTACTTTATTAGCCTTGCTTCCTTCAGTAGATAGATAACGTGTACCTATCTCAAAACCTAAGGTGGATGACTGCCAATAAATCAACCCATCGACCCGGCATATCCAGATTATTGGCAAAAAGCGCCATTACGTTAATGGGCGCGCTATCTTAGATCTATCAGTGCTTAATTTATCGCCGAGAGTTATTTAACGTTCGCGGAGCACCACGACAAACCCCAAAGGTTCGTACACGTAAGCAATCGGGAGATTTTCGTGTTATCACGTATCATCTATGGCGCGTGACTGGCGTCGCTTATGCCTCCTGCGCCCCCGCGGCTCGACGACGCTGTTACAGAATTACTGAACGTTTAGTGAAACTTAATGTAGAGCTTGTTGATTGCAATGCTGTGATATACAGGGTTGTTTGTGTTTTTCAATGAAAAAAAAAATGCAGTAGAGGTCTATCACAGTTGTAGGTATATGTTAGCGGCTGTTCTAAGTTTTTATTTCTTCTAGACTGCACTTTTTCTTTGCACTCTAAGCTTGCCCTTTTCAGACGCATTATATTTCCCTGAAATACACTAAACGCTTGTTTCCTTTTCAAATTATAAGTCCTTGTAGCAATCATTTAAATTGTATAGCTGTGCGTGCTAATGCGTGGCGTGTGCAATCTCAAACAAATGAACTCATTACTATGTGAATCGAGATACCGCGCTTCACACAGCCTCCGCGAGTACCCACTCCATTTGCATGGATAGTGATATCAACACAATATTCCCGATATCATCGCATCAGGGAGAGTGCAGTCATTTGGAAATTAGACGGAACTATGTCACTGAATTTAAATTATTGTTTCGCTCAGATTCTAATCAAATTGTTTTTAATACCAACTAATTTAAAAAACTACATATTTTTTCCAAAATCTAACACTGTATTGCTTCTAACTATACTGCATTCAGTATAATTTGATTTTGTTGAAAACACAACTAAAAGTTTATGTTTAAAAGTTTCTCCTGGGATCGACTAGCAGCTCAGAGCTTGGGGCACTTTACGTTTGATATTTGCATTCCATTTAGCTATTTGATTCAGTGAACGCCGGTGTAAATGCACACAGTACTTTGATTGGGAACCATTTATAAATTAAACGAATGCAGCAAGCTCTATGTCAAAGCCTGCAGCCAGTGCGGCTATGTGCACTCAACTGCTCAAAGTCTGTTGGTAGTGCAATTATTTTAATGCCTTTAGCATTAAGTGAGATTCGTAAATACCAAGGTAAGTTAGAACAAATAATAGACAATGTTGTAGAGCGACCGACCGCGGCCGAGCTCTCGGTTCATAGGAAACGCAATTTCAGGAGAACAAACAAACTACTGCGCGCTTGGAACCCTTCCACTCAGTTTAATTACTTCACAAAGAATGCGTCGCGCGCTCGATGAGGAGACAAAATTAACGCCCTCAAATATTTAATTTAAATTTCCCCCGAAAACGAATGACAACAGAGCGAGTGGGTCCCACGGACCTGCTTCGGAGACAGCTTCCGTACACTAAGACTTTTAGGGTTCAGTAACCAAACGGTCAAATAGACCCTTTTACTAAGCCGTATACCGTTCATCTGTCCGTACGTTTGTCTGTTTTAACTTTGTAGGGGTTGGTGATTGAAATCCCTTATTTACGATTAAGATAATCAACCAAACCTTAAGGACTCAAAAAATTGAGTGGGTACCCATTTATTTTTTTAAAGATTTTCTCTTCTCTTTTTCTTTTTACGATTTAAAAAGAATGGTTTTTAATTGATTAAAATGCACAGTTTACAAATTTATAACTATGTATTTACAATCTAGCTCTTTTAACATCTAATCTCTTTAAACGAGCAATTCTTGTATATATATTTATATATAATCAGAATCTCGGAAACGGCTCCAACGATTTTCACGAAATTTTGTAGGCAGATGCTTTCGGGGGCGTTTAATTGATCTAACTAGGTTACATTTTTAGAAAACGTTGTTTTATCCGTGTTTTAAGGCAATTTTAATTTGCTATAATAACATACAGAGGTAAATTTCGCGTCTATCTCCAAGGTTGGGATAGTCCTGACGGGAAAACGGGCGACCCGTTTCGGGCCGATTTTAAGAGACCCGTTTCGAGTCATGATGTTTTTTTTCCAAGTTCTTTTTTTGTTGGAAAAGGATTTGTAGTGAGTAGCTGTAACTATTGTAGGTACTTAGAGATAAGGTCAAGAACCTGTAATGTGGGGTACTAGTTAAATAAATGAGTTGTTTATGTCACTCCATTCTGTGCGTATCATTCCTGCTTTCTCCAGACCACTACATGGTGTCAGGTGTGAGGTCAAGTCAGGATTAGCAAGGAATAAGTGCTGTGTTTGGTGTTTGACGTATTGTAAGCATGACCGATACAAAAACAACTCCCGGTGAGCCGATGGCGACGTTTTCGGCGCTCCAGCAACCGGCCGCCATGAGCGAACATGGCAACGTCGCAGTTAATTGGCGAGAGTGGAAATCGTCTTTTGACTATTTTCTGATAGCAGCAAACAAGGAGAGAGCCTCGTCGCGGGAGAGGAGTGCTTTGTTTCTCCACGTGATTGGAAAATACGGCCGAGAAATTTTAGAAGAGTTGGACCTTGATGAGAAGTCAAGATGTGATTATGACACGTTAGTGAAGGCATTTGCAAAACATTGCGATCCTATTCGTAATATCAATTACGAAAGACACGTATTCTTTGAGACTTATCAAGGTGAGGATACTTTCGACAAGTTTCTTGGTAACCTGAAGATAAAAAGTAAGACTTGTGAATTTGGATCGTTACGTAACAGTCTAATATTAACACAATTAATCAGAGGAATGAAGTCACAACAAATGCGAGAAAGAATGCTATCAAAGTGTAAGCTGGACTTAGAAGAAGCTATTGCCGTGTGCCGCGCTGCGGAGAGCGCTCACCGGCAAGCAGAGGCATGCAGCAGCGGCGGCGGAGCGGCGGCGCCCGTGCAATTGGAGTACATGGCGCGCGGGCCCGGCGGCCGCGCTCGCGGGCGGCGCAGGGGCGGCGCCCGCCCTCGCGACGCTCAGCCGCAACAACAACAACAACGCGTTAACTACATCCGAGTCTGTGATAGGTGTGGGCGCGGTCACAGTGAGAATGAGCAGTGTTCCGCGCGTAACGTGCAGTGTTATAGGTGTAACCGGGGAGGTCATTTTGCTAAAATGTGCAGGAGTATGTCGGTGCATCAGCTGGAGGAAGGCAGCGAGGCGACCGGTGAGGACGAAGGCGCCGCAATGAGTGAGTCTCTTCTGTATAGCATCTCAATTGACAGCGTGGACAGCGACCGCACGTCTTGGTTCCAAGATGTTGGTGTAAATAATGTTATTGTGAACTTCAAGTTAGACAGCGGAGCTGACGCGTCAGTGATGTCACTTAACGCCTTTAAATCGGCAGGATTTAATGAATGCATCTTAAAGAAAAACTCAATGGTTTTAAGAGAGATTAGTAAAACTAAATTGCCGGTGGTGGGGTATTTTGAAGCGAATTTAAGTTACAGAGAATATTCGACAGCAGAGAAAATGTATGTGTTAGATATAAATTGCAACAATCTCCTGGGATTAGACGCATGTACTAAACTCAACTTGATAGCTCGGGTGAACGAGTTGCGCCAATATAAAATAGACGAGTCAATTTTTGGAGGTATAGGATGCTTACCATCAATTTGCAAAATATTACTGAACGATCACGTGAACCCAGTTGCCTGCGCATCTAGAAAAATCCCAATAAAGTTGCGACCGCGTTTACAAGCAGAACTAAACAACATGGTTGACTTGCAAATTATTATTCGCGAGGATGGTCCAACTGACTGGGTGTCAAATATTGTGATTGTTGAGAGACCAGATGGTAAAATGCGTTTGTGTTTAGATCCTTTCCATTTAAATAAAGCGATTCGTCGTTGCCATTTTCAATTGCCAACGTTAGACGAGATTGCGAGCAACTTGAATGGAGCCAAGTATTTCTCAAAACTTGACGCAAAAAAGGGGTTCTGGATGATGAGACTGGATGAGGAGAGTTCGAAATTGTGTACGTTTGCAACGCCGTTTGGCAGGTATCGGTTTTTAAGAATGCCTTTCGGCATAAAATCGGCACCGGAAATCTTTCATAATGAGATGTATAAAATATTTTCTATGGAAGGTGTGGAGGTGTACTGTGACGATTTGCTAGTGTGGGGCTCGACGAAGGCTGAGCACGATAAGAGGCTAGAGGAGGTTATTAAGAGAGCTAAAAGGCAGGGAGTAAAGTTTAACAATGACAAATGCGTATTTGGGGTAGAAGAAATAAGTTTTCTGGGACATATTTTTAGTCAGAACGGTATAAGACCAGACGAGAGTAGAATCAGGGCTATAATAAACATATCCAAACCGGAGGATAGAAAGGATCTGGAAAGATTTCTGGGCCTTACAAATTATCTATCCCGGTTTATTCCGAATTACTCAAAAATATCGGAGCCGTTTAGAGACTTATTAAAAAAAAATAGGGAGTTTGTTTGGTTACAAGCACATAGTAACGCTTTTGAAGAACTTAAGCGTTCCCTATGCCGTGCGCCAGTACTACGGTACTTCTCGCCACGGGAGCCGGTGACGCTGACGGTGGACGCGTCGGCGCGGGGCCTGGGCGCGTGCCTGCTGCAAGGCGGGCGGCCCGTCGCCTACGCCTCGCGCACCTTGACGCCTGCTGAGACGCGGTGGGCACAAATAGAGAAGGAGTTACTGGCTATTGTGTTCGGTTGTGTTCGCTTTCACCAGTATGTATATGGGCAGGATTACATATGCGTGGAAAGCGATCACAAGCCACTAGAAGCAATTTTCAAAAAAGCTCTTAACGAGACACCTGCTAGACTGCAACGAATGTTGTTAAAATTACAAATGTATTCGTTGCGTATTATATACAAACCGGGCAAAGAGATGCATATTGCCGATGCATTGTCGCGGGCAACTTCAGAAAAACCTACAAATGATGTATGTGATGACGTAACTGTGCATGTGAACAGTATGTATGAAGCGATTGAAGCGTCTCCAGATATGTTGGAGCAAATAAAACTCGAAACTAAAAAGGATAAGGGGTTACTAGCAGTCATTAAGTATTACCAACAAGGGTGGCCGGAGAGTAAAGACTCGCTTGAAGAGGAGGTCTGTCCGTATTGGACTGTGAAGGATGAGCTTCACGTCATTAATGAAGTAGTATTTCGTGAAACTAAAGTAATTGTTCCCAAAAATCTACGAACTGAAATGGTTCGACGCGCGCATGAAGGGCACTTAGGCATAGAAAAGAGTAAGCGCCGAGCGCGGGACGTGATGTGGTGGCCCGGCATGGGGGCGCAGGTCGAGGAAGCGGTCCGGCGCTGCGAGGTGTGCCAGCGCCACCGCGCCCAGCAGCCGCGCGAGCCGCTGCGCCCGCACGCCCAGCCCGCACATCCGTGGCAGGTCATTGCAGCTGATATTTTTGAGCTCAAAGGGAAAAATTACTTATTGGTAGTTGATTACTACTCTAAGTATGTAGAAGTTATATATCTGTCAAATATGCAGAGTGAAACTGTAATAATAGCGCTGAAAAGTATATTTGGCAGATTCGGGATACCCACTAAATTGGTGACTGATAACGGGACACAGTTTTCCTCTGCTGTGTTTAAAAAATTTAGTAAGATCTGGGGATTCAATCATGTAACCAGTTCACCTTTGTATCCACGCTCGAACGGTCTAGCTGAGCGGAATGTACAAACGATCAAACGCTTGTTTATTAAAGCTACCGAAGACGGGACAGAGTGGCAAATTGCGTTGTTGAATTTTAGAAACACTCCAATAACCGGTGAAACTAATTCACCTGCACAACTACTAATGGGAAGATCATTAAGAACGAGACTGCCGGCTACAAACCGGGTTCTTCAACCACAACTAGTGGATCCTTCTCAGTTATTCAGTGAAAGAGAAGAAAGGAGACGTAGTATGAAAGGGTACTATGATAGAGGCACGAGAGAGTTACCACCTCTGAAAGTAGGAGACAGAGTGTGTGTGCGAGATGGAAAAGTATGGGTGGGTGGTTTTGTCAATGGCAAAGATGAAAATGAGCGCTCATACTGGGTAAATTTAGATAAAGGCGGGGTTTATCGGCGTAACCGGTCACACATACTAGAGGTGCCGACGCCAGAAAAGAGTCAGGCATCTCAACAAGTAAGTAGTTATGACTATGAAGAGTTCTTTTCTGATGTTAATGGTCGTGCGGCGGAGTCGGCATCGGTGCCGGCCGGGGAACATGGAGGGTCAATTGCACCAGCGCCTCTCGCGCCGCAGGCCATTCACTCTGTGAGGCCTGCCAATATAGTAACTACCAAAAGTGGCCGTGTGGTTCGCCCGCCTAAAAGATTTAATGTTCCAGAGTAGTTATGACTCGAGTAAATGTTCTTAATTTAAGTATACTTTTTTTTTATGTTAAGTATCACGTATACTATAGTTTCAGGTGGTATATAAACCCCTTATGTATTTTGAGATTATATAGTTGTTTTGCTTCATGTAAAAAGGGGGAGCAATAGACATGTAAGAAATGATCTACTTTATAAAACGTTATTTCTTTAGTTTATTATTATAAGAAGGGAGATGTAGTGAGTAGCTGTAACTATTGTAGGTACTTAGAGATAAGGTCAAGAACCTGTAATGTGGGGTACTAGTTAAATAAATGAGTTGTTTATGTCACTCCATTCTGTGCGTATCATTCCTGCTTTCTCCAGACCACTACAGGATTATTTTAATTTTATATTACCTATTTTATATTACAAAAAAAGTACCGAGCAAAGCTCGGTATCCAGGTACTTTTATATAATACGATCTATCTCCCTTAAAAGTCGGTGAATTAGCGATTCAAGGGAAGCGAAGCTGTGTCCCATTCGTCACGAAAAATATTTTGCGTAACGACTCCACTCGCCCTTGGCCGATTTTTAAAACCAACCCCATTGTAAGAGCAAGAGTGATGAAATACATTTGTTCCAATAAGAGCTTTGCAGCAAAACGGGGAAAAGGATATTGAGTTCAGATCAAATAAAAAGAAACACAGCTAAGCGGCGGCAGGCGTGGGCAAATTGTTATCAATTTGCTACAGAAACTGTTGTTCAGGAACTTATATCAGGAACTTATATGTAATTAATTTTCGCGTCTGTTTTTCTTTTGCAGGAAAAAGTTTCATTTAAGTTTTTTCTACCTCAGCAACTTTATTTTCAACATGTCTTTTGCACACAACATTTCTAGGCTACGAAATAAAAGTTAAGCACGTTCACTTTTTAGTGGCGAATGTTGGGTACAGGATTCACAATGATTTTAGCAAAAAACTTAAGGCTGCTTTCTCATCTAGCATTATCTTTATTCCGGTATCACTTGCTTGATTTTTTGTCGGACGAGTTCGAACAGGTTTCACTTTTATATTAGAGATGGAGCCAGAGAAGTCCTGCAGTCGATTTTTGATAAAGACACTTTTCCTCTGAACGTATCAATAGCCAAAAAAATTGTCAAATTGTCACTAGTCGCCTGTCACCAACCATTGTTACGTTTATCAAATTTGATGTAACCTTATAAGCTCCCATTTCAAAACTAAACATTGTCATGGGAAGTTTTATCATCATAAGTCATTTGTCGCGCACTGCAGGACACGCCACTTTCATTGCTTACACGGAGTCGAATTGCAAGCATTAGGAGTTCCTAATACTTAAGTAGTTACAGCATAGCAGTTACAGAAACAGATACTTTTCTTTTTAATATCTATCGACATCTTATAGCATTCTGCATCCGGTAATCACTTCTTATTTAAATTAAATCAACAGAAATGAAACGCTAACAACTCATCAGCGGACCGGCCAGCAATTTTAAAATTATTCTCGAAACTTCACCAGTGTGACCCGGCATAAAGGTCTATCCACATTATACCTGGATAAGTTCGTATTTTAACGATATCAATTTATTTTATTAAGGATTATTGAAATCCTTATTACGTTAGATACAACCTGGTGAAGCCGGATAACAACCGGTGAAACAAACTCTCGTATTCTCTAATGTTATAAGTAACTTTAGATTAATTTCCCATATAATCCCCATGACCCCGCACGGCCCCGGCCCCCGTAATGTGGGTAGACCTTAAGGTGGCGGAATCTGACGGCCGCGTGTGCGCCGCCCGGTTAATCAAACTGTCACTTGAAGAATTCCGCGCGAAATCCGCACCCAAAGAAAACTCCCGGAAACTTTTGATTGCTAAAGCAGGATCGCCGATTTTCTTGCCGGAACGTAAGCACTGCTTAATCACTTGATTATGTATTAAATTGTTTGTAGTAATCTTGTTTTCTATTATTTTACCTACGCGCATTTAATGCACTGATTAAATATTTAATCCTAAGTTTTGTATTATTATTTTCATCAAGGTATATGAAAATATAGCTTCAATGAAACTGTTGCTTCTTATTTTATACAGATAATAGTAGCTGAGCTGGCAAAAGGTTTTGCCGTATTAATTAGTCTACAACCTATTCTCAGACTTACTAAATATACGTAAAAAAATATAAAAATCTGTGAAGCTATTATTTTTATATATAAGAAGATTAACACCGCATTTCTCGAGCACTGACAAACTGTTATCTATTGTTAGCTGAAACTCATACAAAAAAAAATACTGACAGCTGCTAAGAGGAGATTAACAGACTCTTAGTGTACGAAAAACCGGAGGTAAGTGGGACGGGCTAAGTTTGTTTTATCATTGCTGTTTACGGAGACGTACCATTTTTTTGGGGGTCCGCACCCAATGGGTAGAACGGACCCTATTTCTGAGACTCCGCTGTCCGTCCGTCCGTGTCACCAGGCCGGTTAATGAACCGGCATGGTTAGACAGTTGACATTTACACATTTATGATGTATTTTTATTGTTGCTATAATGAAAATACTAAAAAACGTATAAAATAAATATTTAAGGGGGCTCCCCTACAACAAACGTGATTTTTTTTCATAATAAAAAAATATAATAAAAAATAATAAACTCACGCCCGTTATCCCCGAAGGGGTAGGCAGAGGTACCAGTTTCATTTTTGCTCGAAATTGATAACGGCAACAGGCAGGCGCTTAAAATATTCACATAATATTTAGTTATATAAAAATAATTAAATTAAAATAAAACAAATATTTAGGTGATGCTCCCATACAACAAACGTCATTTTTTCCAATTTTATAATGGTATGGAACCCTTTGTGCGCGAGTCCTACTCGCACTTGGCCGGCTTTTTAGTTAGATATAAGTATCATCGTAAAAGGCGCGACCTCGACGTTCGAACAACAATTAAGTTTCGGCTTATTATTTCATCCGGGCAAAAGGAAACCACCGCTTCCCAACTTATTAATTAGAACAAAAATTCTGATCGCGCAGCTTTTGCCCGCTCTATTGGCCTCTCCAACTCGTAAGAGCAGCCTGCAGAACTTAACGACGGTCAAAGAGCATAACCGCAAATAAGCTCCAATCTACAAGCGAAGGAAAATTCCGTTTACCTTAATTTACCCTAAACTGAGCTTTGGGGCTGTTAGCGGGATTGTTTACATTTCTGGATAATCCGGTTTTTTCCAACGGGACTCGAACATTTTTCTTTTCTTTAGAACGCCATTTAGCGCTTCGGCAACACTTTGATCTCGAATTTATAACAAAGGGTGAAATATCAAGCTCCTTTCTAACTTTATTTGAGTTTTTACTTTGCGTCCGAGAGATCCTATGTATATCTTCTTTTATTTCAGTAACGAGGCTTTTGGGTTTTGAATGTAAATGTATACGTAATAATGAATGCCCAATTAATAAATTAACCCTCGTCTCATAGAAGCTACTAAATATTTCTCATTTTCCTTTGAAATGGGAAATTAGACGGCCGCAGAAACGCACGGAAAGTAAATACGAAAAAAACATAAACTCTTACATACAGACACATACATTGCTTCTGGCTCCACACTATTATATCCTTTGTCGTGGGAACCATAAACAGTGACATAATAATAATAAATTCGTTTACCTATTCACTAAAAAATGTATCAAATTCCAAAAAATTGCGTCGGAGCCCTGTACTAAGCCAAAGCCTGTATTACAGTAGCCCTCTCCTACTCTGATTTTCTTTAACTGAAGTAATTTGACGACATTTTTTTTTGCTGAATATTTATCGAAAAAAAAACAACAAAATAGTGAAGAAACAATACCTACATACAAAAAATTACAATGAAAGAAGTAAGACATCACAAACATCAAAGACCTGGGGTTGGTTTCTTTTGTCCCCAGCTGGGATTCGAACCCGGGACCGCACCTGTCTCTGTCGCACTCTGTCTCACTCTGTCGCATAGTAGGCAGATGCGCTAACCGCTGTGCCACAGAGGTCGTAAAAAAACCTTATACACATTATTTCAATATAACCAATCTTAGGTCATTTGTTATAATCCTTTAAAATGTTTGATCAATATTCATTAGCCGCTGTATGTATTCTCGTCGGTTATGGTACCTAGGGTAGAAAAACCGTATAAGTGCGAGTCGGTCTCACCCACCGAGGGTTCCATACTAGCAGTTTATTCCGAGCTTTTCCCGAACTTCAAACGCTATTTTTTTATAATTTAATTGCAAATATAGGTATAGTTTCAGGTTTTTATTTATTTATTTATTCTTTATTTTTAGTATATCACTTGATTATTTCTTAGTAGTAGGTGAATAGACAGTACCCCATAAAATTTGACTTCCTTGAGTGTCGAAATATACATTTTTAACGGCTTAAGCGGCTGTATCTTTTTTTACGTTAACATAGAAGTTTTCACAGACTTGAAAAATGGTTCAAATTAAAACTCGATATCTCCACGTGTTCCCGAAATAAAGGGTCTTGGCAGACTGACGGACGGACAGAATGACGAACTGACGGACGGACATTAAAATTACTTTTTAAGTATTCCGATGTTTTCCTTTTGAGAGACTAAAAGCTAAAAATTTACTTTTGCCTCAAAATATTCCAAAAATATAGGTAAAACCGCCTGTTAACTGTTCCCATAATAATATTATTCAGCGCGGACGAACCGACAAAGAGACAAATTAATGAAACCAAGTCTCAAGTCGAAACGTGAATTAACATTCGCAAGTGCGTCCCACAAAACAAACATAAGTATTGCAGGCAACTGCTGGATAATATTCAAAGCAAACACCTGACATTCTGCGGAAGAGTTGGGTTGCAGGCTCCGCAGCCCGCCGCTAAAGTGGCTGAGCGGTAGGAATGCAAACACCTAGCATAAAGTATCAAATATCAGAAGCTTAATTCAGTACCTCTTCTGCACAACACAAACTTCAGCCAAACACTTGATATCTCGCGTGAGTTATGTCAGGGTTTATCAAAGTTGCAGACGCGCGTTTATGAGCTGCGCGTAACGTTTTTATTTTAGCGAAAATGTCTCTCGAGTTAAGCTTCTTTAGGAATGTAAATACACAGAGTCGGTAGTGCATCGCGACGGGAAACTAGCGCAAATGGACCCAACTTCGCTAATATAAAAAGAATAATCTACATGATAATGGCACTATTCAGCCATAGCATTTACACAAGCTAGAGAATACGCATACCGTAAATAACTTGTTTACATTTGAATGCATTTTCAGCGTGTCAGGGCACGTTGGGGTTTATAAACGTTGAAGTTTCAACTGTTCATTTCTCGCAGGAAACTGGGAACATCGTTCACATACATTTGTGTCTCCAGTGGGATGGTAGTTCGGTAACTTGGTAACTTTTTGCGAATCTGCAAACCTGTGTTGATTCATAGACATTCAAGTTACATGACTCTCTCTCTCTGCATAGTTTTCCGCCGTAGTTTTTGCCCAGTTCAACTTCTATCCAAGTGTTGGTACAACATAGAGGTATATTTTGTATCTTTATGATCACGGTCTTATAAAACCACAATCATCGTAAACACTCTCCTAAGCTGCGCTACTTACGTAAGTAACAACTGGTGACGACTTTGCCTTCAACACAGACAATTTGACAAGCTGGGTTCTTCGAGCGCATGTATTTGCATGGGTCTTATTGAGCTGCGGGAGCAATAAATTGGGGGAAAAGTAGATCTTTTTGATTTCACAGAAATACAAATTCCTTGAACATAATTTCGATGACCGACTCTGACACATTCTATGATTGTCATTTTGGCATATTTTTTATAACTGAAAACTCAGTATAGCTCAAATAAAACCATATAACTTATGAGAACAATAAATAATATTCTATCTATTATAGTGATAATTTAGACACATGTTTGCAATTTTTATTTTTTTTTTATTTAAACTTTGACCTGAATAGAACATTGAAAAGTAATTTTGTTTATTTTTCGGATCTTAAATACTAATTCTCTAATTATTAGGGAGTAAAATGTGTTTAAAAAACCTGCTGTAGTGGTAATGTCGGAGAACCCAGCCTTAAATAGTCTTGCTAAATTTTCAACTAACTTTAATTATTTTAGGGAATTATTTTTTTATTAACACAAGAGTATCAGTGTCCTTTAGCACATAACTCTATGAGCATGTAACCTTCTAGTCATTCATGTCAAATTTTCCTCCCATAGTTCACCCATTGGTGCAAGTGCCAAACCAGCTGGTGGGAGCACCGACTGGGACTGACGTCACGCTGCAGTGCCACGTCGAGGCCTCACCGAAAGCCATCAACTACTGGACACGGGAAAATGGTGAGATCTATAGCAGCCAAGACTAGAGTGTAAGAAATCGTCCATTGCAATCCATCAGCTCATATTCGTCTTCTGCTGGATATAGGCAAAAATTATTGCCTCCTATTCAGCATCTTGCCGCTTGATGGGTTTAGAGTAAGTAAAGTAACATATTAAGGTTATGAAACCATTTTTTTTAATATTTATGTTCCACATAAGTGACAACGTGCTTTTCTAGGTGCAAAAAAATTTTAAAGAGGGAAAATTCTGCAGTACTAACTCAATTACTTTGGTAGAGATTACGGCCATATTTATAAAAACTCAATTCTGTGAAACACTCCTCAGAGGCAGTTTATTTTTTGTCTAGAAAAGGCATAATACTTCGCCACAGATTATAAAAATTGCCTTTGAAAGTGTTTCTAAAGTTGATCGCACATTTGTCAAAACCGCACGCGCCGCATTTTAGAATTCGTTGTATGCAATGATATGAAATCTCGCATATTTATCCGCACCGTACGCGCCGCATTTCGTAAAATACGGTAGGCATCCGAACTCCGAAGGAAGCATTCTGATGACGTCATATAATGCGGCGCGTACGGCGCGTGCGGCGCGTGCTGCCACTCAGTGTTGCCTCATTCGGATCCGAAGAGCTGAAAATGCTTCATATAAGTTCCTTTTTTAATTTGTGTTTGTGACGTCGCTGTTTCTGGTTCCCACGACACAGGGTATCCTAGTGTGGGGCCAGAAGCAATGTATGTGCCTGTATGTAAATGTTTATGTTTTATGTTTATGTTTAATTAATGTTGTGAATCCAGAGTGTTTTTTTTCTTGGAGTTTCATTTTTTTCTTCTTCTGCCAATAAGCAGGCTATTACAACAATTTCTTCCATAGCACAATGTCACCGCACCGTTTCACACCAGAGGCAAGAAAAAACTGCAAAAATTGATGGCAACACACAGAAATGCGGCGCGTTCGGCGCGTACATTGCTGACAAATATGCGACCCAATTTTAAAATGCGGCGCGTGCGGCGCGTGCGGTGCTGACAAATGTGCGATCAACTTAAGGCAATCGTGTTTCAATCAATAAGAGCATAGAGCTGGAGAAAAATGTTTACCTGTCCTAATTAAAATAAAGTTTTGATACAAGCGTACCAATTCAATTTCATCTAATTATTTAGAGATCTATGAAGAAGCAACAGTTATTACCATTGTGTTGTAGATTCTATATTATTACATAAAATCAAATATAGGGAAGCAGGGAGCCAATTACAGATTCACACCACTTAACCGCTTTTTCATCATCGTCATCATCATTGTCGTTTCTTGTAACTTTAGTCGATATTCAATCAACTCGATTGAATATCGATCTTTGATTGACTGTCTAGAGATTCAATTGACTCTCTGATTTAACTACTTTGCTGCGACAGATCCATTATGGATCTTAGCGATTGATTACCGCAATGTGTTTTATGCTGTATTTTTACTGTGCAATATAGTGTAACAACAACTTGTTTCATTAAAGTTGCTACGCACAAAATTGCGCAATACGCAAACAAGTTCACATTGCTACTAATTAACTTTGAGACCTTGGTCCAAGTATTCAGGCATAGAATATTCTGACCGGAGCCTTTAAGTTTTTATTTTCATTCGATAATACATTACTGGAAAAAATACTTTTTAAGTTTATTTTGCATATTTTGGAAGATAGATGCCGCGTTGGTAGTTTTAAAATAAATTACTCAAATTTGTTAAATTAAAAACTTTTTGTATCGTAAGAATAGACTTTAGCTATTGTAAGTTATTATGAACTGAGCACCAAAATGTTTACGAGCCAGCCGTAGCTTATAAATAAGGTTTATTAAGCAAGTCCCTCGCACGAACTCAAGAACGGAATGAGCAACTAATTTAATTATTCATAAAGCACATTGAAAGCGTTAAAGTATTCATTAAACTGGCCGTTATTCATATTTCTACTATCCTCTTTGACAAGCCTTGCGGGTAGTGGCTGCAAAGGAATTATGACCTTTTTATGGGTGTACTTAAAAAGGAAAAATATGCGATGATTTCATGTCCGTTTTTCATTTTAGCTTGATTTATATTGACGCTGATTATACGGCGTCGATGTTACAGCTTATTAACGGCCTAATAATTACACGGGGAAGATGAAATACTACTGAATATAACGCGACCTCCAATAAATTGCAAATGAAAGTCAAAACCGCTCAAGTTCTTAGCAATGGTTGAATATAATTAAGTGTGTTCTTTGGAGTACTGATGTTTCTTTCTTTTTTGTAAAAAGAAAAGTTAGATATTCAATACCAAACTTAACAATATCTGGATAAAATTATGTTTCACTATATCAAAAATTGTAGGTGCCTACCTACAATCCGGACCAAAAAATTACAACGTTTAATACACCTAATTAATACACACAGAAATAGCGTCAAAAATGAAAAATAAAGAAAAAAGCAGGTGATGCTAACTGAAACAAATAAGGACTCTTAACAAAATAAAACGTCCGTCTGAGGGACGCAAACTTCATTAGTTCTCATTAAAAACGGCGTCGCGGGAATTAAACTTGCTTATTTAGTGTACCGCTGATAAATGGACAAAGGCACTTCTCACTCACTGTCTCGCTTCAAACAGAGCCATAAGCTCTAAGAGAGATTCAAAATGGAAGTACGATATACATTTTTACAAGTAAAGTACCTATCAACTCATCGATAACCCTAATTATTTCGAGCTATTCTTGTTCAGCGCTAGTAGTTCAAGGAACCGACTAGGGGTGTCAACGGGTTTAACTCACCACTAAATTCCAGTTAGGACCGAATTTACGACTCCGCACACCACGACATGTGTGAGCGCAGACCACGGCCGCAGCTGCCGGCCCAACCGAGAAAACGAACGAAAAGTTTTTTCGCAATGCGGTCTTTAAACTCATATTTTTCTACGTCTAATCCGAACGCTTTAACTGCCACCGAATGTACAATGTTGCTTGCCCAACAATGTTGTTGTATTGTCGAGGGAACGCGCCAGCGATTTTCAATCGAGTAAACAAACATCTATAAAGCAACGTTTTCCTGAAGGTTCACTTTATTTCTTGAGTTCTATGTGATTTAACACGAGACAAGAATTTGCGATACTTGGTTTTTATCTCTAATTCAGATCTGTGCATACGTAAGTTAAGATTCGTCTTGCATAACGTTTGTTTTATGTATCATCACCATCATCATCATTCAGCCACAAGAAGTCCACTGCTGGACATAGGCCTATGTATAGGTCATAATAATAATAATAATAGTAATAGTCGCCACCCAACGAATATTAAGTGGTTCAGTCACAATTTCAGCCGGAGTTACTGCAGTTGCCGCATAAATAAATTGCAAAATTCTTGAAACCTAAAAAGTCAACGCAGCGAGACCAACATGCTGCAGTATGCAAGCAGATTTAGATAGAGCAAGAGAAGCAACCGAACCGGCCATTATACGTTCCAAGCGAGCCGGCCGCGCAAAAAGCGAACCAAATTCTATTACAGCCCCATACGCAACAAAGACCGCTACAAATTGCTTTAGGCCGCAGTCACAATATTTACTTTTACATAACGAACATGCCGACGGGAACAAAAATACATGAAAGTTAAATTTTCGATATTTTTTAAGCGCTCCGTTCAACCTAAGAAATCACGTGGCGTTATCCAAACTCTGTGAATGTCGCAACGTGACGCTCGGGATGCGACATAAACTACTTTTGTTGCGATAACAGGCAGTTGTACAAACAGACGGGGGCAGACCGCTCTTCTGCGGGCCATAAATTGCGGGGGCTACAAATTAAATTAGGTAATACAGGCGTGACGAGCAGACAAGCGGGGCTGGCGGGGCCGACATGGAATGGGAGTGTCCAGCGCTGCGGCCTGCCAGCCAGCCTCCGCCATGAGGGCCAGTGTTTTTGCTACGATCCGCCGTTTAAACACCTACTCGTGTAGATTAACTTTTTTAATGATCACAGCCTTTTTATGCAGTCCGTTTGTTCGCAAAGAACCGTAATGGAAAGAACTTTTCCTATTTAAAATTTCCTTTTACGACCACTTTCGAAGAGTTTACAACCGTTAATAAATGCGATTCGATGAACTAACAAGGCTAGAATTAGCAGTTTATAACGGTGGCACGCAAAACAATCATGATAAGTGACTGTGTCGCTTTGTGCTCGCTACAGCAGCGTGCCAATATCGCTAATTGATAAATCAGGCTATTTACAAATAAACCGGAATGGGCGGTCCTGCGCCGCGCGCGACAAGATGTCAGTTGCACCGAACGCCCGCAGATTTGTGGTCAATTCGGCGAGCTGGCCCCGACCGCGTCTTACTAACGCTCCGACACCCCTCATGTCTTGCGCTTGACCGCGGTTATTAATGATCTTGCTCTGTTCTGTTATGCCAACGGACAGAATTAATAGGATTATATAGGTATCAGATTTTTAGAAAGTAAGTTAACGTCGCATAATTATATTATTCAAGAATCCGATGGCCTCAGCTAATCTGCTAACCATTCCAAGTGAAATAAAAAAAAAAACAAAATTACATAACCTTCAAACGTAACAGGGCGTTGCCAGAATGTTACAAAAGTAAGATTTTACGTTACTTTTGGCCCTCTTATGTTACCTCGATGTTACACGACCCAATATGTTACTTTTGTGTTACTTCTTCTTCATTAATGTGATAGCATTTTTTTCATATTTATTGATGACAAAGCAGGTTATGGTATTGAAAGACATTTTTAAATTGGTTGTGCTACTAGACAAATATCATTGATTGTATGTTTTTTTTTCGACATCGCGTCTTTCAATCAACAAATTATTAAGATTTTTTCGAATGGGAAAAGAAACTAATTTTACTTTTTGTGTAATAAACTGCCATGATAAATTATTGTGTCAGTTTCTAAAAAAAAAATGTTACTTTTCTCGACAAAATGTTACTTTTTGATCTGCCTCGTGTTATATTTGACTATCTGCCACTGGCAACACCGGCTTCAACGGAACGGATGGGAACAAAAATAAACTGTGCTCCCACAGAGCAAAATGGCCGGAGAAGAATGCAAGCAATTTTTAATATAGAAACGAGCGAAGCCCCGTGATCCCGACTGCGGTAATAATGTAGCTAGCTAACGACGAAACCAGCCCAATCGTTCAAGCCCAAGCCACCCTTTTTATCTTCGAAAATCGCAACATTTTTCCTTATGAAACATTGGGAAAATAAAAATATGTTTACGGCTTCTAATAGAAGTCATAATAAAAGTTGTCGATAGCAAATGCAAACTGAATAAGAGTATAAAATTCTGTCAAGTGACAATTCTTATGAACTCCAGTAAAACTTAAGGTTTACCATTTTATATAGTACACATCAAGTAAGGATTGATAATAATATGAAATTATAACAATCCGGACTTTTAAATGATTTTGTAAAATGCTAGGTTGAACCAATGCTTCTTTGTATTTGCTGCTTAGGATACTAAAAGAAAATGACATAGTATTTATTAAAATTTGATAAAATATGTGAAACGTATAGCTTAAAAAAATTATTGACAGTTTTTTTCTCTTACTTATAAAGACTAAGCATTGCGTAATTTTTCTAAACTCTTTATAGAAAAAATTGTTAATTAACAGAAAAAAAAATTTCAAGTAGTAGATTGGACACTGTTTGGTATAGAGTTTAAATGAACGAGTCTAATAAGCATTTTTTTTTAATATTTACCTCATTTAGATTTACTTATTGCTTATAATGTCCACAAATTAACGACAGTCTCAAAACAATTCACCTTTACCAATTCTTCTAAAGTTTTACCGGTAAATCTCCAGATCTACCCTAGTTCGAGTTTTAATAGTAGCATGTAAATAGAATTTGAGTGAACATGGCTGCCATTAAAAATGCATTAATGTAACGCAAACGAATGCAGTTTGTTTATACTATCGTATTGGATAGCACAGAGAGCACGGCCGGTATTGTTCCGCATAGAACATGCCGAAACAACATATTTCAATACGATATCGAGCACACAATGGTCGGATGTGGCCGAATATACATTGTCTGTATCGAATAAAGGGCGCGGAAGCAAACAACTGCATTAATAGGCTGGAGCATTGACTGATTCATTCCTAAAATGGTCCTCTACATGAACTAACTCGGTCCGTTACCTCTTTGATGAATAGAATAGAATATAATATTCTTTATTGTATGTACACCAGGAATTACACATGTGACAATAACATAGTACAGTACAATTGGCGGTTTTATTACTAAAAGTAATTTCTAGATTTCAAGTCGTAAATTTTGGTCCGGATTAACTTATGTTTATTTTTACGTGAGACGAGCAACCATAATTAAGCTCTACGAATCGGAGCGAAACCTGGTCGGACTCGTCCGATAGAAATAAACGTCAGTTAATCCGGGCCAAAAATTTACAATATGTAGTGCTTACGAAAGTTTTAGTTGAAAAACATTTCAAGTCAATTCGAGTCACCAATGTACTTCTTTCTTCAAGTAAAAGATACATTTAGTTTAAAAAATAACACCTTACGAAATTTAAAATTGAACGCTCTTGCCTCAATCGCCTCAGTTTCGTAACGTAAGGAAACGAGATAAAATTATTCATACTTCTAGGTTTAATTATTCATACTTCATATTAAGAATACTTATAGATGGCGCAGTGGACGGAGATTAAGAATTCCTTTATTCATGCCTGATTCTTTCATTGATCAGCTTGTAGTGGTGTAAACTATTTTACTCAATTTTTTATATTTATTTTAATTTTGGCAATGTATGTGCTTGTATGAAAAAGTTTATGATTGCGTTTGTCTATCACTCTTACTTTACCTTTTGAGGAAATCATACACTTTCTACTTGTTAATAATATTTTATTCTGTTTCCTTCAACCTATGAACTTTTCTCTTTATTGGTGAAATAAAACACTTTGAGGTGTACAGCACACGATCAAATTATTTATTCCCATAAGCTGTATGCTACTAAATTATTAAAGGTCATCCGAACTAGACACTCATACAAAATTTCAGATCAATATGGTAATCGCTCGTAGCCTCGGCTGCCTGAGTGATCTTAAACGATCACGAAGGTTAAGCAATATTAGGCGCGTTCAGTCCATGGATGGGCGACCATCTATGACTAACGCTAGTGGCATTTTTCCGAGCGGTTCCGTGCTTCGCAAGGCACGTTAAGCAGTTGGTGCCGGCTGCCGTCGATAGATGCCAGTCGTTATGCCAAGTCAGAGGCTTTTATAGGGCGGCTTGAAAACTTCTGACAGTAAGACCAGCCACTAGTCTTACAAGCCTCCACCAATCCGGACTTGGCCCCCGTTGTGGGGTATGGCCTATACCTTCCTCAGGGAAGACAACCGTGCCCCTCGGTGGGGACATAATGGGTTGATGAAAAAAAAAAAACAGCGCTAGCGCGCTACCAGTACGCGACGCTCTAGCGTCGCGTCATGACGTCGCGTTGTATTTTATTACAGAATATTAGTAGACAACCGTGCCCCTCGGTGGGGACATAATGGGTTGATGATGATGATGAGGCTGAAAATAAATCCACACTTTTGATGCTTATTCACGGCTAAGTCATTGTAACTAGGTTACGTACAATGCACAGACCTGGGCCTCAATTCTGTTAGTGCATTACAGTTCAATTACAGCTACATGTTCGGGTCAAGTGACATGATTCTTAATTCCATTGACTCCGAGAATTCTAGATAGAAGTAGAGAGCGCGTACACTTGAAGCGGCAATGAAATTAAATCGCCACGTTCATACAACTGTCATTGTACTGCAATGCATTAGGAGAATCAAGGCCCTGGAATCAAACCCGGGACTGTTTGGTTCCATATTTCCGCATTCAGATATATATGTGAACAGATAGACTTTCTAAGAGCACTTTATTTTCGAAGTTTTTTTTGTTAGCACATTTTCATCGTAACTGTAAAACTGCAAATCAGCTGGAGAGCAATTTTAAACAAAATTCCGCAATAGTAACATTTTCCATTCGACAATTTCTATTTTAAGCAAATACAAAAGTTCAGCGAATGTCGATATTTCGATAAAATTTTATTCTCTGTTTAAATAGAATACTGTCGGAATGGGTTCTTTCAATTAAAAAATATAAAGGAGATTGCTGTGGATGTCAAATGGCTGATGATGATGATGATGAAGTAGACATTTAGCGGAATACATCACCGTAACTACTATTTTCGATGTCTTCTCTGTATTAATTTGTCAAGTTAAGGCCCCGCCCAAACAGAAAGCGTAATTAGCGCGCGTCAGGGCGCTAACGCTAAAGCGCCCTAACGTCGCACACTTTGTGTATGACAGCTTCGACGCTATTCAGTAGACGCTAACTAATATTCTGTAATAAAATACAACGCGACGTCATGACGCGACGCTAGAGCGTCCCATTTTGTCCCCACCGAGGGGCACGGGTCTCTTCCCTGAGGAAGGTATAGGCCATACTCCACCAGGGGGGCCAAGTCCTGATTGGTGGAGGTTTGTAATACTAGTGGCTGGTCTTACTGTCAGAAGTTTTCAAGCCGCCCTAAGGCCTCTGACTTGGCTTAACAACTGCCATCTATCGACGGCAGCCGGCACCAACTGCTTAAAGTGCCTTGCGAAGCACGGAATCGCTCGGAAAAATGCCACTAGCGTTAGTCATAGACGGTGACCCATCCATGGACTGAACGCGCCGTATGTTGCGTAACCTTAGTGATCGTTTAGGATCACTCAGGCAGCCCAGGCTACGAGCGATTCGCTGCTAGCGCTGTTTGAAAGGTTATAATCTGTTCAGTACAACACAACGCGACGCTATAACGCAGGACGCTTTAGCGCCCTTACGCGCGCTTATTACTCTTTCTGTTTGGCGAGGCCTTAATACTATGGACCACACAAGACAGTGTTTGTCATTTCACAGAAACTAGTTGCTAGTGCAACCAATGATCGGTCGTAGAAATGTAAGCCTACATCGCCAGGTGGCACGACGACATTGTAATCGCCTGCGCAGACGACGGACTTTTCTCCGCGGACCATTTTATCCGCTAAAAAAGATCGCTTACAACTGTATCGAGTAACGCAAACGAGGGATTAAAAGTACCGTGAACTAAAAATCCGCCGAATAACTGAGGACATGCAGGGAGCGGACCGGACTAAAGTACGCGGGAGTCCCCGAAAAAAATTGAACTCGTGTGACTAGGCGAAGCAACGCACACGGCGGACTTTAGTCCACGTTGAAATATAAGAGGATGGACCGAGTGTTTCGCACGCCTGTATGCGTTGAGTTCGCGGTTAATCGCCAGAGAGTTTCACCGCTGCGAAGAAAAGTTCGTCGTGTGCGCAGGCCATAAATGTAGCAGAAAAGACCTAGATTGTCCTCAAGCGTAAAGCAAATGCGACTGACACACAGGCTGATGATGATGATGATGATATGAATGATACAGCATTCCTAGTAGCAGCCTAGTATTTACTAGAGACGGTAAAATCTATCACTTAAAATCGCCGGCGGGTACTGTTTCATCTCACTGAGAGAAAATCTATGCCCTATAATGAAATTTAAAACTCTTCCTGACAAAAACTGTCACTATAATAAAGAACGTTTCTGTCATTCCTGAGCTGTCTCTCTAAAAAATCTAGGATATCACCAAGAACTGAAAACAATTCTTATTTCATCATCATCATCATTCAGTCACAAGAAGTCCACTGCTGGACATAGGCCTCTTCTATGGATTTCCATAAAGACCGGTTGGAAGCGGCTTGCATCCAGAGTCTCCCTGCCAATAATCCTAATTTACTTAATTTTATTTCTCTTTCGCAGGAGAGATGATAATAACAAACGACAAGTACCATATGAGCGAAATCAACAGCTCAGCATACAGCGTTCAGATGAAGCTGATAGTCCGCAAAATACAGAGCCAGGACCTTGGCGGGTACAAGTGCATCTCCAAGAACTCTATAGGAGACGCCGAGGGAAATATTAGGCTCTATGGTAAGGACTCTATTGTTTATTAAAATTTCAGGGTCTTAGATGCTCCAGTCTGACAATAAGCACATCGCCTTCTTTTCTGTCTGCATCCGGCATATCTTGTTTTTTCAAATTTCAAATGTTAGGCTGCTAAAAGCGCTTTATCAGGTATGTCAGAATAGGGCCGCACTTTTTTGTTCAGATCGACAGCCTTAGCTTCTATAGTTACTTTCCAAGAATTAATTATTTTTCACTCCATCTGCTCGAAATGATGCATTTTGATGTCCAAATTTAGGACCCAAAACACGCTATTGTGGTTCAAGATAAGTTGCATCAAAGTAAATATACTCAAAATTGGGTTTTAGATCAATTTACCTTTCAAGTAAATAGACTCAAAATCCAATTTTGAATTTATAAACTAATGCACTCATTTACTAGGAAATCGGACTTCTCTTTCACTCTTGAGGATTCGTCCTATATCTATTTCGCTCCAACCCAAGCAATAAGTTTCAAAACCGAGTTTGAAACTACTTACTGAATTTCCAAACTCCTTGCTGCAAAACTTTTAAGTACCTAATTGTCAAATATTTGAAATTGGAACGCAAGTACGCATTTTCATTCCTCTCAGATGGTAGTGAACACAGAACAAAAAAAAAGAGTAGAAATAGTGACATGACCTATCAGTAGGAAAACCAGTGTGACCAAACTCACACACACAAATCAAAAGCACACTGTGAATGCCAAGCTGCCATTGGCAAATAAAGGCAATTCTGAAAAGGTCTACATCACAAAAGTTCCAAGTAAAATATGAACCTTTTCAATCATATAAACAATGATCAAAATCAAATGATAATTATGAAATTAAGTTTGACATACGATCTTTGCTTTGTAGTACCGCTACTCTACATTAGATGGAACTACCGCCGCGTGTGATCGTCGAGAAGCTTTAAGTTGTATGCCATAAAGTCGAATATTGAAAAATAACTATCTGCTATGTTGCTACTCAGGCTAAGGATGGGACATATTGCCATATCGACAAATTATAGAACTGTTTCATAAAGCGACAGTTGAAAATGAATTTGTTATGTCAATGTTTCTTAATCATTTATTTTTTTAGTACCTATATTGACAAAGTAACATAATGTATTCCCTTCTGCCAAACTGTACCACAGTTCGATGTAAATTACGCAGCCGGCTACCATATTAACTGTCCTTCTGGATGATTGGCTACGCAATGTACCTATAATGGAATTCTCATAATCTAACCATAGTCGCTTCATGAAACGAAGCCGAGCAAACTTATTGTGTACAATTTTATAGAGAATAAGAAAGCCTATTGTATATATTTTTTTTAACTGTAACTTTTATTTGACTCTTTCTTCTTGTGTACAATAAGGAATATTCTTTTTTTTTACGTAGCCTCGATTGTGTCCACAGAACAGAAAAAAAGAGTAGAAGGAGTGACATGACCTATTAGCAGGAAAACCAGTGTGACCAAACTCACACATAAGCCAAAACCCACACTATGAATGCCAAGCTGCCATTGGTAAATAAAGGCAATGCCGAAAAGGTCTACATCATAAAAGTTCCACGTAACATATGAACCTTTTGGTGATAAAAACAACGATCAAAATCGAATGATAATTATGAAATTAAGTTTGACATTAGATCTTTGTTCGTAGTACCGCTACTCTACACTAGCTGGAAATCCCGCCGCGTCTGACCGTCGAGAAGTTTTATGTGATAGACCATAAAGTCAAAAATTAAAAAACAAGTATGTGCAACGGTGCTTCTCAGTTATGGATGGCCTATCGACAAATTATAGAATTGTTTCGTAAAGCGACAGTCGATATTTAATTTAATTACAATAATAATTCGATGTAAATTACGCAGCCTGTTAGTATATTAACCTACCTTCTGGATGATCGGCTACGCAACGTATATGGAATTCTCATATGAAACTAACCATAGTCGCTTTTGAAACGAGGCCCAGCAAACTTATCGTATGTATAGTTTGTTTATTTTTTTATTTATTTATTTAAAATGTCGTTATCCATCAACGCTTGTGCTTCACTTATATTAAGGAGATGACATTTGCCAACGAAAGTCACGAGACTTCCCCATAGATTTATGGAGTAAGCGTTGATTAAATTATCTAGACCCCCCCAGATGATTTTACTACACGAGCACATAAAATCATCTAACTTTGAAATTATGCATGCTGGTTTTGTTTTGATGACAATACGCCAATCTATACTAATAAAAGTGACATGTTTATTGAATTAAATCTTTCGGCACAACACATTGTAAACATTTAGTCCGGATCTACTTACGGGTGTTGTTTTATCGGACGAGTCCGACTAGGTTTCGCCCCGATACGCAGAGCAGTGAGTGGGTGGTGAGCAGAGACGGAGCTTGCGTCGTTCGGTTGCTCGTCTCAAAATGGGATGGGTAAGTTGATCCGGATTCAAAGTTTACAAAAATGACATGATACTGCAGTCAAGACCACATTCTCGCAAAGGAACTAAACAGCGTCAAGGAACATGATCAATAAATTTTGCGCAGTATCAAAAATATGCAACTAAAAATGTGTTAAATAATAATAATAAAAGATGATAATAAACACTTACATACAGGCACATACATTGCCCCTGGCCCCACCCTGGGATACCCTGTGTCGTGGGCACCAGAAACAACGACGTCACAAACATGTAAACATACAAGACCTGGGATTGTTTTTTGTCCCCAGCCGGGATTCGAACCCGGGATCTCTCGCATGGTAGTCAGATGCACTAACCACTGCGCCACAGAGGTCTTGAATTAAAATAAAATAACGACAATTATTTTCCCAAAGTACCTAATAAGACGCAGGCACTCTACCTAAAGTACCGATAATTATTTATTACTGCTAAGTCATAGACAAAATATTATCGATAGATTTTTATAATGTTGTGTCCCAGCTGAATTGAGTAGCATTTGAGTAGCATTCAAATGTTGACAGAAATTTGTCGAAAAAGTACACAGACTTCGACGAAAATTGAACATTATATTCCAGTAAATAAAGGTGGTTTTACTTTCTCACTTTCGGATTGCTTTCCTTGTTCATGTCATTGCAAATTTAATTTCTATTAAATTAAATACGATGGAAATACTACTTACCGATGGAATGTTACGGCATGATCAGTACATTTTGGTCCCCAACTTTTATTTTTGCACTCTAACACAGCACAATAAGGCATTTTAGTAGAGTTTTCACAATTGTTTTCTTTACTAGAAGCGCACGGCAACTGAGGTAAGAAAAACTGTCATAGACTACGCTTAGGCAATACATTGCTAATTTGAGGCACGCGGGCACCGCCCACTTACGATTTCTACTCTTTTTTTTTTTAAAAGCAGAGTGTTCTACACGGGCGCAAATCATTTTTGGTCTCGGTAGTGTTGAATACCTCGCTCCTTCAGCGATTTTTAGTTAAAGCCCTTGCTCGTCTCAGTTCGCTCTGGATTCAATTTCACAACTTCGACGCAAAAATTTTGTTTGCGCCCTTGTTGGACAATCTACTATTGTTTGCTCAAGGGATATTCGTAAGGTCTGCCTGTTCAGACATGCTTTACTCCGACGTAAATTTGGACCTCAGCAAGGTTAATTTTTGCCCAAGACGACTAATTATTTTTTCATTTTTCAAATCTCCTATTATTATATTCGTTAAGGTTTACTCCAACATGTTGATACTTATCGTATATTCATTCAATGTTGTACTTTTCAAGGATCATATAAAACTACTACATCTAAAAACTAGGTCCTAGGCACTGCAGCGACCGAGTGGTCCCTTCACCCAACTAGTGTTAGTGAAATTGGCATTGGACGCTACATCAATCTCGTATGCCCGCCGAACATACCACAAACATCTTTATTTGTAAAAGGGGAGCAGAAGATAATCTGACCCCAGAAACCAGTTATGACAAAACAATTAGAAGTGTCCAATTTCTCCACACAGAAATGGACCTGCCGAGCCGCAAGTCCAAAGAGGAGGACGAGCGGGACTCGATCCTGAACGAAATCAACGACGTGCGGTCGAGCCTCCAAGGGCCCCTGCGCGAGGGCGGGCCCCGCGCTGAGGACGCAGACTTCCTTGGCGGGGGCCCCTCCCCCGCGCGCTCCGCCCGGCTCGCCCCGACCTCAATGTTTTTAATATCGGTCTTCCTCTACTCGACGTGCTAAACTTTCCCCATAAAGCCATGTGCAAACTTGAAGCCTTCTTTGACGCGAAAGCGGACGCATGTTAGCTTTTGTTGAAAATCGCTTAGAGGCAAATTGTTTCGCGATCACTACCGTTAAATGGATCCCGCCGGATCGCGTCAGTGTTTTGTTTTTCCACAATTTTAAGCATGTATTTTTTTATATACAAAAGTATTGTAGAGAATTGGTACAGTTCATTCTGAAATGTGCCCTTGGAATTGAAGGAAAGAAGGTACAATTCTCATATCTTATTTAATTCCTACAAAATATAAGATTTGGTCCAATTGTATGCTGTCGTGTCTTGCGATCATGAAATAGACTAAAAATGTAATTATACTAAACATAGTTTTTTTTTTTATTTAAGACTTCCGCGTCGATGAAGGTTTGGCTTTGGACATATTTGGTAAAGTGCTCTAAGTTTGTGCTTGGCATAATTACTATTTGTACAGAAAACGGTATAAAGTTTATATAAAAATAGTACTATAAATAGTTACTAGACGTTTTATCTGTACTAATAAGGTAAGTACATACCTAATTATTAAAAAAAGTCAATGATTGCGAACTCAGTGTGAATTTAAATAATATACGTACCTACATGAAATCATTTTACGGTAGTATTTTAATAATGGCAGACTTGTAATAAATGTGTACTTATGTATTTAAAAAGTAATCAACCTCGTAACAGTTTTTGATTAAATGTAAATGCTAATTAATAACACACATACTCACCTACCATATTGTAACTCTGTGATTAAAGATTACTATCAGTTTCAGTTTTATTATTAATCTTAGTTTTGAATTGAAGTTTCAATTTCAGAACTCTAATTACCGCTTTTGTGACGCCAAAACTAGAACGATGTTCGTGAAGTAAAATAATTAAATGCGTAATTACTAATTATTTAGATATTTTTTACTTGTTAACGTTTTTATATTGTTAAATTTTATGATATTATTTTTAAGACGTAAATTAATTAATTAATATTAAGTGGTAGTTACATTTATAAAATGTTTAAATATCTTTGGAGTTAGACGCGATTTAATTTCAAAATAAGTTTAGTTCAGTCATTATATACATTTGGAAAAGAAAATGAACCGAGAAAGCCAAATTTTTTATATTACGTGGGGGCTGGCTAGAAAAGCTTAAGTTCAAATTGTCGACCAAAATAACCTTGTGCAATTTCCGCCATCTTGAAAAAAGGGTTAATTTCAGTTTTTTCAAAATAACTTGGCTCCCCGTTGAGATACGAAAATTTTCGAAGAATACTTTGTTGTTGCTCTTTGCACGATCTACAATTAAGATTCTATACATTTTTTACGTATCGATCATCGTTATCGAAATATCGATAAAAAAAAACTACAAATTTGGGGAGAAAAAATTGTTTTTCGCCCTTCAAATTTGGGGAGAAAAAATTGTTTTTCGCCCTTTTCTTTTTTCTCGTCAAAGATATCGAAAAATGTCCGAAACGAAACTTCTAGAGCGTTTCCAGACCTACCTACCTCCGGCTTCGACATCTTTCACGAATTCATCCGATGGGGGGTAATTATTTTTATCGTAAACGACACCTCTAATGTCCTCACGGATTATCGCAGCAGCTTCGCGAATAACTCTTAATCTTTCTTCGTGATAATCCTTTTTTTTTTCTCCGTACCATTTTTCCGAGAGTATTTTAAAACCCGTATTTCGGAAGCACACCACGCAGTCACGTCCTTGTTTTTCATTGATGAGAATGTCGTCTCCATACTTTTCTTGCAAATGTTTTTTAACAGTTTTGGCGTGAGGAACGAAATCTCCCTTTATTTGGTTTATTAACTCGCTAATAGAAAATTGACATTCGTCAGAATTTTCTTTTAGAAAGGAGTAAATTGCCTCCATCGCCTCGTCTACTTTATCCCCCGTAGGTCGTCCTTTCTTATTCCTCTCCTCAGGTAGTGCATGGTATACGTGGGAAATACATGTTCGATGGTATCGAGCTCCTACTGCGACGAGATCAGGTATACCATGAATACGCTCGATGATCGAAGTGGCAAATTCATCGTCACGTCCGGACAGGTATCCCAGAACTTTTTCTTTCATTGATATTTCTACCACGGAATGAATTTTTTTCCGTGCATTCCTATGCATTGGCAATTTCTACTCGTTGCAAATTAATTCTCCACAAAAAAACATCGATTTTTAAAATCAAAAGTGGGAATGACCTGCAGTTGTTCTTCGGGTTCGGCTTCTTGCGATGGAGACTCGCTTCGTCGAGAAGCAATAGACGCTAGCCGCTGATTTCCATATTTCTTGTAGCACGAACTATGAACACTCACTTTGTAACATCTCCTGATGCTCCACATGTCCTCTTTTCACGCTCGCCGCTAAGAGAGTCTGTACAAGCTCTCTTCTTAGCCACATATACATCGTCAATCAGAGATTTTTTGCATATAAAACAATCACCCATTTTCGCACAATTTTCTAACACGTTTGCTCGCTTCAAAAGACTCGAGACAACTGACTGGAATGGTACGAATAAGGAGCAGATGTTCCGGCACGTACGCCAGAAAAGGGTCTTTTATACCTGACCCATGCCCAAACTCTAACGGTCGCGCCGTCTCGCCATAGGCGCGCTCCATGGCGAGACGCACATTATTGCAGCGTCTGGCGCGCTGGGGCCAACTTTGCGGCGCGCTAGCGGTCGTAATTTCTCACGAAAATGAAAAATAAAAAAAACGACTTTGTAGGTCTGGAAACGCTCTAGAAGTTTTGTTTCGGACATTTTTCGATATCTTTGACGAGAAAAAAGAAAAAGGCGAAAAACAATTTTTTCTCCCCAAATTTGTAGTTTTTTTTATCGATATCTCGATAACGATGATCGATACGTAAAAAATGTATAGAATTTTAATTGTAGATCGTGCAAAGAGCAACAAAAAAGTATTCTTCGAAAATTTTCGTATCTCAACGGGGAGCCAAGTTATTTTGAAAAAACTGAAATTAACCCTTTTTTCAAGATGGCGGAAATTGCACAAGGTTATTTTGGTCGACAATTTGAACTTAAGCTTTTCTAGCCACCCCCCACGTAATATCAAAAATTTGGCTTTCTCGGTTCATTTTCTTTTCTAACCCGATTTTTCCGACGTAATGACTGGACTAGTTCACCTGTATAATCTTTGTTGACATCGTCGTAAATCTCGCAAGAAAACTGGTAATGTAACCGTAATCTATGGCCTGTACATGTATCATTATTGCCTAAAAAAATAAACGACATCGTATAAAAAGCCTCAATTTATTTCTCACTCTGTCCTGGGCCATACTGCAAGCAAAACCAATCAGTTTAACGCGCTGCCCTATCGAGAACCTTTTTCTTTAATTTAACACTTAGTCAAAACTGACAATTTGATGGAAGGTCCTGCCGTCTTCGGCGTACATCGACCCTTTTAATAGCCACCTTCGGATGAAGGGGCGAGAACTTAGGTAAGTGCGATTTAGATAGGGTGTAACCGCGTGCATTAGTGAAATTGCCTCAGCCTTTATTATTTTCATTGCGACAACCCCTGAGCTAAGAGTTTCGGGACGACAATGTCTAATAATGTTAGCGGTTAATAGTTGTTGTCAGAATCGTGGTAAATCTTTCGTTAGTGTACCTATTGTGTCTATTTTGCATTGCTTTTGTATAAATAAATCTAACCAAGTTTTACCTATTTAGGTAGAACTAAGAAGGTACATCCGGACTTGGCCCCCGTGGTGGAATATGGCCTATACCTTCCTCAGGGAAGAGACCCGTGCCCCTCGGTGGGGACATAATGGGTTGATGATGATGAAGAAGGTACATAGACGGCAGTCGTTAAGCCAAGTCAGAGGCCTTAGGGCGGCTTGAGAACTTCTGACAGTAAGACCAGCCACTAGTCTTACAAGCCTCCACCAATCCGGACTTGGCCCCCGTGGTGGAGTATGGCCTATACCTTCCTCAGGGATGAGACCCGTGCCCCTCGGTGGGGACATAATGGGTTGATAATTAAGAAGAAGGTACATGCCTGATATCGGCTATACCCAACCATTTCATTTATACCAAATACCAAAGTAACATTTAAACAACATTTCGATGTCCGGTCTCTTTGAACGGTGCCTCAAAGGCTTGACGATAACTTACGTCCACACCGGCGTACATTCACACTGTTATTTCTGGGAAAATCGCACACTGATCTAACATATTCCCTGAGGAATTCCAGTTTGAATGTCACAGTTTGCATCTCAAGTGCGCGCCACGCTGATACAATATAAATCCGACCGAAACCCACTATAGGCAAAGGAGGAAAAGTACGAGCGCATTATTTATGAGTGATCCGGCAATTCGATACAAAATACTGACTGCAACTTCAAATAGTCTCGAGGAGCTACGCGGAACTTTCGCTTCTCTACAGAATACAACGTTTTGTACTCAACCAAACGAATTTGATTAATTTATTTACTGTCGACGGAGTGAATTGGCATACCTAGTCAAAACTTACACATACTAGCGGGGAAACTATTCCTCTGGACGTAACGGGACTTAATTAATTAATCTCTGCATAAGATAGTATCTAAGGCACGTACTCGTGAGTGTCTATTGAACTATTCACTGAACTGATATTAAGGCACAATCGCTGGTATCAGGCGAAGGAGGATTTTCGCACAGTTCTCGGGTACCTACCTATATCCCTTTAATACAATACCGACAAATGTAAATTAGTAGGTCTAGACATGTTTTTTTTAGTTAGATTTAAAATGGAAACGTTTTTAATCAATTTTTATCAGCTTGCTGTGACACTATAGTAAACTAAGCATTAGTAAATGCTTAAAACTTACAAAATGATAGAACAATAAAATGGTTACTTAGTGTTAAAAAACTCAAGTAACATTCATTATAAGTATGTTTTGTATGTAACGTAAGCAGACTAATACACGTCCCCCTATAAGGCATAGGACTTCGTTTGGAGAGATTAATATGTTCTACGACTTATTAAAATGTATGTGCCTGTATGTAAATGTTTTGTTATGTTATTTAATTTATAACTGGTATTGCCTCCTCGTGCTCTGACTACAACCTAAAGGGCATACACCCAACCGGCTCGAAGCCAAGACCCTCTACTTACTAGATACTTTCGAAAAAAAGGTATTATCGTATTAATATTTATAACGTAACTTACATAGCATCCCTTAGCTTACAACACCGCTCAAGTCGAAAATTGGCGGTTTTCACATTTTAATGCCATTAGATGGAGCTGCTCATTGCGAGTCTAACCATTGGTCAATTGATATAGATTTCAGCCAATAAGATGCCGTAATTAGAAATCTAAATCCTATCCTAAACCTAATAAAATATCAGTCAACACACCTAAGGTCATAAAATAAGAGTAAAAACAAAGTAAATCATCACAATAAGTATAAATCATTATATCTTAACCGGTAAGTAGGGTATTTATTAAGTAGGTAATAACAAAAAAGATAAACCAATTTTTTTAAACAGAGACTTTTTTTCGTCTCCTGTAAAGTTGGTAAAAATGACTTAAGCGGTGTTGTAAGCTAAGGGACGATAGTTGTCACACTTCATATCTTTTTTCAATCTAAAATTACCATAATTTGCTATTTATTCGCACTATCATAAAAACAGACTGCGCGATTGCGGAAACATTTTCGGCGAGCAATATAAGAATTACTCTGAAAAGTAGTTCGTAAAACAATGCTACAGTTATTGACTTATTCAGGTAGACACTGAGTCACTACGTGCATTATAGACTTGACTATGTTTACAAGCATCTCATAGTCGTGAGCACAGTCGCAGCGGACCGCCACGTCCGGTAACAATCTGCATAACAATGCTGTCCGCCGGCCCAGCACTCCAGATGGATGCTAATGCCCTCAACATTCATAATTCATGTCTTAATGAAGTGGACGAACGACCCGAACACGAGATAAGATGTCACTAACTCACTACCCTTTGTCTCGCCCACACCAATTTTCAGACTACGAAGCCACTGACAGGGTTAAGCTGCAGTTGCTTTTGTGCCGTTATTGAAAGATTACTTCGCCCTGATTTGAGGGAATCGTGACGAAGTAAGTCTCGCTTTCAATATTTGAATAACTCGTAGCGATACTCTCCTTTGAATCCCACGCGTGCGGGAATGGCAACAGAAATTAAGTCGTAGCGATGGCAGCTTATGTGATTATGATACGTCCTAAGTTTTATACTTGCCTGTGCCGATTAATAATTTGTTTCTAATACGACTCGGTAACCTCGAAGGAAAACCTTATAAGAGAATCTGAGTGTCTGAGTGCCGTTCAGTTGGTTCTATAGAAACAGCTGTAGACTTTGAATTTGCGAAATGAGATGATTTATTTACTTAAATAGATTACATCAGAACTGATGGATAAAGGGACCTCTCGGACGTTGCAGTGCTTGAGACATTGCTTAGATAGAATGGGCCCTATAAAGGCACATCATAGTGTAAAAACAGACAAGTGCGAGTACGACTTCCACGCTACTGTTCTGAACAAATTACGTTTAATTTCAAAACTTTAGTTTGGAGTGAAAAACTATGTATTCCCTCCCATGCAACCCAACTGCAAAGCAAAGTTCCTACACTCTAATAGGTGTTATCATTTTTTAACCCCTCAGCCATAGAATACTTTTTCTTTCACAGCTAAGTAACTAACAAAATAATATTTGAAATTTATCACAGTCTTCAAAGAATAAAACATGCTCATATAACTGTATGTCATCTTCAAAATTCGATTCAAAGTGAAGTTGCAAGCGTCAGTCACGTGTTCACCTACTATTGGTCTGCCCACTTCATCACTCATCGGCATTTCGAGGAAGTTTTCGTTACAGTGCCACTAAATGCTGGAACAACATACCGCCTCCTATTAGATACTCTCCTTCTATCCATTGTTTTAAATTTAAATTCGAACAATATTTATTAAATTTACAGAAAGAGAATGAAATATTATACATCTTTTATATCTAAATTATCAAATTATTCTATCTCTAGGTGGTTGGTGCGACCAATATATTTTCGTACCAAACGTATTATGGTGAGATTCAAACTAAATTTAATTGATAAAATTTTATATATTTTTCTTACCAGCGGCCGTCTGGAATAATTTGATATTATCTGTCATCTACCAAGTTGGCGTTCTCAAAATACTGTAAGTCTATATTGTAAGTGGGACCGATAGGTTTTTTAGTTGATTTTTAGTTAGTTTAAGTTTTAGTCATAAGCTTTCAGGTATCCGCTGCAAACCAGCGCCGTATCTCTGCTACGGCATTAAGCTGAGCGGAAACCTTTTTGGTACTGTTATATTAATTTTAAGCTACAATCTATTTACTGAAGCGAACGACTAAAGGTAAACAAAGACACAGCATCTCTCAAACTTACATGTCACTCAAAATAGCTCATGCACGCAGCTTTGCTTGCATCGTATACCCACATAGGTTTAGATAGGTACCTACTGTTTAAGGAAAACAGACAGACAACGAAACAAGACAAGACAAACACTAAGAAAATAAAATAGTTTAGAGAAGGTGCACTCGCAACAACAACGTCAATCGTAAGTGAATATGGCGTCGGGGTCGCTATCTTACTTTTTTTGCCTTTAATTAAAAAAGAGGTTCGTAGTCAGCTCTCCATACTTCTTCCTACACTTCGCGTAGCACATTAGCATAAAATAATCGATCATAATTGGCCTTTAAACAAAACTCCTACATCTTTGCTAGTTACAAACATATTTGGCAGCTATAGGATCGATTTTATTTGAGGACCACTGAAATTTTAGGTATTTTTGGGGCATAGATCTCTTAAGCACATCGTATTTTCATGATAAAATAAAATATTTAGTTAAATAAACTGCGAGTGAGTGATAAATCAGGTAATAACAGTGTTTTTGTGTTTATTGCTTATTGGCATTTATTAGCCATACACTTACTCGTTCGCTTCAGTAAATAAGGTGTATATTAATTTTCCACTGTATTTAAAAACTGTATGAGTACCAAATAAAGATTTTCTATTCTATTCTATTCAAGATCGACCCACCGGCCGATCTACTGGGCTACAGGTTTACATCGGACCTGCCGGCGGGCCCTCGGGTCTTGAGAGGTTAAGTGGAAAAACTACTATAATAACAGTTTTCGGATTTTTTTTGTGCCTCGGTCAACAGAAAGTACCCATTTAAATTTTGATAATGAATTTGATTGTATGAAAACTGCCACATGTTTATTTAAGTCATTGAATCAGTAGCTTGCTTTTTTAATACTTTGCAGGGACCTCAAGCCTTAGTATTTCAAACCCTATTAATTCAAACTTTATAGTTTTATCGGTTCTTGAAATAAAAAGTCGTAACAAAGGGGCGGGCTGGCAGACGGATAGATGGAAAATAAAGTAATCCGAAGGGTTTGGGTTTTTAAGGTATAGAACCCTAAAATTAAGTCAGATTTAGACAAAAATAAAGGTAAATTACGCTTATATAAATTTAGTCAATCTCTTTCATTCAGCAAAGCTATTTGAAAAGCTCTTCGAGGTTGAATTTACACGAAACTAAATTTTCATAAGTATATTTGCATTGTGATTTTTAGTAGAATTTTGGAGCTTTAAAGGTTAAATTATTACAGGATCAACGTCGAATAAAAAGATTTTCTTAGCTACAGGCAATCGTGAAACGTAACACAATTTGAACCTACAGATGTACTGAAAAATAAAAGTTGTTTTTTGTATTCACTGAAATAAAGTTATTCGGCTTACTTCGTGGGCTCATTGTGAAGGCCTATTGTACGCCGGGGCCCAGGTGAGACCCTCCCTCATACAACCTACAATACGCCATGAATGTCAAGCAAACGTTTTTTATTTATTTCCACCGATACATTTTTCGTACCATAATTGTTATATAAAGTAGCTTTTTGTAGCAAATATGTATTGAGTAAATATTACACTATGTATATTCTTTACCGTTTTCCCCGACTGTCTTGTTCTAATCACAATTGAAGAAAATGTGAAGTTGGTCCGCATACTTCTCATATTGTTATGGGACGTCATATACTTATAGTGTAATAATAACTTTGAGCAAATAAAAAATAAGATCATTACAGGATTTGCTTAATTTTTTTCTACGACAAAAATTAAAACTTCCAAACAAATTAATTTTATATCACCTGTTTTCATGCACACACACACACACGATTGACGTATCTGGCGGTAAACAATGCAAATTTTAATGACATGTGACATTTTGACATGTGTAATTGCGTACGTAATGCGGCGGCACTTATGTGTGCGTGTACATTGTTTAGGGTGTTTATTTAGTATGGTTGATCGATTTTTTATTCGACCTATTATCCTTAATAATCATTGTTTAATTGATGTATTGAACATTCTAAATTATATTGTTATTTATCTTTTCCTCTATCGGCCCTTGAAATATTTGCGCTTCATTTGTTAAGACCTTTTATAATTGAGTAATATAAGAGTGTATTCGCAATTTTTTAACAATTATTACCTCAATCACCGACATGTTTCATTTTTCAGACACTTATCAGTAGCGTTGTATAACAATATCAAGTAGACTCAAGTGACGAATACTGTCCAACATTGTAGTGAAACGTGTAGTGAATTACTGGCAAAAGTCTGGTTTCAGAGATAAAACCAAGAATACAATTTTTATTCTCTGTTTAGAAAGCGAAATCATAATTCTAGTGCTCTCTGCGGTATTGGCAGATTGTTCCATGCATAGATAGACGAGTGGACCACAATTGAATTTCGCGGACGTGGCCCACTTTGATCGCAGCAATCAGCCACTACCCCATATGTCAATGGACACTCTGATAAAAGCCGCACCGCTTAATAGCATTAATTACCAGATCCACTTTAAAAAACATAAATTGTCTGTCCTACGGTTAACCTTGCATAATGCGGGAATTAAACCTGTTTAATAAAGTGCACGATTATGTAATTTTAATGACGAAAAAGCAGTTTTGCGCCCGGAAATGTTTCATTCTGTAAAATTATTTCAATATTTTTAACCATCCTCGTTTTTCGTAAGTCAATTTTGTACCGGAATCTGTACATTTAAAACATCGAGAGCAGAGTGATAAGTTCTTGAGCTGTAAAGCTCGAAGCAAAAAATTTCGCGAAACCAAAATACAGCTACGTAACATCAGTTTAAACACAAGCTTTTGCACCACGAGACCGGCGTCAGCCGCATCCATACGTTACCTAGCGACTTACTACATCCCGGCTGTTCTCATAGCTTCACTTGGAAAAAAAACCATGCACTTAGCGTTGAAATAAGCGCGGCTTTCGACCGCATTCACTTTTAGCGATGCAGTTTTTCTCCTCTTATACCCTACACACCATTCTCCCTACGTACGCCGTCTCACTCTGACCCGCGTCTCTTCAGCGCCCGTGCGCTTAAGCGTTCGTGACACAAAGCAATATGTGAGTTAACTTCACTATAACGGTTCTTGTTTGAGTTGCGATTTAATGCTTCCTTAAACTGAGATGTTTTACGGGTTAACCCGGCTGAAAGGGATAAAAGTATCCTGCTTTTGTTTACTTTTTGGATAGCGTTCGTTCAATAAAAAGTTTTAGATCCTTTAGAAGCGATACGGCTACAACGCACTTCCCTCGATACAAGTTCAGCGCATTTCAAGGGTTGAAATGCTCTGAACTTGTTCATTCAAAGACGAAATAAACGTAAACGGATACTATTACAGTCAATACTAAAGGCTCAAATGTCAATACTAAAGGCTAACTCACTCAAGAAGCAACTATGGATATCCATATTATCCAGTCAGAAATCAGTCGGTAATCATAATAAAAGATCACTTGCTTGCGCTGACGACCTATATATTACAGGACGTTTGTTTTTAGAAAATTATGAGAATGACTTATTTAAGCCTAGCAGTAAGAATGTTATGCTGCATCTGGTAAACTCCTACCTAAATTAGATAAATGTAGAGGGCTTGGACGCCGTAGTGCATCGGACTTATTTTTACTTATACTATAATTAGCTTAATTTGCTTTTCTAAGTAAAGAACAGGGACAAAATAGATAGATGTTACGGATACTGTCTGATATAAAATTAAATTATTCTTCAAGAAAAGGCAAAAGAAATAAAATCCATTTATCTGAGGATTACATTTATCGTAGGATTCTGTAATACTCAAATACAAAGAATCATAAAACAAGACGCGAAATTTTTTATTTAAGTTTATTTTCTATTACTGGTAATGCCAATATAAAATGCAAATAAGTCTATAATTAAGTCTCTAATAAATTACAAGAAAATTAGATCGTACTTCGCAAGGCATGTTAAGCAGTTGGGGCCGGCTGCCGTCGATAGATGGCAGTCGTTAAGCCAAGTCAGAGGCCTTGGCAGAGGGCGGCTAGAAAACTTCTGACAGTAATACCAGTCACTAGTCTTACAAGCCTCCACCCATCTGGACTAGGCCCCCGTGGTCGTGTATGGCCTATACCTTCCTCAGGGAAGAGATCGTGCCCCTCGGTGGGGCCATAATGGGCTCATGATGAAAAATTTAGATAACATCCATAAGTAATATCAGGAAAAATACAAATAAAGTGGTTTTATGATCGACACCCAAGAAAATAAGACAAGTTTTTCTGGTTTCGCGTTATTTCAATATATCTGACTAAGCTCTGTTTCCCGTTCACCAACAACCTGTTATTCGACCAACGGTCAACATCCAGTTTGCCCAGTGCATACAAAAAACCAACTCATCATTAAACTAAGATATACCTACACGAGGCATCAGCTAGTCTAAATGTACCTACGTAAAATGTAAATACGTAAAATGAGTAATTCTGAAATTTTTTTTTTTATTGGTCTACGTTAAACTGCCTAATCTAAGATGATATATGACGAGTAGAATATTTCCCAAGAGCCATAGATTAACAGCTAATCGATATTTATTAAACTAAGACAAGCGGCGGGCAACTTGTCCAATTTACATGGCTGGCGGAGGTGGCGATATCGCAAAAGAAAGTTCCCGACGAGTTTTATCAGATCCACGCCCTCTGCGGCTGATGAGTTGGCACCCAACTTTATTTACTGACGACACAAAACTGTGGAATTGATTTTAGAATATAATTATGTTTTTACAAATATACCTATATTTATACAGCGAATGTGAGTAGATCGGCTAATAAGGGACGCCTCTGGCATTCTTCAACCAAATAGCGGATGTATTAGCCCAAGGGCAAGATAAAAAGTAGCTATGATGATGACTTGCTATGATTCTGATTGCTATGATTGACTTAATGTACATTCATTAATCGTTGCATGCCGGTGCGTGCATGCAACGAATGTCGATTAAGTGAATCATATCAATCATAATCATAGCAAGTGGCAGTCCCTGGTCTCTGCCTACTCTTCTGGGATACAGATGTGATCTCGTGTATATAAATGGAATTATGTTTTATTAATTTAGATATTGTCTACAGAAGGAAAATTTAGTGTGGGGTGTGTAGTTTATGTTTATCTTATTACATTCAGCATGTCAACATGTAAACAATTGTTAATTAAAAATTCAGAAAACAATAATGTCTATCAAATTGTTTACTCGTCGTAGAATCCAGGTTGAGCTTGAAATTACTTTAAAATTAATGTTCAACTCCAGACTTGAAATATAGAGTTGTCAGAACATATACCTACAGTCAATAGGAGCTGTCTAGTGTCTACTACGGTTTACTGTAATCCTAATACTGCACAAAGTCATTTATATTAGAAAGCATTTATATTTTTTCAAAAGAATGTTGTAAGCCGACGAGGCTTACAACATTCTTTGAAAAACTTTATAGCACAGAGAACCAAAAAACTATTCCAGTATTACACAAGCCACCCGATCCAACTCCGAATGCGATCAGAGCTTTAGGATTAGACGGCGCCTACACCGATTCTTACCCGAAGAGATTTAAAGTGAATTAACCGTTCGATCGGAAAATTGGAATGCCACACAGATAATTACCTGACACTCACAGGAAAGGAAGTCGCTGCGGAAGGAGATTCAAATAAGCGTACACGAAAGAGCAAGTGAGGCGAGGAGAGCTAGTGACTCGGCCCGTGGCTGGCAAGAATCGGCGTGGCCCGCTTTGGCCTCGTTTACGAGATCCTTCCGTCGATATGCCGCCTCTATCTGCGACCGCGATCAAGTGGAACCGGATACGAGTCAATTGAATTTCGGTTTCGCTCACTAAAGTGCTTGTGATTGAATAGAAATGGAAACTTTCAGTATTAAATAGAACAGACATGATCCTATCTCCCTTGATGGCAGCTCGTGAAATTGCTATCATGCTTTGGCTTTTTCGTCCAGAGGCATTTTATTTCTTGGTATTGAATTAAAAATAGTTACTGCTATCACTAAAGCGTCAAAAGATATGACGCTTTAGTGATAGCATTCGTTCAAGCATACATGCCATAAATACAATGGAAATTCGGGAAAACTACTCTATTAAACGAAAATTAGACGCCCTCTGTGGCGCAGTGGTTAGCACATCTGACTACCATGCGAGAGGTCCCGGGTTCGAATCCCGGCTGGGGATTAAAAAAAACCCAGGTCTTAGATGTTTACATGTTTGTGACGTCGCTGTTTCTGGCTCCCACGACCCAGGGTATCCTAGTGTGGGGCCAGAAGCAATGTATGTGCACAGGCACATTTACATTTATTAGCATATTTACATTAACTAGCATAGACATCAGAGTTGCACATAGTGTAAGTAAACTAACTCATAATCTTAGGGCTCTGACTAACAGATTATTTACTCTCTCAAGACTTATTTTATTGTTACAAATAAACATTTTCATTTCATTTCATTTTCATTTCATTTCATTTCATTTATTAACATTTACATACAGATGTAAATGTTATGTTATGTTGTTATAAAGCTGTTCTCTAGAGTACCTACGCTAATGTGAAAACTTGGGGGTTTTATTCTTAATTAATTGACATCCATACATATACTCACACCTGTATTCTAGAGGGGTAGGCAGAGACCAAGAACTGCCACGAATAAATTATTTTTTGCATACGATTGCTGCGTCTACTGCAGAAGAACAGTGAATAGCTGATCGACCTTTATATTTTTGTAGAAGAATCACTCGCAGTCGTAATAAGTCGAGGTAGAGTAGAGACATGTAAACGATAACGTGCCGTCGACACTGTTACAGGTAAACATAGGTTATTGTCAAACTAAATTCTACAGTTAGTTTTTTTAATATACCCAAGATCCACTGAAAGCTGGCTATCGAAATTGCAGGCTCTGGAGTCTAGTAACCAACCCAAAAATACGTAAGATATCCTTCTGTGTTATTCAGAACTATTGAGTTTCGGCTGTACGTCGAGCGTTTAATAGATATCTATCACTTACTGTCGGGGATGTCATCATCAAATCTGGGACCCATTCGGCAAGCGACAGGCTTGACGACTGCCGACAGCACGCCAGCGGAACAGTCTAGCTAAAAGCGTAGTGTGTTTAGGGCATATCAAAATACTTCCGTTCTTTAAATTTTAATTTGTAAAAATATATGTGACGGGTTGACATGCAGATTCAGTTTTCTTTATGCAGCGTACCTATTTTACAATATTCAAATGGGAATGTACGTCTGTCTGATATGGAAATGAAACTCACGCCTGTCTCCAAAAAATTAAATTAATCTAAATTGTGGGTGCCACAAGGCGGTCGTCGCAGGAGAGGTAGGCCAAGAAGACGTTGGCGAGACGATCTCGACCGACACATGCCGGAGTGGTCTGAGGTGGCACAAGACAGAAACATCTGGTCTGAGTTGGGGGAGGCCTTTGCCCAGCAGTGGGACACAAACGAGGCTACGTAAAACAAATATCAAAATTTTGATAAAACTAATTAGTACAGTATGTAAAAGTACAGAGTTGGTTGCAGCGTGAGTTTTGATAGTCAAATCAGTCATCAAGTGATCAAAGTTAGGCATCAGGTTTATATTGACTCCCCTTTAGTATGCTGCCCCCAGCATAGTAATCCCCCCTGCGGCTTCGTCCACTAGGTGCCGCCTACTAGTGTTCACATGGCCTCATACCTACTGGGTGTATTTCTATGTGTGTGACGTCCTTTTCTAGTTAGCATAGGGTGTTCTAGTTTGGGACTAGGACCAAGCCTGTTTCACTACGCGTGTCGGTATTGAACGCGTAAATACATGCGGCGACCACTCAGGAGTGGCAAATAGGTAGGAATTCAGGCGCCAGAAGAGGTAAGAGTTACGCGGTAGAAAGAGAGGCAACATGTAGGTGAATATAACGTAGCTTTTTTAGCGCCGTGCGATCTGAATTGCACCTAATTGTATCGCTTGAGTCCCTTTTTCTTTAATTGATTTTGCGGAGTGAATCTTCTGTACCTGTACTATTATGTATTCTATGCTAGGACTAGTGACCGTATCGTACGGAGTGCGTATACTGAGTTTTTTTATTCACTTTCGATAGCGAGAGCGTTTGCGATTTGCATAGGAGTGACAAAGAGACAACTATGTGGCGCGCTTTGTCACTCCTATACAAATTGCAAACGCTCTCGCTATCGAAAGTGAAGGAAAAAACTCAGTATAAGCACTCAGAAGTTAATTCTTTTTTCTTTTTTTTTTAAAAGGTGCTACAACAATCAGAATGACGAAGAATTGTTTTCCGTCACAAATCAGAACACAGCCGCTCCCATTTGGTACAAATAGTTACTAAAATGTTATATAGAGTAAATTCTGTCAGTTCAACCTGGAAATGAGGTATGTTTATCTGGGGCTACGTAGCAAACTCCTTCTCTTTAATTAGAATTTAGCTGGATTTTAAGCGTCCTTGTCGGAGGCATAGTAGGAAATAATATCGACGGCTCCGCGCCTGCGGCTCTAGACCGTGAACCAAAAACTGTTTCAAACAGTGTCCAACTCACTATAAACTCGGAAATAACATACGGAATCTTGTTAGGGATATCTACTAAAGTTATAGAAAAATACGCGTGTAATCAGTTACACGTGGTGGAGTATGGCCTATACCTTCCTCAGGGAAGAGACCCGTGCCCCTTGGTGGGGACAAAATGGGTTGATGATGATGAATCAGTTACATTACGACATTGAAAAGAACAATTATAATCCATTGTTACAGTGAGCCGACCGGCCTACCCGGTACAAGGAAAAATATGTAATAGGTACGGATACTCTTACTATACAAGGTGTAACACAATTCGTTTATCTTCCCGAAAAAGATCAGTTCTACCAAGTTGCTAACTTTCAATACGGTAGATACTACCATTTTTGCGACTTTAAAGTTGTGAAGCTTTTCTTCAGATGCCGATCTGGTACGCAGTAAAATTATAATAAAATTATTAATACGCATTTGTTATATAATGTGCTTTCTTCTAACAACGCAAGAATAAATCACTTAAGCAGCAGAGCTCCACATTTTCGCGCAAAATTTTATTTGGTTGGGCGGTGGACGTTATGAGGATAACACAACGAGCTGATTGATGTATGACTCGGCCTATCAAAAACAAACATGCTAACCCCCGGTTTCGAGAACGCTAACAGTCTGTTAATCTATTGTTAGCAGCTGTCAGTTGGCAAAAGTGCATGCAAAAAAAACAACTGGCAGTAGATTAACAGACCGTTAGCGTACGAGGAATTAGCCTCTAAGCAATCGTCATCTTTATATACAAAAAAACTTTTTGTTCTTATACCGCACCAATGTACTGCCACAGACGACTAAATCTACGATGATGAAATTTACGCAGGGTTGCCTTCATTATCTAAAGCGTTGGCAAAAAAATATCAACTAAATATTTCAATCAGTAAAAACTTCATTTTCGTCAGGTTCAATTAAACTATAGTGACATATTCATTATAACTTGTAGGTATTTTGCACCAACAATCTAAGTGTATTTTTTTTTTAATTTTCACCTGTTAGTTTATAACCTTGAAAATATTAATTAAAAACCATTGTTATAGTGGCCTGATCGAATACAATTTTCCGCGAGCTTCGTCTCTGCTCAAGTGCTCACCATGCCTTATCTCTGCGAATCGGAGCAAAACCTGGTCGGACTCGTCCGTTAAAAAACCAAATAAGTTAATCCGGGCCATATTTTACAAGGGTTCAATTTTGATTAAATTTATAACTAAATTTCACTACTCCTTTAATAGATTTATATTGCTAGGTACGGACATTCAGAGTATGTCAAGGCTATAAGTGCATAAAATTATGCGATACCTGTTTATTTTAACTGGATGGATCCCTTTTCTATAATTGCAAACCCCTCGCAAGCAAAGCTACGGAAATTAGCTAGTAAAATAATATTTGCGAAAACCTACCTTTTTAGTATTGATTCACACTTCAGAGACTTTGTACCGAGTTTTAAACTATTTGAATACATATTCGTGTAGTGGATACAAGACCCTCTTGTACCATCACAATATAAAATGGATAGATTTTTGGTAAACTAGAAGCTTATATTATTTAAGTGAAAAAGTGTTTGTCCCAAACGTAGAGCGGGCAAAATGACTTCGGCACTGTTGTTTGCTATTATTTACTGAATTTCAGGTTATGCATTCAAGAAATCCCAATTCGGTATGTAAAGTATTTTTCAGGTATTATTTTTATATTTTTATTTCATAAAACATTTAATTTTAAGCCACTAATTTGAAGCTTTTTATTTTCCAAGTAACGGTTTTTTTAAAATTATTTTTTAAAGTATTATTCGTGATGACGTCATTTCGTAGCCTGAATAGCTTTAAGTCTTTGCCACGTTTTCAGTACATACAAAAACACTATGTTGTCAATGTCAAGTTTGAAGTTATCTATTAGTGTTTTTGTATGTACTGAAAACGTGGCAAAGACTTAAAGCTATTCAGGCTACGAAATGACGTCATCACGAATAATACTTTAAAAAATAACTTTAAAAAAACCGTTACTTGGAAAATAAAAAGCTTCAAATTAGTGGCTTAAAATTAAATGTTTTATGAAATAAAAATATAAAAATAATACCTGAAAAATACTTTACATACCGAATTGTTTTTTATGTCCCTTAATGACGTATTGACGAGATGACGAATGAGACAGAGAGTATGGATTTAATTGCCACGCGTGTCCACCGCGGATAGGCAATTTCAAGCGCTGAGGTATGTGAACACCTCAGACACTCGAATCAGGTTTCCTCACGATGTTAAACCTACACGTTTAGAGAGAGTAGTATGCTACTATAAATTCACAAATGTATAAATAAACAGTCGTAGGTACATGCCCGCACTGGGAATAGAATCTGAGTCTCTCGCTTCTGAGTCTATTTTTCTACAAACTCTACCTAAATTCTACCTCCGCTCATCCTGGATTAGCAAAACTAAATCCCGCTCTGATACGTAAGGAGTGAGGATCGAAAGTTATTTATTCAAACATTTTGTGAATGGCAACAAAAGCATGTGGATCACAACATATCTATTTGTGCGTCTGTAAACTCATTCATGTGTAAAGGAATTTGAAATATGTGCTTCATTAAATATTGACAAGTATAATTACAATTATTTTATTGGTTAGTCGCAAACTCGATTTCTTACGGAATATTGTTTGCCGTGTGTAGGCTAATAAAACATAGGCTTAAAATTCTATCCGTAAATTACTATGCTTTAATTTCAAATTGAATGTGAAAGACAGGTGATACAGTACGGTAAAATTTCTAGAACGTTCGATAGCTTAATATCCCGCGTTGCGTTACTCTAGTTCATCATCAACCAATTTTCTCCCCACCGATGGGCACGGGTCTCTTCTCTGAGGAAGTTATAGGCCATACTCCACCATGGGAGCCAAGTCCGGATTGGTGGAGGCTTGTAAGACTAGTGGCTGGTCTTACTGTCGGAAGTTTTCAAGCCGCCCTAAGGCCTCTGTCGACAGCAGCCGGCAACAAACTACTTAACGAGCCTTGCGAAGCACGGAACCGCTTGGAAAAATGCCACTAGTGTAAGTCTTAGAACGGTCACCCATCCATGCCCTGAACGCGCCCTATGTTGCTTAACCTTCGTGATCGCTTAAGATTAAGTACCTGGGTGACCGAGCTTTGCTCGGTACTTTTATGTAATATAAAATATGTAATATAAAATTAAAATAATCCTTTTCCAACAAAAAAATAACTTGGAAAAAAAACATCATGACTCGAACTGGGTCTCCAGAAATCGGCCCGAAACGGGTCGCCCGTTTTCCCGTCAGGACTATCCCAACCTTGCAGATAGACGCGAAATTTACCTCTGTATGTTATTATAGCAAATTTAAATTGGCTTAAAACATGGATAAAACAACGTTTTCTAAAAATGTAACCTAGTTAGATCAATTAAACGCCCCCGACAGCATCTGCCTACAAAATTTCATGAAAATCTTTTGAGCCGTTTCCGAGATTCTGATTATATATAAATATATATATACAAGAGATTAGATAGATAGATAGATATGGCAGCCGGGGCTGCGAGCGATTTTAAATATAACTCTAGTTGTTGTAATTGTAATTGAATTGAAAAATAATGCACTTACGCCATCGCAGACTTCAAACCATTGCAAACCTCATTAGTAAGCAATTTTCAGTTGAATTTTTTGCCTAAAAAAACTAAAAGGCTAGATTAACTAATCTAGTCTTTTAGTTTTTTTTTTATATTCATCTCCAAGGCGAAGATGTCGGGACGACATAAATGCATTCTTAAAGGGATGGCAAGGTGGCTGGAGACGGAGAGACATGGAAAACGGGAGGGGAGGCCTAAGCCGAGCAGTGGGACTCAAAAGAGGCTATTTAAAAAACATCTCCATCTACAAAATCTTTTTACTTATTAACAAGTAGTTGAGGACGAAACAAAAACAAACTATTTGAATAGTCTTATTTATACGAACAGAAATCCTCGAGCAGCCAACAGCCAAAATGTCACGATCGCGATAAAGCAATAACGCCCCTTTCATACGACATTAGCCACATTAGTGCCGGCACATTTCCTAACAATCTGCAGGCGGGACGCGGCTCAGTCGCGTGTGAATCCTAAGATACAGTGTCACCTCATTTCCTCATAGCGCCTCGAAGACAGCCGAATGCCACGGAACTTCACGCAAGTTTCGAGTTATAATTAAGACACTTTAATTAATATTTCATCAACTCTTGCAAGCTGACTTAGACTTACTTTCATCATGCTATATCTGCAGGTATCATTCGCGTCGAATTAGACTAAAATATATATGGAATATGTAGACGGAATCGCTCGTAGCCCCGGCTGCCTGAGTCATTTTAAACGATCACGAATGTTAAGCAACATAGGGCGCGTTCAGTGCATGGATGGGTGACCGTTCTATGACTAACGCTAGTGACATTTTCCCGAGCGGTTCCGTGCTTCGCAAGGCACATTAAGCAGTTGGTGCCGGCTGCCGTCGATAGATGGCAGTCGTTAAGCCAAGTCAGAAGCCTTAGGGCGGCTAGAAAACTTCTCACAGTAGGACCAGCCACTAGTCTTACAAGCCTCCACCAATCAGGACTAGGCCCCCGTGATGGAGTATGGCCTATACCTTCCTCAGGGAAGAGACCCGTCCTCCTCGGTGGGGACATAATGGGTTGATGATGACAGTCAAAAATTTTAAGACAAGTCAGAGGCCTTAAGGCGGCTTGAAAACCTCTGACAGTAAGACCAGCCATTAGTCTTTCAAGCCTTCCCCAATCCGGACTAGGCCCCCGTGGTGGAGTATGGCCTTTACCTTCCTCAGGGAGAGACCCGTGCCCCTCGGGGACATAATGGGTTGATGATGATATCAGACTGTAAATTTTTTTTAGCAAAGTCTGAGTCCGTTATTTTTTTTATATCACCAGCTGGGCTAAGTTTCATGAAACTAAAATTCTTAGTTTATTATGATAATTCGGTGGGCATAATGTACCAGAGACTTCCCACATGTGTGTGTGCGAGGTGGTGTGTTTCGTTGGTTGAAATGAAAATGTAAGAAATGTATGATTGTTTCCTTTAATTTTTGTACACCATTTAAAGTTTGAGCACGCACGTTAAAATATGAGAGCTCCACTTTAGAGGGAGACTGTAAATTTTCATCGTTTTCTCGGACGGCGTATGACAATAAAAGTGCATATCGATTCAACTCACACTCGCTCCAATATTCAGAGGCGACACCTGAGACACGCCGCTCCCGAATATGTTTATTATATTGCACTGCAATGTAGTAAATGGAACGTACCGCTATTTACGAGTGTGGTTTTGTAATCGATCATTTGAGGAAACATAAAAGTTCTCCCCGTTTCCGAGCTTGTAAACAATGTAAGCAGAAACTGCAAACAATCACACTAATATTATAAAGGCGAAAGTTTGTGAGTGTGTGAGTGTGTATGTTTGTTGCTTCTTCACGTCTAAGCGACTAGAGCGCATTTAATGAAATTTGGTATGGAGTTAGCTGAAACCCTGGATTAACATATAGGCTACATTTTACTGCTCACACTAATATTAGAAAGGCGAAAGTTTGTTTGTGTGTTAGTGTATAGGTTTGTTACTTCTTCACGTCTAAGCGACTGGAGCGATTTTAATGAAATTTGGTATGGAGTTAGCTGAAACCCTGGATTAACACATAGGCTACGTTTTACTGCTCACACTAATATTAGAAAGGCGAAAGTTTGTTTGTGTGTGAGTGTGTATGTTTGTTACTTCTTCACGTCTAAGCGACTGGAGCGATTTTAATGAAATTTGGTATGGAGTTAGCTGAAACCCTGGATTAACACATAGGCTACGTTTTACTGCTCACACTAATATTAGAAAGGCGAAAGTTTGTTTGTGTGTGAGTGTATATGTTTGTTACTTCTTCACGTCTAAGCGACTGGAGCGATTTTAATGAAATTTGGTATGGAGTTAGCTGAAACTCTGGATTAACACATAGGCTATGTTTTACTGCTCACACTAATATTAGAAAGGCGAAAGTTTGTTTGTGTGTGAGTGTGTATGTTTGTTACTTCTTCACGTCTAACCGACTGGAGCGATTTTAATGAAATTTGGTATAGAGTTAGCTGAAACCCTGGATTAACACATAGGCTACGTTTTACTGCTCACACTAATATTAGAAAGGCGAAAGTTTGTTTGTGTGTGAGTGTGTATGTTTGTTACTTCTTCACGTCTGAGCGACTGGAGCGATTTTAATGAAATTTGGTATGGAGTTAGCTGAAACCCTGGATTAACACATAGGCTACGTTTTTCTGCATAAAAATATATTATTCCCACGGGAAAATTGATGTGAAACATTGACTGATCTTTCGGATGCTCAAATTTAAATTATTTTGCTTCTAAAAATGTCAATAGTTATTATTTTTACTGTTAATGCACAATTTATTTTCCCTAATAAACCGCGGGTAACACCGCTGGCACAGCTAGTAATAATATAATGACTTCCACATAACACAATCACATGACCTGATCCTAAACTAGGATACCCTACGATATGACAACCAAGCAAGGACATCACGAAAAATTAAAAAACACCCAGACTGAGGCTATTTGTACAAATGTAGCCTAGCCCTCAGTGGGAATCGAGCCCACGACCTACACCAACGAGGCAGTCAAATCCACCGTTTCCTGGTGGTCATACTAATATGTCATATCAGTATGACTACGAGGATATACATGTCCTCCTGGTCGTACTGTAACACGGTATTTTTAGAAAAAGTTTTTCCTTCCTCGTAATTAAAACGTAAACAAACAATTGCTCTCAATTAACGAATGCTTTATTCAACTAGTCTACTAATTGCCTCTATATATCTATATCTCTTCAGATATATTCAGAACCTGAAGATATAGCCTATATATCTCCAGGTTCCATTTTCGTAAAATCGTATCATTAACTAACACTTGATACAGAATATTGATTTAGAAATGACCAGTGTAACGAATAAACAAAACAAAGTTCAAAGAAACCCAGAAGTAATATATTCTTACATCGATATGGATAGGAGACTTCGATACGAGATGCACTTAAAGTAATGGTTTTCTAAACTGGAAAAACTATTTGTGTTGCCCGCAATTCGTTTCCTCCATTTTTTACGGTTGGAAGATTAAAAATTCATGTGTTCGGATGGCCGCGGCCGGATCGGCTTCAGGTGGGCTATTTTGAAGATTTTTCTCTGTAAATACTGCTCGATTCTATTGTTCGTTTTCTCGGAAATCTGCTGTGTCGGGCCCGAGCTCTTTAGAATAAGCCCTGTTTGTCCTCACAGACGCCGGGCTGAATATCAGTGTTACAGCTATTCTTATATCTCTACTGTCGATTTCAATTCTTACGGTCTACAATGTCGCCGTTGTTTTAAAGTTACCACACATGGCTTAGGAAAATCTGTCCTTCAGATTTGTAGCGATTTGCACTGTTGAAGAAAACTTTTGTACCACCATCAATACAATATCTGTATTGTATATACCGCCTCGTTGGTATAAACAATAAAGAAGTCGTGGGTTCGATTCCCATTGGAGGCGGCTGTACACTTGTATAAACGGCCTTAATCTGGGTGAACTTACATGTTTGTAATGTCCTTGGTTACCATAGCAAAGGGTATCCAAAGGAGACGGAAACGCTTCCATACATTCTTGGGCCCAGATGTAAAAAGACGAGAGTGGTGTCAATAAACAGCTTATATATTGTCAAACCATCTTTGAAAATTTTGCGGAATTTAGCAATCTGAGAGCAAAGTTAAAAGAGATTTAGTAAAAGTGAGGCTATGCAACAAATTGACAATAACGTATAGGTACTTAACAGCTGAGGAGCGTCTGTTCAAAAGGTTATATTTACACAAGGCAATATTATTATTATTTTTGTTTCCGGTTCATAACATAAATATCTATTGAATCATACAGGTAATTCTGTCCTAAAAGTTATATTTCCCATATAAAAACGTGTCTAAAAATCGTAGTCCCAATCAAAAAGTTATATTTACATTAGATTTACACACAAAGGATTCTTGTCAATGCTGTTGTGAACAAAAGGATATATTTGTCATACAATAACGCAGTAGGAAGAAAAGTTTCATTCAAAAAGTTATATTTGTATTATTTAGGATGAATGTAATGTTTTAAAAACCACTTAACCGTTTAATTTTGATTTTTAATCTGGTGACACAATTTGCCTTCCCTACCAGACAAGAAAAAAAAGACAAATTATCCATGGTTGTTTCTTTTTAATCTGTGTTAAACTGTCATTATTTTGTCCTGTCCTTTCCAGTTTTCCATTCCAGTCAATTCAAAATTGTTTAGACTAAAAATTGTTTTATCATTTTAATACCTCCGTTATATGTGCTGTGCCGTCTTTAATGACCAATAATGGATACCACTTTCGAGACTATTAATAGAGGAAGTCGAAGAAGACAGAGGAAAGATCGGTCAGTATACAAAAACAAGTGAGTGAAACTTGTCTTGTAGTAAAGTTATTTTGTCGATAGATAAACTTATTGCAATGAGAATAATCCATGTTCTTTATATTTTGTTGCAGAGAATATAAGGATAATGACCCTTTAGCGACAAAGTTTCGTCAAACGTGTCATTGTTTTATTATTATTCATTCGATTATTTTCAAAGTGTTTTAATCAAAAAGATATATTTACAGTACTGTCTGGTCAAAAGGTTATAATTTCCAAGTGACTGACCAAAAGGTTATATTTGCAACTTATTTTTTTTTATATCTTTTTTATATTACATCGTATAATAAAAAAAACAACGCTAGGGATAATTTTACTTAATTTAAGCAGATATTGAAAAAAAAAACAAAAATTCGCTCAAACTAAATTTTTAAGCGTATTTTTCAGTTTTTCTAAAATTTGTTTATGGTGTACTTATAACCTTTTGAACAGACGCTCCTCAGCTGATTTTATAACTATGATCATATGATAGACAGTTATTTATTACATTAATTGTAGTTCTTATTGTATTGAGTGGGAAAATGTAACGAAACTCACAAATAGATTAAAAGACAGGACAAGACAAGGATTTGTGTCATTTCATCCTCTAAAACTCGTCGGCCCAGTGTATTACATCGATAAGTCGGTATACCACAGTCGTACAAGTTAAACAATATACTAGAAGTCCGTAGAGCGAAAGCACTGGTCGAGGAATATAATTAAAATACGCAAACGATAACCGATACAAGACGAGTAGGTAGGTAGTCCGGTGATCATGATGGGAGACGATAATGTACTTACCGCGAATGCACATCCTGAGAACGTACGCCCCGGTAATGTACAGCCACGGAATCCGTGCACATGTACACGGATTCCCGTCCGTACGTTCTCGGGTCGTGCGTTATCATATCAGGCTGCATAAAATTGGTACGGGCGAGAATCCGTGTACAGCCATAGACACGACAGAGTGGTGCCTCGTTTCCATGAAGCTTAAATCATTCACTTCGCAGCCATTACACGCTCGATCTAGTGCGTGACAATATCGAGGCTATGAGTCGCAATAGATTGACGTCCTGATCTGGCTGGATCCTAGGCTGACATTCAGAGACGAAAACTAAGCTAAGACCGGTCTCAGAAATGTCAAAATCACGTACTTAGAAATATTTCGTATTCAGAATCGAATCTTAGCAAGCTTAGTATGAAATGGTGCTTAGCTAAGTGTAAATAGTCAATATCGGTGACTTTACGTGAACTTAGAACTGTCACTTCTTAGCCTTTTGTTCACAGACTACTCCAAACGTCATTTCACTGATGTTCTACGAGCATTATCTGTGGGATTTTTTTATTCACTCTGACATATATAAAATTGTATGATGTTGTCCTGCTCTCGTGTAGCAATGTCAAATTAAAAAAACCGGTAAGAACTACATCACTAAAAAATTATAGACAATATAGATGACTTTCTTAAGTACTGTGAATACGAAAATTACGGCGCTTTACTAAGTACGACTTTAGTTTACTTTGCTAAGACTGATCTAAGCGTGAACTTAGGATTCGTCTCTGAATGTCAGCCTTACACTAGACAAGTCAATCCAAATGATCAGTGTTCAGATGTAGAGGAGCGATACATCAACCCATTATAAACCCACTGAGGGGCACGGGGCTTTTCCCTGAGGAACCTTTCTCAGTGAAAAGCCCGTGCCCCTCGGTCCTATACCTATAGGGCATACTCCACCACGGGGGCCTAGTCCGGATAGGTGGAGCCTTGTAAGACTAGTGGCTGGTCTTACCGTCGGAAGTTTTCAAGCTGCCCTAAGGCCTCTGACTTGGCTTCATGACTTCCATCTATTGACGTCAGCCGGCACCAACTGCTTAACTTGCCTTGCGAAGCACGGAACCGCTCGGAAAAATCCCACTAGCGTTAGTTATAGATGGTCATTTGGGCACGAATTCCCGGGTTGTACATTCTCGTGCCGTAAATTCTCGGTCCGTGCAATATAGTGACCCATCATGATTGATTGATTGATTTTTTGATTTTGTGGCAACCAGCCGATGGCGACTATTCCTGCCAGAGTCACGTCTTGACACGAAGTACACTTGAGTTTGACTGAACTGGTCTGAACAAAACTCTACTTTTAAATGACAGTTCGTGTAGGCTTTACATGCGGACAGCACAGCACAAGTACAATCTGTGAAACACAAAAACCAATATTTTATTACAGACATTCACATTACATTTACTAAATAAACATTTAGGGACAAAGGACATTATAAGTTATAAATATGTAAATATTATAATCTAATTTCGTTTTCCCCAATAAACCTTATTAAAAGCCTGAACAAATCGGAAGACATATGGGTCAGGAGGGAAGTGAAGTTGATAGGGAGCAAGATTTTGATAACCGAAAGGGACGAATATAAGTCAATGGACTTGTTGTTTTTTGGGCAATTGAAAAAGATGTGGTCCAGGTCACCCTCCTCAAGACCACAATCGCAAATTGGGCTGTCCCGAACTCCAATTCTGTGCAGAAAGACCGGCGAACAGCAGTGCCCAATGCGCAATCGGCAGATTATCGAGACTACCCTCTTAGCAACTTTTTTAAAACTGAAGAACCATGGTTTTGCTCTGATAGTTGGTTGGACGGCAAAGAAACGAGAACCCTTCGTTAGACTGCTCTCTTGCCACAGAGACAACCATAATTCGGAGAGACATTTCTTCGGGATCGAAAGTAAGTCGTAGGGATGGTACAAGTAGTGCTTTCGGTCCGCTTCGCCACCGCAGGCCTGTTTTGCAATAGAGTCCGCATTCTCATTGCCCACAATGCCGGAGTGACCAGGCACCCAGACCAGAACCACATCAAGGTGTTTACCAGAGCAGCGTAATAGAGTATATCTAATATCCAAAATTATGCGGCTGTTCAGTTTGCACTTAAGTTGGCTCCGGCCTAGGGCCTGGAGACAGCTTAGGGAGTCAGTGAAAATAACGGCTCTCTCAATATTGTGAGATTCCACAAATAAACAGGCCTCCAGAACTCCAACACATTCCCCAGTAAAGACTGAGGATTCGGGGGGACACTTAAATTGTATAATTAATTTTGAATTCTCCAAGAATACCGAAACTCCAACTGGGGTGGATGGGGATAATTTTGACGCATCTGTGAAAAATCTCTGATAACCGCTCCAACGCTCGTGTACTACGTTATTGAATAGCGCGTTTGCCGTAAGGTTACCTTTACCGATGCCAATATCCAGGACAATGTTCGGTTTGAATATCGAAACGCGATACTCGTAGCCAAACAAAGGAACACTATCAGAAGCTACCAGACATTTCTCAAATTGCTTGAGTTGTCTAAAGCTCTTAATCATAAGGGGTATGTTTTTGTGTTCCCAGTAACTGCTGGTGCGGACTAAGTCATCAAGTTCCTGCAGCTTCCGGATAAGAATGTGGGACGATCGGGAGTAAACCTTGGTCACGAAGCGGCCCGAAAGGTACTGGCGGCGCAGATGAAGAGGCGGTTCCACAGCTTCTACCTGGAGAGCATTTGTTGGCGTTGAACGCATACATCCCAATATAAGTCGCAGACATTTGAACTGTATACGATCCAACTTAATCAGTGAGGTACTACTGATAGGTTCTAAGACGAAGCACTCATAATCCATTATGCTCCTAATAAGGGCATTGTAAACAAGCTTAAGGCAGACCGGATGGGCACCCCACCAAACGCCCGCAAGGACCCTGAGAATGGAAAATACGCGTTCGCATTTTTTAACGAGGTGTTCTACATGGTGCGTACCAGAGAGTTTCGAGTCTAAGCAGACTCCTAGGAATTTGACCATCGATTTTTGTGGTATGGGAACATCACCTAATTTTACTGTGATGTCCGGGATATTACGTTTACGAGTGAATATCATCACGCCACTTTTGGAAGCCGAGATAGAGAGGCCCCGATGGTTAAGCCATAGGTTGAGGGAACTTAGGGACAGGTTTAATGATTCCACTGCATGCTCAATGGAGTTATCACAGACATACAAAGCAACATCATCGGCATACTGTAGAATATTGCAGTTGTAGTTGAGGCTGGAGTTAATGTCAGATGTGTATATGTTAAAAAGGATGGGACTCAACACAGATCCTTGAGGGAGGCCTTTCCATAGAGTTCTGCAGTGGAGTTCCAAATCAGGTACGCGCAGAGCCACAGTTCGAGACACAAGCAACAGATATATACATCGGACCATCTTAACAGGAACCCTCAGCTGTAGCAGCCTTTGCCTGAGGACTGAAAGAAGTACACTGTCATATGCTGATGATATGTCTAGAAAAGCTGCCACCGCTGAGTCGTTCCTGCTTAATGCAACTCTAATGTCCGTTACCAGTACCGCAACACTGTCCACTGTGCTTAGGCCCTTTCTAAACCCAAATTGGGTCTTTGGTAAGAGGTTCTTACTCTCTACTAGCCATTCGAGCCGGTTTTTCAGGAGGTGTTCTAGTACCTTGGATAAAGCAGATGAGAGGGCAATGGGTCTAAAGGCGTTCGGATCCTCGGAGCATTTGCCAGGTTTAAGGAGGGGCATGACTAGTTGTTTTTTCCATGGTTCCGGGATATAACCAGATTCGAAACACGCATTGGCGAAATTTAGAAAATACTGCAGTGTGTTGGGACCAGCTTTGCCTAGGAATGAGTAGGGCAATCCGTCCTCTCCGGGGGCAGAGTCCTTCACTTGATAGACGACAGTTTCTAATTCCTCCATGGAGAAAGGCTCGTCAAACTGGTCCCTGGGCACAGCCGCGGGAAGGATAGGGATATGTAGCTCATCCTCAGCGGGGACATAAGGGGGGGCTAACTTTTGAAAAAAGGCTTGGGCAACCTCGTTGGAGATGGAAGTGGACAATTTTGGCGAAAAACTATGCCTGAACCTGTTTATTTGTTTCCATACTAGGGAGGGAGGGGTAGATGGGGAGAGGGAGGTACAGAACGACAGCCAGCTTTGTCTTTTCTTTCTCCTAAGCGCTCGTCTAGATTTGGCTAAGATACGGTGGTACTCAGCCAAGTTGCCAATGGAGCATACTTCATTGCATTTTCTTTCTGCTTCTTGGCGTTCTCTTATAATTAGGGAGCACTCTTCATCCCACCAGGGAGGTGAAGGGATTTTTCTGGTTGGAGGTTTCTTGGTCGGGAAAGCCGATTCAGCAGCCCTATCGATGGCACTGGTAAAACCATTGTAGGTCGTGGCAAGATTACCTGCCTCAGGGGTCGGAAGGGACTGCATCTCTCTCTCCACGCACTCAGAGTACGGCCCCCAGCCACTTTTAATTAGCCGGTATCTCAGTAGTGGTTTCGCTGTCCTTTCTGGTAGAGATTTGTGTGGTAAACCAACTAGAATGGGGAAGTGATCGCTTCCATAAGTGGAATTCAAGCGGTCCCAGTTGCAGCTAGAGGCCATATCCATTGAGCACATGGAGAGGTCAACACAACTCTTCCTTTCACCAATGTTACCTCTGCGAGTTGGTCTACCATCATTGAGAACACACAATCCAACATCATCAATCAACTCAACCAACTCCTCACCAAAGCGATTGCAATACTCTGAGCCCCAGCGATAATGATGTGAATTGAAGTCGCCCATGATAATACATGGACCCTGCAGCTGAATAAAGATGGATCTGAGGGACGTAATTAGAGAAATATGGGGGTCTGATATATAAATAGATACAAAGGATATTCCAAGGGCTTTTACAGCAACCACATTGACATAGTCACTATCGTCGCTGTTTAATGGAGGGAGTTGAATTGGGGAAAAAGGAATTTTATTGTTGACAAGTATGGCGCAACCACCATAGTTGTCAACCCTATCATCACGGACACAATTATAATTACTTATACTAAAATTGAAACTAGGCCGTAGCCAAGTTTCACTAAGGCAGCATATACCTGGATTAAATTTATTTATAAGGTGAATTAGTTCTGATTTTTTAGTATTAATACTCCTTACATTCCACTGTAGCAGTGTGAGGGGGAGAGCCATTGTGAAGGGCATACATAATCATGTTCAGTTTATGGGCAACGTGGTCTGGTAGGGATTTGGAAGTGATCAGCGAACAGATCAAAGAAACAAGTTGTTCCATCGGGTCCTCTCTATTGGGTGACATTATATTTTGGTGCTCCTGGCTTAGAGCACAACCATTTTTGGAGGGCGAGAATGAATAATTATGGATTAAGGCTTGATGAGTTTGTCTGTCAAATCCGGGGGATAATGGTGAATGGGACCTGGGTTTCATGAAAACAGTTTTTTTATATGATTTTGGCGGTTCATGGGACTGTGGCCTGTGAGGTGGGACTGATTGGGTTTGTGAGATACCTGGGTGGGCCTGCGGAGGCTGAGATGTTGGCATTTTAGTGACATTTGCATAGCTTCTCGTTATAGCTGGGATTTTTTTGTTGGCCTCTGGGTATGAGATAGATTGCTCCGCCATTAAAAGTTTAATTGCGCGTTGCCTACCATATTCTGGACAATCCTTGCTAATGGCTGAGTGATCTCCCTGACAGCTAACACAGAAAGCTTCACTTTTGTGAATGTTACAACTTTCACCGGGGTGGTCAAGTCCACACTTGTAACATCTGGGCTTTGAGCGACACAGATTTCGAGTATGACCGAAACGACAGCAGCTAAAACACTGAACTATTGGGTACATGTACAGTTCTACCTCCAGTGCAGAATAGCAGCAGTACACACGCTTTGGCAGGGTTTGACCGTCAAATGTGAGGACTACTGTCTGTGTTGGTTTCCATTCAGGTTGCCCATCATTAGATACAAACTTACGATTCATCCTCCGGGCTTTCAAAACCCTGCCACAGCCTGCTGGTACTTTTGTCCGTGTAACTATCTCCTCCTCCGACCATTCAAGAGGGACATCCCTCACCAATCCCATGCGAGTTACGTTATACTGAGGTATAGTCGCATTATATTTGTAGGCTTCCAATATTGGGTTAGAGAGGAAAGCGTTAGCGTCTTCTGGTACCTTGAACTGTACTTCTACTTTGTTGCGTCCGAGTTTTTTAATTCCACCTTGCAATACATTAGTGACGTTGTTCTTCATCAGAAATAGTCCAAACTTGACATGGTGCAATGTTGTGCCCGAGTTTGGTTCGTTTTCAATAAGAGAAACATGTACTACGTATGGACCTTTGTCAAGTACTGAATATTTCGTTCTGGCAGGTGGGTTTGGAATGGGTCTCGACAATTTTACCGGCATCTCGCTAGGGGAATTAGGCACCGCTAGGCGCTTTCTATTTTGGGTTTCAGAGACTTCCATTTTCTCAGAAACGGCATTTTGGGTCTGGGGGAGAGTAACCGTGATGACTGGGGTCAATTCAAACGGCTCAATATCTGGAGGTTTAGGGGGGATCCTTGTTTCGTCCATTGTTTACGGAATAAATGGTTGGACTTACCAGAATGTTATTTTATTTGGACAAACACTGGATACCAACACCACACAAGACAAAACAACAGTAAAGCCACCGAAAAGTACTTAAAGAGAGCCAAAAAACAGAGAGCGCACGTGCCAGCCAAAGACAGCGACGCAGGAAAAAAACGACCCATCATGATCATAGATTGAAAATCCAGGAGCTGTCACTGTCAGCACAGATTAAATACATTTGACAAACATAAAAAGTAATAAATCGATCTGTAAACGAGAATCTATGAGAATAGATTTTAAAGTTAATATTCTGTTTTATTGTAAACTATTGACAATATAATAATTTATTCCGTAGATTTTGTTCACTTTGATGGAATCCATCATTCGATGAGAGTGATTTTATGTTCAATAATAATTATTGAAATCATTCACAGTAATCGATTATAGTAATCGAAACTCTATTTCATCAGTGCAATAAACTTGTTTTTAAGATTTCTCGTCTCCCAGATTGTGAATTGAGCAGATTTTTTATATTTTGAAACAGAAAAAAATACCGCTTTTTTTAAACCATATTTCAGCTTATTACAATTGGGCCCAGAGATCCCCGGCTCCTTTGGAATCAGGTCAAGTGATTGTGTTGTGCGGAAGATATTATTGGCAAGAATAGAGACGGGTCTGGGAGATTGTTCTGGCATTACGAGATTATGCCAAAATTTAACTGTACGTATAATAACTTAGTAATTATTGTACACTTTTCCCTCCTCGTTTATAGTATTCGTTTCATCACATCAAGGGTTCTTTAAGAGATTTCTTTTAAAATAAGCTCTTATTGACTTATCTCTTTATATGCACTTGGATGTTTGCCGTATTTGCCAGATTCGCCATATACGGAAGGATTTTTTTTAAATGTTGCAAATTGTTGTATGTCTTTTATGTGTGCAATTTTTTTAGTAATTAAAAAGATAAATAAAAAACATAAGATAATTCTCACTTTTTTTTTTTTGCTTTCGTCATCCACGAACAAGTCACTTGCCATCGCTATGATTTGACGTATCTCAAACATTGTCATTACATAGCTTTAAAGGTCCTAATTTTTCGCTTGATGCACACACAGCACGCCCATTCCTTGTTAAGGGGCTCCAGGAAATAAATCTAGCACCACTGAGGGGAAAAAATATACCTTTTTTACACACAGAATTTACTAAAATTCTCAAATATATTGATAATGGTTTTTAGGACCCATAGCCGTGAAAAGCTAAGGCCAAATGCTAGGTCCCACGTTCGTGGTTCTTTGGTTCTTTGCCGTGGCTCTAAAAATCACTGTTAACATAATAGAGATTATACAGAGACATTTTGCAAATACAATCTTTAAAAGAAATATTATTTTATTTTTCATTAGTGGCGTTAGTTATCGCACTGGATCCCCTTAAGTATTCGGCCCCGTCTATTCTGCTTAGACAGAATAAGAAAGTAAAGAGAAACTTCTGCTAATACGGGCAACTTTTTGCATATTTGCACTCGCTAAGTTAAAGCGAGAAAGTTAACCAACGTAAATCTTCCCTAGGTAATTTAACTACTTGGCCACCGGCTTAGGACATCCATAGTAGTTTAGCGCATTCATCGTTGTGTACGCTTTACATTTACAAACTACTAGTTATTAATTTTGTGTTCACTTGTGGGACATTAGGTACTGACTGAAAACCAGCGCTGAATGCCTACACCCACAGCATTATGCTGAGACAGCTGCCTTTTGCAGCAACGGATACACACCGCGACAAAACTGTATAAATTATAATGGACCGAATAAAATCTGTAAGTCAGTTTGTTTATGTGCATATCCCCTCATTATACTTTTTGTACACTTACCTACCTTCTCTCTACATCTTTTCTATCCATCCCAAGGTTGTCTGGAAGAGATCGCTTTTAGCGATAAGACCGCCAATTGTATACGGCAAAACTTAGTTATATAAGTCTTATAATGTATTTGTTTGTTTTTCTGGTGTGTACAATAAAGAGTTCTAATCTAATCTAATCTAATCTAAATTGTATTTCTGTATGTATGTTTGAACCCTATCTTTGATGTTTTCTTCTCATTTGTATTTCTGTTCTACCCATCCGGACTTGGCCCCAGTGGTGTAGTGTGGCTTATACCTTCCTCAGGGAAGAGACCCGTACCCCTCGGTGGGGACATAATGGGTTGATGATGATGATGATGTCTGTTCTGTGTGAATGCTGGTGTAATAAATGTTTGTCTTTCTTTTTTCCTTCTCTTCTTTACTATGAACTTCAAAATAAAATAACTCCCATATATCCCCATTCTTATGTACCCCTCGTTTCTCGTACACTAACAAGTTGTTATTCTACTGTTAACAGCTATCAGTTGGCCAAAAGTGCATACAAGATTAACAGCTCGTTGGCATGCGAGAAACTGGAGGCTGCTCTAGTCCTAGTCCCAAACTAGGACACCTTGTGCTATGGTAAACATGCACAAACATCACAAATATAAAAAATACACCCAGACTGAGGTCATTGGAGGCCTCCAACCCTATTGGAACTCAAAACACCTACGCAATAAAAAACTCACTAAAAGATAGACCATTAAAATACCCCGTAACAAAATTAAACTGATAGTACGCAGTCGCCGCTTAAACAATGCAAATTCAGCATTTTACAGCGTGGAATTTCACTTAATCTAACCGAATTATACGGATGTAGTTGCGTCGTCGACGGCGAGACCATTCGTCTCCCGCGCAATCCGTCTGCTGGCGACGTGACGCTAAACATACACCAATATAACTGTGGACTTATCCTGTGCGAAAACCATCCTTATCGCCGCTTGGTAGAGTCTCAAACTGTTGATATTTAAGTTGGTAAGTCGGCAAAAAATGCAAATCTTGTCGAACTGACACCACGCCCTCGGAGGTCGCTGTCGAGATCGCGCGGGTCGGTGCCATAATTTTTCACGATCGAAAAATGAGGAAGACACACCCCCGACTCGTTTAGTGTTATTTTTTGCTTTATTATCATCTACCACTTCGCAAGTTGTAGATGATAATAAAGCAAAAGATGCTGCTTCATTTTGACTACAATTATACCAAGTTGATTCAATGTAACACTGTGGCAAACTTTGAAAAATGTGTTTTTAATAGTAATAAAGAGTGCTGTGTGAACAATACAATCACTTAACCTGGTTCCAAACTAGGATACCCTGTGATATGGTAACCAGGCAAAGACATCACCGACATGTAAATACAGCCAAACTGTGGCGATTTGTACAAAATGTACGGCGGCCTCCAGAGGGAATCGACCCTGCACCTTCTGTCTAGGTAGTTCAACGCCTCAAAGGCTAGACCAACAAGGCAATCAGAAGTCAGTAAGTTAAGAACTTAATATTAAGAAAAAATATGTACTCCACCAAGCCGGTCTTGGCCCCCGTGGTGGAGTACCTAACCTTCCTCAGGGAAGAGACCCGTGCCCCTCGGTGGGGACATAATGGGTCGATGATGGTGTACTTTTATAATATATAGTGTAATCAATTTTGTATTTTGATGGACAGATAAATTATAAGGTTCGCTTTGAAACGTACCTTTCAAAACTAAATAGGCGCATGAATTTTATGCTCAAAATATACTAGAAGATTAAAGAGTCAAATATTCGAAGCTATTAACACATTAGGCGCTCTTAGCCGGGTGCTATCGTAAATCAGTTGCGCAAACAGTGTATTAATTACAAATGCAAACAGCATCTATGTGGTCGGCCGCCCCGGTGCTGTCTCTATCCTACTAATGATTTCTAGCTTCCCGAGGAACTATTTCAATGGATAAACGGTGCAAATTCCCACACATTGAGAAACATAAAGCACAGTTTAATTTTTAGATTTTTATACTAACGAACAAATGTGTGTACAGCTAGTATTAGCTTGTAGAATACACCTCGGCTACTATCGGATAAACCGATTATAATGCAATAAGGTCAGGTTTATTCTGTTTTGTTATTTATAACTTTATATAACTTTTAAAAATAGTGAAGAAAAGTTTTATACAGAGCAAGAAGTAATATTACACTCGTGTGCTTGCGGCGAAAACCGAAGCTTACTCTAGAGCCCGAGGTATATTCTAAAAGTTAAATTCAAGATATAAGTACAAATATGGAATCGACACGAGGCCCTCTGAAATGTGAAGCAACTACCGCGCTTGTGAATAACGCTGTTTATTTAGAGAACAAAAAATACTGAAAGTCAACTCTGCACGGGGTAGTAGAGATAAATTGATATGAAAGTTGGAAACGTTTTTTTTTTAAGGGAATAATACCAAATGGCGTCGTCGTTTCTGTCATTCGCACACTTGCAAGAACAACGTGTTATTTCGGAACCCTTACGTTACTTGAGAGCATTTTTAAGGTTTCAAAGCAATGACCGAAAGAGATAGCGCTATAACGTGATGCAGTGTCTCTTTTTCTCATTATTCTGGCGTTTTTGGAGTAAATAAAATCGCGTTAAAAAATATATCTATGAATAAAAAATGGGCTTCTTTGAAATATCACGTTATTCTTGCAAGGGTACGATGTCACATAATACATAGGTAAACAATATTAACATACTAGAATCGTTTAATTGCAATCATGTATTAAAGGAACGAAACCAGTTTAGAACTCAAAAAACAGTGCAGGAGTGGCGACACCTTAATGCTTAACTACATGTGTCTATGCTAATTTCGAAGGACGAAGCCAAGTATAACTAAGCTTTATTAAATGACAATGACATGTTCTTTGGCATACCGAAAAAAGTATAGTAAAAATCAATGGAATTTGTGAATACGTTGTCAATTTTTCATAGCCCTAAGTGATAAGGGTGGACCACCCTTACAATCCCTACAAATATGGTGAAACAACGTTTGCCGAGTCAGCTAGGTTAATGAAACCTACTCAGAAAAAGCTCACATTAATATAACTAAATCAAACTTTATCGTGAAGTCAAAATTCATGTAGGTCATAAAATCAAGTAAAGTACGATATCGCCCGCTGACAATAAAACAAAGGAATCGCTTTTAATTTCATCAGCGTAATTCGCGCGAGGAAAGAAAGATACGGTTTGCATAAAAAAAAACTGTAATAAAACCGAGTACTCTGACGCGAAAACAACGACAGAATTGTTGTTGCCCTTACAATGGGAGGCGGTGGTTGCGTGGGTGTCTGGGATACCGACTACAGCTCAGTCACTCGGTGAAGTCGGGAGCGATACATAGATATATCTATATATCGTCTGCCATATGCGGTTATGGCAGAGTATCCTAGTGTGGGGCCAGAAGCAATGTATGTGCCTGTGTGTAAATGTTTATGTTATGTTATGTTTATTATTAAGATTCTTTATTGCACCAATATTCGTACAAGGGCGTGCTTAATGCAGGAAGCAGGTGTTTATGTTTAACTAAAAAACAAAAAACAATTAACTCTTTATTTCAGAGAAAAAACTAGTACATTTTTTTAGCTCTGTATTCTATGTGAATTATAGTGCTTCCCAGAGGTTGCTCTACACATGTGTAGAGCAAGCACTATGCGAATGAAGCAAGTGCTTACATTAAAATTAAATTATATATTATGTAGTAAAGTATTAATATTAATAACATTAGTATGTGAAGTGGGACGCACGACCTACTCCTCACATTTGGGGTAGGCAGGACGTGCCCGCCCCCCCTTGTAATCATCATTTTGAAAATATTTATTTAAAATTTTTGTTATGCAATGATTTGAATTCATGGACCGTTTTTCGAGTTTTTCTACTATCATTATAGGAAGTTTGTTAAAGATGTGGCGGAGGCTGAAATTCCTGGCTGCTATCTGGCTCTCGATTATGGTTGGTGAGGGTTTCGCTGGTGTGCACTGTGGTGACTTATGTAGCCGATCTTGGCGCTATTTTTAAATGCGTATTGTATGGCCGCCGGTGCTCGGGCCTTCAGCTCATCTCGTTTCGTAATTCAGACGCGATATCGCTATTAGATCGCTTGGCTACGTATGACCCTGAAGTGCTATGCTAAGCTATGCTTCATATTATTACAGTGGTGAATTTTCTTTTCTCTGTTAATAAATAACCATTCAAGGTGCATTCTTGGTGATATAGTGTAGTTCAAACTTAGTCTTAACTTATTAGTACTTGCAAATTTTTGTCACTGAGTTTCCGTTGCGGAAACCTTTTTTATCTTTTACTCGTAGTTACATCAAGCATCTGACCATTTTAATGTAAGCTGCAAGCTTCCCAACAAAAAAAAATAGACTACGAAAAAACGTCAAATATCAGAAATTGTCGAGCTAATACTATTAAGACTATAAAACAATGTTTTCAGTTTTTAACAGGAACCACAGATAAGGTACAGTGATGTCATGACGTCAGTACCATCTATCGGTAATTTTCGGTACGGTTTTTTTTTAATGACGCTCTGAAAAGCCCTCATTGCAGTAAGAGAGCTGTGGGATACCAGCGGCTGAGACACGGTCGCGGTCGGGGGACGCGGTACGCCGACGCAAAGTGAAATCGGTCCTTTCAAAACATTCTACCCTGCGAGCTCGAATGAAAAATAAAACGTCGGTGCACTCAACATGAAGGCACGAAAGGAAAGTATAACTCGAGAGCCCAAAGCACAAAGTACTAACTATACAGAGGACCGACTCACCAAATTCTAACCAATATTTGGCTCCACCCTTCGCGTACCTGATATTACAAACTGGTCCCACGCACGTAGAGTGCGTTAGAGGGATATTTTTTGAGTAATTACTAGAGATATAATGCTCCCTCTGTGTAAAGCGTAAGTAGTTTTAAGGATAAAAATATAAATGAAAGGTGAAATTAAATAATATTAAATGTCATAGAAAATTGAATCCTAAATGTTAGTTCTTAAATAAGTGCTTTGACATCGACAAATAATTGGCTTGTCCTAAATGTTGACAATGGTTACAAATGATAGTTCATTGTAAAGGTATAAAGACAGCAAATATAATGCTATAATTATAAATAACAATATTAACTGAGTTCATGTATTTTTCTCACGATTAGCGTGTGAGTAATTTAATCTTCTTTTCACATTGCAATGAAATTGCCTTTAATATATTGAAATTAATATCGCCAAGATATTAATATATCTAATTAAGATATCAACTTAGAGTATCCGGAATAAAATTATGACCATCTCGGTATTTATACAAAAATAAAAATAATTTCTATTTTACGTTTGTACAAATTGTGAGTCTGTTTAGTTTTGTTTATTTAAAGAGTTTTTGTATAGAGCCAAGAAATTGACAACTCGTAGAATGACGTGTGTGAATGAATGACGTGGACGGAAAAAATCTCGCAGAATTTAGTACTTTATTTTCGTTTTCAAAATTTACAGAAACAGCTCAAATAAAAATGTTCAGCCCAGTCTCTCAAAATTACCTTATATTCCCAAAAGAACAGAAGTTTTTTTAGACCAGTGCCTACTTGAAACCTAACGGTTTTATTTTTAAAACCACGATCACTCTAAAATCCTCTGAGAGATCTACTCCTCAGGGGCAGTTTAAATAATCTGTAGTCACGTTTTTTTTTTTACCACAGTTTGAGTATTTTGAGGAATCGTATTTTTATAATAAGAGCGTTTGACTCTAAACGCGTATCGCATACTACAAAACTCCAGCCCAGCTGCATCAAAGGGCCCTTTAGTTTTATTTTGCCGACGAGCAAGTTTTTAATTGGATTCGGGAATATATTCTACACGCACTTGTGGCGCTTGTTCCGTGGCACTGCACCACGATTGATTACGTTTTCCATAAACGTCATCGCATAGAAAATATTGCGAACGGATAATTGGATGTGTGCGCCTGCCACCACGGCGCGTGCACTCGACGCGGCCGGCAACCCGCCGACCCGTTACTTTCAGCCCATTCAATAATGCAACCTATATAAATGGGGAGTTTTCTGACAACTAATTAAAAAAAAGAAAAAGTTCTAAGTGCTGAGTGAGACAGATGGCGTTGTTAAGACAGGGTTTCTTTAGAAGGATTTTACACAGAGCAGCTTAATTAACTGATTTATCTGTAATCCTTCATCGACGTAAGTAAATGCTAACGTCATTCCGTTTCTCCTGTAATTAACCAGCGCAAGAGGCTGCGATGGTTCGGGCAAGTGAAACGACGGTCTCCTGACTACATTGATCAATCAATACCTGGGCGAAGATCCAGAGAAAGGCCGAAACCTTGAAATTGGATGTAATAAAAATATAAAAAAAGAAACAACGAAAATATTAAAATCTAAGACAAAATAAAACAAATAAAGTGAACTAAGAAAAAAACATGAACAAAACGTGTTTCTCGGTGTTTTTTTTTTAATTAGCCGTTTCTGTGTCCCACTGCTGGGCAAGGGCCTGGACTTTAGATATCCACTCCTCCCTATTCTCGGACAACTTGGTTATTCAAAATTAAACTTCTAAAAGAGTGAAAAGGGGTGCCAAAATTTGCATGGAGTTGGAGTATTTGTGGTCGGATTTTCTCAAAACTTGGAACTAATATTAAAAAAAAATTAAACTACCCCTGAGAGGATAGAAAGTTTTTCTGCAGTAAAATTTCTAAAGAAAATAAAATATCAACCTGGTACAACGTGAGGTATTAAATTTGTACCGGGTAACACGGGTTTAATGCAGTAAAAATAAAAAAGTTATTATTATTATTATTATTAATACATTTTATTTTATTATTGTTTATTCTCCAATAAAATTAATGAAGCACGTTTTTTAAATTCAACCCACAAAAGAGATGTCAAAATGTACAATGTACATATTGTGTGATGGGATTTTCTTGGAACTTAGAACAACTGTACGTTCAAAACAAAAATTTTATAAGTTTGTTTATTTGGGGTGCAAAAAAGTTAACAAAATTAATCATTCGGTTCTTACCCTCTTATGTCACCGGAGTTGGGCTCCTAACGATTCAAACAGCAAGAATTCATAATACAGGGTAGCAGCTAAAGGAAAAACGTGTAACGTAAAGAGGTTATATTATAATAGAAGTATAATACAACCTCTTTACGTTATTATTATACTGTATTATTTTTAGATATCAATATTCTAAAAATAAAGTGATTGCACAATACGTTGTTATAAAGGATTTTCTGTCAATCTAAAAAAGATCTCCCACAATGGACTAAAATTGGGAAGAGAGAGAATAATGCAACCTATTTAGTTAGTTACACCTAAGATTTCCGCACTTGGCCTCATAGTTGGGCCATTGTACGTAGCAAGGCTGTGAGTTTACTCCAGCCAGCCTATCTCTTTCTAGAAGGCCAGCAGTGCTCTGATATCACTGCAGGCCTCGTGAAGGGATCCCAGCTTCCCAACGTACGGCGGTCCGTTGTTTTTCCACGCCTTCACAGTAGATGGTCACGTGGGCGGATGCAACCTATTTACGACATACTGGACTTCTCTCCCAGAGAAGTATGGGCTTAATTACAACGCAATTTCAAACTCTGAGGGATGTGAACACCTAAATCGTGAACCAAAACACCTTGAGGAAACCTAAGTGAGGTTTCCTCAAGATGTTTTGGTTCACGCTTACATTACACTTTTAGCTTACAATTTTAGCTTCTCCTGTACTTTGCCCTATTTAATTACTATGAATCAAATTGTGTACTTTCATAGATTACTCAATGCCCTTCTCATCTCTAACTTATATAATAGTATTTAGTTAGATATGTTCTGGATGCATGCCTAGTAGATAATGTTAGCACTTAAGTTTAATATAAGTGGCATGTCTCTGTGTTGTCTCCAAAATAAATAAATAAATTCTCTCTTACTACCTACAGGATCGACAGGTGTCCGCTTAGAGCTTAAAGTATCCTAACAAAATCGATTATTATTGCTTTTAAAAGTACACACCTAATTCCTAACCCTGAAACTTAACTTATTGTTGCTTTTAGGACTCAAAAAACCAGACAAATGCGAGTCGGACAAGCGTTCGGAGGGTTCCGTACCCTATTGTCTATAAAAACGGGGAAAAAATCACGTTTGTTGTATGGGAGCCCCCCTTAAATATTGGTTAATATTATTATCCCAGTGTGTGGGGCCAGAAGACCTATGTGCCTGTATGTAAATGTTATGTTATGTTATTTGTTTTATTTTAATTTAATTATTTATTTTTAAAGTGAATATAATCAAATATTCTGTGAATATTGCAAGCGTCTACCTGTTGCCGTTACCAATACGCAGCAAAAACGAGCAAAAATCACGTTTGTTGTATGGGAGCCCTTAAATATATATTTTTTTTTTCAGTTTTTTAGTATTTGCTGTTTTAGCGGTAACAGGGCCCTTAGTGCGAGTTTTTTCATTCACTTTCGATAGCGAGAGCGTTTGCAATTTGTATAGGAGTGACAGAGAGACAAATAGGTGGCGCGCTTTGTCACTCCTATAGAATATGAGTTTACGTTAACGCGATCGAGTAGTTAAAAAAACTCGCACTAAGGGCCCAGAAATACATCGTCTGTGAAAATGACAACTGTCTAACTATCACGGTTCATGAGATCTCATATTCATCATGAGTATCTATACAGCCTGGTGACAGTCGGGCGGACGGACGGACGGACAGCGGAGTCTCAGTAATAGGGTCCGTTTTACCCTTACGGAACCCTATAAACCAGGTTAAACGGGTCCATGCCCATCTCACTGCCATTGGTAGCGCCTGCCGATGACGTCACGTTGACAAATAATATGACGGACTATGAAAACTTCTGTAGTGACTTTAGTGCCATCCAACTCCATTTTGGACCACTTGTTCTCATTGATACCCTGGTGCTTACGACGCTGTCTGTATCAGATACATGGCTTTTGACTTTCTGGTTATTTGTTTCACAATTTCTTTCCTGTCGGCTTATAAACTAATTTCGCTTTCCTTGTCTTGAAATTACTTAAGATAGTAGGTACATACGTCCACAGCTTGAGGCAGTGCCCTTTCTCTTGACCTCTTAGCAGGTACTTGATTAAGTTTCACAAATTTTCATACACATCCTATATTGTTTAAATGCTTAGGGACGCTTTTAAATATAGTGTAAAATATAATAAGTATGTACGTGTGTGGCTTCTTTGAAAAAAAAAACTATATGGTTACTACAATTTTATTTTTTAAAGACTAGCAATTTTGTATTGGGATCTAAAAATATTTTCCGAACCTCCAAATAGCAAACATATTTCTTTCTTGGACTCTATCCAAAGCTTGCGTAAAAACTAAGTACTAACCAATGTTAGTTAAACATTAAGATCCTAAATTAAGTAAGTAGTTGTCTAATAGTCTATGACAAAATTGCTTAGAATTCTAACCAACTGAATCTGCTGGCTTTGGAAAAAATGCATGAAAGTAATAATAATTATTATTAGCATTCTCTTGTATTCAAATCGCTCGTAGCCCCGGCTGCCTGAGTGATCTTAAACGATCACGAATGTTAAGCAACATAGGGCACGTTCAATGCATAGATGGGGGACCGTTCTAGGACTAACGCTAGTGGCATTTTTCCGAGCGGTTCCGTGCTTCACAAGGCACGTTAAGGAGTTGGTGCCAACTGCCGTCGATAGATGTCAATGCATAGATGGGGGACCGTTCTAGGACTAACGCTAGTGGCATTTTTCCGAGCGGTTCTGTGCTTCACAAGGCACGTTAAGGAGTTGGTGCCAACTGCCGTCGATAGATGGCAGTGGTTAAGCCAAGTCAGAGATCTTAGGGCGCCTTGAAAACTTCTGACAGTAAGACCAGCCACTATTCTTACAAGCCTCCACCAATCCGGACTTGGCCCTCGTGGTGGAGTATGGCCTATACCTTCCTCAGGGAAGAGACCAGTGCCCATCGGTGGAGACATAATGGGCTATGATGATAGCATTCTCTCTCCTCTACACAGGCAGATCTCTTTATCTCACTCTTTGTGAAAAACCTCTCAAGAGAATGGATCTTTAATATATTTACATTTCTTTTACTATAAAGCCTATTGCCGTTGTAACTAAGTATATCAACCGGCCGCAAAATAAAAAGGTGATTTTAACCGTCGACAGTTTTTTTTTTAATATCTCGTGATCCAAACATTTTATTATACATTTATCTTGTCGCGACTGCATCATGCAAATTAACAGTCAACAATCATTAAACCACTTGAAAATTGCCGTAGGTGGTATTGGATAAAATAATCCAAAAATTACTAGCTTAATGCAAATATTTAGAAAACAACTACAAAGCTACAACTACAACAACTGTTCTACAATGCTTCCAATTGAGTCTACAAAGAGTTTTAGACTCTAGTGGAAGCATGTTTTACAGTAACGTCATTGAATCCTAACTGTCACGGGATATATTTCTGCGCGTCAAATTCCATTGCATGTGAGTTCATGTGACTAATGAAAACATAAATCAACAAAGTTCGCTGCGGATCGGCCGTTACTGGCCTGACAAATAAAATGGCTCTTCGTTCGACAAGAGCCGTGTCCATTAAACTCTGATGTAAATAAAAAAGAACACGCTCGTTCATTTGTTCGGACATTAATTACGCAACTATAGACTGACCCCGTCCCAAGTTTATAGTGATACAAAGCTAGGTAATCTGTCCACTTCTGTCATAGCAGCCCCAAAGTGATAACATACTCAATTTACTTTATCCTGTAGTTTTTTATATCTCGATCACAAAAGAATAAAAAGAAAGAATGCTAAGTATTTTTGTCTTTAGGTATTTCCTAGTACAACAATATAAAAATTTAAATTAGATTTTTCGCTATAAACTCCGTACTTAAGTAAATAAATTATAAATTGAGTGAATTTTCAATCAAATACAAGTTCTTTCTTTTCTTTTCTCTTTTCTACCAAAATGATAATATGTCAATTTTGTAGCCACCGTTTAATGACATTTCCAAAGAGTAATAATATTTTACAAGTACAATGAAATTCAATCCAAATCGATATTAGTTTTGCAAATGAGTGAAAGGATACCTTACGTTTCATTTATTTTAAGATCATTTTGGATAATCTTCGGCTGAGGTTGGCTCCTAAAATTTTAAGCAGATTGACTCTACAATTAATTTTGTGATTTTTGAAATAAAGACGACGGTTATTGTTTTCATTCTCCATCACGACACTGTTGTATATTTAAATAAGACTGTCAAATAAACATTACAAAGAAATATCGACGTGTCTCATCAACTCGTCAGGTGACCCCAGAGCTGTATCTCGGCCAGCGCATCAGCCTGGTCATTCAGAGGGGAAATGCTGCCAATATCTTGAGAACTCTCCCCAACGGGAGTGCTCTAGAAATTTTTAATAATATTTAGGTAATGTTTACTGTAATCTTGACGATCTCTGTGGCATAGCGGTAAGCGCATCTGCTTACCATGCGAGTAGTCCCGGGTTCGATCTCCGGCTGGAGAAAAAAAAACTCCAGGTCTTGGATGTTTACATGTTTGTGACGTCGCTGTTTTTGGTTCCCACGACACAGGGTATCCTAGTGTGGGGCCGGAAGCAATGTATGTGCCTGTGTCTAAATGTTTATAAAAAAACCTTATGAAAAATGTTATGTTATTTTATATTTAGTTAGATGTAATTAAGATAATATCTTTCTCTATCTTCTTTCTTCTTATATATAAAAATTCTCGTATCTCAATGTTAGTGCGCATACTCCTCCGAAACGGCTTTGCCGATTTCAATGAAATTTCTGTAGTAGATCTGAAAATAGGTTTTTATCTATTTTTCATATCCTTACAGCAAAACAACGTTTGCCGGATCAGCTAGTATAGTAATAATAATCTTAGAATAAAACTTGTAATATCTACAACACTGTCAAAATAGATGTGAGTCTTAGCTTATTTTTACACTTCGTAGCCTCCATATACGTACACAAAGCTGACTACGAATTAACCTTACAACTATCTGAAGCGTATTTGCAGCGTATCTTCTTTCTGTAGTTACTTATCCGATCGCACGAGGGCGGCCCATCCACACTAGCCACTACATCAAAAACGATGCACTCCAACTAATTGCATTTCACGTTGATGCTGGTTCCGTGAATACCTAGTCCGATTGAAGAGGATCTATAAATGCAAGTAAACATGTAGGCTTTTTGCCAAGGAATAAGCTTCGAAATTCAGCGTGTCAGACGCGCAGGATAACATGATGGTATACTTGTCTCACGCTTCTGGCTCGCTATCCATGCGTAAACGCAAAGCCCCCTTGCTTGTAAAACACCTACACTCATACACGCGTAATATATCGATTGGTTTATTCATACGCTGCGTTCAGATAAGCACTAGTAGCACGACATAACATATAGACCCGCCATAACGCATAAATTGGTCTGAACCCGCATAAAGGTTACCGTTACTGCTCATAAACTATGAGGACACCTTGCCAGACCTTAGATAAGTGTTTTGGTCATGACTGTATACACCGGTGTGATAAGAAGACGATAAATCCTTTACTCTGAAAGGGGCAAGGTATTTTGTTATAATCCTATCAAACGACAAAGTATTTCAATAATCTTCCCAAACGGCGCTACGCACCTGAAAGGGTACAGTCATTTTCTTTCTGACCGTCCATTTTTTTCAAACTAAACCGTTTTTGGTAGATGGCAGCAGTGCGGTAGAATGCCGGCGTTTAATTCGGAAGGCCGTGGGTTCGAATCCCGGCATTTACCTCCCAATCACTAGATTTTCTAAGTTACTTACATTTGTGAAGTTGTAGTAGCAATCCCACTCGCTAAACGTGAAGGAAAACATCGTGAAGAAACCTGAGATTCTGTTGCTGAGGTATTCATATGTCTTAGCGCTTGGAAGCCCTTTTACGCAGCGGCTACGTAAAAAAAAACTTGTTCCAAACATACCTTAACACGTGCAGAGAACATTGTTCCGCCTAAAGTAACATTCAGCCACCTTCCTAATAACGCTTCACTTTCGTCCCCTTGTTGGCTCAAAAGGCCCTCGGAACACCCAGTAATTTGTAACTACCTGGATCTGAAATTACTTAGTAAATGCTTATTCAACAGCCTATAAAAACAAAGAGGCAGCCGCGAGGCGGAGGGTCAGGAATGCCATTGTATATTAATGTTAGCGACGCTATTCTACCGCTAGTTTTGGCAAAGATGCAATTTCATTTGAATATTGTGCATGTAGACTGTTTTCTCCTATTATCGTTGTAAGTGACACTTTAAACACAAAGTGTTTATAAAAGAAACAGGCTGCCGCCTGTAAGAAGGACATTAGAAAAACTATTTAAGGCTATTGTTGCCGGGAAAGCTCGTACCACTTACGTAATAGGTCTTAGATGACTTTTTTTTCGTTCAAATACACATCCCCGAAATAACACTCTAAATTTAAGTAACTTCACGATTAAATTCAATTAAGAGGCTCAGTTACGAAACCATGTTAACACTCCAATGAACGGAATGAAAATGTATCAAAGCTGCATGTGCCATGGTGAGTTCGGGTACTTCTAATTTAATTCAAATCCATAGGGAATATGTCCTTTTTCGTTTTTTTTATTAGAGTAGCAAGTCTGACAATTGCGTGAAATGTTTAAACCTTATGGCGAAATGGTGATTAGACTCTTCACCAACTGGTAAACCTCTATGTGATCAACGATTGAACTTTTGTGGTGATAGCTACGTGTACCTTCAGTGGGAGAGTACTTCAAGTCACCTAATAAAATCAATGTGACTCCAGATAATGTGTACTGTAAGATTAAACAGTTAATGAATTTTTTGGTAAAACTTTAAAAATATAAACTCTTCAATCATGAAATGGTCAGGGACAGTAAAGAAAACAATTCAAAAGAAAAATTGAAAGTAACCTTTACTTTTAGCTATTAAGAAACAAAATATTTACACTTTCTTGCAACAGTAACAGAGTAACTTGGTTCCTCTAAACAAAATCTTCTTCTTCCGGTGCCATCTCCCATTGGGGGTCAGCTCTCATTTTGGCTACACTGTCACGCGACGCTGCATAGCTGCTCGCCGGAGTTCTACATATATTTCTGGTGATGGCCAGGTCTTCGCTGTTCTTCAATTTTCCCTACACAAAATACATTCTTCGAACTTTAACACAGTACTTTGAAACCTGCTTCATACATTTTTTTGAGTTTAACCACCACGCGTGGCCACCGCGGACCATTGTTTTATCCACTAGGCTACTAAGACGCTCCTAAAACTCAAACTAAAAAAAATATTCACTACAAAAGCACAATGTCACATTCGTGACGGTTTCACATTTTGGAAGTTTTACTAGCCAGTCGTTTTGCCACTCTAGACATTGTCACGTAAGCGACGTTTTAACATTTGGTTGCAACGTTCTGCTAACAGTAACATTTCCCATTATCGTTGGCTTACGATAAGGGAAATACGTAACACGTAACTATTCAGGTAACACAAGAAACTGCATACTGAAAAAAAAATCCCACTAAAACCAAAGTAGACCTTGAATATAATATTTAATACACGGTTTGTTCAAATATTTACGGATATCGACCCAACGGCGTTTAATGTTAGAAAATCACCTAAAATCGCACATCCGAGGTCATCACACTAAGCCATCATTATAGATCTTCTGATTCTGAGACGATCTCTGTGGCGCAGTTGTTAGTGCAGCTGCCTACCATGCGAGAGGTCCCGGATTCGAATCCCGGCTGGGGACAAAAAAAAAGAAACCCAGGTCTTGGATGTTTACATGTTTGAGATGTCACTGTTTCTGGCACCCAGGGTATCCTACTGTAGGGCCAGAAGCAATGTATGTGCCTGTATGTAAATGTTATGCTATGTTATGATTCGGAGTCAATTTATTTTTTGTGTACCAGACTACGCGAATTTTATAATGCCCTACATTCACGTAGCTTCATGCATAAAATTAGGAAACAGTGAACTAAAACCAAATCGCACTCGAGTGGATTAGACGAGCGCGACCCGTAGTGTGACTCCTCTGTTCTCATTCCGCGGGAAAGTGCGCCTCCCGGTCGTCACCGTGTTTCAGACGATTTATACCAGCTATATTACATGCCATTCGACACGTTGCCACATCACACGCCGTGTCTGTGAGCTGAGAACATTCGTGATTGGAGTAAACCGTTTGCGCGGTTGGTGTGGGATTATCAAAACTATGTGTGTAGAATGCGGAAATTCCTGCAAATAGTTCCGAGTTTCATGACCTTTGACTCATGCTTACCTATGCGACGCAGACAGACAGACAATTTCACTTAGGCACTGAAATTGTTGGATCTTCTCTCTAGTAAACTGTGGAAAATTATATAAACCCATCATTACCAATGTTTTTACCGTTTTTTAAGGTTTCGTACCCAAAGAGTAAAAACTGGATACCTATTACTATTATTAGTAAGAGTCCACTGTCCGTCTTTCACCAGGCTGTATCTCATAAATTGTGATAACTAGATAGTTGAAATTTTCACACATAGCTTATTTTTGATGCCACTATAACAACAAATACTAAAAGTTGAATTAAATAGATATTTAAGGGTGGCTCTCATACAATAAACGTGACGGGAGCCAACCTTAAAAAAATATTTTATTGTCGTTTCTTAGCCGGCATCAGGTTGATTCTTTAAAAAGAAATAATCTAATTACAATAAAACAAATATTTCCGGGAGCTTCTACTCCAGAAACGTGATTTGTTTTGCTGTTTTATGCTCGATATTATTACGATAGTGTCTAATATTATAAAGATAATGCTACGGAACCTTTCGTGCATGAGTATGAGTTGCACTTGGCCGGTTTTGAGGGTTCTGCACATTAAAAGGGAAAAAGGTAACCCTCATAGGATCACTTTGTTATCTGTCCATCCGTCCGTCCATCCGTCCGTCCGTCCGTCTGTCAAGAGACTTTTTATCTTCGGAACGTGTAGAGGTATCAAGTTGAAACTGAAACCAAATACTCGAGTCGACGATCCATTGCAGCTGTAAAAGAAACAAACTTCTATGCTAACGTTAAAAAGATACGCGGCCGTTTACGCAGCAATAAAACGTATATTTCGACACCCAAGGAAATCAAAATTCATAAGGTTTTTCTGAAGTAATAACCGCTTGTATTACAAATACTGGGAAATCTGAAAATTATACTATTGTCGCTCGTAGCTCCGGCGGCCTGAGTGATCTTAAACGATCACGAAGGTTAAGCAACATAGGGCGCGCTCAGTGCATGGATGGGTGACCGTCTGTGACTAACACTAGTGACATTTTTCCGAGCGGTTTCGTGCTTCGCAAGGCACGTTAAGCAGTTGGTGGCAGCTGCCGTCGATAAATGGCAATCGTTAAGCCAAGTCGAATCGCTCGTAGCCTGGGCTGCCTGAGTGATCTTAAACGATCACTAAGGTTAAGCAACATACGGCGCGTTCAGTCCATGGATGGGTTTCTGTCTATGACTAACGCTAGTGGCATTTTTCCGAGCGGTTCCGTGCTTCGCAAGGCACGTTAAGCAGTTGGTGGCAGCTGCCGTCGATAAATGGCAATCGTTAAGCCAAGTCAGAGGCCTTAGGGCGGCTTGAAAACTTCTGACAGTAAGACCAGCCACTAGTCTTACAAGCCTCCACCAATCCGGACTTGGCCCCCGTGGTGGAGTATGGCCTATACCTTCTTTAGGGAAGAGACCCGTGCCCCTCGGTGGGGACATAATGGGTTGATGATGATGTTAAGCCAAGTCAGAGGCCTTGAGTCTTACGCCACTAGTCTTACGAGCCTCTACCAATCCGGACTAGGCCCCGTTGTGGAGTATGGCCTATACCTTCCTCAGGGAAGAGACCTGTCCCTCTTGGTGGGGACATAATGGGTGATGATGATGATGATACACTTGTAATTAAATAATTAAAAAACTGTCATTGAAATTCGAGAAACGCTTGGAAAAACCTGCGAGTACAGAACCCTCGGTTGGCGAGCCCGACTTGCTCTTATCCGGATTTTTAATAAGAGCTTACTAGATTTATTGAACTAACCAAAAGATTGACACATGACTTAGATTTAATAGTCTTCTTCGTGCATCTATGTTGATTCCGCCTGGATGATTGTACCCCAGTCTAATTGTTTCTTGCAACGCGGGTATATTAAGCAGTGAGACGTCTCCAACTTTATGACTTCTTGAGCAAGTCGTTAAATGTCGAATCAATTCGGTGAAACCCTCAAAATTACTCGCATGGAATCGTGATAGGGGTGGAAATAACTTGCCGGAGGAATTATATAATATTATGCAGAAAATGTGTTTAATGTACCTACCTATTTCAGTCTAAGAGTAAGTAAGATAAGACAAGATAAGAATATTCTTTATTGTACACGAGGCAAAAAAAAACACAAACATAAAACATTTACAGTTTTATTTTAAAACTAGCTGACCCGGCAAACGTTGTTTCGTCATATAAATTATTTGTAGGGATTATAATTTAAAAAAATTGAGGTGGAACACCCTTATGACTTAGGGCTATGGAAAATATATAGATAACAACCTATTCAAAGTAACAACCTATTCTCAAACCTACCGAATATACATATAAAATTTCATCAAAATCGGTCAAGCCGTTTCGGGGGAGTATGCGCACTAACACTGTGACACGAGAATTTTATATATAAGAGAAAGATATTTATATTTTATTTTAAATATTTTTAAGGGCTGATTTTTCAATAGTCAGATAACTTTTATCTGAGGAATAAAAATGGCGGTTTGACAGCTTATGTATGAAAGTTATGTCAAACCGCTATTTTTATTCCTCACATAAAAGTCATTTGACTATTGAAAAATCAGCCCTAAGAGCAATAATTCTCTTCTCATTTCACTACTACAAAATAACTGTGCTGTAAGGAAAATCTCCACCAATCCGCACTCTCCACCAATCCGGACTTGGCCCCCGTGGTGGAGTATGGCCTATACCTTCCTCAGGGAAGAGACCCGTGCCCCTTGGTGGGGACATAATGGGTTGATGATGATGAAGGAAAATTTTAAAGTTTGCTTTTCCTCTTCCACTTGCGGGTTAAGCATTAAGTCCACCTTTTGTACACTTTCTTTTGTGCAATAAAAAAAATAATAGTAATAAAATACATTGTGAAAGGCTTAATTAAAACACGCTGTTCATGTTCGAATTTAAAGGCGCTATCGAATAAATCGCAATGAGAAGTGCAATTTTCGACCCTCTTTATCGAGCAACTGAAGCCGTAGTTATGTCGATCATAAACCGAAAAACACTGCAACGCCATGCATAATGTTCCGATTTATTAGCGTAGTCTAACGTATGTGTTAGTCCGTTACGGTATCAGCGTTTGAGCCATGCTAGGTTTTATTATCCTTTAGGAGATATGTATGTAAATACTTCAGACACTTATTTTACAAATATATGTAAATAACTTAGAAAACAAAGTCATAGGTAGAAACCCGCACTGGGAATCGATCCTGAGTCTCTCGCTTCCGAGCCCATTCATCTACCCCCTATACTACCACCACTTTAAAACTGTTTTGGAAAAGTATTACCTATTAACTTAAAAACTAAGCCTCAATAAAAATTACCCTTTGAATATTTCTTGATCAAATTTTTTTCTCTCCCTCTCCGATACAAAATGTATTTACTTACACATTTTGTTTCATGCGCGTTTCAAAATACAAGTCATCTTTATCCAAACCAAATCACGCCAAGAGTCTCCAGAGGCATTTAAAACGGGAAAATATTTTTCCGTCTCCTTATTCGGGGCCGTAAAGGGAGGAATTAATAAAAACAACTCGGGGGGAGTTCATAAAGAAAAATGTCACTGTAGTGCAAAGTAATCGCATTCTGGGAAGCGGGGGCGCGGGTGAACTGCGGAGCGAACTGAATGTCAGCATGCTGCTAATATATGAATACATTATAACTGCAACTGCGCTGAAACAGTTTCACACTAAATTAAAAGCTCTCGCCGGGAATTAAAACTAGCAAGTTCTCAGGCGTATAGGCATGGCCGCTCTAATAATATTAAACTGTAGATTTATAAACAAACCGGCCAAGAGTTATGAGGTCTCGGTGCAGCGTGCAAAACTTATAAAACTAATTAAAACAAGGACCCATAAAAAAGCGAAGATTTTCAGACCGAACGCAAACACAGCGGAGTTCATTCTTCATGTCTCCAAAATCCGTTGCTTGCGAACATTCTTTATTTTCCACAGTGGCTATGACGGGCGGTGTATTCAGCACTAGTTTATATGAGTGGTGGGTGCGACAACCACAAACAAATAAATGCACAGAAATCTAATTTTCAGGTAGTGTAAGAAGTACGAGTGCAAGGTGAAGGCGATATTCTTCGACGACCTCTGTGGCGTAGCGGTTAACGCATCTGCTTACCAAGCGAGAGGTCCCGGGTTCGATCCCCGGCTGGAGAGAAAAAAAAAAACTCCAGGTCTTGGATGTTTACATGTTTGTGACGTCGCTGTTTCTGGTTCCCACGACACAGGGTATCCTAGTGTGGGGCCAGAAGCAATGTATGTGCCTGTGTGTAAATGTTTATTTGTAAAAAAAAAAAAAAGATATTATAATAATAAAATCAATAGCATGTCCATCATCATCATCAACCCTAATGGGTTCCCTGGTTGTCCCCACCGAGGGACACGGGTCTCTTCCCTGAGGAAGGTATAGACCATACTCCGCCACGGGGGCCAAGTCTCGATTGGTGGAGGCTTGTAAGACTAGTGGCTGGTCTTACTTTTAGAAGTTTTCAAGCCGCCTTAAGTCCTCTGACTTGGCTTAACGACTGCCATTTATGCCATCTATCGACGGCAGCCGGCACCAACTGCCTAGCGTGCCTAGCGTTAGTCATAGACGGTCACCCATCCATGCACTGAACGCGCCCTATGTTGCTTAACCTTCGTTCATAGCCCGGCTGCCTGAGTGATCTTAAACGATCACGAAGCTTAAGCAAGAAGCAGATTATCTTATTTTAAATCACCTACAGCGTTTTTTATAATTATAAAGGAAAGGCACCTGAGTGTATAGTTATTAAGTACCATAGTGTGTATCATGGACTGGCTAACCGTCTTTTTCATTACCTTCAGCAAATTGCCAAAATTTATGTTTCTCTCGCCCTCTATTTATGTTTTTTTAATGTACAGAATAACTCATATATTACGGAATTGTATAACGAAAACTCTTTAACGTTAATGTAACTTCATAAGAAATGGTTACTTCAGTACGCACCAAGGTAAGTGGTCAACATGGTAAAAAGTTATTTGTATTGACTAGTAGAACCCCCTTTTATTCAGCAATAAAAATATCAGCTGTTAATGTAACTTTAGTAAGAAATGGTTACAAAGCAGCAACTTTTAAAGCGATGTTGGTAAAAAGTTAGTATATTGTCTAGTAATACGAATATATTTAAAGAGATTTTTGTGAACCTTCTGTAGATTCCTTGTTAAGCTCGAAACGACGGCGGGTCGCGGCGTGCCCTATCTGTCATCTCGGGGGCGTCAGTAAACAGCGCGTTACCTCCGCTCATTTTATTAGGGCCCCGCGCGACAGACCCCCGGATACGTTTAATAACACACTGCCGAACGATTATCGCGAGAATTGGCGTATCATTTTGCTTTGGTAGGATACGAGGCCTAATATCGTCTTTGTCGTTTCTTTCTATCGTCTATCGACTTTGATCAACTTAACAGCTATATGATATATGAAAGGCATGGAGTTTTGATACGTAAAAAGAATATGAATAAAGGTTACATTTAAGCTATAGTTGCCATAGATATAATAATTTGTAGCAACAGCACTCGTGTCGTCCACAATAATGTTTTGAGGTTTATGATTCGTCTTCTCATCCCAAGTTTTGACACTTGACAGGATTTGATGCCCATTTTAGCACAAACCTTACAGAAAAGTCAAAGTTTACCTTTTTATTTTCAGTTCAAAGCCTAGCGAATAATTTGAATATTTGTCTAATCTCATTTTGTTTGCAGACTTAAAACTTGCCATACCTCATCAACAATAATTATACGTGTTACCCACTCCAGAGCCTTGGCTGACTAATTAGATGGATCATTAGTTTTATAACTAATGTTTTTTTCTGTTAGCTGTTTACTAGAGTGACTATGCTAGTTTCCCCTTTGCTCTAGATACTATAAGAAACGACAAAAACAACGGCTCATAACGATTTCGTGCGCACTTTTACTCACGTTGGATTTTGTTATATGTCAAATAAACCTGGTCGGACTCTTCCGACAAAATGCATGTAAGTGAATCCGTAAAACCATCCATATATACATTAGGGTAACACTATTGAAGTGTTAAAAACTCGATGTAACGTATTTTTTTCTACCTCTGGAACACTCATTGTATCGTGTACGAATGTATTACCTGCTACAATTAACGTAATAAAGTATATTTTGTATGTGCGACAGACTTGTTGAAGAAGAATTACGATAAATACTCAAAGCTTATTCGCTATGCTAAACAAAAAATAACTAATTCTTATGAGTAAAAAGTCTAGAATTGTCGAAAAGCTGCTATGACAAATCACTTTGATTTCGCGGTTTGTAAATGCGGTAGTTTTGATTCCTGCACCTGCTCTAAAGGCTGAGACGGTTCCTATTATTGAATGGTCTTTCCTATTAGACCAAAGGATCAATAGGAAAATTCTAATAGTTCTCAAAAGTTAAAAAGCGCATGAAAGTTTACATGCAAGACGGAAAATGTCCGCCATACCAAGTGTAACGCGGAAAATTCATACGTTGAGTAGAGAGATGAGAGACTTTTGGCTTATTTAGGATACACAACACCACGCATTGGTACTGGAAAATGAATTTCTGATTAAATCATAGACTTTTTTAACTGTAATAATATTTGGGTGATCTCAAATGCGTTGGATGTTATCGTACTATTACTAATACGGGATGGAAGTCTGAAGCTATTAGTCGTATCGAGTTACGTTTGAAAATACCTCTACAATGGTTCATTACTTAACTTTACGCAAATGAATTGAGATTGAGACATTTATTTACCTATCTAGATGGACGGACAAATGAATCAAGTGCATTCTTTGGTACCATCGGCAAAGCACTGGACCTTGTGAAAATCACTCTGTAAAAATGTTTGTACATGTGTCGGAAAACCTTCTTATGCAGGATGAAGAAGCCACGAAATGCTTGAGCACAGACCAAAAATATCTGTTCAAAATACGTCATGCAATGGCATCTGATGTTTGTAATGAAGAACTTGCTTACAGAGAGCCGGGCAATATGTCTCATCCTCGTTGGCTTTCATATTACGCCTTTAAGTAGGAACCAATGAACTAAGCTGTTGAGCGCTGTATGGAGCTAGTTACTAAATCTTCTATGACAGTAGTAGGGGAAACAGCGTACGACGGTCTTATCCGTATGAAAATACAATCTAGGTCTTTAATGCCGTCCTTTGATAGGAAGGCCGAATTCAGATGCTAAAATGGGGGATTTTCCTCTTATTTACATATTTTTTTTACCACAATATGTCAGTTAAAATGTTACCGTCTTTACTCAATATTGATAAACAATTTTTGAATGATAATAAAACGTATTGTATTTTAAATTAACTTCCTTTATTTTAATCTTTCATACCCTTAACTTTGGTTAGAAAATATCAAGATTTCCAAAAATTCAAACGCTGGTAGAGGGCTATAAGTTATATTATTAAAAAAAATGAATTACTACATTTCATTGTGCTTGTCATTCTGCAACTTTTGAGACCTACCCATCAGCGAAAATACAAAAAAAAGTTTTTTTCGTCCAAATCGTCCCACCCTAATATACATACATAAGCTCACGCCTGTATCCCAGAGGGGCAGGCAGAGACCAGGGACTGCCACCTACCGCGATCCTGGCTAATCACTTTCGCTTCATGGCCATTCACTCAAAACCATGTATAATGTCAAACAAATGTAAATGTCCCCTTAAAAATCTCATACAGAGATAAGCTCGCCTTTATACTTTCTTATGTAATATCTTATTTCCAAAAAAGTATAATAATGAAATAACTAAAAAATATTTCATAAAAATTATCCGCATCACAAATTAAATTACAATAAATTTAACAAATTACATAAGGTTATTGTCTAACAAGCAGATTCATCATCAACCCATTATGTCCGAACCTTAGCTCGCAGCCTGGCTGCCTGAGTGATCTTAAACGATCACGAAGCCTAAGCAACAAGCAGATTATCTTGTTTTAAATCACCTACAGCATTGTTTTATAATAATAAAGGAAAGGCATCTAAGTGTATATAGTTATTAAGTACCTCAGTGTGTATCATGGACTGGCTAACCGTTCTTTTTCATTACCTTCAGCAAAGTGCCAAAATTTTGCTATAAGGCTGCCTACATCTTCTTATCTGTATCTTTGCAAATATTTATTGCTTGTTTTTGTTCCGGTGTACAATAAAGAAAAATATTCTGATAATATCTTATCTTTGTCTAGACTACACAAGAGCGTGCTACGAAAAGCGGAATGCTACGAGACGCTACGCTCAAATCGTAATTATGAAACTTTGCACTCACTCGTTTTCAGCTTGAATAAATTTCTAAGTGCTTTTTAGTAAAGAGTTTTGTTTTGTGTTTCGGGTCTCAACCCATTTTCTTGAAAATTTTATTCGACTAAAAATACCAAAAGTGCTATGCAAGCTCTACAGAATGGTACGCTGTAGCAGAGTAGCTTTGTGGCTTTAATTTGTAAACTACAGTTAACTTTATAGTCTATCAATTATTACACAGAATTGTTATACAGCGTGTTTTTGAAATCTTTGGGAGTATTTTTGGAAACACATTTTCTATTATGGTTCGATATTCATAAATAACTGTAGGAAGAATTAATTTGGCCAGCGCCGACCGCAGGACGCTCGGCCAGCAATTTTCCCAATAGTTTTATTTTTGTGCTGGTATAGTTTCTTTATAATGGTTAAATGAAGTAATTTTGGGCAAAAAAATTGCTTGTCTTTTTTAAACTGGCACCATGTCTAAATCTTGGTCATAGTAAGCCCTTTAAAAACGTCAAATAATTTCGGAATCACTGTAATTCCAATTAAACCAAGCAAATATTTCCTACCCTTTATTAGACAAAAGAACCATAATTATACAATACACTTTGTACACAAGTGAATAATATCGAGCTGAAACTGTCAGGGTGTATTGTTGCGCTGCTACTACACCAATAAAAACCCAACGCCTTACAGGCTGCTAACCGACTGTCTTCCCAATTTCTCTACATAAGCGCTTGATACACAACTCAAGTAACCCGCGCAAAAGCGCTACTAGATGTGAGTATGGAGATTAAGGCGCAAAGATTATGCCAGTAGAAAGCAGAGGATTACAGGTATGGAAGAAGATTCGCACGCTAGCCACAAGCATACGAAATATATTTGCTAGCAGATCGCAGTCATTTGTCAAAATAATAACATTTTAATGTCTATTTGTTCGACCAACAGATAATAACTCGAGGAGAGACGAAAAAAATTGGAAGCGCGTTTTTTTAGGAATAGCCAGTATTAGTATTAAAAATGACTATAAAGTTTTTTGTAAATATTATACATTTAGTGACTTTTTTTTTTTTTTTTTGTTTTTATGGCCTGGTTACACGACCTTTGAGCCATATCTTTATTTATAAGAGTTTTTCGTTTTTGTCTTTCACCACTTTCACTATACACTGGTAATTGTATTTTTAATATATTTATACAGTGATTTGAAGGTTGTATTGTCTTTTAGTAATTGTTTTAAGGTTGGCGGGCGGGAGGAATCACTATTTTTTATCACTTCACTTAAATCACTTGCAAGCACTAGTCTGTCAATTAGAAAATTTTGACATTCAAATACCATGTGATCAACGGTAGCTTCCATAGTTCCACAGAATTTACAAACGCTGGATTGTATTATTCCGAGCCTGGCTAGGTGTGATGGCGCTCTATTGTGACCGAATCTCAGTCTGTTAATTGTGGTAATGTAGTCACGGCTGGCTTCTTTCAGATCGTAGTACCAAGGTTTTACTGGTAAGGTTTCTTGTATACTGCCATACCATTGCCCTTTCGTTTCTTGGTCTTTCTTCCAGAACTCTTCCCACAGCTTATTTATGCTTATACTTAGAGGATACAAATAGTCATTCATAGGAACATTCATGGCATGACTTACATCAAGTCTATTTATCCCTTCAAAGGCTACTTTATCTGCAACTTCATTTCCAGTAATACCTTTATGCGATGGTACCCACATAAAAGATATATCTTTACCATTGTGATAATGGTCATAAATGAGTTTTTTTAATATGTACAAAATAAAGTTGCTTCTAAAATTAATATTTAAATGTACAAGACCCTGAATTAGACTTAAGGAATCTGTTACAATTAGAAAATTTCTACAGTTATTTACATTGCTTATCCGAATTAAAGCCTGATAAACAGCATAAGCCTCAGCAGTGAATATTGTACAGACATCTTGCAGGACAAAACTCTGTGCAAACTTAATTTGAGGGTCATATATAGCAGAGCGCACAAATGTCTCACCTTTACTACCATCTGTATAAATTGTGTAATAACTATTCTCTGAGAGAAATTGTAACATTTCTGTGTTGTTCATTACTGTACCTAATACATTAATTGGGTGAATTATACATTCGTTATGAAATGAATAGCAGGGCCATGGACACTGCTTTTTTACAAAACAGCAATTATTTTTTACTTCCAGAGCAATGTCATGCAATTCCGGAGTCTTGCCAGCCAAGAGGCTCTCCCCAGATGCCAAAGGACCAGTGGAGGCATAGTTGTAAGGTAGAATTTTGTTAATTATTTTAGAATTATTTGCATAAAATAGTTTGAGGCAAAACCTCTCTGCCAACAGAAGTCTTCTGAGGCCTAAAGGCATAATCTTGGTCTCAACTTCCATGGCCCTTATGGGAGTTGAACACATAGCGCCAGAAATTGTTCTCAAAGCCCTGTTCTGTAAAATATCTAATTTTTTAACATGTTTACTATTTAAATATGCTATAGAGCTGTAATCAAAATGACTTCTTACAATAGCTTTGTACAAAATTGATAAAGTTTTGGGGTCCGATCCCCATGAGATACCGGCTAGGCATCTGAGTACATTCAGTGCTTTCAATGCATTTTTTGTAATATATTGTATGTGCTCTTCAAAACTTAGTTTTTGATCGATGATAACACCTAAAAACTTTTTGGATTTAACTCTATTTATAACTTCACCACCATATAGAACATCATAAGTTGGAGTTTCTTTTCCAAAGATCATTACACTGCTTTTTGATGCATTGATATTCAAGTGTAGGATATCATTATAATAATGGCTTAAGTGACACAGAGCTGCATTGATGTTGTTCATTGCATCCTGTGCATTCCTATTGCTACTGTAAAGTACAATGTCATCTGCAAATTGCAGAATATTAACATTTCTCACATTTACATATTTACATATTTCGCTAGTATACAAATTATACAATAATGGTGACAATGTGGCACCTTGCATTGTGCCCTTTGATGCAATTCTTGGACCATGTAAAAAATTATTGTGTTTCACATAAAGTGTTCTATTATTAAGAAAATCATATATCCATTTACAGAGTCGTCCAGGTATGCCTAGACTAGACATAATCCTAACTAGAATACCAGGATCTACACTATCAAACGCACCTTGAACATCAAGAAATACACATACAGTGTGTAACTTTGATTTGTTTGCATTTTTCAGGTCGGATATAAGGGAGATGAAACTATCAGAACAACTACGTCCACGACGAAAGCCATACTGCACATCAGTAATGATACCTTTTGCTTCAACATGCCAGTCAAGTCTGATTTTAATCATATTTTCAAATAATTTACCTAGACAGGAAGATAAGGATATGGGTCTATAAGAATTAGCTAATTCTGGTGGTTTTTCTAGTTTAAGAATTGGAACAACACACTGTGTTTTCCATGATTCTGGTATTGTGTTGCTGAGCCATAAGGCATTAAGAATGTCAAGAAACAATTTCTGCACAGATTCGTGAAGGTTTCTGATCAAACTATAAGGTAGATTATCTAAACCAGGAGTGGTATTACGTCTAGACTGTAAACTCATCAAAAATTCATTCCATGTAAATGATTTTAGCAGAAAATTTGTGTCTCCACTGTCATTATTCATATTAAAATACACGTTCAAGTTACTAGTATCTGCCAAATTACTATTATCTGAAAGCTTATCGAGGAAAGGGGAAATGAACTCGTCTTGGCATGATTTATTACTTCTCTTGACACCCTTAAACATCTTAATCATGTTCCAAATTTTGCTTATGGGAGTAGTTCTGTTAAAAGTATTACATAGGATATTCCATCCAGATTTCTTTTGTTCCGAAATTGTTCTCTTTTTTTGAGCATCTACTTTTTTATAATTTATATAATTTTCTATGGTAGGATCACTTCTATATAATTTTAATGCATCATAAGAAGCAATAACACTTTTCTTACAAACTTCATTCCACCAAGGTGTAGGGGTCCTGCTAATAAATTTGTTTGTTTTAGAGAACTTTGGAATTGTTAATTCCTTGAGCTGGTTTAAGCTAGAGCAAAAATCTGTATATGAGTCAAGTGGGTTTTCATAATTTACTGTAAGGTTATCAAATATGCTTTCAGATAACTCGTGATACTTATTCCAGTCTGCTTTACTGAATAAGAACTTTTCAATAGGAGGGTTAATCTGATATTTATCAATAGCCAAAGCTACTTCTGTAATTGTGGGATAGTGGTAACTTCCCATAGGATCGTCATGTACAGACCATTGACAAAATGGTGTTAGACTTGCACTAGCAAAGGTAACATCAATAGCAGAAGGGTTTTGTGTGGGACGGTTCACAGTTGCGTAATTTCCATTGTTCAAAATGCATAGATCATTTTCGTCAATAACATTATATAAGTCCTGACCTCGACCTTTAGTAGATAAACATCCAAATGCTACATGGTGCGCATTAAAGTCACCACTTACAAGAATAGGTTTAGGGAGATCTTTTATAATGTTAGTCAATCTATTTATTCTGACTTGACCACCTCTAGGTGGGCAGTATACACATAAAATAGTCATAGTACCTATTTCTGTACATAATGAAATAGCTATAGTTTGTATGTCTTCATAAAAAGCTGTTTCTAATACATCGTATTTTAGGTATGGTTTTACCAGAATGGCTACGCCATTGTGTTTGTTGACCGCATTTTTACAGTAGATGTTATAACCAGGGATTCTTAAATTGTTGTTATCATTTAACCAGGTTTCATTAAGCAAACATATGTCTATATTTTCTTTTTGTAAAAAATTTATTAATAGTGGTTTCTTACTGTTGACACTTTGTATATTATGTTGCGCAATGCGTAACTGTGAAATTGGAATATTTGAATGAGCCATTATATTTTAAGGTTTTGTAATAGCATGTCTTTTATTGATGACGTGGTTATGGGCACATCATCAGACTTATTGCCCAGCTGTACCAAAGTGTTGACAAGGGCCATCAACACATCATTATTTTCTAAAATTTGTGCTCTGATGTTTGTGGAAGAAACATTGGTTGTATTTGGAGCTCTATTTACATCATTATTTTGGGTAATTGGTTTGGCATTTACCACAGACTGAGAGTCAATTTGGGGTTTAACAGTTCCTTTGTTAAATTTTGTTGGGATTTTTACAGTTTGAACGTCTAAACGAGGAAAATCAACTTCTGTTTTTGAAGCCGCAACACTGGCATATGTTATATTATTCTTTTTTTCCATCATTTTCCTCATTTTGACAGGGCATGTCCTGGAAATGGCTAGATGAGCGCCGCCGCAGTTTACGCAACATAACTCATTGGGTTTGTCACATTCTTTGTAGGAGTGCTCACCAGAGCAGCAGCTACATCGTTGTTTGCCGTTACAAATTTTTGCCGAATGATTGAATTTAAAACAGCGGTAGCACTGCTGCGGTGGTGGCACGTAATCGAACACTCGGTATGCGAATAGATCGTACTGGACACAATCGGGGAGGGCGTTAGACAAGAATGTAATGCTAACTGTCTGCAGGGCGACACGAGTCTGCCCGACTTTCTTTGTGAAGCGCCGGATCGCAACGATTTCGTATATCGAAGAGAGCTTCGAGTACAATTCTTTGTTCGATATATTAGTAGGGACAAAACGAATTATTCCAATCCGTTCAATCTGGGCAGCCGGTATGTAAGCCTTTAGTTTGTATTTTTCGAGAAAGATCGTGTTGTTGATGAAGTTATTAGCCGTGTTGTACTGTTTAAAAACAACTACAATTTTATTGCCATTGACACGTCGAATTGCCACCACACCTTTTATTTCCGCAGAGAAAATATGGTTTAGGTAAATAGGGCTTTTATTGCCTAGTCGTTCTTTGTCTTGACTTTCGACAAACACTTTAAACTCTGTATTGATAGAGTTTTCAGGATATAGTCTTTTATAGTTAGGTTTATAGTAAGGCTTATAGTCTATTTCCTCACCGCCTACGCCATCATCACTGAAAGTCTGCTGTCTCTTGCGGAACTTAGGGTTCGGGGGGTTTTCCCCCTCACCCTCGTTACCATCCATTTTTTGAAGCTAATTACAACTCAAATAAGTATTTACAACCACTATTGACTGTTAAAAGTAATTAAAACTTTGGACAGAAATTAAAATTGACCGCCTTATTTCAATTTCCCGCCAGAAAAAAACTAGTGACTTCGTTATACCTATAAGCAGCGCACGGTACAAAATTCCACAAGAAGGGGCATGCTAGACACGGTTTTGTGAATCATTACGATACAGGATATCGGCACCGGACGAGCTCGCTTATTAGCTCGTAGCATGCCACCTTCTAGCACGAGTGTCACGGCCAATTGGCGCTTGGCTGGCATCGCAAACGGTCGCATCACGGTTTATCGCCGCGTGACTGCGGGGTCAAGTTATTTTTGACGTATCGTTCCCAAGAGGTTACACCTTTTTTCTTTGTCTCACCAGCTGCATGCATAGGGTTGGCCTTAGATTTTTACTGTCAGAGGGGATGGTTTCTGATTTGTGTTAACTTCTGAAACTAGTTCTGACTATATCTTGTATTTCCCTTTTTCCTCTGTGCTTGTACCTATATTGTCTGACAAAGTCATGCAGGTGTAAAATTTTTCCTTTTGGTTTTTATTCGAAACTAGCTGTTGCCCGCGACTACGTCCGCATGGGCTTTAGTTGAGTAAAGTGTTTGCAAATAAGATAGGGATACTTTTAGCGCATGCGAAAGAGTTTTCATACTAACTTCGCAACCCCCTCTTACCCTCCTAAGGGATGATTTTCGAAAAACTACTTTACACGTCTTTCATGACTTTCAATGAAGGACCTTCATATTGAATTTCATTCGAATAACTTCAAAAATAGCAAAGTTTTATACTAACTTTGCACCCCCCTTTTATCCCCTTAAGGGATGATTTTCGAAAAACTATTTTACATGTGTTTCATGACTTTGAAGGAAGAATCTTTATTCTGAATTTCATTCGAATAACTTCAAAAAACAGCAAAGTTTCATACTAACTTTGCACCCCCCTCTTACCCCCTTAAGGGATGATTTTCGAAAAACCATGTTTTATGTGTTTCATAATCTTCAATGAAGAATCTTTATTCTGAGTTTCGTTCGAATAACTTCAAAAATGGCAAGGTTTCATACTAATTTTGCACCCCCCTTTTTCCTCCTTGAGGGATGATTAAAAAAAAAATTTTACACGTGTTTCATAATTTTAAATGAAGAATGTTCGTACCAAATTTCATTCGAATTACTTCAAAAACGGCAAAGTTTCATACTAACCTTGAACCCCCATTTTACCCCCTTAGGGGATGAATTTTCAAAAATTCTTTCTTAGTGCTCCCCTATGTTACAAAAGAAACTCCTGTGAAAAATTTCAAGTTTCTAACAATTATAGCTTAGGCCCTGCGTTGATATGTCAGTCAGTCAGTCAGTCAGTCAGCTTCTCCTTTTATATATATAAAAGATGTACATGACGTGTATATGTACAAAATGTATGTATATATATGACGTGAACGAAAAAGACATTTTGATGTATTTTTGTCTCACTTTATGTTTTCTCACAACTTTTTCACTATTTGTCTGATTTTGTCTACTAATCTCTATTGATTTGTTTTAATTACTCGGGTCACGTGCGCTATACCACGTTTATTAGAATAGCTCCAACAAAAACTCAAAATACATAGACAATATTGGATCACGCAATATATTTTATTTTGCTACTCATCACTATGCTAAAAAAGACAACAATAATCAAAGAGATACAATTTAAAACCAAAAATAGTAATAATCCAGACTGCTACGCTTGAATTACGTTTTATGCTCTGAAATTCAACAGCGGCATGATTGTCTACGCGGCATAAGCTATTCTCGCCTTCTAAGATGTTATTGCCCAAAAGTCGGCTTTTTGTTATTGTTTTTATTTCAATGTTTATATCAAGTCAGCGCTCTATCGTTTTGCTAATCTTATATTACACACACCACTTATATGAGTGGCCTCTCTGGTTTTAAGGTTTAAGTCCAACCCTCTCGTAGTGCAACCCTACAGAGTAAGAGGGCAAGATTGCGATCAAGCAAGAGTGTCTCCGCAAAAATGAGAACGGGTGGCCGGGGAGCGTAGATAAAAACTTTCACTTTTTCCGACGACTCGCCTGTACGCATCAAGGCAATTGACCAACTTCCGCGCGAATAACGCACGCTGCCAGTGCCTCCCGCTTATTGTTCACTAAATTGTGAACACAGTAAAAGTTACGTTTTGTTGCTCGCTTTATATTTCTTTGTTTTTCTTCAACAAATTCAACAGCTTTTGTTTCACGAGTTGAAAAAGTGCCACTCCGGTGTCGTAAGCTACTGTAGTAATGAAAACCCCGAGTTAGTCATCCCCTCGACGATCCGAAATATATTTAACTAACCAAAAACCTTTGTATTGAAACATAAGCATGTAAGTCGCACTCCATTACCGACCCCAAGCGCATCTTAGAGCCCTAAAGTCGTTTCACAGCCGATAAGGGAGCACCTCACCCGCGGCGGGCGGGTAAGTGACCGCGGTAGTTTTATTTACGATCCCCAGCAATATCTGAAGAAGCCAGAGCGTCGGGGATACTAATAACGGCCGTGTGGGTACAGCCGATAGCCGCTCGATAGAATAATATGACGGGGCCGCGACCGGCCCGCCGGCACGTAGGCAATAAGCCCCAGGCACCCAGCCAGATCGCCAGCCGGAAAAATAAGATTGCACCCTCTTGGACCTCAGTACGCGCGTGCTGCGACGCGCGCTGATATTGTCGGGAAAACATCCGTTTGCAAGGTATGCCTTATATTTAAAACATGAACTTGATCGGCTCGTGCATTAAGTGTACAGTTACTCTTGTTCCAGTTTCTCCTGCGAAAGGGGAAAGTAAATCCGTAAAGTATCACACTACTGTTTTGTTTGGTTCACACTTTATCCACCATATTTTCCTTTGTTGCTTTTGAAGCGTCCACTTGTGACGGTTCTTTCTACAAAGAGGTACAAATGTACGTCCAAGGACCGGGCCACTTTATAAAATGTAAGTAACCTCCAGCTCAGTGGCACTCGATTTACATCCAAAGCGGCGGCACGTGGACAACGTGACGTCACTTTACACGCCGTAACATATTCAAAGGAAACCTCCGCGCCAAGCTCGGCTTGTTTCATTTTACGATCTTATCGAAATAATCCGATCTCGCCGGTTATTTACTACCGGCTTCCCTCATTGCCTGCCGTCTTGGTACACTCTCGCATAAGCGAGACCGATACTAAGTTATGCATACAAAAACCGACCTTACCTCATGTGCATTCGATAGTAAACGGTCTGCTGTAATCCACTCACATGACTCTTTTCTTGGAGAGTTTATCCCTGAAACAAAAGCTTAAAGAAAACAACGTTCGGTGGAAAATATACTCCACTGCTTTGAATATAACGTTAAATGTTAGTTCAATTGGTTATGCCTGAAGTCTTTTTACTCTTACAGCGTAGGTGTGGTGGAAACGTCTAGGTATTTTATTTCTGTCGAGACGGTCTGGCGCGATGCGGTGTCGCGCTATCACAATAAACACTTTGGCAGCCTCGTAACTTATTCATAAGTCAAAGGTTGCCAACTTTAGTCAGATTCATACACAACGGGTTACGTGAAAGCCGTTTGTTTTTCTTTTTCAATACACCTTTTCAACTTCACATAGCAAGCAAAAATTTAAACTTAACTAAATCTTTAAGCTTTACTTACATTTATCATAATAAGGAATTGACATCCTATTTGTTGAAAATCAATGTACAATGTAAGCCCTAAGCTCTTTTTGGTCGACTTTGTAATAGAGAAAAGACCTTATTTTTTTCGTGAGGTAAAGTAGGAAGAATAAAAAAATACACTTTCAAATTTTGGCCCTTAATTTATAAACATCCTTATATCATTACTTGTGTATGTGTAAAAAAATCCAACTGCGAAAATATATGAAGCTTTAAAGCACAAATTTTTGATAGGGTAAGCGTCTCCTCTCAGGAAACGGTACTTTGTGGGATCATGAAAGTTTTCACGGAAGTAGCACATAATATTATAATGGACTTCAAAGGAAAATCATTATGGCCAAGTAGGCTTTACAAGTTAACGAGTAATAGTTGAAACGAGTAATAAAAGAGAAAATTCGTACAAATTTCATTGAAAAATTACTTTGTTGATGAAGTAGTTTGCGTTAAGTCCGCATATTATTTTGACGGTTACCTGCGGAAACCTACACCGACACGGTAGATTTTTCAACAACGCCTTTTTATATTTCATAAACAATTCAGATCAATCAGATACTGTTCAATACGACTGTGTGATTTTTCAACTTTATTCACGTATTAATTATAGGACAAGGGTATCAAATTCTCAAAAGTCAAAAATACTCGCGCTGCTTTTATCTCGTAGCTACATGATTTTTTTATTTATAATAGGGAATGGATGAAAATATCAGAAGTGCTTGATATTTTTTTTGGTGATAGGAATAACCTTCCTTAACGCGGGAAAAAGTTTAAATTTTTTTGGCCCCGTAGTTAATTTTTAAATATACTTAATATTTTTCCATTCGTCGTTCTGGGCTTAGTACGGCATATCAGACATATTCCTTAGTCTGTCTGTTAAGCCGTACTGAGCCCAGAACTACGAATGGAAAAATATTAAGATTATTTAAAAATTAACTACGAAGCCAAAAAAATTGAAACTTTTTCTCGCGTTGAGGAAGGTTATTCCTATCACTGAAAAAAATATCAAGCACTTCTGATATTTTCATCCATTCCCTATTCCTTTTTAACGCCAAATTAAACCTTACAAAAAGTTGCTCGGATGTCTAGGGCCATTATAAAATTAACTGCCCTAACTATCATAGGATGGAATCTTGAAGTAACAAATTTGATTCCCTCATGTAATGTAGCTCAAACAGTGGCCTGTTATTATGGCAATTAGATGTAGGTACATTGGATCGCTCGTAGCCCCGCCCGCTTGTGTGACCTTAAACGATCACGAAGGTTAAACAACTTAGGGCCCGTTCAGTGCATGGATGGGTCACCGTCTATAACGCTAGTGGCATTTTTCCGAGCGGCCGCCGCATATTTGTACTAACGGCTTCAGAGTGGATGTATTTCCATCCATGGTAGCATAGTGTACATGATATCCTAGTTAGGGACCGGACAAGTCATTGTGTGGTGATGAAGTAATTTAGGTATTTATAAAATATCATGAATTTTTGTTTTTCGAAACATGCCCCAGATAATACACAAATAACTCAGTCGATACAGAGTTTAACCTCTTCAGTCGCGACCTTGAAAATGACAATAAAAAACCAATGTTATTTTCAAGGTCAGGGCTGAGGAGGTTAAAACCAGTAATCGAAATGATAAAAAGTAATTGAAACTTCCTGTACAACCCTATTGACGTGTCCAATTTATTTGAAGACTTTATTCCATCCCATTTTGATACCGCACTGAGAAGCAAATCTATTTTGAGAAGAATGTAAACTATTCTAACCTTGACACAGTTATGCTCGATCCTATAATTACATTTCTTCAAAAACAAAGTCATAATGCACTTCCTAACAAAATGGATAAAACTTTCCCGCCACTCTTTAAGTAAAGTGAACGGGCAAAATTCAATATGGCGGCAAACGGTCTGCCACTACACGTCCGACTCCACCTAATAAGTGGATAGGATGGAGTAAAAATTCCCGCCATTGTCATTCCCCGAACGTAGCTCCGGTAATGAGCTAAGTTCTTCGTAAGGAGCCGTAACTTACATACCAATCGGAGTCTGTTTCCGCGCCCGTCGCCTCCCAGCATTGCTTACGATCCGCCGGTATGGAAAATAAGGAAATTGAAATTCGACACGTGAGTTTTTCCCTTTAAAAACTTTTTGTCACTTTGCGACTTTGCGAAGTTATCTCTGAATCCAATGGATCTTGAAACGAACGTATATAATTCTATTTTCTAACAGATGGCACAATTTAGTATAGTAACTAACGGAAAATACCATCTTGATATACGTGATCATACATACCAAAATATGCATTAAAATTGTGACGTCTTGAGACGTTCATTCTAAAGGCATGGTAGTGTAGGAATTGGTAGAAGCGCATTTACAAAAGGACACCTACGAGGCTAAGTAACGAAATAGTACAATAAAGTTTTCTCTTTCTATGAACATTCAAGTAGACAGTCAACTTGCAGGGATTTTGTGAATACTCGCTAAAATAACTTCCATTACCCTCAACTAGTGTTGACCGAAATGGTCGAAAGTAGCAGGAGCAGTGACTGGCAGCACAGCCCGCCCGACCGCAGAAGCCAGCTCCTTACTCCTGCCCGGCGACTTCGCAAATGGAATTTGCAAGTAATTTCGCCACCTACCCCCCAGCCCCCGTGTCCCCGCGTGTCGCTTCCATTACAAATAAAATTGTGTTGGAATAAAAATATCGCTGTATTTACATAGAGCTGCGCGTGATTGATGTCTGGCTTCGAGTTCTGTAGAGTTTTAATTGCAGTCTGCTCTTTGAAAGCTTTTCTATTATAGCCGTCACGATGACGTATTTGACATTTCACATTTTATATTTCACGATCGATGAAACTACTAGCATTAACTTCTTATTTGCGTATCCGAATTTTGTATCAGAAATTAAATTGGAATGAGTCCATCGTATCTGCTCTATAGAAATCGAAGAGTTGAAGGAAGAAGTGGGCGTGTAATAGGAAATGTTCCGCATATTGACTCCGGCGACGCCACCAAGATCTCTAAACAATAGCTAAAAAAAGCAGTGCTAGATTCCGTCGTGCAGACAACTAGAGTTTCCGTGAACTGGCCCAATTGGGAATGTAATGTTATTTATTGACTGTCTGTGACTCTTTTTGACTGACGTTCATTGTAATGGGCGGTAAGGTTGCGACTTAAAATTGAACAAGGTTTTAAAAACCGTTACAAGCTTTTTGTGAGCACTTCTGCGAATATCTCTGACTGCCTCGTTTGATTTAGCGATAAAACGTTTGACCACCAAGGCAGGAAAAATTGGAGTTACGTTTGATTCCCATTGGCAGTCGCCGTATTTGAACAAATGGCTTCAGTCTAGGTATTTTTACATGTTTGTTCGTGTATATGTTGTCTGGTTACAAACCCCCTTTACCCCATATTTTTTCTGCATGGTTAGGAACATTGCTTATGTATAATTTAAAAATAAATGGCTTTAGAACATATTGCAGTTCAAATTCTAACAGTTTTTTTTTTCATATTTTTTAGAAATGCATCCGTGTACCGTAAGGATTATTTTTATTTTTATTACCTGAAATTGCTAGACTTAACAAAATTATAAGTAATTATTAATTAATCTTTTAAAAAACGAATTCTACATTTCATCGTACAAATATCTCCAAATCATTCCAAATATCGGGGTCTGAAACAAGTGTAAAGCTGTTTTTGACTGATGCTCTATGCAATAAATCTGAAAGTCGTGTATCCAACTCGATCTAACATATCGCATGCTTAGTGAAACATTGACCCATTAGTAGACAGGTAATTTTGTTACCCACTTGCTATGATGGACTTATCCTACTTGCTGACGCATAAATTTAAAACTGACTTATTAATTAACTATGAATGCTTGTATTTTGTCATCTTGTGTCGTCCGAAATAAAGGTCTCAATATTTTTCATGTTAATATACGAAGCATAACGCGCAACTTTGATCAACTCGTGGTTCTTTTACACCGTGTTAGTGTACAGTGTGATATCATCATCCTATCTGAGTGCTGGTTAAGCAAAGCACCTATCCTACCACAGCTAGATGGCTACAACTGCCACAAATAGAATTTCAATAACCAGAATGATGGTGTTACAGTCTACACGAGACATGATCTTGAATGCTCTGTAGAAGTACCACCGTTCACCGATGCGAACTGTCTGGTCATAAAATGTGGCACGCATCTGGGAGTTATTGCCCTGTATCGGTCACCATCTACTAAAGTAATTGAGCCTTTTATATTCTGCCTAGATGACTTACTGAAGTCACTAGCATCCTTTAACACTATCACACTGATTGGAGACATAAACATAAATATAATTAAAATAATATTAACCCCAATGCTGATTTATATCTAAATATTAATGCTTTCCATGGCCTACTCCCAGCCCACTCGTTTGTAACTCGTGAAAATAATTGCCTTGACCACGTCATGTTAAAAAGCACCACCTTCGTATTAGACTCCTTCATAACAGACCACGTTCCAATACTTTTCTGCATTGACTATACGGGCAATGCCAAAAAACCAAAAGCTTGTTCTGTAAAAATTAACTTTTTAGATGTCCAAGACCTAGGAAAAATAGAACTCTCAGCTATATTAAATTCCACTGATCCTGAGCCGACTGCGAATTTTCTTATTAAAACTATTTCTGACACAATTGCTAAGCATACAAAAACAATACCAATATCTCAAAGGAAAAGAATAATTAAGCCTAGGATAACGCCCGGCCTTCTCAAATGCATCAGAAACCGTGATAGACTGCATAAAAATTCGAAAAAGGCTCCTAAAAATTTTATATTAAAAATAACATACACACGCTATAGAAATTATTGCAATAACTTACTGAAAAAAATAAAACGTGTTTATGAACAAAATGAACTTGAGAGGGCTAGGAATAACCCCAAAGATACTTGGAACATAATTAAAAAAATTGCTAATATTCAGAAAAAAAACGCTAGATAGTAGAGATCTTCTTAATATGACACCTAATCTGCAAACCTCTGTCGGAAAAGTTAATCAGTATTTTGCTAATATTGGAAAAGAGCTAGCTAAGAAAATTAAAGATAATAATTCTGAACAACAATTCGTTTATCAGCAAGACACTTACGAATCCAGTCAACAAATTCACACCATGTATCTATCTGAAGTTGACCACGCTGAAATTGAGAATATTATACTGGGTTTACGTGATGATTGTGCAGTAGGTTACGATGGAATTTCGTGTAAAATCTTAAAGCTGGCAAAAATGCATCTTATACCAATTATCACTCACCTGTGCAATCTCTGCATCACCAAAGGTGTTTTCCCTAAAGTTTTTAAAAAGGCCTTGGTCCACCCAATCTTCAAAAGCGGCGACAGAGACAGTGTTACAAACTACAGACCAATCTCAGTCCTTACAACCCTTTCTAAAATACTAGAAAAGGTTTTGAATAAAAGACTGACCAATTTTTTAGATATATTTAAAATCATTGCTTCCAATCAATATGGGTTCAGAAAGGACACCTCTGTCGAAGATGCTGTCCAGGAACTTACGAACCAAATAACAGCTAACATTGACAAAAAGCAAAAAGTTATTGGCATATTCTTAGACCTGTCGAAAGCTTTTGACACTGTCTCTGTCCCACTGCTCCTGAAAAAGATGGAAAATATTGGAATTAGAGGTCTGGCGCTGGACATTTTTAGAGACTATCTCACAGACCGGAGTCAACGTGTTAAAATCGATACACTAGTGAAGAAGAGGTGCTGGGTTTTGGTGTGCCTCAGAGTAGTGTTTTGGCCCCGACCCTCTTCTTAATTTATGTCAACAACCTTTGCCGGCTTTCTCTCCTAAATTGTAACATCCTGGCTTATGCAGACGATACACCTCTGGTCATTGATAGCAAAACATGGGACACAGCACGACAAACTGCTGAAAACTCTCTCTCAATTGTGATGAGCTGGCTATCAAAGAATCTTTTAACGGTAAATGTCCAAAAAACAAAATTTCTTACGTTCTCACCTTGTTTGTCCTCTCAACCTAAACAGGAATCTTTTAATCTCACTGCGCATACCTGCAATTTTCAAAATTCGGCTTTCTGTACTTGTGCTACCATTCGACGCACCGATTATATAAAGTACCTTGGAGTTTACATTGATAGCACATTCAGTTGGCACCATCACAAAAATGAAGTTAATAGTAGAACAAGAAAGTTAATCTTCACCTTTAAACGTCTAAGATCTTCTGTTGACCTAAATACTCTAAAAACAGTGTATCTTGCTCTAGCACAGTCGGTCTTGTCTTACTGCATAGCGGCTTGGGGTGGCACTTTCAAGACTTCTCTTCTACGTCTTGAGAGAGCTCAAAGAGCCGTTCTAAAGACCATTCGCAAGAAACCCTATCGATACCCTACAGTACTGCTTTATAAAGAGAGCAAGGTGCTTACATTACGGCAACTATTTATTCTTCAATCTGTTCTTCGTAGGCACCGGACTCAACAATATGATCCGACCTTAATCACCCGTAAACGAAGAGCTGACTTATTTTGTAGGGTCCCAACACATAGGACAGCTATGGCTGCACGACTCTATCGAATAATTAGCTCTCACTTGTACAATAAAACTAATAGACTAAATAATATATATCCTCTAACTGTCTCAAAATGCAAAACTGTAGTAGCAAAGTGGTTACAAGACTTATCATATGATGAAACAGAATCTTTATTATCTAAACCCAAGTAACAAATAAAAGCTAAGTAAAACACCTACTCGTCTTATATTATACAAAATAATAAATTATTATCCATATATTAACTGTAGTACTCATCCACTATAACATATCCAAACACACACACACACAAAAGTGTATCACAAATACAAAAGAATGAAATCTGTATTAGATTATAACTAGCCTCCCATATTAAATACTCAAGAAGGAATGTAATAAAATAGCTACTTCTTGCGGAAGGAAGACGCTGCTCTCTGTCACACAGTTTTTATAACTAGTACAGACACCATCGTTCAAATCCTATAACTAATTTAATGAAATTACTTTCTTCACAAATGTTAAAATAGGATCATTACTTGTAAAAAAATTTCTGTAATAAATAAATTTCAATTTCAATTTCAATTTTGAACGTAAGATTAGCTTAACGTAAGATCTGAGTAAAAAAAATCCGTACGTAACTCAAATGACCCATCTAATAATGGGTCAATGTTACATTAAGCATGCGATATATGGTGGCATTGAATTTATGTAAATTCAATGATGGTGGTGATGGTTTGATACTCCAAAAATATATTTCTCTGATTTTACAGCAATATTTTGTAGACGTTATAGATGTTTTGGTGTCGAGCAACTTTCAAGTTGGCGTTCATTTTGTAACACACTGTGTAGGTAATATAAAACTCATTTAACTGGTCTATTTACATACACAGCTAAGATAAGATAAGAATATTCTTTATCGTACCAGGAAAAATACATACAAAACATACAAAGATACAGTACGGCCGCCTAATTAAATATTTCATAGCAAAACAAAGTATGCTTATGCTTAACCAATTTAACAACAACAACACCACAACTAGATTGATGAAAGTTAAAATTGGAAAATCGTCATGTAAATCGAGGAGAAATTCCTTGGGGCGAATTTTAACTTCGGATCCTTTGAAAACTGAAAAGTATACGTAAACCACCAGCCCACCAACAGCAAAACGGATGTTTAGCGAGAAATTCTACAGGATTCAAGCACTTGTGCTCTAATTAATTCGTTTCGAGGATACCATAGAATAAACCAAAAACTACCTAGCGAGTTTATTTTCTCAGTTACACATGTTTATTTGTGGATGTGTAGTTTCTACTACATAGTGATATTTCTGTACCACCTGCCAACGATCGCCAAAAACACCGTGAAAAAACCTGAGTTGTTCGTATAGGTACCTTAGATCTTGAAATAGTCCATCCATGGATATACTATGACTATTGACGACCTCTGTGGCGCAGTGGTTAGCGCATCTGACCACCGTACAAGAGGTCCCGGGTTCGAATCCCGGCTGAGGACAAAAAAAAAAACAAAAACCTAGGTCTTGGATGTTTACATGTTTGTAAAGGCACATACATTGGTTCTGACCCCACACTAGGATACCCTGTGTCGTGGGAACCAGAAACAGCGACGTCACAATACGTAAACATCCAAGACCTGGTTTATTTTCGTCCCCAACTGGGATTCGAACCCGGGACCTCTTGCATGGTAGTCAAATACGCTAACCGCTGCGCCACAGAGGTCGTCAATTAATTAAAATAAATTCCCTTCCTTCCTCAGGGAAGATACCCGGGGCCCTCGGTGGGGACATAATGGGTTCATGATGAATTAAAATAAATATGTTAATATGTTTTATTTTACATTCGATACTAGATCAATATTTACTTTTTTGTTAGAAAGACCACTTTAAGAATATTGTAAAAAGAAAGCATCAATCTGGTCGAATTTGGGTGGACCTGTTTGAGATCTAATATGTCAAAATCTGACTATTAATAAGAATATTCTCTGTAATACTTACACAGGCTTCACATACATAGGTACGAGTAATGTGTTATCTTCAGGGCAATAACATAAAAGTTACCACGACACAGATTTCGCTTAGTATAGAGACCACCGTAATATCTAAACGTACCTATATTTTATTTTCTGAGTATAGTGCACCCGTGTCTATTGATGTACCGTCGATGCGCACCATTTATAGATTCAATGTAGCTGTAGTTACAAAGTAAATACATTTACATGCAATTGACAAAGTCAATTGACCATATCGAAGTAAGAACAAACCTGAGATATTTTAGAATAAACAAGCTTACTCTTATAAATCAAATATTAAAATATAACATAACAGAAAAGTAATTACATAGTATTTATAAGACTAAAACTCTTATTAAACCCAGTATCAGTGACCTAAATCGAACTATTATCTTAGACTAGAACGACACAAAAGTGAAATAAATGGAATTGCATCTTTTTCTGTCACATATCTGTCTGTTTTCTTTCTCAGTTTACCACTCTGAACAACTTATACTTATATACATGTTCTATTCTGCATTTAACTGCTCGCAAAAGGGATTTTCTAGGGTGAAAGTTTAAATAAGTTTTAGGGTTGAATTTGTGCGACTCAGTAAAGGGGGAAAAAGGCGATGTTTACTCACACACTTTATTTATTGTGTTAGCGAGACTACAGAAAACGTACTTGAACTGATTATAATTTATGTTGGCACCACGCCTTCATAACCTTAAAATTGGATGATGCTGTCATCATCATCAACCCATTATGTCCCCACCGAGGGGAACGGGTCGCTTCTCTAAGGAAGGTATAGGCCATACTCTACCACGGCGACCAAGTCTGAATGATTCTATATATAAAAATAATTATACGATAATTAATTGCGGAAAGTTATAACACTGTTAATGCGATGTTGTGTGTGCAGCTCCAGATCAGCATCTGCATCTTTGATCAGGATCCTCCGTATCAGCATCTTTGGGTAGTATCCTCCATCATTTCACTATCTCTGAATCGCGATAATCAATGAACTTAAGTTTCATTATCAAAATATAAATTATTTTATACCCTACTCAAAACACGTTAAAACCTGATTCTCGGCTGAAAACCCCTCAAGAATAAACACCGCCCCTAAACGAAACAAGATCGGAAATATTTCTTTACGCGCCATATTCAATTTAGGTCGGTAGTTGCGCGGACTTTTTACACTGACTCGCCTCGCAACGTAAGGGGAAACAATATCGTAAACGCACCGTTCTATCAGAATCAATGCTATAAACTGGCAGAGCTGTAGCAAATCGGAGGACGTCGATGGCGGGACAGGAGGCACGGGACTAGCGCGACGTGCGAGAAACTTTTTATTTCCCTCGGGACACACCGATCGTTGCGTCGCCCAGGTGCCCGATGGAAACCTATATTATTATTTGTTTGAGCGAAACTTTCTGGTCTCGCGCGAGATAAGTAAATTATGCTCGTGTCCCGAACGCCACCTTGTATTCAATGTATCCGCTTCACTCTGAAAATTGTAAACATGCCCGCTGGTGCAGGAGTAGAAAGTTACGTTACGACTCTAAGAAGAATTGGAAACAAAGGCAATGAATGATTCACAAGGCCTTTCTTTAGACTTTCTGCATCAGAATAATCAAATGTATGTATAGAGAGCTGGAAGCTGTAATAAAAATTACAAGCGATATACATTAATCACTTATATCCATTAAACTTTGATGAATTACTAAGCAATTCAAGGCGTTACGATAAAAAAACTGCCAGAGTCTGTACATTATTTCGTTTGCGCATAAAATATTTAATTTTTCGAGTACGTTAAACGAATTATTCCTTCTGCAAAGACGTGAAATGGATATTTTATACGCTTTAATAACTCTCAATCGCCCCTCAGCTGAAATAAAAACGTGCCGTTACATATTTAAAGCGTTCTTTGTAAAACGAAGAAAAAGTAGTTACGTAGCAACTTTTGACTCCAGCTCTAGACATTTTGAGAATATGATAATGAACACAAGAGAAACACTTCAGTTTCGCCGACACATTGATTCACAAATATTCAGCGAAAAAGTAAGTGATCGTCAAGGTTAGAGCTATCAGACTTAAGAAGTGTGACAATGACACGGCTGGATTTGTGATCGTACGACTCGTTAACATAAGTCTGAATAAGAAGGCTGAAATCGAGTTGTCTCAGAAGACGCTCTGGGGTGAACGCCCGACAGACTGACGAATCTAATTTTTGCGTCGGCGCGCAGTGGCGTGTTACTTATGAAAATTATGCTCAATTCGAACACTCCCCAGGAGTTGAGAGTTGAGTCGCGGGGCGTGCGCGGAAACGGGCAGCGGAGACGCAACTTTTTTACATCAGTCGCCACCAATGCCGTCAAAGCGTCATTAAAAAAAATAGTACCGCAAATACGGTATTTGACACTATCAACAATAAATTACCTATTTGAGATGCTTGATTAAAACAAAAATTACAAAATGATTCGGTAGCTGTATTTCTTTTAATCATTTACTACAATTAAGTATTTTCATACAAAATTCCGTTTTAAAAGTAACTCATTTGACATCCTATCAAATACCCAATTACCGATAGATGGTGCTGACGTCACATAATACGTCAAAATTGACATGATATCACTGTACCTTCTCTGTGGTTCCTGTCCTATGTTTTTTACAAAAATGGACAATGCATGGGCTAGTCATGAGCAAAGACACAATTCACGTATGTATGTAATGAACAAAGTAAAAATACTTCGATACCTTTCAAGTTTCAACAGTTTCGAAACAAAGACTAGTTTAGATCACAGACTACGAAGAGATGTTTAGACTATCACAGATTAATAACGATTTACTAAACACATCAGACATTTTGTTTTTCTTGCAGCGCCATCTAGTTTTTTTTAATGAACTCAACTGACAGTGTCATTGAAAAGCCCTCATTGGTTAAATTAGCCGTCGAATTAACTGCCTAAAGTCTGATTTTTTATTCCGTAGAATTCTGACATTTCATAAGTGTTGCTACTGAAAAAGTTCTCCACTGAAAAAGGGACAAATTTGACCCATTGGAGGGCAATAAAAAATTAAATGCTACGTATTTTTTATGTTTTACCTACAAAAACGTTAATCTAAATATTTACTTACTCAAGTGACCTAATACAAAAATAACAAATATTTCAATATCACGAACAATATACATATCGAATTAACTTTAATTACTTTATTTAATTTTTTAGCTGGCATCACTGCCTACTAATTCAAGGTTTCGTAAACCTTTTTAGAAAAGTGAAGTATGCCGCTGTTAGCTCTCTTAATAATTCATGTCAGCGATGATGATGATGATGAAGATAGTGATATTAGACGATATTAATATTAATGATGATTAGATATTTTAATAAAAATATATTTTCTTTACTTGTACTTTTTTACTGTTTGTGTGACACATTTGTCACTCGGCTTAAATTCTCTTTTAATTTGGAGCTCCATACTTTATAAAATACACACTAAAAAATTAAATGTGTAGACTCAGAGGTTCACACTCGTATTGAAATTGAAGAATGTGCCCGGCCAAAAAAGGTTTCTAATCTCTGACATGTCAAAAAATGATAACTGTCAGAGTTCTACGGCATTAAAAATCAGACTTTAGGACGTTAATAAGGTGACAGCAATCAATAAATTAGCTAAACGTATTCAGTCATGTAGTTAAACAAAAACTTCAAATAGCCTGGCTGGAGGTTGTTTAAAGGTGTTAAGTCAACAAAAGATGTTACATTTTTGTTTTAATGAATGTTTTTAAAACTGCATAGATTGATGCAATCAAATACCGCTTAAGATGTTATAACACTTGTTTTATTTTACATCTGAGAAACATCTGAGAATCATCTGACATCATCATCATCATCATCGGCCTATGGTTGTCCATAGGCCTCTCCCATTGAAAGAAAGAAAGAAAGAAATATATTTATTGCAGCAACAACACATCACAGAAACAGAATAAACATACAGTAACACAATTACACAACAGACAAAGACAAAAGAAATAATTAAGACATAACTAAAAACTTAAATATAGTCTGTGGTATGTCGGGGTTGCCACAAAAGGCAACTGACTCAGCGTTGTGCTAAGGGTGTGAACCCACTGCACGCCACTGAGCACGGTCCTCGGCTATTCTCATCCAGTTCTTGACAACCGCCTTGCGAAGATCATCGCTCAACCGAGTCTGAGGACGTCCTACACTACGTTTCCCGATCCGCGGTCTATATTCAAGAACTCGTTTACCCTATCGGTTATCAGTTCATCGGGTGATATGGCCGGCCCATTGCCACTTCATCATGCTTATTCGGTGGGCTATGTCGGTGACTTTGGTTCTCTGTCGGATCACTTCGTTCCGAATTCGATCTTTCAGAGAAACCCCGAGCACAGCTCTTTCCATAGCACGCTGAGCGACTTTAAGTTTGTGGACCAGCTCCATTGCGAGTGTCCACATTTCGGCACCGTATGTCATGACGGGTAGGACGCACAGATTGAAGACTTTCGTCTTTAGACTCTGTGGGATTGGCGCTGTGAAGACTCGACGTAGTTTCCCATACGCTGCCCAGCCCATCTGTATTCTTCTATTGGCCTCTTTCTCGAAGTTGTTTTTACCTACCTGCATGGTTTGCTCGAGGTAAACATACTCCTTAACAACTTCGAGAATACTGCCTTGAACTGCAGTTGGCTCCAGATTTACGTGTTCATCGAACATAATCGTACCGACATCGACATATAATTTAATTTGTACATACATACATAAACTTACGTCTACATCTCTCTAGATGGGTAACCTGAGACTTGGGTTTGCCACTGAAAAAGTAAAATTAACCTGCAATTTTCATTGTTTCGATGAAAATAAAAACTCAATTCATGATTTTCATTGTTTTTTGTCTTTCTCAAAATGCAGTTCTTACTGCTTAGTAATAAATATGTATGACAAATAAACAATATTGTACTTAAAGTATGTAGTTTACTTACTGGTAAGAAAAAACTACAATACTTTGGTCGTATCAAGCTCAGTCACAAGTATAATCTGCTGCAACCCATTCTACAAGACAAAATCCAGGAACGAAGGAAACCGGTTGCAGAAAAATATCGTGGCTTCAAAATCTTGCAGGGTGGCTTAGCACGAGAAATATAGAACTCTTCTGAGCCGCAACATCACGGAGCAAAGTAGCCACTATAATAGTCTACCTCAGATAGGACATGGTACTAAGGCCTAGTTTGCACTAGGCTAGTAAATTAGTCGAGTAGCGAGTAATTTAGTGGCTAAATCACTCGCTACTAACACACATCGTTCGCATTACGATCCAGTACAGTACACAAGTGAGTGGTGTGTTTTGCATGATGAACGGGCTGCAGCTACTACGCCATAGAGTGAATAAAGTGATTAATCTAATCGTAATATTTTAATTTTACAAGAGGTGGATGAGGAAATTTGTTTAACTAAGAAAAATAAGTTATGGGTACGAAAATGGATCGCTAAAAAAAAGCAACTAGGAGCTACTAATAGGGTAGTTTCCAGGGTCAAAATAATTTAATTCTATTTAGTCCGTATTTTAGATTATAAAAAACAAACTACAAAATGTAGCACTGAGTGACGCACACGTAACTTCTATGGGCTATATCTTTGTTATTTTTTGTTTAATCGAAAAAAGAAAAAATACGTATCCAATATTTTTTTATAATCTAAAAGACGGACTAATTACATTTTTTTAGGAAACTAGCCTGAAGGAATTAGCATTGGAAGACCATAAGAATATTACGGCCACTAATGAACTCGACTAATCAACAGGTTTGGACTTGTTTAGCCGGTAAAGCAGTGAGCACGGACGCGTGGTGGGGGCGCTACTCGACCGCAAAAATAGAGTAAAATGGATTGACTCTACTAAATCATTGACTAAACTACTCGACTAATTTTTCGTGGTTCGGACACGTTTAGCCACTAAATTACTCTCTACTACTACTAAATTACTAGCCTAGTGCGAACTAGGCTTTAGAAAAGAAGAAAGATGTAGTTTTGGTTGATTTTCAATAGAAGTTAAGGAACACAATAGAAGTAAAGTTTTTCCACTACATATTTATACATGTATTCCTAAAACCGTTTCAGTAATTTCAAAACGGACCAGCTAATGAAACTAAAACTAAGAAGTTGGAAACTTGCTTACTACAAAAAAAAGACGTTTTGGCCAAGAAAAACGGCATATCAATGCAATAACAAACCCTCACGCTAACGTGGGAAGAATACATTTGTTATGTAGAGTCATGGTGCTCATTTGGGTATTAGAGATAAAATTAAAATTTACGCTCTGCCCAAAGCAATTTGTAACCGCCCGCTTTACTTCGTGCGGAAAATAGGCTTTGGTTTATCCGTGCTTTACATTTATTTTGATAAGTGGCTTACATTCAACGGATATCTACTTGCAAAAGGAGTGGACCAGTCAACTTCCACTAAGCGTTCATTACTCACTCTCCATAAAAAACCGTGCGGCAGTTGTTAACCAATTTATTCAAGCAGCTTTTGCTAAGTTGCTAAAATGGAGCTACTGAAAAAACGTTTTTAATTAACCCCAATAAGATTGCTCGACAGAAAACCGCGGATGCACAACAATAAAGGCACATAATTCCCGGATCGACTATTGCAGCATTTATTACTCAAAAGAAGGACCTAAAGCGAGAAATGCCAAGACAATTTGGAAATGAGAATTCATTGTTGTTTGGTTTAGTGTAACCCGCTACTGAGGCTGATAAATGTCCTTTCACAGTGTGCCGTCAGTCAAATCGAGGTTGCTTGCCCGCAAGATATATTGTGGACCCGAGCCCCGTCCTTACGGAATGCCTAACCCTCGTGTTACTTTAAAATTAACCATTTCACAATTATTTCTATTACGGGGAGGCTAGGCCGGGTCGTTTCGATTAGTGAAATCATTTACCTTCGCGAGATTGTTTTACTCGCCTATACATATAATAAATCTGTACAATCTGTCTATGTCATTAATTTTAAGATATTTATTTCATCATCATCATCAGGCAAATTAGTCCACTGCTGGACATAGCCCTCCCCTAATGAGCGCCATAGCCCCCTGTCTTCAGCTTGCCGCATCCAGCATCTGCCTGCTATTTATTTACTAGGTATTTATTTATTTATTTGCTCCGCCAACAGGATAATACATTATACATTAAAAATTAACACTTACCAAAATAATAATATGTACATCCCAATTACAGGCGGATACGCCATTAATTATTAATTGACTTGGTATTTATACGTAAAAATGTATGATAATAGAGTAACTAACACTGTATTAGATACTGTGTATTCTTTTCCACCTGAAGAGAGTTGGAGCGGGCTACAAACTGCGCTGACCCTCTGGTCAGAATAATAGAATACTACATTAAATATACTACATTGAACTACCGCAAAATGGTCTCAAAGGAAAAAATTCTAACAGGGTTAGATAATGACCTTGATTAAAAGTAACGCTATTATTCAAATTCAACGTGTACGAAGTCGCGGGCACAGCTAGTGACGAAAATAATCTGGACAACACCTAAGTCCTTAAAAGTAATTACAACGTATAATTTTACATTAAACTAGGTACCGAGGCGTAAACTTACTAAAGCAACACAAATACAGCAAAGAAGAAAATCTTGACAACAAAGCACGTAACATAACATCCTCGCATAGTTACAGAGCCGGGTCCGTAATTATTTCGTTACTATCAAAACTATGCGCTCACTTTGACGTAGGTTAGGTACATTTAATTTTAGAATGGCAACGGTTACGTTCTCAGCGACCGCAGCCAGCATTGCCCCTCGAACACGAACAAACAAAGTAATTAAACACATCAAACGGAACCGAAATTGAAGGCTGCCCTCAAAGCGGCCCAGAGATGGTGAGTACGCCGGCGGTCAGCCTTCCCTACTCTTTGTCCGACTTGCCGCCAGCAACTCTTCCAGAATATTGAAATATACTTTTTAACTTTTACATTACAAGTTTATCTTTTACGAGTAAATCAGCTACTTTTACAGTAGCTTCATTGCGTAATAAACATATTATGGACTTAGAAATATCTAAACGCTGATAAATTGTGCCAGGATAACGGCGACAGGCTTGCCACTTGTCACGTTTGGGACCTAATAAACTCGGCAAAACGTGGGCCCAGTTCTAGTGATGGGTGCCTCTGCCTACCCTCTCGGGGATAACGGGCGTGAGTTTTTTTTATATCTAAACTTGCAAATATTTATTTCACCTATGAACCCACGCCTATGTTCCGGACAGGTAGGCAGTTAAACAGGTGTGATATTTGTTCGTTTGTTTTATGCCCCGTTGACATTGTTCCAGTTCAGCAATCCAGTAGTGCTGGACTGGAATAGGCTGAGTATGTGATACCGTCTACATAATTCCAGTCGAGACTACAGTGACCATTATTATTGCCATACCATTCCTGGAATGGGACTGGAATTGCTGTCTATACGATTCCAGTTGCGCTGGTATAATCACGCTAGAATCAAAAGTAAATCGCCACTCCAGTTTTTGAACTGGAATATTCACTGATTCCAGTGCAATCCAGTGCCACTTTACATTATTCCAATTGCACTCAAGCTCCGGAATAGATCGCTGGACTGGAATAATGTAAACCAGGCATTATAATAATTATTAGCAAAATATAATTCGTTCATTACTTCTGTTTTCAAATAACGTTAAGTATTAAGTCCTTCATTTTAATTCAGAATTGCGCAATAACTGTGATAAAAAATAATTCATCTTGGGAGGATGTTTTTACCATTGTTTTGAATTTAAGGTGTCCACCTTTGTTTTTTTTATAGTGCCGTAACTATTGATTTTATGACAAGTTTTATAGTTCTTCAAATTATAGTTCTTTTATATTTCACAGACTGTACTATAAAATTAAATAAGAGACGATAAGATAATATGTACAAGTATCTTACAAGTAACTCGTATTTTCAAAGATCTTATAGTAGAAGCAAGGTATAACCGTCAAAAACCTCGAAAGGATTCATTAAACCTTATCTCTCTAAATTTCAAGCAACAAGTCGTAATTCATACGCAATGGTTATACAAGAATCACTATGATCTTTGAACTGGCAATTCATGGAGGTATAATTTAGGGATAACATTTAGGCAGGATGCCGCAAACTGTTCAACAGGCCCTGCCGATCCGCCGAGATGGTCCGAGAACTCATTATTACGAAGGCACGACATCTTGAATACAGAAATTGCATGATGGAAAATATACATACGTACAGAAGCTCACGCCTGTATCCCAGAAGGGTAGGCAGGGACCAGGGATTGCTACCACAATTAAAAATTAAAACTATGGAATAACGGGAAGTTTACATCTTTTAAGATCGTACTTAGAAAGAAGGTTAAAAAAGCAGACATACATTGTAATAAAACCTTGGGTCACTTGGAAAACTTTCGTTTCGTATTTTTGAAGACCTGAAAAATATATTTTTGTGGTTTAATTGAACAAAATCTGAGTTCTTCTACTTTTTCTACTATGTAAAATTAATGCCACCAATTTAGGTTTCATGGATCCCGCTTATAACCACCGGCATTTCAGAGGTCAAACATTGGTGAAACACACACAAAACTTAGATTATGTAAGGTTCCTAAAGTATTTGTTTGTTTTTCTGGTGTGTAAAATAAAGAGTTATAATCTAATCTAAAGTTATTTACTGTACCTTCAGTGCATTCAGCATGCGCAACTGTAACTCCTCTATATTACAATGAGTGGGCCGGGCCCATTTATTAGGGTATTGCTAGGGTATTGAGGCTGCCCCTAACATCTTCGCCGTACTGACGGACTGTGAGTTCAGCAGTCCAATCCGTTCCCACGAACAGAATCTTGGAAGCTAGAAGCTTTCTGCTGCCGGAAGGCTGTCACATGACTTTTTCAGTTGCGTCTTTAAAGAATACGGTTATAGAGAGGGCCGCAAAATATACTGAAATGCATAACGTCATTGTCAAAGAAAGTTTTCAGTGGCCTCCAAGCAATCCAAAAAGCTTGTGAAAGTGGTTTTTACGTCGGATACCTCTAAAACGACTTTATTCGTCTTGCCTGTACAGTGTTGTACAAAACTGGACCAGTTTTAATTTCAACCGACCTTAATAAAAGGAGGAAATTTTAGATTAATTTATATTTTGTATGAATTTACTGGTATATAGGTACACACATTATACGATTTGATTAATTCATGTTTTTATTAAAAGGGGATACCCCAGTAGTCTTGTATAAAGGTCAATATCTCTTGACGGGATCTACAAGTAAATTAATGAACTCCTCAATTTACAAAGCCATCTTCTCAGCATTATGTACGTACACCACCCCGATAATATAGTTAGCGCCACCTAGTGGTTAAATTGGCGAACTATAGTTTATGTTAGAGTATTTTAATGGCGATATATTAGTTTTGTTTTTTATAGACTTATATCTCATGTATTTTATTCTTCTTCGTTCGTACGTACACCACCCCGATAATATAGTTAGCGCCACCTAGTGGTTAAATTGGCGAACTATAGTTTATGTTAGAGTATTTTAATGGCGATATATTAGTTTTGTTTTTTATAGACTTATATCTCATGTATTTTATTCTTATTCGTAATGAAAGAGAAACCAAAAGAACAGCTAACAACAACACACACCAGGTTATTTGCGAACGAGGTAACATCGCGCGCAAGTGCAGCCGCTGATAGTGTTTGTAATCCGATGAATTACTACCTATTAGGGCTATTAGCCTCGACCGGCCATCGTTACTTGTGATTACTTTCTGGCGCATTTTTCAGAGATCCGCGGGGAAAATTGAAGTTGGTAACAACAAATTAACAAACGTGAAAGAAGCTTTCTATTATATTATTTTACGTGCGTGTAGATTACATTCTGCGTTCGAACCCCGGAATCGTATTTAGGATTTTGTTTGAGAATTTGTAGCAACAATACCACTCACTAACTATGAAGGAAAATATGGTGAAGAAAACTGAGAATATGAGACGTTCGTCGCGATTATGCTAAGGCTATCTATCTCTCCCTGGAATAAGGGCTGTATATAAGCTGTTTTTATGATTATTCTTATATATTTTAACATTTCCAAGTTCTCCAGAACTTCTTTTGAATATATTTATGAAATGAAAACAATAAGTTTCCTGAAAAGAAAAGCTTGTTTTTATTTGTCTCTGGTTTCTTATGTGCAATAAAGAATATTCTTATCTTATCTTATCTTGTTCACTATAAATTGCGCTACTAATTTATTGTCAATATCAGCGAAGGAATGCTAATCAAAAGATTGAATGAACCTAAGAGTAGCATTTGTTTATATATTTCATCACATATATATGTGCAGTCGAAAGCCTTACATTTTCGTCGCAAAGTCAGCCTTAACTTAACTGATTAGAGTGCACGTGTAAATATTGATAAACTGTCGACTACACAGGTGTTTGAAACTCCATTAGGAGTTAGTAACACTTATTAATGGCGTTCAAAAGCTGCTTCTCTACAGCAACTGAGAGCATAGATCAACAAAAAGTTTATCTATTTTGCAATTAAGTCGTTTTTACTCTTTCGGAGTCGCGCAAATAGCTTTGTCGGCGGTTCAGCAAAGTTAAATACATTTCTTGCGTCGAAGCCTAACGCTGACGGAGCGAAGCGCACGATAAATACAACAGAAGACCTACTCAACGAGTATGAAACTATTCACACTTGTCTAAAAGTATCATCGGACAGGTGCCCGATCAGAGGCCAGTAACAGATGACTTTGTATCGCGATAAAAAAAATATTTTCTTACAAATTTTCTTGTGCGCTCCGTAAATAAATTTTTGCGTGACTAAGCGTATTCTTTAGATTTGAGTACTCTACGTCAACTATCGCAAACGAGAGCGGCTGAAAAAACGATGGCGGGACGATCTCGGCAAGTTTTGGGCGGAGTGGTCAGATGATCGAAAATCTTACTATTAAAGGGAGAGGGCTTTGGCCTGCAACTGGACATTCACGTTGTGGAGGCTAGATAAAATGCGCATTCTGTGCTTTACATGTAAGAACCTACGGACACGACCCGCATTTGGAAATATAAATTTATTATAAAAACCCTTATTTTAGGCAACCCGCGGGCATAATAATGTAAGCTTTGTTAGGTATTCTACAATAGGTACTCTGTAACGGGGCCCACGGCTACGCTTTGAAATGGCGAGTAAGCCACTTGATTGGCAGACAATCCAAAAATTGCCTTAAGATTGTTGACACTAAGTTCGCCCTTTCGGGGCACTCTCTGAAAACTTTTGACGTTGCAAGAGAATTTAAGAGAGAAAAATCATTTATTCATTTCGCGCGAAATGGAATTATGTCTTAGTCTGTAAATACTTTTACAGAATACTAATGAGATAGAAATCAGCTTAGATAAACAGAACAAAAAAGCTCAAAATAACATTAACCTAAGCGTTAGATAGACAGATAGATAGAGAGAACGAACACACACTTTATTGTTCATAAAAAAAGAAATTACACAGGTATTTCCTAATCTAAGAGTACAGCGACGGCCTTGTCACTAAAAGTGATCTCTTCCAGACAACCTTTGGATGGACTGGAGCAAAATATTAGAGAAGGAAGCAGATGTACAAAATAAGTTATTTGTTAGTTGGGTGGATCTCATTTTCTAGCTCTCCAACGCCAACGCTTGTGCTTGTAATACCAATTAAAATACGTGACATGTTTTTACACTACATAAGATGGGGTGAAATATTTTAGGGTTCATGTATGTAAAGCAGCTTTCACCTACTTCAATCGATTTTTCGTATCCCTTTTGTCATCCCGACCTACACACGGACTTTCAGGTGCTTTATTTAAATTTTAGATCTGATAACATTATAACTTCATATGAAGCGCTTCTTAGCCGACTACTAAAGAGAAGATGGGTTATATTTTTTACGCATATAATTATGTACCAATTATGTAATTATGTATGTGACTTGGTGTATTCTTCTCTTTTTTTACTTAATAATGAATATTTTTTTTTTTACTAAATCGTTGAATGAATGGATCGCTCGTAGCTTGGGCTGCCTGAGTGATCCTAAACGATCACTAATGTTAAGCAACATACGGCGCGCTCAGTCCATGGATGGTTCACTGTCTATGACTAACGCTAGTGGCATTTTTCCGAGCGGTTCCGTGCTTCGCAAGGCACGTTAAGAAGTTGGTGCCGGCTACCGTCGATAGATGGCAGTTGTTAAGCCAAGTCAGATGCCTTAGGGCGGCTTGAAAACTTCTGCCACCAGACCGCCTCTGTTCTGTTCTGCAGACCAGCCACTAGTCTTACAAGCCTCCAACAATCCGGACCTGGCCCCCGTGGTGGAGTATGGCCTATACCTTCCTCAGGGAAGGGACTCGTGCCCCTCGGTGGGGACATAATGGGTTGATGATGAAATCGTGGAATAGTTACGTCTCCATATAGAACGATGGCAAATATTGTTGCCTCCAAGCCAAGACGTCATGAATAATTTATTTGCAAAGTAATATTGACTTTACGTTTCTTAACGGGCATATTAATGAAGTAGAACGATGCGACTCTGACAATCAAACATCATCATATTCGCTTGCGTCCGTTGAGGACGATCCAAGTTATATCACATAACCGCCCACAATGGTCAGCCCACCTCTGCCCACAGTGGGATTAGTGGTAAAAATGTTCACCTTCACGATATCTTCCAAAGGTACTCGATTCAATATTAATCGCTACTTAACTGTACTATACATGCATACCTACGTTGTGAACAGGTTGTAAGTGGAGTCTGTGAGCCAGCAGAGTGATCGCTGACAGCGCGGGGCGTCCACTGACTAATGCCTGACATTAATAACGCCCGTAATTAATTGTTCGCATGTCCGCCGCCAAAGAAACGTCCCATCCTGCGAATTTGTATAACGGCAATAATTAAAATTAACAATCACCGGGGAAGTTTTTCGCACGTGATGATGTGCCTTTATTAAATTTAATTCAAAGAGCTCATTTAAGTTAATCATCTTTATGATGTGATGATATTCATTCAGTACGAAATTTAATGACAAAAGAAACTGTAAGAGCGTTTAAGTCCGACTCGTCTATCAAACGTATCAGCACGTCAAATGAGCCCGAAAGGCAGGCAACACTGTTGTCGGTTTTCCTTTGAAGTGTGATCCCCTAAAAATGCTGTAAAAACAAAGAGGTCGGGTTCGTAAAACATAAAGGTAATTTTGTCCACTCGATGCGGATGCCCGCCGTATGCCGGTTCGGAAGTGCCCTGGAGCGGGCCGTAAAATATACGCCACTTCAATATATGGGTTGAGCAGGTCGTTTACTGCCCACTTAGGAAAAATGTTGGCTTAATTCAGCACGTCATTCGGCCCGCCTCTCCCCCATAAATATAATCGAGCGATTCCTGCGATTTGATGGCTAAGCCCTTCACGAGAAAGGCCATCGTAATCATTATTAGCCAAGTATTTTACCTTGTTGAAAATTTAAGTACCTAAGACTTCAGTTGAATATTGAAGCAAGCGGACGGACGAAAGGGGCTTTATACCATTGAATGAAGGCACCGGTTACACTCATTAGCTATTAAACATTGGAAGTCTCACAATACAACAAATAACTTGCAACTCACAATAGCTGTAGCAACTCCACCGAGTATAAATTACTAAGTACGAAGTGAAGTATCGGAAACGTAGCTGAGTAGTCGCGCGGCCGCAGGAAAGGAAGTGCTTTCAACAACATCGGGCTATATTCGGCCCACGTCATCGATTTCCCATCCGGACGGCAATCTGGACAATGAAAGAAAAAGAGTGGTAGGCCTCAGGCCGCACAAAGGCCTCCCAACACCCGCGTCGCGGAAAAATAGTGACTGTGTGAAAAGCGACACGCGGCCAGGTTGCGCCTCCATACGCCTTTTCATCGCCGTACCGATAGCAGAAGTGTGTAAGCTCTATTTACATGACCATTTTATTGTTGCATATTTTTTATCACCACTAATGGGCCGTCCGCAACTCACGCTTTGAAAGCTTCGTTGCGGTCCGCTCTTACCTCCCCGTTTCGCTTTCCATTTTTCTCAGGAAACTCTTGGCAGAATCTAGGGTAATAACAGCTTTTCATAAAAACCTGGAAAGTTGGTAGAACCCTACCAGTCAGGTTTTTATGCTTTCGTTAAATTGTAAGTAGATCCGGGACTATAAAACGGGCGATAAAACTAGAAATTATAAAATTAAATATTATTGCTTGTAGTTATTGTTCTGTTATTATGTACGATAAATTCTTTCTTCGATTCTTTGCTCTCTAATTATACAAAAGATCTTTGGTCAAACCCGCAACGTTTTTTTCGCACACGCTGCGTAAACGAGGTACTTTTTAGTCGTAACGTTGTGTAGGGTTTGAAATAAGCCTCGATCGGCGGCGGGCCCTAAAAGCCGGTTTACAAAGGCGCACACATCCGCCGCATTGTTCCCGCAGAGTGCCCGCGCCGCCGGCCGAGATCAACGCACGCGACACGGAATAAGCCAACAAAAGTAAAGAGTTATACTGCCAACCAAAGCGTGACACAAATGCCTGTGCTGGGCGGTTTATTTACGAGTAAACGCCTTTCACTTATCGCTGAGGGATGAACATTTGGACCCGTTTCTAAGAACAATTTTAAATTCTTAAGTCAAAAGTAATCTTATTATTATATATTATTATTATATATATAAAATTCAAAGTCCTGACTGACTGACTCACTCATCAACGCCCAGCCCAAGCCGTTTGACCTAGGAAGCTGAATTTTTGCACAGAGGATCTATATATAATGTAGGCAAGAAATAAGAACGAATTTTTTGAAATTCAACCCCTAAGGGGGCGAAAAGGGTTGCCAAAATTTGTATGGGAGGTATAAAAAATGTTGTCTGATTTTCTTGAAACTTGAAATAAATACTCTTCAACACAATTCATTGAACACGTATTTCGCCGTTTTTTCTAAATTTAACCCTTAAGGGAGTGAACGGGGTTGCAAAATTTTGAACTAAAGTTCACACGGACGGAGTCGCGGGCGAAAGCTAGTACCTGATAAGACTCAAGGCGTTCAATGTGGAAACGGCAAATAATGATTTATTATTATTATACTGTACAGTAAACGCTAAGAAATAAATAGGTACTAATGTACTTCGCAGAAAGTTTGCAATACCTATATAATTTGAGGTGATGGACGGCATTGACCTTCTCAGGTCAGGACTGAGGATTAAATGAGGCCGTCAGCGCAAAAGTAGCCTTACCCACAATTTTTCATATTCGTATTTCATCATCAACCCATTATGTCCCCACCAAGGAGCACGGGTCTCTTCCCTGAGGAAGGTATAGGCCATACTCCACCACGGGGGCCAAGTCCGGATTGGTGGAGGTTTGTAAGACTAGTGGCTGGTCTTACTGCCAGAAGTTTTCAAGCCGCCCTAAGGCCTCTGACTTGGCTTAACGACTGCCATCTATCGACGGCAGCCGGCACCAACTGCTTAACGTGCCTTGCGAAGCACGGAACCGCTCGGAAAAATGCCACTAGCGTTAGTCATAGACGGTGACCCATCCATGGACTGAACGCGTCGTATGTTGCTTAACCTTAGTGATCGTTTAAGATCACGCAGGCAGCCCAGGCTATGAGCGATTCTCGATTCGAATCGCGAATATTCGTATTTATCTATTGCAATTTATTTAAAACATAATAAATTTTGATGGAAAACCAGCATATCCCTTGTTTCACCCACGTACATCAGATTCTATTCTCCATGGGTGAAACAAGGGATACGCCGGTTTTGCAGCAAAATGTCATCATCATCATCAGGCTATATTAGTCCACTGCTGGACATAACCCTCCCCTAATGAGCGCCATAGCGCCCTGTCTTCAGCTTGCCGCATCCAGCATCTGCCTGCAGTCTTTCGCAGATCGTCATCCCACTATCAAAATGTATCTATTATGTTTTAAATAAATTGCAATTGATAAGTACGACTATGAAAAATTGTGGTTTAGGCCACTTTTGCGCTGATGGCCTCAAAACAAAGAGTTTCCACAAAGAGTGGAAAGAAACACCTACAAAATCCTATTCAGTTGGAATTGTAATTTTTCTGAATACACTTAATTAATTTTAAACGAGAGGTAAGCAGAAATGTGGCTACTGAATTGAGCTCATTCTCTTTTGTAACAAATGAGTAGAAAACGGTTTTAAAAGTCAACCACACATAGGAATCCATTTCAAAGGAATTGTCTAACAAAACGGCACGGCATCGCTGAGTTCCCAATGGTATTCCAACAAAGCCTTGTAAAGGTACACGAAATTGTTTACAAAATTCAATCCTAAAGCTTTGGGCCAGATTAAATCTAATTTCAACTTGCCGGTAAGTCTGAAATAAGTCTTCATAAAACCAGAACGGACTGATGAATCTGTCTATTTGATTTAACCCTTCGCAAAGTTGGAACCCTGCTGATTGCCGGAAAGTTAGGCTCGACTTCTGTTTTTACTGTCTTTTTCGTCGTAGAAAAAACAAATCGAAAACAAGCGGGTAAGTAATGGCTTAAAAGTGACTTCGGGGATCGAGACTTCCCGCCCCTTCCTTCCACTCCCACTGCCGACAATGTAGTAAGACAGAAGATCATTTTGAAAATATTTTTCTTCTTTGTTCGCTCAAGGAACGTTCGGTTGGAGGTGGCTCGATTATTGTATGGTACCATGTCTCACATGTTTTCCTTACCGTTTGTTTTTATTTTGTTGACTTTCGTGTATTTTCTTTATTCACCTACTTATTATCATTGTGCCGTGAAAATTCTTCCTTCCTTTCCTCTTTTCCTTTTTATTCTCATATCTGAGTATCATGATCAGTGGATTGCCTGGTGCATGCTGCCACTGGCTGTCACTTTTATGGCATCGTTAACATCGTCCATAGTAACTATAATGTTTGAAAGCAGAGTACGTAGCAGCGATATTATTTGTTTGAGCTTAAAATGCCATAAGTAAAAATAAGTAGCCTATTCTATTCTAGACTATACTCTCTATGTACTCTTCTACACTTCTAATTCTTCTTCTTACATCTAGAGAATGTTTTTGATGAACGACCAGATTTGCATTCGACTATTGTATAAATTAATTTTAATGGAATACGAGTACTTACTAATTTACTTTATCTATTCTTTGAATGCCTACAGTGTCGATGAATTTCATTTCATTTACTATTTTAAAACCACTCAGCGATTATTACCAAAACTGAATATGTGAATAAGGATACGGCCATGAACTTACATTTATAGAACTGAACCATCTGACATTTAAGTTCTGTGGCAAAAGTGAAGTGGCGCTAACGCTGCCTGTATCTAGCGCGCTTGCTACAGCTTTAGCGGTTATCTGGTACGCTTCATAGAAGTTTACTTGCTACGACGCTACGGCGTAGCGAGATTACCGGCACGTAGCCACAAGGCGTAGCATGCTTTTCATTTAAACTACGGAGGGAAACGGATATTATTATTTTTAATCCCTGACTTTGAAAACGAGAGGATTTATAAGTTTGATGCCTGTCATATATGTTCGTCTGTGTGTTGGTATCTGTGAATCCATACGTGAAGCGGATAATCCGATTTGAGTGCGTTTTTTTTGTTGAAAGGTAATTTAATACGGATAGTTCTTAGCAAGGTCCGGTGGATATTGGTGCAGCCTTTTTCAAGATTATCAGCTCAGCTCTTATTATATTCTTCAGCAGTTCTCACCGGCACACATTATAGAAGTCGTGAGTTCAAATTCCGGCATGTACCGAAAGAGTTTGTTTCCAAATTAAGGATTAATGATTTTATTGTAGATGAACGAAAGACATTGCGAGAAAATCGTGCCTAAATTGTTTCCATACTTAGCGCCAAAGATGCCCAATCACGGTGGGCACACTTACGGCCGATTTCTGAATTGAGAATTACTAAGTAGGTAACTACTTAACTCTAGTGTTGTCTCGTCAAATTTGTCGAAAAGAGCGTGACAGAACGTTAATTGCTTAAGTATTTACTGACGTGAAATTCTCAATTCAAAAATCGGCCTATAGTGATTAAGCCCACACACTCACTTTGAGAAAATGCTTGCGCTACATAATAGGAATTTTCGCTAAGTAAACACTCATCATCATCAACCCATTATGTCCCCACCGATGGGGTACGGGTATCTTCCCTGAGGAAGGTATAGGCCATACTCCACCACGGGAGTCCGGATTGGTGGAGGCTTGTAATACTAGTGGCTGGTCTTACTGTCCGAAGTCTACGCCCTAAGGCCTCTGACTAGGCTTAACGACTGCCATCTGTCGACGGCAGCCGGCTCCAACTGCTTAACGTGCCTTGCAAAGCACAGAACCGCTCGGAAAAATGCCACTAGCCACTAGTTAGTCATAGACGGTCACCCATCCATGCACTAAACGCGCCCTATGTTGCTTAACGTTTAAGATCACTCAGGCAGCCGGGGCTACGAGCGATTCGAACGAGGTAAACACTAACAGAAATAAATTTTTGGTGGGCCAATCGGCTGACCATAACAATGGTCATTAATCGTTCTTTTTAAGATAATAACGCAACCGATAAAAAAATATTTTAATGAATATTATATTTTAACATGGCTTGTCAAATAGGTCATAGCCCACTTACACGACTCTGCTACCACCCGGCAAAAATAATATCATTTAAATATGGGCTTTAAATATGGCTGTTTAGGTATATTTTACATTGACATCATAAATTAGCTGACAGCTGACAGCGAGCTGTCTGCTGTCATTGATGCCAATGTAAAATAAATCTAAAGAGCAATATTTAAAGCCCATATTTGAATGATATTATTTTTGCCGAGTGGCAGCAGAGTCGTGTAAGTGGGCTATGACCTTAACAGTGGTCATTAATCGTTCTTTTCAAGGTAATAACGCATCTGATAAAAAAATATTTTTTATGAATATTATGTTTTAACATGGCTTGTCAAATAAGGCTTTCTTTTTGCAAGTTCCCCAGTAGTCTTAGAAGCTTGCCCCCCAGTAGCTCGTAAACGGCCTGTCAACTTTACTCCTTGCGACGGCGCCGTGGAAATATGGCGGGGCGCGTCCGGCGCGGCGGGGCTCCCGCGCCAATTGCTGAATCCCTTCCGTTTCCGTCGGCGCAGCGGGTATGTAACTTATCGCTGTGAAGGACGGCGTCGTGAGGAGACCCGATCATTGAAGCCTTGCCTCTGACTGTCGACCGGGTAACTATCAAATTCTGCCAATTTTATTAACACACTAGAGAACCGCCCCGGCTTCGCACAGGTGGCAAACGTTTCCGTTGAAATAGCTATATTAGTTCCGTGGAAAATTCCCGGGGTAGTAAGTTTTTTACACCTTGGGTTACATTATTCGAAATTTCGAATCCTAAACAACACCAAGAATGTATGTAGCTTTCTAATGGTGAAAGAATTTTTAAAATCGGCCTAGTAGTTTCTGAGCCTATTCATTACAAACATACACACAAAAATACAGATCTTTATAATTTGTACATATTTAATAGCTGAGCGGCCAACGTTATATTGCCATATTAAGTAGTCTGCGACCATTTTGAGAGCTGAAAAATCTGTGAAACCGGTTCGAAGGAGTTTGATAACAAATACTATGGCACGCGATTTTCATAAACCTATATTATATAGGTTTACGAGGGATGTTACGTGTGAAGGTGATATAGAAAGAAGCGTAAAAGCGGGAAATTGTGTAAACGGTGCCTTGCACTCATTCGTGAGTGGCCGAAATATCTCCAAAAGAGCTAGATAGACTATCCATAATGGATTGCTGGTCCAACACTCATGTATGGTAGCGAGACTTGGGTGTGGAAGAAAAATCAAGAAAGTAAGATTAATGCACTAAAAATGAGGTCCTTGAGAATTAAGTACGGTGTTACTTTGAATGATAGTTTGGTTTGGACATAATTATGTATGTAGATGATGAAGGAGGAAGAAAGATTGATAAAAGAAGTACATCGAGCGAATGTGGGTGGAAGAGCCGGTGGTTCCAGGCAAACTTACTTCGACCAAACAGTATTATATTAGCAAAGGGCATGATAAAAGTCCGTGCCCCTCAGTGGGGACATAATGGGTTGATGATGATGATGATGATGATGATGATGATGATAAAAGTTAAGTACCCGAAATCGAGGTGCGTGCATGCAACAACTAATGAATGTTGATGAAGCGAAAGAGATCGTAGCTAGAGGCAGATTAGGTATGTATTAACCACATAACCTTAAACATACGTCTTATATGCCGTCGATAAAATAGTGAATATATTAGCGATCGCGTTAACGTAAACTCATATTCTATAGGAGTGACAAAGCGCGCCAGCTAGTTGTCTCTCTGTCACTCCTATACAAATTGCAAACGCTCTCGCTATCGAAAGTGAATGAAAAAACTCGCAATAAGGGCCCTGACTGTTGATGAAGCGAGTTTTGTCAGGTTCGTGGTGAAATGCGAGCCCTGGCCTCCCTCCACCTACCCCACGGGGATACAAGCACTTCAATATAATTTATGTTACATACATATAGATACTATGTACTTCGGAAAAACATTAATAATATGTCGTGCTAACGTTGTTGGTCTGAAAATAGTTTCCATGTCAAATGTAGCTTGAACATTGAGCAAAGAAACCATTTCCTAAAATAGACTGAGTAACTGAAATCAGTCTCTCACGCTTTATTACACGAAAGTTAAAAAAATACATAAAAATTTAAATAACACATAAGTGTCGATGTACAAGGCTTTAGAAAAAATGTAAGTGTACCTAGACTTTTCTCGCGTGTATTTCTTATGCCAAATTTCATCAAAATCCACTCTACTGCTTAAGCATGGTTATTCGTTAGACTTTGTAATCGCTTTTGTTTAGTAGGTAATCTAAATTAAGTTTAACGGGAGACAAACATACAAACATCACAATACATAGGTATCTCAAAATCTAAAAAAAACATTATTTTCAATATTAGAATTAATCAAATCAATATTAATAATAAATAAAACCTACATTTTTTACGTAACCATTATGCATGTGTTCTACTTCACCGTTTTGGGGCACTTTATACCACTCCTCACACCCATTAAAATCCAGTTTTTAGTCTAACAAAAGGTAGTAATTAGTCATCTTTTACACTTTCTATATGGACCAGTCATGTGAAATACCTATACGTTGTATATAAAGTTACCTGAATTACGTACCTATACCTACCTTGCCTAAAAGCCTGACGGTCCTCTTACACACACTTTAGTCTAACCCCACATTTACATTCAACCCTTGGCACTGCTCTATAGACCGCTATATTACCTCATATATCTATCGTTGTACTCCTCCAAAACAAGTGAGTTCAAAAATGGTCGCGTTTACACAAAGGCACTTCTCATAGCTTACTCCAGTTGCAGCGAGAGGAATGTCGCGAATCACAGCGCAAAGCCCCGCCACAATAAAAGGCCGCTCGACAGTTTTTCTCTTCGATTGCGATACTTTACGTCGCTCGACGCTTTTGAAAATCGCTTTCAGTTTAATGCCAGCTTTACGTGCATCGACAATGGGCAATTTTATAGCATCGCTCTGCTCCGCTTAGAGGGAAACGTTTTGCACACACACAAAGGCACCAACGCATAAATATTCAACAATACCCGCTGAAATATGATACTAATCTTGAATTTTCACGCCTTTGTACGCGGCGCTACTAATAGTCTAGCTAGCAAGACCAGCCGTACAGCTCGCGGTAAGAGAGTGCAGTTCTCACGTCAAAAGCTAAATTCTTTCAGTTACATAGTTAAATAACAATAATCGTGGATAACACTTTAAATTCTTACAACCCTGCAAAATTTTAAGAGATCGTGTCTACTCACAAATTTGCTGCGTAGGTATACGTATAAACGTTCGTTAATAAAGTGTTTTTTTATATACGATCCTTAGATAATCGCCAGTTTGGTTTGCAAGCCTCGCTAGTGGAATCATTACCAAAGCGTATATCGGCGTAAATGAGAGGGCAGCCTCTATCGCTAAGTAAGAGTGCCCGAAAATCCCAGCATTCAGAGAGCCAGCATCCGGGCATGAAACGATTAATGACATTTAATGAACCGAAAGAGGTTTCGCGATCACGAAAAGTCGCATTTCATTCCTTCCTCGGGAACGAAAAAAACAGTAGGCGCTTCCAAAGAGGCGAGCGCTTCCTTATAGCATTTCACAAAAACGTCTTTCAAAGGATTATGTGGCGGGATTAGAAATCATTCTGTATCCTCTCTTTTTTTCAAAAAATCTTCGTTGAGCGAAGCTCCAAGAGCTTTTTATCCGGAGAAGCTGCGGCGATTATTCGCCTCTTATTTTATTTACGTCAAACCCTCGGGATGTTCTGCAGATGGATGGAGCAATCACGACCCAAAGGCTTGCTGACACTGAGTTTACAGCCAGGATCCTTCGCTAGCCATCGAAGGGAATTTATTGATCACATGTCAGCCATCGGCCCGCCTTGTTTATGTAATGCGTACAAGGCCTGCCCTAGTTACATTAGTTTATCCTCTTAAATACCCTGTTGAAGCAGCGATTGTAATTAACGAACATGTAACACAGTGTTATGTTCCTGGCAAAGTACATATAGGTACTTAGGTAACTTAGGTAACTACATAAACTCGGCAACAAATTAATACTGCCAAATCGAGTGACTAACCGATGTAATCGAAGAGTAAATAAACAGGGGTAGCAGAGTAAACGCGAAGGGGGCAATGATTGCCCCACCTGTCGCCCGCAGATTGATTTAATGCCACGCCGCTAATAAAATAAGCTGCCTAATAAGAGCTGCTGATCGTTCCACGAGAGACTGGGGGAAATTCGATAAAACAGAGCATCGACAACTTTATATAAACACCTTCGCAAATAAATTCTAAATGAGGTAAAACCTCTACTGTAGGTTACTCTCCGAATCTATCTAACCAATCTACAAGGATCCTGGAGTGACAGAAAAAATCTCCTCATCTAAGTCTCTAAAAGTAATTACTTCTCAATCCTAATAGCTCTGTCCGACCGACCTCTTACAGTTTACGTCTCGGAAGCAGCGATTAAACTCGTCGATACGGAGCTCGGGGCAACTGGACATCACTAGAGTTCTCTAGGGATCAGCTCGCGTCGACAGTTTTCACCCCATTTGGGCCACGTTTTTACGGGAGTCCGCTCATCTAGCTAGGTACGGAACTACAACAATAAACACACGCTTGCCCACGTCCTACATTGCGCGCTCTTCCTTTATAAGTACGAGCATATAAGGGATAGCTTATTATGTGCTCAGATTTTTGAGGTTTTGTAATCGTCCAAATTGTAGAGTTTCATAGACAAACTAATCTCTGGTTGTTATTGATATCTTCTTCACTGAACCAGGTTGCCAATTGCCATATACAATCAAGATACACTCACACCTTATACAGGGTGTCCCAAAACTCAACGTTAAGTCGGAACCGGGTGAAAAGGCAAGTCATACTGGTTATCAGAAAAATATACAAAATATCGATTTTTTCATTTTAAGTGCAATGAATTTTTTTTATTATATTTATTCAAGATATTTCACAAACATAATGAAAACTAAAATAAAAATAAAAAATGGGCAATTTGTAAGTTATTTTTTTTAAAGTCTCCTTTTCTTCCAAGCTGGAAACAGCTAGTTTTGAAATTTTGTGAACAATTTAAAGAAGCATTATTCAGAGCTAAAAAAGAAAAAACAAAAATTGGAAAAAGTAATATTTGTGGCAACAGAATCTTTCAACTTTTTTTTAAATGCCTATAATTTTTTTTCATGTAATTTTTTTTAAGTTTATTTTTCTGATAACCAGGATGACTTGCCTTTTCAACCGGTTCCGGCTTGACGTTAAGTTTTTGGACACCATGTATATCTAGGAGAGGTAGACCAGTGAAGTACTAAAGTGGTTAAAAGTTGCTTTTGACGGAATAATTCCTACGGAGATCAAAGGCTATATACCTAGGTATGTGTGATAGGAGAATACCTTTCATTCACTGCGCTGAATGAATTTTGTGCGTGTTCGCTTTCAATGTGCAAATACTGTAGCAAATTTGTATTTTTTACATAGAGTGCATTGAGTAGGTATATGCAGGAAATTTAGTATAATTATGCAAGTAAACATATTCAAAATTTATTATCCAAAGTAGAAAATTGCGACTAGAAAATTAGGAAGTATAAATTAAGTGATTCAATTTAAGTAACGAAGTTGCAGAGAATTCTAGTGGAAAAAATATAATTATAAATAAATAGCCAACTAGCTAACTGAATAACGTTACCGCGAAGTACTTTACAGAGATGTACGTTCCAGCGAAACTTCATAGCTGCGAATGTTCTCTGCAGCGAATTACATTACAGACGTTGCAGCGAATAAGATTGTACCTAAGCTTTACGATAAACTGAAAGAAGAATCTTAAACTTTAATTATTATTAATTACCTACTGGGGTGGAATGGTTAGACTTGTCTTAAAAAAATTGCAACATTCAGATGGTATTTTTTGCGCGTATTTAAGTAAGTGCATATTATGTATGTATTGCAAGGCGCAAACCAAACTGACGCATGCTAAGGTTGGCATTCTATCAACTGCACTACTCGGCGAGCCACCAAGTGTAACATTCGTGATAAATTATTATTACATAAAGCTATGTATTACTTCTCACAAGACATAAATGAAAGAAAAGATGTTAATTTTAAATTAGCCCGAGATATCTCCTACCTAAAAGATTCCACGTCACAGTATTCCCGTTATGCCGCCAGCAAAATCCCTTGCATCAGGTACGGCTTTCTTTAGTTAAGCTTCAGATGAAGTTAGGGGCTTATTCCATCTAATCATACACTTAGTTCTACATGTATGACTACTAAGAAAAAAAATGCGCCTAGTTCTACATCCATACAATTCAATACAATACTACATACATACATAAAAAATTTTTCACCTATTCATACATATAGAACTAGGCGGATTTTTTTTTCTTAGTAGTCATACATATAGAACTAAGTGTATTAAGCCAAGTTAAGTCAGCTATATAATTTGAAACTTAAGATGGCGTTGTGAACTCCCTATAGAAACAAAAAGTTCGGTAATAGCCCACCTGTTTTGTAGCTAGGAGAGGGGCATTTTATTAGATATTTTTTATATTGTGGTGGAACTCCACAGGAGGGTAATGTATTTGGCTCGTATGTATGTAGGTATATAAATAACATTTACATACAAGCACATACATTGCTTCTGGTCCCACACTAGGATACCCTGTATCATGGGACCCAGAAACAGCGACGCCATAAACATGTAACCATCCAAGATCTGGGTTTCTTTTTTTTGTCCCCAGCCGGGATTCGAACCCGGGACCTCTCTCATGGTAGGCAGATGCGCTAACCACTGCGCCACAGAGGTCGTCAAATGTATGTTAAAAAAAATCAGTGGCCTCAAAGGGGTATATACGTTAGGACCTATTTTGTGCCAATAGCAATAAACAATTAAATTTAAATATTCGAAGCAATTATCCAGATACACTTATTTTTGGTCGGAAGAGTCCAACCAGGTTTCGCTCTGATTTGCAGAACGTAATCATGGTGGACAGAGCGTCTCTGATCTCGGATTTCGATTCATCGGTTGCATTGCACGTCATCGTTGAAGTTAAAAATGTTATATAAAGTTTTGTAGGTTTGTAAGTAAGCAAGTAAGGCCTTATTAGTTGTTAATACCTACTGGCAGTCGGCTATATTTTATTTTAAAAAATAGCATGTGTCGTAACGCTTTAAAAAACCCTAAGTCTATGCGCACACTAGGCGACACGCGACAGCAACAGTTCGGCGACTAGACGCGACGACAGGCAACGACCGTAAATGTTCATACATATTGTTCGAATCTCCGCACACTTGGCGTCAGAGTCGCGGAGTCGCGACGACTAGACGCCAGAAGGAAATGACAACGTCGCGTCTGACGCGGCGACTAGACGCAGCGACAAGTCGCCCTGTTTGCGATGGCTCTTAAAACCCTAAAAACCTTAAAGTTCCGTTAGTTAAAGTTTATGAAGCGTTACGAATAGTTCATGAAAATGTACGTAAATCGGAATGCCATTTCCGACTTTCCGTAGTTTAAGTTCTTACGCGTATGAATGAGTGCGGCGTGCAATGGGCCGGCCGTTAGCGAATTGCTGATCCGGGATCCGAGGGTTATGTATACTTTGCCTTTCAAACGCTAGTGCTTTCAAGGGGCAATTTTATAAATAGGTACCTACTGCTGAAAGTCTGGACCGAGAGAGTCAAACCTATACAAAATTCGAAGTTCCATTAGCAGAATACTTGTGTATATACATGTTATTAAGCTTAGCTCGAAGAACGATTACATAAACCTGCTCCATACTAAGTGGCTGCTCTAACGAATGGGGTGTAGAATAGCTGGTATTTTTTTCGAAGTTAGTATTGAGGCGTACATAGATCCAATGGATAAGTCCAAAAACGTCTTGCACCTTTACATAGCTATCCATAGATAAATTGTATGACGGACAAAGGGATAAGTTATTCTCGATTTACTCACTTATTCAGTGTCTTGGCGCAAACCGTCCTTAGTTACCTAACTTACGTGTTGAAATAAAGCAAAACCTGAAAAAGGTTTAAATTCAGAGTTGATAAACAATCGATACACAATCGATTATATAGCAACTCTCAATAAGCATTAGTTTAATATGTAGGTATTTCGATAACACTTTGTACGCGTCTTGTTAACTCGCAAACACTTCACTACTTTGATGAAGTTGTTCGTTCTGTGAAGCAGATTAGGTACTTATTTGTCATAATTAACTTTACAGAACCCTACAATGTGCGTAGTCCGACACGAACTTGGCTGTTTTTTAAGAATGTTAAACGTACGTAGAATATCATTTTCGAAACAGATTAACCGCTTTCATAAACAGCATTTAACTAACATTGTTCATACAAAACTCGATTAAAATGGCGACTTAAGTGACAATTAAAGAAGTGGCGCAAGTCGGTGTAAGTATCCCTGTAATAAAACTGCCCAACTTTGAAACAGTGTCTCTAGTTAGATAGGTACCTCTTTAATATAATAAGCGTGGACCTATGCTTGGTGAGGTACGTACCTTAATATACAGGGTGTCCCAAAAAATAGAGTCAAGCGGAAGTTCAGAGATAGAGCACCTCAAAGGGTACCCGAGTTATATTTTTTTTTGTATTTTTTGTACTACCTTGACCTACAAGACATAATTGGCCACAAGGCCATGGATTATTAAAATACATGCTTTATTTTTTTTTCCAAAATCGGTGAATGTGCCTTGCAGTCACAATCTCAATTGTGGGTAAATCTGACACAATAGCGCCATAAAAAAATTAAGAATGGCAAAGTTAGTTAAAATCATAGATATCTGAATGATGTCTGTGGTTAAAATTCATAAATTCTTAAAACTTTTGAGGACTCGAAAGCTAAAAAAAAATCGTGGAACATACATGGGGGTGATTCGGGTACCCCTTGGGGTGTTCTATCTGGACTTCCGCTTGACACTATTTTTTGGAACACCTTGTATAGGTATTTAAGAAATGGTAAGTTATATTTTACCATCCATTTAGACAAAAAGCATACGTAGAGCGCTTAGTTCAGAGGCTGAAAACAAAAAAAGACGCAGCAATTTGGGCGCACCGCCAAGCGTTAATAAATTCTTCGTTGGTTAAAAACGGGGGGAACTATGGCATGCGTCCGTGTTGCGTACATTGTGTTTTTTTTTTCATCCCGCAAGCTTTTCCTAGTTTAACCGCTCACGCTGAACTGGAAGTAAAAGTACCTAGTGAACGATTTATTGTACACAGTAGACAGTACAAAAAAAATTAGAACACGAACGGCAGCAATGAGATGCAGCAAAGTGATATTTTGAAGACACCTTTTGCAAGCAGTATATCGACGGTTAAAAGGTAATAGGGCATAAGCGACATTTTGGCCCAAAATGACTTTTGAATGCCATCTTACTTAAAAAAAAATTCTGCGTCGAATGCGCTTACTCCCGCGGCTCTACGATGACTTTTTTGTATCGTAGAGCCGCGGGAGTAAGCGCATTCGACGCAGATTTTTTTTTTAAGTAAGATGGCATTCAAGTCATTTTGGGCCAAAATGTCGCTTATGCCCTATTACCTTTTAACCGTCGATATACTTTTTTAAATAATAATAATTGTACATGTACCTACACAGACATAGTTGTAAAAGAATTAAAATTCTTACCGCGATAGATTAAAAAGACAATAATTGTCTTGATAATGAAATTAATTCATAGGGAGTTATTATGACGGAAGCGTCTGAATGGTCACAAGCGGTCGTTCAACAAAAATTGCAAAGTGGCCGTAAGCTGACTGTCTATGCTCCGCTGTGGTAATGGGATGCTTATATCACACTAATATTATAATGGCGAAAGTTTGTGAGTGTGTATGTTTGTTACTTCTTCACGTCTAAACGGCTGGAGCGATTTTAATAAAATTTGCTATGGAGTTAACTGACACCCTGGATTAACACATAGGCTACGTTTTACTGCGGGAAAATATCTTATTCCGATGGGACAATCGATGAACCGCGGGTAACACCGCGGGGCACAGCTAGTAACTAATAAAGGCTAATATAATACTATGTGTAGTACGAGTATTTACGAGTAAATTTCATTTACTTAACCATTCCTGGTGATCATCAAATTTCTGGGCTAAATAACGGCTTGGGGCTCTATAGACATTTCCTAAAACGTAGAGGCCAACAACTTGAGTGCTTATACAAGGTGTTGATTTGTAAAGTAACGGCCGACAACACATCAATACGAACAATATGGGACAATATGGAAAATTTTAAAAATCTGCTTTTCCATACATTTTGTTCAGTACCTGTATAGTTTTAGTATGGACCAGCTGTTTTTTTTTCATGATATCGAGGTCGACCCCTAGTCAAAGTTGTTAGTATTGATGAGTAGAATGGACCCTGAGTGTCGGGCGTTGTTTTACAAATCAAAGGCCTATAGACGACTAGTATTATGCTGGAACACAAAAGAAACAAGTGCCCTAGTTTTGAAGGAACTTTTGTAATTCTAGGGTTCCGTAAACTAAGGCTCCCAGTACAATCATTACTGAGCCTGCAATATTGGTTTCTCTGTCTATCCTTGAGGGGTCGTATTCTTTTTTACTTCGTCAGTATTGAATCGCTATCAGCAGTTTCGTCTACATACTGACGACGGAAATGGCAAAATGGGCATCAATATATAGTTCACGCTAGGCCAAAACCTAGCAATATTGGTTATACTGCCAAGTAGAGATAGGACCCAAGTAAGTGGCCGCGCAAGTTATTTATTCTCTCCGACACTGAATAAAACGGCGCAGATAATATTGTCTCAGAAATATATGCGGCCAGCGGTAAGATATAAATTCAGAGTGTGGTGTTTGTTGAACAGTGTGTAACATATGTGACGGCGAGGCGGGCGTCGCAGCATCCTATCGCGGGGGCGAAGGCACTTGCCGGGGTGTCCGACAAACTCGTTAAAAGTTGCCGAGACAACGACGCTTGCCCGCCGACACTTGCAACTCGACGCTAAGTACGCGAGTACAACATGACAATAATATGAAACATTTTCCAACTGAGCTAACTTTCTTGATATTGAAGCTGACACCGAGACGCGACTTTGTTTCGTATTGGAAGGGTTGGAAAAGTTGGGCGAAATTGCATGCGAAGCCTCTTATTGGAAACGAGACTTTGGCTACTAATATTTTATGTCAAGTGTCCGGTTCCCTTTGAAAGTATACTGTTCTTACATTGTTATGCTTTGTTTCGAAGAATGTCTGGCGGGCTTCGATATAATGTAACGAAAAACCGGGGAACTCTGGAGCAGGTGTTCAGTCATTGTAACAAAACATATCCAAATTGGAAATGACATTACTACCAACAAAAAATATATAAGAAACTTAATGCACAATTAGGCACAAATACAAATTAATCAACGACGGATCGAACTTAAATTCTCTGTAGGGACCGGTTCTCAATTGAGAATTTAACTACTTAAGTAACACTGTCACGCTCTTTCCTGAGAAATTTGACGAGACAGCACTGCGGTTGAGTAGTTACGAGTACTTAGCGAAATTCTCAATTCAGAAACCGGCCGTAAGTCGCCTAATGCCAAGAGTAAAAGCGGTCTATTATGTGCAGTTGAAATTATAAATATCCGCAGCTCACTAACTGCCCCTAGTATTCCGTTAAGAGGATTCGCAAAGCTGTAAATTGCGTGCGCAAAATATTTACGAGACAGGCTTTTGCGGCATTACAGCGACTATGTGCAATGTGCATGCATTGCATTGCGGCTCTTGTGGACGCTTACAAAAAAGCATACGACTTCTCTACTCTTTGTTACATCAAAATGCCGCAAATCTTACAATCATATTGTTTATTTCCTGTTTTTATCCTCTTTGCTCGCCCTCCGTGGGGTCCACCACAGCTAAACAACCGACTCAAAATTAAAACAAAAAAGGCAAACTAAAGTAAATTCGTATGATGGCATTGCCAAATCGGCAGAGTTCGTGTTTAAAGGCAACAAAAACCTTGCAACAACTTCTTGTTTTTACTTCGTTCTCGCTGCAGGGGAGGTGGTCAGCGAAAAAAGGTGTAACAAAAACTGCCCCGACCGCCGAACGTTAATAAATTCTTCGGATTGGGGGCGAGAAAAACCGTCAGCCGTGCAACGGCTGTTGTTGCAATAGGATAGTAACGAGAGTTTGGCAGTCGACGAAAAATCAAATGCTCTTTGTCACGTCACCTCACTCTCCGTAAACCAATACGGGTCACCACTCTGCGATGACGCGAACTGCCGCTGTGTCCTTCCGTACAATAGTCGAACAAGCTACATACATACAACTTAAATGGCAGAATTACTAACTGCAATTCTGTGTATACAGCGTGTCCCAAAAATGACATGTCACCGTGACACTGGAGGTAGACCTTCTCAAGAGGCGTCGAACCAACCTAACATGACCTCAGTAAAAGTTGCACAGTTTTTGAGATATGGCCAATTTAAACTTATTCTAAAAATTTCCCCTTTTTTTACAACATTTAGTGCACTTACGCTAAGTTAGTAAGTTCGTGACCGAGTACAAATAAAAAAACCAAACACGAGGGCTATAGGTCAGTTAATTAAAGCTGGCACGTTCAACACATTTACACGTTGCGCTTGTGTAGTGTCTGTGAATAGCGCGCGGCGTGACGTGTACTGCATGCGCATCATGAAAAGTCTGCCCGTCTCTCTTGCGCGCGGTCTAGCTTATGAGTGTGAAGGGGACAGTTATAGTTTTACTTTTACTAATGTTTATATATACAGCGTGATCTTTTTGGTGTTCAACCGTATGTGCGTTTCAATGAGGGATTTTTCTGACAGCTAAGAAAAGTAGTTCCAAATGAGCCGCTTTAAGAACTAAAAAAAAAAAAAACGAATGGCTGTCAAAGGAATGCAATTTTGGACCTCAGTCCAATAGCCATGTGTGATACATCATCGAATAGGTCTCAGCGAGCTGAATAAAAGTTACTATGACGTCAACAGCCAAATGTTTGTCCTTTCGGATTTATATTGTATTGAAAAAAAACTAACATTTTCAATTTCAAAAAAATAACATGTATCACACATGGCTATTGGGCTGAGGTCCAAAACTGAGGTCCTTTGACAGCCATTCGTTTTTTTTTCTTCTGAAAACGGCTCATTAGTCAGTAGATGGCATTTTTAAGAGAGGGTTTTTGTTTTTCTAATGGGAATTGCCAGTTTATTCTGTGGTCTTTCCTCTTTTTTTTGGCTCTTGCATTTGATTGTGATTGGACTTCGAACAACTGCTACTGGTGCTAAAATCATGGAAAAAACGTTGAAGAAAAAGAAGAAGAATAGGAGACCAGAACATTCGCGTAACCACATTAGAAACCGAATGATGTTGCTCAGTTGATCACAGATTCCTTCCAGTTGATGAAATTACAGAACAGTAATAAAGTTTTTATCTGTGGCAAGCAATTAGAAAAAAAGGTAGGGTAATTCATCCAGTAACTGACCACTGAGCGTCCGTTACCCTTTGTTACATAATTAAATTATAATTAAATTGTTGAGGATTTCTGGGATAATTATTTTCTGTTTTGGTAAAGATTTTCTTAGGTGAAATTGTTTTTGTTCATGTGAAAATTTATTGAAATTTAAAACTATTTTGTAACCATTGATTCCACCTTGTTTTTAATACTTTTCGCTCGAATTTGCTAAAAATATATTATAACAAGTAACCCATATATTTGTATTTATTTATCTACAACGCACCTATCTTACTAAAACCTAACTCTAGTCTACACTTAAACTAGTCGCATTTTGAATCAAAATCATATATTTTTAAACATCCTTTATAGTGAAATTGCATAAGTGTGAGTACTGTGAACGTGCCAGCTTTAGATAACAGACCTATACCTAACTTAATGCTAGCACTAAACTTGTTAAAAAAAGTGAAAATTTAGAACAAGTTTAAATTGGCCATATCTCAAAAACAGTGCAACTTTTACTGAGGTTACATGTTAGGTCGGTTCGATGCCTTTTGGGCAGGTCTACCTCCGGTGTCACTGTGGCGTGTCATTTTTGGGACACCCCGTATAGGTACGCAGAACTGTTTCTCCGGAAGGTGTAGATACATTATAAAACCCCTACCTACCATAAGCAGTTACACAATTAGCTACTTTTAATTTTTCTTAGTCAATATGAAAGGCTGAAGAAATAGTTACTCGGTCAGTTTTATGAACTAAAAATTTTTATGTATAAAATTAATTGATGCTTGAAAGTCAATTAGTTGATGGACTTAACTTTTAAACAACCTAACTCCGAACCCGAAGCTAATCGACGAGTACCTATAAGATTAGGTACTTACAGAATTAGTAGAAAGCTCTTTAGAACACTTTTATCGTGGCCCGTCGCCGCCGTCGCAACTTTAATGAGACCTGTCAATTTGTTCTATGAAGTTATCTCGCCGGTAGAGATCGGATTAGCAAAGCGTCTTTACACTCGTTCCCAGCGAATCCTGATTGATGTTGCAGGAAATTGAGAAGCCTTTTATAAACCCTGGTTACTTTGCAGTTTGCTATCTTTCCTTTTGGAATCAACTGAACTATCTCCGTAACCTCGTAAGTAAAAGCGTGTAATTATTTAAATACTTCATTTTATTATCAACAAGTTACAAAGAAGGTACATAAATCTAATCACAGGTCTATAAATTTACATAAACTTACCACAATTCAAGCTATTCATCATCATATATTAAAATACACCTCGGTTAAAAAATGTGGATGACTATGTCAGTTACACAACAGTCAAGTTTCCCAATAATGTCGATGCGAGATTTCCAAAATCTCCTGATAATATGACTCTAATCCAAATGAGTTCTACCAAAGGCGCAAATCTATTGGTATAATAAAATTAAGTAATAGTCAAGTAAAATACAATACAAATAATGATAAATGACTCTAAAATCAGAAAGGTTTATTTTCCAATCAATACTTACCTAATTGTAATTATACTAGAAAATTGTTCATTGGCCGTAGTTATAGTAAAATTTACAAATAAATTCACAATCCACTGGAACTCAATCCGTCATAAGGTCTGTCAATACATCTATGTCACAGTCGCAAACATATAACTAAACATTCAACAGGTACCAAACACAAAGCTTATAAAAAATCAGTCACAAATAGTTCACACACCTACCTCCCACTTCACTCACTCAGTAATTTTTACAAGCTCATGAATGGTCTCACCTTTCAGTTGCGGCAAGCTGGAAACCTTAGCGAGGGTCGCGTCCAAGTATTTGTTATAGACGGCTTTGTACTTTGAGTTCTCGACATTGATGACAATCGAGGCGATTTTTCTCATGATTGGCTCAATGTGCGTAAAAGTATACCCTGAGTAGTAAGCCATAGTGGGTGTCCAGATGTCACCGAGACTCTTACTTGAGAGGAGATAGAGCGAGAGGCAAATGGCGGCGGCTGCCAGCTCAGAAGGCCTGTAGTGAGCCATGGAGTACTCGACAATGCAGAGGTCAACAAAATACTTTGCCAGGTGATGGTTTTTTGATGTGCCGTGCGCCGCTTTTATAAATCTAGAACAAGGAATGTTTCATTTAATTACACAAATAATGATCACAACGTACAATAGCTTCTCTACCATCTCAGCAAATCAAATGTGCATGTGGTGCATCACACATAAGCGCTTTATAATACTAGTCATGACCTGCTAGGGATACATTTCACTCGCATAATTTTTCCTTCCTAATTTTCTTTGTCATAATGAATGTCGAATAATATGTAATTTCATGATTCTTTTGCATAAACGTTCTTTGGCATAATAAGTCTTAAGGATAATGGTCGTAGTTTTGTGATTGTGACGCATATAGACTTTGTCTTTTTGTTATTTTACCTAATATAAATTTTCCATAACCACACATGGCTTAATTAAGTTGTATGAAAATAAAGCTAATTTTACATATCGAACTGCAACAATTAAAATATAGGTGCGACGAAGCGCGTAGCGTAGCGGAGCGTAGGTTTAACATGTAAGACCGAAAACCGACTCAACCTTGTAAGTGCATATAAATGCTTGTGTTTGCGAAACGCGAATTTATTTAAGATTTTTGATATCGTGAATGCTCTAAAAACGAAAACTGCAAAAAAAAATATAGGTGCGGCGAAGCGCGTAGCGTAGCGGAGCGCTTATGAGTGTGTTACGTTGAACATGTAAGACCGAAAACAGACTCAACTTTGTTGGGTACTTATTGTACCAAATTTCTTGAGTAAATTAACATTTGTCAAAACTTAAATCTACCGCCGTTTATGTCGTTTGATGTGTATGCCGATGATCATTATGCTATGCAGACGTTACGCTTTTCTCAATCTATGCCTTAGAATATTATAATTTGTTATCCTTATGCCACTTTTATTTATGCTAGTTAAAATTATGCGTAAACAGTTATACGTATAGTTGTAGGGTAAATATAATTGGTCATAAAAACACTATTCATAACTACAAAAGTCGTCATGCTACCGAATATGGACCAGAAATCCAGATGTCCGCACACTGCCGCTATACAATTGTGCAATCATTCTTTTCTACGCCTTAAAATTATAATAGAGCGCTAGATAGTACAGCGCCCGGCTAGCGGCTGTGACCGCCTTAAATCAGAAATCAGAAACTTATTTTAAAGTAAAGAATTTACATTCTGTTTGTTGAATGTCAATGTACAACACACACTTATAATGTTAGGCGTTGCCTTGGGGTCGAATTTCGCTATGTCTGTCCGTCCGTCCGTCCGTCCGTCCGTCCGTCCGTCCGTCCGTCCGTCCGTCCGTCCGTCCGTCTGTCTGTCTCTCCGCCTGCCTCAGAGACGATTAATACTAGAAATGACGACGAAATGCTAGAAAATCCCTATACCATTATTAAACAACATTTGGATATTTCAAGAGTCTACCTGTTGCCCTTCTGTATACCAGATTTATAAACTGTATAATCGATATAGTTCTTGGCCGGTTTTAACTTCAAGCAGAACTATATAAATAGGTGACAAAGCTTTATGAAGCAGCAGCTAACTTTTTTAGCAGGAGCCAGCACAGAGACAAAATTTCTTCACATAGCTGACGACCTGTGTAGCGCAGTGGTTAGCGCATCTATCTACCTGCCTACCAAGCGAGAAGTCCCGGTTCAAATCCCGGCTGGGGACAACAAAAAAAACCCCCAAGTCTTGGATGTTTACATGTTTGTGATGTCGCTGTTTCTGGCCCCACACTAGGATACCCAGGTATCCTAGTGTGGGGTATCCTAGTGTGGGGACAGAAGCGATGTATGCGCCTGTACGTAAATGTTGTGTTTGTTTTATAGTGAGGACACCAATAATTCATTCAATCATTCAGAGACGTTGCATGAACATTAGCTAAATTATTTGGAACAGAGGCCTTGTTTGTTACCAAATCCTATCAAAAACTTAACATTAGCAATGCATTTAGTATGGAATTTGACAGGCGATAGGAATTGACTTGGTAGGAATAATATAGAAGCTTAATTCTCAATCTAGCAAATTAGTCAGTTTATGGGTTAAACCCACCTTCTCAAGAAGCTGAGCGGGATCGGCCGAGCGAGACAGAAGCCAAGCTTGCTCATGATGTCCCTCTCGCACCGGAACACATCTGACTTGTTATAGGCGTTGTCAGTCACATAGACAAAGTCTCCAACATCTGGGGCATAGATTTCTTCATACTTGCTTGCTATAAACATGGCTGTCACACCAACTAGTTGCAGCTGGTTGCGTTGGATGTTTGGCACAGCCTGGAAAATACATTTACTATGAATTAATGTCATCAAAAGTCACACACAGCTCATAATGAAACACTAACAAGTAGTTACATTATTGATCGACGAAAAGTATATCAACTCACCTGAAGGTATCTGTCAATGATGCCAACAGTCAGTTGGAATGTCTCAAGCAGCAGAGAGAACTGACGTTGCACCTCCACAAGCCAGTCAATCAATGTGGCTCTCATCTTTCCAGTTATAACAGCCTGATGATGAAACAAACCAAAGATTAGATAGATTTGTGAATGGGGTAGCAAAGTCTAAAGATCTTCAGCTTCAATCTAATGGCAACTCTACACCACATAGACGAAGTGACATCAGATGCTGTTGTGCCTGGTATTTTGATGTGGCATCACCTACATGAAGTGACATCAGATGCTGTTGTGCCATTTCTTCTCTATTATATGACTTGAACACATGGACACCAATGTTTAATTTGTAACATTATGAAAGTTCTGATCGAAAAATATTTGACTAAATTTTTTAGGTGAAGTAAGCTCACTCATCACTTCATCCACTCAAATTAGCTGATCCAGAGTAATACAAGTCTCTTGCAAGGCAATGTTATGACAATAAAATTCTATCCACATCAAAGTAAAAACACACCTGATTTCTCAAATGGTCAGCATCAACTGGATACTTCTCCTCAAGTTCTATGAGATATCTGTAGATATCCTTTATGTACATAGACAGTAGGAGTGGACTGCTTTTATCTTTAGCATCAATATCTTCAATGTCCTCAGGCAGTTCGAGAGCCTCGCTATCTGAACTTTCTTCAGCTATTGTCAACTTTTCTAATGTTCTTGTCTGCTCCTTGATCACAGGTTTAAGGACAGCATCATTGATCTCGTTAGTCTTCACATTTTCTTTTAGTGAGGGCAATTTCCCTGGCTTCTTGGTCTCTTTCTTGTTATTTGTGTCTTTGCCTTCCTTGTTGCTTAGAACCTCTTTAAGGGCAGACTGAAATGAGTAATTAACATTAGGTATCAGTCTTACTTCTAAAAACATAATTTTTATGAACATTCCATAAATGCGGATTACAATAGTTTGTGGTGGGGACTTTGTTGTGTTCATATTCATATTTTATATATCACGAAACTCATCAGTTGTCTCTCGATATAGGCCTCCTCCATGTTCTTCTAGGTTACCCTATCCACAAGCCCATAGCGCAAGAGACGGAAACAGGAGGAAGACCACAAAGATGGGATGATTTGCCACAAAATTTCAGAAGACCAGCATTGAAAGTCCTTTAATGTTGCTTCATAAACAACTGTGCAAGTGTGAAATCTTTAGATGGTAATGAGTGGAAACCTACAGTTTTTGATAATTTTGTACAATTGGTGGTCTGTCGGTGGTACTAAATTTAACTGTCTCATTGGTTTCAGTCTGGGTGTACTTAATGTGTTTGTTGGACTAGCTGACCCAGCAAACATTGTAGTCATATTGATTAGCCTCCAACCTATTCTCAGACTACCAAATATGCACAAAATATTTCACAAAGTTGGTGAAGCCATTTTTAAGAAATTACAACATGGGATTTTTATTTATCCTCGTGAGGCCCAATGTCTTCAAGTGATCACAAAATCAATTGTTCTTTTGGCTCAATTGGCCTTACGAGGATATTAGACTGTAACACATCAACACAATATAAGATGGTAGTAAAGTGGTCCTCACTCTGGAGCGTGCAACTGCCCTAGCGGCCAGGGCCGCCGTGCTTTCCTCCCTACGTAGCGGCGGCCTAGATGAAGGCTGGATGACTTGCTTGCAGGCTCGCCCCGTGTCCACCTTAGACTGGACATGACTGTAGCTTCTGAAACATGCACAATATAGCAGTCCTAATGATAAAATAACAATTACAGTAAGACACACCTCAAGAGACCCCCTCTATCTACGATTAGTATGTCATTCCCTTTACCACAGAATATTTAAAGGCCTCTCAAGGTGTCGTGTTTTTTTTATTCTTCTCATAAGCCATCTAGCTTTAACTCCCTAGTGTTTTATTAGGATCGCCTTTTTATAAACAAGGCTGATAAGACTTTAATTTGAATATCAGTAATAAAATAAAAAAAAATAAACATAAAGATTGTTATAACATGAGAAACAATGTGTTGGTTTCTCATGTTATAACAATGCGAGCAAGGGATTTGTACAGTCACCAGCATAAATATATGACGGTGGGCAGTAGTGCAAAAATATCTGATACACCATTGAGATCATAAGAATATAATGACACTTTGCCGGTAAAAATATGTGATGCTTTGTGGGCGGTATAAATATCGTATCTCACTAATTGCATAAATATCGGACCATGTCACTTAAAAATATTTGATCACAGCTAAAATCAAAATTATGTGACTGCTCTTGCTGGAATATTTATCTATTCACTATGAAGGAATAAAATATATCGAATGATGGCAGGCATCATAAGAAACTTGTTTGCTTGTGTGACACAAGCAAACAAGACATAAGTTTTGCTTGTGTTTACACAAGCAAAAATATGTGATTTTCTCATAAAAACGAGCTTTACCCGGCTGATTTCTGTCTTGTCTTGTAAAATATACCTATCAGAATTCTTGCTCATCCTAAATCACATCTCTATTTAAAACCTTGACTCCCAATAATACCTATTTGGGTGAATTTCCCAGACGCATTTTTTACGCGGCTGGTATGAAAATGGCAGTGTAAAAAGCTTTTTTATGGTAAAATTATATTTTTTTGTTTAGTTTGTGTAATTACCCTTAGGAGGCAACAGATACGTTTTTATTTGGATCACTCTTACACATAAATAAAAAAATCTAAATGTGAAATTTTTCATCTTCGGTGACTGTCCCCAAACCTTATTTAGTTTTAATTTCTTTTGCTAAAGAAAAAATACAAACTGTACATACATACGGATTATTTTATTCGATTCCTAAAGAATAGAGGTATAATTTAATATATATTTCATAATCTTAATCGTTATATTCAGTAAACAGTCAGACAAATACGAATGTCCCCAATTTATTTTTCATTTCGGTGATCGAAAAATAAATATGGATTGTCGAGAACAGGAGAGTTATTGAACGTAGTCTCGCTTCTGTAACTCAAGCGCCAGTCACGCACAAGCATTTGGAGCTAGTGGTGGTTTGCTACGTCGCTGCGTGTTCCCGCTAAAAAAATAAGTATTTCAAATCGGTGACTCGGGACAATTTTGCTTTCATTTCCGTGAATCAATTAATATTATAAATGAACAAGATAAAACTGTTGATTTTATATTCGCACAAAAATTTCTAGTAATATGTTCAAGGATGTAGTATAGATCTCGGCCTAATGTATGTATATGTCAAAATATTTAATGTTTTTAGGTTTATTTTAATATCGGTGATTTAATTTCGGTGAATTCGGTGACCTGAATAGATCACCGAAATTAAAAAAAAATCACCGAAAGGAAAGTTTTCTTCATTTCGGTGTTTTTTTATTTATTTCGGTGACCTTAAACAATTACTGGTTTGATTTCGGTGAATACTTCTTTAATTTCTGTGATTTTCACAGTTTCTTTATTCAGGCTGAATAACATAATCAAAAATCGTAGCGAAATTCTCGATCTTGTTTATATTAAAAGTGATAATGTTAAGTCACCGCTGCATTTATACGAAAATTCAAATGGCTCCTCATCTACCTATCTATCTGGATGGGTTTTTTATCAACTTCCTCTTTTCATACTGGATTGTCTGAAAACTATGGAAGTTATTTGAAAAGTTAGTAAAAATAATTAAGTAATTTTACAGTCTATCTTGTTTTTTCACAAACTATGATTTCTTCAAAATTATCTTCCCTATCCCGTACCTAAACATACCTAAATAATATACATGACGTCTGTCCCTATGTATGCTTAAATCTGTAAAACTACGCAACGGATTTTGATGAGAAACGATGATAATTTTAGAGGTTTCTAATATAATATCGTAATGAGCCCTCAGACATTTTTTTTGGAATCCTAAATTCCACGCTGACGAAGATGCTGACAAAAGCTAGTTATTTATATAACTTCACCAACATTGTAACAGTAACTGTTTGTGCCAAAATAAAATATAATAAAAAAATACATGTCGTGTAATCATCATACTGTATACTATTTCGGTGAATTTTCATTTCGGTGAATCCTTCTTTCATTTCGGTGATTGACTGTTTCATTTCGGTGACACCTAACTTTGTAATGTCTGTCATCCATTTGTTTTTTTGTTTTCCATTGTAACCATTATTTATAAAGTTATAAAACATTCAAAGTATTAGCAAATTTAAGTAAAAAAACGAAAAAAAAGGTAAACAAAAAAGTTCACAGAAATAAAAAAAAAATGGGTATGTTGAAATTCACTCATTTAGGAAAGATAAGAAAATATGACTAACCAAAAAGTTGGCCAGTTTCTCTCCTGTACAGAGTGGTCCTACATGCTGCAATATATTTATTGTATTGTAATTAAACTCTGCAGATACTGATTAATAAAACATAAACATTTACATACAGGCACATACATCGCTTCTGGCCCCACACTAGGATAATTATGTTTATAGTAATTATGTTTATTATAAAATATTACAAAACAAAATACAAAATATTGAGTGGGGGCTACCATACAACAAAAGTGATTTTTTTCCTATTGTATAATGGTACGGAACCCTCCGTGCGCGAGTCTGACTCGCACTTGGTCGGTATTTTAAGACGACAAACCACCAATAGTAAAGTAGACTGCTTATAAACTTCGATGTTTTTGTTGAAAATTCACGTAAACGCAACTAAGTAAAGCGCATGAAAGTAAAGTTTGATATGTTGTCAATTGTACTCGGAAAAATACTAATTATTAATTTCTTAATTCAGGTTAAAATTAAAATGATAATAACGTTAAATCGATCGACTCTAGCCATCACTATTTTAGCTGGCACCCCTTTTTCACTAACATGACAGTTCTAATCTCCCGTAGGGAGTAGTATATTCTTTTACTATGTCTATGCATTTTACTGACTCGAATTATGAAATGGAGTAGGTATAAAATATGTGTTTGTTTTATTGTGACAGACTTGACGGATAAAAGGTTTTTTAAGATGTCAGTAAAGTTTTGCCTGCAAGGGGGTTAACATAAATATCATTTCAGTAATTTACCCCGAAATAAAAAAGATATCGGTACCTACACGCTACACGGACACTGAACTACACGCACTAATATGAAACATATTTTTGCTTGCGTTTAAGTTACACATATTTATGACGCCTGCCATTATTCGATATTTATTCCTTCATAGTGACTAGATAAATATTCCAGCAAGAGCAGTCACATAATTTTGATTTTAGCTGTGATCAAATATTTTTAAGCGGCATGGTCCGATATTTATGCAATTAGTGAGATACGATATTTTTACCGCCCACAAAGCATCACATATTTTTACCAGCAAAGTGTCATTATATTCTTATGATCTCAATGGTGAATCAGATATTTTTGCACTACTGCCCACCGTCATATATTTATGCTGGTGACTGTACAATTGATTGAGAACCTACGAAGTGAGGCTGGTAGTTTAGCAATGATAGGATTGAGGGTAGATCTCATACTTGTTAGGTAATCTTACCGAGCCGCCCCTCGATTCAGCGTGGCTTTCTTCTCGAACTCTGCAGTAGCAATAGCAACTTTACCAGCGGTAAGATCGCGCTGTAGCTGCACGTTGCTATTTACTTCACCCAAGGCGCCCCGGACCGTGAGACCTACACGCTTTGAGGGCAGCGCAATATTGCTCTTGCCTTTGATAGCGTATACATTTTCTTGGTCATTGATCTGCACCTGGAGTAGATATAACGTAATGTTAACATCACCTGATGACTTTTATTGAATAATAACGAAAAGTCAGATAGTTACCGATCTGTGTCTTCGCATTTGAATCTCCATTTTACTTATTTGTGCTTTCGTGCTCTTTCACAACGTACGTACGTACAGGCACAATAAAGCGAAGAATTACTTTGTAGATGGTAATAATTTAATTAATATTTATTTACACACGGAGCCGCCGTCACCTTTGTGAAATTTGCCTCGAAAATAACGGATATTTTTGAAATCAGTTTTGTTCACTCATCATATTGTGAGAAAATTAATGAGAATGAATGAATGATATCTAGGCCACAGATTAATATTAAATTAAGGAGTATCACTAGACGTTTCATTCTTACATAATCGAGATTATGGAAAATGAATCCAGAAACATTTTATTCTACTTTTTTACGGCTGTATTGAATCAAAATTATATTATTTTATAAGACTTTCAGTACCTATTTGCAACTTGAGCAACAGCAAGTGAGAAACAAATACAATTTTTTATCGAAAGCTCTGAAAGGCGGCCTTTTAATAAGTGGTTTTTCTAAATAATTGAATTTACACTACATTTTCTTTACTTCAAATTCTTATATTTCATATTACTTGTCTGGGTAATCTGTATAATAAATGAAAAAACTTTCCGTTCATTCAATTTTACGTCAAACCAAAACGGACAGCTGTTGCTGTTTGTCAAAATCAAAGGTCTGTGGTCAAAATATGTAGTTTTTTTTTAAATTACATTACTATTGTTTTGACGTTTTGACCACCGTCAGTGTGACCAAATTTAGCAGAATTTTGCGATTTTAGCAGTTATAGAAATTACAGCTTAGCATTATTATTATTATGTTGCAGAATGGAAAAAGTTGCCAGTTTTCAGCAGAATTAAAAAAAAATAGCATAATATTAGCATGATGCTAAATTAATTTGTTATTTTAGATGTTTGTGAAAAAAGTATACCACGACCATTTTTAATTTGTACTAAATTTTTTCTTTCAAACTGGGATAGTATCATTTTGAGGGGCAATCCTCATATTAAGTAAATGAAAACAAGTCTTGTTTTTGCTTGCAAGTTGTACAAATGTAGAGTATTTGTTTGTACTATACATACATACAACGCGCATGCGAAGACAAGTATGGGGATTTCCCCGGTTTAGCCACTTTTTGGCAACATCTAGCAGATTTTCAACGGGTTTAGCTACAAAAAGACGGTTTTAGCCACTTAGCAATATTTTGCAACTTTTAGCTATTTTTGGCTAAGTTTCCTGATTGTAATTAATCTATGGTGGGAACCCAGAGTGGCAACGAGTCCCGAATAGGCCCGCATGGTTATGGAGTCAGGAATCACAGGGGGCAAATGCTTGTCAACTTCCTTGAGAAAGAGGAACTATTCTTGATGAACTCTTTCTTCAAGAAACAGCCTCAAAGGAAGTGGACATGGCAAAGCCCCGACACTGTGACCAAAAATGAGATCGACTTCATCATGACGGATAGCAAGCATATATTCAGAGATGTCTCAGTGATCAACAGGTTTAATACCGGATCTGATCACCGACTTCTCCGAGGCTCTCTGAATATCAACTTGAAGCTTGAGAGAAACCGTCTGATGAAGTCCACACTCCGACCAAACCCAATCCAAATCATGGCGGGCACCGAGAAGTTCCAGCAGCTTCTCGGGAATAGATTTGTTGCCTTGGAGCCCACCGACGACGCTGACGAGACCCTACACAATCTGGTCGTAACTCTTAGGGACGAGGGCATCAAGTTCTGCAAAACGCAGCGGACAGGCAAGAAATCTAAACTCTCGGCTGAGACTCTCCGGTTGCTGACAAAAAGACGGGAAACCACCCAAGCGACTTCGTCAGAGAGGTCAAACCTGAACAAGCAAATTGCGAAGATGGTACGGCGCGACCTTCGGAGCTCCAACACACGCCTCATTGAAGAGGCAATAGAGCAAAACTGAGGGTCCAAAGTATTCACTCAGCAGCTTGGCAGGAGCCACCTGACGAAGCTTACAATGCACGACGGGAGGACCGTATTGTCGAAGCCGGAGATCTCCGCCGAGATAGAGGATTTCTATGGCCGATTATACGCTGCACATGCCCCTTATTCTCAACGAGACGACCAAGATTCTAGAGCCACCCTGACGCGCCACTACACCGACGAACTGCGTGACATCAGTCAAGACGAGATCGTGCTAGCTCTGAGGCAGCTTAAAAATGGAAAAGCCCCCGGTGAGGACGGAATAACATCAGAGCTCTTGAAAGCTGGAGGAGCCCCTGTTATACAGGAACTACAAAAGCTCTTCAACGCCGTCCTTCACAGTGGGAGAACTCCAAAGGCATGGAGCGGGAGTTTGGTGGTGCTCTTTTTTAAGAAGGGTGACAAGACTCTTCTTAAAAATTACAGACCCATCTCGCTCCTGAGCCATGTCTATAAGCTGTTTTCACGAGTGATCACGAATCGTCTCGCCAGAAGGCTCGACGAGTTCCAGCCGCCGGAACAGGCCGGTTTCGCGGAGGATATGGCACCATAGACCACATTCACACAGTGAGGCAGATTATACAGAAGACCGAGGAATATAATCAGCCCCTGTGTCTTGCTTTTGTGGACTATGAGAAGGCCTTTGACTCTATCGAAACCTGGGCTGTTCTGGAATCCTTACAGCGATGCCAAGTAGACTATCGTTATGTCGAGGTGTTGAGATGTCTGTACGAAGCCGCCACCATGAGTGTCCAAGTACAGGGCCAGCAGTCTAAACCCATCCAACTGTGCAGAGGAGTAAGACAGGGGGATGTTATATCCCCGAAACTGTTTACAAGCGCGTTGGAAGACATGTTTAAGACGCTGGACTGGAAAGAAAAGGGCATTAACATAAACGGCGACTACATCTCACACCTGCGATTCGCAGATGACATAGTCTTAATGGCGGAGTCGCTAGAGGAGCTGAACCACATGCTGGCCAGCCTAGCATCAGCCTCGCGACGCATCGGTCTTGGTATGAATTTGGATAAAACCAAAGTCATGGTCACATTGATCCAATACCGGTCGTCGTACATGGTCACCTACTCAAAATCGTTTCCGAATACACTTACCTCGGGCAGATTCTGCAGTTAGGTAAAAACAGTTTCGAGAAGGAGGCCAAGAGGAGGATCCAGCTGGGCTGGGCAGCGTTTGGGAAACTAAGCCGGGTCTTCTCGTCATCCATACCGCAATGCTTGAAAACGAAAGTTTTCAATCAGTGTGTCCTACCTGTTATGACCTACGGAGCCGAGACATGGACACTCACGAAAGGGTTGGTGAACCAGTTTAAAGTCGCTCAGCGAGCTATGGAGAGAGCTATGCTCGGAGTTTCTCTGAAGGATAGAATTCGTAACGAATACATCCGACAGAGAACCAAAGTTATCGACATAGCTCAGAGAATTTGCAAGCTGAAGTGGCAGTGGGCTGGCCATATTTCGCGAAGAACCGACAACCGCTGGGGTAAACGTGTTCTTGAGTGGAGACCGCGACTCGGCAAACGTAGTGTAGGACGCCCTCTAACCAGGTGGGATGACGATCTGCGAAGGACTGCAGGCAGATGCTGGATGCGGCAAGCTGAAGACAGGGCGCTATGGCGCTCATTAGGGGAGGGCTATGTCCAGCAGTGGACTAATATAGCCTGATGATGATGATGATGAATTAATCTATGGTCTAAGTAGGTAACAAAGGCAACACAGCTGACGATTTCGGGGGTTCCCGATAATTTAAATTTTTACGCAACTTGAATCTAGCGAATGAAGGATACGTCACGTATGAAGTTAAAAATTGTTTTTTTTTCAAGAATTCAGTAAATTTTGTCCAGAAAAAGTAGAAATTAAAGAGTACGGTTTTGCTCAGACTTCTTGTCTGTGTTTATTAATAGCTTGCGTTTACAAGAATTATATAAATTTCACAAAATTTGGCTGCTCCAAATAAAAATTTTGATGAAACTAAATGTAGCAACCATTTTTTTTAATAAATTTATAAAATTAATGTCTTTTACTGTATTTTCAAAAAGAGCAGAATTTTCGCAGTTTTTAAGAAAAGTTTAGCAGATTTTATCAGATTTTGACCAAATGGCTAGCATTATGACCAATTTAAATCTGGTCACACTGACCACCGTATCAATCAACACGGAATTTTCTGATAAAGTTCAGCCAGTCTTTAATATTTTTGCTATCTCGAAAAGGTAGTGCGTCAGAGAATTTTACGTCAATGTGGCCACAAACTCAGCAGTTGCCAGTTGCCACAAAACCCCGCAAAAATTCGCGCGGTGCCACCGGCGAGACGTGTTACTACGTGGCTTGCTACGTACATTTCTATTAGTTTGTTTCAACATCTCATAGAAATTCATATTGTATTGAAAAAAAACTAACATTTTCAATAAAATATAACTCCGAAACGACAAACATTTGGCTGTTGGCAACATAGTAACTTTTGTTCAGCTCGTCGAGACCTATTTTATGATGTATCACACATGGCTATTGGGCTGAGGTCCAAAATTGCATTCCTTTGACAGCCGTAATATTTTAAAGTTTTAGATACGGCAACCCAGATTTTGACGATCATTCATTATTAGTCTGTGATAATAACACTGGCTGGGCTCAGGGCTTCCTCCACAGAGCACAGATCTTTTGCCATTCTGCCATTCTACAAGAGAGCGAGTTGAGCTGAAACTCGAAAGAAAAGAAGAAAAGAAAGCAAATCATACTGCCTTACATTGTGGCCCCGAGGGTTGAAACACTAAATAATAAAATTTTACGTTCACCGCTTCCCAATCACGAAAATCATAAGATGTAAGTAACAAATACGCGCATTCTGCTGACACCCATCCTGATTCCTTTCGACTAATCGAATTACCGACAGTTTTTAGTAAGATGGTGCAAAAAGGGCCGCGTCCTCTGGTGCTGTGTGGGCCGTCGGGATCTGGGAAGAGCACGCTTCTGAAGCGGCTCTTGAAAGAGTTCCCGGATCGGTTCGGGTTCAGTGTGTCGCATACTACGCGTAGCCCGCGGCCCGGCGAGAAAGATACTGTGCACTACCACTTCACCACCAAGGAAGAGATGTCGGCATCTATCGGGCGAGGCGAGTTTATAGAGACGGCGACTTTTAGCGGCAACATGTATGGAACTAGGTGAGTGACACATGCTGCATGCGGCCATGTGCTTGTTGTTTAGTCAGATTGGCGCGCCGCCAAAGTTCATTGTTCTTATTTTCAGAGTCAATGTTTACCCACTGTCATGCCGAATTGCCTAAAAATAGCCATAGAAGTCCAGTTTGTATGGAAGAAAGTAAACAAAGTTTTTGCTATCTCACTGTTAGCCTAATTTTGTAGGGTAGGCAAAGACACTAGCATGGCAGTACAGCTGCTAATATTCCCGTATTTTGGAGCTTTGGCTTTAAAAAAAAACTATCAACCAGCCCTTGTATCACCTAAAACTCCACCCTATTGGGTTAAGCATTTAGATGACAAAATGTCACCTTAAATTATAATGAATGTATTTGAAATTTTCTAGTAGGCTAAGTCAGACAACTCCATTCAGCGGAGGACTGGTCAGACCCCTGAGAATGAAATCACTCATTAGCTTAAACTCGCAAGCAGCTGAATATCCGAAGATCAGAAATCTGGCACTTTCCTTTCTAAGGAGGACAGTGGTGGTCGTATAATTTTTTGTGCAATGATTTCCAAGGACCAAAGACTACTTGATCAGTCAATGTATTGCTTTCCCATTTCAGCAAGCGTGCTGTGGAAGAAGTGCGTCGCACGGGCAAGATCTGTGTTCTGGACATTGAGATTGAAGGTGTCAAGCAAGTAAAGAAGACAGATCTTGATCCCCTGCTGGTGTTTATTATGCCCCCCTCCATTGAGGAGCTGGAAAGACGTCTCAGACAGCGCAATACTGAAAATGAGTCGGCTTTACAAAAAAGGCTCGAGACTGCTCGCAGAGAAATTGAATTTGGTAATAATTTTTATTATCTCTCCTTAGATATTATGATCAAAGCTGTAAACCATTTTATATTTATAATATCATTATCATTCACACTTACACAAGTATTAATAATTAGTTTTGCAACAATACCTAATAACCGTACCCAATATCATGTCATGTCATGACCCGCTGGTCTGTCTGAGACAAACAATTTTGTTTAAATATGTTCAAGTCAAGATATTTATATTATATACAACTACATAGCCTTGTAAGGCCCGACCTTGAAAATAACAATTGATTTTGTGATCACTTGAAGACATTGGGCCTCACGAGGATAGACATAGCTCATATTTCCATCAAAGTTTTTATGTGGAAAAAAGCTGAACTCGGAGGCATTTAATTTATTTGTAGTCAATATAAACTCGTGCCTGTATTCTGGAGGAGTAGGCAACGTTTGCCACTCGCCTTGTTTTCTTCATCAACATTCATTAGTCATTCATTTCTTATCAAAATCATCATCATTAACCCTTTATGTCCCCACTGAGGGGCACAGGTCTCTTTCCTGAGGAAGGTATAGGCCATACTTCACCACGAGGGCCTAGTCCGGATTGGTAGAGGCTTGTAAGTCTAGTGGCTGGTCTTACTTTCAGAAGTTTTTCAAGCCACCCTAAGGTCTCTGATTTGGCTTAACGACTGCCATCTATCGACGGCTGTTGGCACCAACTGCTTAACATTAAAATCAAGACAAATTATTGTAATTACAATTGTAAGACTAACCTAACATCAAAAATTATGTCCCGATTTCAGGTCAACAGCCAGGAAACTTCCACATCATTATATTGAATGACACTCTAGCTAAGGCTTATGCAGAACTGCGTGATTTCATCACACAAAATTTTGAAGATAAAAATCAAGGTATTTGTTGAAAAAATAATTATCTTTTGCGTTGTAAACTAACACTTGCACAATTTTAGTGTGTTTTTTTCATTATCATGCACATGAAAGCAAAATCGTGACTGAGGTGTAAAAATTATTGTTATATTCCATTGCCCGTAATTATGTGGTTACATATTGATTTTTGTGTTAGTTGGCTCCTGAGTTTCGCCTTCACAAATAAAATGCCTTGCGTCTGTGTAATGAGATCATTGGTACAGTATCCAGTGCTACCTATAATCCATTTATCTATACTTGGCATTTTTTTTGGACTTTAAACGACACTGAATTAAAAACCTTTAGCGGTAGAAAATTCGATACCGTTAGCAAATTTAGTACTAGCTAGCACAAAATTTGTAAACTGTTTCGAGTTTTCTACCGCTAAAGGTTTTTGATTTAGTGTCTTTTAAAGTCTGGAAAAAAGGCCAAGTATAGATAAATGGATTATACGAGTACATTCCAACTATATGGTTGAAGGGACTACTCAGATGCTGCAGGCGCCCCGGCAGCATTGTTTTTCAGATGGAATGCCCAACAGCTACACCATTCTGACAGCTTAGTTGGCCACAAATACATAATGCAATAAGTGAACAGTCATGCTGGCAACAAAAATACAATTTTACTGTTTTAATTTTTTATACAAATGGGACAAGTTTTAGATTATGTAAATAATAAATAAACTACCATTAAAGATCTTAAGGCTGTGTTAACGTCAGGAATGCTGTGTCACTCACACAATAAACACATAAGTCAAAGGCAACATTGCTTCTGGCCCCACACTAGGATATCCTTCGCTGTGTCGTGGGAACCAGAAACAGCAACATCACAAACATGTTAACATCCAAGACCTGGGGTATTTTTTTGTCCTCAGCCGGGATTCGAACGGACCTCTCGCATGGTAGGCAGATGCGCTAACCGCTGCGCCACGGAGATCGTCTTTATTATATTATTCACAATATTATTATTTATTTCTCAATATTACATTTTGGGTCACTATAACAATTTGTATATTATTATACTTTTGATAAATGTGGTCTGAGGGTCTGAAAGAGAATAAAATTACTGAGGCTTAAGACATATTTGTCTTTTCCTGCATCTAGTTTTTTAATTGAGTACAATTGATTTCAAAATTAATAATTTTGGATACACATTTTCTGTATAGAAAACTTTTTATAGGAAAACGAAAATGAATTTTAAATGTGCATAATTTAATTATATATCAAACCCAAACCATCCTACCACATTTATCAAAAGTGTACTTTCTCGTATTATTATTACCATCACAAAAAATTACATACATATATCGCGGGCTTCATATCATAGGGGCGTATGCCCAAAAATGCATTTTTTTTTTATTATGTCATTCGATTCCTATTTGGAGTTGGCATCTTCTGTATTTTTTTCTTATTTTGTGAACAATTATATTTTCAGTTATTGATTAAAAATCGAAAGGCGTATCTATTATAGCAACGACTTTTTGTTGAAACAGAAAGGCGCATAGTGGCAGCAGTAACAATCATGTTCATTCTGATCTCACATTTATAATATAATCATATTTGTAATACCTTACAATAAATACCCAAGACGTCTATTGTGTTTTACTTTTACTATTTTCTCTCTTAAATAATTTAAAACATATTCTCACAGCTGTATAAAATGTTCTTAAAGTGGCCCAAGTTAAATATTTGTGCCAAATCATACGGACGTATAAAATTTGAAAAATATGCAAATAATAATATTTTGGGACGAATGTTACTGTGAGATGAATGTAGATAAAACATTATATTACCAGAGGCCTTCGTGATGGTATAAGTTATCAAAATAAAAAGTGATTTTATACGCCTATTTTTCGTATGCACTTTATGATCATAATAAGACTAAATTGAGTGATTTTTGACAAGTCCATGGGCGTAAATACCAGAAACTGATCTTGGAGCTTAGATAGATAATAATGATGTTAGGGCATAAATCAAAGTCGCCTTGTTAAGCTGTATGCCAAGTTTTAGCACGATAACTTCATTACGTACGATGTTATTAAGTTTTTTGTCTCTCCTGAAAAGTGGGTGTTTGGGCATACGCCCCTATGATATGAAGCCCGCGATATGTAGTGTGAGCGAGACAACATAATTCACGGAAGAGCAGCACATTATCTATTGACTTTCGTTACAAATAACTAATTCACATTGATTTCCTTGACCATACATTTTAGTAAAATTAATATAGATACAAAACTATAGACTTCTATACCTATCTTAAAAAACCGTAGTGTAACTCAACGTAAAAAATACAAAGTTACGTATTCAGGTTGCTACTACACTCAGCAACCTAAAAATGTATATAATAATAATAAGACCCAATTTTCCATGTTTTCAGAAAATTAATTTTATTCAAGAATTTTCGCTCCCCCTTATTCTTGGCGCAAATTCGTTAACTTTAAAATTGGAATGGAACGCGAATTACAACATAAACGTTTACATACAGGCACATACATTGCTAATTAAATATACATAATAGGAACATATAAAAAAAAACAAAGAAAATACATAGCTCAAATAAATAAAGAAAACACTTCCAGAGCTACGCGATTAATTGCTTTTTTCACGTTTTTGCAGTAACAACTATTTGTACATGAAGTTTGTTTTTTTTGGGATTCTCACCAGTATAGTCCGCCTGTATCCCAGAGGGGTAGGCAGAGACCAGGGACTGCCACTTGCCACGATCCTGACAGATCTCTTTCGCTTTATCGACATCCATTAGTCGTTGCATGCACGCACGACGGTTGCAAGCCTTCATTAGTATTTTTTTTAAAGTAGTGGTACAGGAAATCAATGTGAATTAGTTCTTTGAATATGAATGGCTTAAGATTAACGATTTTCCCCATTTTGCCTTATTTCAATAACACTTGAGTGTATTTAGTAGCATTTAGTAATGTGTTTGTATATACTCCTCGGCCACCAAACCCAGTACGACAAATGGCGTCTGAGATAACGTGTGATTCCTAACTTTCCACAGAGACAAATGGAAAGAATGAAGAGTGAAGAGTGCATGCAGCATGACTTTTCTCCCAGAGGAGTTTGCACATTATTGAAACCAGTGCTTGGATCATTCAGTTACATACTCTGCCTGTAATGTCAACTTAACATTGTGTGCTCTTGCCCCAAAGTTTATAAGACTGTAACATTTCCCAATTTTGGTTAATTGGTGAAACGCGTGGGGTTAGGACTATTCCTAGAATAACAGAGCCCCGGAGTTTAACCAACTTGCCTATCTATCCATATGACCAGTTTTACAAGGTACATCCAAAATTGCAATATGCCTAATTATTGCTAAAACTGTGTAGTAAAATTGTTCAACCAGTGTATTATAATTATAAGTTATGTACTTCTTGAGAAACTTTGAAGTTCTTTTGAACGTATTGTACGATAGCAATTTTATATGCATAATATTGATATTATACGTCCTTTTACCAACTTTTTATAACAAACTTGGCTACGACCGGGTTACGGTGCCAGGTACCCGCTGTAAGCGGGCGGGACAAGACCGGAAAGCCACAAGGGAGGCCTAGGTCCTTCAGTGAGCGTAGAATGGCTGATGATAACAAACTTTGGCCGGCGTAAAATCTCTTCGAACGTACCTAGTTAACTTTGTCAATGTGTGTTAGAAAACCATTCAAATCAAAATCTATTTCGCCTCTACATTATGACGGTAGAATCGCCACTTTGGCATTTGATGTTGTTGACAAAATAAGTGTAGAAAGTAGTCAAAATGTAGCAGTGTCTATGTTATAGAGCCTTAATTAGTAGACAGAAGTTAAAATAATTGAAATTGCGTAACATAGTTATTAAATTGTGTGGATACTTAACGTCCTGTCTGTATAAAATTCACCGCAATCATCAGTTGATCAATGTTTCCATGTATTTCGAATATACAATATTTGTTACCTACTTACTAAACAGTACATCAACCCTTGTATGGATTTAGGCTGTGGGTGACTAACAAATTGTAGAATATAACCTGCTGTTGTCTACCTCTTACTAGGAATTTGAAAAATTGAGGTAATTTGACAAAACAACAAAAGTATATTAAAGTATTTTAGCTGTAAGTCAAATTAACTCAGTGTTTAGTTCTTAAATTGTTTATTTATGATTGTGTGCTATAATAGCGATTGCAGTGCAATTTTACTACTTAATATTATTGAAGTAGCATGTAGAGTCGACAGCACATAGATCTACTCGCGTGCCCTCTAGTCAGCTATGGTAGTCGTCAGAACATCAGCCATTAATTACATTAGTCTGAAAGTTGCCCGCCCATTATGTACGTAACTATATCCTCGTAAGACCCGACCTTGAAAATAACAATTGATTTTGTGATCACTTGAAGACATTGGGCCTCACGAGGATATAAGTAAAGTGCACTAATGTGGAGTATGATAGGTATGTTTTATGTGTGCGAGCTATGATGTTAACTGTAAAAGTGACTTTAAAAAAGTTTAGTACTGTGTACCACACTCTGTACGAACTTGGCTCGAATATCCGTACATATAAGGAGCTTGCCTCTTTCGGTGGCCAAACCAGGTTCAAATGATGACTGAAGATCTATGAAGTGTATTTACAATAAAGCACTGAATTTTAAATTCAATGGAATATAGCATAATATTACAGTGGTTATCTCGAAGATGCTTAATTTCTGAATAATGTTCTATGACATTTTATAACTTTTGTGTAAGTTGTGTACTGTTTCTGTTTCGTAGAAAATGCATACTTAAAACTATTGTGTTAAATACAATGGACTTGTAGATAGGAAAAATATTTACCGGTGGATGCGGCGTTAGTAGAAGGGCTTAAATGCAAATTTAATAAAATGTTATCCCGGATGAATCCGGTGAATCTGAGAAAATAGTTATAAAAGGAGAACCAGTTGCTGTAAAACAGAAACACGAATTTTATGGTCGGCGGACTAAAGCAAATAAGTAAAATTTTCAAAGTATCGTTTACAACTTGAATAAAAGAAAATAATATTTTTGAACGTAAGCCCTGGATATTAATATTATTCCGGATACATTTACTTGACTTTTTGTCGGAAGATTCCGACCAGGATTAATTATGATTCGCAGAAGTAAGTGTATCCGGAATAAAATGACTCGTGAAAATTTTCTTTGCTTAATTTTTTGTAAAACATTGTTTCATGGCAGCCCTGTTTTTGGTCAAGCATGTTTTTTTTGTGCCTCAAAAATGGTGTTTTAACAAACATGTTTGTGTTTTAGTCCGATTGAATTTATTGTTCTAAATGCACTTTTCGAGTAACCTCCATTACGGCCTGGCCACGGTACATTCGCCCGCGCGAAAATTCGCGCGGTGCGACCGGCGAGGCGTCTTACCGCGTGGCTTGCTACATACATTTCTATGAGTTTGTTTCAGTCGCTAGACGCCTCGCCGTTGAAACAAACTCATAGAGCAAGCCACGCGGTAAGACACCTCGCCGGTCGCACCGCGCGAATTTTCGCGCGGGCGAATGTCCCGTGGCCAGGCCGTTACTGCATTACATTGTATACCTCAGGATAAAGATATAGAACAGCAGCTAGAACGTCGTAAACTGTGTAACCCTACGGTCAACCTGTACATTATTGTTGTATTCTACCTTAACGTAACTAACTAAAGTGAAAGAATGAAAACTTGATGTGCTGTCGACTAGACGTAATAAATATTGAGGTGCATTATCTGCATTCGTTCCCTATTTAGGTATATATATTGTAACTTACCTCTAAGCATTTAATGTTCTGAGAGTGTTTATTTTCATTAATGTGGGTGTTGATTGTTCCTCAGCTATACAGCATTATTTATAAAGACTATCCGTTTTAGGTTGGGTTCTCTGACATTACCCCTAAATTAGGTAGGTACTCTAGAGGCTAATTAAAATCTGAAAACAAAATCTTTCATGGCCTACCTAGGGCCATTAGGTAGGTCATTATTTGTATTTCTTAAAGGTGTTCTTACGTAAATAAAACAAAAAAAAAAAGTTTAATTGTGCCAGCAAGATAGCACGATCTACGTTAGAACAGCCTTAAACTTAGCATAAAAAATGCGAACCTGCGTCTATAATTTATTATAGAAGAAACTATAATTTATTCTAATGGTTTTATTGAATATGTCATTGACGCCAGTCGTCAAAATTAAAGTTAAAGTAAAGTAAAAAGTGTGTATTTGACTAAAATCATATACTCATAGGACTTATAAAAGAAAATGTCTTACCCCCCCGGTTTCTCGAACGCCAACAGTCTGTTAATCTATTGTTAACAGCTGTCAGTTTTCAAAGGTGTATAAAAAAAAACAACTGACAACTCTTAACAGTAGATTAACAGGCTGTTAGCGTTCTAGAAACCGGGGGATAGTCTAGTCTAGAATTGATAATTCAAATTCTATTAGGTACCTATTACATATTACTGCGCTGTCTTGGCCTCCGACACAAGAAGTCTCCACTTGTCTCTGTCCTGCGCGGTCTCTCATTTTTGTATTTCTGATTGTGATAGTCTAGTCTAGAAGCAAGTGATTACCTGTCTACTTTGTGGAATGCAATAAGTCCCATTCAAAAGAGAACCCAGCCTTTACAAAATGCCGGCGACGTGCGAGCGCACCGTTACAAACTAATGTTTAACGTTAAGGGGCTCCATCCATCCATCAGGTCCACTAGCGCCATGCACCAAGAGAAAAAATCTTTATTTACAATCTTTTCTGCAAATAGTGTGCAATTAATTATGTTAAAAGTAATTTTTGGGGCCTAAGGCAAAAAACCTGGGACTAAATATGTACCTAGTATTGCCTAAAAATCCTGTCAACATGATTAAAAGATTGCAAGTTTTCCAAATTCCATCTATAACAATTTATATCATATTTTTTTCTCGCTGGAGCGGGCGCTAATGTTACCCCTTTAACTTTTGACATTGATACTCAATACTAGCGCAAAAAAAAATTGAACGAGCGAGCGGCCAACGAGCACATGCACATGCACGAGGAAGAGCTTTTTTTGCACTTTCGTTGTAGACTTGAGGTTTTAAGAATTATTTTAGATTGTAATCTCGCCGGCCCGTTGATACGTCGATTGACTTTACCTAGTTTATTAAATAATTTGCGGAATAATCTCTTATTCATATCTTGGTTCCAGTTCTTCGTGGATTTTAAAATGGAGGTGAAAACATGTGGCTGGAACATGAATTAATTAAGAATAGTAGTGAGAACTTGTTAGTGAATTCAATAATGATTGTCTTTATCGCTATTTATATAACTATTATTTAAAGAGAAACATAGCATAAGTCATCTTCATCAGATCAACAATTTATATTATGTTTTGTAATCATTCCATGCAAAATTTGCTTTGTTTTTGTATTTATTTGTATAAATGTATGTAGGAAAATGGTGCCACATTTTTAAGTTACTGTAGTACCTTTAACAACAAAACTAAGAAGTTATTATTGATCTTATTTTTACAGCCTGTACCAGTACTTGAATGTAAAATTTTACAAAAATGTTTAATTGATGTGAAATAAATAATAAGTTAAATTATTATAGATTTTTTTATTTGACACCTTTTCATAATATTATTGTAACTAGGTATAATAAAATATTAATGGTTTACTGTAAAGTTCCGTGTTGCAATAACCTTCAATTGTCATATTAAACTATTATGGATTGGAGTTTTGTGAAACTCTGCCCTGAACTACATTTTTCTGGCAATAAAAAAGTAACTGCTATGTGATTTATTATTGGCAATTTAATGAAATCTAAAGAGCAGATATGTAAATGTTTACAATATTGAAAAAACACTACCCATAATCTAAACATTATAAAGTAAAATTATTATAACTAAACATGAATTTCAGTAACTAATGTTAATTGAAAGAATCATTCAGCAGCTTATTATATAATAGATTATTGTAGTGAAATGAAAATTATTCTCATGCTGATGAATTAGGCATAAATTAAAAGAGACTAAAGCACAATACTTTTATCTACATCCCAGCAGTCTCGATGGGAGTGAGGAGGGGTGTTCTCACAGTCTGCAATAACAGCAACAGCATTGGTCAGATTCTTGAGAGAAACACTGTTGTTAGATGTTGCCGCTATGGTCTGCTTTGTCAGAGACTTCAGTCTCGGAATGTGAGAAACCCTCTTTGCAGTTTTAGTGGTTACCAAGTTTGAGCCTTTGGGATCAAATAGTTGATTGGCAGATTTGGATCTCACATGTATAGGGTCGGCTTTATTCTTCATACAAGACAATGGAGTTCTTGATCCATTGTTGCTCACAGATTTAGATTTTTTAGGTGTATTGTCTATGTTAATGGCTAATGCAGCTTCATCTTCATAAATGAGCAACCCATTTGGGTTCTGGTCAACTGTTGCTAGTCTAAGCTCTGCATTAGTGTTCTGCAGAACTTTTATAAGTGTGTCATCAGACATCTCCTCCACATTCTCCTCTCTTGTCACTTCTTCTAATTTTGCCACAACTATTGGGGTTCTTTCAATACCAGTTGAGGGTGACCTTGGGTCATTGTCTAATACTTTAAACCTCTGCTTGTATTTTGTATCTGCATCACTGCACAGGTCATCACTATTACCCTGGTATTGATCAATATCAGTTTCTACATAATCAAAATTGGTTTCCAGCAATTGTTTGGGGTTCTCAGCTACTACATTAGATATGTCTTTTTCTATGGAGTCGTTTGATGCTGTAGATGAGCCTAAGGGTAAGTCAGAATGCTTCAGAGTGTCGTTCAGACTCAAATCGAAAAATTCATCACATAAGTTTTTAGGCACCACTGATTCAAAGATATTGTCAGAAGATATTTGATCTTCGGTAACAGTAGCAAACAAGGGACTGTCACAATGATTTCCATCGGTAACTCTTACAATATTTTTATCAGTTACTTCATCAAGTTTAGAAGGAAGAACAATTGGTGTGCGGTCGAAATCTTGTGTTGGAGAACGCGGGTCATAAGACTGCAGGTGGTTCTTTATAACGGCAGACAAAATTGGATTGTTGTGGATAAGTTTCTCGTCGCATCCAGTGCCTTCGAACGCCTTGCTCAAATCCACATTCTTCGTTATGTTATGTTTTGAGCCACCTTTAGCCTGCAACACAGAAGTTCTATGATGAAGAAAGTTCTCAGACGTACTAAAGATGGTCGGTGAGTTGCCTATTGATAGATATAAAGCTCGGTTTAAACTTACGTTTAAAGGCGTTCGTGTAATATCTGGCGTTGGAGAGCGTGGATCGGAACTGACACAATCAGCGTCAACTTTTTGTACTGGTACAACTGGTTCCGTGTACGGTTTGCTTGAGTTGCTCCCCATTGTATCGTACCACTTGTATTTGTGTTATATTTAAACACGGAAAGCCAATATATCACCTGAAATGGTTTCTAGTGCCTACGATCAACCATTGTTACAAAATTATTATTTCATTCAACAAGTTCAACAACTCTGTAAATAATTCTCAAAACATGTAACGGCTGCTTGTGTCAACCAACTGTCAAATCAAAACTATATTTTCTATATTCGAATTTTGTTGGTGCCAAGCTCAACCAATCGCGTGCTGCGAATAGTGTTGTACCTCCAGTTAAAGTTAAGTCGAGATTTTTAATTTTCAGTTTTTTTAAACCGTATAAGTGAGATTGGGTTCTTGAAATGTTCGGCCCCAAGGACCTTTACGTCCATGGTAACATAACTAAAGTCTGATTTTTAATTCCGTAGAATTCTGACAGATATCATTTTTTGACATGTCAGAGATTAAAAACCTTTTTTGGCCGGGCACATTTTTCAATTTCAATACGAGTGTGAACATCTGAATCTACACATTTAATTTGTTAGTGAATGTATCCATTTTAAAAAGTGTGGAGCTCCAAATTAAAAGAGAATATAAGGCGAGTGACAATTGTGCCCGTTTTCACCATACAAACAGTAAAAAAGTACAAGGAAAGAAAACATATTTTTATTAAAATATCTAATCATCATTAATACTAATATCACTATTTTCATTATCATCATCATCGCTGACATGAATTATTAAGAGAACTAACAGCGGCATACTTCACTTTTCTAAAAAGGTTTACGAAACCTTGAATTCGTAGGCAGTGATGCCAAGTTAAAGAATAAAATAAAGTAATTAAAGTTAATTTGATATATTGTTCGTGATATTGAAATATTTTTGTTTTTGTATTAGGTCACTTGAGTGAGTGAATATTTAGATTAACCTTTTTGTACATGAAATATAAAAAATAAGTGGCATTTTATTTTTTATTGCGCTCAAATGGGTCAAATTTGTCCCTTTTTCGTTGGAGAACTTTTTCAGTAGCAACACTTATGAAATGTCAGAATTCTACGGAATAAAAAATCAGAGTAAAAGGTTAACAATCTGGATAAGTCTTTCTATTGAAATAATATACACTTTTTAAATCAATTTTTAACGAATTAAATGTGTATTTATGAAATTACATTTAATTTCACATTGAATTGTTAATGTGTAAAGATTTTGGTTTAATAAGTTTACATTTCAATTTAAAGGCGTATCAAGATTGTTTGCTTTAAAGTTAAATACCTAAATATATGAAGATAGGTCTGCTTAAAGCCTGGTTTGCAACAACAAGCCAGCAACTGATGGGTCAGTCAGTACTGGCTCAACTTTGCTTTCACGGACCCAGTAGCTGCCAGGCAGTAACTGTCTTTCACTAACCGCCAGCTACTGTACTATTATGTATTCTGTGCTACTGGGCCTGTCTCAGAAGATTAGTCGTTATTCTGAGGTACGAAGGTAAGGTTTTGAGTGCATAAGTACACTACAGCTGTCTATTTCTGGCACAGAGATTTATCGTAGGAGTAACAAGGACAGCTATACAGATGTTACTTTTTATTTAAGCCTCCTTCTATGCTTTAGTCCTTATTCTGAGGGGCCTGTGAAAACAAGGCTTTACAAAAGTACACCAAAGAGGTACCTATTTAGATATAAAGATGCAAATTTAATTCTCCTTGCAAATACAATTTTTATTTGTTTGTTTGTTACGCTTTATTGCACAAAAGAAATAATAATAAAAAAAACTTAAATAACAAGTAAATTTCGATGTACAAAGGCGCACTTATTTCAAAAGAAATTTGAAAAATTTGAGAAGTTTTTTGTGTCGCAAAAATAATTATAAATAAGATAGTTAATTTATTAAAACAAAAACTTATAAGGAGAAGCTCCACTTTCATAATACCTACCCACTTAACTTCTTTGTTTTCTTGATAGGTACCACCTTGATACTATTCATTATTCAGTTGCGTTTTGACCTTGAAAAGAGCAATGAGCGTTTTTCCTTATGTCAAATTTAGTTTTAAAAGAATCCCTAGGTGGCGCTGCCGTACCGTAATATTAAACGTCAAAGCAAACAACAATACCTACTAAGGTTCTGTCGAATTTGTGATAGTTGATTACCTAAAAAAATTAATGCTGTTGTCGTTTGGTGATAGTGCGCTTTTGGATATTTTGGAGTCTGCTGTGGATTGTGGGTTTGAATTTTTATTTTTATTACGAGAAACCTCGTCCGAATAGCAACCCTTCTCCTTCCTTGTTCCTTCTCTTGTTTAGTAATCTGTGGACTAACTTTGACATTGATTCAGTGAAAGTGATAAAATAATAAACTAAAAGGCTCAAAAGGACTAGTATCTAGGGCCGTTAAACCTTATATTAAAAAAAAAAAAATCCGTTTTCAGCCATCATGGCGTAAAGTTCAATTTTTTGTAACAAATGTTTTCCGAACATCCGTTAGGGCTAAAGTTTCGTACAGGCCCTGTAAAAATAAATATATAATATAAATAATAAAATTATATTAAAAAAAAAGACACTGATGTAGAAACGAATGACGCCATCTAGATTATCTCAAGGAACTAAGAAAAAAAAAAAAAGGAAAAACGCTCATTGCCCATTGTTATTGAGCTCTACCAATCCGGATTTGGCCCCCATAATTGGTGGAGTATGGCCTATAGGTACCTTCCTCAGGAAGAGACCCGTGCCCCTTGGCATTCACTCATTCATTCACTCATCAACGTCCAGCCCAAGCCGTTGGACATAAGCTGAAATTTTGCACAGAGGGTCTATATATCGACGGCCCCTACGTAAATAATCGAATCTGCAAAAATCGCAATTTCGTTTTATTGCACCAATATTTAGTAAATTGAATAGTTTATATGACAAATATTTTTTTTTTGTGTAAAAACCAATTATTTATATACGATTTGACTAGAACAAAATCATATCTCGTCTCGTTGGATGACGAACATCATCTTATGTGGTAGTTTCGATGATGTATGTACCGTGACAGCGACAAGACCGCGCAGTTTGTAACTGCCGGACTCGATAGTGTTCGCCGCGATCGTGTTAAAGAGGGCATGTTGACATTTTAAGTTTTTATTTGTTTTTGAGTGTTGCTGATTATAAATTAATGTAACCATGAATACGTGGTAGAAAAATGATGAATTTAATACGTTTGGAAGAAAATCCACGTGAAGCCCTCGGAAAAAAAAGATAACTAGGTAGGTACTTCACCGGCAAGTGTTTTTATTCACCTTTAACCCTTAAATACCCAGAGTTTCATTTTTGAAACCAGGCTTTTCAAAGTTTTTGTACCGCATGAATTTTATTTTTTTTTCGGTTTGGCTGTTTAGATAGTTCCATTGCCTAATATCAAACAACTTGCGATTAAAAAAAAAGGAAACGTCATGTGAAAACTTTACGAAATTTGACACTTCGTTTTAGGCGCGGAAATCAAAGAGTCCGAACCACCGAGTGAAAAGTTATTCGATGAAAATAAATATAATTTTGACGAATTTCTTGTGATAAAAATAAGTTTGCAGTAGGTAAGTATCTCATTTACTCTTTTCTATGTCTATTTACACCAAAAATACGCGTTGCCTAAAGAAAATGTTGCAATATTTGTGGGTAACTTTTTTGATACTTCAGGCATTCCCGGTTTCGTAAAGTATGTGTTATGCTCAAATTGCAGGATGCATATTTAATTACTCTTTTACTTGTTTTTCGCTTGTTTTGCTTGTTTAGGTGTGGGGTTGAACGCTTTTTATGTTTGTTTTACAGATATAATATCAAAATGAAGCCTGCAGAAGTCGAATCGCTCTTGCAACAACTTGAAAATGGTGAAATTTCGGAAGACGATTACAGTGAAGAAGAAGATGAAATAGATTATTATCAAAGTCGAAGAGAACTCGAGGTAGATCTGGATGATGAAGAGGAGGTACTGGAAGAGCCTTGTGTCAATGCTGGTGATGACACAGACCCTCCTTTGATAATTGAAACGGAACTCTCTCAGGGTTTGGAGGTTGAACAGCCAACATCGGTTCCATTAGTGAACTATACATGTAACCCTCGCAATTTAGTGTGGAAGGTAAAAAAGTTTGACCTCGTTTCAGAGGCTTATAATTTCAAAGGTAACTACGTGTACCGACAATCTATAATGGAGTTAGAAACCCCATTTGAATACTTTTCGTACTTCTTTGATGCAGAATTACTGCAACTACTCGTTGATGAGTCCAATAAATACGCTTTCCAACAGAACCCCAATTTTTCAGACCTGATAACACTTGTAGACTTGCGGAAGTTTCTTGGGATCCTGATATATACAAGCGTTTATCACTACCCAAACATTAGATCATACTGGGCAAATAATGTAAAATTTGAACCAATAGCTCAAACTATGGCTAGAAACAGATTTGACAAGATTAGGCAGCTATTTCATATGAATGACAACACAAAACATTTGCCAACGGATCATCCTAACCATGACAGACTCCACAAAGTGAGGACTGTAATAGATCATCTGAACAAAAAATTCAGCAGCGTTCCTTACGATCACCGACTATCCTTGGATGAACAAATGTGTTCCACTAAAATAAGGCATTTCATGAAGCAATACTTACCAAACAAACCTCATAAATGGGGTTTGAAACTATATGTCCTGTGTTGTTTGATGGGATACGCCTATAACTTTGAGGTGTATTCAGGTGCCAAGAACATGGAGAGACTGCCAAATGAACCTGATTTAGGCGTTGTATCAAACACAGTGATTAGATTGCTGAGAACAGTCCCAAGACAAGTAAATCATATAATTTACTTCGATAATTTTTACACAAACATTCCCTTGTTTCACTATCTGACCAAGGAAGGCATTTATTGTCTTGGAACTGTCCAGAGGAACAGATTAGGCAAAACTTGCAAATTGCCTGAAAAGAAAGAAATCCTAAAATCTAGTGTACCTAGAGGAACATTTCATGAAAATGTAGCTACATTCGAAGGCATGGATTTCTCCACAACTAGTTGGAAGGATAATAAACAAGTGTTGTTATTGTCTACCTATGTTGGTTGCGAACCAGCAGATACTATCACACGTTTTGACAAGAAATTGAAGAAAAATGTCCAAGTTCCATGCCCCAAAAACATCAAAGATTATAATGCTCACATGGGCGGTGTTGATTTGATGGACAGTTATATAGGACGATATCGCATACGTATCAAGTCTAGAAAGTGGACCATGAGGCTGTTTTACCACCTGCTGGACATGACAGTTATAAATTCTTGGATTTTGTACAAAAAAGTGAGCATTTCGAAAGGAAAAGCACAGAAAGATTTGATGAAGTTAGCGGAGTTTAGGACTGAGCTTGCAGACACCCTTTGTCGATACCAAAGCAGATTAGAAGGTAAAAGAGGACGGCCTAGTACAAGTCGAAATGAAGATACAACAGAGGCAAACCCAAAAAGACCGCGAGCTGGTGTACAAGTGGTGCCCTCCACAAATGTAAGGAGTGATGGTGTAGGACATGAAAAAGTTTCCACAAACTCGCGAAACAAGTGTAAATATCAAAACTGTAGAAAGCTGACATCGTGGATTTGTATAAAATGTAAAGTTTCATTATGTGACAATAGAAAAAACCAATGTTTTGCCCTTTTTCACAAATAATGTAGATTTAGATTTAGGTTTGTAATTAATAAAGGATAAAAAAAAATCGTGTCTTAATGCCTGAAGTATCTAAATTGATACCACTAGTTTTTTTGCAAATAATGGCGTAAAAAAACATTTGCGATTTTTTTAATTATTTTTCCTGGTAATGGCATTACAGGTAATGCACATATTTAGCAGTATACAAAAACATTTTTTTTTATTAAAACAAAAAATCAGGTTTTTAAGGGTTAAGAACTAGTTTTCACCTTGCCAGTTGCTTAGACATTATAACCAAGTATAAGAATAATATATTTCCATAATTTTGGAGCAACACTGATTTATAATGTTTTTAAATCACATTTACGGATCATATTTGAGGTTAACAAAGAAAATAATCGAAAGTGGTAGATACGACATTGTATGGTGTCAATAGCCGTTTTGTTACTATCGAAACTACCACTTCCGATAGTATTCATTGCTTTGTATGGGCCAAAAAATATCGATAGTGGTACTTTCCATGTTGTACTGTGCTACGCATATTGTCGAATGTACCATTTACGATATTTTTTTACGCTCAAGGCGGCCGAAGCGGCGGTTTTGTCAGCATATTCGATAAATAACAGTAAATTTATTTGTCGTTTTACTAGTAAAATAAACTTTTTCAATAAAAAATTTATACCTTTTCCATACTTCCTATTAACTATGTTGTGTGAGCGGAGGTGCTTTCTGTATAATGAATCATTATACATAAATCATTATTCTAAAATAGATGCCTAATGTGTAAGCAAAGTTGAGTGGGGATTGTTCTTTTTTTATCAGGATCACCTATCCTATGCAGTTACACTGAAGAGGTTCATTGGTTAAATAATTATATTTACATCGATAGCAAAGAGCTAATTAAAACGGTTGACACAAGAACTGACTAGTTAGTTAGTTAGGCCTGAAGATTTCCGCACTTAGCCTGGTAGTTGGGCCATTGTTGGTAGCAAGACTGTGTGAGCTTACTCCAGCCAGCCTACCTCTTTCCAGAAGGCCAGCAATGCTCTGATATCACTGCAGGCCTCCCGAAGGGATCCCAGCTTCCTAACGATAGCGGTCCGTTGTTTTTCCACGCCTTTACAGTAGATGGTCACATGGGCGGGTGTTTCCTCTTCTTTCAGGCATCCCCGTCGGTTGCCTATTCAGTGCGCAGATGGCCTGTTAGGATTGCCACAGCTCTGCTCTCCTCAGACGAAGCAGGCTACGTCAAAGATGATTCGAGATTGTTGGTAGAGCCTCCTTGGCTTATCTGCATTTAGTTTCAGTTCTCCAGAGTTCAGTATGCTGATATTTTGTTTGTGATCTCAACCATTACCTATACTGGTTGTAATGGAGTGGGAGCAGGGGTTCGGGCCTTTCCACTATAGTTTCTGAGCCTCTTCTAGCGAGTTCACCCGCAGCATCATTTCCCAAGGAGCCGCTATGACTCTTTATCCATTCTAGTGTGACTCGGTTGTTTGTAGACAGTTTTTCCAACTCATGGTGACACTCTAGTATCAGGCTGTTGTTGGTGACATTGCTATTAAGTGCATGTAGGACTGAGGCGCCGTCCGAGACTATGCGTATGGCATAGTCTTGTACATTTCTTGTATTCAACAGCGCGACTGCTCTTGTTATACCTATGCATTCTGCCTGAAAATTTGTATTTAGGAAGCCAAGGGTTGTAGACATTTTTATATACGTCATTGTTTTATACTTATTTAGGTTATTCTATGGGTGACTTTCGATAAAAAAATACTGACCTGCCCTTGTGAAGAAGTGACTTTGTTCTATTATTAAAGAAAATGGTAGCTTTTGCATTTGACCATTTTTGACGCAGGGAAAAAGAAAGCCCTCCGGACGACTTTGAAACTTTCTTCATCGCGACTCTTTCCGTCTCTTTTTTAAAATTGACTATTTCCTAACTCGTCTCTTTTTTAACTTGGCATCTCTTTACTTTGTGTCTTTTTTTAAATTGACTCTTTCCAAACTCGTCTCTTTTTTAACTTGACATCTCTTTACTTTGTCTCTTTTTTTAAATTTACTCTTTTTTAACTTGTCATTTTATTACCCTGTCCTCTCTTTTAATGTCTCTTTCCTAACCTTTGACGGTAACTCTGCACTGTAATGTTATTCATTGTAGCTATTGCAAATGTAGCGTCATTTGACCAGTGTTGACGCAAACTTGTTTATTAAATGTTTCAGGACGAAATATTCAAATGGTAGTATTTTCTTAATAAATTCTGCGTAAAAATTAACATTTTTTAATTTTTTAATGGTTTTTGGGGCTTATTTCAGTACCATAAGGTACCTAAATCATAAAAGTAAAAAGAAATATTTATCGAAACTGACACTAAATACTTAAAATTAGATAAATTGGGCAAAGAATACTATTGAATGTGCCACATTCGATACTTTATTCATAATTATGAACCAAGAATACAATCGGAACTGCCACATTCGATGATTGTCTAGCCAAAAGTAACGTAGAAGAATATCGAATGTGTAAAATCTAGAAAATTACTTAGTATAACATAATATACTTTAGGGTAGAAATAAAGAGTCTAAAATGTTCATATTTTTTGGATTTTTTGTTTACTGATACTATAACAACTTTTTCTTCCACATTAAAATTGAACTTTGAATTGCTCTCCTGTAAAGTAGCACTTTTGCAGATTCGATGATTTACGTAGGGGCCGTCGATATAATGTAGGCAAGGAATAAGACGGGATTTTTTGAAATTCAAACCCGAAGGGAGCGAAAAGGGTTGCCAATATTCGTATGGGAGGTATAAAAATGTAGTCTAATTTTCTTGTAACTTAAAATAAATACTCTTCAACACAATTATTGATTGAACACGTGTTTCGCCGTTTTTTCTAAATTTAACCCCTAAGGGAGTGAACGGGGTTGCAAAATTTTGAACTAAAGTCCGGGCGTGAGTCGCGGGCGAAAGCTAGTTGTAAATATTAATCTAATGTTAAATATAATTAGGATAATGTACAGTAGGTACCTACTTACTATATACGAAGTTATTAATAAATATTGATTATAGTTATTACTTAACAAAATAAAAAAAAATGCCTACCTAAAGCTCACGCGATCCCCAGAGTAAAAATCTATCTCAATAATAGAGTGGTTATTTCTTCGTTTTGTTAGTTAACCACAAAGGTAGGTAGTAGTAGGTAGGTAATCACAAAATATGCAAAAAAACTGTAAATAGTTAGGTAGCTAGGTATTTTTAATTTATTACTGAAGCAAAATTTTTACTTAGCTCATACCTTCGAAATCTTTAACAAATCTATATTAATAATTTCGTTCGGGTCTACGGTAGACTCGAACGATATGCACACCAAATGAAAGAGCGTAAAAAAATAGTTGATCTGAGTCGACAACATATGGGCGGAAAATTCGTATTATCGAGCAGCATCAATATAAAAATTATTAAATTCAACAATGGCGTTGCTAAATAAACATGCCAATGTCATCATTGTTGTGTTAGTGTCACAAGTTTTCATTGTGAACTGTTATGGCCGGTTTACATTATTTTAGTGTTTAGGAGAGTACTATAATACAATTAGAGAGGCAAGTGCATTAGTACCTTACTAGACGTTCGAGTGAACGTTTATATTTCTTCCAGTAGAGTGTCACTTCGTCGACGTCGCGAAATATGCGCTATCCTACTCAAAATACTATGAGTTTTAATGGAACACATAAGTAAGTTTGATAATTCGAGTTATTGAAAACAACACGCATCCGTCACGGGTCACTTGCGCACTCTCCTAAAGTTCTCACTACATTTTTAGTTTATACACAGATAAGTAACGACGATAGTAACGCGCTCAGGTGTTACTGGATAGAACAATAGAAACCAATTCTATTTTGATTCTAATTGAAAGGCAACTAGAACCGTACTATACCGTAAAATGTACTAAAGCAAGTGGCGCTTACACGTTTCTACAAAAGCTCACTCCTTAAGAAAGAAAGAAATTAAGAAAGAAAGAAAGAAAAAAGAAAATTTATTTATTTGATACTCAAAACAAAACAAAAAAACACACACACAGAGTGCGTACAATAATAAAAAAATACCACAGAAAGCATAAAAAACGTAAATGTAAATAAACTGTACAACATGAAAATAATAATGAAATACATTAAAGGTTGAGCCCCCAAAATGGGCCCGATTCAGCATAATGTTGCAACAGAGTGTAAAGTAATAAAAATAATTTGTTAACTCCATGGTGTGTGGAATACCGTGGCATCCAAGAAGGTTATTATAATCTGTGCCAACTGAGAAGGTGTAGTAAGTAATCAGTGGTGTTTTTCATTGGCGGGAAGCCGGGAAGACAATAATTGAGGTTGAGTTTTGGAAGGGTCTGAAAAATAATTGAAAAAGGAAATCAAAGTCATAAATTGATCTTTATTGTTTTGCTTAGTTATAGGTACCAATAAACTTATTGAAATGAAAAAGCCACTAGATAAGAAAAATACCAAAAATTAAAATGATGAAGAAAAACATGTGGTCAATACAAAACTAAAAGCTGTAAACCCAAAGAGGGTGAGCTGTTTTTAGTTTATTAGCCAAGTGGATTCTACGTCGCATTGAATACGTCATTAGATTCACTAGCTGTTAAGTTTATGAAGGAAGCTCATTTAGTTAGTAATTTGTGATGAGGTACCCATGACAAAGTTATGATAAGTATCCGATTTCGCCTTGCATTCCTTCGTGAGTAGCCAGAACATGTCCAAAAGAGCAAGATTGGCTATCCGTAATAGTGTGCTGGTTCCAATACTGATGTAAGCATGGTAGCGAGATTTGGGTATGGCAGAAGTCAGAAGAATCATGAAAGTAGGATTAGTGCAGTACAAATGAGATCCTTAAGAAATATGTGTGGTGTTACTTTGAATGATAGAATACGCAATAGTGATCAGAGACCGAGGATGTAGAGAAAGAGGATGTAGTGAGTGACTAGAATTGAAAAAAGGAATGTTGCGCTGGCTTGGAGATGTGAAGAGGATGAACGAAGAAAGAATGACAAAGCAAATATATCGGGCGAATGTGAGTGGAAGGGCCGGTATGGGACGCCCCAGGTGGACATACTTCGACCAAATAGGGGATGTATTAGCAAAGGGCAAGATTAAAAGTACCCGAAACCGATGTGGGTACATGCAACGATTAATGGATGTCGATGAAAGTGATTTGTCAGGATAGTGGCAGGTGACAGTCTGTGGTCTCTGTCTACCCCTCTGGGATACAGTTGTGAGCTTATGTATCTGAATGTATTAAGAGATTTATATCTACTGGTGGTTGATAAATACAGAGGCGTCACCATATAAAAAAAACATAGTGGAATACCTATTATTTTGCGTCTACATTTTACCCGAGCGAAGCCGGGTTTTCGTCTAGTGTCAAAATATTTTAAATATTAAGTAGGACAATACCCATTAGTACCTAGGTACCTACAAAATTATTCTACTTTCTCACATTTATGTGCTACAGGAGATAAATGCCTTATTTGAATAACTACACTTTTTTTGCAGAATCCATTTGGGTTCCTTTCATCGCCAAATTCCTTTTAGGCAGACAAGCTAGGGTCTTTGTCCAGACGCCCTTGCGGCACAAGGCCGCTGCGCCCCTCGTGTTGGACCTCCAGCCGCGAGGGCAGCGCACTCTGCAGCGCGAGCCGTCAACAAGCGCGTTGCCGCGGCTGACCGTTGATCCCTGGCAACTTACGTGGCTTTGTGGGGGAGGCGGGATCGGGGCGCAAGATGGCGCTGAAATTCAAAGTTAAGATAAGATTAAATTTAGGGTATTCCCTCATTCTTTGCACGTCCTTTCGATTAGTGGACAAGGCGTCCAAACGAACTGTTAATTCAATCCCTTCGATTATACAGGGTGTTGATTTGTACAATTAAATCCGACTCAGGGGTGGTTATTTACAGGGTTAGGGAGTCACTCACAGAACAAAAAAAAGAGTAGAAGTAGTGACATGACCTATCAGTAGGAAAACCAGTGTGACCAAACTCACACACACAAATCAAACGCACACTGTAAATGCCAAGCTGCCATTGGCAAATAAAGGCAATTCTGAAAAGGTCTACATCACAAAAGTTCCAACTAAAATATGAACCTTTTCAATCATATTATAAACAACGATCAAAATCAAATGATAATGATGAAATTAAGTTTGACATACGATCTTTGTTTTGTACTACCGCTACTCTACTTTAGATGGAACTACCGCCGCGTGTGATCGTCGAGAAGCTTTAAGTTCTATGCCATAAAGTCGAATATTGAAAAATAACTATCTGCTATGTTGCTACTCAGGCTAAGGATGGGACATATTGCCATATCGACAAATTATAGAACTGTTTCATAAAGCGACAGTTGAAAATGAATTTGTTATGACAATGTTTCTTAATCATTTATTTTTTTAGTACCTACATTGACAAAGTAACATAATGTATTCCCTTCTGCCAAACTGTACCACAGTTCGATGTAAATTACGCAGCCGGCTACCATATTAACTATCCTTCTGGATGATTGGCTATGCAATGTACCTATAATGGAATTCTCATAATCTAACCATAGTCGCTTTACGAAACGAAGCCCAGCAAACTTATCGTTTACAATTTATAGAGAATAAGAAAGCCTATTGTATATATATTTTTTAACTGTAACTTTTGTCTCTTGCTTCTTGTGTGCAATAAGGAATACTCTTTTTTTTTTACGTAGAAAAAAAGAGTAGAAGGAGTGACATGACCTATTAGCAGGAAAACCAGTGTGACCGTTTGGTCACACTGGTTTTCCTGCTAAAAGCCAAAACTCACACTATGAATGCCAAGCTGCCATTGGTAAATAAAGGCAATGCCGAAAAGGTCTACATCATAAAAGTTCCACGTAACATATGAACCTTTTGGTGATATAAACAACGATCAAAATCAAATGATAATGATGAAATTAAGTTAGATCTTTGTTTCGTAGTACCGCTACTCTACACTAGCTGGAACTCCCGCCGCGTCTGACCGTCGAGAAGTTTTCTGTGATAGACCATAAAGTCGAAAATTAAAAAACAAGTATCTGCAATGGTGCTTCTCAGCTATGGATGGCCTATCGACAAATTATAGAATTGTTTCGTAAATCGACAGTTGATATTTAATTCAATTACAATTCGATGTAAATTACGCAGCCGGTTAGTATATTAACCTACCTTCTGGATGATCGGCTACGCAACGTATATGGAATTCTCATATGAAACTAACCATAGTCGCTTTTGAAACGAGGCCCAGCAAACTTATCGTATGTATAGTTTGTTTAATTTTTTATTTATTTATTTAAAATGTCGTCATCCATCAACGCTTGTGCTTCACTTATATTAAGGAGATGACATTTGCCAACGAAAGTCACGAGACTTCCCCATACATCTGTGGAGTCACTCGTCATACATGATACTGAAGCAAAAAACAAAATATAAAAAAAATATTTTTGTTTACTAAATCACAAATCCTCGGTTTTGCGGCGCCGGGCGGCAAGCGCACGGGCGCACTCTCGCGCCCCGCCCCGCGAAACCCCCGCCGGACCCGTCAAGTGCAAACGATAGAAGCTAAAGCCTTTAAAATTATGATTTTTAAGAAGGTGATTTTCACTAAAAAAAAAATATATTTTTTGAATATTTTTTTGGTTCAATATCATGTAGGTGTGTGTAACCACCCCTGAGTGGGATTTAATTGTACAAACCAACACCCTGTAAGTATAGGTAGCCTGTTTTTATGTTATGCATTATTCAATGGTGATTTATATCGGTACGTGTCTGAAACACACTAAACTATTATATCTCTCACATTACTATGCTATGTATTAACATTTTACATATTTATATTTTTCATAGTTAGTTATTATGGACTCAAAAATGTGTTGACAGTCCTAGAAGCGCGTTTGACTTCGCTGTTTCTCTGTTTCTCACCTTTACACGTAGGAAGAGGACCACTCCACTTCAAATCATCTCCACATACAAGAGACGATTGCCCTTGCAACTGCAGTTCTTTGTCTCTACATCTAAAGTTGCATTTTAATTGACGATCTCCACATTGCGATTCCAAATATTTCGGCGTATGGCATGTTTGTAATATCACGTCGATTTGCAACTTGCAATGTTGAAGTATCTGTGTCGGAACAATAAAAACTATTGTATTAAATTAATAGACGTTTTGTTTTCAGTGTAAAATCCAAGTTATAAGTACCTACTTATCCAAAGATATGCAAGCGCAACAATACTTTAATTTAAAATAATCTTTAAATTTAAAGATGGAAATTTGGAATGTGGTCTTTAACACTCAAAAGTATTTATACTTTTGAGTGATAAAGACCACATTCCAAATGAAAAAAGCACGGCTGTCACAGCCAGCAGGCCGGTTGTCGCTAAACTTCACTGGCTAGTGCCTAACATTATAATTTTAAGGCACTGTTTCACAATGTCCAAATAAAGTTCCAGATAAGCTATCCGCAACCAGGGCTGCCGTTTGTTCTAAATTAAAAAAAAACCTATATTGCGTGTGTTCGTTTATCGCTTCAAATTTTGAACAAACGGCAGCCCTGGTTGCGGATAGCTTATCTGGAACTTTATTTGCAAATCGTGACGCTCGCATTTCACAGGCACGTCGTAATGTGGATAGTCTTTTACCGTGTTTCCGCGGGTTATTCGTCCAACGATGGTGTGTAATCCTTCGTTCAGTAGTGTCCCAAATCTAGGTCCATACATATGTGTGAAGTGGATATTCCTTGGCACAGGACGGCCAAAGCATGATAACAGCCGGGGAGCTTGAAGCAGCACTTTGTTTGAACCTCCTTTGGCTATCAATGTCCTATCGTGAGGACACCGGATGCATGGGTCACCGCTGCTGCCATTGTCTGAAACATTAGTAGGTAAATTAATTTATAAATTAATTAGGTAAATTAATTTATTAATTAATTAGGCAAATTAATTAATTAGAATGCCGCTGACACTCTGTAAGTAGAATAAGCTTATTAAGTGGTGACAACCGTCTGGGATCCGAAATCTCTGCACGAATAGCTAGAGCTGCGACGGCCTTTGGCAAACTCCAACATAGAGTTTGGAAGGAACACGATCTGAAACTTCAGACCAAAATGCTCGTTTACAAAGCAATGAGCCGTTTTCAGAAGCACAAAAAAAAAAAATTACGGCTGTCAAAGTACAGCGCCACCAAGTTATTTGTTCAGGTGGGCAAAATTGTAACTAACAAATTAATTGTAAATGCTGTTCCCCATTTTTTTGTGTTATTTATTCACTTACTAAGAATGACGGATTAAAATATTCTCATTTTTCTAGGTAAATTTCTTAAATGTTACAACGAAATTCTGCACTAGCGCCGCTATCATATAAGATGGTGGCACTGTAATGCAATTTTGGACCTCAGCCCAATAGCCATGTGTGATACATCATAAAATAGGTCTCAGCTAGCTGAACAAAAGTTACTATCACGCCAACAGCCAAATGTTTGTCGTTTCGGAGTTATATTTTATTGAAAATTTTAGTTTTTTTTTCAATACAATATAACTCCGAAAGGACAAACATTTGGCTATTGGCGTCATAGCAACTTTTGTTCAGCTCGCTGAGACCTATTTTATGATGTAGGTATCACACACAGAACAAAAAAAAAAGAGTAGAAATAGTGACATGCCCTATCAGTAGGAAAACCAGCGTGACCAAACTCACACACACAAATCAAAAGCACACTGTGAATACCAAGCTGCCATTGGCAAATAAAGGCAATTCTGAAAAGGTCTACATCACAAAAGTTCCAAGTAAAATATGAACCTTTTCAATCATATAAACAATGATCAAAATCAAATGATAATTATGAAATTAAGTTTGACATACGATCTTTGCTTTGTAGTACCGCTACTCTACATTAGATGGAACTACCGCCGCGTGTGATCGTCGAGAAGCTTTAAGTTTTATGCCATAAAGTCGAATATTGAAAAATAACTATCTGCTATGTTGCTACTCAGGCTAAGGATGGGACATATTGCCATATCGACAAATTATAGAACTGTTTCATAAAGCGACAGTTGAAAATGAATTTGTTATGACAATGTTTCTTAATCATTTTTTTTTTAGTATCTACATTGACAAAGTAACATAATGTATTCCCTTCTGCCAAACTGTACCACAGTTCGATGTAAATTACGCAGCCGGCTACCATATTAACTGTCCTTCTGGATGATTGGCTACGCAATGTACCTAAAATGGAATTCTCATAATCTAACCATAGTCGCTTTATGAAACGAAGCCCAGCAAACTTATCGTGTACAATTTATAGAGAATAAGAAAGCCTATTGTATATATTTTTTTTAACTGTAACTTTTATTTGTCTCTTGCTTCTTGTGTGCAATAAGGAATATTCTTTTTTTTTACGTAGCCTCGATTGCCACAGAACAGAAAAAAGAGTAGAAGGAGTGACATGACCTATTAGCAGGTAAACCAGTGATAGACCATAAAGTCGAAAATTAAAAAACAAGTATGTGCAATGGTGCTTCTCAGCTATGGATGGCCTATCGACAAATTATAGAATTGTTTCGTAAAGCGACAGTTGATATTTAATTCAATTACAATTCGATGTAAATTACGCAGCCTGTTAGGATATTAACCTACCTTCTGTATGATCAGCTACGCAACGTATATGGAATTCTCATATGAAACTAACCATAGTCGCTTTTGAAACGAGGCCCAGCAAACTTATCGTATGTATAGTTTGTTTATTTTTTAATTTATTTATTTAAAATGACATTTGCCAACGAAAGTCACGAGACTTCCCCATAGACTTATGGAGTAAGCGTTGATTAAATTATCTAGACCCCCCAGATGATTTTACTACACGAGCACATAAAATCATCTAACTTTGAAATTATGCATGCTGGTTTAGTTTTGATGACAATACGCCAATCTATACTAATAAAAATGACATGTTTTTTGAACTTAAACTTTCGGCACAACACATTGTAAACATTTAGTCCGGATCTACTTACGGGTGTTGTTTTATCGGACGAGTCCGACTAGGTTTCGCTCCGATACGCAGAGCAGTGAGTGGGTGGTGAGCAGAGACGGATCTTGCGTCGTTCGGTTGCTCGTCTCAAAATGGGATGGGTAAGTTGATCCGGATTAAAAGTTTACAAAAATGACATGATACTGCAGTCAGGACCACATTCTCGCAAAGGAACTAAACAGCGTCAAGGAACATGATCAATAAATTTTGCGCAGTATCAAAAATAATTGCAACTAAAAATGTGTTAAATAATAATAATAAAAGATGATAATAAACACTTACATACAGGCACATACATTGCCCCTGGCCCCACCCTGGGATACCCTGTGTCGTGGGCACCAGAAACAACGACGTCACAAACATGTAAACATACAAGACCTGGGATTGTTTTTTGTCCCCAGCCGGGATTCGAACCCGGGATCTCTCGCATGGTAGTCAGATGCACTAACCACTGCGCCACAGAGGTCATCAATTAAAATAAAATAACGACAATTATTTTCCCAAAGTACCTAGTAAGACGCAGGTACTCTACCTAAAGTACCGATAATTATTTATTACTGCTAAGTCATAGACAAAATATTATCGATAGATTTTTATAATGTTGTGTCCCAGCTGAATTGAGTAGCATTCAAATGTTGACAGAAATTTGTAGAAAAAGTACACAGACTTCGACGAAAATTGAACATTATATTCCAGTAAATAAAGGTGGTTTTACTTTCCCACTTTCGGATTGCTTTCCTTGTTCATGTCATTGCAAATTTAATTTCTATTAAATTAAATACAATGGAAATACTACTTACCGATGGCATGTTACGGCATGATCGGTACATTTTGGTCCCCAACTTTTATTTTTGCACTCTAAAACAGCACAATAAGGCATTTTAGTAGAGTTTTCACAATTGTTTTCTTTACTAGAAGCGCACGGCAACTGAGGTAAGAAAAACTGTCATAGACTACGCTTAGGCAATACATTGCTAATTTGAGGCACGCGGGCACCGCCAACTTACGATTTCTACTCTTTTTTTTTTGTTCTGTGGGTATCACATATGGCTATTGGGCTGAGGCCAAAAATTGCATTCTTTTGACAGCCGTAATATTTTTTTTTAGTTCTTCTGAAAACGGCTCATTATTCTTCCTCTTTTGCTTTATGCGTCCGAGACATGGTGCCTTTACAGAGGAGACATTTGGCGCCTTGACACCTTCCACATGAGATGCCTTCGGACTATCTTACGTGTGAGCTGGGAGGATCGCGTTAGTAATACAGAAATTTTACGCCGAACTAAAATGACCGGTATGGAATGCCTCCTAATGAAGGGCCAACTGAGGTGGTGCGGACACGTGGTGCGGATGGACTCTTCGAGACTGCCGAAGGCTGTTTTTTATTCTCAGCTTAGTTGCGGAAAACGCACAGTAGGTGGTCAATTCGGTCACCTTCGGTATAAAGATGTCTTGAAGCGCCACCTAGTTTCGAGTAATATATCAGTCAAGACGTGGGAGGAGCTTGCCGAGATACCTAAGACCAGAATGGCGGAAAGCTTTTAATACAGGCACCACTGCTTTTGAACAAGCGCGTAAGTAGAATGAAGACTTTAAGGCTGACATTCAGAGACGAATCCTAAGTTCACGCTTAGATCAGTCTTAGCAAAGTAAACTAAAGTCGTACTTAGTAAAGTGCCGTAATTTTCGTATTCACAGATGATTCACAGTACTTAAGAAAGTCATCTATATTGTTTATCATTTCATAGTGATGTAGTTCTTACCGGTTTTTTAAATTTGACATTGCCACACGAGAGCAGGACAACATCATACAATTTTATATATGTCAGAGTGAATAAAAAAATACCACAGATAATGCTCGTAGAACATCAGTGAAATGACGTTTGGACTAGTCTGTGAACAAAAGGCTTAGAAGTGACAGTTCTAAGTTCACGTAAAGTCACCGATATTGACTACTTACACTTAGCTAAGCACCATTTCATACTATACTTGCTAAGGGACTTCACACACGACTGCTATAATATACATTACATCCCGGGAGGTATAGCTTTACATTATATTAAAGTATCACACACGGAACAGGTAACGTAATGTATATTTCGCTTCATTTCGTTGACATACGTCTCGACCGACACACATTCCGGCTGCTAAGGCGTTATACAGGGTGTTATGGATCTGTCGACTTACTACTAGCATTGAACTAGATTTAATAAATAGGTAGTTCATCAGAAGATGATTGAGATTTTGATGCGCGTATGCGTTGGCACATGTGCCAAAAATAGAACGATGTGCATTGAACATCATAATAAAGTAAGGAAAATTCCGAAGAGTTTAAATTATATGCGGAATTATCAGACATCGCCAGGAAGTGGACAGGCATGATATTATTACAAAATTGATGACCACTGTGTTGCTACACTTTTTTTCTTTTCTTGAGGTAGATTGATTTTTGTTACTATCCTTCATGTTAAAGGCAACTTTAATGTTATATTCCATCACTATATACAAGTTGTAACTTCCTATGTTATATCTATAAAATCATAGGTCATCAATTATTATTATTAATACGTTTATTGCACATAAGTAAAAATTACAATGGCAACGCGGCGGACTTAATGCTACAAGCATTTTCTACCAGTCAACCGCAGGAGTGTATCAATCGCCTGAATCGAAGAATAGGGTAGTTTCCAGGGTGAAAATAATTTAATTCTATTTAGTCCGTATTTTAGATTATAAAAAAATATTGGATACGTATTTTTTCTTTTTTCGATTAAACAAAAAATAACAAAGATATAGCCCATTGAAGTTACGTGTGACGTCACTCAGTGCTACAAAATGCAGCACGGCGTGACGTCACACGTAACTTTAATGGGCTATATCTTTGTCATTTTTGGTCTAATTTACAAATAAAAAAATACGTGTCCCTTATTTTTGAATAATCTAAAAGACGGACTAATTACATTTTTTTGGGAAACTAGCCTATTGCTCGCAGCCCTGGCCGCCTGAGTGATCTTAAACGATCACGAACGTTAAGCAACATAGGGCGCGTTCAGTGCGCGGATGGGTGACCGTTTATGATTAACGCTAATGGCATTTTCCGAGCGGTTCCATGCTTCGCAAGGCATGTTAAGCAGTTGGTGCTGGCTGCCGTCGATAGATGGCAGTCGTTAAGCCAAGTCAGAGGCCTTAGGGCGGCTTGAAAACTTCTGACAGTAAGACCAGCCACTAGTCTTACAAGCCTCCACCAATCCGGACTTGGCCCCCGTGGTGGAGTATGGCCTGTACCTTCCTCAGGGAAGAGACCCGCGCCCCTCGGTGGGGACATAATGGGTTGATGACGAAGCCAAGTCAGAGGCCATAGAGCAAGACCAGCCACTAGTCTTACAAGCCTCCATCAATCCGGACTTGGGCCCCCGTGGCGGAGTATGGCCTATACCTTCCTCAGGCTTACGAAACGTAGCTTACGGCCGATTTCTGAATTGAGAATTTCGCTAAGTAACTACTTAACTCTAGTGCTGTCTCGTCAAGTTTCTTAGAAAAGAGCGTGACAGAACGTTATTTAAATATTTAAGTGAAATTCTCAATTCGGAAACCGGCCTTTAGCGAGACTATTTATATGGAGCAAATTTATGTGGAGCAAATGATTTTTTTGAGATAGGACTCTGAATCCTATGTCGTTTAGCGACATAAGACTCCTAGTGGAGTTTTTTGAATCACCAAGAAACTTTTTGAACACCCTTTACGAAGGAAGATATATCGTAATATACGGAAAGGTATTGGGAGGTATTGAAAGGTATCGAAAGGTAAATATACATCTTCGTATCGCTCAGTACCTTTAAGGTACGAAGATGTAAGGATGTATATTATAGCTGTCGTGTGTGGTCTCCTGACGATTTCTATGGAAAGATGTAATGAGATATATCGTGCTATAATATGCATCCTTTCCTTATAGCCGTCGTGTGTGGAGTCCCTTAGATTCGATTCTGTATACGAAATGTTTTTAAGTACGTGATTTTGACATTTCTGAGACCATTCTTTGCTTAGTTTTCGTCTCTGAATGTCAGCCTAAATGTTATGTTTTTATTTGGGTATGTACCTTAAAGCCTATAGTGTTTTTTACAATGTTATGCTTATATATTCCACTGCGCATAAAAGGCTATTGGACAGTGTGTAAAAAACAGTACCTATATACTTATTCGTAAGAACTGCTATTCCTATAAATTTTAACAATACAAATAACACTGTATTTCTGGTGCTAGAAAATGTGTGCTAAGTAGCGCTGATGTTGCATATCAATATCATCTGTGTGGGTGATGGGGTGTCTCCCATGTGTCTCCCATCACTACCTACTAGATCAAACGTCAACATTCTATATCCCTCTGATTGAATTGAAATGAACAAATAAAAAGATTTAGGCGGACATTGTCCCATTCGCAAAATGTCCCTTCATCATTTCGCAAAAGGTCCCTTTCGCAAAAGGACCTTATCGCAAAATGACCCTTTAGCAAAAGGACCCTAATGCAAAATGTCCCTTTCGCAAAAGGTCCCTTTCAGCAAGCCTATTACGCTCACATTTATCGCTCGACACATGGCAAATAAAGTATTGTGTAATAGAATTATATTAAAGCCGTGGGGTGCCGGCTTTAGAATAGTGCCCCCCCATCTCAGCCCGTGGGTGCCGTAAAAACCGGCAAAGGGACACATTACCAGGAGGTGGGCAGCAGCGCCTTCTGTGGAAATGCCCCATACTGCGCTCGCCAACCCGCATGCCAAGCGTGGCGAGTATGGCAAATACCCTCATGGAAGTACACAAAAAAACCAGGCCCCCAGTCCCCGGCAGCTCCGCTATTCCTGGCTACGGTAGCGGCCACGGTAACGGCGGAGCAAGGGGTGCTAAGAATCTCCGGCAGAGATCTGGCTACCACCCCGAACAGCGAAAACGACTGGCCCTGGTAACACACAACATTCGCACATTGAGGACGGAGGAAAAGCTAGTTGAGCTGGAAGAGGAAATGGGTAGGTTACACTGGGATATCCTAGGGTTATCTGAAGTCCGTCGAGAGGGCGAGGACACGATAACCCTGAAATCCGGTAACCTGCTCTACTACCGGGAGGGCGAGCGACAGTCCCAGGGTGGTGTCGGGTTTCTCGTCCACAAGTCCCTCGTGAACAACATTTTGGCCATCGATAGTGTGTCGAGCAGGGTGGTATACCTAATACTCAGAATATCTAAGAGGTATTCGCTGAAGGTCATTCAGGTATACGCGCCGACCTCGTCACACTCCGATGAGGAGGTAGAGGCGATGTATGAGGACATTAGTAGGGCCATACATACCTCGGAGACCTATTTTAATGTGGTCATGGGGGACTTCAATGCGAAGCTGGGCAAAAGAAGCGAAGGTGAGATGAGAGTGGGGCAATTTGGTCATGGGCAACGGAACCCTAGGGGACAGAGGTTGGCCGACTTTCTGGAGAAAGAGGGACTCTTTATGATGAACTCTTTCTTTCAGAAGCCACCTCACAGGAAATGGACCTGGTTGAGTCCCGATGGTTCCACGAGAAACGAGATAGACTTCATCCTGACCTCCAAGAGACAGATATTCAATGATGTCTCTGTGATCAACATGGTGAAAACCGGAAGCGATCACCGAATGGTAAGAGGCACATTGAATATCAATGTCAAACTTGAGAGGTCCCGTCTCATGAAGTCCACGCTCCGACCTACTCGTGCCCATATCCAAAACCCCGAGAACTTTCAACTCGAATTGTCAAATCGCTTCGAATGCCTGGAAAGCGCCGCATCGGTGGACGAGATCAATAACAGGTTTGTAGAAGCTGTTCGTACAGTGGGCTCGAGGTTTTATAAACCGAACCGATCGAGCAGACCACAAAAGCTCTCAAACTATACTCTCGACCTCATGGCTAAACGTCGCTCGTTGCAACTGCAGTCCTCCAGAGATGCTGAGTCATATAGGCAGCTCAATAGACACATATCAAAGTCTATGCGGCACGATATTCGTTCCTTTAATACCGAACGTATTAAAGAGACTATAGAACGGAACAAAGGCTCTAAAGTGTTCGCAAGAGAAATGTCTATTGGGCAAAGCCAGCTGACGAAGCTGAAAAGAGAGGACGGCAGTATAGCGTCGACCAAGTCAGAGGTACTGAGGGAGATTGAGGGCTTCTACGGACAGCTATACACTTCAGTCACAAAACCTGTTAGCAGTTTGCACAAAGACCCAAGAGCCAAACTGACCCGACATTATACCGAAGATATCCCGGACATCAGCCTGTACGAGATTAGGATGGCCCTGAAACAGCTCAAGAATAACAAGGCAGCAGGAGAGGATGGAATTACATCAGAGCTTCTGAAAGCGGGTGGAACACCGGTACTTAAAGTCCTTCAGAGGCTCTTCAATTCCGTCGTGCTCGAAGGAACAACGCCAGAAGCATGGAACAGAAGCGTGGTGACGCTGTTCTTCAAGAAAGGAGATAACACTCTATTGAAGAACTACCGACCCATCTCGCTTCTGAGCCATGTTTATAAGCTGTTTTCGAGGGTCCTGACGAATCGTCTCGAACGCAGGTTTGATGACTTCCAGCCTCCCGAACAAGCCGGTTTCCGAAAGGGCTATAGTACCATAGACCACATCCACACGCTGCGGCAAATTATACAGAAGACTGAGGAGTATAATTTGCCATTATGCTTAGCGTTTGTGGACTATGAGAAAGCCTTCGATTCGATTGAGACATGGGCGGTGCTCGAGTCTCTCCAGCGTTGCCATATTGACTATCGGTACATCGAAGTGCTGAAGTGCTTGTACCACAACGCCACCATGTCGGTCCGAGTACAGGAGCAGAATTCGGAGGCAATTCCACTGAAAAGAGGCGTGAGACAGGGAGACGTCATATCTCCGAAACTGTTCACGAACGGACTGGAAGATGCCTTCAAGCTTCTGGAATGGCAGGAACGCGGCATTAATATCAATGGCGAGTACATCAGTCACCTTCGATTTGCCGACGATATTGTAGTCATGGCAGAGACGCTGGAGGACCTCGGCATAATGCTCGAAGACCTCAGTCGAGTCTCCCAAAGGGTGGGCCTTAAAATGAACATGGACAAAACGAAGGTCATGTCGAACGCCCGTGTTGTGCCCACCCCAATAACAGTGGGGAACTCGACTCTCGAAGTTGTAGACGAATACGTCTACTTAGGACATACAGTCCAATTAGGCCGGTCCAACTTCGTGAAAGAGGTCAATCGTCGAATCCAACTCGGCTGGGCAGCGTTCGGGAAACTCAGAAAAGTATTTTCCTCCGATTTACCTCAATCTCTCAAAACAAAACTGTACAACCAGTGTGTGTTACCAGTGATGACTTATGGCACTGAAACGTGGTCTCTTACTATGGGCCTCATAAGAAAGCTCAAGGTCACGCAACGAGCTATGGAGAGGGCTATGCTCGGAATTTCTCTACGAGACCGAGTCAGAAATGATGAGGTCCGTAGACGAACGAAAGTGGTCGACATAGCCCAGCGGATTGGTAAGTTGAAGTGGCAGTGGGCGGGGCACATAGCACGCAGAACTGATGGCCGATGGGGCCGAAAAGTTCTCGAATGGAGACCACATATCGGCAAGCGCAGCGTAGGACGACCAGCCACAAGATAGACAGACGATCTCATCCAAGTGGCGGGAAGACGCTGGATGCAAGCCGCTTCCGACCGGTCTTTTTGGAAATCCATGGAGGAGGCCTATGTCCAGCAGTGGACTTCTTGTGGCTGAATGATGATGATGATGAAAATATTTTGATGAAAAAGAAAAAATAAAAAAAAAGGAGAATTTGAGTTCATGATTGGATAAATAGAAGAGAATCGCTGTGAGCAAGTGGTAGAGATGTGAAGTGAAGATCTCGACAGTTATAAAAATCATCAATTTTATTTCATACTTTGTCTGAGATATACAAATCGTGCTATTTACGTATTGATTTTAAAATAAATACTACACGACTCCATACGTATGTACAATACCTGCTTTCTTTCATGGATCGAGATCGAATCGATAATGAGCATGCTCATAAGCGAACCTGTTCAGACGCGCTCAGAGCACGCCCCCTTCTAACTCCGCCTCAGCAAGCATGCAAAATCAAACGTCAGTTGATTTTTAAGCACGCTCGAAATAAGCACGCTCATTAGTAGCAATGTTGGTACACACGTGCTACAAATGAGCACTTGCTCAATAAAAGCTTGCTTTCGTGCTACCAATGAGCACGTGTGTCAGTACCAGGGTGAGTAGTTAGAGACGTTTTGAGGAAGGGACGCTTTGAGAAAGGGTTGATATGAGAAAGGGACGATATTATGAGAAAGGGACGCTTTGAGAAAGGGACGATATGAAACAGGGACGTTTTGAGAAAGGGACAATTTTTGTCGGAGGGACATTTTGCGAACGGGACATAAATCCAAAAAATGATCATAGAGTCTGACAAGCGAGTCGTGGGACGCGATTTATTTCGAATTCTTCATATGGCCATGGCCACACTCTGACTGTCAAACTTGCTGCAAGTAGTACAGCCTAAACAGTTTGATACTCGTCCTATGGTAGCTTGCTATAGAATCCCACAATCATGTAAACAAACCAATTCAATCACGATTACTCCGTAATTGCTTACATTTGAATATCAATCCTGATCATAATCACATTTCAAGGAACCATTCATTGTTCTTACAATCATTTTTATACCAAATAACTTCTTTATGATAGTTCTTTTGATAAAAAATACTCGGACAATGAAAATTTCAATAGTTTATAAAGCTGACATATTATTTTTTAACCATCAAAGTCTTATTTGTCTTTGGAAAGTTAGTGTTGTTCAATTTTTTGAATTGATTTTAAAACTCATTGATTCAAATGTTTCAATATTTGAATCTATAAGTCAGTTCGTAAAAATAAACTTTAATATAATTATGGCTAAACTCTAGTTGCGGATTGCGTGATTTTTTTTAAAGCAAAAGGTATTGAAACTCAAACTTAGCACAGTGGGGTTTCTAACTTTAAGGCGTAATTATTTTAATAACAAACAATTTTCTGTTGCCACTTTTATCACCCACTAGCTTTCGCCCGCGACTCTGTCCGCGTGGACTTTAGTTCAAAATTTTGCAACCCCGTTCACTCCCTTATGGGTTAAATTTAGAAAAAACGGCGAAACACGTGTTCAATTAATTGTGTTGAAGAGTATTTATTTCAAGTTTCAAGAAAATAAGACAACATTTTTTATACCTCCCATACAAATTTTAGTAACCCTTTTCGCCCCTTTAGGGGTTGAATTTAAAAAAATCCGTTCTTATTCCTTGCCTACATTATATATTGATCCTCTGTGCAAAATTTCAGCTTCCTAGGTCAAAAGGCTTGGGCTGGGCGTTGATGAGTGAGTCAGTCAGTCAGGACTTTGAATTTTATATATATATAATAATATATATAAGATGACGACTCACTTTTTCAAATCTGGCATTTTTTTCTTCCACAACAAACCGTCATGTTTATGTTTTGAACGACAAAATGAGTTTGCATTGTCGTTTAAGATGAAGGATATAATTACATTCTCTTTACTAATAACTCAAAAAAAGAGTTTTGTATCAATTATTGAGCCCTAATAAGCGTAAAGGGAGTTCTACTCCATCTACGCATAAAAGGGTAAATATTAAAAACACGTTTATACTTCACTCACTGTCACCGTCCTGTGTGAGTGGGATTGTTCTGAGTTATTCTGAGTTTTTTTCCTTCACTTTCGATAGCGAGAGCGTTTGCAATTTGTATAAGAGTGACAAAGCGCGCCACCTAGTTGTCTATTTGTCACTCCTATACAAATTGCAAACGCTTTCGCTATCGAAAGTGAATGAAAAAACTCAGAATATGCACTCTGTGCGTTTTTCTGTTTCCTCTAATTATCGACGACTTTGCTTTTTGTATTTTGGACATTTTCTTTGAGATTTGGTTGGACTTACTCTTGGAACGACTGACTTCTGCGTGACATCAAGGACTTTGGTTTTGCTTACGAATGGATCTCTTATAATAAAGATAATATACACAGAATCACTCAGAGATACTACGAATAAATCCAAGAAATTATAAAGAGAAAAATTATGTAGTATTTTTAGATTATAATGAGTGAGCCGCATATTCTACTAAATTTTCTAAAGAGCCTTGCCCTAAGTTTTGAAATATTGCAAAAGCCCTTTTACAAATTTAATTTATGTACTGAAAGCCTAAAACATAACAACGTATTTTAATGCATATTAGGCCGTTATAATTCATATATTAATGCATGGTGATCGTTTATCATGTTTGTGCGATAGTCACTTAGTTAAATCCGTACCAGGCGTGAATAAGTTGACAAGTCGACATGTATGAAAATTACGATTCCACCGGAATTGGCATCTGGATGGCCTAATTTATATGGGGAGTAAATGAGTAAGTCGATAGGTTCACTTATTTTAGCTACACTGCAGATGTGAATAATTAAATAACTACCTTTTCGATGAGTAAAATATGACATATATATCTAAAAATAATATTGGAAATAAATTTAACAAATCAACATACCATGTTATGAACAGCACTTATTCGAATAAAGAAACTTAACACCTTGAGATATTTCGAGTTCACTTTCGACTACTTGCATTTTCAACTTCATACAACGAGATGTTAAGTTATTACCGCTTCAAAGGTGCACGGTATTATGTGACAAGTGCTTATATCAATGATTGATTTTTCAACCGTTATGCGTTCAATGAGACAAAACGATACGTCAGAAAAAGATGTTATTAGTTTTGTTTAATTTATTGCTAATTTGTACGACTGATTGATCTGTCGCCGCACTTCCGCATCATTCTGGTATCCTTGACCGAGTTATTTGGTTTGTTTGTGTGGCTTGTTGCACGTGCGCAGTGCATGTATTGAACTGAATTGCATTTATTGACTATCGGACGATAATGGCAGCAAAAAGACGCCGGTTTTTAGAAGAATTACGACAAAATACAGTTAATTGCCCCGGTGTACAGTTGAGAGAGAAAATAACTTATAATAATAATGGAAGTGCCGGTAAGTTAACTTATTTATCTAGGTACCCTATTATTAGCTCTTCTTCCTAATGTAAGGGTTAACCCTCACGTCACCTCACAGTATGGGCAACACATACTTTAGATTGCTATCGCAAGATTAGTACAGTCTGGGATACCTTCTTTATTTGATTGGCGCACTTATACCTCGCGCGGTAAGAGCTGCCATGCGACTGTACTAATACTACTGATGCCATCGGGGTTTTCTGTGACCTATCCAAAGCTTTTGATTGCGTAGACCACAAAATCCTCCTTTGTAAGATGATCAGATATGGTCTCAGTAATAAATCTTTAGGACTTCTTAGATCGTATTTAGCTAATAGAGTGCAGAAAGTTGATATTAATGGAGTCAAGTCATCCGGATCCAATGTTAAAATAGGAGTTCCTCAGGTTCCATTTTAGGGCCATTCCTTTTCTTAGTGTATGTTAATGATCTGACGTACCTAGTTGAGAAATTGTCACAAATAGTATTGTTTGCGGATGACACTTCTCTAGTTTTTAAAATTAAGAGAGGTCAATCTAATTTAGACGATGTAAACAATGCTCTTTCTAAAAATCTGAACTGGTTTACCGTAAACAATCTTATGTTAAATCCCAAAAAAACAAAATGTATTAAGTTTTTATTGCCCGATATCAAAAAAGTGGACACAAGTTTAACAATAGCTGGTAACAGACTAGACTTAGTTGAGACAAAGGTGTTTTTAGGCATTACAATAGACTAAAAACTACAATAGGATCAACACATAAAAAAGTTAGGTAGGTTGAATTCAACTGCATTTGCAGTTAGAAAAATTAGATAACTAACAGATGTAGAAACTGCTCAGTTATTTCCAGAGCATTATGTCATATGGCCTGCTACTAAGGGGGCGGGCGGCAAATAAAGAAACAATTTTTATTCTCCAAAAAAGGGCTATTGGGTATTTACCCTTTATATTTATAAAGGGTATTTACAATTTACCTGGCAGACACTCACTACGTGAGTTTTCTAAGGAAATAGGACTTCTTACGCTAGCTTGCCAATTATTCGATAACATAATGTATGTGCGTAAAAACAACTACATTTAAGCTAAACAGGGATATCAAAATTGCAATAAACAAAATTGCCTCATCTAGATTCAGATTAGCCAAGGTAAATACATCATAAAACGTACACTATCGTTTTTATAACAAGATTCAAGAAAGTACTCAATCCCTGCCAGGAAATAAATTTAAATTTGTTATTAAAACAGTAACTGCGCTGTGTAAAAAGGCATACTACAGAATAGATGACTTTATAGATGATAAACACCCTTGGCAGTAAACTAATTCTACAACGAGCTAGTTATGGTATTCTGTAGTGTAGATCATCATTAATATTAAATTAATTGGCGATTATTAATAAAATTATATTATCTTTTTCAAAAGTTTAACGTTCTTTTATGTTGCTTAAATATTTAATGTTTTTAAGCAATAATAAGTTAATATTCCGAAGATTTTTAATAAAAATTTAGATGGTAGCAAGGTGAATAAGTTGACAAGTCGTCGGTTCACAACTTGATAAGTCGTTTATTTTGTTCATTAATAAAGATTTTTCAAATTTAATTACATTAGTTAAAAAACACATTTAAAACTATAAGATTCACATTAAAACATTATTCATTAAGTTGAATTTGGATTTACCAACAAGTTTAAAAGTTTAAGCGGTGGTGGCGTAGTGGGGTTGACCCTTGCTTCTCGATCATGAGGGTCTGGGTTCGAACCACGCATGTACCAATGACTTTTAGTTACGTACATTTGTTTGTACAGCAACACCATTCGCTGATAAATTGTGCCCGGATAACGGCGACAGGCTTGCCACTTGTTACGTTTGGGACCTAATAAACTCGGCAAAACGTGGGTCCAGTTCTAGAGACTGGTGCCTCTGCCTTCCCCTTCGGGGATAACGGGCGTGAGTTTATTATATTTTATATTATTTTAAAAACTTTAAATGACCGCCCTGAAAAGTGTGCATTTTCGACTTGTCAACTTATTCACGCCTGGTACGGAAATATTCCCATTAAACATTTGGACAAAAGTGGATCCTGATTTTATAGAAAAAAAATCGATAGGTACACAAAAAGTGTATCTTGATTTGAATTGCTTCATAATCATTTTGGATTTATTCAAATACATACTTAGGATAAACCAACGAACAGTGAACCATATCCCATATCTCATTGATCAATGCTCAATCACTCACTTTGACATCAGTATAGGTACAACACTACCACTGTCTATCGATCATAGACAACTGACAAATAATTATCTTGTCTATGATTGCCGGATTCTATTGAAATCCACCTTAGATTTAAACAAGAAAAAACACTTTTGTTTCTATTCAACATAATTTTACCTATTGTTCGGCCGCTGGGAGTATACGATCCTGACACCTGTCTGTTTCATATGACTAGTGATGGGAGAAAATCAACGTTATCATTCCTTACGTTATTCTTAACTAGCTTTTGCTACTGACTCACGATTAAGGAGTTTTGTTTTTTAGACGACCTTCACTCAGTCATCTCCCGCGACTACGTCCGCGTGGGCTTTAGTTGAGTAAAGTGTTTGCAAATAAGATAGGGATACTTTTAGCGCGTGCGAAAGAGCTTTCATACTAACTTCGCAACCCCCTCTTACCCCCTTAAGGGATGATTTTCGAAAGACTACTTTAAATATCTTTCATTACTTTCATTGAAAGACCTTCATACTGAATTTCATTCGAATAACTTCAAAAATGGCAAAGTTTCATACTAACTTTGCACCTCCCTTTTATCCCCTTAAGAGATGGTTTTCGAAAAAATATTTTACATGTGTTTCATGACCTTCAATGAAGAATCTTTATTCTGAATTTCGTTCGAATAACTTCAAAAACGGCAAAGTTTCAGACTAACTTTGCACCCCCCCCCTTTTACCCCCTTAAGGGATGATTATTGAAAAACTATTTTACATGTTCATGTTTTTACATGTTTGTTTTCGGCAAAACGTGGGTCCAGTTCTAGAGACTGGTGCCTCTGCCTACCCCTTCGGGGATAACGGGCGTGAGTTTATTATTTTATTTATTTTATTTTATTTTACATGTTTTTCATAACTTTCAATGAAGGACCTTCGTATTGAATCTCAATCATCATCATCATCAGGCTATATCGACCCCTATTTGACAAAACATCGTAAGCGCCAAAAATAAAATTTTACAGGAGACGATTTTTTTCAATTTACTTGATTGAAACCTAGTAAAGCTACGGGTGTACGTCTCAGGTAAGAAATTTTACTTTTCGTTGCGTTAATCCATTAAAAATTAAGAAAACAATGAAACTACACGGTTTGAAGTAATAATGGCGCATACGATAGTTTTCGACATTAAAATAAGAGGCAATTTTGTGCAATGTCGCATACGATGTCATTTATACTTTAATTATACTTAATAAATCTGCTGCCTAATTGTATCGTATAATTGTAGAAAAAACTAAATAGTGAAGTTAAATGAAATAATATTTAAAATAAGATGTTTTATTCTTTAAAAACACAATTGCACAGGTAAAATAATAAACTTAAATTAAATCACTTATTTCAAATTACTTTTACCTATTGTACCTAAAGATAAATAAACAACCATAAATTTTATCACTTCTATAAAGGATACAAAATAATTAGTAAACTTTTAAACATTATTTAAAACTTAACCATAGTAACAATAGCCCTCAGTCAGAATTTTTTTTTCAACGTAAAGGATTTACATTCTGTTTCTTGAATGGTGAAGTCGATGGTCGAAGACGCCGTAGATACTTCAAAATCACTGCAGTTAACCGGTCTTTGAATTTTTGAAAATAATGTTATTGTTATCTTTACCATCTGTTTCGAATACGATTATCTCATTCTCATCTTTTTCATTTATTTCTATCATGTCATCGATCGCCTTCGATTTGATCGAGACACGGGAGGTGCTCGAGTATCTCCAGTGTTGCCGAATTGACTATCGAGGTGCTTGTACCACAACGCCACCATGTCGGTCGGAGTACAGGAGCAGAATTCCACAGAAAAGAGGCGTGAGACAGGGAGATGTCATATCTCCGAAACTGTTCACGAACGGACTGGAAGATGCCTTCAAGCTTCTGGAATGGCAGGAACGCGGCATCAATATCAATGGCGAGTGCATTAGTCACCTTCGATTTGCCAACGATATAGTAGTCATGGCAGAGACGCTGTAGGACCTCGGCATAATGCTCCCAGACCTCAGTTGAGTCTCTCAACGGGTGGGCCTTAAAATGAACATGGACAAAACGAAGGTCATGTCGAACGCCCGTGTTGTGCCCACCCCAATAACAGTAGAGGTGGGCACAACACGGAACTCGACTCTCGAGGTTGTAGACGAATACGTCTACTTAGAACATACAGTCCAACTAGAACGGGCCAACTTCGTGAAAGAGGTCAGTCGTCAAATCCGACTCAGCTGGGCAGCATACGGGAAGCTTAGAAAAGTATTTTCCTCCGATATACCTCAATCACTCAAAACAAAATTATACAACTAGAGTGTGATACCAGTGATTACTTATGCACTGAAACGTGGTCTTTTACTATGGGCCTCATAAAAAAGCTAAACGTAACGCAACGAGCTATGGAAAGGGCTATGCTCGGGATTTTTCTACGAGACCGAATCAGAAATGATGAGGTCCGTAGACAAACGAAAGTCATAGCCCACCGGATGAGCAAGTTGAAGTGGCAGTGGGCGGGGCACATAGCACGCAGAACTGATGGCCGATGGGGCCAAAAAGTGCTCGAATGGAGACCACACATCGGCAAGCGCAGCGTAGGACGACCAGCCAAAAGATGGACAGACTGTCTTATCCAAGTGGCAGGAAGACACTCGATGCAAGCCGCTCCGGTCTTTTTGGAAATCCATGGAGGAGGCCTATGTCCAGCAGTAGACTTCTAGTGGCTGAATGATGACTGAACTAAAGAGGCAGTCGAAAAGAATATTAACTTGAAGAGGGTCTCTGACCACACAGAAAGAGCCCCAGGCAATTTGCAATTATAGTAGGTACTAAACTTGTCCGGTAACCGCGCAAGAGCGTCCAAATTCTTACGGATAGGTAATTTTTTTTATTTTTAAGCCTTGCCTGCTAATCACGCAAGCGATAGTAAGCAAAATAAATTATAGCAGTGAGAGTTACCTGTAACTAATCAAAAACCACTTTTAACGCAGTTTTGCATTCTAAATTTAAGTTTTCTTTTGGGATCAAACAGTAGTACGCACGCTAGCCACGTTATGTCGACTGATTGACACCGTTTCAAACCAGCTGATTGCTCAGAATTCGAACTCGAAACGTCTATTTCACTCTCGTGCGGTAACGTATGTGACGTTTTTTTCAGACATGGCGGATACGATAAGGAAAAATAACTTTTTTTTTAGCGTATGCACCTTTTTTGGCGGTTACGATAAAACACTAAATGGCTTGTAACTTTTTTTCTGATTGAAAAACCGTTACAATTTATACATATTTTGTAGACGGCATCAAACTGCGTAGGATACGATACAAAAAGTATTTTCTTAAAATTGGCGCTTACGATGTTTTGCCAAATAGGGGTCGATATTAGTCCACTGCTGGACATAGCCCTCCCCTAATGAGCGCCATAGTGCCCTGTCTTCAGCTTGCCGCATCCAGCATGCCGAATCTCAATCGAATTACCTCAAAAACGGCAGAGTTTCATACTAAGTTTGAACCCCAATTTTACCCCTTTAGGGGATGAATTTTCAAAAATCCATTCTTAGTGCTCCCCTACGTTACAAAAAGAACCCCTGTGCAAAATATCAAGTTTCTAACCCTTATAGTTTAGACCCTGCGTTATATGTCAGTCAGTCAGTCAGTCAGTCAGTCAGTCAGTCAGCTTCTCCTTTTATATATATAGATTTAAATCACTGTGCAAAATATAACATTGATTATTGACAATTATTTGCTAGTAGGATAAATAGGACATAAAAATATTTTAATCGAAAATTTAACGCCACTTCAAGGTTACGTCGTCCGTTTTAACATGACCTGTCAGGATCGTATACTCCCAGCGGCCGGACGGTATGTTTTAGTATGTGCATACGACTATTAATGTTGTAAAGCAAACATTAATTATTCTTGTTGTAAGGTCTGTTGGATGACGAAAATGTTAAAGGTCACATCGAATTAGTCAAAGAACTCAAAGATGTTGAGAAAAAAAGATGTGAATCTGATTTTGATTATGGTTCATCATTAATAAATGTTTATAAGTTTATGTGGTTTATCTTTATTATCCCTGTTTTTGGTGGAGTAGAAATGTTGGTTTTGATGTAGTTAATATTTTCGTTTTGCTTATATTTATTTATGGTTGGACAAAATTCATTGGAGACTCCAAACTAATTAAACAATTAATCAAGTTAAGCAAAAGTATCAAGATGGTTTATTCAGACAATAATTATGCAGGGTTATCAACTAAACGATTTTTAAATTTCCCGCCAAAGGCTTGAGCCACGACTCACTTGTCGCACTCTAAATCTCGTTTTGTGCGTCAAATGCAGTCAAATGAAACGACAATTATTATTGACTAGTTGGTCCCCGTGATTTTGTCTATAATTAAATATAATTAATAAAAAATAAATTAATAAAAATATAATTTGTAACTATTGTCAATATTTAATCAATAATGCCCATTTCTCCTGAAAATTCCTCTACTTATAGTTGTATTTTTGCAATTACTTTTCCACATACCTTTCACTGTAAGGCTTTGACCCCTTTTCCTCATACGATCAACTCTCCTGCTGTAGTGACGCTCATCAGCTCGGATCACTTCTCGACCAGGATATATGGCAGTTACATCATTGTTAATTTTGTCTTCAATATTGTACTTAGTATAGGCGTCGGACTGATAGAATAGTCTTGGATCTTCTCGGGGTTGATAGGTTTTGAGTGTAGTTTTGGTTTCAGATTCCGCAGACCCAAAGGTCTTGCTTTCGATGTGAGCAGCTTGGTAGTGGTCATAGTGTGTTTCGGCAGTCAACAGCTTCAATCTGTAAATAAAATATTTTGTTTTTTGGATCTTGACTTAGTGGCGATTTAAGGCAGCAGCTTAGTAGGTAATCAAAGGTGTTTGAATTTCGATACCGCGATACATTTGTGTGAACAGATAGGTCAGTAATTTTATAAGATGCTAGCTGACCCCGCAAACGTTATTTTGCCAGATAGGGGTATGGAAAATAGATAACAAGCTATTCTCAGACCTACCGAATATACATGTAAAGTTTCATGAAAATAGGTGAAGCCGTTTCGGAGGAGTATGCGCACTAACATTGAGACATGAGAATTTTATATACAGGATGTCCCAAAAGGTTACTTAGCTGGGAAGGGGGGTGATAGGGGTGGTCACAAGGGTCACCAGAAAAATAAAATAAAAAATCCCCTCTGGGTATTTACAAAAATAAATGGCATTTTTAAAAAAACTAAAAATGTTACACCTTGTGGCGCTATTTTGCTAACTGTACCTACAAATATTTCTGTATTTAAAAAAAAAAGCTGTTATGTTATCGTCAATAACCCTTTATCAAATTGAAATAAAAAAAAAACATACATATCTAACCAAGATTTTAAAGAAAATTAAGTTCTTGTCCAGTCAAGGACTTAGTAATTACGATTTCACTCAACTTCCTCCAAGTGTACTGAAAAAAAAAGTACTACGGTAAAGAAAACAGTAACTTAAATAGATAGGTAATTTTATTGCCATTCCAAAATGGTACAACACTTATTTAAAAAAATCATACTAGGACAATTAAAAATAATTTTCGAGAACAATACCCCTGTAAAACAAAACATATCAATAAAATGATAGTCTCAAATTCGTACGCAAATACATTTTTAAATGTCTATTCTGTTCCTTTGATGTTACTGACCGTTATAATTTTCAAGATTGGAGTACAGACATACCTCAAACACTGAAGTACAGTCTAGGCCAGATCAAGCTTTACCATATGACAGGGAAAATAATCTTTACTGCATTTACTCAAGTACGCGCAAGTTGTAAATGATCAAGCTCCATATTGTCTAGACTGTACGAAAGCAAAAGTTGATGGATTTGATTGGCTTATCCAGCTGGTCTCGACCCTAAAAGTAGCTTATTTATTAATAGTTTCAGCTCATCCCCAAAATAATTTTGGTAATATTCATCATCGTTTCTGTATAGGCCTTAGACCCTGTACAGTCTAAGACTAGGTAAGCTGTGATAACAAAGAAAAAAATCATTCCTGTTTCCATACAAAAAAAGATTTTTTAATTAGTTTCAAAACGGTCACAGCTTACCGTGTCTTAGACTGTACGTTACAGTTACGGTTTTAAATGAAACTCGAAAATAAAACAAAATTGTAATTATTTATTTAAATAAAATGCTCGAAATGTCTACCACCAACATAAATACATGCCCTACATTGTTTTAAAAAGGAGCGGGAGATATGGCGAGCAAATCTTCTATTGTTAATTGATTCCGCAGCCTCTGTGATCCTTGCCCTCAAATCAGCAAAGTCCCTAATGGGTTTTCCATAAACTTTTTCTTTTATAGCACCCCAGTAAAAGAAATCTAACGGGTTTAAATCCGGTGAACGAGCTGGCCACGCTATAGCACCGGCCCTTCCCATCCACCTACCAGGGTATTCTTCGTCTAGGAAATCCCTTACAGGACGCGCATAATGTGCTGGGCACCCATCTTGCTGGAACCACATATTCCTTACTGTTTCCAGCGGCACATCTTCCAATAGATTTGGTAATGCGTTTTGTAAGAAGTGTAAGTACGCCTCGCCAGTCAGTGCCTCAGGTAGCTCAAAGGGTCTGATTATTTTACCATTTAGTATTCCGGTCCACATGTTCACTTTAAAACGATATTGGGACCGATCTTCTCTAAGTAGGTGGGGATTTTCTACGTGCCACTCGTGTAAATTGCGTAGGTTCATGTATCCGTCCTTTTTAAAAGTAGACTCGTCGGACCACAATATTTTATTGAAAAATTGAGGGTCCTCCCTATGCATGCGCAACATCCTACGACAAAATGCAAGTCTCGCAGGATAATCGCGTGGTAACAGACCCTGTACGCGTTGCACGTGGTACGGGTGAAGCTTCTCAGCTTGCAATATGCGATGAGCAGTACTTTTTGGTACACCTGTACTTGCTTCAATTGCCCGAACTGAAGTACTCGGGTCGTCTGCGACGGCTTGAAGCACTTCATCTTCTACATCGAACCGAGGTCTGCCTTCATTAACCGCTTGATGTGGAAATCGACCCTCAGAAAATAGTCGGTGGACATTGACGAAAACACGGCTATCCGGGTGACGTGCGGCGTTCGGATATCTTTCTCGGTAGAGTCTTACTGCAGCACCGCCATTACATCTACATTCGCCGTAAATGAGATGCATGTTCGCATATTCTTGTGGAGTGTACGTGGGTGGCATGATGGCACTGTATCACACACTTTAGTCCTTGAGAAAGCCGGGTCAATCACAAAGAAATAATCAAGTCCAGAAAGCGAAGCAAAGTTGTTAGTACAAAATGAACACAAACGAATACAAAGGATGCGCAGTAAACGAGAGAGCTTAATGTACAGAGTGCGTATACTGAGTTTTGTCATTCACTTTCGATAGCGAGAGCGTTTGCGTTTTGCATAGGAGTGACAAAGCGCGCCATCTATTTGTCTCTTTGTCACTCCTATGCAAATCGCAAACGCTCTCACTATCGAGAGTGAATGAAAAAACTCAGTATACGCACTCTGACCGACTATTTGATTAACCAAAGATAGCACACCTACTTTTTCTCTTCCTTGTATCTACCTGTCTCTCTCACTCACCAAACTTGTTTTGTTTGGTTTCATTGTTCTCGCGCATGACTAACGGTACGATAGGGGTACCTGCCTGTTCAAGGAATTAATTTTATGTGCTTTAAGATGGATAAGTATTTCAACTAATATTTGCTTTTGTACAGAGTAGGCCAGATCAAACTCCATATTTTTACAACTTTCGGGTAGATCTGTTGATCTGGCCTAGACTGTACTTGAGTGTTTGAGGTATGTCTGTACTCCAATCTTGAGAATTATAACGGTCAGTAACATCAAAGGAACAGAATAGACATTTAAAAATGTATTTGCGGACGAATTTGAGACTATCATTTTATTGATATGTTTTGTTTTACAGGGGTATTGTTCTCGAAAATTATTTTTAAATGTCCTAGTATGATTTTTTTAAATAAGTGTTATACCATTTTGGAATGGCAATAAAATTAACTATCTATTTAAGTTACTCGCCGGAGTTGCATAGTACTTTTTTTTTCAGTACACTTGGAGGAAGTTGAGTGAAATCGTAATTACTAAGTCCTTGACTGGACAAGAACTTAATTTTCTTTAAAATCTTGGTTAGATATGAATGGTTTTTTTATTTCAATTTGATAAAGGGTTATTGACGATTACATGACAGCTTTTTTTTTTTTTTAACACAGCAATATTTGTAAGTACAGTTAGCAAAATAGTCCCACAAGGTGTAACATTTTTAGTTTTTTAAAAAATGCCATTTATTTTTTTAAATACCTAGAGGGGATTTTTTATTTTATTTTTCTGGTGACCCTTGTGACCACCCCTATCACCCCCTTTCCCAGCTAAGTAACCTTTTGGGACACCCTATATAGAGAGATTTAGATTTATCTAGTCAAGGCAGGTACAGTTTAAACAAAATTATAATAAGCCGGAAGTGAAAGTTTATTACTTATTTTATTGAAAAATCTAAACATTTACTATATTTATTGAAGAGCAATACCTTATTTTATATAATAGGTCAGTTTTATTTATTTATATAATGCTTGTTAGTGAAAGCTATTAACAAACACAGAAAAAAGTCTGAGCAAAACCGTACTATTTAATTTCTACATTTTCTGGACAGGCTGTATTAGTGAAGCGCAAGATATAAAGCATCTGAATCGTAAATGAGTGCGTACAGTGATTAATTAATGTTCATGAAACAAGAGGTTTGCCAGGATTGTGGAAAGTAAGCCTCTCTGGTATTTGCCTGCTCTACAGGGACACAGGCGTGAGTTTATGTACAATTAATTACATACTTTTTTAAGCCATCGTGGAACACTGAGCAAACAAGTACAAAGATTGTAAAAGAAACGGTATGATAAAATCGTTATAGAAACCCCGTTGCAAGAAGCGTACCATCCCTTCAATCACCATTTCGCGCATAAAGATAGAGCCAAATATTTTCCAAACTCGTAAACTGTTCGATAAACTATGGCTGAATGCGCGATATTTTTGGTACAGAGATGCAAACCAGGTGGGATGCTATTTCGGGAGACTTGCGTACTTGAAAATGGATGTGGAATGTCATAACAGAATCAAGGTAAATTATTGTTATATTGTAATACATACACACCTGAACCGGTGCGCGTGCACGCAACGTCTAATGAAAGTCGATGAAGCGAAAGTGATCTGTCATTATCGCAAGTGGCAGTCTCTAGTCTCTGCTTAAGCCTCTAGGATACAGGCGTGAGCTTATGTAGTTATGTATGTAATATTGTATTAAATCGTTCGTAGCCCCGGCCGCCTGTGTGATCTTAAACGATCACGAAGGTTAAGCAACATTGGGCGTGTTCAGTGCATGGATAGGTGACCGTTCTACCGCTAGTGGCATTTTTCCGACCGGTTCCGTGCTTCGCAAGGCACGTTAAGCAGTTAGTAGTGGCTGCCGTGGATAGAGTGCAGTCGTTAAGCCAAGTCTGAGGCCTTAGGGCGGCCTGAAAACTTCTGACAGTCAGAGCAGCTACTAGTTTTACAAGCCTCCACCAATCCGGACTTGGCACCCGTGGGTGGAGCATAATCTATACCTTCCTCAGTGAAGAGACCCGTGCCCCTCGGCGGGGACATAATGGGTTGATGATGATTGTAATAAATACCAAAATATCGCCTCTAGAGCTATGAAAATTCCATGCATTTCGAAAGTTAAGGGTTATATTGAGCAAATGATCATCACTAGTGGTGGTTTGTGCCAAACGATAATGTAATATTCATTAACGAACCTGTTGATGTCTATGTTCGGCCGATGATCACCCAGAGTTTCTGTGGAAAATTGTTAACAAATCATAAGCCTGCTTGAGTTACGAAGGATAGGAATGCTTTTCTCTGCGACAATTTATATTTAGGGGAGGGATCACTATGTCTCTATTAGAAATAAACATGCCATAAGTTAAATTAAACAGCTTCTGAATATGCATTCCTAATAAATGTCATACCTACTATGCATTCTAACTTTGATCGTGATCCACTTCATGCATATTTATTCACGAATACTCGAGATTATCATGAGCTGTTTATGACTAACTCTGTTGGTACATTCGTCAGCTGATCAACATTTTCGACCGTTCATCATCTTTATCGTAAAGGCTTAGAAATGAATTCAAAGTATTTATCTGGGTAACTATACTTACAGTTAGGATTACATTGGGGTCGATTTAATTTTTAAGTTTTTACAGTGAAACATACCTTCCAAAGTCGATTAAAAAAAAGCTTCAAAAAGGCAATATGTCTACGAGGACTCTTATTGTGAGAAGGAGCAGACCTGAGACCTGAGTCTAGATTCTGCTAATGCATTTTAGTACAATGACAACTGCATGATCATGGCGACTTAGTTTCTTTGCCGCTTCAAGTGGACGCGCAAAGTCGTATTCGTCATTGGGTATTTGACAAAATGTCAAATGAGTTACTTTTAATACGGAATTTTGTATGAAAATACTGGCTTATGACGTCACATTTCAGAGCACTCTTTTTATGTTTCGTCTATTTAAAAATTGTAATAACTAGTAAATGATTAAAAGAGATACATTTTGCGAAACATTTTGTAATTTTTGTTTTAATCGATCATATCATATAATTTATTGTTGATAGCGTCAAATATCGAATTCTAAGCGTTAAGCTTAAAACATGTCACGTGACCCGACTATGTAAGTGTAGTTTAACTATAATGCACTAACAGAATCGAGGCCTTGATTCGTAGAATTATAATTCATGTCTTACTATGACAATTACAAGTACCTACATTGCAAAGTCAAGAGATTAGCAAATAGACTCTGCTACGAAATGTACCTACATCAAATTGTCATAATAAACTACGAATTGTGGTTTTATGTAACGGTCTAGTCATCCAACCATACATAATAATGCAATGTATAATCTAATGCTTCTATTTACTGCAAAATTATTCGTGCTCAGCGTAAACAGCGTCAGTACCCGATACAAATACGAAAATTATTATTAATCCTAGTTCAGTCGACAGAACATCAACCTTTACATTTTAGTCTCAAATTAGACCGTAACTCAAGGCTTTATTTACGTTGAGCATGCTGTTTCGCTCTTTTTCTTTCTCTCTCTCTCTCTCTCCCTCTCTTATTTTGTTTCGGAACGAACGGACGGAACTATTAGTATTTTTTTACGTTAGCAGTTATGTTTGTTTTAAAGATGTTTTTGCTTTAATGCTTTTAATATGAATAATACATTTCATAATTCATGCAGTTGTTTTATCTTATTAAATTAAATGATGGTGAATATTTTGATTTACGCTGTTTTAAATTGTTAAAAGCGCAAATGAAGATCCAGACCAAACCATACTGTCAGTTCCTAAAGATACAGAGTCCTTATTTGTGAAAACGTAAAATATCAATTATAAACAAGTACACCTATTTGCTTTTCTGTGGCATTATACATTCAAAAATATTAAATGCAATTTCATTCAGGTATGAAACGAACTTTAGAAGGTCGAATTAGTCACACACTTATTCACTTAAATACAAGAACTGAGTAAAAAATATTAATTAAATTATGCTAACCAGCCCGGGCTTTCTGCAGGCCCCTGCTATGTTACGAGTAAGTTTAAGCTCTAACAAAAAATACGTCTTTAAGTAGGTACCTACATCATTCTGATACGGATCTCATTTATGAAATGTCGCGGAAATTTTTATACCTATTATTCCTAACAAGAGTTAATAACGGCAAAAATAAAAAATATCAGAGACTAGATGACAAGGTTACATGATCGTAATTTAAGATACATTAACAGACTTTGAATACAATGTTTTCCTTCTATAACAACTTCTTACTAATACAAAAACATAATAGGACTTCATTACAATATAATCTTAACAAAAAGTCGTGGAATTCCACCACAACACGTAAAAACGGTTTTTGAGGGATTTGATGAATTAAAACAGAAAAATATTGAAAATATTAGTCTCGCATGACATTACCAGTAGTGGTTTAGTGCGTCAAGTAAGAAGGCATATTCTGGGCCCTAAGTTTCAGTTTTACATGAATATTTATTTACGTGATTGCGCGATTGGTAACTTGCGAAATTGCAAACCCTTTTGGGAATATTTCCTAGGTACGTATGGTTATTTAATGGTATACTTATACGTATGCATGGTATTTCGGACAAAGAATTAACTTACCCAAGAACTTTAGAAGGACTAATGCTGAGAAAAGATACATTTTCGCTACGCAACCGTAGCTCACACACTCGAAATTAAGTTTTCACTCTGATCAATATTTTCCGCAGAGGCAGGATAGTGGCAGCTGCTCGCGAAAAGCGCGCGAAAACTAATAGGAAGACTAGCTAGGAAGCAGCGAGCTTAGACACGTGGGTGTGATGGCGCATGCCAGCTGATCCGACAGCTAATATTAATACGAAACAAATCCACAAGGCCAAACTTACATTTACATCACAATGGGAAGGGAAACAACAACATCGCGAACGCTTTACATTTATTCAAGACATCCATAAACAAGTTGTCGTTAAAAATCGTCAGCTTATAATATCTCTACTTATTCAAGTTCAGATCCATTTGGTTACAAAATCTGACTACAAGGAGTAACTAGTTTTTATGCCTTAAACTTTGGACATATCCTCCTGTATACCCGACAACGGTTTCAAGTCTAGTGGTGCTCTACATTGAACAATAGACTGGATTTTTTCATCTAGACATGTCTGTTGCAAGTGAAGTAGGTGCAAGGGTGGTAGGCGGGGCTGGGGCACGTGAAGGCCTGGCAAGGGGGCACTTTGGGGCAACACTCGCCGGGGTACCAGACCGTCCTGGCATAGCGGCCGGTGGGCCTGGTCTTCGCGTCGTGGTTAAAGCAATCCGCCTTGCAGGGGTAGTCGTAGCAGCATGGTCTGTGAAACAATGGGCGTGGGTTGACTTTTACGTGAAAATCGGGTCTTTATGCACACGCGATATTGCTATCATGATCATAAAAACCAACCATAAAAAATTAAAAGTTTTCAGACTGAAAAGAGCAAGAATAGAAAAACTTTGCATTGTTGAAATTACTACAGACGGGTGATTTTGAATTCGTTCTACAACGTTTTAGAAACATATTATGGAATTAGTTTCGAAAAAAATAAGCGCAATTTTTTTAAGTTATACCAAATTACCTACTTCTAATAAAAAAAAAATCAAACTATGTTTTTAGTGTCTTGTGGTCGGGCCACTTAATTGTTTTTTTTTTTAATTCTCACAATAGACTCATAATAGATTTTTTTTCAATGTAAGGGTAGGGTACTTCCCATCACTTTGAATTTGAATTTGCAGTTTGGAGCCAAAGGTCGGAAATAGCAAAAAATTTGTTTTAACACTACTGATGAATCGTTAACGAAGCTATTTTTTACAATGGAAAAAACATTTCAACGAATTCAAAGCCTCCCTGTGGAATTAGGTGATTTGTAAGATTTGCAACGTGTTATTGAACTTGAAAACGAATAGACGGACTCAGAGCGTCGACTTATTAATACAGAATGCTCCGACCGTGGAACTACAATTCGTGGTTTACTATGACTATTCGATTACATTGCAAAGTTAACCCACAGATGAATAAATACGAAGAATCTGCTGCGCAATGTTTATCTAATTGGCCATGCTACATTTTTTAACATGAAAGAAAACCTCAGAACCATTTCGAGAATTATGCAACGCGAGAATTATGAACAATTTCTATTTATCAGATTTGTAAATAAAAAAATAAAAAAAAACTCACGCCCGGTATCCCCGAGGGGGTAGGCAGAGGCACCAATCACTAGAACTGGGCCCACGTTTTGTAAATAACTTTTATCTTTTTTAAGATAATACCTATTCACTAAAAAGCCTTGACTCTAAATTAGGTACTTTTCTATGACGTCTGCATAGACAGCATGAGTGTTAATCCTTTGCGTTACTTACAAAAAAACCAAACCAAACCTACTGACGTCGATGGCTTTTGTTTTTTTTGTGTGTAGGCAAAGACTCTCTCCTTAATCATCCTCTGATGACGTCACAAACACCAAAACTTTACAAACTTCTAAATTAAAATATTGTCTTAAATAGACAAAATGATTAAAACCCAAAAATACCGAAATTAGTTTCTTTAAATGGTTAATATTTTCAAAATTATAAAAAACATGTATTAAAAATAAATATCATGGCCAATTAATTGTCATTATAAACTATGAATTGTAGTTCTATTGAAACCCGACCCAGTAGTTCCCCGAAAACGTCAGACCACAGGGTTTCCTGTCAGGACTGGGCGCCTCATTCTTACTTAGAGGTGAGTTGCGTAACTCAAGTAATCGTAGAAATAGTCATCATTCGTGTGTGAGATGTAAAACAAAATGGTACCTATCTATTTTACATTTTTTGCCTAATAAAAGAGTTTTATCGGTCGAAGAAGCGGATTCAAGATTGCTGTGTTACAAAAACACGTATAAATATTTCCTTCATCACGTTTAACTATCGAGCGAAGACTTACGCCTCTCTTGGAGCGATATGTTCTTTGATGCACCAAGACTCGGCCTCCTTCTGGAACAACTGTGGTTTCGGTGGGCCACACGGCAGGCGCTGGTAGTAGACAGAGGGCTCCCCCACGACGCACCCAAACCGGGGTGGAGGTCTGCAGCCTTCACTCCCGTTAGTGAGCACAGACATGTTTGTTGATTGCGTCCGAGTGTGATTCAAGTCGAAAACTGAGGGGTTAAAAGCTTTTGCAAAGAAACAGTCTTCAATTAAATTTGTTTTGAGTCATTGTTTGTACTTACGTATGTTCCTTTTGTGTAGCTTTATTAGATTTTACGGATTTTTTTGTGTAAATGTTTTACAACAGCGAATTTTGTGTGGATACTTCTAATAAAATGACACTATAAACAATGTTTTATAGGTTAGAAAAAATACAGATTGCCAGTATTTTAACTGAACCTATTTGAACTGACCTTTTTATTAGACCTTTTTATAGTTGAGGTCAGTGAATTTAGCAAACGAGTGAAGTCACAACGACATAAAAAATAAGGGACTCCACACACGACGGCTATAAGGTAAAGATGTATATTATAGCACGATATATCTCATTACATCTTTCCATAGAAATCGTCAGGAGACCACACACGACAGCTATAATATACATCTTTACATCTTCGTACCTTAAAGGTACTGAGCGATACGAAGATGTATATTTACCTGTCGATACATCTTAATATATCTCAATACCTTTTCGTATATTACGATACATCTTTCTTCGAACAGGGTGTTCAAAAAGTTTCTTAGTGATTCATAAACTCCACTAAGAGTCTTATTTCACATCACTTGTAGTCCTATCTGTAATCACTAAATAGGCTCGCTAAAGACCTGTTTTCGAATTGAATTGTCAAGCTCTTTTCTGAGAAATTTGATGAGACAACACTAGAGTTAAGTACCTAGTTACTTAGCGAAATTATCAATTCAGAAATCGGCCGTAAGCTACGTTTCATAAGCCTGAGGAAGGTATAGGCCATACTCCGCCACGGAGGGCCAAGTCCGGATTGGTGGAGGCTTGTAAGAGTAGTGGCTGGTCTTACTCTATGACCTCTGACTTGGCTTAACGACTGCCATCTATCGACGGCAGCCAGCACCAATAGCTTAATATGCCTTGCGAAGCATGGAACCGCTCGGAAAAATGCCATTAGCATTAATCATAAACGGTCACCCATCCATGCACTGAACGCGCCCTATGTTCCTTAACCTTGTTGTTGTTGTTGTTACACTTTATTGCACAAAAGGAAATACATAATATAACTTAAATAACTCCATCATCTTCTGATGAACTAGCTATCTATTAAATCTAGTAGTAAGTAAGTCGACAGATCCATAACAACACCCTGTATAACGTCTTAGCAGCCGGAACGTGTGTCGGTCGAGACGTATGTCAACGAAATGAAGCGAAATATACATTACGTTACCTGTTGCGTGTGTGATACTTAAATATAATGTAAAGCTATACATCCCAGGATGTAATATAGCCGTCGTGTGTGAAGTCCCTAAATCCTTTTTTATGTGCAACATATTTTATTAAGTACCTATCTAAAAACTTAGCGTAAGTGCTAGCATAGCACTAAAGTTGTTAAAAAAAGTGAAAATTTAGAATAAGTTAAATTGGCCATATCTCGAAAACCGGGCAACTTTTACTGAGGTCATGTTAGGTTGGGTCGACGCTTCTTGAGCAGGTCTACCTCCAGTGTCACTGTGACGTGTCATTTTTGGGACACGCTGTATAGCTATTTCCACGGAAACGTTTTTGCCACCCGTGCGAAGCCGGGGCGGGTCGCTAGTATTGTATATGTGTACAATTTTATTAATAGCAAAAGGGAGTTTAGGTGTTAAATAGCATGAAGTAGCAATTTGGAGTTACCTGAATTCGCGGTCGCGCAGATTATAATAGCAAAACTCGAAAATGCCAAACGTTTTCTTTGTGCTGTTGTTCATACTTTTTTTCCTATGTGTTTTGCCATTATAATAAATATCCATTCATGCTTTCTATGTTTGTATTTAATTTTTACTCTACCACGATTTTACACGGCCGCTTGAAACGCGTTTGCAACACATGCATTACAGTCTGTTATCTTTTAGAATACCTACGAGTATACCTCGGGCTCTAGAGTAGGCTTCGGTTTTAAGTTATGTAAAGTTAAGTGTCACATTAGTTCCGATATTTCACGAATATAATTATCCGATTCTAACCGACAGTAGCCGAGGTATATTCTAAAAGCTAACAGACTGTACCCTCGTTTAAAACAACAGGCAAGTATGCACTCATGCCCGACTTAAGCTAGTCGTCGTCGTTGTCCTCAACGGGACATTCCCCCGGCTCCACGCAAATGCCATCTTCGTTCCGCCAATAGTTCTTCTTGCAGACGCACTGCGGCTGGCAGTTCAGCACCAGGGTGTTGCATGTAGTAGGCTGGTTGTCTCTGTCCTCGCACCGCTCTGCCAAGCAGGCACTAGGGCACGAGTCAAAAACCTCGTTAGGCCGCGTGCAATCTATTGGAGCTGAAACAGACAATCGGCCTTTAAATGCGTGTTTGAAAGTTGGTTATTTTACTGGCAACTCCAACAAAAATGTGACGGTTGAGTTGCTGTTCAATATCGGTTTTTAGACCTATTGAGAATGTGAGTTACACAAGAAGAGATAATCGCTTATTATTATTTTTACTCATAGGTTTATAGTTTGAGGGTAAAACTTAGTGCAGATTGTTTAAATTGTCGGAACAAATTTTATTTCTAGAATTTAGTGTAAAGGTAGTTTATAAGCTGCTGTCTCTTGTGTTTTTGCTTAAAGACTTCAAATAATTACAACTTGAAGTGTTTCTAATCCTGGAGACTTACAATTGGAATCCTATACATGGTTATATACCATATTCATTCTTATGTGCTTCATATGTAGTCTTCCAATTACTATATTATTATAAATAAAATTACGATTATTCGATTCCAAGAACTCTCCTTGTGTAACAGCCCTTTTGCTTGGAAGAATAACCGCCTCCACTACAAAATTTGGATATTGTGCCACAATTATGTGCATTTGTTTCAACAAGTGAACTGAACAGATTTTTTGTATCTTTCGTATCTTTTTTAGCGATGCTATCGGCATTTCCCAAAGACTTTGTTTTCTAATCACGATTCCCTGTACATTTGGGAATTTGTCACAGAAACCACTCACTAAATGTGAAGGGAAATATCGCGAGGAAACTTCAAGAGCTGTGTATGCGCAATTCTCAGCATGATCAATTCTCGGTAGACACGCCATTAATGAAATTTTTTATTTATTTTATTAGGTTGTACCAATCCACACTTTTTGTATCTTGACATGCTTAACAATAACTTATGTCTAGGCTCAATTTTGATACAAAAACTAATTAAAGGTACACACTATTCAGATCGAGCTTTCAATCATTTAATGATCATTATCATAATGTTAGGGAACTCTAATCAAGTTGTTGCAAAATATATTCTTTTTCCAAATTAAGCGTATTTCGAAAAAGTGGAGATGGGCGGGACATTTTGCAAGGCGGGAAGACGGCCGGTGGACTAAGGCAGCCACTAAGTGGTGGCCAAGAACGTGTCGACGACGGTCGGTTGCTAGACCACCAGCCCGATGGGCCGACGACATTGTGAAAGCGGCTGGGAAACATGGGACGTAGCACTGGACCGGATGGGTTGGCGTAAAAGAGAAGAGGCCTTTGCCGAACAGTGGGCTCTATTTACGGGCTGATTAGATAGATAGATAGATATAAATTAAGCCCATACTCTCTGTCAGAGGAAAAGCATGCCCTGCAGTGGGACGTACCTATACAGGGCGTCCTACGGCTATGCCACATGGAGGGTAAGTACCTTTAATATTGTAGATGGAACATTTTACTGAAAGAAGACATTATTTTAATTTCAAAAACAATCTAAACTGCATTCATAGATTTTTAAATAATTACACGGTTGAACCGGGAATTGAACCCGCTACACGAGAAAAAAAATTACCCTTTAGTTTTATCACACCGATCGGAAGGCTTCATCATAGGGATTACTTTTTGGTAAATAACATACTATCAGAAATAAAAGGAAGACCATGAATTTTAACATTTGACAAGTGAAATTTCGTTCAGAAAAATTAAAAGCTTACATTGCCGTAAGGACATAACTACAACTGACATTATCTATTATTAATCAATGTACCCACTTGAGAAGTAGTATGCATCACTTCCCTTGACGTATTATTCTGAATATCCACCACAAGATCAAAAGATCGACAGGGAGTGAAACAATCAAAAGAGTGCGACTTTGTATTTAACAGGAGGGGACTCATTTTGAGCACTTGATAAATTGATTAATTTTGTTTTAAAAATGTTAAAATTTATGGTCTTCCTTTTATTTCTGATAGTATGTTATTTACCAAAAAATAATCGTTATGATGAAGCCTTCCGATCGGTGTGCTAAAACTACAGGGTAATATTTTTTTCTTGTGTAGCGGGTTCGATTACCGGTTCAACCGTGTAATTATTTAAAAATCTATGAATGCAGTTTAGATTGTTTTTGAAATTAAAATAATGTGTTCTTTCAGTAAAATGTTCCATCTACAATATTAAAGCTACTTTCCCTCCATGTGGCATAGCCGTGGGACGCCCTGTATAGGCTGCTAATAAAATTCTACTTACGACATTCGGTAGCCACTATGCACTTGTTGTCTTTATTTAGTCTGTAGTTCAGTTTGCAGCGGCAGCCCCCAGCGCAGTTCTGAGGAGGGTCGCACACTGGTTGCGGTTGATCATCCTCAGGACAATAGTCGTTGGGGCATTTCACATTGCACGAGACGTAAGTCGAGTTGGCGGGGCATCCGTAGTCACCTGGAACAAATAAAGACATTGTATATATATTATGTATTATGTATTGTGTATATTACATTACAGTGTATTATGTATATATTATGTAGTGTATATTATGTATTGTATTGAAGTCTTCAAGAATCAAGAATCAAGAATGTTTATTGTGAGCTTAGACATGGGTTATACATAATAGTTCATCCTAAATTCAATGTTTGGCCATTCTTGACGAATTGTCAAGTGGTGGTTAATGTGTTAAAACACCATGTCATTTGTATTTTATTATTGCATTATGGGGGGAATTGAAATATAATAAGGGAAATTAAAAAACCGATCTAAATAAAATAATAAGTGGCCGTTTTGTGGACTAATCTAATATATAAAAATTTCGTCTCACAGTGCAGTGTTGGAACGGCTTCACTGATCTTTATGATTTTTTTTGTATATATTTGGTAGATCTGAAAATCGGTCGTAGGCTTAAATGGCTAAATAATGTTTGCTGAGTCAACTAGAATATACAAATTAAATATAAAAAAGAAGCCAAAACGAGCGAAAAGAGCGAGCCCGCGCCGTTGTTGATGTCGCAGAGCGCGAGTCGGTTTATTGGTTACAGGCACATTGTATCCATCAGTGGCAATTGGCACACTGATGGATAACACCTCTTTCAGCACTGCTGTAGGACTGAGTTTCAGTTGCGCTATTACTGAGTACCATCGGTCCCCGTGCGGCGCTGACGTCGACCATATGGGTCAACACGGGCTATCCTGTCCACGCAGTGCTGGCCTCTTACCGAGGCATGCAGCCTTAAATGACGTCATCCGAAGGGCCCTCACCACATCCGGAGTTCCAGCAATACTGGGACCTCTAGGAATATTTCGCGATAATGAGAAAAGGCCCGACGGAATGACGTCCAAACCCTGGAAACATGGGAGGCCGCTAGTGTGGGACTCAACCTTTGTCGACACGCTGGCGCATTCCCATGTTTCTCTGAGTGTCTGGCCGTCCAAGGGGTTCCCCCCGTTGCGAGCATTCTGGGCTCCCTGCCGCGGGACACCGACCTGGGGCAAGTTTTTTATTTGTAAATATATACGTAATTAGAAAAAAGTTTATATTAATATTATTTATATTAATGTTGTCATTAAAAAGACCTGAATTTTGTTTTAATACAAATAGGTATATACTCAATAAGGTATGGTAAAAATACAGCAATTGCAAACTTTCTGTTTCTGAATTGAGAATTTCGCTAAGTAACTACTAAGTAACTGCCGCTAAGTAACTTAGTGACAATGACAGAACGGTTTTTAAGTATTTACTTCGTGAAATTATCAATTCTGAAACTAGCCCAAATTAGCAATTTATTAGGATTATTAAAATGTAGCAGGGAAAATACATGCGAGCGCAGGGCCGCGTTTCATAAAACTTATTTCAACCTGTTGAGTTTTAAATATTTTAAGGTCTCATCTCAATATTTTCAATTAAGTATATTATGATTCATCAATGTACATGCAGTCATGAGCAATAACATATAAACACAATCTAGAAAGAAGTGTACGACAATATGCCCTAAATTATGTAACCAATGATTAGATAATTTAGGAAAAAAATGTCGTACACGTGTGCAGTACAAAAAAAAATGTGATTAGGTACGTGTCGTAGAAAATGTGACAGTGTATATTATTGCTCGTAACCGTACATTGCGTACCCGAGTAGGTTTACTAGTTAATATGTGCGTTAATCGACTTCGCAATGTGCAAGAATAATTTTAGGTCTATGAAATAGGCCCCGTAAATAGACATACTGCACTGATCTCGTTTTACACAGTTCTTGGTCGCCGCATCGACAACCCAAATCAAGAAACCCATTCAGAATTCGGTTTCACCTCCACCAATTAGGTAATTGACATCCCTACTTGGTATAGAGAAACAGTTGAATAGAGTAAATATTATTTATTGTACTTATTAAAATACTTAAATAGATTTTAGGGTTTCTTAGGTATGATTAGAGTGCCGTATTAAACCGTAAAAGTTCACCGTGCGTTATCACGGCGGAATTCCCGAAAAACATTATAAAACAATTTATTTTACATAAATAAAACTGATTTTCCACCTGTATTTTATATAAATTTATATACAAGTGTCAAATATTTGATCATAGTGCAGAATAAATAGTAGAAACTGACCAAGTGAGTGTCGGTATCCCACTAAGGGCCCAGAACTAAATGAAAAAAAAAACTCATTTTTGCTTAATATGTAAGACATGATCATGATCCCCATTTATCTTAGCAGCACAGAATTCTCGATACGCAAGTCCTACACCCACTTGGCCGATTATACGAGAAACACTTACGACATTTTTGAATATCAATGCATTTTCCGCAAGAATCCCTCACGAAACCTTCCTTGCATATGCAGCCTGACGGGCATCCTCCTCTAGGATATCTAGGACATAAAATTTTGGACGGGTACCCCACTTGGGCACAGGTTCTTGGAGTTATACAATCTGAATATAAGCAGCTGGTATATACTTCGTTCTCTCCGTAGCATTGTTTCGCTAAAAATAGAAAGAACCGTATTTTTATACATTTCATCAGCGGTGTAAAATTTTTGCTGAAAAACTCGGAGTAATTTCTTGGCGCACCACCAAACAACGTAAAGGAAAATAATCTACGCGCACTCCAATGTAGGTACTTACTGCAATTCTCTGGTCTTACGCAAAGTTGTACATTTTCATCGTAGACGTAATCTTTCCGGCATTCACATTCATTTAGTTGGCAAGCCATAGAACACACATTTGGCTTATTTTTATAGTCCTTGCAAGTTTTCCCACATCTATTTCCGCATCCACTTACAGCATTTGGGTCGTTTACGCATTCAACTGAAATTATAAATAATCTGGCATAGACGAAAAACAAAGAAAATAAGTTATTATACCTCATATTGTAAAATAATCTTGAGTTATTAATGTACAAAGTAAATTATGAAATTGAAGTAAGTCTTTTCTTGTGATCATCGGCATAAACAATTCACAAGATGTTGAACAAGAGACACAGATATCGGTCTTTGTCTTTTTTTTACATTAATTTCCTATTCAATCAATCGTCTGTCATCCACTGCTGTCCATAAATTTCCCACAAGGCATGTTACTTCTTTCTGTCCTCGGCTATCCTCAACCAGCTTCTACCATCTGTCTATGATATCAGATCATCAGTCCAGCGGCATTTTCAGGGTTCCGCATCAAAAGGTTAAAACGGACTCTATTACAGAGACTCCGCAGCCCTCAGATGTATTTCTATTGCCGCTATAACAACAAATACTAACAAACAGAATAAAATAAATATTTATGGGGCTCCCAAACAACAAACGAGATTTTTTTCTCGATATTGGTAACGGCAACAGGTAGGCGCTTGAAATATTCACAGAATATTTAGTTACATATTCGCTTTGAAAATAAATAAATAAAATAAATATTTAAGGGGGGCTTCCATACAACAAACGCCGTAAGGAAACCTTCGTGCGCGACTCGCACTTGGTCGGTTATTTTACGAGTATGTTTGGCCGGCCACATATCAGTCGTAAGCAGGAAACTTATACAAACATATGGACCTATACCTACAGTAGAGACACGGCAGTTTTCCGTACAAAATTTACTGTCGTATGTATGTGACATGTCCACAGTTTTGTATGAATTCACTGCGTTCGGAATCCCGAAACGGAATTCACACTGGCCGACCTTAACCATCTCAAGTTTCACATCTACATAATATTGTAAGTGCACTGAAAATAGGAAAAATACTATAAATTTGAATATTTACGTGGAAGGCATTGATCACTGGGTATACAGACACCAGAAGCATCCCTAAAGTAGCCATCGTTGCACACACAACCTGGCGCAGACGTTTGGTTGGCTATGCAATCTATCGCCACATAATTCAATATGCAAGAGTCACCAGGGCACGACACTTTGTTTGGAATAAGTTTTTCGTTTGGTCCGCATTTCGGGGTCGGAGGCTTCTTTGTGCAATTTGGATTCACTACAACAAAACATTACATGAAAAATGGCATAAACGCAAAATTTATAAGATAATTATTAGAGTCACCTTTAGGTCTAGAAGAGCAGTTTCCGTACCCTATTTGGGTGTACGCCAGAATTACCACAAGTAACAAAACACAGTTCCGGGGAAACATTGTTTAAATGTGATCACACTACTTACATACAAGTTTGTGGTAAACTGGTTGTGTGTGTTCTTGTTTTTATAACCGGTCGATAATTCACGTACCTATCTGTTGAGTAGTTAGCTGCTTCTGCACGATTGTTTTGAGACGTAATAAATGAGTCAGGCACGAAGTAATGTTTCTGATAATGGTTCTTGATTAACTTGCTTTGTGTTTAAGTTGTGTACTCCTTTTTTTGGTGTGAGAACTGCATTGTTATTTAGGTACCATACAATAATGAAACATGATTCTTTGCTGACTGTTGTCCGTGTTTGCATGTCCTTGAATAACTCGATTGTGTTGATCCATACAACTCAATCAATTATTCTCTACTTATGCAGGTTTCTCAGAAAACCGTCCTAAACTAAAAAAACAGGACCCTCGGGGATCGGGCGTGAGTTTATTTATTTTTTATTTTTAAAAAGCAGGAATGTGACTCGTAACAAAATGAGTGGAAACTTAACGATCATACCGTATTCTCGAACTAAACCGCCACCAATATTATTATTGGCGCCACCAATCACAAAAACAACTTATTGTATGTTACTTTTTTGAAAAAGTCACCAACAGAAATTTCAGAAATTTAAACTTGATGTTCCAGTATAGTTACTGCTATTTATGGCTACGGCCTTGAAAATAACAATTTTAAGCCATTATACCTATGGTGTGCCGCTTGGCCCACCGAAAATTCTACAGGTTGACTTATGGTCAAAGTATAGCGTTTTAATCGATTTCCACATAAACAGTTTTAGCCAACAATGCTTTTAGCGACATTAGTGATAGATACCTTGGTGACGTGATGTGACGAAGTCAAGTAGACCTTAAAACTGGCTAAGCAGGCCTTGAAAATCGGTAAAAGTGGACAGGACAGTGACTTGACTGCCCTTGAAATACCTACCGTACCTTCATACATGAGCATTAAGCTGGCTTCTCACGGTGCGCGATTCTGCCGCCAGGCGCCGTGGGCCGACGATTACGGACAGCCATGCACCATGCACGAGGCTCTTCCCACGGTGCGTGATTCTGCGGATATCGATACGACCACGTACCCACGACGACCAGTACGGCGCACCCCCACAGACGTCTGTGCTACCGCGGACCGAGACCCTTCCCAAGATGTGTCGTGCGAGCTGGCCCACGTCTGTCCGAGATATCGCGAACCGTGGGAAGCCAGCTTTAGATGAGCTCTGAGCGTGGCTGGGCGTGCATAAGGATCCTCGAGGAGACATCAGTTTAGTCTTGATTCACGAATCACTATTTCTGATAGTTATGATTGATACTTAGGTACAGTCGACAGCACGTCGATCTTCACATTTTAGTTGCAAAGTCGCCCGTAATGCAACGGAGTAGAGTGCATGGGTGATGCTGTTGACTGTACCTACATTATAATAACTAAGCAACAAAGTACAACATATTATTTTATTCCGTTTTCTCTGGGATTTTGTAGTCTTTTCGTCGTGAAGTCGTGATATCAATGCAAGAACGTCCTTGTAGGTACTAATGTTTGTAGTGTAATCGTCCTTTGTGCTATGTTTTTTTATGGTTCCGTAAAAGGTGCCAAACGGCATTTCGTACGTACTCTGCCACTGCTGCTGCCCGTCTGTATGTCCGTCCGATTCTGTCCGACTTTAAACGCTGTCTTTGACGCCGTAAGAGGTCGCCAGTTGGAATTTTCACAGAATATGTATTAAACATGATAAAACTTAAAAAAATTGTGATTTTTTGCTCGAGGTATTAATAACAGCAACAGGTAGATGCTTGAAATATTCACAGAATATTGAGTTATTATTATTCACACTGTGCTTCTTAAGTAGTGTTCCCTATTTAATAAAATTACGATTATTCCATTCGAGAAACTAATGGAATCGAATCGCTCGCAGCCCCGCCCGCCTGAGTGATCTTAAACGATCACGAAGGTTAAACAACATAGGTAGGGCGCATTCAGTGCATGGATGGGTGACGCAGGTGACGCTAGTTGCATTTTTCCGAGCGGTTCTGTACTTCGCAAGGCACGTTAAGCAGTTGGTGCCGGCTGCCGTCGATAGGTGGCAGTCGTTAAGCCAAGTCAGACGCCTTAATAAGGCTTGAAAACTTCTGGCAGTAAGACCAGCCACTAGTCTTACAAGCCTCCACCAATCTAGACTTGCGCGAGTCTGACTCGCACATGCCCGGTTTTCGTTTATGTTCTATCGTAAAAATTGGGTATGTACATACAGGCGTGATTGTAGGACTGTTTGTTGCTCCAATAAAAAACGGTCAAGCGTGAGTATATCTGGTTACGGTCTGGTTTTCTACTACCCGACGCGACATGGTGTTACTTTTTTTCTAGCTATTCCAGTGTGAATATTGTACAGGATTTGTATTACTGGAATTGAAAAATGGAGATAAAAGACTTTTTCTTTTCTTTTATAAGTAGTTGTAGCCGTATGGAATTATTTTACTAAGTAATCTCAAACTCTTTTTTTTATTATGTGTTTAAAAAACACCTGAAGAAATACTTATTGACGTACTCATCATTCATTTATGTCCCCCAGCTACAATATGTATTTAAACACATGTTCTTCTATTGATTCTTCCATTGCTTTGTATTGTGTGGGTAAATAAACCATAACGTTCCTTTACTTTGCCTTTCCTTCCAATGAAAACTAAACAGCGTATCTATTACAAGCTTTGAATGCTTTATAAAATTAGTTAAAGTCTATTAGTACAGTTATCAACTCAACTGATTGCCAAAGTAGGGTGGTCCTGTATTTTGGCAATTTCCCTAGTTGCCAAAATACGGGCATTGCCTAACTGCCATAATGGGGGAAGGGAGGGAGGGCATTTTATGGACACAAGTGGAACAAAGACAGGTACACCCAGGAGGATCCATCAAGGGAGTCATGCAATGGATCCAAGTGGACGGAGAGGATATTACGAGTATGTAAATAATGTAGGTACAGATGTATTATATACAAATATTCATGATTCTAATGTTTGCGTCTCATACTTTTGTATTGGTGAGATTTACCTTAGATATTGGTGAGTATGGTTGTTTCTAAATTAATTGTAGATAAGCGTGTGCAGTGCACATGTTTCTCAATGTACATATATGAGTATGTATTGTCTGTGAGTATTTATGTGGAGTGTGTATGTTGCAGCATATGAGTAGATGGCTGAGGGTGATAATTAAGTGTGCGTTAGGGAGTCACTCGTCATTTTCCCTAATTCGTCAATTTCACTAATTGGTCACTTCCCGATTCGTCAATTTCTTAAAAATCTTTAACTCGTCAATATCCCTTACTCGTCATTTTCGCTAATTCGTCATTTTCCCTAACTGGTCAAATGTTGTACTGTACAATAGAAGACAAAACGCGCAGCGCGTAAAGCGCAACGCGCGAACGCCTAACGCGCAAAGCGCAACATGCAACACGTGTACCATACAAAGTACGAAAAAACATCGTTGTTTTATACAAACAAACTTGTTGAGAGAGAGATCAATACCTTTGATTTGAGACATCATTCATCGAAATCGGTCCAGCCGTTTAGGAGGAGTAGGGTGACAAACGCTCGTACAAAATATATTATAACTAGCTGTGCCCCGCGGTGTTACCCGCGGTTCATCGATTTTCCCGTAGGAATAAGATATTTCCTCGCGGTAAAACGTAGCCTATGTTTTAATCCAGGGTATCGGCTAACTCCATACCAAATTTTATTAAAATCCGTCCAGCCGTTTCAGCGCTAAAGACTGACAAACATATAAACACACACACAAACTTTCACGTTTATAATATTAGTGTGATATTCAGTAGCGCGATGCCGACTATCGCCCTGTGCCGACCTTTGTAGATGACTGTACGCAGACTGATAGTTGACGAGTTGTAGATTTGACCAGTTAGGGAAAATGACGAATTAGCGAAAATGACGAGTTAGGGATATTGACGAGTTAAAGATTTTTAAGAAATTCACGAATCGGGAAGTGACCAATTAGTGAAATTGACGAATTAGGGAAAATGACGAGTGAGTCCCTAACTCTTAAGTGTGATAATAACATTGAATAATAATTTATTTAAGTAATTTTCTCTCTCCTCATACGACAAACGTGCAAATAGCTGATTAATTTACGGTTGCTTTAAAATTTTGTAAGATCTTGTAGACCCAATAGCTTATCTATATACCGGGTGTCCCAAAACTCGACGTCAACCCGAAGCCGGGTGAAAAGGCAAGTCAAGCTGGTTGTCAGAAAAATATAAAAAAAATCTAAGTTGTATGATTTCAAAATTATAGGCATTTTTTTTTAAATCGCAAAATTACACACCCTGTGACAGTCTTTTTACTCCTGTTGCCACAAATCTTTACTTTTTCCAATTATTTTTTTTGCTGTGTAACCCTGAATAATGCTTCTCTAAACTGTAATCAAAATTTTGAAACCAGCTGCTCTAGCTTGCATAAAAAATAGGACTTATTTCCTAGAAAAAATTTCAAAATAAAAAATTGCCTAGTTTTAACTGACTGTATTGAAAAAAAATGTACTACGCGAGTTTGGCAAGTTATGTCAAAAGTTGGCGCATTTAGTAAAGATTCCAAAATGGTATAATACTTGGTAAATTGTAGCTGATAACATGGATAAAAAAATTTTTTTCCTGTAAAACCCAGTTTTTAACAAATATTTCTTACTTGGTTAAAAATTATTCTAATGGGCGCAAGATTTTCCAAAGAGTCGTAAATTGTAGCTTGAGATGAATCAGGCATTCTAAGAAGTATAAGCGAGATAGGTATTGACGCTTAAGTGACTAAGACGGAAAGAGTCACCTTATCAAGTGCGAGCGAGATAGGTATGGACGCTAAAGTGACTGAAACGGAGAGAGTCATCTTACTAAGTGCGAGCGAGACAGAGAGTGACGACAGGTATTCGCTTTTGTACTCACACATCACAATCACAAATCAGTACGTTACGCTCCTTCGTTTACTGCACTTGTTTTCGTATTCGTTTGTGTTGATTTCGTACTAACTACTTTTGGCTTCGTTTATGGACTTGTGATTGCTTGTGATTTGGATCCGAACTGTTTATTTTCCCTCAACGACGACCTTTGCTTTCTCCTGGACTATCGTGTGACTAGTGCCAAGATGTCTGCGTATACCACTCGCGAATACGCTAATATGTACCTTATTTATGGTGAATGCAGGTGTAATGCCAGTGCTGCCGCCAAACTTTACCGTGAAAGGTACCCAAACGCTGCTCGTAACCCTGATCATCGAGTGTTTACGAATGTGCATCGTTTACTCTTCTCAGAGGGCCACCTCCCAAATCAAGAGCATGGTGGAGGAAGACCCGCCAACCCGATGGAAGACGAGGTGCTAGAAGCTGTCGAAGAAGACCCAAGCACTTCAGTTAGGGCTATTGAAATAACCACCGGAGTGCCCAAAAGTACAGCCCATCGTATTTTAAAAAGACATGAATTACACCCATACCACGTACAGCGAGTACAGACGTTACTACCCGGGGACTACCAAAATCGAGTAAATTTTTCCGGGACAATATTGGAGAGGTACAGGGATGACCCGCTTTTCTTAACGAAAATTTTATGGTCTGATGAATCGACATTCAAGAAGGACGACTACATGAACATGCATAACTTGCATGAATGGCATGTAGAAAACCCTCATCTAACGAGGCAGGATCGGTCCCAGTACCGATTCAAAGTAAACATGTGGACCGGAATTTTAAATGGTCAAATAATTGGTCCTTTTGAGTTGCCTGATGCGTTGAATGGCGAGGTCTACTTGGACTTTCTACAGAACCATCTACCAAGTTTACTAGAAGACGTGCCGTTAAACATTTACAGAGAAATGTGGTTCCAGCAAGATGGGTGCCCAGCACACTATGCTCGCTCCGTTCGACAATATCTCGATGAAGAGTTTCCCGGGAGATGGATCGGACGGTCTGGCCCAATCTCGTGGCCGGCCCGTTCACCGGACTTGAATCCATTAAACTTTTTTTACTGGGGAGCAGTCAAAGAAAAAGTGTATTCAAAGCCAATTGAAAGTGAATTTGAACTACGGCAAAGAATAGCAGAAGCAGCTGAATTCGTAAATAATGGACGATTCGCTCGAAAGATAGCTCGATCATTTTTAAAGAGATGTCGGGCTTGTATTGCCGCCGAAGGAAGACATTTTGAACATTTGTTGTAGTAAAAATAGTTGTATTGGTACATTCATGAAAAATTTTAAAAATTATTGTAAATTTAATAAATAAACCTTAGTATTAAAAATTTTGTGTCAATTAAAATTTAAACTTTTACAAAAAAATGGTGCCTATTTCATACCACACACAAAGAGAACTAAACTAAATTTAGTGGACAATCTGTTTTTTCAAACGGTTTATGATAGACAAGCACAGGTACAATTAAGTTAAATTTAATCAGTGTGTGCATTGGAATCGGCTCCAATGTAAAAAGCAATAAGTTTTGCCATTTTCACCAAGTAAGAAAAATTTGTTAAAAACTGGGTTTTACAGGAAATTTTTTTTTTATCCATGTTATCAGCTACAATTTACCAAGTATTATACCATTTTGGAATCTTTACTAAATGCGCCAACTTTTGACATAACTTGCCAAACTCGCGTAGTACATTTTTTTTTCAATACAGTCAGTTAAAACTAGGCAATTTTTTATTTTGAAATTTTTTCTAGGAAATAAGTCCTATTTTTTATGCAAGCTAGAGCAGCTGGTTTCAAAATTTTGATTACAGTTTAGAGAAGCATTATTCAGGGTTACACAGCAAAAAAAAAAAATTGGAAAAAGTAAAGATTTGTGGCAACAGGAGTAAAAAGACTGTCACAGGGTGTGTAATTTTGCGATTTTAAAAAAAATGCCTATAATTTTGAAATCATACAACTTAGATTTTTTTAAATATTTTTCTGACAACCAGCTTGACTTGCCTTTTCACCCGGCTCCGGGTTGACGTCGAGTTTTGGGACACCCTGTATATATAAAAGGAGAAGCTGACAGACTGACTGAATGACTGACTGACTGACATATCAACGCAGGGCCTAAACTACAAGGGTTAGAAATTTGAAATTTTGCACAGGGGTTCCTTTTGTAACGTAAAGGAGCACTAAGAAAGGATTTTTGAAAATTCATCCCCTAAGGGGGTAAAATGGGGGTTCAAAGTTAGTATGAAGCTTTGCCGTTTTTGAAGTTATTCCAATGAAATTTGGTACAAAACACGTGTAAAATAGTTTTTTTAAAATCATCCCTTAAGGGGGAAAAAGGGGGGTGCAAACTTAGTATGAAACTTTGCCGTTTTTGAAGTTATTCGAATGAGACTGAATATGAAGGTCCTTCATTGAGTCATGAAACACATGTAAAATAGTTTTTCGAAAATCATCCCTTAAGGGGGTAAGAGGGGGGTGCAAAGTTAGAAACTTTGCCGTTTTTGAAGTTATTAGAATAAAATTCAATATGAAGTTCCTTCATTAAAATTTATGAAATACATGTAAAATAGTTTTTTGAAAATCATCCCTTAAGGGGGTAAAAGGGGGGTGCAAAGTTAGTATGAAAATTAGCCATTTTTGAAGTTATTCGAATGAAATTCAGCATGAAGGTCCGTCATTGAAAGTCATGAAAGACGTGTAGTTTTTCAAAAATCATACCTTAAGGGGGTAAGAGGGGGTTGCGAAGTTAGTATGAAAGCTCTTTCGCATGCGCTAAAAGTATCCCTTTGTCGCACGGTAGGTTAGGTAGGGTGCGATCCGTAGTAATGAAAAGAGGGGTATCCAGGGGCACGATAGAAGTTCGATTTATTTATAATATGGTAAAATAAAGGCACATTAATTTTATGTGCCTTTAGTATTTAGTATTTAGTATGGTTTTGTTGATACGAGTAAATAAAAATAGGTACAGAGAATAAGGTGACAGACGTGTTGTAATAAAAATGATAATAAAGATGGAATCACGTTTACGTCCACTTAGTTCAGAGGCTGAGGAATATCTGTCCCAAATACGTCCGAACACTGCGGCGAATGTCACAAAATAGTTAAATTTGGAATAGTAGATGGCCGAAAATGATAAAAAAGTAACGAGGGGATTACCTCGTTACACCTTTCTTATTTGCGAACACTTTACTGAACTAAAGCCCACGCGGACGTAGTCACGGGCAACAGCTAGTTTAGCTATATAAGAATGAGCTCGGCCAGGCGCAAAAGCAAGCCTCAGATTTCGTTAAGATAAAGCGCAGAATACGAACTATTTTTTACTTAGCGTGTGAGATATAATCTCTCTTTATTAGTCCACTTCCCTATCTTAAGTAGGAAGAATTGATTATCCTTCTCGAGACCAAACATAACACCAATATTGCAAGACATCAACATTAAATTTTACTTTGTAGGTACTAAAACTTTAAAGCGACTTTGGAGTGGCAAGGCAAGACTACCATACTGGCATGACAGGCCCATAGCAGCCGCCGCAGATGGGTACTCCGGGGTAGCTGCAGCGCTTCGGCAGACAGACCTCGGGCGGGCAGCGGTAGACCGGGCAGGGCCGACAGCGCGGCGGCCGACAGCAAGGAATTGCTACGGTCGCACAGGGTTCCTTGGGTGGGCTCGGTGGAAGAAGCGGTTTCTTGCATGGCGGGCACGGCCGGATCCAAGGCAGTGCGGGCGGCGGCGGGCAAGGCACGGGGCAAGGCCGAACGGGCGCGGGGCACGACGAGCAACCGCCACCAGGGCAGCTAGAGCACGGGCGCAGATCGTTCCATGCATACATGCCCGGCTTGTTGGTGAAGGGCGGGCAGGCGCCGCAAGGCAGGCCGGCGCGGATGCACGGGTCAAACGTGTAGGTGGTCAGACTAGTCATATTTTTAGATGATTTTACTTTCACAGATTTTTATTTTGATAATTTTAGATTTTTCTTTCTCCCAGTTTGTGCAGGGCAAATGTTTTGTTCTGGTTTTATAGTTTTTCTTGTCGCCTCTATGGTCATCTTCTTGATCTCAGAATAAGAACTTATTCTGAGTTCTTGATCGGGCTCTACATCGACATTCGATCTGACAGAAATAAAGAAGAAAAAATAGTTGACCGTTTTTGACACAAAGCGCCAAAACAGCACAATCATCAAAACGTAAAAAATACTTAAAATTTTTACAAAATTACCAAGTGTAGGTATAGTAAAGAAAAGCTACAGCAAAAGATCTCGAAAGACATGTGCGCTATGTGTTTCTGCCGGAGCTGCCCGCCGATCCTGCCGTGCGGGGGAGACTGCCCGCTCCGGTGCCCACCGGCGCCGCGGAGTTGTCCCCCGCCGTGTTGCTACCCGCCGTGTCCGTGCACGCCGTACCCGCCGTGCAACTGCCGCGTGACGTACCGGTCGTGCCGCCAGCCGATGAGGCCCGACATCGTGCCGCCCGTCTTTCCGGTATTCCCCGAGAGCAAGCCGCGCCGTTGCTTACCTTGCGAGCCACCAACACCACCTCCGCCGCCGTCGCCCTGTGTCATGCCCGTGCTGCCGTGCGGCTCGCCGCCGCCGCCGCCACTCTGCGATCCGCCACCAGTAAGTTTTCAGTGGAGTTATTGCTATAGTTCGTGCCAGATAAACTTGCACAAAAGTCCATTGAACCCAGTCTGTTGTAAAAACCAAAAGAGAGTAACTTAAAAAAAAAAATTTTCGACGAAGAAAATCTTGTATTTTTTTCTATTCTGATTGTTAGTAGAAACAATCTTAACTTAATTTATTTTCTCATTTTATAAATTTTAGTGTAGTAATGACTGTAACTTTATAAAAATGTCGTTCATCACGGTAAAAATGTCTTATTTTATGTTTTATTTTGTCACTGGCAATCAATTAACCCATACTGTAAATATTGTATTTATAATAAATCTATTTGAAGCATTATAACAAGGTATTTTAGACTTGTTAAAATTACTTGATCAAAAATGAAAAAAAAAATTATTTACTCCATTTCATTACTGACTGCAGACAGACGAAGTATGCAGCGGTGCACAACTGTCGGCCGACGTTTTGTCGTTCAATCGCTCGCTCGCGTCACAGATTAGAGAAAAAATGTTTTCTCGCGTCATTCATTCGAGCGATTCTGTGCTTTCGAGTCGGGAACACAAAGTACTATATTAGTTCAGTCATTATAGATTTTGACCCGTGAATAATCAGTTCTGGGATTTTTTTCGTAGGTCCCTCGGGGGGGTCACTAGGAGTGTAAATTCAAAAAGTAGACTTAATCAGGCTACTGCGTATATTCGAAAAATGTTTTTTTTATTTAAAAAAAAAAAACTTTTTCTTAAACAACTCTGGCCGAGTTTGATTTTACAGTAAAACTGTGAGAACAAAAATTGTAGGAAATTTGATTGTCTACAAGTTTGGCTCTTACAATTTTTCTTCTAGGATCGATATTTTGGAAATTAAACTTGAAAAACCCGACAAATTCAAAATATTATCATTATTTCCTATATTCCACGTTTTACGGCATGAATGAAGAGAAACAAAGTTGTAGAGAATCAAATTCTGAACAATTTTGGTTCCCACCTTTTTTTCCCCCAAAATTGATATTTTATTCAGGTTTAATATTCAAAATATCGATCCTAGAAGAAAAATTGCAAGGACTAAACTTGTAGAAAATCAAATTTCCTACAATTTTTGTCCTTACCGTTCTGGTGTAAAATAAAAAATGGCCTAGATATTTAAGAAAATACGTTTTTCGAATATACACAGGAGCCTGATTCAGTGTACTTTTTAAATTTATACTCCCAGCGAGTCCCCCGTGGGACTTACGAAAAAACATCCAAGGACTGATTATTCACGGGTAGGGTCGGTGTTTTGGATATAATGACTGGACTATATAATACAATACCGGAAAGTTGGGAAGCGCTCACGTCACGCACGCGGCCTTGTTCTGTGGTATGTCCACATCTACAGCGTATATCAAGACCACTGCTGTAGCCATAAGGCACGAATAAAAACTAGCAAAAAACGCAAAAAATCTCCAAAAATAATATCTAACTTCACCTCAATATCTCAGAAATGATGAGGAGGATGTGGTTTTCGGAGACGTTGGAGATTTTGTTACACCCGTGTAACTCATTATTACTTTTATCCAATAAGGGGCTTTATTCTTTAAAACATAGTCAACTATGCAAATTTTTATATTGAGACTATATTTTATACTAGCTGTGCCTCGCGGTGTCACCCGCGGTGTATTAGGGAAAATAAATTGTAAAATAACAACTATTCACATTTTTAGGGATTTACCTATGAGAATAAGATATTTTTTCGCAGTAAAACGTGGCCTATGTGTTAATCCAGAGTGTCTGCTAACTCCATACCAAATTTTATTAAGATCACTCCAGCCGTTTAGACGTGAAGAAGTAACAAACATACACACTCACACACTCACAAACTTTCGCCTTTATAATATTAGTGTGATTGCCTAAGGTTATTTCCCCCTGGCCAAGACACCGAAAGGTCAATGGACTTTTGTGCAAGTTAGTTGTTGTTAGTTGCTCTTTAGCTAAATTTAACTAAATTTTGAATCTTTAACTAAATTTAATAAATAAATAAAAACGAATAAACAGTCTCTAAATGTAACAGTCTTCTAATATATTTGTTTCTCTGGTGTGTTCAATAAAGAATTCTAATCTGAAGAGATCTTTGGTAGCCAGTTGTGAATTCAATATTTAGTAATCAAATTAACATGTGAAACGGAATCCAGTCTATTTTACTGATAAGTACCCTTACTTCTCGCCCTGTGCTGGTACCCCGGTGTTTATTGTGCATCTTTATTAGATTAAATTACTTAAATTAATATTTAGTTAACTATCTTGACAACTTAGGACGTGTAAACCAGCCTTAAGTACCGTTAAAGATTTAGCTTAATGCCCGGTTCACATTATTCCAGTCCAGGGCTGGAATAATGTGTACCTGCACTGGAGTGATCAATACAGTCCAGTTGACTGGAATGACGGTCTATTTTTCATTCCAGCTTACATATTCCAGCGCCACTGGAATAGTGTGAACGGCCAATCCAGTGCTTAAATACACGTTGAAGCATTGTCACTATTGTGTTATCGATCTAACAGCTTTTGAATGACTGGAATAATGTAGACGATATGATCCAGCCCAGCACTGGACTGGATTGACTCGCTGGATTACTGCACTGTAATAATGTGAACCGGGCATTATGTTTTAGGTGGTCGTTAACATTATGTAATTATTTTAGCAATTTAGTTCATTCAAGGAAGAACCACTGTACCCGCTTGGTGCGGGAGGTAAGGCTACTAAATAGAAAAATAGACTCCATTCAATTTACTTGTTTACTTAATTAGTTTATCGTTAACCGCAACTTGGAGCTAAAGAGCTCTTTTTATCTACATGCGAATTCAACACGTGTAAGCTAACAATAAAATTAAAACCAGAGGAGGCGTTAGTTTTCAGCTGATAGTTTGTAAAGACGGTATGTATACAAAGTTTGCAGGGTGAGCTCCCTCAGGAGCCATACTCGCATTCCCAAGAACACATACGAAACTGGAATGAAAGGTATCATCAACAACCCATTATGTCCCCACCGAGGGGCACGGGTCACTTCCCTCAGGAAGGTATAGGCCATACTCCACCACGGGGGCCAAGTCCGGATTGGTGGAGGCTTGTAAGACTGTTGCTGCTCTTACTGTCAGAAGTTTTCAAGCCGCCCTAAGACTTGGCTTAACGACTGCAATCTATCGATGGCAGCCGGCACCAACTGCTTAACGTGCCTTGCGAAGCACGGAACCGCTCGGAAAAATACCACTAGCGTTGAAATGAAATGAAATTAAATAACTTTATTGTAAAAACGGTTACAAAAAATGGTTGCTGGCTCCCAAACTAGGATTCCCTGTGCTATGGGTAGCCAGAAAGCGTTAAAGCGTTAGTCATAGACGGTGACCCATCCATGGACTAAACGCGCCGTATGTTGCTTAACCGTAGTGATCGTTTAGGATCACTCAGGCAGCTCAGGCTACGAGCGAATGAAAGGTACTTTTTGCAAAATCCGTACCTATATATTTGTAGCGGTGGTGGCGTAGTGGGGTTGACCCTTGCTTCTCGATCATGAGGGTCTGGGTTCGAACCACGCATGTACCAATGACTTTTAGTTACGTACATTTGTTTGTACAGCAACACCATTCGCTGATAAATTGTGCCCGGATAACGGCGACAGGCTTGCCACTTGTCACGTTTGGGACCTAATAAACTCGGCAAAACGTGGGTCCAGTTCTAGAGACTGGTGCCTCTGCCTACCCCTTCGGGGATAACGGGCGTGAGTTTATTATTTATTTATTTTATTATATATTTGTACTACAATTCGATTTTATTTTTTTACCCAGGAGAAACCACTTTACGGGTACCGCCGGCTCGGGGGAGCACGGCGGTTATGTCGCACTCCCCGCCCTGAAAAGGGCAGTATACCTACTAAAACTCCTGGGGTGTTCCATCCCACTCGCAAGGGACGGGCCACGGGAACGCTTGCGCACACTACCGCAACCCCGTCAGCGGGCGCTACCCACTCCGCTAAAGGCACTCCGGAACACATGAAGCGCCTTCCAGCACGGGACCTCAGAGTCGAGCTGTGAGTCCACCGACCCACCGCCTGAAGGCCCCCGTTAAGGCGGCAGACGGTCGGCATACGCCCGCCGTCTGCAGCCGATCCTCCGACGGCGAAGAGGAAGCGAAAGGGGATCATTCTCTCGCGCCCTCTCCGCCGCCTCTTTCTCTACCTTGATGGCCTCGCTGAAGGCGAGGACTGCCGACCAGGCCTCTTCGCTGCCGACCATCGCACTGACGATGGCCGGCAGCGAGAGGTCCGCCCCAATAGCCGCGGCCAATTCGGCACGCGGCTCCGCCCACGCGAGGCACACGGCGCGCGTATGCTGCGCCGTGTCCTCCGTCGCGTCGCAGTGGTGGCACGCCGTCGACGGCTCCCGACCTACAATCCGGCACAGGTACACACCGAAGCAGCCGTGCCCGGTGAGGACCTGCGCCAGGCGATAGGTCAGTGCGCCGTGCCTGCGTTCGGCCCACTCTCGAAGAACGGGTCGAACGGCGGCCACCACCTCGAGGTCGGCGGTAGTTTGCGCCAGCCTCTCCCACCAGTCCCGGAAGAGATCGTCGCGGGCTCCCTCCCTCCACCGCACGATCTCCTCTGGAAGCGGCATCCCGCCATTGGCGCGAACCTCCGTGCTGCGCCAGTAGACCGCCGCGATTTGGTCTAACAGTAACAAGCTTGACTACCAAAACAGAGGTCTTTTCAAGTCGATGTCTTATTAGATTTAGAAGCAAAATATTTTGACCTGTACAAATGGCCACAGTCTGGATGTTTTCCGATGTTTGTGATGTCCTCGCCTGGTTACCATAGCACAGGGAAACCTAGTTTGGGACCTCGTGATTCCGTACAATTTCATCGTTCCTATTTTCTTCGGCAGATAAGGCCGTGCCCGGAGCCGATAATGTGTCTCCAACCGGTCCTGCCGTGCTGCAACCCGCAGTGCCCACCGCCCATCCTACCGAAGCAGCGGCCGATTTGCCCACGCCCACCACCCTGCCCGCTGCCGTGTGTGCCGATGACGCGGTCTTGCTGTTGCCCGTGTGAGACCGATCCGGTCGTGGACCCCGTGACGCGGCGGCGCCCACTCATCGTGTACGATGGCGTCAGGGAGGTGAAGAAAATGAAGCACATTCGAGAGGTGAGTCTCATTGCAAACTCTATTTAATTTCATGGGAGAGATTGGCTGCGTCTTGCCGTGTACGACGGCGTCAGGGTGGTAAATAAAATGAAACATTTTTGATGAAACTGAAATTAAATTGTTGGAGGAGAGAAATATTTTTTCTGTAGGTGTGACTATAGATAACTATAGACTGATTTTGATGACATTATGTGTGTGAATCGCTCGTAGCCCCGGCCGCGGCCGCCTGAGTGATCTTAAACGATCAGGGTGCGTTCAGTGCATGGATGGGTGACCCTTCTATGACTAGCGCTAGGAGTGTTTTTCCGGGCGTTTCCGTGCTTCGCAAGACCCGCTAAGCCTTTGGTGCCGGCTGCCGTCGATCAGGGCGGCATGAAAACTTCTGACAGTAAGACCAGCCACTAGTCTTACAAGCCTCCACCAATCCGGGCATGGCCCCCGTGGTGGAGTACGGCCTATACCTTCCTCAGTGAAGAGATCAGTGCCCCTCGGTGGGGACATAATGGGTTGATGATGATGTGTGTGTTTTTTGAGTCGATCTCAAGACAACTTGGAATCACAGTTGGATCCAATAGTGTGCGCTGCGATCCGGTGCCAGCAATTTTAGCCAACGTGCCTGCATGACAGTTGCCTAGTCAGCCAGTATCATCATTATCATCATCAGCCCACATCTGTCCAACGCTGGGTATTAACCATTTTTACAAATACCATCTCTCGTCTCCATCCGCAAGGAACTTCCATCAAATCAATACCAGGTGGACTACGGGCAATAAATTATTTAAAAATTATTTAAGGTGGACCACGGGCAAAAAAACTGACCCCGTCAGTTTCAGACCCGAGTGGGCCACGCAGGTGTACCACGGGAAAGGAGCGGAATGAACTATAACGTCCTTCCATTCGGGGATCTGCCCACTAATCGTCGTCTTGTTCTCGACCGCCATGCGCCACTCTGTGTAATTAAATTTTAACCATTGTCTTTTTGTTCTAGCGACCCAGTCTAGCATATTGCTGCGCGTATCCGGTACCCGTTCCCCTAAGGTAGCAAAATAGAAGCGTTGTGCAGCTGATGTGAGGTTAAATTGGTTAGAAAATTGTAATAGTGATTTGGTTGATATTTAGGTAATGTAATAAATTTATGGATCTGAACTGAGACTTTTAAGGCTGCTGTACACAGGTAGAGTAAACGGTAGAGTAGCGCGGTAGAGTACTAACTATCCTACTAACTATACCAATGTAAACAGGTTTGGTAGAGTAGAGTACTGAAATTTGGTAGAGTAGAGTAACTAGCAACGTGGGCGAGCTACTTTACCACTTTCCATCCCCCACTCCAGCGTCCACTCTACTCTACCAAATACTCTACCCATGTAAGGTTAGCATATTCTTTTAGTTATATAGTAGTTTTCGAATTTCTAGAATCTCTCGTAGCTCGGCTGCCTGAGTGATAAGGCGCGTTCAGTGCATGGATGGGTGACCGTCTATGCCTAACGCTAGTGGCATTTTTCCTAGCGGTTCCGTGCGTCGCAAGGCTCGCTAAGCAGTTGGTGCCGGCTGCCGTCGATAGATGGCAGTCCTTAAGCCAAGTCAGAGGCCTTAGGGTGGCTTGAAAACTTCTGACATTAAGACCAGCCACTAGTCTTACAAGCCTCTACCAATCTAGACTAGGCCCCCGAGGTGGAGTATGGCCTATATCTTCCTCAGGGAAGAGACCCGTGCCCCTCGGTAGGGACATAATGGGTGGATGATGACAGTAATTTTAGTTAGTTATGTTCTTTTACATCGTGTTCAGCCAACTACTGTTTCAAAAGTAATGCTGAACCTCCTCGGGCATCTATTCTCAAAATCCAGTCTCTCGTCCATATGCTTTTTTCCTATTTTGTTCTTCATTGACAGCCTTTTGTACCTCCTCTAATAATAAATCTGTTAAGTTTATCAGAGCGTTTCTTACAATTTCTCGATTACTGACGTTCATTGTTCTAGTGTTTCTTACCTAGTGACAACTCTACAGACAAAATTAAAATTTACGTGTAAACAGTTACTCTATTTAAATTGGTAGAGTACTTGGAACTGGTAAAATAGTATGCTTGTTAACTCTACCGTTTACTCTCCCCGTGTACAGCAGCCTTTACTGACTAAATTAACCTTCTGCTTCTGTAAAGACTGCGACAAAAGGTAGGTAGGTACAATATAATGTATTCTCATGCCGTAGTGTTTGTTACTGAACATATCCGAAGCTGATGCACCCACGGTGACCGTGACGTACCTATAATTGACTTTTTTTTATTGAATTTGTTTGATGAATGTTATAATATCGGTATCAATATTACAATTCGTTGCCTACTCGCCCCTTCACAATGCAGTGTTTCCATGGTCCCCTACACAAGTAGATACTTCCGCTTTGTGACCAAGAAATAAAACTAACAACAGATTAAGATTGAAAAAATCTTTATTGCAATGCTGGCAATTAAGGAGGATTACTGTAGTGGGCAATCTAGGACGATGATAGTTCTACAGTCAGCGGCAGACCACGTTGAGCCGATATAATAGCCAAGATACATCTAGAATTACGTCGGGTGTCGCTGGCAGTACCTACACCATCATCGTTTGAGTTTCCGTTGAGATCTAAACTTCATCACAACTCTTCACATCATTTGAGTGCGGACGCTGTAGAGATTAATGCAAGGATTCTTGACTATACCACGGGGTCGCTCTTTGAACACATTTTCGCCTTGAAACGGCGTTTGAGGGCAAAAATTACCCGGCGGAGGAGCGCACATAGACGGAGGACACATGGGTGCACAGGTACTGAGAATACTTCTTTCGCACGTCGGCTGGCATCGTAGCTCGCATCTTGGGTCCATTTTGGCAGCCGTAATACACTTGCGATTTCACTTGGAGGTAGCAAATTTTAGTGTGGTTTGTATTGTGTGTCTTGGAGGATTGGGCTTGTAGATAAAGCACTGTCTCTTTATATAGTGAAAACGAGGCCAGCTTGATTATTTTGAGAAATTCATGTTGGATCTAAGACTCGTGCGTGAGACATTGTATTCAGGAGGGTCATGGTAAAGTACACATATTCACAGATTATAAATGGTAGGCAACGTTATACGTACGAAGGCGTAGCCGACTTGTGCGTATGATCCAAGTGCTCTTAGCTGTAGTTTTCGTTGGTAATCGGGAATCACAGATGTTGTTTAACGGATCAGCTATACCTATTAAAATATTGAACTCTATTTTTTGTTATCATCCCACTTCAGGCAGTTATTTGTGACTCCACACACTTATCTAGTTTGCATCAAAGCACATGAAATATGTAACATTGAGTCATTAATTTAGTTTGAGATACAGCTTTTACGTAGGTATATATTAGGTACTCGCACTAGCTGCCCCGGAGAAAACGGGGCGGCAAACGTTGTTTCGCCGTATAATTTTTTTTTCACTGAGGGCTATGAACAATAAATAAAAACCTATTCTCAGACCTACCGATTGTACATATAAAATTTCATCAAAATCCGTCAAGCCGTTTCGGAGGAGTAGTTATGCGCACTAACATTGAGACACGAATTTTATAGCTTATAGGAAAATTGCTAGGACTCAGATACAACCTTTACAGCAAAAGAAATATTGACCAAAACAACCCAAACGCTCTTTTAACAAATTGCTATGTTTTACTTAATAAACTTTCATAACAGTCTCATATTTCAGTTTACATTTGTCGGGATTCACAAAGTTCTTGCAGTTGTTGCAGATGCTCCATGCGTCAGGCGTTACATGATTTGTGTATAGCAGCTGTAGATGTTGATGCAGGGGTAGAGGTAGTAGTTCTCCTCGGGTGGAGAAGACAAGACTGTGTTCTTGCAGCTGAAACTCGCCGGACTACACACCATCTGCTGCTCACTCATGGGGGCCAGACAACACGACGGCTTAACCATTATGAATGTGCAAAAAAAAGCTTTGATTTTTTTACGTAATTTTCTCTTGGCGGTGTGTTCGAAACAGGAAGGCCGTGCAGTTGGCTCGGGGTATTTATAAACAAAGCATGACCATATAGATTGCTTTAAAATTCCATTGTGATATTATTATCAGCCCCGAAATTCATAAAACTACAATTCGTAGTTTATTACATTCCAGGTACATTGCGTAGCAGAATCTACCGATAGAATGCAATCGGATTATAACTTTGCGATGTACGGCGAATTGTAATAGTGCCTAAATTGGGAGTTACATGAAACAGTACACTGCACGCGATATGCTATCTAGCATACGACATTCCATCTTATAAGTAGCACTACATTCTAATCTATGAGAGTATCCTAGTTTTGGACATTTCTTTAGTTAGTCAAATTGTACGCATACCTAGATAGATATATGTATAGAATTACTAGCTGTGCCCCGGGGTGTTACCCGCGGTTCATCGATTTCCCCATGGGAATAAGATATTTCCCCGCGGTAAAACGTAGCCTATGTGTTAATCCAGGGTGTCAGGTAACTCCATACCAAATTTTATTAAAATCGCTTCAGCCGTTTAGACGTGAAGAAGTAACAAACATACACATCACACACTCACAAACTTTCGCCTTTATAATATTAGTGTGATTCTTTATTGTACATACACAGAAAATACATACAGTTAGTTTTTCAATAGCATGATACAAGCACGACAGTCCGCATGAGTTACACCATTGGAATGTGATTTGTTACTAGACTACGATCAGTGTCAAACAAACATACATTTCAGTACTAATGAATCTTCAGAATAAGTATGCATTTTAGAGTCTCACCTTCCAGGGAAACTGATTGTGTTGTGTGGAAGTCATGATTACAATAGGCATATAATACGCTCTTTCCACTAGGATCCCCTACCCCAGTCCCCCAGGGGGATTGTACAGCACTTACTATTCCACTCCGATCCCCTGGGGTGGGGACTCAACAAGTACTAGAAAAAATATTTCCTTTTTAGTCTCCCCTTAAAAACCTGGGGGATCGAAGTGGAATAGTGAGTGCTGTACAATCCCCTGGAGGATCGAAGAGGAATAGTGAGTGCTGTACAATCCCCTGGGGGACTGGAGTAGGGGATCCTAGTGGAAAGAGCGATATAATACGTATCTCATACCATATCTACTGTGTCATGAAGAAGATTATTATCTTATATCATACAGATTGTCCTAAAGTAGACTTTATAAGTTAACTAATACCTAATAGCCAACCAATTTATAAAAGGAAAACTTTGTACCTACGAATTTAATTTACATACCTACTACCTAGGTGTTAAATTGTGAAAGAACTAATATAATAACTAAAGAACTAATAAACTAAAGTCGCAGCAGTAGTTCTATCATGGAACTACTGCTCGGCAATGGAATTATCAGCCAAATCATACATAGGTAACCTCAAAACTTATGGAATTATTTAATAGTTAAATACATTAAAAACAAACAATGACAAACAATTGTACGTTTATTTATATCACTTTTCACGTATACGTTTACATATATATGACACTTTAAAAAAAATCTAACGTTAAACGTTATGTTACGTTATATACAAAAGTTATCACTGTAGCCTACGCTACGGATTGAGATTGCTTTTGGGCTTATGGGCTTCGGCTCCGGCACTGTGTGAGGCTGCATCGGTTGGGTTTCCATTGGGCAGCTCTGCGGACGGTTCATGCAGTTAGGTACCACGAGTACGACGCATTGAAGCATATGGGTCCGTGCTACTCTATAGCCATCATCTAATATTATTGTAGACTACGTTTCGGGTTAAGACTGCATTCCGCTGGTGTTTCTTGTAAGGGTATGCAACTATGCAGTATTGGCTTGGGATTCGGCACCGTGTGAGGCTGCATTTGTTGGTTTTCTACTTGCACTTAAGCAGTACTGCGGGCGGCGGATGTAGCTCATCGCATTGATGAGAATGGGTCCGGTCCGTGTTACGCGATGGCCGTCATTATATTATTATAGCCTATGCTTCTAGTTACACTGCATTCGGCTTGTGTTTCTCGTAGGGGTATGCAATATTGGCTTGGGCTTCGGCACTGTGTGAGGCTGCATCTGTTGGGATCCACCTGCGATTGGGTAGTGCAGCTGGCGGTGGATGTAACCTCATCGCATTGAAGCTGATGTGTCCGTGCTACGGAATGGCCATCATAATTACTATTACTTTGGGTTAAGACTGCATTTGGCTGGTGTTTCTCGTAGGGGTATGCGATATGGGCTTGGTCTCCGACACTCTGTAAGGCTGCATCTGTTGGTTTTCCACCTCCGCTTGGGCAGTACTGCAGGCGGCGGATGTCGCCACGGTGCGTTGAAACACATGGGTCCGTGCTGGCCAATGGCTATCGTAGCGTTATCGAACGCCAGCACTGGCTTCGGAGGCTGGCCGACCGCGATCACGGCATCTGTACGGATAAAGCGTTTGTCAGGCAACAATCAACAAATCTGCATAATAACGTAGCCTATAGACGTTTCACTGTGGGACACAGGGCTTCTCCCAGAGAGTGTATGGTGCGCACCGTAGGTTGGAAATTCGAAGCGGTGAGGTATGTGAATACCTCAGATACTCAGGTGTCCTCACGATGATTTCCTAATAGGCTATGCCCGACACTAAGCATCCCTATAAAGGCATAGGTAAAGTTGGTAGACAGACGGACCAAAGTTTACAGTTTAGTTAACAGTTTTATTTCAGCAACCATACAAGGTGCACTAAAAATGAACGTTAAATCCTATTAGGTAAAGCTTAGTTTTTTTTATAACATTTCATAATTTCATTCTGATTGGATTATATCCAAGTAGAGTAAGAAGACATGAGTGCGGCTGCCCTACAATAAGCCAGACTAGAGAGGTTTGTCCGGGATACGCCTAGACCTAGACAACTATTAGGTACGTGACTTTAATATTGAAGATCAATCAGGCTGGTAGCAGCTGTTCACAGTATATGGGCTACTTGACTGTAGACTGTAATGAGTGAGCCGGGGCCCCCTTGCGCGCAGCAGCAAGCGCTGCGGCAGCAGGACGGGCAGCTGTGACTGCAGCGCGACGGCGGGCTCGCAGCGCTTCTGTAAGCAACAAATCCAAATGTTAAGTGGTGTAAACACATATCGTCTTACTAATAAAACGTCAATTCCTTTAAAATACTCTTAAGAGAGAGTTGAAGCCGGTTAAAAATAGGCACTCCTCTTGATAAGCCGGCTTTCCACCAAAAACGATATTTGGTGTACCAAATTGATTTTTTTTATAAATAAAACTATTGATCATCAACGCTGTAGTTTACTTTTTAAGAAACCATATTTTGATTACAATAAATAACATTTTTTGAACTAAAACTTTCGTAAGCACCGTCCGTCCTTTTCAGTCTCTGCTCACCGTGAATAAGCTCTGCGAATCGGAGAGAAACCGTCGAAATCTTCCGATAAAAATCAAGTAAGTTGATCCGGACCATATTGTGTTACAAAAATAAAATAAAATAAATAAATAAACTCACGCCCGTTATCCCCGAGGGGGCAGGCAGAGGCACCAATCACTAGAACTGGGCCCACGTTTTGCATTATGTTACAATACCTATATAACATTATTTGAAAAAAATATGGTGAGAGTGGAGTCTTTTCGACGTCCTTTTCTCTACTACAAACTCAACCCGAATAAGGCAGCGGTTAAAGTTGCACTGCACATTGACATACACCGTACATATGGCATCTAAGACATGTAAATTCTTCACGCTGAAATTTAGTAATTATTTTTTATATTTTTGTTGTGTGTAAAAATATTTAAGCCAACTTGCAAGAAACATAGTACCAACTTGAGTTCCAAGAAAGGTTTCAATGTCGTTTTAGGCAACTTTATTCCTCTAAAACTTCGATGTGTGTGAATGCACTATTAACGGTACAAAAGATATTCGGCTGCCCGAGTGATCTTAAACGATCACTAAGGTTAAGCAACATACGGCGCGTTCAGTCCATGGATGGGTCACCGTCTATGACTAACGCTAGTGGCATTTTTCTGAGCGATTCCGTGCTTCGCAAGGCACGTTAAGCAGTTGGTGCCCGCCGCCGTCGATAGATGGAAGTCGTTAAGCCAAGTCAGAGGCCTTAGGGCGGCTTGAAAACTTCTGACAGTAAGACCAGCCACTAGTCTTACAAGCCTCCACCAATCCGGACTTGGCCCCCGTGGTGGAGTATGGCCTATACCTTCCTCAGGGAAGAGACCCGTGCCCCTAGGTGGGGACATAATGGGTTGATGATGATGATGACTCGGCTAACGTTTTTTTGCCATTTTAAAGGCCTAACTACGACTTATTTTATCAGACCTTCCAAATATACACTTCAAATTTCATAAAAATCGGTGAAACTATAAACAGCTTGATAGTCAAGGAGTTCGATAATAAACACTGCGACATGAGATTTTTATATCTTTCTTCTTCTTTTTATAAATAAAAATGGATTGCTGTTCGTTAGTCTCACTAAAATTCGAGAACGGCTGGACCGATTTGGCTGATTTTTGGTTTTTTATATTTCTAGAATTCCAGGGAAGGTTTAAATGGTGAGAAAATATGGAAAAATGACGAAAACTTTGGGATAAAACACTAGGATACCCTTTGTCGTGGGAACCACAAACAATGTATGTGCCTGTAATGTTATGTATTCACGGCACCTTATCTCTACGTCTCCGTTCCGCCTCAGCGGAACCACAGCCTTAGAGATAAAGAAGGAACAGTCACTTGGTCTATTCGATTGGGATTACTGTGACAAGTTCATCTAATACTAACTGTCCCGGTAAACTTCGTACCGTCAAATTTTTCGTAATTTTCCATGTTTTCTCGCCATTTAAACCTTCCTTGGAATTCTACAAATATAAAAAAACAAAAATTTGCCAAATCGGTATAGCCGTTCTCGATTTTTAGTGAGACTAACGAACAGCAGTCCATTTTGGACACAAACATGTCAACATCCAAGACACGGGAGCCGATTCTCGCCCATGCGAATTGAAAGCGTAGACGCCAAACGTTCGAAGGATTTAGACATTTGTCGCATAAAAATCATTTTCATGTATTCTCACAAAGTCGTATACGCAAATTTGATAATAATTTTCGTTCGCTTTGAGGTGTCATCTTGTCGCATGGTAATAGGGAATGGATGAAAATATCAGAAGTGCTTAAATTTTTTTTAGTGATAGGAATAACCTTCCTTAACGCGAGAAAAAAGTTTCAATTTTTTTGGCCTCGTAGTTAATTTTTAAATAATCTTAATATTTTTCCATTCGTCGTTCTGGGCTCAGCACGGCATATCAGACATATTCCTTGGCCTGCTACGTATAAAAAAAAATCTGTGGTGACAATGACATTGACAGCTCCCGTCGTTGACATAACCATATTTTTTTTATATACGTAGCAGGCCAAGGAATATGTCTGATATGCCGTACTGAGCCCAGAACGACGAATGGAAAAATATTAAGATTATTAAATTTAAACTTTTTTCTCGCGCTAAGGAAGGTTATTCTAATCACCAAAAAAAAAAAACTAGCACTTCTGATATTTTCATCCATTCCCTATTACCATGCGACTCGCAAAAGGCGTATGAAATTTGAACGCATTCATTGATAGTTGAGGGTGGGTGTATTCCGAAATGCGATAAAATCGATTACAGCGCGAATCCACTTAATAATGGACTTGCCCTACGTTCCGTAATGCGATAAAATCAATAACAGCGCGAATCCGACCAAATTTAGTAGTCCCAAAGTATCTCGCACGGAGTAGGGTTTTTGTGCCTACTGCACTTAATGGACTCGCCCTACGTTCCCTACGTTGACGTTTCGTTATAAGTAAAATTTCAGTTGAAAATTTTAAGAGTTAAGTGTATTAAACTTTTAAATAACGTATATTTTGTACCTAAACAGTTTCTTAGTTTATAAAATAACACTAATATAGTAACGCTAATGAAGTGAGAATTGGCCCAATTGGGTTTTTTTTGTAGGCAGATGCGCTAACCACTGCGGCAGTGATTCACCAATGACATTGCTTGAAATCTACATCTCTTCTCCAATCCGCCATGTGATTGGTGAATCACGGCACTTCTCGTCTCCACTCTGCTCCGCTACGCCTCAGTGGAACCGCAGCCTAAAGGAAGGTCACGTATTACCAACCGACCGGTAAACTGATTAAGGTAACTTGGTGTTATGTTATATCCTTTTAGTATAGTTCTACTCACTGATCATAAGGCGTCGTAGCGGCCCGGGCTCGAAGACCGAAGTTATTAGTCATAAAATAAAATAAACCCCTTCCACCAGTGCAACCGATCAACAAACACTATTACGTGACACACACGCCGGAATGAGTTAAAGCTGCAGCAAAACTTACTTGACTTGCGCCATTATTCCTTGCAGTTTATTAATAACGTTCATTCTTTGGCACATATTGAGTTTTTATGTGATTATTTACACTTCTTTTGTAAAATTTTGATTGAGCTCCAAAAGATGTTGTATTTTGTGTGATATGTCAAATTGACAACCGAAATGTGTTGCATTTGTTTCGTCATGATTCGAATAATATCAAAGTAGGTATGTAGTAAAAGAGGTTTAAAGGTTTATGTCCTACATGATCGGAGCGCCCCATGAAAAGTTTATGCCCAAACTCATGCGAACCTTTTTTATTGTAAGAAAGCTCATGAGCATGCTTTTTTTTGAGCAGGTGTGTGATGGTACTGACACACGTGCTCATTAGTAGTACGAAAGCATGCTTATATTGAGCAACTGCTCATTAGTAGCACGTATGTACCAACATTGCTACTAATAAGCGTGCTTATTTCGAGCGTGCTCAAAAATCAACCGACGTTTGATTTTCGAGCATGCTTGCTGAGGCGCGGGTAGAAGGGGGCGTATGCTTATTTCAAACGTCGTTTGAATTAAAATCAAACGAGAGGGAGAATTAAAGACAGGAGTGATATTCCCATACAAAAAAACGTACTCCACTAATTAGCACATAATCACCAGATGTCGCTACCAATAGACCGCTGGCATTGAATATTCAATGCCGCTAGTTATTTCAAAAACCGACAGATAGCGTCGCGAATTTTCTCTCAACTATGCTAATGTAACGCTATCTAGCGTTAATGTGGAGAACAAGTTCGTTACCAAAATGTGCCAAAATAGACCCTGCAATCTACGAGCGCGCGTGGCCTTTAGTTTGTAGTTGTAATCGTAAATACACATTTTTGTTAGTGTGCGTGAGTGATGGATTTCGTAAAGCTTGATTTTTTATTCCGTAGAATTATGACATTTCATAATTTCATTTCATTGTTGCTACTAAGTGATTGTGTTGTGTGGAAATTGTTATTATTATTATTAAAAAAGCTTTCCACCGAAAAAGGGAATAATTTGACCCATTTGAGGGCAATAAAAAATAAAATGCTAGATATTTTTTTCATGTTTTACCTACAAAAGTCAAGAAATGATAGCTGTCAGAATTCTACGGAATATAAAATCTAAGTTTAGTATAATTATACTATTAGTACCAATATTTCATAATGTGTAGTAGATATGTAGTATCGTAAGGCCACTATACTACGCGAATTACCATAATTTTATCTCCAGGAGCCTTATTACGTACGTAGCTGCTCCACTGTATCGGCTCGTCTGATTTAGCCTACTCCGAGCTGTCAAATACGTACATATTTTCACACTTTGGAGTTGTCTAAATGCTCAAACCGATAGAGTGGAAAGTTACATAATCAAGGGGCAGGTCGACCGACTTATATTTTTTGTGGGCCTATTACTTTTTAACCCTACAATATGAAGAATTTCTGTACGTGTGGGAACACCAAATCAGGCATGGACGCTAGGCAGGCATTCCCCACGTAATGTTTTACTATCCCGGTCGTTCTGACAGAGTAGGATGGATATATTTTATGAATGAGTGTGACAGAGAAGTTTTCATAGCATTATTTTCGATTACTACACTACCTACACACAAGCAGTGATGCTAACTTAGCTACTTTTTAGCTAGCAATTTGATTAATTTGTGTAACAAGCAAAGGATTTTATGAATGTTTGTAAATAATAAGACAAGTTTTCACCCACGAATGAAATTTTATTAAAAAAAACGCCGAAAAACGAAAAGTAGTATAATTTTGGGCTAGTAGTATTATTTTAATTTCCATAGATAATAATTTTCTGAACGACTGAATCCAACACTGGTGTGTCAGCAGCGAGCGAGCCCTCGCATGGTCAGCATTTCAAATTTAAAAAATTAAAGAAAACGCAAAGTTATTCATAGCGAGGTAAGATTTTTTTAAATTAAAATCAACACAATATTATTTTCTTGTTATGAAAAACTAATAACTGATAAGACTAATTTTATCAATTAGAATTGATTCGTGGAAAAAACATTTTATTATAATAAACAACCGTTGCATGGATTAACAGGGCTAACAAAAAAGTAAAGTACTACTAAAGAGTTCTTAACATCTTAACTTAACATTTATTGTAATAAAATGTTTTTTCCTCGACTCAATTCTAATAGATGAAATTAGTCTTATCAATAACGACAATAGAATTACAAGACACAGAAAATAATAACAAGACTAGTTCAATGTAAAAGTACTATAAAAGTATTTTGTCATTAATTAGAAGTTCTAACATTTATTGTCCTCAGGGACGCGCCATTATTGCTCGCGTGTATTGCAACATTTGCACATTTGCAAAATTGCGATCAGCATTGAGAGAAAAGATTGGGTTTGATGGATGTTTAAACACATTAAGGTCGATACTAATGAAATTAGGCTACAAATGGAGAAAAATTGGGAACAACAGAAAAGCATTACAAGAATGACATGAAATTCAACTTTGGCGTTACAATTTTTCAAAAACGTTGTTTCAATACCGTTCCGAAGATCGTCCTATTGTGTACACTGAAACATCGAAAAAGAATATATGAAATATTTCGACTCTGATTTCGAGTTCATTATAAATGTCGATGACACTGAAAATGATGACAGTGACGATGACAGCGACAGTGTAGAAATGTTCGATGAAGGTAGTGATACAATTTAATATTATTTATTACTAATAATAACTAAGAGAGATTTATTTTGTGTCTAGTTAAGGTATTGTTTAGGATTACAGTTCTTTTGTGTTTATTTTAATTTTCTATCTGTAGTTATTTATTATAACTAATTTAAATTAGAAGTTACTTTAACGATGTTGTTTTTTTGGACCACTCCTAATAAGTAAATAAAAATTTTTTTATTTAAAATATAAAAATGGGTGAAATCCATAACTTGAATTAATGAATTTGTGCTAACCGTACGCCTACACCTACATTGACGCGTATACAGATTGGTCACTCGCACATGTAAGGCCGCCGCGCGCTCGTAGATTGCAAGAGGTATATCGTATTATAAGCACCATAATGTGGTGATCTTGTTTCGAACTATCATATTTTGATGAGGAGGTGACCAGACTGTATATTATCGAGCGGCGGCAGAAAATGCGCCGTGTCAGCGCTTCGTGGGGTCTCGATGTTTTTGTCTTAGTTCGTAGATTGAAAATGCGTGAAGTGTTTTCAGCCTCTCTCCTCTCGAAGGTAATTTAGTCACGACTCTTAACGTAGTGACGTAGGGCTATCCAGTTTAGCTTCCTTTTCATATAGAGCAAAAAAAAAGCGAATTAATGTCCATTGGCCTAAGGACATGTCTGTTCCGCGCCCCCCGTCCCACGTCCTGTCAGTGTAGCCGCTTTGAATCAGTTATTTATAATAATTTACTTATAATCAGTTTATTTAACATAGGTACATTCAGTGCATAGTATGCATTCATTTTAAACCTACTTTTTATTTTATTAACCTAAATATTTTAATTCTCCTTGATATTGCTAAATGCGAAAGTAAATAAACTCGAGTCATCAGCATGACCAGAAATGTAAATGCTCTCTGCAAAATATAAGCGCAAGCAAGCGCCATCTTGTGTGTGTTGACTTTAACCACTTATCGTTTGACTTAACTAACAGAAAAGGATGAAGACACGATGAGATGATATTATTTTCGTCAAAAGTAATCGTTTAATAACTGGTAGCGCCATCTAGATACACGGTCGGTAAATAAAGTTCGAAATACGCTTCAAAGTATGGCTTGATGATCACTCCTGTCTTTAATTCTCCTTGCCCTGTATATAGTAATCATATTACTTGCAACGGAATTTTGTAAGAATATTTTGGAGAAAAAGAAAAAAAAAAAAGAAGAATTTGGGTTCGTAATTGGATAAATAGAAGGGAATCACTGGGAGCAATTAATCGATGGGTTTGGATCAAGGAGAATTAAAGACAGGAGTGATCATCGCCATACTTTGAAGCGTATTTCATTAGTATCGACCTTAATGTGTTTAAACATCCATCAAACCCAATCTTTTCTCTCAATGCTGATCGCAATTTTGCAAATGTGCAAATGTTGGACAATAAATGAATATTGAGAGTGGATGTTAGAACTTCTAATTAATGACAAAATACTTTTATAGTACTTTTACATTGAACTAGTCTTGTTATTATTTTCTGTGTCTTGTAATTCTATTGTCGTTATTGATAAGACTAATTTCATCTATTAGAATTGAGTCGAGGAAAAAACATTTTATTACAATAAATGTTAAGTTAAGATGTTAAGAACTCTTTAGTAGTACTTTACTTTTTTGTTAGCCCTGTCAATCCATGCAACGGTTGTTTATTATAATAAAATGTTTTTTCCACGAATCAATTCTAATTGATAAAATTAGTCTTATCAGTTATTAGTTTTTCATAACAAGAAAATAATATTGTGTTGATTTTAATTAAAAAAAATCTTACCTCGCTATGAATAACTTTGCGTTTTCTTTAATTTTTTAAATTTGTAATGCTGACCATGCGAGGGCTCGCTCGCTGCTGACACACCAGTGTTGGATTCAGTCGTTCAGAAAATTATTATCTATGGAAATTAAAATAATACTACTAGCCCAAAATTATACTACTTTTCGTTTTTCGGCGTTTTTTTAAATAAAATTTCATTCGTGGGTGAAAACTTGTCTTATTATTTACAAACATTCATAAAATCCTTTGCTTGTTACACAAATTAATCAAATTGCTAGCTAAAAAGTAGCTAAGTTAGCATCACTGCTTGTGTGTAGGTAGTGTAGTAATCGAAAATAATGCTATGAAAACTTCTCTGTCACACTCATTCATAAAATATATCCATCCTACTCTGTCAGAACGACCGGGATAGTAAAACATTACGTGGGGAATGCCTGCCTAGCGTCCATGCCTGATTTGGTGTTCCCACACGTACAGAAATTCTTCATATTGTAGGGTTAAAAAGTAGTAGGCCCACAAAAAATATAAGTCGGTCGACCTGCCCCTTGATTATGTAACTTTCCACTCTATCGGTTTGAGCATTTAGACAACTCCAAAGTGTGAAAATATGTACGTATTTGACAGCTCGGAGTAGGCTAAATCAGACGAGCCGATACAGTGGAGCAGCTACGTACGTAATAAGGCTCCTGGAGATAAAATTATGGTAATTCGCGTAGTATAGTGGCCTTACGATACTACATACCTACTACACATTATGAAATATTGGTACTAATAGTATAATTATACTAAACTTAGATTTTATATTCCGTAGAATTCTGACAGCTATCATTTCTTGACTTTTGTAGGTAAAACATGAAAAAAATATCTAGCATTTTATTTTTTATTGCCCTCAAATGGGTCAAATTATTCCCTTTTTCGGTGGAAAGCTTTTTTAATAATAATAATAACAATTTCCACACAACACAATCACTTAGTAGCAACAATGAAATGAAATTATGAAATGTCATAATTCTACGGAATAAAAAATCAAGCTTTACGAAATCCATCACTCACGCACACTAACAAAAATGTGTATTTACGATTACAACTACAAACTAAAGGCCACGCGCGCTCGTAAATTGCAGGGTCTATTTTGGCACATTTTGGTAACGAACTTTTTCTCCACATTAACGCTAGATAGCGTTACATTAGCATAGTTGAGAGAAAATTCGCGACGCTATCTGTCGGTTTTTGAAATAACTAGCGGCATTGAATATTCAATGCCAGCGGTCTATTGGTAGCGACATCTGGTGATTATGTGCTAATTAGTGGAGTACGTTTTTTTGTATGGGAATATCACTCCTGTCTTTAATTCTCCTTGGTTTGGATTGAGGGTTTATTTTATTTTCTTTTGAAGTGGACGCAGCAATTGTCACGGATCGAGATCGAATCGATAATGAGCATGCTCATAAGCAAAGCTGTTCAGACGTGCTTAGTGCACGCCCCCTTCTACCCGCGCCTCAGTAAGCATGCTCGAAAATCAAACGTCGGTTGATTTTTGAGCACGCTCGAAATAAGCACGCTCATCAGTAGCAATGCTGGTACACATCATCATCAACCCATTATGTCCCCACAAGGGGCACGGGTCTCTTCCCTGAGGTATAGGCCATACTCCACCACGGGGGCCAAGTCCGGATTGGTGAAGGTTTGTAAGACTAGTGGCTGGTCTTACTGTCAGAAGTTTTCAAGCCGCCCTAAGGCCTCCGACTTGGCTTAACGACTGCCATCTATCGACGGCAGCCGGCACCAACTGCTTAACGTGCCTTGCGAAGCACGGAACCGCTCGTAAACTGCCACTAGCGTTAGTTATAGACGGTGACCCATCCATGGACTGAACGCGCCGTATGTTGCTTAACCTTAGTGATCGTTTAAGATCACTCAGGCAGCCCAGGCTACGAGCGATTGTCATGTTGGTACACACGTGCTACTAATGAGCAGTTGCTCAATATGAGCATGCTTTCGTTCTACTAATGAGCACGTGTGTCAGTACCATTAAGAGGAAATGGAAAAGTTTGTTATGGTACTGACACACGTGCTCAAAAAAAAGCATGCTCATGATCTTGCTTACTTGCCGTAAGGATCGGCTCTAAGAGCGGGTACACACTAGGCGTTTTGAAGCGCGCGCTTTTGTAACGCGCGTTCTAAGGGACTAGTCATAGAAAGCGTCCGAGGCGCGCGTTTGCATGTGTACACTTCAATCGGACCTCATAGTTCTTACAACGCGCGTTACAAAAGCGCGCGCTTCAAAACTCCTAGTGTGTACCAGCTCTGAAGTTGTATGCAACGGATTATATCAAGCGTCCGCGTCCGTGGGGGTCAGTCTCACTATTCCCATTGAGCTTTCCCATTGATGGTAATAGTGATACTACTTGTATCACTTTCCCCATTGCGTTTATATACCGCTACTATTCGCGACCAATAAAACGCACGATATTATGACCTCTTTATTATTGTTTTAACGTATTTAAAAGATATCAGCTAAAACATTTTGAACGGAAATTAGGTTAAGGGTGATAAATTATGGTTTTAATTCAATGAAAACATTTTATTTTACAGAAAACGAAATATTGAGAATCGGTGGTTGCATATGCTCAAAACAGCGGCCAACCCAACTGCGTAAAATGTTAGTGCAAATACCACCACAAAATTTTGAGGAATTTTGGTTTGCCGTTGTAAATACAATTATTAGATATACATAAATAATTACTAAAAGCCCAAATAAAATTTTATATTGCGTAGATTTGTTTTTTTCTGTAGGATAGTTATATTATTTTACGCCCAACGTTTAAAAAAAACCGCTCGAAATGGGAATAATGAGACATTTTGTAGGAGAACATAAGTCTCGCTATTACCATTCGGCGTTTCGTAATTCAATGGGAATAGTGAGACTGATTTGAAAAAAAAGTGCAGTCTCAGTATTACCACTGCAATGGGTAATGGGAGTAATGAGATCTACCCGTCCGTGGTGCGCGCCCAATGCGCAGCGTTCCGGGCGCGCGCCCCGGGCGCTTTCTATGACTAGTCCCTTAGAACTATGACGTCTGATTGAAGTGTACGCGTGCGCGCTTACTGCGCGTTTGCATGTGTACACTTCAATCAGACCTCATAGTTCCGCTCCTTCCACTAGGATCCCCTTTTTATGCTCCCCTAGGGGATCAAAAAGCACTCGTTATTACACTAGGATCCCCTAGATGATTTAATGGTACTTGTCATTCCGCCACGATCCCCATCCTGAATAAAATGTCCTTATGCTCCTACCGGTAGGAGCATAAGGATAAGCATATTCTGGTGCTCCTACTAATGGACAGTCACGTACAACGAATTTTGTCACTTATTAATTAGGTACTAATATAATTACGTGGAATTGGGAATATATACATTGTATTGTAGTAATCACAGAACAAAAAAAAAAAGAGTAGAAATCGTAAGTGGGCGGTGCCCGCGTGCCTCACATCATTAGCAATGTATTGCATAAGCGTAGTCTATGACAGTTTTTCTTACCTCAGTTGCCGTGCGCTTCTAGAAAAGAAAACAATTGTGAAAACTCTACTAAAATGCCGTATTGCGCTGTGTTAGAGTGCAAAAATAAAAGTTGGGGACCAAAATGTACCGATCATGCCGTAACATTCTATCGGTAAGTAGTATTTCCATTGTATTTAATTTAATAGAAATTAAATTTGCAATGACATGAACAAGGAAAGCAATCCGAAAGTGAGAAAGTAAAACCACCTTTATTTACTGGAATATAATGTTCAATTTTCGTCGAAGTCTGTGTACTTTGTCTACAAATTTCTGTCAACATTTGAATGCTACTCAAATGAGTAGCAATTGCAGCTGGGACACAACATTATAAAAATCTATCGATAATATTTTGTCTATGACTTAGCAGTAATAAATAATTATCGGTACTTTAGGTAGAGTACCTGCGTCTAATTCGGTACGTTAGGAAAATAATTGTCATTATTTTATTTTAATTGAAGACCTCTGTGGCGCAATGGTTAGTGCATCTGACTACCATGCGAGAGAGCCCGGGTTCGAATCCCGGCTGGGGACAAATCCCAGGTCTTGTATGTTTACATGTTTGTGACGTCGTTGTTTCTGGTGCCCACGACACAGGGTATCCCAGGGTGGGGCCAGAGGCAATGTATGTGCCTGTATGTAAGTGTTTATTATCATCTTTCATTATTATTATTATTATTTAACACATTTTTAGTTGCAATTATTTTTGATACTGCGCAAAATTTACTGTTCATGTTCCTTGACGCTGTTTAGTTCCTTTGCGAGAATGTGGTCCTGACTGCAGTATCATGTCATTTTTGTAAACTTTTAATCCGGATCAACTTACCCATCCCATTTTGAGACGAGCAACCGAACGACGCAAGCTCCGTCTCTGCTCACCACCCACTCACTGCTCTGCGTATCGGAGCGAAACCTAGTCGGACTCGTCCGATAAAACAACACCCGTAAGTAGATCCGGACTAAATGTTTACAATGTGTTGTGCCGAAAGTTTTAGTACAAAAAACATGTCATTTTTATTAGTAGGTATAGATTGGCGTATTGTCATCGAAACTAAACCAGCATGCATAATTTCAAAGCTATACTGCCATTTTTGCCACTTTTTGGTGAAAAAAAAAATAGTGATGGGGTAAAGAATTATTTAGTCAATTCTTAAGAATTATCATTTGTGACAAAATATAATGATATCCTAAAATGTAACAATAGCTAGTAATATTGCCTACGAAAATTACCTGAGAAAAATATTTAGTTAAGTCTACGGAAAATGTGACCCTAAGCCCTTTACTTAGCAGATGACAGATGTATTGTAAATGGAAATGACGGAAATTATTTCGAGTAATTGAGAAACCCCTAGGTATCTATTGTTATCTATCCTCTTAACCGTGCTAATTGCATATTTTTTGACTGTACATAAAATACCTCTGAAAATAAAATTACAATAGGGTAGTTTCCAGGGTCAAAATAATTAAATTCTATTTGGTCCGTATTTTAGATTATAAATAATATTGCCCATTAAAGTTACGTGTGACGTCACTCCATGCTAAAAAATGCAGCAAATAAATAAATACGTGTCCCTTATTTTTGAATAATCTTAAAGACGGACTAATTACATTTTTAGGGCAACTAGTCCATTGCTTTTGAAAAACTGATCGTGTTATCCCGTGTTGATTGTTCTAATGACATATTGAAGAAACTCCCTTCAAAACAACAACTTAACAAGGGTTTGATTGATTTTTTTACATGTCAGAGATAGAAAATAAAGCTACTGGATCATGACAAAAAATAAAATTTAATACACTTATTTTTATTTATTTTTTATTCCATATGAATATCACAATCGGATGAATCATTATACTCCTCATCGGTAACATTAATTAAAAATGTATTTGACATGGTATCGATGCGGTGGTCGAGATGACAAATTCCGTCTTCTTCTTTAATTACATGTGCGGTGCATTTTTTCCATTTCTCGGGTGTCACATTGTTAATGTTAAATAAGAACGTTGTCAAAGATTTATTGAACCTTCAATTAAAAACATCCGACAAGCAGGCAACAAATATTTTTTGAATTTGTTTGACATAACTACAACAAAAATAAGAACTTACCTTATTATGTGAAACAGAGAAAAAATGATACTAATTTGCCTGAGGTGTAACAAAGACCGCATCAGAAAAATTGCATTTCATTTGAAATGGAACGCAACTGTTTTAGTTAGTTCTACGTTGTCTATTACTAGGGGAATACCAAGATTCAGTAAGATGAAATAATAAGTACCATTTAATAATAATAAGTAGTATTTAGGGTATATAAAGAAAAAGTTTTTACACTTACATTATAATGAAAATCTACAGAATTTTGATTCCGCAAAAAAATCCGTCAGCTGTTAAATAAATTAAGTTTTCTTTCGTTTTCTGCATATTCGATCCGTTGGATATGACGGAAAATCCGTTGAGTTTGCAACGTTGTCACCGAGTAGGCTAAATTTCGTAAATTAATCCTTAATGAGAGAAGAGAGAGAGAGAGAGAGAAATAATTTATTCAACGGCACTTGCTCAATGTCAACTTAGTCTCTTGTCTTTTCCCTCGTACATAAATTATAATGGCTTCGCGCTCGCATGTTGAAGTGCGTGCATTTGCGAAGTTTTGTCGGAAGCCGACCGCAACTGCCACATAGACAGAGCGCAATACATGCGAGTGAGTGTGACAGCGTACCTACGTCCTAATTATTTATAACCGCCGATGAAACCGATCGCCTCGGTTGGGGATATCTTATTTTATTATAATATTATGTAAAATGTAATTTATTTGTTTGTATTTGAACCAGTCTCTAACATATTCACCAAATTCTAATTCTGTTTAGAATTAGTGAGAACATGACTACCAAACTGTAGATGGCAACATTATTTCGAGTGGAACTGTCAGTTTCCTTCGTTTAATTATCAATTCGACTATAGATGATTTTATGTGCTCGTGTAGTAAAATCATCTCGAGGGGTCTAGATAATTTAATCAACGCTTACTCCTTATATGTATGGGGAAGTCTCGTGACTTTCGTTGGCAAATGTCATCTCCTTAATATAAGTGAAGCACAAGCGTTGATGGATGACGACATTTAAAATAAATAAATAAAAAATTAAACAACCTATACATACGATAAGTTAGCTCTGCCTCGTTTCAAAAGCGACTATGGTTAGTTTCATATGAGAATTCCATATACGTTGCGTAGCCGATCATCCAGAAGGTAGGTTAATATACTAACCGGCTGCGTAATTTACATCGAATTGTAATTGAATTAAATATCAACTGTCGCTTTACGAAACAATTCTATAATTTGTCGATAGGCCATCCATAGCTGAGAAGCACCATTGCAGATACTTGTTTTTTAATTTTCGACTTTATGGTCTATCACATAAAACTTCTCGACGGTCAGACGCGGCGGGAGTTCCAGCTAGTGTAGAGTAGCGGTACTACGAAACAAAGATCTAATGTCAAACTTAATTTCATCATTATCATTTGATTTTAATCGTTGTTTATATGACCAAAAGGTTCATATGTTACGTGGAACTTTTATGATGTAGACCTTTTCGGCATTGCCTTTATTTACCAATGGCAGCTTGGCATTCATAGTGTGGGTTTTGGCTTATGTGTGAGTTTGGTCACACTGGTTTTCCTGCTAATAGGTCATGCCACTCCTTCTACTCTTTTTTCTGTTCTGTGGACACAATCGAGGCTACGTAAAAAAAAAGGATATTCCTTATTGCACACAAGAAGCAAGAGACAAATAAAAGTTACAGTTAAAAAAAATATATACAATAGGCTTTCTTATTCTCTATAAATTGTACACGATAAATTTGCTGGGCTTCGTTTCATAAAGCGACTATGGTTAGATTATGAGAATTCCATTATAGGTACATTGCGTAGCCAATCATCCAGAAGGACAGTTATTATGGTAGCCGGCTGCGTAATTTACATCGAACTGTGGTACAGTTTGGCAGAAGGGAATACATAATGTTACTTTGTCAATGTAGGTACTAAAAAAATAAATGATTAAGAAACATTGTCATAACAAATTCATTTTCAACTGTCGCTTTATGAAACAGTTCTATAATTTGTCGATATGGCAATATGTCCCATCCTTAGCCTGAGTAGCAACATAGCAGATAGTTATTTTTCAATATTCGACTTTATGGCATAGAACTTAAAGCTTCTCGACGATCACACGCGGCGGTAGTTCCATCTAATGTAGAGTAGCGGTACTACAAAGCAAAGATCGTATGTCAAACTTAATTTCATCATTATCATTTGATTTTGATCGTTGTTTATATGATTGAAAAGATTCATATTTTACTTCGAACTTTTGTGATGTAGACCTTTTCAGAATTGCCTTTATTTGCCAATGGCAGCTTGGCATTCACAGTGTGCTTTTGATTTGTGTGTGTGAGTTTGGTCACACTGGTTTTCCTACTGATAGGTCATGTCACTACTTCTACTCTTTTTTTTGTTCTGTGGTAGTAATCGTGACTTATTGCCTGTTAATCTTATCGAAGAGATTGGTCCTACATTCAAGAACAGTTTTATTTATGTTGCTTGGCCAAGATGAAAAACTGAAAAAAAAATTCCAATACAAGATTGCTTAAAATTATTTAAATTTAAAGATTAGCTTTGATGTAATGATGAATGGAAATAGGAAAGTTTGAATTTCTCTCGGTTATGGACCGACGCGATGACAACTTAATGGGCTTTTATTATCTGTTATTTGAAAAGTACTAGGGTAACAGAAATATCCGGCTAATATATCCAGAAAACATGCGGCTTATTTCATAGAGTTGCTTAATACTGTGCAGTTTTAAACAACCCCCTACTAACTTCAGTGTGCTTAGTGCGAGTTTTTTTAACTACTCGATCGCGTTAACGTAAACTCATATTCTATAGGAGTGACAAAGCGCGCCAGCTAGTTGTCTCTCTGTCACTCCTATACAAATTGCAAACGATCTCGCTATCGAAAGTGAATAAAAAAACTCGCACTAAGGGCCCTGTTACCCTATACCATATTTACTGAAGCGAACGAATCGAATAAGTGTCAACATGTCAAAAATTGGGTTTTTCAATATGCCACATTTATAACACTGCATAATATTTAGCAAAGTAATACAAACCGATATGGCTAATAAATGCCAATAAGCAATAAACACATTAACACTGTTACTATCTGATTTATCCCTCTTTTGTTTAAAGGCCGATTATGATCGATTATTTCATCGTAATGCGCTACGCGTCGTGTGGGAAGAAGTATGGAGAGCTGACTACTAACCTCTTTTTTAATTAAAGGCAAAAAAAAGTAAGATAGCCACCCCGACGCCATATTTACTCACGATTGACGTTGTTGATGCGAGTGCAACTTCTCTAAACTATTTTATTTTCTTTAGTGTTTGTCTTGTCTTGTTTGGTTGTCTGTCTGTTTTCCTTAAACAGTACCTACCTAAACCTATGTGGGTATACGATGCAAGCAAAGCTGCGTGCATGAGCTATTTTGAGTGACATGTAAGTTTGAGAGATGCTGTGTCTTTGTTTACCTTTAGTCGTTCGCTTCAATAAATAGATTGTAGTACCTTCAACCGCTCTGGACTGTACCATAAATCCGGCGCGGCGTGCCGGGAACCACTGTCAAGTTTTATTCTGTACTTAAGTGTAGGTACTAATGCATGTAATGTTACGGTAGGAGCAGGGATATATTAGTCCTCCTGCTCCTACCTGTAGGAGCACCGAGTACTCCTACTCGGTGCTCCTACAGGTAGGTAAGTGGAAACGGGGGAAATTTTACGTGACTATACTTTATTCACCTGTACCTCTCAGCACTGAACGTCTTATTACCGGAATGTCCAGTCGGTCCATTAAGTCTATTTCCCTGAACGTCCACTTCCTTGATAGTCCATATCCCTGAACGTCCATTCCACGATCTACAGAGCCACCAAGATCTGTTCAGGTGGGCAAAATTGTAACTAAATAATTAATGGTAAATCCTTTTCCCCATTTTCTGTTTTATTTATTCACTTACTAAGATTTATAGATATATTTTCATTAAATTTGAAAGACGGGTTAAAATGTTTTCATTTTTCTCAGTAAATTTCTCAAATGTTACTACTAAATTCTCCACTAGCGCCGCTGTCAACTGAACAGATAAGATGGTGGCACTGTAAATGTCCACTTCCCTGAACGTCATCTTCCATAAAGGGAGTTTTTTTATTGCGAATAGATATTAACTTTTGTCTCGGCTAGTCCTCTCCGGACCACCTAGCCAGTCACAAAAACTAGGGGCACATAGCTGCTAAGAGGATTAGTCGTGTTGCCATAAGATACGTCAAAAGAGATCACTTATTACAAAGAGAGTAAATAACCTTTTTCCTGTGTAATTATATAATTATGTATAAGTCCGCACTGCAATTGAAGCTATTAGATATTTACAGGTATGTACTCCTAGTACTTTCTGTGTCTGGCTAGGTTGTCTGGAGAGGACTAGTTGGAACAAAAATTCAATATCTCATATATTCCAAATTGTAGTAACTCGTTTTAATTTTTTATCCATAAAGTTAGAAGTCCGGGGAACAATCCCTAATGCCATGAGTCCACGGGTAATTAAAATTATACGTGAACCCGGTGATGGGTCGACCCACCGTAAACACTGTATTTTCATGTATTATTTTATGTTAAACAAAAAACAGTGAGTCGTACTTTATTTTTCTCACATGTAACCTATTTAGAAAAGATACAGCACATTCAGAACTCAGCATGAAAACAGGCGTTGATGGAAGTGGACGTTCAGGGAAGTGGACATTTAAGATTGTGGACTATCAGGGAAGTGGACTCACAGGGAAGTGGACTATTAGGGAAGTGGACTATAAGGGAATGGACGTTCAGGGAAATAGACTTAACGGACCGACTGGACATTCCGGTAATAAGACGTTCAGTGCTGAGAGGCCCAGTGGAACGAGTGCATAGTTCTTAACAAAAGCGCGCGCTTCAAAACGCCTAGTGTGTACCCGCTCTTAGAGCGTGACCGTTATAATGGCGGGACCATAATGTTAAAGCCATGATAATGGAAATCCGTCTATCTCATAATTTAGTACCTTTTTCGTACCTATTCGTACCTCTAATAAAAAAAATCTACCTCTTGCAGCCTACCTACAATTTAACGAAATGCGTGGTCCCGCCATTATAACGTGGGATAATGGCGGGACCATATGAAAATACTATAGTTATGCAAAATCAAAGCATTGTAGGTTATACTACCTAATTTCTACCTCCCGAATATCATCGACTTTTAGTTTTACAATCAATGTGAGCTTTATAACAGCGAGAAGAAAATTTTTAAACCAGCAGAATTTAAATCTGTCTATGTCATAATTTCGTACCTTTTTCGTACCTATTCGTACCCGCAATAAGAAATTTCTACCTCTTGTAGTCTTCTTACAATTTAACAAAATGTATGGTCCCGCCATTAGCACGTGGATGATGACGGGATCAATGAAAATACTGAAGTTATTCAAAATCAAATCATTGTAGATTATTCTACCTAATTTCTACCTCCCGAATATCCTCGCCTTTTAGTTTTACAATCAATAGTAATGAATATATTGGACAAAATTCGTAGTTCCCATTAAAAATTTCTTTCATACTGAGGTAATGGTGCCATGGTATGTCCATTAGGGATGTAAAGGCTTGATCTTCCAAACCGGTTTGAGCCACAAACCGTATAACTCGGTTTGGGCCGACATCAAACCGATCTATAACGAGCTGAGCCCGCCGAGCGAGCGGTTTGTTGATATTGCTGACTCTCTCTCACTCATGCTCGTTGTGTCGCGAGACTTACCGCCTGTAGAGAGCGCGGCCCCGCGCGGGCGATAAGGTTTGCACTTTGGATTGGAACCTGCGTCGTGTCGTGCCGTCTTAAATCAATCCGAATTGTGGTTGAGCAAGTGCGCGATTATGACTAAATTTGTCGATTAGACATAAACTTAGTAACTTACTTAGTAATTACTTGTGTTCGTAGTAACTTTCACGTGGTCGATTTCAGTAATTTCAAGTACGCCACCATACTGTGTATCAATAGTTCCTAATAGTGCTACAAGACACAATTAGCTAGAACAAGTATTTCAGGAGATATTCTAAGCCAAGAATAAGGATACAATTACTTTCAGTACTTACAAATTATTTAATATTTCTTGATCTGAATAAAAATACATGTGAGAATATTATTTCTTTGTTTTAACTCCTTCAAGGCTTTTGAAATGAATCGCTCGTAGCCCCGGCTTCATCTTCATCATCATCTTCATCATCAACCCATTATGTCCCCACCGAGGGTCTCTTCCCGGAGGAAGGTATAGGCCATATTCCACCACGGGGGGCAAGTCCGGATTGGTGGAGGCTTGTAAGACTAGTGGCTGGTCTTACTGTCAGAAGTTTTCAAGCCGCCCCTAAAGGCCTCTGACTTGGCTTAACGACTGCCATCTGTCGACGGCAGCCGGCACCAACTGCTTAACGTACCTTGCGAAGCGCGGAATCGCTCGGAAAAATGCCACTAGCGTTAGTCATAGACGGTGACCCATCCATGGACTGAACGCGCCGTATGTTGCTTAACCTTAGTGATCGTTTAAGATCACTCAGGCAGCCCAGGCTACGAGCGATTCAATTATTTCTTTGTTTTAACTCCCTCAAGGCTTTTGAAATGAATCGCTCGTAGCCCCGGCTGCCTGAGTGATTTTAAACAGCGTTAAGCAACGGATGGCGCGTTCAATGCATGGTTGTGTGACTGTTTATGACTAACGCTAGTGGCACTTTTCCGTTTCGTGGTCTGCAAGGCACGTTGAGTAGTGCCGGCTGCTGTCGATAGATCGCAATCGTTAAGCCATGTCAGAGGCCTTAGGGCGGCTTAAAAACTACTGAGAGTAAAACCGGCCACTATTCTTACAAACCTCCACCAATCTGGACTTGGTCCCCGTAGTGGAGTATAGCCTATACCTTCCTCAAGGAAGAGATACGTGCCCCTCGGTGGGGACATAATAGGTTGATGATGAAGGCTATGAAAAAGAAGTTCTGAGACTTGGAAAAGTTGATTTTGAATTGTAATTAGTTCTTTGTCTCTAGTGAAAACGAAACTAAGCGTATGAGTTAAATTAACGTTCATAATTCCGGTATCGTCGTGTAACCAAACTAGCGTCAGCTCGTGCGGACCGCGGCGACACGGTTTACGTCGTCAAACCGAACGATAGTGCCAAATCGGTGCAAACCCTCGCACGGGTGCGCCGAATCGGTTAAAGACGACGCAAACCGTGCCACTGCATATCGCAGCCTCGCATCGACTGTGTCCTCATTAATCCTCATTAATTGTGGCTTGTAACTCTGTTTCATCCCGGTTTACATAGATTTTTGCGGTTCTGTTTGTAAGTCGGTTTGCGCGTGCTATCAAACCGGTTTATATCGACCTGAGAAGAGATCGTGACTACATAACGTGATTTCGCTCATAAACACAGAATAGATTATTGACAGCTGTCAATATTCACTTATTATACAGGGTGTCCCAAAATTGACACGTCACAGTGATAAAGAAGGTAGACCTGCTCAAGAGGCATCGAACAAACCTAACATGACCTCAGTAAAAGTTGCCCGGTTTTCTATATATTGCCAATTGGTTTTTTAACAAGTTGAGTACTAGCATAAGGTTAGATAGCCCTCGTGTTTGTTTTTATTATTAATACGTTTATTGCACATAAGTAAAAATTACAATGGCAACGCGGCGGACTTAATGCTACAAGCATTTTCTACCAGTCAACCGCAGGAGGTGTATGAAAGTAACTGATAGGCATACTGTAATTTTACATAAGATAAATACATGAAAAGTACACATAATCTAATAAAATACAATACAATACAATACAATACAATACAATACAATACAATACAATATAATATAATATAACATACTGAAAACCTGTAATAGAAAAATATATACATATAGCTAAATAAGAGAAAAATAAATACATGTTAATAAAAATACAGTGAGGGATGTTGCATGTACACAGCTGAGATCCTCCTCGTGGGGGAGAAGATCAATGGGAAACGGGATAACACTGATCCAGAAAGTGTTTGCGGACGAGGGCTTTGAAGGCACTCTTAGTGGGGGCTTTACGAATACATTCAGGAAGGGCGCTCCAAAGACGAACGGCGGTTACAGAAAATGAGTTTGAGACAAAACCAGACTGGTGAAAAGGGGTGCTAAGGAGAAGATTCTGAGAAGATTGGAGCGGTCTGCTGTGAGTGCCAGACAAGAAAACAAATTGGGACTTTAGATATTGAGGTGTATTCGTATGGAAAAGGACGGAGTATAGGGTGCAAAGAATCCTAACATTTCTCCGTTCGCGAATGGGAAGCCATCTCAGCTTGGCGCGGAAAGCTGACACATGGTCGTATTTCCGCAAGCCATAGATGAATCTGATGCATGTGTTCTGCAAACGATCGAGTTTGTTAAGGTACTCCTGGGAAATGTCGAGGTAACAGACATCGGCGTAGTCTAGAATTGGTAGGAGAAGGGAGTAGACAAGAGATGTCTTAATGCTAATCGGAAAAAAGTTTTTAAGACGAAGTAAGGGGTGGAGGGAAGCATAGAATTTCCGCGAAACGGCCTTAATCTGTGCATCCCAGCAGAGCTTCCGATCGATGATGAGACCGAGATCAGTTACCGTTGGCAAAAATGGTATCTGGCATCCATTAAAAAGAAGAGGGTTTAGCGAGACAGAATCCACCTTGACAAGCTGCCTCGAGCTCCCAACTATAATCCCTTGGCATTTTGAGGGGTTAACGGCAATACCGAAACGAAATACGCCTCAGATCGTCGTTGAGACCCGATACTGCCTGACAAAGATCGTTTGTACTGGCAAGCCTATAGAGCTGCAGGTCGTCCGCGTACAGATGGTAGTGACAAGAAAGATTGGGAGTGATAAGATTAATAAAAATTGAAAACAATAAAGGTGAGAGAATGCCGCCTTGTGGGACGCCAGCATTTGAGTTAATCCAGTCGGACTGATCCTGGCCGAATCGCACCGCCTGCTGACGTCCCCGAAGATATGAAGTGAACCATTGCATGGCAGTGTCCGACATATTGAGACTACCGAGAGTAGCCAAAAGTAGGTCATGATCAACGGCGTTAAATGCATTACTAAAGTCGATCAGTTTTTGTTATTTGTATTCGGGCACGAATAGTTAAATAAGATGACCCTTTGTCGATAACTACCTATGTACACTATGGAAAAATACTGGATTAAACTTAAAATAAATTTTGTATTGAAAAATTATTTTCAACTTTGACCACTTGCCGTGAAAAAAAATTACTACGAACAAATAACTCCAAAAACATGCTTGTATTATACCAATCCAAAATGGTATAACACATGCATCTTAATTCAGTAATGTACGAATTTTTAATGCTCGATTAAAACTAGGAACTCAGAAAGCCACCGGTAACAGGTAAAAATCATTGCCTCACGCTACGATAAGACATTTATATCATTCTACTTGTTAAATATCGTAAAAATTTAGAAAAAAAATTAATTGGCAATATTTCGAAAACCGTCTACCTCCCGCTGTCACTGTGACGTGTCATTTTTGGGACACCCTGTATGCATCCTAAGATGGTCTATGCAGGTTATACTTAGTCTGTGGTGTTAAATTTTATTTTATTTTATTTATTTTAAGTCCGGCCGCTGCGAGAATACGATCCTGACAGGTCGCGATAGAACGGACGACGTAACTTTGAAGTGGCGTTGAATTTTCGATTAAAATATTTTTAGGGTCTATTTGTCCTAATAGCAAATAATTATGATTGAAACTATACCATTATGTAAACTTACAACCAATATTATATTTTGCGTGGTGATTAAATGTTAGATAAAAAGGAATCAATATTTAATGTTCGTGCATAAAATCCGTGGTATACGCTGTACCAAGGTTCCGTATTTTTTTCTGGTGATGTAACAAAAATAACGAAAATAATAACGCTCATACGAACTCAATGTTCACTTAGGTTAAGTTCATTTAATTAAGTTTTAGTGTTACTGCTTTGTACAATAAAAAGTAAAGTAACAGAATTTTGTTGTTTTTTTTTACATATTTGATTTGATTTTTTGTCACATGAAATAGATAGGTGTCAGGAGCGTATTCTCCCAGCGACCGAGGTATATAATAAATTAGTGTTTCTGAACTACGGATTTTGTCCAATATATTCATTACTATTGATTGTAAAACTAAAAGACGATGATATTCGGGAGGTAGAAATTAGGTAGAATAACCTACAATGATTTGATTTTGAATAACTTCAGTATTTTCATTGATCCCGTCATCATCCATGTGCTAATGGCGGGACCATACATTTTGTTAAATTGTAGGAAGACTACAAGAGGTAGAAATTTCTTATTGCGGGTACGAATAGGTACGAAAAAGGTACGAAATTATGACATAGACAGATTTTAATTCTGCTGGCTTAAAAATTTTCTTCTCGCTGTTATAAAGCTCACATTGATTGTAAAACTAAAAGTCGATGATATTCGGGAGGTAGAACTTAGGTAGTATAACCTACAATGCTTTGATTTTGCATAACTATAGTATTTTCATATGGTCCCGCCATTATCCAACGTTATAATGGCGGGATCACAGAACAACAAAAAAGAGTAGAAATCGTAAGTGGGTGGTGCCCGCGTGCCTCAAATTAGCAATGTATTGCCTAAGCGTAGTTTATGACAGTTTTTCTTACCGCAGTTGCCGTGCGCTTCTAGTAAAGAAAACAATTGTGAAAACTCTACAAAAATGCCTTATTGTGCTGTGTTAGAGTGCAAAAATAAAAGTTGGGGACCAAAATGTACCGATCATGCCGTAACATTCCATCGGTAAGTAGTATTTCCATTGTATTTAATTTTCATAGAAATTAAATTTGCAATGACATGAACAAGGAAAGCAATCCGAAAGTGAGAAAGTAAAACCACCTTTATTTACTGGAATATAATGTTCAATTTTCGTCGAAGTCTGTGTACTTTTTCTACAAATTTCTGTCAACATTTGAATGCTACTCAAATGCTACTCAATTCAGCTGGGACACAACATTATAAAAATCTATCGATAATATTTTGTCTATGACTTAGCAGTAATAAATAATTATCGGTACTTTAGGTAGAGTACCTGCGTCTTATTAGGTACTTTGGGAAAATAATTGTCGTTATTTTATTTTAATTGAAGACCTCTGTGGCGCAGTGGTTAGTGCATCTGACTACCATGCGAGAGATCCTGGGTTCGAATCCCAGCTGGGGACAAAAAACAATCCCAGGTCTTGTATGTTTACATGTTTGTGACGTCGTTGTTTCTGGTGCCCACGACACAGGGTATCCCAGGGTGGGGCCAGGGGCAATGTATGTGCCTGTACGTAAGTGTTTATTATCATCTTTTATTATTATTATTATTATTTAACACATTTTTAATTGCAATTATTTTTGATACTGCGCAAAATTTATTGATCATGTTCCTTGACGCTGTTTAGTTCCTTTGCGAGAATGTGGTCCTGACTGCAGTATCATGTCATTTTTGTAAACTTTTAATCCGGATCAACTTACCCATCCCATTTTGAGACGAGCAACCGAACGACGCAAGCTCCGTCTCTGCTCACCACCCACTCACTGCTCTGCGTATCGGAGCGAAACCTAGTCGGACTCGTCCGATAAAACAACACCCGTAAGTAGATCCGGACTAAATGTTTACAATGTGTTGTGCCGAAAGTTTTAGTACAAAAAACATGTCATTTTTATTAGTATAGATTGGCGTATTGTCATCAAAACTAAACCAGCATGCATAATTTCAAAGTTAGATGATTTTATGTGCTCGTGTAGTAAAATCATCTGGGGGGGTCTAGATAATTTAATCAACGCTTACTCCATAAATCTATGGGGAAGTCTCGTGACTTTCGTTGGCAAATATCATTTTAAATAAATAAATAAAAAATTAAACAAACTATACATACGATAAGTTTGCTGGGCCTCGTTTCAAAAGCGACTATGGTTAGTTTCATATGAGAATTCCATATACGTTGCGTAGCCGATCATCCAGAAGGTAGGTTAATATACTAACAGGCTGCGTAATTTACATCGAATTGTAATTGAATTAAATATCAACTGTCGCTTTACGAAACAATTCTATAATTTGTCGATAGGCCATCCATAGCTGAGAAGCACCATTGCACATACTTGTTTTTTAATTTTCGACTTTATGGTATATCACATAAAACTTCTCGACGGTCAGACGCGGCGGGATTTCCAGCTAGTGTAGAGTAGCGGTACTACGAACAAAGATCTAATGTCAAACGTAATTTCATCATTATCATTTGATTTTGATCGTTGTTTATATCACCAAAAGGTTCATATGTTACGTGGAACTTTTATGATGTAGACCTTTTCGGCATTGCCTTTATTTACCAATGGCAGCTTGGCATTCATAGTGTGGGTTTTGGCTTATGTGTGAGCCACACTGGTTTTCCTGCTAATAGGTCATGTCACTCCTTCTACTCTTTTTTTCTGTTCTGTGGCAATCGAGGCTAGGTAAAAAAAAAGAATATTCTTTATTGCACACAAGAAGCAAGAGACAAATAAAAGTTACAGTTAAAAAAATATATAGGTACAATAGGCTTTCTTATTCTCTATAAATTGTACACGATAAGTTTGCTGGGCTTCGTTTCATAAAGCGACTATGGTTAGATTATGAGAATTCCATTATAGGTACATTGCGTAGCCAATCATCCAGAAGGACAGTTAATATGGTTAATATGGTCGGCTGCGTAATTTACATCGAACTGTGGTACAGTTTGGCAGAAGGGAATACATTATGTTACTTTGTCAATGTAGATACTAAAAAAAAAATTATTAAGAAACATTGTCATAACAAATTCATTTTCAACTTTCGCTTTATGAAACAGTTCTATAATTTGTCGATATGGCAATATGTCCCATCCTTAGCCTGAGTAGCAACATAGCAGATAGTTATTTTTCAATATTCGACTTTATGACATAAAACTTAAAGCTTCTCGACGATCACACGCGGCGGTAGTTCCATCTAATGTAGAGTAGCGGTACTACAAAGCAAAGATCGTATGTCAAACTTAATTTCATAATTATCATTTGATTTTGATCATTGTTTATATGATTGAAAAGGTTCATATTTTACTTGGAACTTTTGTGATGTAGACCTTTTCAGAATTGCCTTTATTTGCCAATGGTAGCTTGGTATTCACAGTGTGCTTTTGATTTGTGTGTGTGAGTTTGGTCACAATCTGTGGTTTTCCTACTGATAGGTCATGTCACTATTTCTACTCTTTTTTTTTTGTTCTGTGGGCGGGACCACGCATTTCGTTAAATTGTAGGTAGGCTGCAAGAGGTAGAATTAAAGGTACTAAATTATGAGATAGACGGATTTCCAATCTCATGGCTTTAACATTATGGTCCCGCCATTATAAGGTCCGTATTACAGAACGATCCTCAAGCACAGTTTGATCTCTGATCACCCAATCATTACTTGAGCACTGAATCGATGCTCAAGCAGCTCCTTTATTTTTAAACAGTACTTGAGTGTTGATCAGCCAATCACTGCTTAAGTAGAGATTGTGAACTGTAATCAGATAGTCTGTGGTCAAAGCTTGTTTTCTATGACTAGAAAAAACCGGTATAATTGTTTAGTTCCGTTCTACGCATGTTATAAAAAAAACGATACTGACGAAAGTTGGATAATTATTTGAGATTTACAACGAAAACTAACATATGTTTTATTTATTCATGAAACAGGTGTTCAAGTTTTTTTTAGTTATTAGTTTATGTGGCAAACTTTATAATTTACAGAAAGTGAAACGTACCTACACGTTTCTTATTGTTTGTACGAAGAACGGAACGTAACAAATGTCAGCGCTTAAAAAGTTACTTGTGTTGTGACCTTCGTCGGATATTATTTTGTTTAGAAATCGCTATTTTGAAACAATATACCTATGTGACAAAATGAGGAAAATGCACTTCACTGCAGTGAAGAGGAATGTTTATGCTTTCATTGTCCATCTGGCCATCCTCTGTTGGTGTTGCAGTACTTGTGAAAGCACAGTTCATGCAAAAATTATGTTCGACACTGCTCAATCGTACCCAGACCTCTGCGTAGGCAAGGGAATCTCCGTTTCCAGCTGCTATAAGTTCTTTCGACCACATTCCGTGTCTTGGACTTTTCTCCATGAAAGTGTGTGGGCAGAATTACCAAGCGCACCCACACCAGACTGGTGATTTCTAGTACTGAGGAGTCGGGTTCCCTCATGAAGTTTCCCTACACAGCTCCTATGTCTTGATAAGAACATGTTGAAATAATGGGATGATAATATTTTCCACGAATTCTAATTTGAATCACTTTATTATGCGATTCAGATCTATACAAATCCTAAAATAAGGATATAGAATGTCTATAATATGCATAGGTGGAACACTGATGTTAAGGCTTATGTCATCATCATCATCAACCCATTATGTCCCCACCGAGAGGCACGGGTCTCTTCTCCGAGGAAGGTATAGGCCATACTCCACCACGGTGGCCAAGTCCGGATGGGTGGAGGTTTGTAAGACTAGTGGCTGGTCTTACTGTCAGAAGTTTTCAAGCCGCCCTAAGGCCTCTGACTTGGCTTAACGACGGCCATCTATCAACGGCAGCCGGCACCAACTGCACTTTCGTGCTTTGCAAGGCACGTTGTGCAGTTGGTGCCGGCTGCCGGAAGGCTTATGTGTTTTCATTAAATACAGGTTCCTAAACTGGTCGGTTAGAGTGTCATAGTCATTTATAATAACGGTACAAAATTAAAACCTGATATGTACTGAAAATTAAAAACCTGAGAAAACAAAAGTTGTCGTCAGGAAGATTGCAGGGAGACCAGGGCAGTGACAGCGAAGAACAGGACAGCGGTCAGTGGGTAGACCGATGGCCCGATGGTTGGACAATGGGATCAAGTCGTCAAAGGGCTCGTGGATGCGAACAGGGAGAGACCGCAACAAATAGCATATAATGAACCTAAAGCCTATACTCAGCAGTGGGCAGGGGTTGGCTGATGATGATGAAAAGTGGTTCCCAGACACAATTTTTTTTTCAATTGAGCACTAACATGGTGACACGAAAATTTTATATACACATATAAACTCATGCATGACCGTATCCCAGAGGGATAGGCAGACCAGGGACTGCCACGATCCTGTCTCATTACTTTCCCTGCATCAACATTCATTAGGTAGGTAGGAATCCTTATATGCATAGGTACACGTCGGTTTCGCCCTTTGCCAATACATCCTCTATTTGGTCGAAGTACCTATGTCCGCATTTTGAAAATAAACTTGTATAATATCGTCCTAATAGTCAATACTTTCGATTATATTCATTTTGTAATAATATTGCAATAATCACGAAACAAAACAATTCATAAGGAAAATCGATGCTCAAGCGTGGTCGGAACCACGCTTGAGTAAATACAGATTTGATCTTCACTTAAGTAGAGATCGCTACTCAAGCATCGTTCTCGATTTAGCGTTTACTCAGTTGAGTTGCGATTCGCAAGTGTCAACTCAAGTAACGTTCTAAAATCAAATCGATACTTAAGTCTAGTTTTAAGCAGAGATCAGTGCTTGAGTACGATTCTGTAATACGGGCCTTAGGCCCCTTGCGCACTAGCGGTCAACCGCGGGGGCGGCTAACCGCGCGGTCTGCCGCTTTCCCAGTTTAATATGCAACCGCCTGTGATTGTACGCACTTGACCGCCGCAAAGTTTCAACCGCGGCGGTTGAATGGAGAGCTGCGGCCCGCTCCGCGGCTGGCCGCCATCTTGCTTGTACGCACTTGCGATTTCAGTTTGCGGCGAGCCGCCGATGAGTTAGTACGTGAGTCGCAGTCATGAACTTCGACACAGAGAAATTCATTGTTGAAATTCAACAACGAGAATCAATTTGGAATTGTCAAGGAGCAATATATAGGAATAGAGATTTAAAACGGAAACAATGGGAAGAATTAGTAGACATTTTTGGAAAAGATGAGATGACAACAGAGGAAAAAAGAAGTCTTGGTAAGTATTTATTATAATTATTATTATTATATTTATATAAACGAAACTACACATACATTCAACATCTTAAAACATAATAAATACGTCTATTTTCAATTAAATCATATTTCTTTGCCATTCTAATTTCCCATCAGTCATAAAATATTGGGCAAACAATTCTCTGTATCTCAACGCAGTTTTAGCGTTCCTTCTTAACCCTTCCTGTGTTAAGTTTTCTGTCAAAGGGCAACTGAGTGAGTCGTCGTAACAATAACCATCTCGGTCTCTTACAAAATTATGTAGTACACAAGTAGCTTTTATAATATCTTTTGCTAGATCAAAGTGAACATTTAGAGGTCTATGAAATATACGCCACTTGTTTGCATAAATTCCAAAACTGCATTCTACATATCTTCTTGCTCTAGAAAGCCTGTAATTGAACGTTCTTTTAGTTTCATCCAAATCTTTTTTTGCGTATGGGCGCATCATATTCGTAGATAATGCAAATGCCTCGTCGCCTACAAAAACGTATGGCATACATGTCTCGCTGTTTTGTGAAATAGGCTGTGGCTCTGGAATATCCAATTGTTTTTGTTTGCATTCTTTCGTAGAAAACAGAATTTTGAAATATTGACGAGTCACTGAATTTACCAAAAGCTCCAATATCAACCATAACAAATTTGAAATTACTGTCGCATACTGCTAATAAAACCAAAGAGAAAAAACTTTTATAATTAAAGCACATTGAGCCACTGTTATTAGGTGCTATACATCGTATGTGCTTGCCATCGACAGCACCTAAGCAGTTAGGAAAATTAGCTCTTTGAAAAAAATCATTCGCAATTTTTTTCCAAGCGTCTTTTTTTGGTTGAGGCAAACAAATATCTTTCAGACAAAACCAAATTGCAAAACAAACTTCTCGTACGATTTCTGCTACAGTGCTTACTCCAATTTTGAATGTATAATGTAGTTCCGCAAATGTACAACCTGTTGCAAAATATCTGAAACAAAAATTTTATAATTACTACATGCATTATTTAATTCAATTTAGATATGTACCTATATTATACTTCTATTACTTTATGACTATATCATTAACTTGTTTGTTGTATTGTTCTAGGAAAATAATTACAAAAAAAATGGAAAAACATCAGGGATAATTTTGTGAAAGCTCTAAAGGACAATGTTAGCAGGAGTGGGTCAGCAGCTAAGAAAAAGACTCAATACATATTTTACAATAATTTAATGTTTTTGAAAGACACAGTATCCATCAATGAAACTGATTCAAATATGCCAAGGCAAGAAAATGATGGAAATGAAACAGAAAATGTCACTGACCCAGTCATACCACCACCGCCAAAACGAAATAAAAAGAAAAAAAAAGAAGATGATATAGGAGTTGAATTGATTAACGTCTTAAATAAGAATGTCGAGTTCAGAAAGGCCGAAGAAGATGAAGATATACTGTTCTTTTTGTCGTTGGTTAGTGAAATAAAAAAAAGTGCCTGAACATATACGCCTACGTACAAAAGCTAAAATAATGCAAGTCATTACTGAAGCCCAAACGTCTGGATACAACTACTGTAACTCTACTTGGGATTACGTGCGACCATTTAACTACAACCAAGGGCCACATCAAGGATATCAGACACCATCATTTGCTAGAAATAATAACCCACCACCACCACCACCACCCTCAGTTCCACCTACACATCGTGGAACATGGAATGAAGGAGAATCTGTAACTTCTCCTGAATCAACATATTCACAGAATACACATATGTCTCAAGAATCTGATTATTTAGATCTTTTTAATGATAATAATTCTCAGTAATAGTTATAGTTTCCTACTTTTATTGTTCTTTGTGGTTATGAATACACATTGCGATTCAAATTAAAACATAATAGCTAGCAAAAACATTTTTTATTTAAAATACATACCTTAACGTTATAACTAATTTCTCTTCGGGTTGGATACAGTCACGAAATTTAGTATCTTGTCCTTTGATGGTGACATATAAAACTGTTAGTAATTCTTCAAATGACGAAACACTCATTCTAACATAGCCAAAGAATTTATCTTGGTGCTTCTTCAGTTCTTGAAAACAACTTGCGAACTGGCCAAATTCATTACGTGTTTCTAGTAAAGGATGAATCCAGTATCTTTTTTTATTTTTCTTTCGTTGTTTTCGGGAGTAATAATAAATAACACAAGCTATCTCGACGGCGTCCATTTTGTTTATGAGGTACGCGGGCCGCTCTGGTCCAACCGCTTAACGCGTTATCATCGCGGTTTTTTCGCGATTGGCCGCCATAGCGGTCAGCCGCGATGAAACCGCGTTAAGCGGTTGGACCGCTCAAACGAACCGCCTAGGCGGTCAATCGCTAGTGCGTATAAGCCCTTAGAGCCAGTCCACACGGCGCGTTGCGTTGCGTTGCGTCGTCGCAACGCAAATATTTTGACGCATAGCCGGCCACACAGGCGCTGCGCCATCGTGTGCTGCGACTGGCTAGGACCTTAGCCATTTATACGGACACCAAATCAGTAGGACCACGAGAAAACGGCCATTTTGTAGTTGTGGCCGGTGGTCCGTGTGCGCGAGCCCTAAGCCGTAAAATAACTACAACAAAAACAACACGTAGCTTATGTACATTTATTCAAATTTGCACTAAAACGGAACTATCTGTAGGACATAACAAGCTCCTTTCGCTGCAGCAGTGAAGCTCTGACGAGGCAGATCCAGGAGTGCAGACATCACAAGGCACTTGTTTAGCAAATCTTCGTGCAGCACGTGTAGATCGTAATTACAGGACAGCAGGGCCCGCATGATGGGCCACAAGGGCCACAGGGTCCACAAGGTCCGCACGATCCGCACCTGGAAATAACAAATAACAACTTAAATGTCAGTCGAGTAGCTTCTACAGGAGACGACGCTTCGCGAGTAACCAAGAATCTTCGAAACTAATAAAAATCTGAGGGCATACTAAACAGGCTCTCTAGTTAGTCTGACCCACACAATTTTATGGCATAAACTTACATTTTCAATGGAAAGGAAGGAGTACACTTTAGTGCCTAAATTAATCTGAAAGACCGATTTTAATTTTATTGAAGTGTGATACTTTAAAGATTAGGAAAATAAGGAAAATTATTAGACTTTTTTTGAATTTTTTCAGTGTTCACCACCCGAAGGATTTGATTGTACTGAAGAATCTGGCAGTGCTTTCGTCTTCGATTTATTTTGAATTTCAACAAAAGAATAGGGTAGGTATGATTTTTTTTTCTCTGACAGCTCTCAACAAGGAGTTTGAAAAGAAGTAAACAAATAATGAAAAAAAAAACCCAACTGCTAGAAAAAGTGATTTCAAGAAAACTTTGCACTGTACCAACCATTGTTCGATTGCAATAAGTGCACAGACAGTAATCACGACCCATTGACAAAATTCCCGCTCTCTTTTATTTTTAACACTTAACAATAATAAAAAGCTCCTGCCCCATAATTTACCTATATTCATTAATTTTTTTATGCAGCAGAGCCACGTACATCAGTTTTCATGAAAACCAGTACCTACTGTGTATCCATCCTCAGTACTTTTTCTATGTGGGTCTGCCAGAGAGCATGCTCCGCAGGTGAGCCGCTTTCAACGACCAATATTCTGATAAACTGTAGGTATACGTACACTTGTATTCAATGCATGTACACAGTGTACACTTGCTACGTTCGACGAATATTGTTTTAAAAAAAAATATGAAGGTGACTAGAGAGTTTAGTATTAAGTATTATAAAAGTATAATTCATACATACTGTATTTGACTTCTAAAACTTTAGCATTTCACAAGGATTTATCACGAAAAAAGAACTGAAAAAGAAATTTCGCGGACATAACAGAATATAAATATAAGCTATAATATTGCTTTATTTTTGAATAATAATAACTATAATTTTACTTTTTTTTGTCTCAAAATTACCAAACGAGTAGAATGAATGAATAAATAAGCATTTATTGTTTCATACCTATAATAATAAATTATTAGAGACTAAATTAATAATATCCTATTTCAACCAAGATCTAAATTGGAACAGCTTGGCGATAGGACTGTCTCTTAGCCTGTGCCGATAGATGCTGGGCATCCTACTCAGCGAAATCCGAGACTTATAATCACTAGGTACATTATATTAAAGGTAGAAGAGAGGTAGAACACTAGCACAAATGAAAAGGAAATTTAAAACTAAAAAATAAATTTAAAGAGTAACTGCTAACTAAACTAGTTCTAGTACTATCAGGGCTGTTTCACTTTGCGTGGCGGTATCGAAAGCGTAAGTACATGCGGCCACCGCATCGGATGGGAATTGGTAGGGACTCACGAGCGAGCTGATGTTTTAAAAATGGAGAATAAAAAAAGGCAAAAAAATACTTTGCAGTGTTTAATTAACTGCTTAAACACGGATTGCGAGTGGTTATTATGAAGGTTGGTAAAGGTTCCAAAACACGAGTTTATTAGAATTAAAGGAATTTCTCATGTTAGAAATTGACGATCTGTTTCGTTATAAGTAGCATAATTGGTTAGAGAAATAAGTATAAATTATACTTAGTACAACTGATAGCCAGTAGTTCAGTCATTATAGATTTAAACCCGTGAATAATTAGTTCTTGGATTTCTGAAATTTTGCACAGAGGATCTATAGATAACGTAGGCAAGGAATAAGGACGGATTTTTTTAAATTCAACCCCTAAGGGGGCGAAAAGGGTTGCCAAAATTTGTATGGGAGGTATAAAAAATTTGTCTGATTTTCTTGAAACTTAAAATAAACACCCTTCAACACAATTGATTGAACACGTGTTTCGCCGTTTTTTCTAAATTAAACCCTTAAGGGAGTGAACGGGGTTGTAAAATTTTGAACTAAAGTCCACGCGGACGGAGTCGCGGGCCAAAGCTAGTCTCCTATATTCCACGTTTTACGGCATGAATGAAGAGAAACAAAGTTGTAGAGATTAAAATTCTGAACAATTTTGGTTCGAACCTTTTTTCCCCAAAATCGATATTTTGGAAATTAAAACTTAAAAACGCGACAAATTCAAAATATTATCATTATCTCCTATGTTCCACGTTTTACGGCATGACTGAAGAGAAACAAAGTTGTAGAGAATCAAATTATGAACAATTTCGGTTCCTACCTTTTTCCCCGAAAATTGATATTTTGGAAATAAAAATTAATAATAATAAGGAAAAAGAAAATTTGTGAGGACCAAACTTGTAGAGAATCAAATTTCCTACAATTTCTGTCCTCACGGTTAAAACTGTAAAATAAAAAATGGCCGAGTTATTCAAGAAAAACCTAAGAAAGAAAAACTCTTTGAATTTACACTCCCAGTGACCCCTCCGAGGGACCTATGAAAAAAAATCCAAGAACGGATTATTCACGGGTAGGGTCGGTTTTTTGGATATAATGACTGGACTGGACTATAGGTATACCTAAATGTTTTATGAATTCCGTACCTGTTAAATTTAAATACTATGTTTTAGCTAGTTGCTTGCAACACGTGCAAAATAGTTCGTGTTTCGTTGTGTAGCTACTTAGACCGCAAAAAAGTTATTAAATGTTTCATATGTATTGTTATTATAATTTTGTGTCCCTGCCTACAAGTGCGATTTGATACGCATGTACCTACATACATAACACCTAAATAAGATATTTAGTTTCATAAACAAGGTACACACTAACATATTCCGTATGGGTATCTTTTTAGGTTGAAGTACTACACAATATTTGTATTTTGTAAAAGTAAAATAGTTTTCTGATCTACCACTACTAAGACCTAGCCTAGGTTTATTTGAAACGTCATTTGTTCACAAAAGTTAACTGGTAATAAAAGATTCAGATGTCATTATTCTTTGAATGAAGACAACCAACCCTAATGTGTTACGAGTAAGAGTTACGCGATAGAAAGAGAGGCAACATCTAGGTGAATATAGCTGTAGGTTTTTTAGCGCCGTGCAATCTGAATTGCACCTAATTGTATTGCTGCTACAGTCTCTTTTTCTTTAATTGATTTTGCGGAGTGAATCTTCTGTACTTGTACTATTATATATTCTGTGGTACTATATTTAAGATGATTGGGAATGGAATTGTTTTATGGAATAAAGTGTTTAGCAGAACCTTGAAAGATTTCGTGTACATTAGACTAGTAAAAAATACTTGTCAGGACGAGTGATTGTGTTGTGTGGAAACAAAAAAAGGGAAGTAATAATTGACCATTGACTGTAATGTACACAAAATCGTCCAGGGTTCTGCTTCAGAATGCTTAGACATAAAAAAACAGACATAACCACAATTAGTTTTCCCTGCTCATACACGGAAAGTAGGTATGAAGTTGCTTGAGGAGCGGGTTGAAGGTAACACTTTTCAGCCCTAGGGAGAATTATTTTCAACTGAAAGCAGCTGTCGAATAAGTTAAAAAAACTGGTTCTATTTTTACATTTTTGTTGAACCATGTTCCAACTTCCTATAGGTAGGTATAGTCACTCACAGCGCGATGTAAAATTAAATTAACCTGTCCAGGGGCCCACACTATCCTGTGCTTATAGCAAGCAGACATGGACATGACAAACATGAAATACACCTAGACTAGGCCAATAATTGTCCAAATTTTTATACCAACACCATTCGCAGTCGGTTGAAAAAGAGAAGTTGGCGGGCTAATCCAACAGCATAATGATTTTATAAACCTATGATTCCTTTATTACTAATATTATTAATTAGTAATGCGATAGTAAAATAATACCTATTTATCTTTTCAATCAACTAGCCGGAGGTCCATATTTCCTAAAACTAGAATTCATTGTTATTAATGAAAATTCGATATACGTTGCAATATTATTCTTCCTACTTGTCTGTGGTTTAGTCGGCAGCACAAAGTTTCCCAATTGGACTTCGCCAGAATGCACATCTTTATTATATAAAATTCTAAACTATCCCTCGTCTCCTTCATATCTCAGGGAAAGGTTGAAACCTTTGGAAACCGAAAGGTTGAGAGGTGCCTTGGAGAAAGACCGATTAGAAATATCAACTCCACCTTCTAAAAATCCTTGCTCATAACACTGGAGCTTACGGTGACTCATTTACAGTCCATTCGGTGAGGCTGTGGAATGCACTGAAACAGAAAATATGCGCTAGCCCTACAATCGGTACATTTAAGAAGCAGCTGAAAGAGCATTATCTATCTGTATCATAATTTCGAGCTATATATTTATTTACGTATTGCTTATTATGTATTTTATTCATTTTTATAGGTATTTAGTCTATGTAGTGTATTTATTTTTTGCATAGCGTACGAAACTGTTTAGAATTTTTTATGTAGTCTATTTTGTACACGTAGGTATATAGACCCGTTTTTTTACCGCTCTTACAGAGATAAACTTGCCTTTGTACATGTTGTTTTTTATGTAATGTTCTGTTCAATGTTCCGTGTGCAATAAAGTATATATTGGCCCAGAATATTTAATGCGACAAAATATTATCTTACAATGATAATTTTGATGATAATCGAGACAATGGTGCTAGATCAATTATTTCTTTCAATCCAATATTTATGTAGACACCCGTGTATGTTGTACGTGTATTATTAGTACATCATAATGAACCCATTATGTCCCCACCGAGGGGCACGGGTCTCTTCCCTGAGGAAGGTATAGGCCATACTCCACCACGGGGGCCAAGTCCGGATTGGTGAAGGCTTGTAAGACTAGTGGCTGGTCTTACTGTCAGAAGTTTTCAAGCCGCCCTAGGGCCTCTGACTTGGCTTAACGACTGCCATCTATCGACGGCAGCCGGCACCAACTGCTTAACGTGCCTTGCGAAGCACGGAATCGCTCGGAAAAATGCCACTAGCGTTAGTCATAGACGGTGACCCATCCATGGACTGAACGCGCCGTATGTTGCTTAACCTTAGTGATCGTTTAAGATCACTCAGGCAGCCCAGGCTACGAGCGATTAGTACATAGTAGGTATTTTATATCGAAATAAGGGTAACAGTAGGTAAACACGTTTGTTTGAACTTTATTTGCTCTCCTCCACTCTTATTTAACACATCACAATTTTTAGGAGGCTGGAAGAAAGGCTGTAAGAAGAAATTTCTATGCAATTATGTAAGTCCAGCTTTGCACGTAATTTTCATCACACGCTATTTAAGTTTTTATTTAAGTTAAATATTTTTTGTCATTTGTACTTTCGTAAATCCGGTAACCTCGTTACGATTAACGAAGAAATCTTAAATGATCACGAAGGTTAAGCAGCATAGAGCGTGTTCAGTGCATGGATGGGTGACCGTCCTATGGCTAACGCTAGTGGCATTTTTCCGAGTGGTTCCGTGCTTCGCAAGGCACGTTAAGCAGTTGATGCCAGCTGCCGTCGATAGATGGCAGTTGTTAAGCCAAGTCAGAGGCCTTAGGGGCGGGGCGGCTTGAAAACTTCTGACCGTAAGACCAGCCACTATTCTTACAAGCATTCACAAAAATTTTACGTAATCAAAATATTGTGTACTGTTCACATGAAGTTAAATTATGCGTGATCTACGAGATTGGATTTAAAAATAGTAATGAAATCTTTACACCCAGCCATCTCGTTTTACTTTTAAATATGTTAAATCGATTCAGTTCATTATTCACAACAAACGAAAACTGTTAACAAAAAAATATGAAATATTCTTAATAAAATTATATAAATAATGGTAAGTAAGATAAACATTATTAAGCTTCGGTTGTATATTCGAGAGATCATTGACAATTGAAATAAAATTAATTTTCAGGATAATTGAAATTAGAAGTTATGAATGAATCATCAAATCATCAAACGATACACTGTCTGACAAGCCATACAAATTTACAAATGCTTTTGAAGATTTGAACTGAAACCGCTACCTATTCATACTTTAAAATGCAAGTATTTGTCAAGCGTTGATATTTAACAATACCTACGTAGAATTAAACTACCATCGCATCATAAGTATTTCCAGTTACTTGCCCTATTATTACGATAGAGCCAGAGGTCTACTTATGCGCACGAAATCCTGAGCGAGTCCAATCGTCTAACCCTCAAATTCTATGCTAATTTGACAGTTAGACAAATGAGACGATGTTACAGTGTTAGATTATTGGAATCGTTCAGGATTCGGTGCGCGTAACATAGGAGCAGAACTCAGCAGCCTCGAACATTTCATAGGAAAAAGAGCGAGTGGACCGTGGGGCGGTGGTATCGGTATGGACGGCTACTGGTTTGGCGTGCGTGAAACGTACCTAAGCGTTAAATTTAGCTCAAACTGCAAAATGTGTTACGAGGCACTAGCGCCATCTAACGCCACGAATCAAGAGGATATGAGTAATGACTATTTTGCTCTACTCAATAAATATAAAGGATAAATATAAATATACGCAGTTACATACAGTTCTATTACATTCTATTACATACGGTTCTAACAAGTGACCTCCTCTACTGAACTAAAAAAAGTTTCACGTTAAAAACAATAGCTCTTCAATACGTTTTGCATTTCAGGTGCGACCGTACATTACGGAGAATAAGGAGCAGGGAGCTGCGTGGCGGGATACTGTACACAGACTGCCTGTGCCTGCGCAGGAACGGGCTGCAGTACGAGTGTCGGCGAACGTGCTGCCGCGACTCACCGGCGTGCTCCGTGACTCCGGCGCCGCTCTGCCGCCCGGCCCAGCTGGCCTGCAACCGCCACAGCAGGAATTGGCACGCACAGGCGCTCACCGACATCTGCAAAATGAGACGAATTTCTTATTAATGTAGTGTTAAAAAAATGGGTCGGATAGAAAAAAAAGAAGTTCGAAAACCTGAAGGCACTGGCCAGCAAAATGCTGGCCACTAAATTTTTTAGAAAACAAAAATAAACTGTCAACGAAGTGTAAAAAAACGAAGTATGGAACCTGAGTAGAATTTTGGTTTTCTACGCATTCATACTCAAAATTTTTAATAAAAATTATAAAATAAAAAAACTGAATAAAAAGAAGTAGAACCAGAAAATGCTAAGCTTGTCTTAAATATCGATTCAATGTTTTAATATTGTTTATTGCTATATTTTGGGTTTACTATACCCTTAACCATAACTATACCCTTGAAGATTCAGCGGTAAAATGTAAGTACTAACCCTCGCGTATACCTCGGCACCTAGACGGAACGTAGAGATCTGGCCCCGCCCCGTCACCAACGAGACCAGGGGCTGAAGTTCCTTGTCGAACTAGTCTCATTAGTCAGGTCACCGGCCTAAAAAACCGAACTATTGAGACGAGGGCAGCAAAGTGCTTGCAACGTTCCTTGTAAGTGCCTGAATATTTTGAATGGGTTATGTTAGTTTTTAGAAGACAAGGCGCTATGGCGCTCATCACGGGAGGGCTATGTCCAACAGTGGGTCTATAATAGCCCGATGATTATGATGATGATGATCTTAGTGCAACTTTAATATTGTAGAAGTTACCGCTAAGACATTATTAACTCATTGTTTGTTTCAGGAGTAAAGGCGACGATTGTAAACCCAAAATCTGCTACAAGTATCAGGATTGCGGTAGCCCGGTGAGCATCGTCTTTCCAATGCTAATTACTATACTCTTCTAGCAATTTTCAGTGAAACAAATTGATTGGTGGGTAAAGTTGGGATTTATTTGACATTTTTATTTATTTATTTTGGAGTGACGACATCAATGGCGCAGCGGTTAGCGTATCTGACTACCATGCGAGAGGCCCCGGGTTCGAATCCCGGCTGAAAAAAAAAACGCAGGTATTGGATGTTTTCCGTGCGGAGTTTGTGCTCTTCCATCGGACGCGTCCCCCGGGTGGCGGATAGGGGAACGCCCTCCAGATATGGGGGGTACCGGCTTCGGCAGGCGCGGACCAAAACCAGAGGGAGGGGGACGTCCAGTGGCTTGCGCTGCTGGATGTCCCGCGGGGTCCACCATGGGCCCCGCACCCGTAACCCCACATTGAGCGGGGCCGGGGGCCTTCGGGCCGCGAGGAGACAACCTCTATAAAAAACACACGGTGGGGGCCCTCTCTATGTCCCTCTGTCCAGCAGAGGGCATGAAAGAGGGCTGGAGGGGCGGGGAGGGGCGCGAGATCCACAAGCCGGGCCTGGGAGGGACATTGCGGGTGGTAAGCCAGGGACCAGGGACTCGGCACCCCATATGGTCTCTGGCCGAGGGGTGTTTTCTTGGGAGGGAATTCGATGGGCCGAGGATCCGGGCAGAGGGCCACAACGGGTCCTCGGTAGTTGGAGGCTTGTGGAGCTCGCGCCTCTCCGCCGGGAGAGCCGGTGGCGCGGGGACGCCGCGCGGAGCTTGCGCCGCCGGATGAGGGAGGGTCACAGACGGCAGGTTGGGGGACCTGCCGTCCGACATCGTGACGGGAGAAGGGGGTGGGGGGCCCATGCCCCTTCTCCAGTGAAGGTGGGCCCGACTCCTTTTGAGTCGGGTCGACGTCGCCGGGGCGCCGCTGTCGCATTCGCGTTGTGGTTTCACACCACTTGCGAGATCCGGCGGCGCCCCATTGCACGAGCGACAGGACGGCCCCCGGGGTGTTTTAGGAGGTATGCCTCTCCTATTATTAGGAGAGGAGAGTCTGACACACGGCCGTCGCCCTCCCCCAAGGGTGGCGGTTATGGTGCACAAAGCATTTCACCCCGTTAACAAAAAAAAAAAGGTATTGGATGTTTACATGTTTGTGACGTCGCTGTTTCTGGTTCCCACGACACAGGGTGTCCTAGTGTGGGGCCAGAAGCAATGTATGTGCACGTATGTGAATATTAAATGTTATTTTATTTCCACGCCCCCAACTTTACCCACCAACCAAAGATTGTACCCAGGTAACTTATTGCATAGTTGTTAAGCAATGACGGTTTCATTGGTTTCAGCTAAAATGCCTCCCGCGGTCAGCGTTTAAGCGGAATGGGCTGCAGGACGCGCAGTTCTTCCAGCAAGGATCATGCCGGTACATCTGCTGCCAGGTGAAATACCCGGAGAAGCCCAAGCCGCCTCCTTGCCCACCGCCGCGCTGCGGGCCGCCTCCTTGCTGCATGCCGTGCTGTATGCCGTGCTTCGGGCCGTGCTGCCCCGTGCCGTGCCCTCCTGCTCCACCGCCCTGTCCTCCACCTGCCTGCCCGCCGCCACCCTGTCCTCCGCCCCCCGGTTACTGCCCACCGCCTGCATGCTGCCCACCGCCATGTCCACCACCCAAGCCGATATCATTCGGCCCGTGTCCACCGTTCTGCCCAGAACAGTATACCCCTTGCTAATGGCTAGTGGGAAAAAAAAAATGTGCTGTCCCGTTTGTGTAGCGTCTGAATGCAATAAAAGTTTTTTAGAAATTCATGTGTTGTTTTCGTAAAGGGAGTAAAGCTATTGCTAACTCCATGGTGTCTGCGACATTGACACCGTGGCATCCAAGAAGGTCACTATAGTCTGTACCCTTCGAGCAGTTAATCTGTGGTGTTGAATGTTTTTGGCGGGAAGTTTTTTTGAACTTTTGGTGGGTCTGAGAAAAAAAGGTTTAGGAACACAATGTCCACATCATTTCGGAACATTGTGTCCTAGTAAGGGACTTCACACACACGACAGCTATAATATCGGGATGTATAGCTTTACATTATATTAAAGTATCACACACGCAACAGGTAACGTAATGTATATTTCGCTTCATTTCGTTGACATACGTCTCGACCAACACACGTTCCGGCTGCTAAGGCGTTATACAGGGTGTTGTTATGGATCTGTCGACTTACTTACTACTAGATTTAATAGATATAGTTCATCAGAAGATGATTGAGATTTTGATGCGCGTATGCGTTGGCACATGTGCCAAAAATAGAACGATGTGCATTGAACATCATATAAAGTAAGGAAAATTCCGAAGAGTTTAAATTATATCTAATCTAATCTCTTTAAAAGAGCAATTCTTGTATATATATTTATATATCATCAGAATCTCGGAAACGGCTCCAACGACTTTCACGAAATTTTGTAGGCAGATGCTTTCGGGGGCGTTTAATTGATCTAACTAGTTTACATTTTTAGAAAACGTTGTTTTATCCGTTTTTTAAGCAAATTGAAATTTTGCTATGATAACATACAGAGGTAAATTTCGCGTCTATCTGAAAGGTTGGGATAGTTCTGACGGGAAAACGGGCGAGCCGTTTCGGGCCGATTACAAGAGACCCGGTTCGAGTCATGATGTTTTTTTTCCAAGTTCTTTTTTTGTTGAAAAAGGATTATTTTGATTTTATATTACATATTTTATATTACAAAAAAGTACCGAGCAAAGCTCGGTCACCCAGGTACCGCGGAATTATCAGACATCGCCACCTAGTGGACAGGCATGATATTATTACAAAATTGATGACGACTGTGTTGCTACACTTTTTTTTTCTTTTCTGGCCACACACGACAGCTATAATATACATCTTTACATCTTCGTACCTTAAAGGTACTGAGCGATACAAAGATGTATATTTACCTGTCGATACATCTTAATATATCTCAATACCTTTTCGTATATTACGATACATCTTTCTTTGAACAGAGTGTTCAAAAAGTTTCTTGGTGATTCAAAAACTCCACTAGGAGTCTTATGTCGCTAAACGACATAGGTATTCAGAGTCCTGTCTCAAAAAATTCATTTGCTCCACATCACTTGTAGTCCTATCTGTAATCACTAAATAGCCTCGCTAAAGGCCGGTTTCCGAATTGAGAATTTCACAAGTAAATATTTAAATAACGTTCTGTCACGCTCTTTTCTGAGAAATTTGACGAGACAACACTAGATGCTGGAGTTAAGTAGTTACTTAGCGAAATTCTCAATTCATAAATCGGCCGTAAGCTACGTTTCGTAAGCCTGAGGAAGGTATAGGCCATACTACGCTACGGGGGGCAAAGTCCGGATTGGTGGAGGCTTGTAAGAGTAGTGGCTGGTCTTACTCTATGGCCTCTGACTTGGCTCAACGACTGCCATCTATCGACGGCAGCCAGCACCAACTGCTTAACATGCCTTGCGAAGCATGGAACCGCTCGGAAAAATGCCATTAGCGTTAATTATAGACGGTCACCCATCCGCGCACTGAACGCGACCTATGTTGCTTAACCTTCGTGATCGTTTAAGATCACTCAGGCGGCCAGGGCTCCGAGCAATTCTTTGATTCAGTCGATTGATGACCTATGATTTTATAGATATAACATAGGAAGTTACAAATTATAAAGTGATGGAATAGGTATAACATTAAAGTTGCCTTTAAAATGAAGGATAGTAACAAAAATCAATCTACCTCAAGAAAAGAAAAAAAAGTGTAGCAACACAGTGGTCATTAATTTTGTAATAATATCATGCCTGTCCACTAGCTGGCGATGTCTGATAATTCCGCATATAATTTGAACTCTTCGGAATTTTCCTTACTTTATATGATCTTCAATGCACATCGTTCTATTTTTGGCACATGTGCCGACGCATACGCGCATCAAAATCTCAATCATCTTCTGATGAACTACCTATCTATTAAATGTAGTAGTAAGTAGGTCGACAGATCCATAACAACACCCTGTATAACGCCTTAGCAGCCGGAACGTGTATCGGTCGAGACGTATGTCAACGAAATGAAGCGAAATATACACCATCTTATCTGTTCAGTTGATAGCGGCGCTAGTGGAGAATTTAAAAGTAACATTTGAGGAATTTACCTAGAGAAATGAGAATATTTTAACCCGTCTTTCAATTTTAATGAAAATATATCTATTAATCTTAGTAAGTGAATAAATAAAACAAAAAATGGGGAACAGGATTTACAATTTATAAGTTAGTTACAATTTTGCCCACCTGAACAGATAAGTTGGTGGCGCTGTACCTGTTGAGTGTGTGATACTTTAATATAATGTAAAGCTATACATACCGGGATGTAATGTATATGGGCTCTTCCACGTAGGTAGTATTATAGCCGTCGTGTGTGAAGTCCCTAGCTTCCTCTGATTTTGATTCACAGTTCCTGAAATTGTGTATTTTACGTACTTGGCACCTTTGGTCACTTGAAGACATTCACTTCTTCAAATTTCCACTTTCATACAATCCCTTCTTCCTCAAACGTTTAATCTATCTAACGTAGTGGCACCAATCATCGACGCTTTTAGAAGATAGTGGGTTTCTTTGCAACATTAAAGATCATTTATTAATATTTAAACCAAAAGTAACGATTGAGTATGGTAAGGTATATTCTTGAGATAAGAATAGGATGTATTATTTTTATTAACTATACACGGGCTAGAAAAAAATCTCAAATAAGGACAAAGTGTATAAATCCAGTCATCGACACCGAATCTCCAGTAATCGACCCCCAGTCATCGACAGTTACCAGTTACCGACACCCAGTTATCGACTATTACCTATAATGTGTATCTGCCAAATCACAAGCCCCTTAGTGGGTAATTAAATTATAATAACTGTTTAATAAGTATTCATTTATTGTCCACAGTACAATGTTCATATTCATGCTTAAGACAATCCACTTTTTAAAATTTGATGTTTTTTGGGACGAAGTGATTGACGTATTTAAAAGATATCAGCTAAAACATTTTCACGGTAAACAAATTGCACGGAAATTAGGTTAAGGGTGGTAAATTACGGTTTTAATTCAATGAAAACATTTTATTTTACAGAAAACGAAATATTGAGAATCGGTGGTTGCATATGCTCAAAACAGCGGCCAACCGAACTGTGTAAAATGTTAATGCAAATATCACCACAAAAGTTTGAGGAATTTTGGTTTGCCGTTGTAAATACAATTATAAGATATACATAAATAATTACTAAAAGCCCAAATAAAATTTTATATTGTGTAGATTTGTTTTTTTCTGTAGGATAGTTATTTTGTTTTACCGTTTTACAAATGCAGTTGTTACTTTTACAATTCTTTTAGAACTTTTACTAAATGATCAGCATCCTTTTTCTATTTCTAGAAGGGTGCTCACTCAGTCCACACGCACACATATTATTTTACACCCGACGTTTAAAAATAACCGCTCCAAATGGGAATAATGAGACATTTTGTAGGAGAACTTAGGTCTCGCTATTACCTACCATTCGGCGTTTCGTAATTCAATGGGAATAGTGAGACTGATTTGAAAAAAAAGTGCAGTCTCAGTATTACCACTGCAATGGGTAATGGGAACAATGAGATCTACCCAACGCCGATTGGTAATAGCGAGACTTATGTTCTCGGATTTGGAGCGGTTTTTTTTAAACGTCGGGTGTAAAATAATATATAACTATTCTACAGAAAAAAACAAATCTACGCAATATAAAATTTTATTTGGGCTTTTAGTAATTATTTATGTATATCTTATAATTGTATTTACAACGGCAAACCAAAATTCCTCAAACTTTTGTGGTGGTATTTGCATTAACATTTTACGCAGTTCGATTGGCCGCTGTTTTGAGCATATGCAACCACCGATTCTTAATATTTCGTTTTCTGTAAAATAAAATGTTTTCATTGAATTAAAACCATAATTTACCACCCTTAACCTATTTCTCATATGAGAAATGGATACGTCATTGAAAATCATTATTGTTATTGTGACTTATTATTACTAATTGCCTGTATAGATATCAAAACAATAATAAAGAGGTCATAGTATTGTGCGTTATTGGTCGCGAATAGTAGCGGTAAATAAACGCAATGGGGATAGTGATACAAGGAGTATCACTATTACCATGTGATTACCATCAATGGGAAAGCTCAATGGGAATAGTGAGACTGACCCAAATAGTGGGATACGCCTGTTGGGTAAATCGGACAAGGCATTGAAACTACACAATACAGTTAACACATTTATTTTTATTTGTTGACTAAATGAGCATAATTTGCACTTTTTCTTGAGCTTTCTAAAAAATTTGAGCAGCATCTACGTTAGTGTTTTACTGGAGACTCTCCAATGCAGTGCCCGCACCATTCTGAAACTTTTCAATAATTTAATTTAAGGCCTTTTTTGTGATCTATTTCACAATATACCCTACAAACCTACCCATGTTGCCATACTGCAAACCCCCACAACCACTTTTAAACATTGTCTTCGGCAATCATGCATTAACATCGCTCAATAATGACATTTTATTGTAGTTGGCGAGGCTTGCGTGAAGAGGGCTGGTCACACTTGGTGCAACAACTGCCAGAAAGTCCAAGGTTGGCGACTTCTTTTGCAGTCTTGACCTCACAGACTATATACTTTTTGCCACCAGACTTCCCGGCAGATGTACTCGGCAAAGGCAATGTGGGGGTGCCCGCTAAAGCCGCGTTGCCAAATTCCGGCGGTGGTATGCCGTGGGCGGAGATAGTCAATGGTGCAGCCAAGCCGCGCGCGCGAGCTAGCTGGCTAGGCGCGCATACCGGGTCATCCATCGTCACGCACCCCGGCTCCCCGCCACACCCGGTGCGCCGGCAATCGTGCTGCAGCCCATTGCGCTTGATACAATGACAACTATAGTACATAATCCCGCCACGCAGTTCACGGCTCTTTATTCCTTTCAGCTTATTTCCTTTTTCTTTTTTTTCAGCGCCACCTGTCCCCGCACTTGTAGGTCCTTCGTTAGCCTTGCTTCCCTGTAATAAATTTGCAATTTAAGTTCTGTTGGAATGTTATGCGCCCTGTCCGCCGTTTAAAGATTAGGAAGTTAACTGATTACCAACCAACTGAAGGTTGCGAGCGGTTCGACGTAGCGCTGTATGAGGCGCTACCACTGGGACAAGAGGTCGAAGTCGCTGAAGCGAAGGAGGCCGCGAGAGGCGACAGCGCACGGCGGCGGCGGCGGACAGGTGCGACAACACGAGCGGGCCGGCTGCACGCACGGCGGCGGCGCGCGGCACAGGTAGCGGATGGTGCCTTGCTGGAAGAACTGGCAGTCCTGAAGCCCGTTGCGCTTAAACGCGGACCGAGGCAGGCACTGCAGCTGAACATCACAAGCACCATTAGTCACGAGCCAGTTCTCACCCCCTGGGGATCCCCAACTTTACCCACCTACCGATGTCCCAGTTAATACTTACCGGCGGTCCGCAGTCTTCATATTTATAGCAAACCACTGGCCCGCGAGGAGTACACATTTTGAGATTCTGAAAGTATCTCGTGTTCTAACGATTTGTTACTTTTTGAAGGAAAACGGCTTTTTAATTTTCAGTTTTTTTGCCCTGGTTATATTAGTTCATAAAAAATCTAACTATAAGCAAACTTTTTAATTTTGATAGTTTCTATAAACTCGACGTCAAATAGGTACGTAATCTTCTGTCTTGGTCTCTTCTAAGTATTTTCTTTTTTCAAATTAAACGTCATTCTATTTAAGAAAATTCTAAATTGACTCTACGAAGGCGAACGTGGAAGGTCGAGTTCGTCGGTCCACGTCAATGGCTGTAATATATTGTATACATAACATAATATTTTAATAGATAGATTAAATTCGTAATAACAATTCAAAAAATAATCTAATTGAAACAGTCTTGAAAACAATATGATTTATTTGGATAAGGATTTACAGCTCTCTTATGTTCTTGGCTCAACTAAATAAAAGATAACTGCCATCTCCGTGCTGTTATTTTCTACACCTCCTCTGCCTGCTGTTCTCCGTTCCTTCCTCGTGGTCTAACTTAGTAGTCAAACTGATTTGACCACGAGGAGTTTTAACATTCGTTGTGGTCAAACTGTAACTATATAACCTCTTTGAACATACTGTATACGATGTAGTCTTATCGTGCAGGGAAATATAAACTAAAATAACTGTAGAATTTTATTTCAAGACTATCACACAGGGCGTAATTTTTTAATAAATTTGATAGTTTGACCGCGAAGAATGTTAAGTTCCTCGTGGTCAAATTAGTTTGACTACTAAGTTTGACCACGAGGAAGGAACGCTGTTCTCCTGCTGTCTTGCTGGTCATAATATTAATGTCTATCATCAATTGTTTCCGGAGCACATCGAGCACATGCGACGAAAGACGTTTTAGGGCACTTTTTTACACCTTGGGTTACGTTGCTTAAGTGAACTTAAGTAAGTAACTTACTTAAAAGTAAGGATCTCTAATCTTTTCTAGCATTAAATATAAAATATCATTCAGGGTGAATGTAGTTTTCCAATGTTGAAAGAATTTTTGAAATCGGCACAGTAGTTTAGATACAATCATACACACACACACACACAAAAATAATATTATAATATTATTAGTATTAGTATAGATTACTATATTTAACCTGCTATCATTTTTTCATCTACTCTGTGGAACTGTCCAAAAATATAATCCACAGATAAAAAAGACCTAGAAAATCTGTATCAGCAAATCAAAAATGCGGGAAACTTGCACACAAATGTTTGTAGTAAAAGATGTGTAAAATATTCCAATAATTGTGAAATATCAATCAGCCGCTTACAGATTTTTTCATGTGCTACTATTTTCAGAAACATGTAAATTGTCTTTAAACTAACAAACGTAAAGTATCACACAAAGGGATGTGAAAAAGTCTTCTTCTTCTTCAATTGCGCCTATATCGTTTCATTAGCAATGTTTCGCATCAATCGCAGCTTTGTCGTAAGGCAAATGAGTGGCCGCAGGTACGTCTCTTGGCATAAAATAACAGGCAACTCATTGGGTTATCCGTGGGATAGAATAACTTCTGCACATATAAAAGTTCATATGTCCCAAAACACTAGCGTACCCACCGATGGAACTGATAAAAGCCCTTCTAGTAAGACGAGTGCTAAAACAACTCTACCAGAGTTAAAGAAAAAATCAGATAATTCTGATACGACAAATAATGACAAAAAAAAGATTTTATTTTCAATATTAAAAGAAGATAAACAATCAACGACGAAGGCAATTGATTTGACTGATGTTAAACATGTTACAAGCAAATTAATCCCTGAAACGGAACCCACAAAGTCCATTCAAACAGCTAGTAAATCTGATGATCTTGGAAAACTCAATACTCAAAGCGCCAAAGTCAAAGACACAAACTGGAGATCACAAAAAAAATATGGCGTAGATTTCTCTCGAAAACCAGATGCAACTCAACCTTCCCTTAGTGAAAATGATTCTTCAGAAAAGACGCAGGCCAGCACAGAACCTTCGAAAAAACCTGCCGATGCTTATAAGAAAAACTTAATTAATGGGATTTCCATAACCCAATCCAGTGACAAAAGCTGTCCTTCTAACTGGATTTCAGCAAAAAATGCCACAGATACCAGTGGGTTTTTTGAGAAAAGTAATACTGACAATTGGACTTACTCAGCCAAATACTGTTCCTGTTGGTCTAAAACTGGTGAACCGGATAAAAACAATGCTATCACTTACTTTTCTAATAGTATCAACAAACCTGGCCCATATGTCGGTAGTATTCCTACTAGCTGGGTTCCTCCGAAAAGTGTCTTAGATTCTAGTGGAGCCAACCGTCCTTTAGATAACTTGACCCCTACCACACAATATTGCTCATGCTCGGCTAAAACTGTCAGCTCTGGAAGTCAAAGTCCATGTGGGTGGGCTTCTCAACCACACTCTTACGCTACTTCGTTTCAAAGTCCAGCACAAGGCAATTGGATTCCTACACCCCAGTACTTTGCCACTGACTTTTCTCAGAAATCCAGCGATCACAAAGGAAATTATGACAACCAATTGCATAGCAACTGGATAACACAATACCGTGTTGATTCAAATCATCCAGCGGCAGGAACGGATGGACTTCCAGAATCGGCAAAAAAACCTGATTCTGATGTTCATGGCTTGGAGCAGAAAAGCGCTTCTAACACATCTAAAACTTCGATTTATGATGTAAGATACCGACGTTTTATTTTTCGGTGACCTTTAATCATGATTTCAATGTTTGCATAAATATAAAAATCTATATACAGGGTTACAGGGAAAGTCGTACACAATATTAAAGGAGGTTATTATTTAGGTCATTTCTGATGGATTTTATTCTATTAAAAAAAAAACCGAAAATTAACCTTTATAGAGATATTGACTGTTAAAGATTTTAAAAAATATCAAATTTTTTTTGCTCTTTGATTGACTTTTTCTCAGAATAGAGCTCATAAAGTGTTTTTTTTTAATGTATTTAGTTAAAAGGCATGTCAATTGATAAAAAATATCAGCAAAAGCTGCACCTACTACTAACAGCTTTAAAAAACTGCTCGGCAACGGTTAGAATTAAATAATTTTTCTCTAAACATTTTTCACATTGAAGCTCTTAAAAAAAATTTACGTATGGAACTTATTCTGCAAATAATTTTAAAAACTTCTACGACTCTTTAACTATTCAAAAAGGTATAACATTTAATAAGTACGTGAAAAAAGAATGAGAATTTGTATTAGAAATAGAGGCAACGATGTTAAAAGCGAAGATGAATCAGTTCAAAATCCAAGCCAAATCACAGAATGAAGATGAATAAATACAAAAATCCAAACTAAGTCGCGTTTTACGATAAATTATCAAAGAGCACGTATTTAGCTCAACTAAAAATTCACCGTTTGCCATCTTTAGTGACACTTGGCTAACGTTTTTCCGATGTACATAATAGCAAGTGATATACGTTTTTTAATACCTAAAGAGACGTAGAAGTTTCTAAAACGCAAATCATTTGCAGAGCACGTATTAACACATCTACCACGGAAGAATCACACGAGCAGACTAACACAAAAATAATAGATAGATAGAATATTCTAAAAAATAAATACTGAAATAGGTAGGTACCTACCTGAACACCTGAGACAGCATGTCTCCAGAGCACAAAAAAGCCTATCTGACCTTTTTACATAGTTTAAAGGTGCCAGGAAGTAAAAAGATTTTTTTTGTATCGAAGTTCAGTTATGTAGGTAACTACCGCTAGACCCTACTCAAATAACATTATTTTAAAATTTCATGCACATACCTATTAAATGTTATACCTTTTTAAATAGTTAAAGAGTCGTAGAAGTTTTAAAAATTATTTGCAGAATAAGTTCCATACGTAATTTTTTTTTAAGAGCTTCAATGTGAAAAATGTTTAGAGAAAAATTATTTAATTCTAACCGTTGCCGAGCAGTTTTTTAAAGCTGTTAGTAGTAGGTTCAGCTTTTGCTGGTATTTTTTATCAATTGACATGCCTTTTAACTAAATACATTAAAAAAACACTTTATGAGCTCTATTCTGAGAAAAAATCAATCAAAAAGCCAATATTTTTATATTTTTTTAAAATCTGTAACAGTCAATATCTCTATAACGGTTAATTTTCGGACCCTATATCACATCACACTAATATTATAAACGTGAAAGTTTGTGTGTGTGTTTATATGTTTGTCAGTCTTTAGCGCTGAAACGGCTGGACGGATTTTAATAAAATTTGGTATGGAGTTAGCCGATACCCTGGATTAAAACATAGGCTACGTTTTACCGCGGGGAAATATCTTATTCCTACGGGAAAATCGATGAACCGCGGGTAACACCGCGGGGCACAGCTAGTAATAGAATAAAATCCATCAGAAATGACCTAAATAATAACCTCCTTTAATATTGTGTACGACTTTCCCTGTAACCCTGTATATAAAAGGAGAAGCTAACTGACTGACATATCAACGCAGGGCCTAAACTATAAGGGTTAGGAACTTGAAATTTTGCACAGGGGTTCCTTTTGTAACGTAGGGGAGCACTAAGAAAGGATTTTTTAAAAATCATCCCTAAAGGGGGAAAAAGAGGGGTGCAAACTTAGTATGAAACTTTGCCGTTTTTGAAGTTATTCGAATGAGATTCAATATGAAGGTCCTTCATTAAAAGTTATGAAAAACATGTAAAATAGTTTTTCGAAATCATCCCTTAAGGTGATAAAAAGGGGGGGGGGGGCAAAGTTAGTCTGAACCTTTGCCGTTTTTGAAGTTATTCGAACGAAATGTAAAATAGTTATTCGAAAATCATCACTTATGAGGGTAAGAGGGGTGTGCAAAGTTAGTATAAAACTTTGCCGTTTTTGAAGCTATACGAATGAAATATGATGTTTCTTCATTAAAAGTCATGAAACACATGTAAAATAGTTTTTCAAAAATCATCCTTTAAGGGGGTAAAAGGGGGGTGGGGGTGCAAAGTTAGTATGAAACTTTGCCGTTTATGAAGTTATTCGAATGAAATTCAGAATGAAGGTCCTTCATTGAATGCCTTGAAACACAATGTAAAATAGTTTTTCGAAAATCATCTCTGAAGGGTATAAAATGGGGGTGCAATGTTAGGATGAAAGCTCTTTCGCATGCGCTAAAAGTATCCCTATCTTATTTGCAAACATTTTACTCAACTAAAGCCCACGCGGACGTAGTCGCGGGCAACAGCTAGTATTATATATTTTTTAAACAACAGTAACAGAGTAGTAAATATTGCTATTGAAGTTCCTTGGGCTGAATTACGATTCTTGTGTTATTAGCTTTTGTCCTATTTGAACTAATCTATTTTACATATTTCAGCTTCGAAAATACGGCCCAGAACTACCGTCTAACGCTTCAAAACTTGAATTTGAACCACTAGGAAATATGCCCACAGGAATATTTCGAAACCATGCAGGAGAAGTAAGTCGAGTGAAACACCCGCAATTAAAACTTACGGTCTTATTATTTTATAAAAACACGATTTCTCTAAAGCACTCCCAGTTTATGTGTTCTGTGGTTACATTTCTCTTTTTATCGTAGTCTCTCTAAACTGCCTCTGAGGAGTGTGTTAAGAAATTGTGTAATGACCCTTGTACTACAACGTCTTACTAAAGTAGCGAGAAATTAAAAAACCATTTTGATAATGAATATAATAATAATCACTTCCTGTACGTACAAGTTTGAAGTTCTCCGCATTTTGTTTTCATAGTTTTTTAAAAGACATTTTAGATCTACTTTTATCTATAGTGGTAATGGTTTCATAATAGTTGTACAATAGTGATAATAACGATCTGTTTTTTCTTTATTTTAAAAGCACGTATAATTAAAAAGCAATGATACTAGCTGACCCCGCAAACGTTGTTTTGCCAGATATGAAAAATAGATAACAACCTATTCTCAGACCTACCGATTATTATACAATAAAATATCATCAAATTCGACCAAGCCGCTTCGGAGGAGTATGCACACTAGCACTGTGGCACGAGAATTTTTATATTAGATTCAAGATTCATGAATGCTTCATATTCATATTCTCACACTCGTGAATAGCGTCTAAGGAAAGACAATAGACAATAAACTGGATATCAGGCATGACTTCTATTGAAACTATTCCTGCAAGGTGTTCATTGATGTTGGGGATATCAGTAATACCTACGAATAAGAAACGCACATTTCCCAGTGTCTCGGCCCAGCGGCGCAAAAGGGTGGATTTTATCAAAATCCCGAGTACTTCGCCTTCCATAACATGACCTACTATGACATGCATTTGCTGCTACGAGAGGTCCGCTTGCCCAGCCCCGATACAAAACGAAAATTGTGACAAGATAACCAATTAAAAATGTGAGTAAAAAGAACCAACAGATTAAAAAACTCTGTTAAACAAACCCTAGCAAAAATATACTTAGCAAGATGTTATTCAAGTTTTTAATTTTACTTTGGTAAGTATGCGGTGCTTTGTATACAACGTGTTCATAGAAGAGTCCCATAGAACTTAAAGGTGTTAGTTTATTCATCAAAAGTTTTGCTATGGGATAAAAGGACCAATTTAAAAAACTTTATACAAAAAACTATTCTAAAACTAAATATAATTAATTATGCACTTAATAGTTGAATATAACGGTTCGATTTCCAGTGCAGTGCATTTTCATTCGTTGAAAACATCGTGAAGAAACCCTAGTGTCTGAGCTATTTCCATACCAATCTGTGGTGGGTAAGCGTGGGGATTAAGCCCCCATTCTCTCTCTGTCTAAGAGAAGGCCTGTGCCCTACTGTAGTACGTATATAGGCTGCTTACTTAATGCACTCCTCGTTGACGGCGTATTTTTATTGAGATTAATTATTATAGCTTGACTGCGATCCTCTGTAATACTGTCATCATTATGCAGGTAGGAGAATGTTTAAATGGCATCATTCCTAAAATACATAAATAAACATAACATAAACATTTACATACAGGCGCATATATTGCTTCTGGCCCCACACTAGGATACCCTGTGTCGTGGGAAGCAGAAACATCGACGTCACAAACATAAACATCCAAGACCTGGAGTTTTTTTTTCCCAGCCGGGGATCGAATAAATTATTGTTTGTTTATTCATTTATTTATTTATTAAGGAATACAAACAGTGCATAGTAATTTTTTTTCTTAATCTTTTACATGTAGGTATTATTCTAGTACATGCACTTATTATATGCATTCTCATCATTTACTGCAACCATTTATTATAGAAGTGAATTAATCATAGGTAAGTAATAATAACAGTAGAACCTCAGAACTGTGTTCTGAGAGTAGAACAAAAGACAAAGATATATTATGTTCCGTAGGAGTGGCCAAAGTATCTTTTCAATTATAGTCTAATTTTTCTATTGTCAAATCTATATATATCAATAAGTTTGTGCTTTACACCGACTTTTGTTTTAAGATATTTTTGTCAGTTTTAGTCAGTTTCTACTGTACATCAAATTGCATTGCATATACTCACGCTTGTATGCGGCAGGGTTGTGGGTATAGCAGGGTTTGACACTTACCACAATCCTTACAAACCTCTTTCAGTTCAACAACATTCATTAGTCGTTGTGTGCACACATACCGATTTTGGGTTTTTTTAGTCATTGCCCTTGGCTTATACATCTCTTTGGTCTCATCCCCATATACACAAATATCGCCACATATCATTACACAACACACCCCACTCTTTTTAGTCGAAGACCATTCCATGGCATACATTATTCTAAAATTCACGCTCACCTGTAAAGGGCCATCCATAAATTACGTCACACGAATTTCGTGATTTTTCACCCCTCCCCCGTCCTTGTCACAGCTGGTCACATTTGTGAGACTCCCCCTCTCCCTAGTGTGACGTCACATATTTTGCAATTTTACATTTAGAAATTATTAAATTCAAACAGCAGTTCCGAAATTAGTTCCGTTAGGTTAAAACAGTCCGAAATAATTTTATATCCATTTAAATTATTTTTAATAAACTTGAACATCAAGCTAAACATTCGATCAAAACGATCCATGGACTTTGAACCCACTCCATGTGACGTCACGAAATTTAGGACCCCTCCCACCCCCCTGTCACACAATGTCACACTACGTCGACCCCCTCTCTCCCCTTTAACGTGTGACGTAATTTATGGATGGCCCCTAATGCAAAATCTATTTCGCAGCTACCGGTACCTAGTACTCACAGGAATGACCATCGTTCTAACCGTGTTTATCATATAGCACCACTAGAAGAAGAACAACAACTAACTCACCTGAGCACTAGGTACTCAAATGTAGTAACATAACATAACATTTACATACAGGCACATACATTGCTTCTGGCCCCACACTAGGATACCCTGTGTCGTGGGAACCAAAAACACCGACGTCACAAACATGTAAACATCCAAGGCCTGGGTTTCTTTTTTTTTTTGTCCCCAGCCGGGATTCGAACCCGGGACCTCTCGCATGGTAGTCAGATGCGCTAACCACTGCGCCACAGAGGCCGTCAATATGCTAATAGTCAAAATGGTCTTTCCCTTTTCATGCCGAATACTATTCTATCAGCATCCAAGGCGTGTTTAGAGGAATCGTGTTTTGTAAATAGCAGTGCTAGTATAAATATTCTGACGTAGTAATTAGCTGCCGTTTGTTATTGTAAATTGCATTGGTCCCGGTCGAGTGGCCGCGCCGCAGTTCAACTGACAGGTTGAGGAGAGCCGCCGGGGAAAAACTCATTTTCTCTTACGCATCATTAAGCGGTACCGTTACTAGACCCAATGCCAAGTTATTGAATTATTTGCATAGCTACGCATTTCGCAGAGTAACGCAGTTAGGCCTGTTTCCCCGCATGCGATCCGCCGATTGCTACGGAACTCTAAAAATCATTCAAATGCAGATGACGACAATTGAACCGAACAACATGGCTACGTATGACTGCAGTGCAAAGGCCGTTTTCAGACTGAGACTAACAGCCTTATTTATAAAAATACAATTCTTCTAAAGCACTCCTCAGAGATACTTTCTTTCTGTGGTCACATAATTTTCCTTATAAAATCTCCACCACGGACTATTTTAATCGACGTTTATCGAGCGTTTTAAGGAATGGTGAATGAATAAATATAACACTGTGAGTGTATGGCCTTAATGACCACGCGTATCTACCTCGAATAGGCTATTTGACAGTGTGAGAAAAACAGTATTATTTATGCGTATTCGTATAAATTATGTGTCTAAAAACCGCTTTAAGGCATTTTAACTAAAAAAACAATAGATTTGTAAAAAAACACAAGATAAAATTTGATAATTTGTATCTGCCGCCATTATATAAAAAACGACCTGGTTTGGCCGTTTCTATGATGACGTCACATGTTAGTAAAAATGGCGTCTGTCATTCATTCTTTCTTACGTTCATTGGTTGGTTTACGGGAAGTGACGTCATCATTCCTGAGCGACGCCATATTGCCTAAGATAGCGTTTCGGCGCCTTATTTGAAAAGTAAATTTTCGTTTGCCTTTTTAGACAAAATACACGGAAGAATTTAAAATGACCACTTATTGAGGACTCCATGAACACCAACAAACAATATGAGATGGCTTTCAGAAATCGGTCAAATAGCCTATTGGCGATTCAAGTGCTAAAGTATGCGGGTAGGTGTTCTACTTCACAGTTAGCGAGGGGCATTGTTACTAGAAATTCGTAAATTAATCAAAGTTTTTACAAACCCACGATCTTTTGAATGTGAGGCCAGTGCTCTAACGATGAGTTGCCGCCGACTTACAACCGAACTAAGGCAGCCTAATTTGATGCGCCATATGTGAGTGGTTTACCAAAAAGGGACCTCAAGGGAAAATAATTGATTTCGAGAAAATCGCGTTTAAAGTTTCGTGTTTATACAGGTTTCGATTCGTGCTCGGCGCACAAAAAAATACATAACTACGGCACCTAAAAATATTCTGGTTAGACCAAAACAAAGCTAAAATACCACAAATTAAAAAAATCAAATAAAAAATAACGGTTTCCAATCCCTCCAGGTCCTTTTTTGGTCAACCACTCACATTATATTATGTACACCAGCAATGGCACATGAGATACTTAAGTAGGTACTTCTATATCCATAATGTCGCAAAATTGTTTAAACCACCCAAATCTGATAAAATTTTACAGTTGTGCTTACTAATGATTTTGTCGATTCATCGGTTGATCTACGGGTTACTAGTTAGATATACCTTTTTCCAAGTTTTTCTCATTTTCTTGCCCTTGTAACCCTTTTTAGACATAAGAAAAAAAATCTTAAACCTACAGCCAACATAAGATCTAATTAACTTTTACATTTCGTTGCAAAATCGCCCGCAATAAAAGTAAGTAAAGTACGCATGTAAATCAGAAATTTATTTCAACGTAAAGAATTTACATTAAAATGATAATGTTAGTCGCAGCCTTGGGGCCGAATGTAGTGGAGAAAAAGGCAGGAAAGAAAAACTCCACTCTGACCATCTTTTCTCAAATCATCTTAAATCTAATACAAAGTTTGGTACGAATGTCCATCTACCTATGAAAGTCATAATTCAAGACCCATGAGTGCAATCAATACTTGCAATGTCAAACATTATTTAGAGATTGGCATACTGTCGACTGTACCCAATATCTTTGTCCGTAAGTACCTAATTCATGGCAATTAAACATTGTCCCAAACGCGACTCAAACTTTCTCATTACTTTGTCCTAAAAGCGATTCTTATTTAAAAGTTATTCTATTTTTAGTAAAAGTGTTAGTTATTATAATTATGTCATCCTCATTTAATAGAAATATTAGTTATATTTTTAGTTCCCATTTGAAATTGTAACAGATGGTTTCTGAGACTTCACGCAGCCTCACAATACAATAGCGGTGCTCTAACACGCACTATACGACGTTAGGTAAGTACTTGCATTAGTAGGTAGACATTCTATTTTCCCACGGATGTGAGGTGAAACTATCACTACAAAAGCCGTGTTTTTGTAGCGCTCTAGAAGTAGCTTACGAATTTTCTATTACACACTTAAGTCCCTAAGAGAAATCTAATTAGATACAAACATGGCATGGTGCGCTAAACAATCTGAGCTTGAAATTGGAGAATGGCAGTCTAGTACTAAAGGTCTGGTGAAAGTTGATAAGCAAGCTTTAAAGGTTTAACAGGAGAAATGAAAACGGGCAAGTTTTGCGGTCAAATTTGAAAAGGAATCTTGCAGCAATACCAAAAGTATTAAGTACCTAAAAAGGTAAACAAAACTGTCGCGCCTACTACAACTGGGATATATGTCCAAAGAAGGAATCTATGTCCATAGCCCGAGGTCAGGTTTCTAGCCTGACGAGTGCGATAGACAATTACTTCTCTATTTATTTACTTCATTGACTAGAACAGATTAACTCTCGCACGCAAACACCACAATACACCCGTAATTAATTTTTAATTGCTGTGCCGATGAGAAACATCGATACGAGCCATCGGACAGTAGAAGGTGTAATGCACTCGACCGAGAACGATCAAGGAACATCGATGAACGTATTGTTATTCTCGTAAAACTACCATAGGTGTAGTAATGGTTTGTGAAAGTGTACAGGATTGACCTGTGGTGGTTTGTACAGTCGGCAGCAGGGCCTCGGTTCAGTTAGGGCATTGTAGTTCTATTACAGTTATATGGTCGGGTCACGCACGTGACATGTTTTTTAATTCTATTGGTAAAATTTATTTTAGATTCGCGTGCGCGTGTTGGCTTGGAGTGACAACGAAATGAAATTGAAGCGTTCATGCAACTGTCATTGAGCTACAATGCGTTAGCAGAATCTAGGCCCTGTCCTGCCATGCTGTGGATCAACACTAAGGCTTATATATTTTGGTGTATAAATCTGCACCTTTGGATAGCGCCAGCAAGTATATTATATATTTTTATATATGCCAGTCACTGATTGGCGTGATAGGAACGCCTCAGACACTTAGGTTTCTTCACGATGTTTTCCTTTATCCTTTATGATAGTTTTCCAGTTATCGAGAGATATTTCTATTACAACTTCAGAAAGTATCGTGGAAAACAAACTCATTGGTAGGTATTGTGAGATAGAGCCGTTACAGTATGTGCCGTGATTCGAAGCCGCGACCTTCTGAACGAGAGGCCTCTAGCGCTGCGGTACTACCGCAAGTATAAAAGGACGTCATTTAGCAAAAAGGTTCCAACCCACAATATGGTAATTTTTGCGTTAAATATACCAAAATGATCACTATGCTGTATGTTTTAAGAATCAAATACATTCATAGCTTACCAATGAGTATGTGCAAAGTTATGGCACACAGTAGCCCAACCCTAATCTATGGAGAGCGTAAATTAGCTTAAACCTAAAAACTCAAACATCTCAAAACTCACTCTGTGTCGGTTGGAACCGTTTTGCTAAACTACTTCCAAATACACTTAACCAAAAATTTAGGCTTAATATCGGACTTAAAGTGTTGTATATATAACTGAAAAAGGGCTATATCAGGGTGTCTCCCACTGTACTTGTAGTTAGTGGCCATAAGCCATTGTTATAATGTTTACGATTGGTTACCGATAGTCCGGCTTGATACACTATAATGATCGTAGCCTGCGATGCATAAAGACGGCGCTTGCGGTTGAAATCGCTATTTACGATGGGACGTAAATATTACAATCCTAAACGGAATTTTCTAGATGAAAACGGGTTGCAGTTGATCGCTTTAAATTGCGGCCCTTCACCCGTATTATATTTTCTACAAGAAGAGAAATTGTTCTAATGACAGAAAGTGTGTCATAGACTGTAATGAATACTGCCTTAAATTTCTAATTGATCTCAAACAAAAATATGGATTTCGTTTGCATTGTTATTGGATATAGGTTTGAATACCGCAATGCTCGGATCCAATTTTACTACTTATGTCGACATTATCTACTTAGGGGATTAGATAACAATTTTACTTTACTTATCAGCACATATTATTTTCTCAAGATTACGTGAGCTTTATATTGTGGTAGAGTCCGCGATATCTGTAAATAAAATACCCTACTTTGATTGATACTTAAATTTATACACGTGGGAGATTTTAAATTGTCAGCATAATATGTTGTTCGTCTTGGTGAGTAGTAACCCCAAGCTCAAATGTATATGAGTTTTGGGACACCCTGTATATGCAGAATTAACATTCATTTAGTATTTTCTCTGTGTTCTCTCCCTTGAGTTCTGATTTTTAATCAGGATTAAGGCATCGTCTCTACATGAGCTACCTACACTTAATAAGCAATAAATATAAATAAAATGTGAAAATAGCTTTGCTGAATTCCGCCAAAATTCCACAAAAAATGCAATTTTTCTCACATAAGTATTGGTGTCGGTGGTGGTGCGTTCGTGTCTTGCATCTACTTAGAAAATGTGGGAGGGAGGGAGGTGCAATAACTAACCAAGCACCATGCTGCTTGTGGGATTTTGGCGGAATTTAGCAAAGCAATATTCCGCAAAGTAACACCTGATTCCACGCAATATGAGGAATAAATAATTAAGTACTAGGTATCAACTAATCACGCGCTGAAATAGATATTCATCAGCCATTTGTAAATAAATAAAGCCATCTCTAAATAAAGAAATAAATAAATAAATTTGACGCTGTAGGTCTCCATCATGGATTTCCAAACTTCCTGGCTTAGTGCCGCCCGCATCCAGGAACTCCCTGCCACTGTAACCAGGTCGTCAGACCGCCTGATTGAGAGCCTGCCCACGATGCGTCATATAGTCCGCGGTCGCCAGGTCAAAACTTTTAGTATCTAGTCATAGAGAAAAAATAACCGCAAAAATTCAGTACAAACATTTTTTTTGTTCTAGTTCTTCCACGTAGGTCTATGAAATGGGGCACCGGCATAAGAATAAGTATAAGTGGGTACATGGTCATCTGGTACATAGCCAACTGAAAGGCAATAGAGCCATCGAGGTCAGTGTTGTCGTGCGTTTAGACTGCACAGTTTCGGCTAAAGATCAAGGTTATTGGACGAATAAAATGGTTCTCGACTTGGCGAAGCGCGCTCTGTCATTTAACTCTGAGGTTCGGCAATATTTTTGACAGTTGAGTTTCGTTCAATATTAGGTCTAATACCATCAGCGAACTATACTAACAGTTGCAGTTAAATCAGGATCATTTAATTATAATGATAGTTCGAAAAAAAATAAAAAAATAAAAACTCACGCCCCTTATCCCCGAGGGGATAGGCAGAGGCACCAATCATCAATGATAGTTCTCTTGTAGATAATTCTATATAGAGATCTTCTATTAGAGTCTCTCTAGTACGTTACTAGGTTTTGACAAACAAGAAAACATAGGGAAAAAAAGACTCCTTCTTATACGAGTATGTTGTTCTTAACGACACTGTCGCCACACTAATATTACATTGAACATGACATTTGTTCACCCAACCATTTTTACACCGATTTAGATGAATATTGCCAAACAGATAATTAGACCATGTTTAAATAATAGCTATAGTAGATAATTATTCGAATATCACGCAAATGTAGTCTCGTACAATGCTTTCGTGAGAACCGTTCAGACAAAACTGCGGATCCCTAATTCTTGCTTGTTATTAGAGCGTGCAGAGCGATGTGTCTCACAAAATGTTACAATGCGACCATTTAGAACACGACCCTTCTTCTCGATATTCTATATCTCATGCTCGTTCTACGAGTAATATTAAGCCAACTGTTATTTTTCAAAACTTTCCAAAACCAAAAACTACCTATCTAGCCTAGGCGCACACTAGCGACACGCGCCAGGCGACAGCTCGGCGACTAGACGCGACGACAGGCTACGGCCATAAATTTTCATATATACATATATTTTGTTCGAATCTCCGCACACTTGGCGTCAGAGTCGCGGAGTCGCGACGACAAGACGCCAGAAGCAAAAATAACCAACGTCGCGTCTGACGCGGCGACTTGACGCGGCGACAAGTCGCCCTGTTTGCGATGGCTCTTACGATTGTTTGTGATCATCACCTAGGTTCCTACATTCAAGCTTAATTATTTGCCTATTGTAAGTTTGCCTGTTAATTTGAGGAAGAAATCTTTAGCGTGTAATTTTCAATTCACTTTTCAACGAGCCGTAAAGGACAGCCTAAACTTGCTTAGTTATCGTGTTGATTGTGTCTTTGTAATCAACTTGCAATAAAGAAAGAACCATACATGGATTTGCCGTTCACTTTCAATACAATGCACATCCTATACAGTCAACAGACTGCCATCCTTTGCACGTTGTACCCTACACAGGTACGATACGGGCAAATGTGCTACAAAAATAAATAGATTGATCCCGTGTGTGCGTGTGGATTGGGTGAGCACCCTTTTGAAAAAAGAAAAAAATGCTGTTAATTTCGTAAAAGTTCTAAAACAATACAAAAGTAGACTAATCTCGACTAATAATCTTAACTATTCCAAGTTACAACAAGGATGTACTTTGTATAGTGGGAAGTACATGTGGAAACTCAATCCCGGGCCTGACTACGGAACCTTCACACAAATGGTGGCGTTATTATTTTCATTATTTTAAAACGATTGACAGTTACATGTAAAGTCGTCACGCAACTGCTTATTGCATGCATGTGAAATGCAATTTCACTCATTCGTATCTATTGTCACGTCTATGTGGTCTACGTACTTACCTAGTTATTAGCTTGACTCAATCGTTTAATCTTGAATGTAAGTATATTTTTTGTGCGGCAATCGTAATCAAAACATGACTGCTCGAAAATTCCAAGATCCTGAACGGATAGGCAAACTATCAAAGTACGCAATAAAGTGTGTTAAAAATTACAATATTCTTATAATGAATCAATTGTGAAAATGAATTACCTACGCGACATGTTTGTGGTCCACTTACTCAATAATATTGCTCAAAAGTTTTCCATAATGCAATTCCATCGCCTTTGTCATATGCTACCTAAAATCAAGTAGGCATTACTTATTTTGAAAGCGTAAAAATATTACAAATATTTTACGTAGTGACATCTTATTTAGGGCATGGGGTAGATAATCCATTAGATTTAGGTCACTAACTACATTTCCCACGCAATGGAATTCATTTAGTGCTTATAATCTTATCGGTGGCTTATCAGCAGTTCAGCATGGCGAGCAGGCAGCAAAGCCTCAGTACTCTCGACGTTATTGTGTTTGAAATTGCGCTACAATAACTGAAATATGTCAGGAATAAGAAATAGCACATTATACTTATTGTTTATTTATACCTTATGTTTTCTATGCATCATAATGCATAGAAAACATAAGGTATAAATAAATGAAATAGTATTTACATGCAAATTAAAAATATAAAGTTAACAGGCTTAAAATACACGCTTATTTAGATTATGATAATTAAATATTGTGAGTTATTAATTATTATATTCTATTAGTCTACTCGCACAATATCTCTTTAATGTCTCTTTTTTTCAATTGACTGCCTATTACTGAGTAAAGGCCTGCTCCAATTATCCAATTACCCACTCTCTTCTATTCGTAGTTTTTCTCGACCATATCGGTCCAGCTTCTTTTATTAGAACGTTATGTATCTACTATTTGGCCTTCCAATGTGCGTACACCATACTACTGTTACATGTTTTGTCCACGTAAAGACATATTTGTGTGTAATTAATTAAAAAAGCGCACTCAATTCTAACGCAAGTCGGCCAATATAGCATCGAGAGTAACACGGGGGCCGAGCCTGAAGACTGGCTGAGGCTGCCCGGTGCGGAGGGGGGCTACGTTCCGTTATGCGCGAAGCCGCCGCCGTCCACAGCTGATTTCACATGTGACAAATCCGTGCCGCTGCGCGCCCGCTTTTCGTTCCCGCGAAAAATGCCGGCAGCGAAGAAAACCGCGCTAAAGAAAATTTAAAAAGAAAACCATTCGAATTTTGAACTTTTAGTGGATACTATACGTTTGAACAAGGATTTTCTTTGAAGCTCGCTGTGTTATTAGCAATTTGTTTGCTGGATATTAAGTTTGAGTGATTCATGCGAGCAGTAAACGAGTTATCAATATCGAACCACACATGATACCTACCTTCAATTTTAACGGGTAAGTTTGCGCCATGTTTACTTAATTAGATTTCGAGGCACTAATCAAAACATAAAAAACGGAAACTTATTTTATTTTCATATTACTTATAGAAAAATTATTATTATTTAATTAACAGTTGGTTATTAACATTATTCCGCTTTACACTTACTTTTTAGTTCGAAACCCGTTAGTTTGTATTAGTTTATTTTGTTAGTGTCTCTTAGTTAATTTGTAATATGGAAAGAAAAACCAGACAAGTGTGAGTCAGTCTAGTATGAGGGTTTCGTGCCATCTACATGTATTTTTTATGTATTTACATTTCGTTTTTTACTATTTGTTAAAATTTTCCCAGAAATATCGAATATTCTGTGAAAATTTCAACCGGTTCCTTATTACAATCCTTAAGTACAGTAGTACGCTAAAGTATAGGCTTATTACTAGACTATATTTTCGTACAGGCAGACGACCTTAACCCTAATACTCAGGTTTGACTGGATTTAATGGGATCTTTACCTTTTTTTTTAATTTGATTTACTAGTTCTTACGTTTTTAGGGTACCGCACCCTAAACAAAAAAAAAGTTGGAACTCTAGAACCTCAATTTCTTTATCGTCCGTCAGCTATTGTAGTATTTTATGTTCTCCTTGTTCTTCTTATAGTATCGATGATAAAACCAATTGGATTTTATGCAACAAGTCCTTCCGAGTGCATGTGGACGGGCATAAAGGACACACAAAGAGGTGCTCCGTAGTCTGAGGGGACACTCCACAATAGCAGTTGTTTCAATCGTTAACCTTGTAGCCCCATCTAATTTTATATTAATTTGAACTTATATAAAAAATACTAAAAACGGCGGTTCACGAACCTCGTAAATGTAAAAAATTCAAGCTTTTTAATCACGCAATCACAAGATGTGACTGTTTATGTCAATTTTTTTAAAACTCGACATAGCCTAATGACACTTTCACGAGTCAAAAATTGCAAAAACTGACGAGAAGCAAGCTTTCAAAGCACAATTAAAGAAAAAAAACAAAAAAAAATATAATTTGTTATTTTTTACTATCCATTTTACAATCTCATTCTCAATCTAGATTACGTTACGTTTTACCTGTCAAATTAAATTTGTTATCGTTTGCTGAGCACCTTTCGCACTTATTCGCTTTTTTTATAAACCAATCCTGTTAGATAACAACTTTAATACATGGCTTACTTATATCTTATCTGCGTGTAATTGGATTATATGCATCATTAACTTCGTTATTTTAAGAACAAATTGCTAATCAGAACAGTTGCACCTACTGGTATTCTCCAACCGCGTACTTCATTATTAACAAATTAGATTGTCTTCCAATCAAAATGCGTCAGGTTGCTAATGATTTTCACATCTTGTTACGAGTTTCGAAAGTATTGTAGCAATGTCAGCAAGAGCGTCGAAACGACACGCCGATTAGCACTTTTTGCACACATTATTTGATAACAACTGAAGCAAGCTTGTAGCGTGTTATTTGGTTATCGGGTTCAGGGGTTCCTGTTATCTCAGTCAGTTTGAAAGAACGCCGTGCCACGAATAAGTGCACTTTCAAGTTGTAACTGGGGTCAGCAGATAATCACAATGATATTTAGGTCGTTGCCCGCCCTTTGCATGTTGCCTAGCTATAATACCGTTCAGTTTTCCTGCCTGCCCGTTCATCTTTTTTCTTAGGCGATAAAGGGCTGTCCAGCTTAATTTCCTTTGATGATATAGAAGATTGTTTGTTCAGTATTTAGTTTCATACAAATTGCTAGGTGAAAAAAAGCTGAAAACACTTGATTGCATACCATACTTTACCATCATGAATTATCCCTAAAATTCCCCCTTACAAATCCCCACCAGTGGGGATTGTAGTTTTTTTTCCAGAAATCCCCACCGGATTAAAACCACAGCCTAGTGAGGATTTTTGGAAAAAAAAGTTCAAGAATCCCCACCGAAATTATTACAAGTATTTGTCGAGGTAATTAAACAGCTTGGTTATTCATAAGTATCATACTCGGTATTACTCCAGAAATCCCTGACACTGACACTGAAATCACTGACAAATGTGCGCCAGTGGGGATAGTAGTTTTTTTTTCCAGAGATCTCCACCGGTTTAATAAACATAGGCTAGTGGGGATATTTGGGAAAAAATTCCAATAATCACCATCGAAAATGATCTTTTAAAATAATACAGAAAACTATATTAGTCATGAAATATATTCTAATCAACATGTAGACTAATTTACATCGTGTATGGGTAATAATCATACAAAAATGAAAGCAAATAAGTTATCATGTACTATTATTATTTAGTTATTTTTCAATATGTAACCTGTGCCTGAAATAAATTAATTTTATTTATTTATTTTATTTTATAGCCACACGAACTGATTTACCTATCAATTTTTTTCCAAAAAAAAGAGATAAGTACTTTAATGCTACCATTCATTAAATCTAGTTGCGCTTCTAAGATGAATTGGCCTTTTTCTATTGTTTTTTGCGATAGTAGGTTCCGGCGATTAATTTGGTTTAATAATTAAAATTAAAAGCGCCTTTCTGCACCGCTGCTGTTTTGAACTACGAGTAGATACGATACTTTTGAACTTACAATAAAGTAGATAGATACACACGTAACAGTACACAATACTAGCTTATTATTCCCTCTACTAATTAGAATGTTGTACTTAGTTATTCTACCACGGCTGACCTTGACTTCCGTAAGAATGAAGTGATAAGTGCAGTGCATTGCAGTTTCCAGTGACTGCATTTCATTGCAGAGCTGGTTGCGTAAAGGAAATAAATGCCGTTATTTGTGATGCATCGCGAGACTGCACCGCCTAGAGATGAGGCCTGTTTTTATCAAGTTTTTAGGATTCCGTACACGAAGGCGTACTAACAGGAAGGACCCTACCACTATGTCTACGTTGTCTATTTTTCGTAATTTTTTTTTTGCAGCCTATATGTAGGTCTCGCTGCAGAAAACAGGCTTTTTAAGCCATTTAGATCGTAACTTTAAGGGGCTTTGTCTTTTAAAAAAACTAGTCAAATACACAATTTATTTTTCTATTTTGGCTCGAAAGTATAAAATGTTGACCCTTACAATATAACATATTAAGTAATAAAAAATGGTCAAGGGTCATTCGGATTACTGTTTTGGTTTTGCGAACTGATTGAATGACTTCTGCTAAATACGTAGTATTAAGTGTGTTACACTTGGTATTACGAGGTGGTGCGGAACCCTCTGTGCTCAAATCCCACTCGCACCTGACCGGCTTTTAAGCCATAGTGTATGTTAAAGCCAACCTAGCCAAGCGTTCATGGACCATAACTTTGCTTGCACAAGGTTGCATTTAGATGTTTTTATGAAAGAGTATGTTCATTGACTTAGTATCACACGATCGAGTCGCAGTTTAGTAGCGCACTCATCTCGAACAATTCAACGAGAACTCATTATATTTTTTAACGTACAGTTCAATGATGTATTCGTGGGAGCGCAGAGCTCTATAAGAGATTATTTTTTAGTGGAACATGGGTAATTTTCTACATAATGCTCATGACATTTTGCTCTAATTTATGTACCCGGAAAAGTGAGACAAGCTTAGCTCAGGTCGCTCTCATACATGTACCAAATATCGTGACATTGTTTTCTAAAGTAACAACTAAAGAGTCTGGCAGTATTTCAACCAGAACCGCACGAAGAAGTCACATCTGTTTCACGTCTAATGCGCATCAGAAACGCTTCCGCATCTAATTGTCAAAAGTTCCATGTTCCACGACGCTGGAACGTATTTTTACAGTTCTCTACTATAATTAAGAGCGGCAATTGAATGCCGTCAATTGTTCTCAGGGAATTGAAAATCAAGTCTGTATCTATTCTAACGGGGAAAAGTGGTGCGAGCAATGCCCGGTGTGTAAAAATCGATCGATATTTCACGGCAGTTGTCAATCAGAGCGATGCGTCCGCACCGCCGCAGACAATTGCACGATATCAGTCGACCCCGTTCCAGCGACCAATCGGCACTTGTGCGGGATTTCACCCGGGCCGCGTTTCACAAAACTACAATTCGCAGTTTTTTTGCCGATTCGATGTCAATTGCGTAGCCGAGTCTTCCTATTTGTTATTCAGTGAGTTCATAGACTTTACAATGTACATCGAATTGTCGTAGTAATTTGTACGACATCTTCTAATATAAATTCTCGTGTCATAGTGTTAGTGTAAATACTCCTCCGAAAGGGCTTGACCGATTTTGATGAAATTTTATATCCACATTCGGTAGGTCTGAGAATAGGTGGTTTCATGCTCCTATTCAGCTAGGAAATAAATAAATAGCCGACCATGAATTTTAACTTTATGAAACAAGGCCCAGGACCCACCCCACTGATGTAGAACGCCATTGCGAGATTTTTACAATACATCAATACGAGTATCTTCGATCTTCTTTTTATAAATAAGACTGCTCTTAGCCTATGCGCCCACTAGGCGACACGCGACAGCGACAGTTCGGCGACTAGACGCGACGACAGGCTACGGCCGTCAATTTTCATATATTTTGTTCGAAGCTCCGCACACTGACGTCAGTCGCGACGACAAGACGGCAGAAGCAAATCAAGCAAATGGCAACGTCGCGTCTGACGCGGCAACTTGACGCGGCAACAAGTCGCCCTGTTTGCGATGGCTCTTACTGTTTTTAATGAGTAAAACACTAAGTTTATATCGCTTCTCCAGCATCGAAAATGTTTTGCGTATAAGACAAGCAGTGGGGCTGGCTGGGACTAGGCCTTTCAACTTGCGTGGTGTAATAATAATATGTACATTGTAAATTGTTTACTAACATAGCATAAGTCAAATTGTTACTAACACTATATGGGCTTTGCCTGAAATAAATAAATAATAATAATAAAAATAATAAGAAAAATATGGTTTTGTGGAAATTGTATTTGCCATATCTTAACACTCTATTGTAATTTATAAGGTATACCTTCACATAGACAGCAAGGAGCAGATAAAAACGTGTCAATGTGTAGTTTTTAATTAATCGTGAAAGTAATAAAATATTACAAATGAATAACGAAACTATATTTTACTGACACTCAAAGATAGGTTTGTGGTATTAGATTGCAAATTAATTTGAATTTAATTAGCTGGGGACCAGTAATTTCTTAGTAACGTTAAGATTGATGATCTCAAAATGTTTGTGTGGCCCAAACCGGAATGTACAGTTTGCACGGCCGACTCGACTGCTCGGTTTCACACTCACCTTTTAACATTCAATTATACGAAAGGGAAACTGTGACTTCGATACGGAAAAAATTAAAAACCTGTTAGCACTCGAAAAATGTTCGCCAGAGCGCTGCTTCAAAAGAATCTGAGAATACACAATATGTTTGTAATCTATATAAATAAAATTAAAAGTCCTGACTGACTCAGGGCCGATTTCTGAATTGAGAATTTCGCTAAGTAATTACTTAACTGTAGTGTTGTCTCATCAAATTTCTTTAGAAAAGAGCGAGACAGAACGTCACTTAAGTATCTACTTAACGTAAATTCTCAATTCAGAACGATTTCTGAATTGAGAATTTACGGGCCGATGCCCTTGCTCATCAACGCCCAGCCCAAACCGTTGGACCTAGGAAGCTGAAATTTTGCACAGAGGGTCTGAATGTAATGTAGGCAAGGAATAAGACCGGATTTTGTATAGGAGGTATAAATAATGTTGTCTAATTTTCTTGAAATTTAAAATAAATACTCTTCAACACAATTGATTGAACACGTGTTGCGCCGTTTTTCTAAATTCAACCCTTAAGAGGAAATACAACGGCAGTTTTTCCATACAAACGTAGTCCCCTGTTTCCTCCCTGGATAATGCCAGTAGAGCAATTCTTTTTTTCCATTAAATCTACGGCTACTATACGCATGTCCCTATGTTTTTATTTTTTTCATAAATTTATTATTAAAAGAGATATGGACATTCAAAAACCTAAAAAATTGGCCCGATTTTCCGCTGTATTCAAAAAATCAGAAAAGCAATTTTACTAGATTATATAAAAAATGGAAAACATAGGAACACGGCCAAAGCCTTTCTTTAATTATTTATGAAACAAGTAGTTAAATTGGTTAAGTTTTGGAGAAGAAATCAGGGGACTACGAATCGTTGATTTTGTGTATTTTTAATTGGTATTTTCGGTCCAAGCTGCAGTTGTCTCTATCGCGCTCTGCGGGGGGAGGCTTGAGGTTGGGGAGGCGCGGACTACGTATACATACACTAGTGACGTGACACGTAGTCGATAATTTTATCGATACTTTAGTGTTGTTCATTGATATCGATATTTCTAGTTAGAGTATTTTACGTGAAGTGCATTTAGCAGATTATTGTGTTGTTCGATTTTTGGAAAATAATAGTTAAGTAGGTTATAAACCTTTTATATTATTTATTTCCTTATTTCTTATTCTTATTCTTATGTTTTTTCATTGTGTAATGGGCTTAAGACGAAACAACACTCCGCACACGCCGAACGAAATCAACTTGCAGACTACGCCCGGCCCGCTCGCGAGCGTGGCGGGCGCAGGGCGCGGTGGGCGGGCGTGCCACGTACACATTGACAGTCCCATTCACACATTGATAGCTCACTTCTTCGGGCATCGCGCGACAGCAATAGATTTTACAAATATATATTTTTCAATTCTCTAGCCCGTGATGTTCCCTCTTAAGGGAGCGAACGGGGTTGCAAAATTTTGAACTAAAGTCCATGCGGACGGAGTCGCGGGCGAAAGCTAGTAATATTATATTCTTTAACTCTACATTGGAGATCGTTTCATACACATAAATGTACGTGCGTGTATTAATTGTGTTGCGATTGCAACACTAAATGGTTCAGTGGGATACATGCACTGAATACTGCGGACACACAACAATGGATAGACAACAATTGAGTTCACCTCGATGTAAATTCAAACTTTGACGTTCCGCCAATGAAGTCCTCAACAATAGGAACATGCGTTATTCTATGATGGATTTATTACTCACAGAGATGGGCCGCGGACGTTTCTTATCTGCCACAGGCTTCAGAGTCCACTCAGTGGAAGTAAATTCATTATGTTTAAATCTATCTATCTATCTATCTAATCTCTTTAAACGAGCAATTTTTTTTTATATATTTATATATAATCAGAATCTGGGAAACGGCTACAACGATTTTCACGAAATTTTGTAGGCAGATGCTTTCGTGGGCGTTTAATTGATCTAACTAGGTTACATTTTTAGAAAACGTTGTTTTATCCGTTGTTTTGATGCTATAATAACATAATACAAATACAAATACAAATACAAAATACAAATACAAAATTCTTTATTTCGTTATCCACTACATCTTAAACTACGTACATTGACGGTATCTACTTGTAAGTATGAAAATACCTGTAGCAGCAGACACCGCTCCTCCACATCTAGAATGGTGTTGTAAAAATAGTGGACGAAGCAATACAATTTATAATACAATGTGAAGTTAGAAACTGTTGAATTAGACTTTAAGGTACATGTAATTTTTCCTCAGATAAATGAAGCTATTTGTTACCTTTTATACATATACTCGAGTTAAAAACATTCACTTTCATCTAGTTAATGAAATTATCTTTTAGCAAAAATTAAATACTTAAGTGTATGAAAAAGAAATAAGGATTTTTATGTGTGATTGTATATGTGTGTGTGGTGTGTGTGTGTGTGGTGTGTGTGTGTGTGTGTGGTGTGTGTGTGTGTGTGTGTGTGTGTGTGTGTGTGTGTGTGTGTGTGTGTGTGTGTGTGTGTGAGTGTGTGTGTGTGTGTGTGAGGGTGTGTGTGTGTGTGTAATTACATGAGAGTTCTCTAACCAGCCCCTACGACTACAGTCTTGGGTTCGGGATCAGCCAACTGGAGAGAGGGTGAGTAATGAGTGGTGAGATAATGCATGAATGGGTGAGGCTGGTTGAGTGTGAGTCATACCTATACTGTTATAAGTGATTTTACGTATATTCGATTATTTTTTTACCACTAGCAGGGCTTCCGTTTCTTCATAATTTAGTGTCTTAATCCAAGTAGTAATAAGATTTTTACATTCAAAGCGAGTCGTTGGGTAAATTTCCAATATTTTGTTAATTTGTTTATACAAGTAGCAAGACATTTTAGCATATTGCCGGCTAGCAAAAACCGTTTTAGTAACAGGTACAAGGAGAAAATGGTCCTTGCGCCTTTTTTCAATAATATTTGGCACATATACTAACTGTTTGTGTTGTCTTAGTGTAGCTTTGAGAATATATATCTGTCTTACAGTTAGAAGGTCGTATGTTGTGTATAATAGGTTAGTAGGAAATATTCGTGGCTTGAAGAACATAACCTTCAGTAACAGTCTCTGAGCTCTTTCAACTTCGAGAAATTTGATCTTAGAGGCTCCGCCCCAGATAGGAATACAATAGCTTATAATTGACTGTGCCAGTGCAACATAAATGTTTATTAGCAGGTCCTTAGGTGCAATATGTCGTAATGTTTTGAATATCCAGATAAGTTTTCTCAGGCGCTCGGCTACCAGTTCTAAATGTAAGTGCCAAGAGAGACGCTGGTCTATTATAACACCTAGATATTTAGTTTTAGTTACTTTATCTATGGCAGGACATTCGCAGGTCTCATTACCCTTATTTGCACAATGATGAATATTTAAGGCAAAGTTCTCATCTGGTTGTGAGTTATCATAGATGGAGAAACATATAAAATTGGTCTTGCTGGTATTTAGCGTAAGAAGGTTACTGTGTAGCCAGCTGTCCACCCTAGCCAGTCCAATTTCACTCCATCTCTTAACATCATTCCAGGAGGTACCTGAAAATACTAATGCTGTGTCATCGGCATAAGAGAAAACACTTCCATAGTCTAGATTTAAGCCACAGAGGTCATTAATGTACACTAAGAAGAGGGTAGGGCCAAGCACGCTGCCTTGTGGGACGCCGTAGAATACGTCAGCCTGATTACTAACGTGTTCTATGATCTTAACAGATTGGGTTCTACAGTCGGTAAATTTCGCGTTTTTACATTACAAATTTTACATACAGAGGTAAATTTCGCGTCTATCTGCAAGGTTGGGATAGTCCTGACGGGAAAACGGGCGACCCATTTCGGGCCGATTTCAAGAGACCCGGTTCGAGTCATGATGTTTCTTTTCCAAGTTCTTTTTTTGTTGGAAAAGGATTATTTTAATTTTATATTACAAAAAAAGTACCGGTCACCCAGGTACTATTAATTACGTATTGTATATTGAAGTCAAATTAATGTTCTATTGTAATTTATGTATATGGTAATATTTTTAAATTGCCCTAACAGGACAGGCTTGACCTAGTGTGAGGGTCACCAATAATCTGTTTGCTGTCCATACTATCTTTAGATAATAAGGATGAAATGTATTTTTATCTAGTAATAATAAATTTATTTGTATTTGTATTTGTATGTAAGTACGCCCCCCGGCTGAGGCCATTTGTACAAATGTACAGCGGCCTCTACTGGGAATCGCATCCACGACCTCTGGCTTCACACATAAGCGCCTTAACGGCTAGACCGACGAGGCAGTCTAAGCCAAAGCGTTATTACTATAGAAATTCATTCAACTATTCAACCTTCAAAAACAGAGGTTTGCTGGAAGAGAATGCTTCCTGCATTAAGCACGCCCTTGTACAAAAATTGGTGCAATAAAGAATTTTAATAATAATAATAATAACTATGACCGTCGCCTCGGAAACTATCTCATTTTCACAAATCTCAAAATAGTAGTTCTCAGTGGGTCAATTAATGATAAAAGTTGAAGCACAACTTTGCCAGCGACCGGCCCCGCCCGTCAAAATACGATAATTGAAAAGAACGGGTGACTCTTACTAACTGGTTTTAATCCGAAGTCTTTAGTTAGCAACCTGCATTATTGATACTTATTTATTGGCGTTTATTTTTCAGTGTGCAAAGTCACGGCTCCTATCAAATTAATGACTAGCTTTGTGACGCCAACATCGGGTCATATTTTGATTCAATTATTCAATCAAATTGAATGCTCATGAACTCTTGAACTGTTTTAGGTACATTTAGCGGTCTGTGACAGCTATACAGAGACATCACTAACATTATGCATCAAAATTTATTTTATTTATTGCAATAGATAAGTACCTACGAATATGAAAAATTGTGGGTTAGGCCACTTTTGCGCTGACAGACTCAATTAGTCGACAGTATATTTTATGGTTTCCACGTGATATCTTAACATGATGAATGTGATTATAGGAGATTAGCCTTGCCCCTCGGCCCGTGACATTGGCCACAAGTAGCTCGCACGTGAATAATTTGATGAAACCTTGCAAGTGCTAAGGGCGAAACATGCAGTCTTGTCATTGACCTAGCCGCTGATTTCTGAATTGAGAATTTCTTAACTAACTGTCAGTTTATCGTTGCAGATTCAAAGAAAACGCGACAGGAATACTTCATTATTTACACATTTAACATTGAATTAACTTCAATGAATTTAATTAATACAAACATCACATAAGCTGTTGACGGCACAAGACATCTCGACATCAAGACTATAATACCTGGGACACGATCCCATAAGTTAATTATAAAATAATGGTATACGGTGGGCTCACGTGACGTGTTTTTTCGTACAATGTAGCCTTTATACATTGTCATTGTACTCGCATTAACAGAATCTAGGACCTATAGGCAAATTGACCCCGACAACTCGAACCTGGGTCTCTCGTCTCGGCCAACTCGACCCTGGACCTCAACACGTTGAAAACGCAACCCATACAACTCGACCCGAACAACTCAGTTGCGGACAACTCGTCCCAGAGGACTCGACCTCAACAACTCGACACGACGGTGAACTCAACCGCGGACAACTTGTCTCGGATGACTCGACCTCTAGTCATAGTTTTTTTCCCTATGTTACCACGTAAATCCGACAACCTATTTTTATCCCATATTTCCATAATTCTCAATTTTGTTCCCAAGGCTTTATTGTCTGATTTATTCCGTTTTAATTTTGTGAAGATCAGATAATGATAAATATGGAGGTGGAAATTTCATAATTTATGTTGGGTTAATTTTTTTTTTCATTTCATTAAATATGTCACCCACAATTTTCACGGAAATTATTTATCCGTTATCATCGGTCCATTGGAGCATTTACTTTGAATAATTAAGCACCTAACTGCGCAACGGGGGAATCGCGCTTCACTGAACTACTGAGGCAGTGTACGCACTGTTTGCTTAATCGAGTTGTAAACGTGCTTTGGCTCTGTCAAATTGATAATGTTCATTGGTCATGAATGATATTATTTCGTAACAAGTGCAACTTCGTTGTAACACTAGCGCAAGTTTATGTACTGATCAGCGACGTAATACTTAAGCTATAACATAATTAATGTTCCATCAGTAAATAACTAATGGAACATTAATGACGGATATAAATAACTTATATGATGAATATAATGTGATGAACAATACAGCGTCTATACAACCTTAACTACACTTGGTTGGTTTCGACGGAAGGAATGGATGTCGTCATTTGATACATTCTGCGGTAGCTTGTCACTCGTCTGCTAATTCCGTGGTTCACTTTTGACCGTACTTTTGAAATATAAGTAGACTTTTTAGGGTTCCATAAGATAAGATAAGATAAGATAAGATAAGACAAGATAAGATAAGATAAGATAAGATAAGATAAGATACGATAAGATAAGATAAGATAAGATAATATAAGATAAGAAAAGATAAGATAAGATAAGATAAGATAAGAATAATCTTTAATGTACCAGGAAAACACATACAAAACATAAAAACATACAGTACAATTGGCGGCCTTACTTTTTTTGTAATATAAATTACGTAATATAAAATTAAAATAATCCTTTTTCAACAAAAAAAGAACTTAGAAAAAAAACATCATGACTCGAACCGGGTCTCTTGAAATCGGTCCGAAACGGGTCGCCCGTTTTCCCGTCAGAACTATCCCAACCTTGCAGATAGACGCGAAATTTATCTCTGTATGTTACCATAGCAAATTTCAATTGGCTTAAAACACGGATAAAACAACGTTTTCTAAAAATGTAACCTAGTTAGATCAATTAAACGCCCCCGAAAGCATCTGCCTACAAAACTTCGTGAAAATCGTTGGAGCCGTTTCCGAGATTCTGATTATGTATAAATATATATACAAGAATTGCTCGTTTAAAGTGATTAGATAGATATGCATACATAAACCTTCCGTACCGAAAGTAATAAGGGAACCTAGTACTACGAGTATGTTACCAAGACTTCACTGTCCGCCTGTCTGTCTGTCGGTCTGTCCTTCCGCTCGTCCGTCTGTTCGTCCGTCCGTCCATCACAAATATTTAAGGGGGGATCCCATATAACAAACGTGATTTTTTTACTATTTTTTGCTCGATATTAATAACGGCAACAGGTATGTTTCAACAGGTACGCTTGAAATATTCACATAATATTTAATTGTATATTCACTTTAAAAATAAATAATTAAATTAAAATAAAATAAATATTTAAGGGGGATTCCCATACAAATAGCATGATGTTGCAGTTTTTCACTCGATTAATAACAGCAACAGGTGGACATTCTTAAAACATTCAAATGATGTATAGACAATGGTACGGAACCCTGACTCGCACTTGGCCAGTTTTTTATGAAATGTTATACTTTTTGTGTCAGTCATTGGTCCAAAACCAGGTGTTGAGTATCCAGCTACTTAGTTAAATGTAGAGCCGGTATAGTGTAGTTACCATTCATATAAAAAAATATGTAAATAAATTGTAAATGTACATACTCATTAGTAAACCAAAGATCAGCGACACAGAATGCATTCATTCAGATGTATTCATTACTCGTAAAATGTCATTGAGGGCATCTCTTTGTCGCACTTTTACGTAATCGTTATTGAAATAATGCGGCGACGTTGGTTATCTTTATAGGTATCTATTGCATTTTAATTTAAACTTACCTAATTAAGCTGAGAGATTGGCCAATCGGAGAGTGGTAGGACAAATCGTGTAAATTGATTCATCCATTGCACGGTGCTCCGTCGCCATTGTTAGCCATTATTTACCCTTTACAGCGTGCTAGAAAGTGTTGCTTTCTCGTTGTGATGGCCACAATAATAATAGTTGCCAACTTCACGCCTATTTTGAAGCCACCACGCTCGCATCTTTCTTCGCCGTCACGCCGCCGTTAATAAGTACAAAAAAAAACGTATTTTTGTCACTTGCCACTGTGACTGCCAATGTGAGAGAAGAGGGATTGTGTCTCCATTCGTACTCAACTGCAGCTAGTAATTAACGACGCTTTCGATACTAAGAGCTGTTATTTTTAATTCTTTGCTAGCTAGGTGAAACACAAAAGCAAATAAATGTTCGCCGGATAACAGTAACGCGTATTGGTTTTATTGAGAGGAAATAATAAAGCTTATTTTATGCTTGTGTACGTTATTCTCTTCACGATGTTACTGTGTTTGTTGTGTAATACAATAGATATAATAAATGACCCATACGACATAATTATGTTATTGTGTTACTTCTTGTAATTGTAGGATCAGATAGACCAACCTCAATCCCTTTGGTAATTAATAATACCTTCCTTATTACACCAACTTTTCACTATTAAGAAACTAATTCATTTTGTTAATAACTATTTTTAGCGGCTTGAAAACTTCTGACAATAAGACCAGCCACTAGTCTTACAAGCCTCCACCAATCCGGACTTGGCCCCCGTGGTGGAGTATGGCCTATACCTTCCTCAGGGAAGAGACCCGCGTGCCCCTCGGTGGGGACGTAATGGGCTGATGATGATGATGTATATTTTTATGATTGTTTTAGTTAGAAATCATTGTAAAAATAGTAATTATCATAGCTACTTCATAATATAAACTCTATGTTACAACGAACCTTGTACCTACATACATATGTATATACAATCTATTCTATTGAGGCTCGAGTAATTTAATACTTATCCTAGGTACCTATGCATCCTAATCTAATGATACGCGAGGTCCAAATTATAGTGCTTATGTATTTTCGCAATGTGACCTAAGTCACTTTCTAAAGACTAAACAATGCCCGTTGAACACAATTAGACTGAAGGAGGCCGGATTATGCAGCTCTGAGGCTTCGAACATAAGCACTGACGCATTTTATTTTACCTTCTATAGCTATTATAGATTCATGTCGCTTTAGCACAGGGAGCTAGTCATACAGAGTGAAAATAATTTTCAATATCGATATAAAATAAATTACATAAATCGCCCCATGGCAACTAAAATCAATGAAATAAAAACTAATCCTCCTTTACATTTTCGTTTCAAAGTCAATAAGGTGACTTTGTTAAGTTTAACATGTGTGAAATGCAGATGTTTGTTGTGCTGTCGGCTGTACTTTAACTTTAATGTCATGGAGACTTTTAATATGTATCATAGTTGAGCAGCATAATCGATTAATATAGCACCAAAACGTAAAAAAAAACATTTTTCCCGCTGACTGTACACGGGTGTGGTGACCTATGAACATGTTCTAGTACCCTTTTGCTGCTCCGTCTGAAACTAAAACCCACTATACTTCTAAACTAACCTGCCACAAAGTAAAAGCAGTTTAAATAAATAATTTATAATAGTGATATTATTTATACCAAATACAATGCGTTCCACTTTAGGGCACATGCCTTCTCTCAGAGAGAGAGAGAGAGAGAGAGAGAGAGAGAGAGAGTATGGGCTTGATCACCACGCGTGCCCACCCCGAATTGGTAATTTCAAGTGCTGAGCTATGTGAATAGCTCAGTCATTTAAGGCCTGCGCTAACGAGGTACTGTACCCGGTACATTCTTGTCCATTGATTTTATAGATCTCTTATAAATTGTATCGAAGAAAGCATACAAAGGACTTAAATTACCCCGTACAAAAAGTCCCCCGAATTACCGAGGACACCGAGAAACTGGACTGGACAAAAGTACGGAGGAGTCCATTACATATTTGATACGGGAAGAAGAAGAAAGAAGACTCAATTTCAATGCGTTGATTCCATGACAAATACCCGGTGGACATTATGGGGACAAAAGTCCTTCGTCTGCGCAGGCTTTCAGGGATTTTTGTCCCATGGAGACAGAAGTTCCTCATCTGCGCAGGCCAAACGAATGCAAACTGTACCTGATAGTAATGAACGATTTATAATAAAGTGTTTTCAACGCTTTCGCTTGTTTCTTTTTAACGGTTGCGCGGAAATCCATTTCTTTGAACTAAATAGGTGTTTACGCTCATGATCCGCTCGCCGCAAACTCATTTGTTCTTTCTTCTTTGTTTGAGCACTAATAAAGAATCTTGTTCTTACTAATGTGTAGAGCACATTATCTACAATGATAATGACGTGACCTAAAACTTCTTAATACTGAATGACAAACTGTGGGTAATTCATTATCTCAATCGACATTTAAACCCCAAATTATTTTATACCATCATTAACTCAAAACAGGAAAAATAGCCTCATTATAGACTCTTGTTTTTGATAGATAATAAAAATTCTTTTGATTAACTTTAATAAGGTCGTAAAACCGCTTATCTGGGGCAATAAAAAACAATATTAATTAGGAATTTGGAAAAGCACTACACTAAAGAAAAGTTTTTAATTACTAAAATCTAAAATCAAAGTAATACCAAGTAATACGGAAAGCACTACACTAAAGAAAAGTTTTTAATTACTAAAATCTAAAATCAAAGTAATACCAAGAAATACCAGTAATACGGAACATTTTCGATATTTTTTTGACAAATAATAAGCAAAGCAAATTAGGTATAAAACAAACAAAATCTCTAACGAGAATCCTAAGCCTAAACTCAGGAAGCTACTACATTCTAATTAATAATGACAATACATACTTACCGTGGCTCTGGGAACTGTTAGGTCACTTACTTGAATAGGATAAACGATTTTGTGTGAAGCAACTTGACCTCTGGCTCAATGAAAAATCTTTCTTTGAACAGTAATTAAATAATGAAAATGCTTGTCGTTACCTCAAACCTCGTGGTTGTAATTACGAGCCAGTCTCTAGATTTCCTTTTTGATTTCGTGGCGGAATGTTATTATTATCAAATTGAAATTAAGCTCTATATTATGTAACGGTGGGGTCACACGAATGAGACGCAAAGTAGACACTACACTACCTGTGTTCAAATATTCACATTGTATTCATTCATTCACGCGAAGAAGTGATTTGATATTAAAAGACGGAACATTTTTCATAGTAGCTAAATCACAAAGGCTGGCTAATCTGGCTATGTCGCTCTACTTGCCAAAGTTAGCACGTCGCAAAAATTTGTTCCTGACCAGCTGTCCCGGAAAACTTCGTACCGCGAAAGTTTTCGTATTTTTTCCATATTTTCTCACCATTTATCTGTTCTATCACTTATCTCCCTGGAATTATACAACTGTAAAAAAATCAAAAGTCAGTCAAATAAGCCGTTCTCGAGTTTAGGGAGAATAACGAACAGTACCTAATCCATTATTTTTTATATAAAACGGACACTATTCTTTTTTCTTCTATAAATATAGTAGAGTTTTTAGCTTGCTTCTGTCGTTCTGTTTTTTTGTCAATAAATTAATTTCTCGGTTAATTATAAATTGCAATAACAATCTTAAAAAACTTAGTTAAAAATGCCTCTGTTCCAATACGCTAGGTACGTACTTCTTACGAACGAATAGCTTGCGGACGACGAATGATGCGGTTTTGAAAAGAAAATATTTACAAATAAATAACTTCTAATTCCACAACATATCTTAGCTTCCAAACATCACGATCACTCGTCCTGGTCGCAGGTCCCTAGGATAGCACAGAATGTGCTATGGTTACCAGGGAAGAGCAACACAAACTTTAAAATACATTCAGACTGCGGCCATTTGTACAAAAATGTACGGCGGCCTGGTCAAAATCTACCACTACCTACCTCTGGCATGGCAAGTTAGCGGCGTTTCCGCTTGCTCCTACTCGGCTCTCCTACTGGTAGGAGCACGAGGACCAATAATTATGTCTTTATGCTCCTACCGTGACATTATATGCAATAGTAAGCTTAAGTACAGAATAAAACAAATATTTTTGTACCTATTTCCAACAAATTTCGCCATGTAGAAGCGACATTTGGGTATTCATTATTAACATATCAGTTATGAGATCCTCTCGACGCCGTTTTCTCGGAATACCTTTGTCTTGTAGCTTTTCGAAGGTCCAGCACACGTAGCAAAGTAACATTTCTTTGGATTTCTTTGTTCAGGGCTGAGTTCCAGCTTTCGGCTACGTTGTTGGTTCTGGTTTATTCCCTGAACCTCGCTAGACGCACCGCTAGACAAACAAGGCAATCATGAACATTTCTCAAGGCTATGGAAGAATTGCTCTAAGCGGTTTAGATCACGATATCAGATAAGCTGTCATACGTTGCTAACATTTCTGGATTTAATTTAATTTATGTCACGCCTTTTTTACGGTAAATCCAAGTTGACAATGCTTTCAACTTAATATTTTGTTGTATTTTGTTGATTTGAACCTGCTGTACCTACTGAGCTATTTAATAGTATTAACAGACGATCTGTTATAATCTATCCTAGTTTGCAGTAAATGCTGAGGCAAGCGAATTTACTTTATATAAAACTGTTTGCAGTCTTGTTTACCACAGAGTCGACCCATAACCTCCGTCCGACATACACGTACATTTCTAATTGTAGCCCGGTGTTTGTGCAGTGAATAAATTTTGGTTTTAGCAGTAATAAAATCTTTTTTTTAAAAAGGTCCCGCGGACCGCCGTCCTAACAAATTTGGTGTCAGAAGTGGGATCTCAGGAAAATCGTTAAGTACTGAGATTTAGGTGTTAGGCGCGTCGCGAAAAACGGACTTCCCGCCTGACAACCTTTTTATATGGCTCCGTGCCTCAGGACCTTACATATTGTGCCAGTGGTCGACGATAAGTTTTGGGCATCCGCCTAAACCCGCATCGCTGCACTCCGAGGTCGACGTTAAGTCTCCGCCACCAGGCGCGAGCCCGCATCTCATCCTGGATACAACCTGCTACTGCCGTGGTCGACGTTAAGTCTCTACTTTCGAGTGAGAGCCCGCATCACAAGTTCCTGCACCACCACCGACTCCATCTTCGGACAGTTGACTCCCACATCATCAACTCGCATTGACTTCCCACGCGTGAAGTCCAATCACGAACAACGCAACGTGACTTCGAAGTACTCCGCAATACGACTCCCTGGGTCGCCGGACACTCGACGCCCCCGTTGACGTCATCGCCGCGCTGCTGCACCTGCGCCGCGCGTCGCGTTCTCACGGTTTTTGGGAAAAGCCGTTCTCCAAAATGTTCGTGAGTGCTGTCATCATCCTGTGAGTTACTTTTTATATTTCACGAGCTATTACTAAGTTTCAAGATCCAAGCTCTCTTTTTTTTTAGTGAAAGTGAAATTTTATTTTTTACATATTTTACAATTTATTTTACCAATTTTTATATGCAATTTTACAGCATTTTGTGTATTTTACAGTGTTTTTGTGTTTTCTGATGGCCTGTACTGCAAATTAAAATCATAAGGTCAAATAATTAATGTCTACAAAAAAAGAAGTCAAATTCGAAGAAGCTGAAGGATTTTTAACTTCAGACTCCTCCTCTTCAGACGAGGAAAAGCAAGACCCTTATTCCAAGGTCACGATTAGGCAAAAACCCAAAATGGCTGAGCCGATTAGCCTTTCAGTTTTGACCAAGTTCATTAAACCCTATAATGGGAACCGCGAGTCATTACCCGCGTTTTTGACAAATTGCGAAAATGCAATTTCGCTAGCCAGTACAGATCAACAGAACGTTTTGTGCAAATATATAGTGTCACAACTCGAGGGCAAAGCACAGCTAGCTTGCTGCTTAAAGAAATTCAATTCCTGGCCCGAAATCAAACAATTCCTTAAGGCCACTTTTGGAGAAAAGAAGCACTCGACCCATTTACTGGTCGACCTTCAGAATTGCAAGCAATTACCTATAGAAGATGTGACACAATATTCTTTACGCATTGAATCATGTCTCACGCGAATTCAATCAGACATTCATTATAGCTGTGAAGACGATAAAGAACTTTTAGGCAGATTAGCCGCAATGGAAGATTTGGCTTTGAACACGTTTTTGTTGGGCATGAATCCCAGCTTTTCACACATAGTGCGCTGTAGGAATCCCAAGAACCTCTCCGATGCAATTACTCATGCAATCGAGGAAGAAAAGCTCTTCAAGCTTTCTAAATTAGCTCAACGCTCATCCAAACAGTGCTCTATCTGTCAAAAGGTCGGACATATAGCCTCCGACTGTTTCAAAAATAAACCTAAACAGTCAAGTCCGAATCTTCACAACGTAAACTCAAATCAGTCGCGCTCTTATTCAAATAGTTCTTGCGCTTATTGCAAAAAACAAGGACATGTGATAAGCGAGTGCCGCAAGTTAAAGTATAAAAATGGCACTAATACTAATACGCGCCCTGATTCCAGCAACGCTGCACTATCCGGTGCGCATGCACCTGGTTCAAGTAATGCGACAAGCAATAATCGCTCTAATGTGCATGTTGTTAGCTCCTCAGAAGATCACGACAATTTAAACTAAAGTCTGTTTCGGTTCCGTGTCTGCCGGAACACAATAGTGATCTAAATGACACGAAAACTACTAACTTTCCTAAATCCCGTGCTCTTAAATTCTCCCCAGCGCGGACGAACAAAAATAAACGAAAATGTGCTGATAATAAGCCTTTATCCACTGAGTTCCCAGCTAAGCTAAAAGGTAGTACCTGTGGTCAATTCACGGTTGCACAGGATTCTAATGCGCTTTCTACTCAGTCTCAAATTCTTGATAAAGGACTTTCTAAGCCTTGTGTTCTTAAATTCTCCCCAACACAAGTCAGCAAAAATTCGGAGACTCCTAAGTTAGATAGTGAATCAAATGTCTCTAGTTCTATTCCCAAAGAGGATTTTAAATGCAATTCCCTACCTCGCGAAAAGCCGAGTTTTTCTCCCAGGAATTGCTCACGTGAGAAAAGTTACACGATAAATAACGTTAACTACAAGATTTCTCTCCCTCACGTTAACTTAAAAAGTAATTTAAACGAGAAGCCCTTGTGCTTCCTAGTCGACACTGGTTCTTCAATATCAATAGTGAAGTCATCTAGCCTCAAGAACCCAGTGCTTGGACCGGAGATAGTCACTCTTAAAGGTTTAAGTGACAACGACTCATCTTGTGAATCTCTCGGTACCATAGAACTCGACTTTGAACATAGAATCTCTCCAAAGAGTAAGATAGTGTTTGGTTTGGTTTTTCACGCGATAAGCGACGCGATCAACCTGCACTACGATGGTATTATAGGTAGTGACTTTATACAACATTTTAAGATCGACATTCAGTACTCTACAGATACGCTGAATCTGCAAGGTCACTCTCTACCTATTTGTTTCAGTAAACCATCTTATGTCATACCTCCTAGGTCAGAAATGGTTATTGAATGTCCAGTCTCCAACCTTTCAGAAATTTCAGGCCGAAAAGAAGCCTTAATATTGGATCATAAAATTAGCGACGGAGTGTTTTTGGCTAATTGCATTGTAAACATTAAGCCAAACAACAGAGTCAATGTCTCTGTCCTAAACACTACCGAATCTGACGTAGAAATAAATAATTTCCAAGTTCAAGTTTCACCTTTTGAGCTCCCGTCATCAACCTCAGACGAAAAACCACACGAGCTCATTCACCAACTAAATAGCTTGAACAATGACCGTTCTAAAAAGGTCCTTGAGCAAATTCGTTGTTCTCATTTAAATCCACAAGAAAAGAAAACCCTTATGAACTGCATTTCGCAATACACCGACATTTTCCATCTTGAAGGTGAATTTCTGACTCACACGAATGCAATTCAGCACTCCATAAACACCGGAGATGCTCCTCCTATTCATGTGAAGTCTTATCGGTTTCCTGAAATTCATAAGGACGAGGTCGAAAAGCAAGTAAAAAAAATGCTCGACCAAAATATAATTCGCCCTTCAACTTCTCCTTGGAATGCACCGGTTTGGGTGGTACCCAAAAAGCTTGACGCTTCCGGTAAGCAAAAATGGAGAATTGTCATCGACTACCGACGACTTAATGATGTCACCGTTTCAGAGGTCTATCCTCTCCCTCTTATAACTGACATCCTAGACCAGTTAGGTCATTCAAAGTATTTTAGTACACTCGATTTGGCCTCTGGGTTTCACCAACTTTGTTTGGACCCCAAGGACACTGCCAAAACAGGTTTCAGTGTTACCACTAATGGTATTTCAGGTCATTTTGAATTTACACGAATGCCTTTTGGTTTAAAAAATGCCCCATCCACATTTCAGAGACTGATGAACACAGTTCTTTCGGGATTGCAAGGTCTTCACTGTTACATCTACCTAGATGATTGTATCTGTTATTCTCACGACCTTGAGTCCCACATGAAAAAATTAGAACTCATCTTTTCCAAATTCAGACAGGCTAATTTGAAATTACAGCCTGATAAGTGTGAGTTTTTGCGACGCGAAGTTGCTTATCTTGGGCATACTATCACAGACAAGGGTGTGTCACCTAACCCTGACAAGGTCAAGGCCATTTCCCAATTTCCTACACCCAAAACTGCTAAAGATGTCAAGTCCTTCTTAGGTTTGACAGGCTATTATCGCCGTTTTATAGAGAATTTCTCTCACATAACTAAGCCCTTAACTTCGTTATTGAAAAAAGACACAGTTTTCCACTGGTCACATGATCAAGAACAGGCTTTTAACCTTCTTAAACAAAAGTTAATTTCAGCTCCCTTACTACAGTACCCTGATTTTACACAAACCTTTATTGTAACGACAGACGCATCTAACTATGCCGTAGGCGCTGTCTTATCACAAGGAGAGATCGGTAAGGATAAGCCTATAGCTTATGCATCTCGAACCTTAAATAAATGCGAAGGAAATTACTCAACAACAGAGAAGGAGCTGCTCGCTATTCTTTTTGGTATTAATACCTTTAGACCATACCTATATGGGTATAAGTTCAAAATTGTCACGGACCATCGTCCTCTCACATGGCTTTTTAACGCTAAAGATCCAGGCGGACGTTTACTGAGGTGGCGACTGAAGTTAGAAGAATATGATTACGAGATCATTTATAAGCCAGGCCGAATAAATTCTAATGCAGATGCCTTATCTCGTAACCCAGTCAATGCCATAACTCACTCCAGATTAAACAAAACAACTTATGAGCAATTTTTCAAAAAACAATTTACCAAGTCTATCTCTAACGATACTCAGATAGAAGAGCACAATCAGAGCCTTACTTTGGCAAAACAAAAGTCAATAGCATGTCCACTCTCGCTTGACTTTGATAGTTCAATGCCGCACTGCGAACAGCTGTTGTCGATAGTACCTAATTCCGATGAACTGTTATCAGCGGAACGAGAACCCGACACCGTGCAGTCGGTTGATGCTAACAATAAAAAGCTCTATTTCCTATACACTAAGATCCATCACTATGATGAGACGAGCTATAAAGCTATTTATAACCTTTTGCGAAAATTAAGAGATCTAATACTTTCCACAGATGAATATGACAAAGAATTGGCTATTTCAGACTTTTCAGAGCCTTTTACTAAATTGGCCTATGTTAAAATCTACAACATTATTTCGTATTTATTTCATGGCACCGATATTAAGGTCCATATATACAAGAACCAAATCAAATATCCTACCCCTGCCGAAATTACAAACATTCTCAAAGAAAACCACGGGACGACCATAGCGGGTCACCCGGGTATTACGCGCATGTACAATAGAATCAAAGAATCTTATTATTGGAAGAGTATGCGCGCTGACATAAAACGATTCGTAAAAGACTGTCGGCTATGTCAAGTAAATAAGCCTTTACGAGCTTCTAATAAAGCACCCATGATTATAACGTCATCTAGTACTAAGCCATTCGAAAGACTAGCTCTCGACATTGTCGGAGTTCTTCCCGAAGCTGGCCTTCAAAAGTTTAAGTACATCTTAACTCTTCAGGACGATTTAACTAAATTCTCAAGTGCTTATCCAATGATTACGTCAACAACAGATGAAATTGCACGTAACCTAATACATTTCTTCTCGTTATTCGGATTTCCCAAAATGATCCTTACGGATCAAGGCACTAGTTTTACATCCGAGCTATTTAAGCAACTAACTGATATTCTAAAAATAAAAAGCCTTCTCTCTACGCCCTATCATCCCCAGACAAATGGTGCACTGGAGCGTAGTCATGCAACCCTTAAAGAGTATTTAAAATCGTTTGTAAACGACAATCAAGATGATTGGCATTGTTATGTTGCAACTGCAATTCTTTCCTATAATACAACTCCACACTGTACTACGAATTTCACCCCTTTTGAGTTATTATATGGCCACAAACCGACCATACCTAGTAGTTTATTTGACTCTAGCGATAACACAACTTATCAAGAGTATATCCGAGCCTTACAGTATAGAATGAGGTACTCTCGCGAAAGAGCTTTAGAAAACATTCAAAGAAGCAAGGAATCCTCGAAGCGATACTATGACGCTTCTTCTAGTTCAAAAACTTATAAAACTGGTGACTTAGTTTATGTCAAACACCATCATAGGTTGCGCAAGGCCCTCTCTCCAATCTGGAAGGGACCCTATAAAATAGTTAAAGTAAATGGAAAAAATAACGTCACCCTTTGCATCAATAGAAAACACGTGAAGTATCATATTAATGAGATTAAACCAGCATGAAAGTGTTCCAGATCAACCCTTGGATCGAGCTATTCAGAACCTATTCAATCAATATCACACAGTCCAGGACTTTACTTCGATCCGACTTCAGCAGTTTATTTTTACAACGACTACTGGAATGTAGTCACCCATGTAGAGGTTTTTCCCATTGAGCCCTACCTACATAAAATTGAAGGATCACTCGCAAGCATTTCTAGCTTTTGTCAAAAAGTACAAAGTGTAGCTATTGACATAAATTGTAAAGACGCTATAAACCCGCTGCAGATCCTAAACAATGCTAATAAGCTTAAATTCGATTCATTATCTCATCTTATTTCGGATTCAAACCGACAAAATCGTCACAAACGAGCCCTTGAATTTGGTGGCGAAATCCTTAAATTCTTCTTTGGCACTCTAGACGCCGACGACGCTACAAAGTATGATGAAGCTATAACCACTTGTCAGCAAAGTGAACACGAAATCTTTTCTTTAATGAAAGATAACATACACGTCGTCCAGTCAACCATTAGTAATTTCAATACCTCGATTCGTCAGCTGAACGATAACGAAATAAGAGTAAATAAACAACTTCAGAAGTTAGACTACATGTTTCAACAGAACTCTAAATTAACTACGGAAAATGTGAACTTGTCCAAAATTAACTCAATTCGTAACATCATCGAAGGATCACTTTTATCAGTTTCCAATATTTTGGATACAACCCTGAACTCTATCTTATTTGCGAAAGCTAATATTTTGCACCCCTATGTTTTATCCCCGACGAAATTATATAATGAATTAAACTCGAACAAGGTAACCAAAAGGAACCTAGAGTTTCCCGTTTCTCTGTCCTTAGAGAACATACATTATATTATAGATTTATCTAAGTTAGCTTCGTATTACTATAATGATAAGATAATTTTCGTAATAAGAATACCTTTAATTAACCCAGTTAAATTTAGCATATACAAGATTTTACCGCTACCTACACCGCGAGATGAATACAATTTCCAAACATATGTTCTTATTCATCCCTCTAAGTTATACATAGCTATAACGGATGACAGATTGAATTACGCGATGCTAGATACCTTAAGCGAATGTAGCGATGTTAATAATAATTATTTAATATGCCCTTTACCTTCTGTTCTATCTACAAATAGTAACCCTATATGTGAAACGAAACTCATAACGGAAGTCACCCTGTCACTTCCAGAAATCTGTAATTCTAAAGTAATCTATGGCAATGTTAACATATGGCAAAAGCTAAGCGATGGAAGATTTTTGTATGTACAGTCCAAGGCAACCAAGCTGACTATAAAATGTACTGATAAAAACGAGATCAAGGACTATACTCTACAAGGTACCGGATTATTGTCTTTGAAAAATGATTGTGTTGCATACTTCCAAACTTTGCAATTTCGTCCATCTCATAGTTACAAATCAAGGCTACCGAGCCAAGTGTTAATTGATTTTAATATCGTCGAAGACGACTGCTGTAAGTATAAACTTGTAAACAACAGTGTTCAACCTTTGTCCCCAATTTCATTAACAGATGTTGACTTAGAGTCTCTGAAATTAGCAAGCCATAAGCTTGACCATTTGCAAGATCAAATCAATCAAGCTGAAAATCAGTCTCATATTGTAAAATATGGTCACTATTATTCAGGACTTACTTATACTATTATTGTAGCTATTATAATTTACATATTAAGCAAAATTTATAAGAAATTGTTCTCAAATTGTTGTAAAAGCTCTTCTTGTTGCATCCAAATATACAATCAGTGTCATAATAGCAAGTCTAGTAGAAAGGACACTAAGGTCAATACGTCTATTGAATTAACTGATATATCTGACGAGTCCTTTGAATGTGACAAGAGATCTATTAGGAGCCTCCCAGAAATAGAGATGAATAAGGACAAAAGCAAGGTCACATTTAGAAATTTTGAGAAAGTATCGTCAAGCCGAAACTTAACTAACCATTAAGTGACTTTTATTGATTTCTATTTCGGGACTTAGATTAAGTTTAAACTAGAATTAATTTTAGAGTGACTCTACTTAAGATGTCCTTATGTTTAACACTTAGTCGCTGCGCCTCACTTATGTTTTCATTATTTCAGACATTTGTCCTTCGATTATCTCAAAATGATAACCTCAGTCTTAAGGAGGGAGATGTTATAATCTATCCTAGTTTGCAGTAAATGCTGAGGCAAGCGAATTTACTTTATATAAAACTGTTTGCAGTCTTGTTTACCACAGAGTCGACCCATAACCTCCGTCCGACATACACGTACATTTCTAATTGTAGCCCGGTGTTTGTGCAGTGAATAAATTTTGGTTTTAGCAGTAATAAAATCTTTTTTTTAAAAAGGTCCCGCGGACCGCCGTCCTAACAGATCGAACTTGTACGGAGCGGACAGCGGACTTGGGTACGGCGTACAAATCCGCTAGTCACAACAGACGGCCGGATCTCGCAGTAACCGCTAGGAGTGATCGTTATTTCACGTCACCTTTTACAGTAACTAGCTACGAGGCCCGTAACGTGTCACTAGTTACAAGTGAAACGACTAACAAGTGATTTTTGTGAGCATGCAAGTTTTGTCTTAATTGCTATACAGATAAAGCTGTTTCCGCTACACATACGGTTGCATACATTCACGTATTTAGCAACTCATGCATTCAAGTAGATAGCTCTTTTGTACGCAACCCCGTTCTTGCATCTAGCTATTTAAATCGCACGGGTTGCCTGCGTCACAGTATATCTGTCTCATTTTTAAACTGTGCCATCGTTGATTCGCCGTCGATTGACCCTCCACGGTGCCATCGGTGGCTCCCTTGCCTACTCTGCCTAGTGACTGTGAGATTATCGGCCGACCGAGGCGACCCGAAGGTGACCCGAAATTTTCCGAATGACCGCGAGCAAGTGACTCGATGGAAATCCGAACACAATGTGAATAGTTTTTGAATTTTCGTACGTATGGCGTAAAGTCATTCGTAGTCCCAAAACTCAACGTCAAGCCGGTTCCAAGTGAAAAGGCAAGTCATACTGGTTATCAGAAAAAAAAATTATAAAAAAATAAATATATAAAAAAAATAGATTTTTTTCATTTTCAGTACAATAAAGTTTTTATTATTATTTATTCAAGAAATTTCACAAATATAATGAAAACTAAAAGTAAAATTAAAAATGAGCAATTTTTTAAGTAATTTTTTTAAGTCTCCTTTTCATCCAAGCTGGAGCAACTGGTTTTGAAATTTTGTTTACAGTTTAAAGAAGCATTATTCAGAGATACAAAACAAAAAAAAAATTGGAAAAAGTAAAGATTTGTGGCAACAGGTTTTTTTTTTTTTAATAGCCTATAAATTTTTTTTCACGCAATTTTATTTTTTATTTTTCTGATAATTAGTATGACTTGCCTTTTCACCTGGTTCCGGCTTGACGTTGAGTTTTGGGACACCCTGTATAAGTGTTAATACAGAAAAAAACTAAAAAACAAAAAAAAAGGGATTACTGTAAATAATTGTATATATAATCAAATCACTTCTAAATACACCTGCATTAATTAATAATACCTACCGAATAGGTTTTTTGTTAATTACAGTTATTATAATAATAATTACGAGACATCTTAACGCAGTCAATCTTAAGCCTGAATAAAGTATGAAGGGAAGTTGGTTTGTGACAGTTAGCATTATGATACTTTATTGAAAATAATGACTTAGTCTGATTTAAGTAACGTCCAAGCTGCGCCGCGACACTGCGTTGCAGTCACAGGACGCCTATTGTAACTGAAACTAAACCTCCACCAATTTCGTATAGGTTTCGTATAGCGTTTCACAACAGGCGTGACTGTAACGCAGTCTAAAAAAAAACTAGTTACTAAAATCACGCGTTACGAAAACTGGTGACGCGTTTATCGTAGCTCGTTACGTTACGTTACGTTATGTTTCGTGAAAAACTTGTAACGACACACGCCTAGTAACCGCTGGTAATGTACAGTCGACAGCACGTCAATCTTCACATTTTAGTTGCAAAGTCGCCCGTAACGCAACGGAGTAGAGTGCATGGGTATACACCATGATGTGCTGTCGACTGTACACAGTTCAGACGTCATGCCTCCGATGTTATCCAAGCGCGCTAAAATTGCGATAGTTGTTGCGGCAACAGTTTAAAAAAGCTTAAAAAACATGTTTAAAAAATCGTGATGAATTTAGGCACATGAAGTTAATAAAATCGCTCGATTCCGAAGACTTCCGTATGTACATACTTGCGACTAGATCACGAAACATTTGAGGAACTTTTTGGTTAAATTTGGAAAAAATTGGTTAAATCTCTAATCACGAAACCTCTATCTATCTATATATATAAAATTCAAAGTCCTGACTGACTGACTCACTCATCAACGCCCAGCCAGCCCAAGCCGTATGACCTAGGAAGCTGAAATTTTGCACAGAGGATCTATATATAATGTAGGCAAGGAATAAGAACGGATTTTTTGAAATTCAACCCCTAAGGGGGCGAAAAGGGTTGCCAAAATTTGTATGGGAGGTACAAAAAATGTTGTCTGATTTTCTTGAAACTTAAAATAAATACTCTTTAACACAACTGATTGAACACGTGTTTCGCCGTTTTTTCTACATTTAACCCTTAAGGGAGTGAACGGGGTTGTACAATTTTGAACTAAAGTCCACGCGGACGGAGTCGCGGGTGAAAGCTAGTCATACATATTTCGATCGTGACTGCCGTGCGGTTGTCCGGTCCGAGCGTACAGACTCGCGGATTTGTACGGAGCGGACCAAATTCGACGCGAAAACCATCGGCCCGAGCGGACACGAAATAATAATAATAATGTTCGGCGGACAACTCTCCAGAAGAACGGATATGGTACGGAGCGTACCAAATCCGCTGTCCGGCCCGTACCAAATTCGATCGTCTGTTAATACTATAAGTTCGGACCACGACCACGATATTTAAAATACGTTATTGCAAAAAACCACAGTAGAAAAAAATATTTATACAGTCTGTTAGTTTTTAGAATATACTTCAACTGAGCAATCAAAAACCGATTATATTGGAATAAGGTAAGGTTTATTTTTTATTGTTATTTATAAGTTTACATAACTTTTCAAAATACAGAAGAAAAGTTTTATGCAGAGCAGGAAGTAGTATTACACTCGTGTGTTTTCGGCGAAAACCGAAGCCTACTCTAGAACCCGAGGTATATTCTAAAAGCTAACAGACTGTACCTCGACTATGGTCAAACATTTTGGTAGAAATCTGTTTAGTACTAATTATCACATGTAAATTATTTTAAAATTTTCGTTGAGATAATAACGATCTCTCAGCCCACCTATTCGATAAGATAAGTTTTCGTCATCTATATTAAGCAAGTGCATCAGCTCAACTCGTAGACGTCTTAACAGCTCATAGTTTTTGTAATCAGGTGTCAACAATCTGTCGACGCCTCTGAATTTCTCGCACAGCAGACGAGAAACAATACAGAATAGATTATGCGACAATGCAGCGGTTGGCCGACTCGGCCGCTCCGTTTGTGAACAGTGAAAGTGTCGTCGCTTTAGCTCTTAACAAACAACCGTACGGCTAATTATAATCCTAGGGATTTCGCTTGTTCGATGTTCCTCCTTCTTTGTTGGTACACTTTTCGGTCGTGGTCCGCAAGAAGCGTTGCATTGTTTTCTACATGTCTATTGGCGGTTATAGTATAGTCATTCCTCTTGGTCTGATGCTGTACTGGCGCATTCTTCATGGGTCTGACTTACCTAGTTGATGCTCTAGTTCAGAGGTTTCCAAACTTTTTTTCTCGTGGACCACTATCAAAGTTTTACTATTTTCGGTAGACCCCCTGCTGCTACATTTCTACTGTATTCCCAAAACTCCTAAAAATATCACCCTAAATTGGGGTAGTTAAGAAGAAAAAGAAAGTAGCACATTTTCTTGTGTCCTATTTACTAAAATAATTCTTGTGGTTATACAAAATTATAAAAATTAATTATTACAAAAAATCACTATTTGACGTTGACAGGTAAATCCAAGTCAACATTTTTGGTCTTTATTATGAAAACCAGAAAATTTTTCGTGGACCCCCACTTACAACTAATGTGAACCCCTGTTTTCTTTTCACGTCTACGTGGACCCCCGCGTGGTCTCCTATGGACCCCTGGGGGTCCACCTGGACCATCTTGGGAACTTATGCTCTAGTTTCATGAAGAAATATAAAAATGTATCGACTTTAGATACAAATCAGTTGCGTTATGACCTTGAAAAGAATAGAATAGAATATTCTTTATTGCACACTAGAAAAACTACAAAAAAACACAAAATAGTTACAAAGTTTCATGGTATAATTGGCGGCCTTAGGTAGGGGAGCCCAAGAGGGGATTTCGGGAGTTACTAAAGTGCGGCAGATTAACATACAGGGAGATACCTTGTACCAGGTAAAGTACCTCCACCAAATATGAGCCCCATATATATGGTCGCCTGTCAAGGATAAAGGATCAGATTAGTAAAAAAAAATTGATCATCAGAAATTCTCGAGCGCGTCAGATTAAGGTAGGGTGAGTCAAGTACATGCTAAAAAGTGTATATTCCACTAATCTGACAATTTTCGCGTGACGTAGAGAAGTAAGAGGGTTACAAACTCGTAAAAAAAAACGTTATCTCGACTTTCTCGAGCGTGGCTAATTTTTTTTTTATTTTGAAGAAAATAATTCAAGGATAATGAAAAATATAAAATCTGACGATTTCCATAAGCCGAAGTAAGAAAAAATAATAGGTAAAGTTTAATGCGTGCAGCTATGGGGAGGATGAGGATGGAATCGAGCCAGAGGACGAATATGATTCTACCGATGAAGAAGATGATGATTAAAAGAAAACTACGCAAAAAAATTAAATTTTTTATAATTATATTCTTATACAAGCATTATAGTTAAAAAACCTGTACTTTTTTATTTGCATGCTATTTCTTCAGCTTTTCAATTAATTAAGTTCAATGATTTGAAAAAATATTTTAATAAAAATTTTTAATTGTCAGATTAGGCGAATCCCTTTAGATAATCGTCAAATTATGAGACAGCATGTCTAGGGCATTAAGAAGAACCATATATATCTTAATCTGACGCGCTCGAGTATTTCAAAATGGCGAATTTTTTTTGCACATTCTAATAATGGCCGCGAGTTTGCGTTACATCCAAATCGTCAGATTATTATATAAGACCTTTTTTTTAGGTGCAAATAACATCCCCTTAGAAAATCTGACGCGCTCGATGAATTTTTTTTTTTCATTTTCAACCCTTACGTACGACCACCCCCATCATTGAAACAATCAGATTAACATACGTACATTTTCAAAAATACACAGGATATACATAGATGCTATCAATATCTGACGCGCTCGAGAATGTCCATGCAACAGTTTTTTTTTACATATTTGAAAATCTATAGTCGCTCCCCCCACCGATGAAAAGGTATATATTATATGACATTTTTTTCTTCTTATCATCTGAACTTCACAATCAAATAGGTCTCTATGACGCTCGAGTAAATCCCGATTTAGCATCATGGGCTCCCCTACTATTACTAAAAGCAATTTCTTCCAGACAATCTTACGATGAAAAGTTGCTGAGAGAAATTTGAAAGACGGGTAGCCAGTGCAAATTTGAATATTTATAAATACCTACTTATACTTAATACTATATACACTTACATATTACCTTTACTTATATTAACTTATTACTATACACATACATTATATATCTTATAATAAACTTCAACGCAGGAAATAACAAAAATAATTATACCTATATACACACAAAGACAGTTAAATAGATATTTTAGTTAAAAAGAACAATTAAAAACAATTGTTTGCGAGCCAAACGGCCCACCAAAAAATCCACAGGTTAAACACGCTGACTCAAGCGCAGAATACAAGTCATCATTATTGGTATGATTGGAAGTCGCATGATGTAGAGCCGGTTTGTTCGTGCTACGGATCTGATGCTTTAATTTAAAATACTTCAGGCAATCATCTGTATTTTTTATTTTAGTCGCCTAGTTTGTATTTCAGTCGACAACACAACATGCAACCTGTACTTGAGTCCTCTATAGTCAGTTACGTTTTCCATTACCGGTGTTTTTGCAACTACGGTTGATCAGCCTGTCGACTTTACAGTTGACTTATAGACATTTAAGTGTCTTGTGATAGATTGCAACGCTCCACTACGCTCGGCCTCGCTTTTGCCGATAAACAAGTTCTGTAAACAATCATACTATTACTGTATTTCAAATGTAATTAACTTTGGCGTTTTAGTAAGAATCAGAATAAAAATTCTCGTCGTATTTTCTAAAACTGCAAAAAAAGAAGTACATGATGTTCTTTTCACAATCAGCTATGCATGCTATATTTTCATCAGATCTTAGGTCGGAAAATACAATGAAATAAAATCAGAATTCACAAAATGTAATCAAAATGACAAGCCTCGGACTCATTCGATTACATTATGAAAAAAGTATAAATTAAGTAATTAGGTAACTACAGGCAAAAAAAATTAGAGGAAAAATGATGTACCTACGGAATCCTATGGTTAGGATAATACGACTAATTAGTGAATGTGATTTTGAGAGAACCAATCTAGGTACCTACCATGTTATGACGAAGAAATAAAATTGTGACACACTTTACACTTGTCTTTAAACAAATATTAACTTATTACGAGTATTACTAAAGTTATCAGAAAAAGTTACTTTTTAGTGGTCCTTATAAACTTGCAATAGAAACTACTTTAGCATGACAACATAGATACAAACTAGGTCTGAGTGACGTAACCATCAACAAGGTTGACACAAATTCGACGTCTCATGAAAAAATAAATATTGTCTTGCGAGTTTGTAACATTATTAAACAGTTTGGTGTTAATTTGGTGAAAATCTTCGTAGTTTTGCTAAATGCCTCATTTCATCTTTTACCTATGAGTGGTCAAGGGGAGCAAAAAAAATGCTGCTATGCTGGTATCTTTTTTATTTGCTCCCCTCAGATCATTAATATCAATAACACTAAATTCGCCAAAGACAGGTCAGGCAAAACAAAATGTTTTCCAATGAGTTTTAATTTCTTTCATTCCTAACCCTAATCAAACAAGTTTGTTTAACAAAGTGGCCTAATTAGACAGACAAAATTTCATCGAGAATTTACGAGTGTTGTTGTTACTGCATTCTCAGGAACCGGAGAGTCACGTCCAATCAATGCGCACGCGTGGTCGAGTGCATGCAACGGTATTCTTGTGCACTGTTTACATTCACCACTACGTACTGCTTTTGTGCTCATTTCTAATACGAACACAAAAAATAACCACAAATTCCTGGTCATTTCAAACTTTTCCACTACTTTCTTCACATAACAGCGATGTTAGGTCCAGAGTCTTCCCCATGACTTTCCATAAGCATTTTACTCGTCGACTGTCCTCTTCAAGAATTACTGTCGAAGGCTCACGGCAATACATCACCATCGGCCTATATGGGCCGATTTCTGAATAAAATTTCTAATCTTCTTTAGAAAAGAGCGTGACAGCACGTTACTTAGGTATTTACTTAGTGTAAATTCTCAATTCAGAAATCGGTCGTAAGACTCTCTTAAAATTCGAATCATTATTTTTATGCTTAATCGGCAGGCTCATGCTTATAGGTCCATCGCCAGCACCGCCAAAAACACTTTCAGAGCCTTTTTTGCCGAAATTGTCTTACAAATCTCTAAATAATGTAATTGTAGTGAAGTCATTTTATGACCCACGGTCGAAAACTATGTATCGAGGACCTAGGGTTAGATATAATTTACGCCAAAACAGCCGTATTTTATGGAATTACTATCCATTTTTTTTCATTTCTAGCGCTAGTCTATCCGTAAAAAAAGTGATGCACTAACGAACTAAGTAGAGTCTCTTGCTTCCGATGCAAGTAAAACTGTCGTTATTTACACACTTCCATGCTCAATCCAGTTAAACTTGGAGTATTTTGTCACTTGCAGTAATGTAAACCCGGCACCATATATCATGCAGTATATCAGCGTGCATTTTATTAAGGACGTCTATTTCCTCCTTGCATTTATTATCACTTATGTATCAAATATATATTATGAGCTACCTACCTAAGTTTTGAGAAGCATGATGTGCTGACATTTATGTGGAAGGTATTTCTTTTTAATAGAGAAAACGCATATTTTACAACAGATTGTTTTATAAGCACATATCTTTAGGATAAGACGTGTTTTCAGCTTGAAACTTCCTTATTCAGCGAATTACGACCCACATAATGATAGACGGACTTCCGGACTCCACCAATCCGGACTTGGCCCCCGTGGTGGAGTATGGCCTATACCTTCCTCAGGGAAGAGACCCGTGCCCCTCGGTGGGGACATGATGGGTTGATGATGATGATGAATGATAGTCGTGCATTGTGCCGTGCATTACGTCTGGAAATCTAATAATCTGAATGCGTCAATGAGAAAAGCAACGTCATTCAAACTAAACTATAGACTCGGCGATCTCATCTAGATTAGACTATTGAGTAATGTACCTGAGCGAAAATCACGTAAGAAATGTTCACCTCATTCCATTTTGGCGGCGTATTTAGCCTAATTTAACAATATTTCAGGATTATAGGACAGGAGTTACTAGCGGTTTTAGGCTAAGTATCGGTTTGAATGGGCTCAATTACTCAAATATTGGTCTGGCATCTATCTATACCTTGTTTGAGTCAGTCTTCTTTCTTTTGTTATATTGATAACAATTTCTTAGCTAACGAGACGGGCTACTTTAACGGGCGTTTTTGGATTATTTTAAGGAATCGGGTTTTAATAAACAAGGTAATCTAGGTTTTACTTATAATAACACGATTCCTCTAAAATACTTCCCAGAAGCAGTGTAAATAATCTCTCCTGTTAAATTTTATATCGGTCTGTAACCTTAAACTTCCACTGAGGAATGTTTTAAGGAATGGTGTTTTTATAAATAAGACCGTAAGCTTTGATCATTAACGACACCGTGTTATATTTTCTTGTTTCCTATCGCATTAATAACTTAAGTAAAGTTTTATGTTATTCTAGTAGATAGTAACTCCTAATGGTTAGTCAGAATCGTGGAAATTGGCGAACCCTGGGCTCTGGTTACTCCTCCGGGATACAGGCTTGAGTTAATGAAAATTAGTGACTCCTATTCAACATTTCTATTTATTTTGTTACGTGTCTTGTTGCTACAATAAATTATGTTTTTTTCTTTCTTTCAAATAATTTGAATAATAATTTTTATTATATATTATATATTTTATTTGTTAGTATCTTCGCCCGTCTTCACTGCTAGGTACTGTATAGGTAGTACGACGACACCAATCGTGCGTTTGAAATGACAAAAGTCTTGGTTTTCCAGTACAACTACTGCCAAATTCTGTAATTTTAGGCTCACAAAACGCGTGACTCGTGTCATCGTTCTAGCCATGCTTACGAAGCTCTTTCCTTTGGCAGATCCGATGCCCAATCGCACTGACGGGTGACTCGGGCGACTAACATGCGCAGCGAGATGGCTTACCGCGGCCTGTCGCAACACGTGGAGCTGGACCGGGCCGCGGACCCGCGCGACCGCTTCAACCTGCAGGAGCTCATCGGCGAGGGGACCTACGGCGAGGTCTACTGCGCGCGCGACAAGAAGACCGGGAGACGTGTCGCGGTTAAGGTACCTCGACTGCCACAACAAACCGTTTTGGTCCATTTTTTTTTTTTTTTTTTTAGCCCTATAAAGGGCACCCACCGGAGGACACGGGGGAGGGAGGTGGTGAATGCTCATGCATAACAGCACGGGCCCGGCCGTGCTGCCAATGTGGGACTCGCAGAGTGCGCCTACCCACTAAACACCACCTTGGTGCTGGTTTGGTCCTAAGGACCCCTAAACCTACATCGTGAGCGACCCCCCTCGAGGCCGAGGAGGGGTTTTGGTCCAGTCACGAGCAATTATAATATACGCTGTGATTCTTTATAAAAAGCACATAATATGAAAAAGGGCGATACCAGGCTTATTTTCATCGACAAACAAATATTTATTTTTTTCTTATTTTTTAAGTTGCAATCGGATACCCCATTTAAAGAAATTCTCATAACTTCGGTTCTCATTTAGGTAGCCAGCTCAAACAAAATTTTATGTGATCCTAAAAAGTGCGCCGACATGATAAATTCACAGTTTTATACAAAAACCACCATTATCTATGAATAAAAAAAGATTATTCAAGAAAAAATGTGTATTTTTTTTAGTTTATTTTAATAAAACCAAAATTTCTCAGAATAAAGTCCTGTCAAAAAGATAAAAAAATAAAAAAAACCATAAAACCTAAAGCAATATTTTTTTTTTATATTTTTTTTTGTCGATAAAATAGACCTAGTATCGCCCTTTATAAAGAATCACACTGTATACACTGTCACATTTTGTACGACCGTACACATTTTGTTTTGTACTACACATTGCAATGTGTACGACATTAATTTGTCCTAAATTATCTAATCATTGATTAATAATTTAGGACTAATTGTCGTACACTTCTTTCTAGATTGTTTCAAGTTAAGATTTTTAGAAAATGTGACAGTGTAATATTATAATATTACTGCTCATGTGTTACTCATGACTGTACACAATATGTTAATCTTCTGTTAACAGCTGTCAGTTTGCCAAAATTCATATTATTATGAAAAAAACGTTAGCTGTTAATAGTAGATTAACAGATTTTTAGCGTACGAGAAACCGGGGGTTAGCTTCATAGTTGGGCCATCATCGTACGTTGCCAAAGACCATAAACCGTTCTTACCTCCGATTTCAAAGCTGTGGACTGTAGACGGTTTTTTTTATTATGTACAGTCGACAGCACGTCAATCTTCCCATTTTAGTTGCAAAGTCACCCGTAATGCAACGGAGTAGAGTACATGGGTGTATACCATGATGTGCTGTCGACTGTACGCATCATGCAAATACCAGATTAACAGTCAATTAACACATTATTAGAGCACGAGAAACCAAACGCTAGGCCGTTACATCTATGCTGGATGTTTTAAGCAGCAGTTTAGCAATTGATATATATAAGTGATAGAAGAGACCTCTCAGATAGACGCTGCAAGGCTGTGGACATATTTTGCAGATGGAATAGACTTGCCCGGCATCTATTAGATGTTATCTTCTCAGCTTAGTCGATTTGATCAATAAAAATGATAAAAAAATGCGTTAAGAGGTTCTTAGGTATTTACATATATAAGACGCAAAATTTTTAACAGTATACATTTACGTCTCACTGCAGAGCAAAGCATTCTCTCAGAGATCATTGAATATTTCAAGGTGTATGTATGTAAATACATTAGACACAAAGGCTTATTTATAAATTAATCCACAAACACGATTTAATCGTATTTATAGATTAATCGTACAAGCCTCTATTGTACTGATTGCTGTCTACAGGACAGTAATATGACCTCATAATGCATACCGACTATGTACTGAGAAAATCACTTTTAATAATTCAAATAAGGCTCTGACAGACTATTTGCGGTCACTCCACCATTGGAGAGAACCTAATAAAGTATGCAAGCTATTGAAATATGGATTCTGAGCCTTTCGTTGCCTTCGTGCTTAGCATTTTAATTATTAACGAGCCTATCACAATTAATGATATTTATGCTTACATATAAGTTGCACATCACCGTCGTGGCCACATTAGCGTCACGAAATTATTATTTATATATAATTTTTACAAGATACTGTTGAGCAACTGGTAAATTGCTTAAAAACTTGACCCATGGTTTGGTTGTTGTGTATAACTTTGTAACTAGATAGGCTATGTGGGCGGTTCAGTGGTAACTTCTCACGTGTATTTTACACGCTGTTGGTAATTGAATGTGCAGACGATATCTCAAAACTTCGCATTGGTGTCAAGGGCGCATCTCGTTCAAACAACAATGAATGGTCAGAATGTCGGTATTGCGCTGGTGTCAATGATCGTAACATTAAGCATAACTATTGTTATTGTGTATTATGCGTTATTACACAATTATGATAATTAACCACATGCCAGTAACATTTAAAACCGTATTCACTGAGCATTGCGACCCAAGGCAAAGATCACTGAACTGATTTGAATAATCATCTACGTAGGTGTGTATACCAGTTATTCATAATATGTTTCTCATCTATTTTTAGATACTGGAGAATATAACGGAGAATATAGAAGAGATTGAAGAGGAGTTCCTGGTGTTCCGTGACCTATCTAGCCATCCGAACATTCCGGAGTTCTTCGGCTTATTCTTAAAACGGGGCATATCGTCTGATGATGATCAGATTTGGTTTGTTATGGAGGTGAGTAGAACTACATTCGCATTACAAACTAATACAGATAGTGTAGTCAACTTGACACGGGATCACATCATTGTTATTCACATAAAAAAAGATGACGTAAATCTAGTTATCCTCTCATTTAGGTACCTACTGTATGTAATTATAATATGATTACGCTACAAATAAATACAATCAATTATCACACATGTCACAGTGTTAGTACGCAAACTCCTCTGAAACGGATTGCCCTATTGTGATTAAATTTTATATGTACGAGTATATTCGGTAGATTTGAGAATCTAATTTCTCCTGTTAACAGAAGAAATCAAATTAACCCTTTTGAAACATTTCTTCACAGCTATGCACAGGAGGCTCAGTTACAGACCTCTGCGCTGGAATGCGAGCTCGCGGTATCTGTCTCACCGAGCCACAACTAGCGTACGTCCTTAGAGGAACTGTCCGGGCACTCACACATCTGCATGCGCATCGCTGCATGCACAGAGATGTGAAAGGGCATAACATACTCCTAACAGAGGACGGGGAAGTAAAACTGGTTGATTTCGGAGTATCGTCGCACCTTGCGGCTACCGCTGCGAGAAGAAATACATCAGTAGGGACACCGTATTGGATGGCCCCTGAGGTAATGGATCTCCCACATTTTTACTGTCTAATGTAAATTTAATTGTAGACAAACGTTGATGGATTCGTTTTATTTTCCAGGTGATAGCCTGTGAACAACAACTGGACCAATCGTATGACTGCCGCTGCGATGTGTGGTCTGTAGGAATCACAGCTATAGAGTTAGCAGAAGGAGAGCCGCCACTGTCAGGGCTTCATCCAATGAGAGCTCTCTTTCAAATTCCGAGAAATCCACCGCCAACACTTGCGCATCCGGATTTGTTTTCTTCTCAATTGGCTGATTTCATAGCAGAGTGTCTCGTAAAGGACATGAATCAGAGGCCGTTCGCCAGAGAATTGTTAGAACATCCATTGCTACTAGCGGTTAGCGCCTTTGAAGACAAGGTGTGAGAAGCAATAAACCTTGATAAAATAATACTAACATTTAATGAAGGTAAGACGAGACTATTTAATTTCAATGAGGCATATTATTTTTCAGATTCGTAAAGAGCTCCATACAGAAATCAAGCGGCAGCGAGCGGAAGGTCGCAACTGTCGCGCGCCAGAGGCCACAACAAAACGAGGCAAGCTCAAGTCCCACAGAAAAGCCCGTCCCGAGATTATGTACACAGATGACCTCGCCACTCTAGAAGTACTGACCGAGGACTCCATTGTTGAGCAGCTGCAGAAACGGTACAACCAAAATCAGATCTACACATACATCGGAGACATACTAGTTGCTGTCAATCCTTTTACGGATATTGGAATCTATACTAGCAAAGTAAGTTTGGTTTTACTTAGTCGAGACTGTGGTTCAGAGTGCAAAAAGCTGACTCTTACCTTTATCTAACCGAACGAAAAGAACGGGAACAACTAAATGTTTTTAAGAAAAGTCTAATACTATCTTTCTCACTGATTTCAGACACAACAACTGTACCAAGGCAGATGTCGTTCAGATAATCCTCCTCATATCTACGCAGTGGCTGATGCAGCACATCAGGCATTGATGCACCAGAAAACGCATCAGGCCATTGTCATTTCAGGTGAAAGTGGAGCTGGCAAAACTGAATCCGCAAATCTCTTACTAAAACAGTTGGTGTTTTTGTCCAAGGTAAGAATAATCTCATAGAGAAATTATATTCTACTTCATAATATTGTACTAAAATATAAAATTTTCATGATCCAGACTCAAAACAGAAACCTAGAAGAGAGAATCCTACAAGTTAACCCCATAATGGAAGCCTTCGGCAACGCCCGTACCGGCATCAACGCAAACAGTTCAAGATTTGGCAAATACCTAGAGCTTTCAATGATGAGAGTGGGAAGAATATCTGGGGCTCGCATATCAGTTTATCTTCTTGAACAATCCAGAGTGGTCCATCAAGCGCTGTAAGTAAAAAATGGAGTTACTTAGTCGACCAAATAAAAACTACTTCGGTATTAGCTTACCTTTAGTCGGCTTAGCTTTGGTCGGTTTTTTGGAGCTCAGGCTTAAGCACTTCTGAAATTCGGCTAAGGGGACTTCCAATAATTAGGTGAGCTAAAAAGGACGCGGCCCGACCAGGGATCTCATTATGCGCATCAAATCCTGAGCAACTCCAATCGTCTAACTAGGTATACAATTTTATACTAATTAGACAGGACAGTAAGAATCGGTCTGGTTTTAGTCGGTGTAATATAGTATAGATCTATCGGGTAAGGCCAATTAATATTTTATGTAAACTTTTGCATTCATGGATATTATAAATATTATATTCAATTACCTAAATGGAATGTAAAAGTTCAGTATGTATGGCTTATACCTTCCTAAGGGAAGAAGGCCCGTGCACCTCGGTAGGGGACATAATGGGTTGATGATGATGAATGAATATTTTGTGTTTTGTCATCGTGTTACCGAAAAATTTTTGGAGACATCTCATTGAAATCTACATTTGTGAAATATTTAATGGACGGCCTTAGTAAAATGGTAGGCGAAGACTCGAGTCTTATTTACTTCTAAGGGTTATGCAAATTTTTTGTAAGCTTGAAAAGGACAAAAGTTGAGTCTACGCTTGTTATTTTAGCCCGGCTGAATATTTTTGGAGAGCCATGACGTATTATGCAATCAACAATAGTCACGTCCCTAAGCCATAAGGATACGACGAAGAAAAGACCTAGGAAATATTTATCTTCTTTCGCAGGGGTGAAAGTAATTTTCACGTCTTCTACTACCTATACGACGGTCTGGAAAGCGAAGGTCGCTGGAGAAAGTTTTACTTCGATGAACAGCTAAAATCTAGACACCGATATTTGCAGCCTCTTTCGGTGACACATAGAGAACACAACGTACATCGGTGGAGACAACTCAACCAAGCATTCAAGGTTCCTTTGAATTAACTTCTTAGAATCTTTAATTCGAAACCGAACGAGTGCGACATGTATTTCTGTAAACTCCATAATACCTACCTACCCGGCTTGTTATAAACAGAAACTAAAGTCTGAAAACATCTTCTACAAAACAGGCAAATTTTACGAATGTCAGCAAATAAAAAAACATTCCCATCGTTCATCCAAATTATCGTAGAGTTTTGAATTTGCTTCAAATAGTTTAATTTTTTGGGATAAATTGATTTTATCGCCAGTGAAGCAACAATTTTCAGTTGTTGCGTGTATGTTGTATGCTTTCAGGTGGTCGGGTTCACGGAAGAGGAAGTACAAATAATTTACAAGATGCTGGCAGCAATTCTGCACTTGGGTGACATGGAGTTCGGTGAAGCGGCCGGCGAAGATAACCTGTACACCGACAACAGGGCCACTATCATTGACACTGCACCTTTACACAGAGGTAAGCGGAAACAAATCTTCAGGTCAATATGATAGACTGAAGACAAACGAGCGCTCTTTTCTGCTTTTCTAAATACGGTCTTCAAATCGTTCTAAGGACTTAGATTATCTTATTGCATATCGCCGATTTGATTTCAGTGCCGCTTCAAGTCTCAGCGTCAATACTCCTACTGCTTCTACTTTTCTTCCATATCGGTATTTCTACGAATAACTTCATAACATTCGAATTTCTCTAACGAATTCTTTGCATTAATTGTGTTATGATCTTGAAAAGAATAAGTAAAAACCATTCTTATGGTGAGCCGATTGGCCGCCCAAAAAATCTACAAAGTAATAAGTACCACACATATGCGATGCTCAATTATTTTTTAAATGTCTTCGTTTATAATTTCCGTAACATTATTTTATCGTCAGCCTGTACTCATTCAGTGTCCCTTATCCAGCGTTCTTATCATTTCCAGCGTCCTGTCTTCTTGGTGTGGAGACGGCTGATCTCCGCGACTGCCTTACCAGCAGCACTGTGGTGGCCCGTGGCGAGACCATTGCGAGGCACTGCTCCCCTACAGAAGCCGGAGTGGCCAGGGATGCTACTGCGAGGGGGCTGTACGCGAGAGCCTTCGACAGAATTGTGGAGAGGATCAACGCTCTGCTGAGCAAAAATAAGCCACATAAGTAAGTTTGATGCCAAACTTGTGAGTTTTGATAGTGTCTTATGATTTTTTTACCGTGTAATAAATGTGACCTAAATATATTTTATGGCTTTGACTTAAAACACACTTAAAAGTTTTAATTTAATAGACTTTAAGCGTTACTATATATCAGATGATTATATAATCATCTGATATGAACAGATAACAGTAGATTAGAACTCTTTATTGTATACACCAGAAAAAGAAACAAATACATTATGAGACTTATATAATATACTCGTATCTAAATTTCGAACAGTTCGTTTTAAAAAAAATTATCTGCATAGAATCCACTCTTTTATCCTTTTGAGGAACCCGTAAAAATTAAAATATCGGCCTGGTAAACATTGTTTGCATTGCATTAGAATGAGAACTCAATAGACAAAGCTTAAAATCTAAAGTTTTTGACCAATAACCACTTTATTTACTTCGGCTTTCTCGTTACTTTCAGTGCTGATCAACTGTCTATTGGTCTATTGGACATCTTTGGGTTCGAAAACTTCTCCCGAAACTCTTTCGAGCAGCTTTGCATCAACATTGCAAACGAGCAGATCCAGTACTACTTCAACCAACACATCTTCACCTGGGAGCAGCAGGAGTACATGGCTGAGGGTGTGCCTGTGGATTTAGTAGAGTTTTCGGACAACCGGCCCGTACTGGATATGCTGTTGTCGAGACCTATGGGGCTCTTGGCACTTCTTGACGAAGAAAGCAGATTTCCAAGAGCCAACGATAGAAGTCTTATCGGTACGAACGAATCTCATTTGACAGCGCAGGGGCATGACCACTGTATCAAACCATTTTTCTTTTATCTTGCGATATAAAACAAGATGGTACTATTATATCATCCGCTGACGAGGTTGATACAGTGGCCGTGCCGTTATAGAATCTGATTTTGCTCAAAATGTTGACTTCTTCATGACATTCAAGTTTCATGACTAGGTTCACAGGCTTTTTTCCAGGATCAGAACTTATCATAGCGTTATTTATATTTCAGAAAAGTTCCACGGCAACATCAAAAGCAAATATTACGTACGGCCAAAATCAGACGCAGTGTGCTTCGCCATACACCACTTCGCCGGTCGAGTCGTCTATCAAGCTGATGGCTTCCTAGAGAAGAATCGAAACTTCTTGCCACCTGAAGTAGTGCAATTGATGAGGCAAAGTCAATACGACACAATACGATTTCTATTTCAGTGTCCTATTACCAAGACCGGTAATCTTTACTCGCCTCTTCAAGGAGATGTTGACACTAGAAGCTTGGAGAGTCCAACCTCTAGAGACAAGAGTCGAGTAAGTGGATAACCTTTTTAATTATCTAAAGATTTTGATTTAAGATTTTATAAATTATACTTCAAATAGCGAATCGAAAATGAATACCACTATATACCTACTTGGGATCTTCAGATACTTTTTCTGTTCATTTTCAGGATCGCTTCAACAGTCGAGGCTTAGCATCACAATCAAGAGCTCAGCAAACGGTATCAACTTATTTCCGCTACTCTCTAATGGAACTTCTCCAAAAGATGGTCAGCGGCACACCGCAGTTCGTCAGATGCCTGAAACCGAACGATACCCGATCGCCGAAACACTTCGATTCTTCAAAGATATTGAAGCAATTGAGATATACCGGGGTTCTGGAGACGATCAGAATAAGGCAGAATGGTTTCTCCCATCGATTGACATTTGACGAGTTTTTAAAAAGGTAGAAGTACTATCTTCACTAATTTATGTATTAACTTCACTGCCTACATCACGCTATTTCAATTACATTCATAAATAAAATTGTTTATTTTATCGAGGACTGGTGACAGATTTCCTACTTTTAGCGCACATCATTTCTATATACATACGGCTAGTAAGAAACTCGGAAGCTATGCTATGGAACAGTGGACTATAATTCACGATATTTTTGCTCTAAACAATGCTCTAAGACACGTATTGTCTGTAAAAATAATCTAAAATTTAGAGAAAGTTAATTATCTTCAAAACTAGAGACGAACCTTATTATTAAAAAATGTTAAGTATTTTGTAACCATCTTCAAGTTCCTGTACCTAAGCACTTTTGCAGATGTAAAGTAAAATAGTTAAAAAATATTGTTAAAAAAAATTTATACGAAAATGTAAAAATTACATATTTACATTCATAAAAATCCAGTCAATCATTTTGTATCACAGGTACAGTTTCCTTGCGTTCAGCTACGATGAAGAAGTAAAACCAAACCGCGACACGTGCCGTCTTTTGCTGGTGCGACTCAAAATGGACGGCTGGGCTCTTGGCAAGTCGAAGGTTTTCCTGAAGTACTACCACGTTGAAGTGCTGTCAAGGCTTTACGAAGAACAGGTATAATTATTGAATATTTTGCTAATGTTTGCTATTTTTATTCTTAACATAACATAACATAACATTTACATACAGGCACATACATTGCTTCTGGCCCCACACTAGGATACCCTGTGTCGTGGAAACCAGAAACAGCGACGTCACAAACATGTAAACATCCAAGACCTGGAGTTTTTTTTTTTTTCTCTCCCCAGCCGGGGATCGAACCCGGGACCTCTCGCATGGTAAGCAGATGCGTTAACCGCTACGCCACAGAGATTCTTATTTATGAGGTTTTTAATTAGAATTTACATCTCTCATATTCGGTAAGTAGGTCCTTATTACCCCCAAATGGGGCTTGTAGGTGACCAATTAGCGCTCTAGGGTAATAATGTAGCTAGAAAAGCCCTAGAGCGGTAAGTAATAAAAAAAAACTCTTCACTCTTTCAAAACGTTCGCGTACATCTAACCATCATACTGGCAATAGACATCATGCGTTCAGCCCAATGACAAAAGAGGTCGCTTCGCTATTCAGCCTTGTCTTCGTATGAGTACTATTCATCAATTTTAAATATCGAACGGCGAAGCTCAATAAATTTCGTTCTTGAAAAAAATAATTTAAAAAATAAAGATGACAAAAGGCGGGAATAGAAAACTTTCAGTTTAAATATTGTTTGTTTTTGGGATTTTTTTATAATTACGTGCTAATTAGGAAAAAAAAATTAGTTCTGCAAGTGATGAAGATATAAGCTGCACTCCCGATTCAATGAAAATGGAAGCTGAAGCAGCAATTAACAATATTTTGCCTGAAAGTTCTAAAGAGAGATATTTGAAAACTTACGACGAGTTCATGAAGTGGCGAAAAGAAAAACGAGTAATGTTTTATTCTTGCATTGCAATGCCGGTTTTTTTCTACTTACCTCACAATCGAGATGTAAAGCAGAGTAGTTAGCTCGGGTGTAAGGATCAATTGCACCCTCGAACTATAGGCGCCCTCGCTGCGCTCGTGCGCGTAAATATCTCGGGGACAATATTCGGGATTTTGTTCCTTTGCTGTATATGAAAAGGAAGCTAAACTGGATAGCCCTACGTTCTTAGTTTTTACCTCAGATAAGATTTTCATTCATGATTTTGGTTTTGAAAACCTTCTCATTCTAAAAGGGCGTATAAGCAAAACGGAACGGAATAATAGTCGTGTATCCACGCCATCCAACGTTGAAGCATTAAAGAAAAACTGTCACTGCTCTGTCAGTGATTTCGTTTATGTAGGTACAGTGCCACCATCTTATCTGTTCAGTTGATAGCGGCGCTAGTGGAGAATTTAATAGTAGCATTTAAGAAATTTAGCTAGGAAAATGAGAAATTTTTAATCCGTCTTTAAATTTTAGTGAACATATATCTATAAATCTTAGTAAGTGAATAAATAAAACAAGAAATGGGGTACAGAATTTACAATTAATTAGTTAGTTACAATTTTGCCCACTTGAACATATGATTTGGTGGCGCTGTACATACTTCAGTATTTATTTTTTAAAGGCAACAGACTAATTACTTTTGACAGATTCGAATGAATGATACTTTCTGACACGTTTCTGACTTTGTATAAATCTGTGATGGCGTAATGATCTGTATCACTGAGCGAAATTAAATAAAGAAATTATTTTCTCGAAAACTACAGCACCTAAAAATAAACAAAAATTATATTCTTATTTAGTGACCGCTCATATCCATATCCTAGAAGAAACTTTCTTGATTCATAACCATAGAAATTGTCCATTGACGCCTTACAGCCCTTGGCTACTAATCTACTATTATTGCCCCAGAACTCGCCCATGCGCACTCAAGCGTCTGTAGTTTCTAACAAGTCTCCAGCAAGTTTTTTAGATTGTACTTAACTACTATGTATTGAATTTGAATTTTATTTATTTACTAGCTGATTAATCTGTCCTACAGAACATTTCTCACTTATAGAGTTAAAAAGGCGTTAGAACATTTTTTAGAGTGTTATAGACGTTTTTGTGATTCACTCAAACAGAAACATACAATAAAGAAGGGGATCGTCGAGAGCAACGCTCATGATTGGCCCAATTTTCGATTCATTTTGCTTTGACATCTTAATTTAAATAAATTTTGTTGACTCTCTGCAGCAACCTAAATTGTCTTGGATTAAGTACACAATAAATTTCAGTCAGGGGAACTTGCACTAAAAAAATATTTAATAGAATAGGAGAGTTCAAAAATTATTAATAAATGTGGTATTTTTTATCGCTGCGACTAATACTTTTCGTAATATAACCAGTCAAAAAGGTAATAAAAAGTCACTTGGTACAAAAAAGCGCCATTCAAAATGGGCCTATGACGGAACTCCCTCATGTAACGCGTTATAATTATTAAGTGCTTATCAATAATGTTTACATGCATCTGCACCCTTGTAAGAAGACGGTTACAATTTAAGATAAGATAAGGTAAGAATATTCTTTATTGTACCAGGAAAAAACAAATACAAACAGTTAACAAGATAAAGTACAATTTAATAAACAAAAACGAAATCTGATACGTTTGTTTTCTGCAAGTTTCCCATTGCGGTTAATCATCCCTTGAAGAGTGAATAGTACCTAGCATTTATAGTTATTGCTCCAGTTTTGTCTAATTTTCAGAGATTTCTTTTGAAATTAATGTTAAGTATTTGTTAGGGATTTTGTACACAACAAGTGACGGTGTCAATCCAATCGTATCTTGTACCATCTTGTACTAAATACTGCTTATCTATATCAACTTTTAGAGATAGGTAGTACTAGTCCGTTGCTTCTATTCCTTTCAAAATTAACCCTTAAGCTTTTTCTTCTTGAATTTCCAGATACGCAAAGTGGTCCTAGTCCAAGCCTGCGTCAGGCGGTGGCTGGCGCGTCGCTACTACCTCCGCCTGAAGGCGCAGATGGCCATCTCGGTGCTGACGCTGCAGAGGCACGTGCGAGGCTGGCTGACCAGGAAGCGGCTCCAGGAGAGCCAGCGCCAACTGGCCAGGGAGTTCCAGAGGGAACAGATGGAGCAGGACAGTCAACGGAGACATCACAAGCCTGGTGAGTAGGAAGTTGAGTAAATTACTGGGTGTTCCAGAAGTTTTTTTACTCATTAATACTAATAACTTTTATTTTGAGACTAACTTCTGAAATATCTATCTAATAAATTTTGAATAGTATTAAAATTTTTCTGTAGTGAATCTATGAAACTGCTCATTTTTTTTATATACCTACATACCGTACCTGGCTAATGTTATTTTACCATATTAATTTGCCTACGACCTATTTGCATATACCTACCAAATATACACAAAAAATTTCATAGAACTCATTGAAATCGTTTCGGCGGAGTTCGATAACGAGCACTGTGATACGAGATATTAATACATAATAATACAGTTCATATGGTATTTTATTGAGTTGTATTGATAAGTAGAATTAGTTTCAAAGAAATTTTCTGAAACACCCTGCTTAATTTGAATTCAAAATACGTGCCAAAAGAGCGTGAAGTTGAAGGACATGACAATTTTGTGTCCACAGTCAGGCAAAATACATTCAAACTTAAGGCTAAAGCAGTTGTCTTTTTCAAAGAACCATTTAGGAACATATATAAACAAAAAAGAAAAAGATTTGCAGTATTGAAAGACTTATACTTTGAAAGATCAAAACCGTTAGGAAATTATTGCCATTTTTTAAGTCAATAGTTTCTTAAATTCCTCATCTTCACTTTTTAAAGTATAATTCTGATTAATTACCCGTTTCGAGGCCCTGTAAGGCTGGCTTGGATTTGAAAATCGCACTACGTCAACGAAGAAAACTAGTCGTGGTTTTAACTCTCTCATACTACCTATATACATCATATACCTCAGCTAGTCCTTTCAAATCCTCGTTTCAACCTTTTCCTGGTTTATATTTTAGGGGCTCCGAACAAGAACAACAAAGCGATGATAAAAGCCAAAATATTGAGAAGACTGACATCACAGGACAGCGATACGACCGAGACAAATTCCGGCAATAAAGAGAACGTCGACACCAACAAAGCTGCCGTTGTCATACAGAGCCGTAAGTTATCCTCTTCGCATTATTTTATTCTTGCTTGCTTAATAAGTCGATGATCCCGTTATTATAAAAGACAAAAGTGTCATTTTTACACTGAGATAGTTTCGCAAACTTCTTTTACTGTCGCTGATGATCATGAAAAGTATTCGAGTTGTTTGTATTTGAGGATAAAACCACGCGGGTGCAGATCAAGTCTGTAAAGAGTGAGATTTTTTTATCGGTAACATCGGTCAAGAAGTAGTTTGGTCACTTTTTTACTATAGTCAACACCTTTAAGGCAATCAACATTATCATCTTCTTTGTCAATAACATTATAATCAGTTCGCCTCTGCCCACAGCTGGTTATAAGCTTTTTTCTTGCCATCTGTCCTGATCTTTGGCCATTAATCACTAATAATTAATAATTTTAACAATCATTTATTGAAAATTTTGAATTTTTGATTCCATTTCTTAACATTAGTTCTCGCCAGTAACATTAATCCAGAGTTTTATAGAGAACTTTTTTTCGCCTATTTATTGAGTAGCCTATGCCTGGTTTAATCAAATGGTTGATCTGGTCTGGGTGAACAACGATGGTCGGTCGGTCGTCGTCGTCAGTCTAGAAACTCCATTTAATAAGTGTATTGAGAATGCTCAATTTAATGAAATTACAAACAACTCTTTCTTACTTAATAAAGCTACACAAACACCAGAAGTTAACAATATTATACTTTACCTTATCCTGCTCAGTCTGTGAATCACTACTTCCGAAATATTTATGCAGTCCTCACTGAACTACTAGGTATAATACTGTGAACTAAATGATTCTCCATTCTTGTACGTATACTTCGTCATCATCATCATCATCAGATTTCCGCGGCTACACGGCCCGTCGCAAATGGGCCAAGGGGCGGGCCCCTCCCCCGCCCCCGCAGCACCCCCCGCCGCCGACGCCACAGCAAGTCATGCAACAGTACTCTGTGCAGGAGAGAGCGGCGCAGCTGCAGACATTTGCTGATCAGGTATTTGGAATATAGAATTACATACAGGCACATACATTGCTTTTGGCCCCACACTAGGATAGGGTGATTCTCAGAATTGCATAATTTCCATCTCTATAAACAGAGCCCAGTGTTCAGCATAGACCTCTTTTCTTTCACCCAAGCCCATCCGGCGTAAGAAAGAAAGGTAATTACTTAGCTTAAGGATAGTGTCTAGGTCAGAGTCTGAGGTGCTTACATAGTTCAGCGCTTGAAATTAGAAATCCGTACCCTTCTATCGGAGGAAGGCCTGTGCCTTACAGTAGAACCTATACCTATAGGCTACAAAAAAAAGCGTCCAGATGTGTACCAACCAAAAATGGCTGCTAGAGCAACACCCATGCAAGCATTAATTTGACCCCAATTAAATTACGCAGTTTTCTGTTCAAAAGAATTTATTCTAATACCGGGAATAACCACGCCCATTATATTGAATAGACATGTCTTTGTTGTCGCATGATCGATTACACTATTGAGTTATTCGCGTGTCAAATTAATGTGGGGCTACTGGTCACATCTAGGTACAACTTCAGTCACAATTTTTATTGTTTTCTAGTATCCTAAAAACATAACATAAACATTTACATACAGGGACATACATTACTTCTGGGCCCACACTAGGTTACCCTGTGTAGGTACCATCCACGAGTTGGGGTTTTTTTTTCGTCCCCAGCCGGGATTCAAACCCAGGACCTCTCGCATGGTAGGGAGATGCACTAACGGCTGCGCCACAGAGGTCGTCAAATAATAGTAGATTGTTCACCAAGGGCGCAAACAAAATTTTTGCGTCGAGGTTGTGAAATTGAATCCAGAGCGGACTGAGGCGATTCTTGCATTAAATCCCGAGCTTTCGCTTCGCTCGGAATTTAACTAAGAACTGCTGAAGGAGCGAGGGATTAAACACTACCGAGACCAAAAATGATTTGCGCCCGTGTAGAACACTCTGCTTTTCACTACCATCTGAGAGGAATGGAAATGCGTACGTGCGTTCCAATTTCAAATATTTGACAATTAGGTTCATGAAAGATTTGCAGCAAAGAGTTTGGAAGTTCAGTAAGTAGTTCCAAACTCGGTTTTAAAATTTATTGCTTGGGTTGGAGCGAAATAGATATACGACGAATCCTCAAGAGTGAAAGAGAAGTCCGACTTCTTAGTAAATGAGTGCATTAGTATATAAATTCAAAATTGGATTTTGAGTCTATTTACTTAAAGGTGCCTAAAGGTAAATAGATTCAAAACCCAATTTTGAGTCTATTTACTTTGATGCATCTTAGCTTGAACAACAATAGATTAGATTATAACTCTTTATTGTACACACCAGGAAAACAAACAAAATACATTATAAGACTTATGTATCTTAGTTTTGCGGTATACGATTGGCATAGCGTGTTTTGGGTCCTAAATTTGGTCATCAAAATGCATCATTTCGAGCAGATGGAGTGGAAATAGTATATTTCATTACAAGTGCGGAAAGCCTGTCATTGCAACGAGTTCAGACAAATGTCTACCCGAGCCGAGGCGCAGCCCACTTTCCGAACGCTATACGTCCCTGCAATATGCCACTTTTTGAGCAACCGTATTGCTGCGGCCACACTTGAAGGCGTTTTGATGGCACTTGATGTGCGGTATTTTACCGACAGCAGCGCGAAGGGTGTTTGTATTCGCGATAGGACGAATTTTTTGGCCAGACATGTCGCGACAACGCAAATCTTCGCGTTATCGCGATAGTGTGGCCGTACCATGTTAAGAAAATATTGTCATCGTATGTAACATCGTGCAGGTCCACAATAAAAACCAAGAGATCCACAAGAACCTCCGGCGCAACAAGCCCGGCATCCGGCTGCAGGAGGTGCAGCGGCCGCCGACGGACTACCAGCCGCCGCCCGGCTTCACGCTCGTGCCGGCCATCATCAGGGGGCAGCCCTCGCAGGTCGAGCAAGACGCTAGCCGGTTGTCCAGGTGATTTGATTTGAGGATTCCGTATCTCAAAAGCAAAAAACGGAACTCTTAGGCCCAGAACACACGGTGAAACGCAAAAGCAACGAAACCCTTTTAAAATTCCTCGCAGGTTGAGCAAGACGCTAGCCGGTTGTCCAGGTGATTTGAATGAGGATTCCGTATCTCAAAAGCAAAAAACGGAACTCTTAGGCCCAGAACACACGGTGAAACGCAAAAGCAACGAAACCCTTTTAAAATTCCTCGCAGGTTGAGCAAGACGCTAGCCGGTTGTCCAGGTGATTTGATTTGAGGATTCCGTATCTCAAAAGCAAAAAACGGAACGCTTAGGCCCAGAGTGCTTAGTGCGAGTTTTTTCATTCGCTTTCGATAGCGAGAGCGTTTGCAATTTGTATAGGAGTGACAAAGCGCGCCACCTAGTTGTCTCTTTGTCACCCCTATACAAATTGCAAACGCTCTCGCTATCGAAAGTGAAATGAAATTACTCAGTATAAGCACTCGTAACACACGGTGAAACGCAAAAGCAACGAAACCCTTTTGAAATTATTGATTTGAAACCAGTTTCAACTATTTTCCACACACGCTGCAACCACAATCATTTCAGTTTTCTTTGAGAAAAGACGTCTGCTTAATGAATTCTTCAAGTGACGAAGAATTATTAATGAAACGCAACGCGAGTTTCCTACACGCCGGTTTCAGTGCGACTGATTTGCAACGCGTTTCAAACCGGTTCCAAACTGGTCGCGTCATGCATGTGTGGTCTCTCAAAGGCAGACACTTAAATGCAACTCAAAAGTTACTAGTAGTTGCAGTTTCGTTGCATTTGCGTTTCACCGTGCGTTCTGGACCTTAGAGCCATCACAAACAGGGCGACTTGTCGCCGCGTCTGGCCATCGCGTCAGACGTGACGTTGTCATTTGCTTCTGGCCCGGCGTCTTGTCGTCGCGACTCCGCTGACTCTGACGCCAAGTGTACGGAGATTAGAACAAAATATAAATTGACGGCCGTAGCCTGTCGTCGCGTCTAGTCCCCGAACTGGCGCTGTCGCGTGTCGCCTAGTGTGCGCAAAGGGTTATAGAATCACTTTGTTCTCCGTACGTCCTTTCGACCGTCCGTCCGTCTGTCAAAGGCCCTCTATCTCGGGAATGGAGGTATCGAGTTGAAACTTAATCCATATACTCAAGTTTATAGTCTCTTGAATCTGTAAAAAAAATCAAGCCTTAGAAGCTTCTAAGGAGCTCCTTAAGTTAACGTAAAAAAAATAAAAACTCCCATTTTGACACTCAATGGAATATATACCTTTAGTTAACCTGGAAATATTTGGCATGTAATGTCGTCTCATACTACAAATACAGGAAAAAATCTGAGAACTATTAATTAAATCAACCCGTAATTAAATCATAATAAAATATATATTTTTTTAATTCTGTCTAATCTCTAGGTATAATGTACTATTTTAAAACATACCTATACCACCACCACCATCATCAACCCATTACGTCCCCACTGAGGGGCACGGTCTCTTCCCTGAGGAAGGTAGAGGCCATACCTATACATACCTATACATTTTGAAACATTTCCACATTAACACGCATACCTAATGCTTTGGAATAACTAGGCAATTTAATTTCTTATTCATGCTTCTTGGATGAAATAGTCCTTCGCCCGAGTTTTTCGAGAGTCCCGAGAGTCTGCCTTGGGATGAACCGTTGCTTAGTAAAGTGTACCAAGTGATGATACCACCAAGGTTTGATTTGTTTGTGAATGTCCTGTGATTGTTAGCCATCTAGCTTTCATATGTTGTACACACACACACACACACACACAAACACACACACACACACACACACACACACACACACACACACACAGCAAACACAAGCTGACTCACGGCTGTTTTTCATGTTATGTTATTCAAAATGCAATAGTTACCACGTTAATTAGGTACATAGTTAGATATATAAGGAACTTTTTAGTTACATAGATAGAAAAACTTAGTGTACACTTTAAAGTATGTATAACACAATGTTATAGTTCGTACCATCTAGCGAGTAAGTAGGATAGTTACTCGTAGTACTTCTGCTCTCGTAATGAGAAACACAGTAATAGCCATTACTGCGTTTTTAGTTTGAATGCAAAAATAAGCTACTTGGAGGATTTTTTTCAGTACAAAAGTAATGGTGGCTGTAGATCTACTGTAGGCTGTAGGTCCTAATTACATGATAATGTTACGTTCAGATTTGTTTAATGTTCAAAACTGAAGTAAGAACTAATTGTAGGTTCACAAGGCGAAATAAAGTTAAAAAAGCAAAAAAACAATCATTTCAGGTTCAAACAAAGCAACGCCCGTAGTCACCAAGAAGACACACCTTTGCAAGCGAATCAAAATTGGCAAAATCTACCATGCAGCAGGCAGTGCGGCGGCCTAGTCAGGTATCCCTAAAATAAATTATTACTAACCATATCAATTTATATTTTCTTAAATCTTGAGCAAATTGTTCCATGTCTGTCCTCTCTCAGGGAAAACAGGTACGGACTTATAAAGAGCGTAAAGAGTTTGAAACTTTTAAGTGAAAAACTTGTCTCTAAGAACTTTGCTTTTCTTGCAGCAACAAAATCAATGAGCTAGTGAAACAAGCGCAGAGGACCGACGCCCCGCCCCGTCCGAGCTACTCTCCAGCGTACGACCCCGAGTCAGATTTCCGGAAAATACTCCGGAATTCCCCGGAAATCCTCGCGACGCCCATCTTCAGTTCCGACGACGACTACACCGAAGGCCCCTTCAGATTCAAGCAGCTGCTCCGGCCTACACTAGGACCTACTGAGAGTCTCCGGAAACGGAAAGTCCGGAACTCGTCCGGGCAAAGCCCGTGGTTGTCCGACAGCTCGCAGGACAGCGTCAGTTCCAAGCAAGCTCTTTATAATAAGCGTCGACCGCAAATCAGTATGGGAGTCTATTATAACTGAGTTTCCTCATTGCAACTTCGCGTACTACTAATCTCTTTAGGCTTAGCGTAAGCTCCATAAAATGAGAGTAACTTATTAAATATGAAAATAATAATTATTTTAGTGGATATGTGGATAAGCTCTAAAAGCCTTACCAAAGTTACATACATAATGAAATAATAAAAAATAAAAATAAAATAAAATAAAATACAACTTTACTATTTTCTAATCTAGATATTTTGAATGTAACATAATATGTATTAGACTATTGTTAAAATCAGTATTACCTTCATTAATTATATTTATATGTGTATTTGAAGTTGTAGTAAATGATCTCACATTATCATCATAGCTTAATATCTACTTTGTTTGATATGAGAATGCCATTGCAGTTTTAAATAAAATTCACTTAGATTTTGTAATCATTGACAACTTTTGTGATAACGTGCCAATGATCGATTTACTTTTAAGATGAATATGTGTTCTAGTTTGAGGAGTTTGAATCATTAAAATGTTCCACGAAAAATGCCCGTTTCTTTTATTCCATCCCTTTAGTAAAATGTCCCCAAGCAGTACCAAAGTAATAAAAATAGCAACTTAAAATTATAGTTCGCGCAATAAAACGTAGCACGTGCGCCTATAAATAAAAGTCCGCAACCAAAACAAAGTGAAACACGTAAACGTGAAGTTTTATAAGCCACAGGAGTGCGTGGTAAACACGCGAGGCGAAGGCGGGCGGCGAGGTCAGGGCGGGCGCCATGTGCGAGCCACGTGACAGCCGCGGCGCGCTCCCGCCAATCGCGGCGCGCCGCGGCCGTGCGCGCGCAATCGCGCAGTCGCGCGCGCGGGAGCCATGGCGGCCGCCGGCCCCCCGATCAACGTCGACCTCTCGCAGATCAAAACACTCTCCATAGAGCGAACTCTACTGCCACTCGTCAAACAGGTAGGTGGACACTCAGACATTTCATCATTTCACGTACGGGTACTCTTTCTTTTAATTCCCTAAAACACAGGTTAGGACCGCAACATATCAATGACAATGACGTCCCAATAATATACTCTCTAAACACGTCTACGGCGCTTGCTGACGTTGCGCGGCGAGGTTATGACGATATTTTCAGTTTTACGAGTCTTTAGTCTAAAATTATCTTTACTTTTTGTGCGTGGACATCATAAAAGCGTCGCGTGTGTGTCAAATGACGTACGCGTTGGAATTTCCCGCCCGTGTCAACAAACTGTTGCACATCGGCCGGCGCCGCCGCACTACGAGCCCCCTCGAAGGCGGGTGCTACGAATTCTTTCAGTCACTCTACAACTCTGGGACTGGCATGGCCTAAAATGGGCCGCCTCGATAGGTTCTTAACAAATAGTCTTCCAATGGTTAAATATAAATGTTGTTAATGATTTTGGGTGTAAAGACATTGAAGACCGGTGTTAGAGATGAGAGAGCACGTGGAGGCGGGGCGGGCGGGCGGCGGGCGCGGTTCGGCCGCGGATCGATGCGGAGCAGGCTCGGGAGCAGTGCCGCGGCGGCCGCGGGCGGAGGCGACGCGCTGCATGGGCCGGAGCCCTCGCGGCACGGGCCAGGTGCGGGTGCGCGGCGCCCGCGACCGCGACCGCGACCGCGCCGCCGCCGAGCGCGAGCGCGCCTCCACCGCCTGCGAGCGCCTCTGCGACATGGACGCGCTCTCTGACGAAGACGACTACTTGCGCCGAGACACGCAGGTACTCACTACCGACACACACGCGGCACCCGTGCGTACAGCCGCAGGGCAGCACGGTCAGCTGCTGCTGTTGACAGTGAGGATGCGGAGCAACAAGTAGTCTTGCCTCGCGAAGAAGCTCGCGTGCAAGCACGGCTTTGATCGCGTCTTGAGGCACGCAGGCTCGCCCTAATAGCCGTCGACCCTGCCGGGCCCATGCAGGCAATTCGAAGTTTACATAGATCAAAGAGAAGCCAACTGGCCATTATACAATACATAACTATCAAAACGAATCAAAAGTAAACCACGTGGTTGCGCTTGGCATCACTGCCACAAAGAGAGCGCACTCAGCGTATACTTCAATAAATGCAAAAATAATCAAGCGTATTCATGTTACATTCACATAGTATGTAATTACATGACGGCATACTTTTTCAACCATACATTACACAATTCTTTTATAGCACGGAGTCTTTACTTGTTGTGAATTTTATATGTAATTGTATGTATATGTATTCTAATTTTATACAGGTTCTTATACATTCCTATCCATGAACATAAGTCGATGGTTTCATTTAGCTTATTAATTCCAAAGTTTTACTTAGGGATACAGCTATACAACTACACCAATCAATGCTCACTGCTCAGTAAAATTAATTTACGTAACTATATTTATGTCAAAGAATTTTCGTTTCTATTGGTTTTCGTTACAGAATAAAAGTAGTATATTGTAACTGACTTCATCATCACAATAATTTGATTCTTTTAATATTTTTAGTCTTGTGTAGTTTTAAATAACTCTCGGTCTTCCCTTCCCTGCCATGGTACCAAATTATATTATTGTTTACATTTCGTCAATGGATGTGTTGATTTACTCAGAAAAATACAAGGACTTATGAAGTATCGATGGCTGTCGACCTGTCTTTCTCAAACTGTAGAACGCAGATAGTAAGACAACAACCAACAACCCGTCGAATTTCCAGTCTCCTTCTTTCGTGTCGACAATTCTTCCACATCTAATTTGATCTTATTTAAGCATCCAGTTATGCTTTGTCTTACTTAAATAATGCCGCACATAACGGATTCAGACCACTTTGGGAACGTCCGGATATTTATAAAATTTAAACGTTCTTCAGAGAATAACGAACAAATTAATAAGTGGTTCAATTTACTGACGTACTTATGTTAAGCTTTTTTGCAAAGAGTGTGGTTAACACAAATTCTTAAAACGCAATGTAGGTACCTCTAATATATCTTGGGGTATCTTGTTGTCGAACCTTATACAGTGCCCCATAAAGGAAGTATTAACTTTTGCAAGTCTAAATCGTGGAAATGACAATTTATGTTTATTCCTAGTATTAACGTTAAGATGGCTTCCAAGAGTTTCGAAGTCTTGAAAACTTTTCCGAACGTAGATAATATTTTCATAAATCTATTGGCTTGCAAATGTTAAGATGTTAGTTTCTTTGAAAAAATCTCTTAGCGAGACCCTAGCTTGTAAATAAATCAGATCGCTCTCTTCTGCAAGATGACGTATTCTCAATGTCTTCTACCCGGCCCCATAGTAGTATACCATAGGACATAATACTATAGAAGTACCTAACTAAAATAAACAAGCCTAGCAGGTAGGTCTGAAAGGTCAGCTAGTAATTTATAAAAATCTGATATTTAAAGTCTGCTGCTGAAGTGAAGTTAGTTTGATACAATTACAAACTGAGATGAAATACTTTACTATACTACGTCAACAAGAATTACTTTGGCTTTGTTAATAATTTGGCCCGCCACAAAACTTCCTTAATTTATAACAAAGCAGGGGTTGGCTCAGCTCACATCGATAATGCCGGCGAAGGATTGCGCTCGCAATAAGGGAGGAATTTAACTTGTACGTGAGGTAATAACATCCACAAACGAGTTGATTGGAATATACGACGTACCTGGGTCCCACTAAAGGTGAACGCTCACTGCTACTTGATTAAATTATCGAAATAACCGCGCCAAAGTCAGCGAAGTTTCAGAAAGAAATCACCGCACCACGCCAAAAATTTTTATTTTATTTATTAGGCTCTACAACAGTTAATAGTACTGATAGATCAAACTCAAGGTAATGGTAATAGGATTAAGGTAGCTTAACTAACTATAGTTAAATAAAGCATGCATTATTAGTTGCTAAGATATGTAAACAGATGTATTACGTGCTTAAGTACCTACAACCAAAATAATTTTACTGATATGAAAGTGCATCTAATTAAAAAAAATAGATATACAAATATCGACATGTGCGGGGCACCTCAAATTGAGGATTGTAACTCAAAAATATTTAGTTTTATGTATTATCGTGCATTTCTATGACACATCTTGCAGGCGGATAGATTCGAGGACCCACGCGTTCCTTCCACTCGATACCACTGAGTTGACACCGTCAATGGTATCATACAGAAACACTTTTCCGTTTCACACCACCCTAGTGATGTGTTGTTTATTTTAATTTGTGATACATAATATACATATAATAGATATACGTCAGGCTCCTTGAACACAAGGAGTTTTCTTATCAAAAAGTGTGTAAACCTACAGTCAGTACAGAACGCATATAAAGTGCCATCAATAATGACCAATCTAGGAGTATTAACATATACTTTGTGATAGCTAGATTGTCACATAACTAATAGCTGGTGGTGTGAAAGGGAATAGTGTTTCCGTATGACACCACTGCCACTGATGGTGTGAACTCAGTGGTGTCAAAAGGAAGGAATGGACCCACGCACCTGTAACGCAACTGACAGAATTCATTGATTACTATTTATCCGCACTGTTTACGCAGAATACGGTGATGTCTTCAATATTCGATAATTAGCAGCCTACCAAGTTTAAATAAAGCGATTCGCCTGATGCGGGTTTAATAGGATTTCAATACGAGTAGGTAATTCTAAAATTAGGTTCGCTCGACGCGTTTGATTAAGCTCTGTACGCGTTCACCTTTAGTTTTAAGGTCTTCAGTCGTAGGTATTCGATAAAACATTATAGATACGCTACCCACATTACAGTACATACATTATTATATATCTTTTGTGTTTTATTGAAGTTACATTTAAGTTTATAGACACGCATACGGATAAACAGACGCGCTAAAAGTTTCCCTCGCACGTCTCAAGGGTAATTATTTGTCTACGAATGCTGCCGCATTCGACAAACCAGTGTTCATATTTATTCAAAATGATCGTTCATCGTTCTAAGTTACCTGTCACCTTTTCTTAGATCACTTTCTCTTCACTCTGGTAGAAAAATTCGCAACTGCGACATTTACCTTGTATTCCAACCAACTGTATTTGTTTCCGGCCGTAATATACAGATTCCGACCGCCGATCCCGCCCGACACAGGTGCCCAAAAGATGTTGGCGCCTCTCCAGGAGCTAAGGTTTATCACTGTGCATTTTCATAACGATAGAGATTACTCACAGTTAATGGCAGACCGTAGACCCCCGGCTTAGCATGTCAAGTTACCAAAACTATTTGGGTCTGACGTTACGTTACGTTATTACTGGTCTGACGTCACTGAACAAAAGTTATACGATATGCGATTTTGTATTCTAAAATTGATTTCTTTTTTGTTTAAAGGTAAACAGAAACTGTAACTTATTGAACGTAACAAGTAAAAGTAGGTGTCTATTTCAAAATCCAGATAATTATGGAGAAAAATTTACAAAAAACTCGTTAGTTTCTTTCTTAAAAGAAATCTCTTAACAAATCCCTACTGCCAAGCTTACCTTCAAATGAATCTGATCCCTCTCTTATACAAGTAACTAAAACAAACAAGCCTGTCAGTTGCGACGTTAGCTATTCCCGGATTCCTTTGATTGGATATGCTGAAGAACTAAGTATATTTGCCAATTTGTCTATATAGGGACCCCATTGAAGCTTTGCATCGAATGTGATACCTAGAAATACAGTTTCTACTAGGTATATTTTATCATTCCACAGTACGTAGCTGCCAACTATTTTGACATTTGGCGAAGTACCGGAGCGGAGTAAAGTATAGTTGTCTTTTTTTAATCTTCTTATACGGTGTGTCCCAAAAATTACACGTCACTGTGACACTGGAGGTAGACCTGCTCAAAAGGCATCGAACCAACCTAACATGACCTCAGTAAAAGTTGCACGGTTTTCAAGATTATGGCCAATTTAAACTTATTCTAAATTTTCACTTTTTTTAACTGAGGTCTGAGAATAGGTCGTAGGCTAATCAATATGGCAAAACAACGTTTTTCGGATCCAGCTAACCAGTTTAGTACCTGAGAGAAAGCAGTATTTGTATCATCAAGGTCATGAATATGTGACGTGTTATCTGCAAAAAATAATAGCTACGATCGAGTACCGATATCTCCCCCAGGGGATCTACCAAGGGAGACACGGGTCCGACGCCGATATTTCTGACATGTTTTGAACCATGAACTAAAAATAATTTACACAATATGAGGCAAAGAAACAGCCTCAAAATGGATATCTGTGGGACTCTTAACATAACGTATCGGTTTGTACTCGGCTTATCCTCGGTTACCATGCGGTAAGTAACTAACAAATCAAGCAACAGTAATAATTTGTTTAGCGGTCAATCAATCAATGCTGTATGCTGCGTTTGCAGTCAGAGCTCCCTAACTACTGATTTGAATGATCGTCACCTCCACCGCCATCGCTGTGAGGTAATATTTTAGAAAAAAAAATCTATACTTGTGTTCAAATACGTACTTCCTGCTGAACAAATATTTTTGACCAAACATCAAGATTTATTATAAAGAATCCAATTAATTTCAGGAGATATTGCAGTAAACTCATCGTGTAAATGGTTGTCTCTAGATCAGCAGCCTGGTGGCCACTCGTGGGGAGGCGGCAGGCAGCGCGGCGGCGGTGCAGCGCGTAGGAGCCGCCGTGTGCTGCGCTGTGGAGCGCTTTGTGGCCGTGGGCGAGACCATCGCGGACGACAACCCTGACGTACGACACAGCATGGTGCTGGCGTGTAAAGAAGCGCGGTCGGCAGGTAAGCTATAGGATAAGAATACACTGTGGATTTTAGCATCATGATGCTGCCAGATCGAAAAGCGAATAGTAGAGTGGCATTAAGCCACGTGGGATCTCTATAGTTATTTCCCACCACCTACGGCTACTTGAATATAATATCACGTTAGTTGGGTAACATAATTCGATATGTATGTAGATACGATGGATCTTAAGAGCTGAAACTCTTGGTGTGCATTATTTATGTCTCAGCTCGGGGCTCGCTCGCTACTCAGCGAGACTTGTGCCTTCCACAGCGTCTTAATTAATCAAGATTAAATTGTGTCAAACTACTAACGCTGCCTATTGGCAAAGACATACTCGTAAAACGGGAAACTTTGAAAGTTGCCAGGTATGCGCCCGTAGCAGACGCCATTTTGCCAAAATAGTTTCGAAGCAGTTGTATAACGGCGTTAGCTCCTGTGCTAATAAAATTCCATGAATTTTGTGACTTTTAGGAGGCTAGTTGGGAGGCGCGATAGAATGAAAGGAACTAGGAAGTTACCCGCACGTGAAAGCTAATGCACCCTTTAGCGTCAATTACTTGTAAATTATTTGAAAAATGTGAACTTGTATTCGGTTACGAACCAAAAATCAAAACATTACCTTTTTACTTCCCGCAGTACTAAACTACACTGGCCTGCAAAACTAAGTATCACACTCTTAAAATTGCAATAACGTTTTATGTACACAAGATATACTTTTGAAATAAAAAGGACTCGAAAAAGAGTGCATATAAAAACTTCATAGTCGATAACCTTTTTGTAAGATATGCCCGAAAAAAACTTTAATAACAAAAACAATCCTTATTCGTTTTACCATATTTTTTTTTGTTTCTGTTTTTGTTTTCAAATTTGTCCTTCATCGATAGTCTTGTTACGCTAAGTTAGATAGACTTGCTGAGAAATCAAGTTAAGCGATGTTACGGGAAGCACAGGTTACACAGAATGGCGCTCCAGTAACTGGAGTTGCAGCACGACTTATTAAAAATATTACTAATGTACAGTTATCTATAGTTTAAAAGAAAGCTGATAAAATTTGCTATAAGACGTTTTTTATTTTAAATCTCTAACTCCCACAGTTTAGAAAAAAAATAAAATTTAAAAGTGTGTTACTTACTTTTGCCGGCCAGAGTATGTATGTGTCTGACTGTGTTTTCAACACAGCAGCCCGTATTCGTCCAGTGCGGGGCGTAGGCTTCTCCCACAGCTCGCCTTTTTTAGTTCTCTATTATCCTCATCTAGCCGCTACTAGTAGGTGTTCTGCCCCAGATGGTCCTACTCTGCGTTAACAATTTTATGTTGCCGACTCGAGAACTTTTGCTCTTCTTCGTCTATCGATTCTTTGGCAGATGTGATCAGCTGAATTATTATTAAAATTCATTATTGCATCAAAACACAAGTTTGCGCATGGGTGAGTTCAATGCTACTTAGCATTATCTTCCAACTAACCTAAGCCTCGATGCTATTTTAACTTGGTAATCTGAATAATATAACTCGTTATATTTTGTCGTACAAATGTCGCCAAATTAAGATTTACCGTCTAATTTCCACAACTGGTTCCTCAACTGCAAATTGAAAAACTTTTTTGGGTCTAGCAAATAAAGTAGCTCGAGTCGTGGCCGGAGCTTAATTCCAATATCCACATTTATTGCCACATTTCACTCGGGCAAGGCTCGCCTTTGTCCCGACTGTAATTATTCCGGAGGCCTACTACGGTCCGGGACCAGAGCCCCACCCTAATATATGTATGCACGCGAGAATTTATTGCCATTTTACAGGAAGCTGAGTAAATAGACAGAGGAGCTGAAATAATGTTTGCATTAGGAAAGCAATGAATAAATTAATTTAAGCCAACACTGCTCTACTACCTACAAAAGAGACAATAGATGGTAAGTTACTTGGCTTCGAAGTTACAGCGTTATTGTAGCGCGTGTGCATAGCGGGCCAAATCAAATTGCTTTCGATCTGAATTTGAATTGTAGGTAACAACCCGTTCCGATTGGCGTACATTTGCGTTATTTCGGAACATTACGTTTCTGCCTACATTCATTTTTCCAATTTAGATAGAATGTGAATAAAATAAAACCACTTTACTTTGTCAATTAATCATTGGTTATTTGGCCGGGATTCCATTTTAAGGCCCTCATAAATACTTATGTGTCAACGGTCTGACCCAAATTTAATGCTTGGCCGTTATTAACGGAATCCAGAACTTTCTACTGGGAAATATGTAAAAAGATTTTAGCTGGTCCCTTTATTGCGAGTGAACGTTGAATATTTTTTTGCTAATAACTCGATCAACATTTTATACTATAACTGAATATGAATAAGTAGGTACGTTACTCGTAAATTTTCTGGATAATACGGCACGCACGATAAATAAATATATTTTGCTCAATCCTAGAGGAAAATTTGTATGAGATTTCAATACTTTCTAATCGTGTCATGGTTAATTGTATTCTAGGCGCTGCTTACAAACTTTTAGAACAGTTACTGTCCGGAGTGTTAGAGAAAGTTCCTGAAGAACTAAAGGGGTTATTTTACTCATTAAAACAAGCAACAATTATTTTAATCATGATTATATTTATTTATTTATTTATATATGAATATTATGTATTTGTACAATAGAGAATATTCTATCTATATAATTTAAAAAAAAGAAAGCCAGGTCTTGGATATTTACATGTTTGTGACGTCGCTGTTTCTGGTTCCTACGACACAGCGAATCCTAGTGTGGGGGCAGAAGCAATGTATGTGCTAGTATGTAAATGTTATGTAATAAAAACATAAGCATTTACGTTCTAAGCAAATAAATTTATTATATTTTATTGTTTACATACAGGCACATACATTGCACCTGGCCCCACTCTAGGATACCCTGTGTCATGGGAACCAGAAACAACGACATCACAAACATGTAAACATCCAAGACCTATCAGCTGTGCTTTTTTATTTTTTGCTCTTGCTAAACTATAATATTAATTTCACGATTTTGGAGTCTATCCCGCTAGGAAACTTGTTTTTAATGACATATAAAATGGCCCTCTTAAGATCCACTGGACCTTTTTTTAACGTCCTGTGCAACGCTGGCAGAAAATCAGCACGGCAAAGTATTAATAATTCATAAGGGTCTCATAGTGTTAATTACACGTAATAAATTAATAGTCTATGTACAGTACAACCATAAATCATAAAACTTCATACATACATAAGCTCACGCCTGTATCCCAGAGACCCGGGACTGCCACCCGCCACGATCCTGAGAAATCACTTTCGCTTCATCGACATTTATTAGTCGTCGCATACACGCACTTTGGTTTCGGGTACTTGTTATCTTGCCCTTTACTAATACACCCTCTATATGGTCGAAGTATGTCCACCTGGAGCATCCCTTACCGGTCTTTCCACTCATATTCACTTTATTAAAACTCCACACTGATCCAGTCAGTCGAACTCTATCTCGCTATGCTACGCTACGCATCTTCTCTCATATAAAACATAAACATTTACATCCGGGCACATACATTGCTTCTGGCCCCACAATAGGATACCCTTGGTGACCAAAAACTGGAACTTTGGCAAATAATTACATCCTATTTTACAAATACAGGAGAAAGTTTCTAGGCTGGCTGGAAAAAAATTCATTAGAAATAAGTCCGCCTTGGCACATATTTTTTATTACAAACCTGTTATTTAAGTTATATTTTTTTTTTTTTGCAATAAAGTGTAACAACAACAACAAGAAAAAAATATCTAAAGTTCGGGAAAATTTTGGAAAAAACGCGAAACCCTCGGTGGGCCAGCTCTACTCACTTTTGTCCGGATTTTTTTTGTGATAATTTAATATAGCCTATGACACTCGCGCAAACACGACGATTCGATTGAGATATTATTTTTCAAAATGTGTCGATTAGTTAATTAGTTAGAGGGAATATAGAATTGGGCATGCTTACCAACAAACATACAAAACATGCCAAAGAAATTACCCTCATCTTGGGATCCGCTGCAGTCGGGTAAAAAAAAAATCCAATGTTCGCCTGCGTGATTCTAGTAACTCTCGTAGCCTTCAGCGATACGCTACGGCCGTATTGGGTCAGGCGATAGACAGTAACGCGATTATCCCGGATCGAACAAAATCTAATAAATACAGGTGTCGACGTCGACCTTCGTGGCCCTCTCGCTCCCACACCTATCAACTAAGTGGATCGCCTGTCCTTCAATCTCTTTTCGGGCCGATTTTATTTGCAAAAATGAGGTCAACCTTGAGTTTATGACATAGCTTCCATTACAGGAATTGGAAATAGCAATTACTAACTTCGCTCTTTTTTATCGCGCATATTTCACTAACATTAGTACAAACCTCGACATGGTGTCACGAAACTCGGGAACATTATCGTTTAAGTAGCATATCCACACCATTAGTTGCGTAAACATGAAGGTTGCGTGGTTTCCGGAAAACACAAAATCTGTTTACACGAAGCTACTGAGTGCGTATACTGAGTTTTTTCATTCACTTTCGATAGTGAGAGCGTTTGCGATTTGCATAGGAGTGACAAAGAGACAACTAGGTGGCGCGCTCTGTCACTCCTATACAAACTGCAAACGCTCTCGCTATCGAAAGTGAATGAACAAACTCAGTATAAGCACTCTGGACACCAAAATAACTACTTTATCAACATGCCATATTTTTAGATTCATCAATTATTTTCAGGCAAAACTTTTTGCGTTCTTGTGGCACGGACCGTAACAGAAGTATTTAATAAGCCAGCGCGCTATGCTTATTGTAGAATCCCGATGTATTGATGTATTATTGTGTTCTTATTATTAATATCATTGCATATACATTGCGCGTCACAATTCTAAATTCGTTTGCTAAAAGTTTATTTTGAAAATGTTAATAACTGTTACGACCTCTGTGGCGCAGCAGTTAGCGCATCTGACTATCATGCGAGAGGTCCCGGGTTCGAATCCCGGTTGGAGACAAAAAAAACCCAGGTCTTGGATGTTTACATGTTTGTGACGTCGCTGTTTCTGGTTCCCACGACACAGGGTATCCTAGTCTGGGGCCAGAAGCAATATATGTGCCTGTATGTAAATGTTATGTTATGTTATTACATTTTTTAACAATATTTTTTTCAAAATCCTTTAACACTTCGAAGTTTTAATAGAAATTTAAGAGATACAAGATAATATAGCGGTATACGGTACTAAGTAGATATATTGCTGGGCTAATAAATATAATACGTACAATATAAAAATTATCTGTCAAAAAAAAATACGTAGCCAATACTTGGGTATTCCATGCATTACATTATTTTCGAAAGGACTGAAGGGCGTTAGTGTTGACAATATTATATTTCCAAGAACTACAATTAAAATAGCTTTTTAACAGCTTTTTACGACTTTGCTAGACATCCCATAGCATGCAAGTAATTACAAACATGCAAACTATTTCTAGATTTTAGGTGCTGATAAGTTTATCTACTGCATTTTGACATGCATTTTGTTGAAAAGACGCTTTCAGCAGGGATCGAACATTCTGCATTGCTCTCTACTGCCACCTCTGTCGCCGTACTCACAAATTATGTATTTTTATAGAATAACATAACATAACATAACATAACATTTACATACAGAAAAACAACAACAGAATACCATTAAATGCACTTGGGATTATCGACCTTATTGTAACAAGCAGAAGATAAACCGAAGGAGGACAAAAAATTGTGAAAGCTTTATTGGATAAGTACTCTTACAGCACTTTCAACTTGACTTGCGTTACTTTCTTGAAGGGGAACTTGAACTTTTGCCGAATAAGTTTATTATCCGGCCAAAAGTTTGTTAGTCTCCTCTCCTGGAGCTGTTACGCATCACTTAAGGCCACGCAGAAATAAATTAGGGGCTTAAGTACTGTGGACACTGAAACACTTTCAGGCATCAACAAGATAAAATGTACCTAAAAATATGAATCATTCTAGTTTTTTATAAACTTTATTCCTCTTACATGATTTTTGTCGGAAGAGTGCGGTCAAATTTCGCTCGGATTCACAGAGCTTAATCATAGTGAGTAGAGAAATGGCTCGCGTCGTCGGTTGCTCGTTACTGACTGCGGGCGAGCGCGGAGTGCGCCCGCGCTGAGTTGCAGGGTGCTCACCGGCAACTGCCGCGGGGACTCCCGCGCACGCCCACCAAGGAGCTTACTGTTTCCACGTCGTCAATGTTACTAGACATCAAGGCGCAGACCCAGCTCAAGACATCTTCTTTCTTGGAGCATCTTTTTAGATTATCATTTTCACCGTACTTTCGTAAAACCGGTTTTCATGCTGGCGGTAAAGATCAACAACTGCCGACCACCGTCTCTACCGAAATTAGAGTGGCCACATATTTACATATCAGCCTCGCGCAGTTTCCCTTGCAAAAAAAACTTGTCATATAATAATCATCATCAGCCCACCTCTGCCCACTGTTGGGTTTAGGGTTTTTCCCCATCACGCTTATCTCTCCACGCCTTCACGGACCTCCCGCAAACCTGGCCACAACGTCCGACCATCGGGCCGTTGGTGAACCGACCGACCCCCGCCCGCTTCTCGGCCGCCACTCCGTTACTGCCCTGGTCCACCTGCGTCTTCCCGCCTCGACAGGTGTCCCGCCCATCGCCATTTGAGACTCGAAATCCTCGAGATCTTTTAATGAAACTTTTTGTCTTGGGTTAATACGAGTTTTGGCACCGCCAAGACATCGATTTTTCGGTTTTTCATTCAGCGGACGTCCTGACCGAGGTGTTCCGCTGTATCTCACCTACGTAGCATTTGCCACAGTCGCTCGGTATCATTATAGACTCCTGGGATATTCAGGTAGTCGCTATCCTTACCTTACCTTACCTTACACAAAATCTGTTGATTACAACGATGTTTTACTTTTTTCCAAAATTAAAGCACAAGCAAATTTGATTCTATATTTTGTTATAAAACGAAGCTTTTCATATCTAACTTTCAATCTTAGGTAGGTATCCGAAATAAATAAGGTTGTCTCATTTCTATTATCAGTGATTTTTACACAGCATAGAGTGGCCAATCATGTCCATACTATGTAGATCTGACCACTTTTACTCTGTACTGGCGTATTTTCATATTTTAATAACTTCCGGTGCGCTGATACGTAGATCACATGTGCCCGACCTTTGTACAAGAAACTCATACCTTAGCAACATACTTCTAAATTTAATATTTTTACTTAAATAAAAGCTAAGTAGGTAATAATGAAGGCCCACGCACTATCCGCAGCCACTCCACTTTCCCTTCACACCCCGACCCATTGAGCACGCACCAAATTGAAAACGCCGGAGATGACTTGAAAAGACGCGTGATAAAAAATGCCTTTTTACTTGAAATCGCGTCTCGGGTAGGTACAGTCGACGACGGTGCGATGAACGTAACACGCTTGCGATTTTTAGCACTCTTAGTACAATAAAGGGACTGGATAACTCAACTTAAATTGATAAAAGAATTATATATTGAGTAGCAAGTACTGGACTGAATATATAAGGTCCTAACAAATCAAGCGCAAATTTTGAGGGGTATAAAGTCATATAGTGAGCAACAAAATATAAGAACATTAAAGAATTTGCTTAATTTATTTCTACAACAAAATTTAAAACTTCCAAACAAATTCATTTTTTATCACCATGCATTTATTAATTTTTTAAAACATTCAACGTTCCTTTTTTCTGAAAATTACCGTCTTTCTTTATCTAATTACCCCTCAGAAGATCCCCTTAAAAAGTGAGAGAATCTATTAGTATAACATAACATAACATTTACATTACATACAGGCACATACATTGTTTCTGGCCCCACACTAGGATACCCTGTGTCGTGGAAACCAGAAACAGCGATAATATTACTTATTACCTATTACTTTTAATAGCTATGTTCCTCTCTCTTGCAAAACAGTAAAAGCGGGAAGCAAATAGTAGTCTAGCCACTGTTTTAAATTGTCAGTGTTATAAGCCATTTCGTTACAGAGTCTTTTCAATGAAAATGAATAGGTACTTACATCAGATGTCGACGGTAACATTGGAGCTAAAGGTTACACGCCAAGTTACAAAGGTGAGGCAAGTTTCTTGAGCATAACTTTGGCAGATATCAAGTTTGCCCCAATTCCATGATTCACATTAAACTGAGTCGTACACTAAATTGAGTTTAATTCTCCATATATGAAGCAATGGGGCTTTAGTTCAACCGCATATAATTTGACTAATGAAAAGGTTTGAACTCTATGCCAGGTTATCTCCTTGGCCCTTCCTTGGAGCCTTGTTGGAGCTTTGGAGGCCTCCTTGGAGGCCGAAATCCAACCATACATCGTACATCGTGTCAGTTATGACCTTTGGAGCAGCCCTTATATTACCTAACTTTCCACTTTATCGGGTTAAGCATTTAGACAACTCGAAAGAGTAAAAATAAGAATGTTTAAGACACTTCAGAGTTGGAGTATAAGATACTTACTGGGAAAAAAGTCCCAGAATGTAACAGTGTGTAACATAGGGTGGTGTGACATACCGGGAATCAAAGGCCAAAATGAGACAACTCCATACAGTGGGGTCTTACGTAATTGCCCCCAGAAGTGGGGAGACTGATGACGGGACACTGATTCAACGTCGCTCGGTGCTTTGCCGTAGAACTGGCTATGTTCGCAACCTCTTTGATGGCTAACATAAAAAATGAATCAGCGAATAATTGTTTAATTTCTAATAACTAAGGCAAAGCCTAAAGGATTGGATTATTTGAAGCTGTGTGGTTTAATGCATCAAAATAATACACATTATTGTAACCATGTCTCTGCTAAGCTAAACATATTTTGGCATCTTACTCGTACTGTAGAAGATTATATAATGCCGCATTGGATATAATATTAACTTTGTCTTGCCTAAATCATCTTCTAGTATTTTTTTTGTGTTATCTGCCTGTATATTTGCAGTTACATGTATCTTTCCTGGCATAAGTAGGCAATATTCTCACAAATATAATGTCAATCGACGGTCAGGATGTTAGTTTTTTTAAGAAAGCTCGAATCAGTATTGTTTCTGTATAATATTGAGTTTAATATTAAAAAAACTACAATTTACATTTAATTGTGCTATATAAGGCCCCACAAAACCAAATGCTTGCTTTGACTGTGGTAGCAGTCTCGTATATGACTCTAGACTAGGCACTATAGAGTCATAAGATGAGCTTATAAAATAAAAACGACAATGCCCTCAATGTTGGCTGTCCACTTTTCAATAGTACTCGTATGATGTAAAAACATAAGAAACCGTGATAATATGAGAAAAACTCTTAAAACAAAATGGTTGCCAAACAGAAAATACAATTTGGTTGTTTCAGCGCATTTTACAAGTAATCCTGTAAATAGTGTCAGATTCTAATCCCCTCTTATGATAAAAACTCAAAAAATTTCCCATTTATTCCGCAATGTCAATTTTAAGAAAAGCGTCTCATGGTCTGTAAAACGGCTTCGAAAAGTCACAGTACACCCAAAGTGTCGTTACAAAAACCAACTGTTGACCTACTTGTTCTCAGCAAAGAGCAAGAATGCGGTGACGTCGCCCCAGAGGCATTTACAGCGCCCTGTGTTCGAGCTGCCTCTAGGCCTAAGCAAACATCCCGTTACCTGCAGCCAGCCCATTTTCCACGACTATGTTTGCTCGTGTGTCGCCCCCATTACTATAATAATAGCCAGATGTAGAGTTCACTTTTGGTATGCAGAGCTAGATTGAATCCGTGAGCGCCGCATTTGCGGAACTAACTATTTATAGAATATCTATCTCCACGGCTTCGATCATGTTGGATTGGGATAAAAATATCGTACGCTCGCTATCCAAGTTTTTGGATAGCGAACATATTTTATCCACTTACCCCCGGTTTCTCGTACGCTAACAGTCTGTTAACCTGCTGTTAACAGCTGTCAAATGTTTTTTTCGTATGCACTTTGGACAACTGACAGCTGTTAAAAGTAAATTAACAGATTGTTAACGTACAAGAAACCGTGGGTAAGTGTGATACTCTCTAACGTAATCTAATCTGTAAATCAACTTTATCTAATTGCGTTTACTGTATGGGTGGTAACAAGCAAACAGAATCGTTAGATTTTATTTTATATTACAGATATTAAATACGGTTGCAGGGATAATGCTTGCTCATATTCCACGCGTAATATAAAAGTGCATGTAGCTATAAATCGCATGCAGGGAAGAATGGCGCCGAACAAATAGGCACCAGCGATGGTTCATTTCCAAGAGCCATTGTGAAACGTTCGATGTAGTCGCATTCTAGCACAAGAGTCAAATTATGAACTGTTGGGTACTTTTATTCCGGTCCTTTCATACTCCTTTGCGTAACAAATGGAACAGTTCATATTTATACATTTGAACGTTTGTCACGCACTAATTGCGATGAACGATCAGAGTGCTTATACTGAGTTTTTTCCTTCACTTTCGATAGCGAGAGCGTTTGCAATTTGTATAGGAGTGACAAAGCGCGCCACATAGTTGTCTCTTTGTCACTCCTATGCAAATCGCAAACGCTCTCGCAATTAGTTATACTAAAAGATTTTTTATCATAATCCTTCGTGATCGATGCAGTTTGTATATGATTTCTTGGAAGTGATATTACATGTTGAAATAAAAAAGAAAAAATATTTTTATTCGTCCACGTTTAATACATTAGTACATTAATCACTACGAATTAGCAGAAGTTCGACATATAAGTAGCCGGGCTATTCACTCGTTTATATTACGCTGTCCTATGTAAATATGTACTTCTTTCTTTATGCACAGCGAAGTTTACTTATTCAAAATTTTAATCTATATAAGAATCAGAATCAGAATCAAGAATTTATTTCAACGTAAAGAATTTACATTCTGCTTGTTGAATGTCAATGTACATACAGTTATGTATAACGTTAGCCGCTGCCTTGGGGCCGTCTGTAGTGGAGAAAAAGGCAGCGAAAAAAAAACTCCACTCTGAAAGTTATAAGTTGCCCGAGTTATTTTTTTAATTACATTTGAATACTTTTATCGATGCTGAAGAAGCAGTTCTCAAATTTTGCTTTACTTCTTAATTTACCTACATACATACGTACCTATATATTGTTTTATAAAAAAAGACTGGCAAAACTAATTTCTTACTATCTGCTCCCGTAGTACGTGGGCCATACTGAAAGTTTCTGGATTCTGGTAAATAAGACTACCTATTATCTTTATAACACATTTATTGTTTTTCAGAGTATATACCCTCACTATTTACGCATTTTTGCATTCGCTGGAACTATTGTGAAAAGCAGTGGGTCCAGTCTTCCTTAGGGACCTCTTCGATGGCTTTGTGAAAAGCATTCACCGCCATTTATGGGCTTGTAAAACGTAAACCTCTGAGTTTACCTTTAATATTCGGGAGCAGAAAGAAATCACAGGGTGCTAGATCTGGACTGCATGGCGGATAAGTCATTAATTCTACTTTTAAAGCCTTCAAATACGCATTCGTTGCCTTAGCGGAATGTGCCGACGCGTTGTCATGATGAAGGACTATTTTGCTCAGGGGACGCTTTTCGCGTATTTTGTCAAACACTTCAAGCAAACACGTATTAACATACCAATCTGTAGTTACGGTTCTTTGGTTTTCAAGCGATACAGTGATGTAATGGCCTGATTTGCCGAAAAACGAAGCAACCATTTTCTTGCCAGTGCTGCGGCTTTTTTTGACTTTCGTTGGCTACTCTTCAAAAGGAAAGACCCATTCCACCGATTAACTTTTCCTTTCTGGTTCAAAGCAGCACACCCAAGTTTCATCACCTGTTACAATGTTATACACAGCCATTGATTGTTCTCCGTCATATTTTTTTATCATTTTACGGCACCACTCTACACGCAGTCGTTTCTGATCTTAGGACAAATCATCCGGTATCCATCGAGTGCAAAGTTTCCGAACCTTCAGATGCTCATGCAATAACTTTTGCACTTGGCTCATTCCAATGCCTAAGGTAGTGCGGATTTGCTGACAGGTAATTTTTTTATCCGTTTCAATTAGTTGTCGCACAGTATCAATATTAAAATCGGTAACCGCGATCGCCGGCCGGCGTTCACGTTTAACGTCATAGAGATGATCACGTCCTCGTCTACATTCACCAAAGCACGAATAAATAGAGCAACGACATGGGACTTCATCACCAAATGCTAACTGAAGTCTTTGACAACTCTCTTGCTGACTTAAGCCATAGCGAAAATCTTAAAAAATCATAGTACGGAAATTTTCTCGACTTAAATTCATTGTAATAGCGACGCACTAATTTCAAAACAACGCCACGATGAAAAAACAAATGACAGACTCACAATTTAAAAATAAATGTACTGACAGAGAGTTCCTTGTTCAAACCCTATCAGTGGTTTTTTTATTTTCCTTTTGTAACTAGTCCGTTCCAGAAACTTTCAGTATGGCCTAAGTATATCGTCATGTAGTGTCCATTACGTTTAACGACGGTACTTAAGTATATCTGGTCTTAAGTGAGGATTGAATCTTTGTTACACCACTTTATGCCATTCGGATGACCGGGATTCAGATGTTCACGGGACTTTTATTTCCATCCTCTTAGGTCGAGGTTTATGTCAAACATTTCACCTTCAATGTCCTCTGTTTCACAAGGTTTTGCCAAACATCTACGGCACGACAGAAAGAAAATAAACCAAATTGTGTAGGCCTGTTTGTTATTCGAGAAACATTTACATGATCGAATTTCCATTCCGCGAAGGACAGTTTCCCTCATGAAAGAAAGATATACTAAGCTCTCTTCAGTAGCTAGGTTTTATCTGACATAACTCGGCCACAAATAACAGTGTCAGCTACTTGGGGTTGGCATCAGAATAATACCTACATACCCTGATAATGCGGGTTTCGCGAGTGTGGATTATAGGCATTGGGCCACTCCGCCGCAGAAAAAGCCCTATAATGTGTATTTCTTTCTCTTTCTAACAACAACGCTGTATTGGGATTTAGAAATAAAAACTGCCAAGTCCTACAGGGGTTGCAGAAAAATCCGGGAGAACGTAATGGGGCTTATGAGTGAAATAACCCCTATATTTCTGCCTAAAATTAAATACATAAAAGTGATAACGGTGGTGACGTAGCGGTAGAACACCGGTCTCGCAATCGGGAGCTCCTGGGTTCGAATCCCAGCATGAACCAATTGACTTTGTTTTCCAAGGTGTGTACACTTATGAAAATATCGTAGTTATACCATACGTATATCACTTCTCTGACTGTGAAGAAAAATGTCGTGAAAAAACCTATGTGTATGAGATGTTCACATACCTCGCCGCTTAAAATTCTTTGACATACTCTCTGAGATACTAAGATATTACAGATACACTGTAGATATATAAAAAGAAACTTTTCGCCTTACTTTTCTGTAAGACTCGTTATTAAGTTACACATGAATCTAAGACATTAAGCACAAAGAGATAGTATTCTTCAGATCCAAAATACCATTCTTTAGATCAATCAATCGCAACCCTCGAAATGTCATTCCGTCGGGCGTTTAATTTCCAAAATTCAATCTCGCCTGTCGACCCGAGAATTCCTTTTTAGATACAATATAAGCGAACTGGAAAGCACGAATATCAGCCAAAGGAAACGATAGATCGATGCTCGTAACAGAACATCGGAGTGACGTTTATTGTCTTCATAATTTAGGTACCTATATATTTTGCTCGGCGCTCGATCTTTCGTTACCGAGACATGGCGTAGAAACGCTACTAGTAAGTATATTAGCATAAAAATAAAAACATAGAAAGTTAAACGGGTTGTCGTGAAGAAAATTGATAGTTTTCCAGAAAAATAAATCCTACACAACATTTGGCGTGCGAAGAGAAGCGTCTACAATCACCCGTCTTGTTAGCGTGCGACTGCCAACTGACAGGCTTTGCGGGTTTGCGAGCGAGTTTTGGTGCCATCTTGTGTTATTACTAACAAACGCTTGGTCGTCTTCATAAGAAACTTAATTCAGTTGTTTATTCAAAAACACGCAAACTGACTTTGTCAGTTTTTTGGAAACTTTTTTGTTTGTTTTTTGCAAACTTTCTTTTAGATCGAACTTAATACGTCTAACACTTACTTATAAATAATAACTAAGTAAATGTTTTCATATAGTTAAGTTAATTAGCTTTCTTGAAACTTTCCATTCGCAAATGGGTGTTCTTGGCACTGTGAGAGCAGAGAAACGTTATTCCAGACAGAACTAATTAAGGTCTTACATCGTCTTTGTGGCAATTGCAGGAAAACGCTACATTATACTTCAGCTCAAATATTTCAGAGAATACTTGGACCGCCCTGCAATAAGAGGTACAGTACTTACTTATTTTGAAATTCTACGTTGGTATGCAACCAGAGTAAACTACGAGAAAGTTGTAAAATTTTGGAATATCACATGCAGGACCCAATCATAGACGTTTTGGGTCTTATGTCACAAAAGTAATCTAATTTGTTAGAGTACCTGCCTATACAATCCTGAGCCCACATAAAATGAGAGCTTCTCTCCTATCATAAAATAAAATATTTTCGCCATAAACGAAATAGTAAAACGATTCAACAATCTGTTGTTTGGGGCTGTTATACGCGGTCTAATTCTTTATGCGATACTAAATTCATGACATGGCATCGTCGACATCGTCGTATCTCGTAAATTTATTTGAACAAAGTTACCTACCTTGTATTGCTTCATTTTACTGGCGACGCACGTTGACGTAGAGATATTTATCGAGAAATGATACTCCCGTCGCTCCGCCAATACATCCGCCACATAAAAACGCTACGGAAATAAGGGACGTGTCACGCCAACATTTATATTGCGACGTCGTAAATACTCGTTCGTATATTTGCCTGAATGACGGTCGAAGCGACTGCTAAGAGCTGTAAAATCAAACGTTAAAAGTATTCCATTAATCGCGGTTAGAGTTTATTGCTGCACACTTTTGATATTACTCTCGTATTATTTGATCTGGAGAGAAAACTCTCTTTTGGCCAGTAAAGGATGCCGGAGCAACAGGCTCAAGCCAAGATTATCGTAGTCTGGGGCATCGCGGAACAAACAATCCCCTTATGCCGACAAAATTGTCTACCAGAAAATACTGTGACCTATTTAAAATCCGGACTTTATCGTGATAGTTGAATAAAATAGAAACATAATTCCTATAATTTACGAGTACAAAGAAAGACATTATCGATGCAGAGAACTCTTCTTAATAGTGGTAGGGACCATTAGTTCTTTGTTTGTTACGCTTTATTGCACAAAAGAAATAATACAGAAAAAATAACTTAAATAACAAATGATGATGTACAAAGGCGGACTTATTTCAAAAGAAATTTCTTCCAGCCAGCCTACGAAAGGTTTGAACAGTGAACAGAGAGCGGGAGATGGCAAATAAAGCTCAAAAAAATTATTACTATCCTAATATATACTATCATTGTACACATATCTACATATATAATAAATATTATATTTATATAAATATACATACTTCTAAACATAAATATTTATAACTTAATAAACATACATAAGTAAACGCTACATATATAAAATAATAATAATAACGACAATATTACTTATATAATGGAGAGAAAGTGCTCTTTGAGTTTGACACGGAACTGTGACACAGACGGACAATCTCGAATTTCCTTGGGCAGTGAGTTCCACTGGCGAGCAGCACGCACAGAGAACGAGGTGGAAAAGAACTCAGTGTTGCAGACTGGGACTTGCAATGTTCTTGTATCACACGCTCTCTGTGGTCTGGTTCGCGGCGGCAACAGTGAAAATCTCTCTTGTAGGTACACGGGTGCACTAGGGTTTTTGAGGATGTTGTAAAGGAGAGTCAACATATGCAAGTTGCGGCGCATTCCAATCGGAAGCCACTTTAAAAGACGTCGGTATTCAGACACATGGTCATACTTTTTTAGGCTGAACACATAGCGAATTGCCAGATTTTGGAGACGTTCAAGCTTGTTGACCAGAGCCTCGGTTGCGTCCATGAAGCAGACATCAGCGTAATCAAGCAGTGGTAGTAGCAGCGCCTGGGCAAGCATCACTTTTGTTTTGAAAGGCAAGAAGTTTTGGAGCCGTTTGAGGGAGTGGTACGAAAAGTGCATGCGTCTGCTAATGTCATTGACCTGAGCCTGCCAAGATAGATGACAGTCTATGATAAGGCCGAGGTTTTTAACCTTGTCACTAAATGGGATTGGGACGTGGTCATATATCAAGGCCGGTAGACTAGAGAGAGGCAGGCCATCGCGCAACCGTTTACTGCCTATGACGATGGCCTGTGACTTCAACGGGTTAACCAAAAGACCGAAATCTTTAGCCCACGCCCGAATAGCCCACAGGTCATCGTTCATAGAAGCAAAAGCCTTAATAGCATTGTGAATCTTGGCTAGCGGGTTGCAAGGATCCGACCCAGCATCAAAATGCACGTATAGTTGAAGGTCGTCAGCATAAAGGTGGAATTCAGAATGGAGTGAATGAGTTATTTCATTGATGAAGATTGCGAAAAGTAAAGGCGAGAGCACTCCACCCTGCGGCACACCCGCCCTCAGTTGACACCAGTCTGAAGATGCCTTGCAGACCTGGACCCTCTGCTCACGCCCACGAAGATAAGAACCAAACCACTCCACCGCAGGCTCAGAGATGCCGAGAGACCGCAGGATACCAAGAAGGATGTCAAAGTCAACGGAGTTGAACGCACTGCTGAAGTCAAGTAAAGTAAGTAAAGTCAATTGTTTGTTATCCATGGCGTATCGAACATCATCGGTTACCTTCAATAGGGCAGTGGTGGTACTATGGAAAGGACGGAAGCCAGATTGGAAAGGACTTAGAAGGTTATTTTTGTGGAGAAAGGAATATAGTTGAATTTGCACCTCGTGCTCGATAATTTTGGATAGAATGGGAAGAATAGAAATAGGGCGAAATTGCGAGAAGGAAATTGGGTTAGGAGTTTTTGGGAGAGGTATGACCTGGGCTTTTTTCCAGGCGGAAGGAAACACTTTGCTGGAGAGGGAAAAATTGCAAATGTGTGTGACAACAGGAACTATATCATCCAGAACCATGAGTAGCATGTCCCTGCTGAGACCATCACAACCCACAGCCTTGGTAGTTATCGAAAGTAACCTTTTTTTAACACTACCTTCAGTTACGTCGCGGAAAACAAACGTGTCACAGTCAGGCAAGTTTTTGTTAGCTAGTCTAGTGAGAGAGGTAGTTTTAGTCAGAGAGTCAAGTAAAACAGGGGGATTAGAAAAGTGAACATTCAATGCGTCTATGTCAATACTGTGTGGCAGTGGTTCAGAAGACTTCCCAACACCCAACGTCCTCAAGAACTTCCAAACCTGCGGTGGAGAAAGCTGTTCGATAGTGGAATGGATGTGTTGCCGTTTTGCATCCCTGCATAACCGATTGCAACGATTGCGGAGAGATTTGTAAGATTTTTTGCATTCCTCAGTGCGCTGTATTTTACATCGTTGTTTGGCACGGTCACGTTTAGCCATCAAGTTTTTTATCTGTGGGGTGAGCCATGGAGCAGGAAAGTGCTTGACTCTGATTTGCCTGAAGGGAGCATGTATATTATAAATTGCTGTGAGGGAAGAAACGAATAACTCAACCTTTTCGTCGATAGTCTCGGCATTAAAAATAACAGACCAGTCAAGGCTCCGCAGATCTTTTTTAAGGCAATCTTGATCCAAGTTCTTGAAATTCCGTTGCAAGATCACCTTACTTACTTCTTTGTAACATTTAGCAACGGAGGTTTGTCTATTTGTAAATTTTATACGCAACTTAGCTATACCTTGTAAAACTTATGGTGGCTATAAATTATGTGATGCTTAACGATATTTTCTGCCATCCTGATTTTTTTAACAGTGCAGCACACCCCTTTCCTACAGCTATCGGAAATTTATTGCAAGTTCGCCATTCGTCGCTCCATTCGAAAATTGTCCGGAAATTGGTGACTTATGAGTTCGCGAGCGCTGCACATTGACGCAACGTAAAATCCAATTTGATTTGTTGCCCGATAAGAAAACATGGCCCTTCAAAAGCCGAGGGAAATAACAAGAAATTATCAAGTCGTTATAGAGGAAAAGACGCTCGTGTGTAAACGCGAGTGATCATTATATAAGTCTCTCTTTCTCTTACAAGTTTCCCGAAGTCGTTAGTTCTATGTTTTATGAAACGTAAAGATAAACGACCTCGTATCAGTCATTTCCGTCGGGGACACCATTACCAGTGATGTTTGTATCAATTTGTCTCCGAGCAAAGAAAGAAAAAAACGTTTTATTTTCCATTTGACAAAGATTAAGCTATTGAATTCTCATGGGTGAAGTTGTTAGCCTGAATAGAATATTATAAATGCTTTTGTAATGTATTTACCAAGTACTCAACGCAAAGCCCATATTCTTCCATTGAGAGAAAGCCACGGACCCTTCATAAATAAGCTAGCAATTCTTATAAAAGTAAAAAGATATATTGTAAGGTGTGTACTGTGTACGGATACGTAATGATTTGGTCTAAAGTGGATATACTATTAAATAACTGATCAAAGACTCTACGTAAAGATAAAAATCTATCAATATATTTATGAATTTATTGTTTATTTCGGTTTAGTGGTTGGGTTAGCACTTAAAACCCATTATAAAGAAACCCATTTTAGGGCTATCTATTGTGGCGGTTGGTGTAGTGTAGTCCGCATTAATCTGCGTCCATTGACAAAGGCTTAGTGACAATAGATGTCTGGGTCAGCGTAAACCTGCGCAGCAGTAGGTAGCCAAAGTTTACTGCTCAACTAACAGGGCCTCGATTCTGTTAGTGCATTGTAGTATGATGACAGTTGCACGGTCGGGTCGCGTGGAATTGTGTTTTCATACCATTGACGCCTAGAAGGTTCGATAAGTGTGCGATCGTCACGTTCATGCAGTTGTCATTGTTCTACAATGCATTAACAGAATCTAGGTCTAGGACTGTTACGATATTATGTTTTTTTTTACAGCTTGTCCTTGACCAAACAATTTTTATTAAAGGTCTTTATTAGACCCTTGCGATCCAGAACTTTGCGATGCTGACTGCATCACTTAAATATCACTTGATCCAATCATTAGGTCCTCCTGCGTGCGGAAAACAGGGTCGTCATGATGAAATATGGTTCATAGTCTGAAGAGTACCACACAAACATTTCAAAGTACATAATTGATGGCAAAAAAGAAACGCTAACTTGGAATTGGCTGAGGCCTCTTGGTAACAATAATAATTTACACACAACTTCGCGTAGGTACCTACTTTGTGTGGTATCGCCCGTGGTTCCGTGACTTTGCACCGAACGACCCGCTTGAATCGTCACACGTATGTAGCCCTCAATTAAAAAGCCATTCACAAGTTGTAAAGGACTTATTTATGGAAAATATATCAAACTAGCTGTTGCCCGCGACTACGTCCGCGTGGGCTTTAGTTGAGTAAAGTGTTTGCAAATAAGATAGGGATACTTTTAGCGCATGCGAAAGAGCTTTCATACTAACTTCGCAACCCCCTCTTACCCCCTTAAGGGATGGTTTTCGAAAAACTACTTTACACGTCTTTTATGACTTTTAATGAAGGACCTTCATGCTGAATTTTATTCGAATAACTTCAAAAATGGCTAAGTTTAATACTAACTTTGCACCTCTTACCCTCTTAAGGGATGATTTTCGAAAAACTATTTTACATGTGTTTCATGACTTTCAATGAAGGACCTTCATATTAAATCTCATTCGAATAACTTCAAAAACGGCAAAGTTTCATACTAAGTTTGCACCCCCCTTTTTCCCCCTTAAGGGATGATTTTTAAAAAATTATTTTACACGTTTTTCATAATTTTTAATGAAAAATCTTCTTACCAAATTTCATTCGAATAACTTCAAAAACGGCAAAGTTTCATACTAACTTTGAACCCTCATTTTACCCCCTTAGAGGATAAATTTTCAAAAATCCTTTCTTAGTGCTCCCCTACGTTACAAAAGGAACTCCTGTGCAAAATTTCAAGTTTCTAACCCTTATAGTTTAGGCCCTGCGTTGATATGTCAGTCAGTCAGTCAGTCAGTCAGTCAGTCAGTCAGTCAGCTTCTCCTTTTATATATATAGATAAAGGGTGTCCCATAAGTAAAGAGACAAAACAAAACAATGCTCCAAATGTTCCTCAAGCTCGAGGTCTCGAAATGTTTTGGGCTCTGTGTAAAAAGGAATACAAAAAGTATTCAGAAAAATCAAAAACGTTGACATCTTTCAAACAAAGATGGGCTAGATTCGTAGATTGTGTAGAACCGCTAGATTGGCCAAACGGGTGGCAACAACTTCTGGAAAAGCAGTCATGAGACGTGCAAGCATTAATTTGAGAAAAATCGGCTATAAAGGCATCTCAGGGGCAAATTTGATATAGATTGTATTTTTATTACTATTATGCATAATTTATAATGACACACTAACAGTTGACATACAATTTTTCATTAAAAAAATATTCATTGACTTGTCTCTTTACTTCTGGGACACCCCAGTAAATATGCCAGTACAGTGGACAGCACATCGATCTTTACATTTTGGTTGTAAAATCGCTGCACATTACTTTGCGATTGGAACAAGTTATTCTATGGACCCTATTTCGTAGAAGTTATAATGAATTGCTTACTATGACAATATAATTATGTACATTACATAAGCGATTAATCTACAGATTAACAAAATTGTCATATTAAACTAAGAATTGTACTTCTATGAAATGCAGCCCCAACCATTAAGTCTAGGTTTTTACTGGGAGTTTACGATCCTGACACATGTCTGTTTCATATGACTAGTGATGGGAGAAAAGCAACGTTATCATTCCTTACGTTATTCTTAACTAGCTTTTGCTACTGACTCACGATTAAGTAGTTTACGACCTTCACTCAGTCATCTCTTGTGCCATTTTCGCAGGCATTTTAGAAGGATCATCATCTTTTTTGTACCGAATGGCGGTGAAGAGTTGTGGCGAGCTGTGCGACCTTTTATTTGGGCCCAGATCAGCTCAATCGCTTTGTACGGCAGTGGTACGGAGAGATTCTGAGAACGCGATGATCTTTTTCTAAAGCCTGTTCATCAATTTCGTATCGTTAAAGGGACCGTTATTATTTTCGTTATTTTTGGTACGTCACTACAAAAAAATACGGTTGACATAACCTTGTGACAGCGTAGTAAGGATTTTACGCACGAACATTAAATATTGATTTCTTCTTATTTCACATTTAAATCACTGTGCAAAATATAACATTGATTGTAAGTTTACACAATGATATAGTTTCAATGACAATTATTTGCTAGTAGGATAAATAGGACATAAAAATATTTTAATCGAAAATTTAACGCCACTTCAAGGTTACGTCGTCCGTTCTAACATGACCTGTCAGGATCGTAAACTCCCAGCGGCCGGACGGTAGGGTGAATACTGGCGATCTCTGCGATACTGATCCTCATCGATCGCAATGTTTCTACTATTTCATTCAACTTAATATTACACACAATATTTCAATGTTGTCCCCTATTATGGAACGCAATTGGTTTTGTTCAGTTAGACTAATGACATAACAATAAATAAACAAATTATTAATTCAGAAGCAGCTGACTAGGCCGTTCCATCCACTCATTGTGTGTTGACCCAACATCCAATCGTAGGTACATTCATAATGGGGGTAAACTTTTAAAACAAACAAGCATGTCCTTCGTGTAAACAAATGCTTTGTAACGACAAATATAGAGGGAATTTACTGTCGACCTCGCTAGGTTTTGTTCGAAGAGAAACGTCAATAATTTCCCCTGAGGAGGAGCTCGAACTGTTCTGTAAAGTTTTATTTCGCTGATTCAGCGGAGACTAATGTTTTTCACTCATTATCATATAGATGAACATTAAATTCTAAAAGGATTCCTCAGGGACTCAATGGATTCTAAAAGTTTTGACCTTGGCGACCTTTGCTTCATGTGCTGAGAAATGGACTTTGTCAACTTGCACAAAAGGTGACAATAGGCTAAACCCACAAGCACTATACATAGTCAACACGGTGTTAAAATACGCTTGATTTACTCCGCATACTGGACATCTTAAGGTTTATCCATCAACTTTTGCTGGTATTTTTTTAGACTACTTCGTAAAATGCTTCATCTGCTCTCTCCGTCATCTGCTCTCTCCGGCACCTTAAAATCTTTTAAATACCTACTCAATTCGAAAGGAGAATGTTCTACGCTGTAGCCTACAAAAGTTATAAGATCTGTGTAAAAGAGTTGGAGCCACAAACTGAGCCGGCACATAGTGTTCTGGAAGTTTCCCCGCACGGGCCAAGTTTCAACGTTACTCCGGGGACAGACATTGCCACTGCTTTCTTGGCTATTGTTGCTTACGGTATATTACAGTGAACAAATTGTTTCAAAGCAAAATTGTTTCGGCGTAGATTGGCTTCCCTCCTACTAATTAGCACACAAACAAAGAAACACAAACAAACATTTACGTACAGGCACATACATTGCTTCTGGCCCCACACTAGGATACCCTGTGTCGTGGGAACCAGAAACAGCGACGTCACAAACATGTAAACATCCAATACCTGGGTTTTGTCCATCGTTTTCTCCATTTGTGTTTTGTCCCCAGCCGGGGTTCGAACCCGGGACCTCTCGCATGGTGCGCAGATGCGCTAACCGCTACGCCACACTTTTGACTTAATAATAAAGTGTCTTCTACTCATTTTCTTTCAAAGAAGTGACCGTAAGTATTCCGTCGACGTCATACGTGTTTGCCTCGCGGTACTCTATATTTTACGCCCCCGGCTTTGGAATGGAATATTTTGGATGAAAAACGCCTAAGGCTATATTTCAATACGCGATGGGTCATAAAGCGCGGTGGCACACAATGGGTCGTTAATCCACACGGGCCTGTACCTATGAGGCACAGAATGGAGTTTGTGTGTGTGAGAGACAGGCAGAAAGACATGCAAATACATATGTAGGTACTTACTTCGCCTCTCTTTCACACACATAAACGCTCCTTTCCGCCCTCATGCAGAGATGTCAACGGGGAACGTGCTTCAAAATTAAATTGGATTGACATTGTGTTGATACCTATATAAGATGACATAGAAAAACTCACTACTAGAAATGCCAAAAACCTTTTTTTCATGCTTTCACGGGTCAGAAAAATCAGAAAAACTTATTAAAATTAGTTTCCCCTCGAGTTCTAAACGTTTTTTTTTGTATGGATAGACACATAAAAACATAATTTTACGACATAGCACAAATGTTTTTAAATGCTTCATATACGAGGACATTGCGACGCCATCGATTACACCCAATTTCTACATCGCGTAGTGTAGCTACAATTGCTATTTAGAAGACCATTAAAAGCATTAGAAACCAAGATAAATTTGTATCGCCATTATTTATCTTTTAACATGGCTTCTCCGGTGAAAGTGACACATTTTCAAAGAAAATATAAAAAAGAAAAAATATATTTCTTCGGACAAATTAACTCGCCACAAGAAAAAACAATTCACATAACAATATAAATAAGACAGGGCAAAGTCAGAGCGTAAAATCTTTGCAAGACTATTAAAAACAATCAGTTATGAAATAAGGACCCCTGCGCCACATCCGCATTGAGGTACCTACATGTATTTGTACGACCGAAATTTAATTTAACGACGAAATTTAATACAAGTGATGAACTTGTACGCCAAAGCCTGACAGAATGTTTAAAGTTGAGGCAGTCAAAAGCACAACAATTTAAGTTTAATTAAATAGTTAAGTTAGTAAAGTTAAAATAAATTTGACGACCTCTGTGGCGCAGCGGTCTACGCATCTGCCTAACCATGCGAGAGGTCCCGGGTTCGAATCCCGGCTGGGGACAAAAAAAAGGCCCAGGTCTTGGATGTTTGCATATTTGTGACGTCGCTGTTTCTGGTTCATACGAAACAGGGTATCCTAGTGTGGGGCCGGAAGCAATGTATGTGCCAGTATGTAAATGTTTATGTTTATATATTTAAGTAGAAGCAAAACGTCAAAAAACCGATGAAGATATTCATTACTCTTGACCCTTCGTTCACAATAGTTTCACTTTAATATCAAAGGTTGCGAGAGGCACAAAGATCAGGTCATCGTAATTGGCCTTCGACCGTTGCGTCCCCTGGAAGGCCTGATAAATTATACTATTCGTGTTGCGAAGCATTTTTGCTTCCATCTGTCCTTGACCGACCCAAGTCAGCCAGCATGGAGACTGGGAGGACGACCGAATGTCTTATCCTAGGATCTTTTAGATAACTTCTTGGCACTGCGCCAGCTATCTCCCTTCAAATACTACCGACTGCTCATGAAAATATCAAAAAGTATTAGGTCCCCTAGTCAGCCTTTGCTTTTAAGTACTCGACAAATGTACCCTGTTTTCTTCCGACTAAGTTTTGTTACAGATTTATGTGTCTTGTAAGATAAAATCCTGAGCCAAGAAGGAGATACGTATTTGCCCAATAGAGGATTTAATAATGGGTTTGTTTTTCGCCAAATCCAACATAAAGGTTTCTCAATACACTGCTCCCCGTAACATTCATCGCATCGCTATAACGTGAATGTACACAATGAATTTTGAGTGGAAAGCCGAAGAGAAATCTATACTCTATACTTTCTCTATACTAATATTACTCGTATAAAGAGGAAATATTTGTATTTTTGTGTGTATGTTTGTAATGAAACGGCTCTGAAACTACTGGGCCGATTTTGAAAATTCTTTCACCATTAGAAAGCTACATTCTTCGTGAGTAACATGAGCTATAGTAGATTTTCAAAAAGTTTAGGGTTCCGTACGAAATCTCGAACGGGATTTTCCACGGAATTAACATAGCTATTTCCACGGAAACGTTTTTGCCACCCGTGCGAAGCCGGGGCGGATCGCTAGTCACTAATAATACCTTAACAGAAGCGGTGGTAGCCTAGTGGGTAAAACAATGGACTTGGATGCGGGAAACCCAGGTTCGATTCCCGTGCGGGCTTACCCATGACTTTGTTTTCTAAGTTATATACATTTGTGAAGTTATAGCTATATCACTCACTAATATTGAAAGAAAACATCGTGAGGAAACCTGAGTGTCATACCTATTCAATACCTCATCGCTTGAAATCGCCAATCCACGGTAGTCCCGCGTGGTCATTAAAGCATATACTCTCTCTTTCTCTCTGAGACAAGGCTCTCTCTGAGACTGTGCCTTATAGTGGGAGGTATATAGGCTGCTTACATACATCCCTTAACAATAACAACTAATGAATACGTTGGTTTGTTTTTACAAAAAGGCACTTTCCAAGAATATCTCGACACAAAATAAATGTATCAAAACCATCAGCCGCCCTTTCAAACCCTACATTTCAGCATGTACCCCTATGTACCAGTAACGGTTTTTTGCACAATAAGTTTTTAGCAGCCTCTTGTGAATTACATTTCTCCTAAACATAAATGTGTAAAAATATTTCGCCGAGAAGAGGCTTGCCAAATTAATGCCGCCAAGTTAAAACTTGGCACAATCCTTCATTGAATAATAGCTGAAGGAATGTACTACTTTCTTGACTTACTTCAAAGCAATCCTTTTTAGAAACATTGCTTTAAAATTGCTTGTATTTTAGCCTATCAGATAGTTACATAATACAATGTATAATGCTATAATTATATATTAATACTATTCACTTTTTTACGTATAATTAAATATTTAATAACTAAATATAAGTGTTATAGCTGACTATTATCATACGTGTTGTTTTAGACGAGGTCTAAATTAATGTACCCTTAAAGGGGTCCACTGAGTAATTCTGGTGCCGCCAAGGAAAAATCATATTATGGTAGGGTATCACTTATTTGAAACCTTACAAATAAGATAGGCAGCGCCCTCTGGAGGCGGTTGTGTGCTTTAGCTAACTCGCCTGAACGATTCCGGTCGTGCCACCTGCAGTGGGGGGGCGCGTTTGACAGGTTACGTGGAGGCGCGCCCCACCCGGTTTGCTTCAGTTGGCGTTTGTACCTCGTTCCGAGAGGTTGTGTGCTAGAAACGACGTGGTCGTTCGATATTTTATAAAAGTGATTTTGTATTTTAAATAAAAAATATATTAAAAAAAAGATATAATCGCGCGCGCAAACTATGTCTGAAAATAATCTTGGAGACTCGCTTGAGGCGGTAGCGGGAACGAGTGGAACAGCTACAAGGAGAATAAACTACAAGCGTCCACGTCGTGTCTGCAGCAGCGACGACGACGAGGCTGATGTTGAGACCCGTTCTTCATCGCCAAAAAGGACCCGTGTGGATCGCAGCGCTGGTCTACATCTTGATGGTCATATCTTGACTAGAAACTATGCCGAACTGCCTCGATTTGATAATGTAATCAATACCCAAACTAGGCGGGAATGTGATGTTGCGTCGATCTCATCTGCCCTTATCGAACCTACGCCACCATCTTTTGATTGGGAGGCACCAAATACAGTCATAGCGGAAACCATGAAACGCACATCTGATTCTAAGCTCAAATATATAAAAAACCTTCAGCACTTTGATGATCCTGAGTGGTCAAACGTCCGGTATGCCGACGTGCAAAAGAAATATCTGTCTACCCCCGCGTTTACGCATCTGAATCTTAATGACGAACTTCTTCCATTTGAAAATAAGCCATAATTTTTGCGCTCGCTAGCTCAAAGAGAAGCCCTGCAGGATAGTCTGAAATCTTTACTAATGTGGAGCTCCTGTGAAGAAACAAAATCAACTCCCTCCTCACTGCATGCTAAAGTTCAGGAACTTTTTGCCAATGACTGCAAATTCAAAGAAATATCCAAAGATATTATGCAAGTTACTTGTGGCCGCCGTGCTAACATAATTGAACAACGCCGAGATCATGTTCTATCGGGAGTTAAGGACAAATACCATAAGGTGGCCCTAAAACGTATTCTACCTAGCTGCGAACATCTGTTCCAGTCTCGGGAATTCAGTGAAACTGTTGCAAAGATGGGTGGAGAACTGAAAGTTTTTAAGCGGCCGCATCTACCTGCTGAAGGTAGTCAGGCCACACCAAAGCGGTTGTCTGACCCTGCGGTGCCTTTTCGTGCCTACCCTCCACGACCCAAGCACCAGCCGACTCCTGTCGCTGGTAAAGGCAAATCGATTGCGGGCAAGCGTTCCTACGCTGCCGCTAAGAATAAATCTTCGAGGCGTCCTAACGAGGAACAATATCGTAGAAGACAATGACTATCCAGCGGGTTTCCAGGCAGGCCAGTTGCGTTTTCACCATCGTGTATGGCGGGCAATGGGTGCTCCTCAGCATATTTTGAAGATCATCAAGGGCTACCGAATTCCTTTCGTATCCAAACCGCCTCTTACACGTATGAACGCGGTAACTCGTTGCCCAAAAATGTCCACTACAATGTCTGCCGAGATTCAAGCGATGAAACAACAACGTATCTTAGAAATAGCACCGAACAACTCAGGTTTCCTGTCTCATTTGTTTCCCGTACAAAAGCAGACGGATCTGTCAGGCCAATACTGAACCTCAAAGCTCTAAACATGTATTTGGACCCAGTGAAATTTCGACTTGTCAACCTTCAGACTGTCCCTCGTTTCCTGCAACCGGGCGACTGGATGATGAAGCTAGATCTTCATCAAGCCTATTTTCACTTACCTGTATCAGAGAGCCACCGCCGCTATCTCAGGTTAGCCCAACCAGACGGCCAGGTGCTACAAATGACGTGTCTCCCGTTTGGCTTGGCAAGTGCGCCAAAGACGTTCGCTATCCTGTCGAATTGGATAGCCCAAAAACTCAGAGAAAGAAACGTACGAGTGCTCGTCTATCTGGACGACTTTCTCTTGGCAGATCAGTGTCCTCAGACTCTTCTGACACATCTCACAATAGCGACCAATCTACTCTCCGACCTAGGTTGGGTAATAAACAAAGAAAAGTCGTCGCAGACTCCATCCCAAGTTTTAGATTTTCTTGGAATTCGGTGGGACACCGCCTTGAATCTAAAATCTCTTCCGGAATCCAAGGTAATTGGAATGAAGCAGAGGATAGCGAACATGCTCAATCACAAAGTATGGACTTTACTAGACTTGCAAAGAACCGTCGGCACTCTAAACTTCGCCAGTTTCACGGTGCCCTTCGGCAGGCTGAACTTTCGCTATCTTCAAGATTGCTTGAACATAGCAAGGAGATCGTCAGTACCACTTCTCGCTTCACCTTTGGCACTAGAAGACCTAAGATGGTGGACAAATCACTTGGAAATTCCGAGCAAAATTTGGTTCTATCCAATCTCCCACTTTATCGTGACCGAAGCCTCGGGCGCCGGATGGGGAGCTTATGTAAACGGACAGTACATTCAAGGTCTTTGGTCACAATAAGAGAAGCAGCTACACGCAAACATGAAGGAATTGATGGCAATTTATCAAGCTCTTCGGGAGATAACTTTCAGCCAACATACGAAAAACGAGTCGATTCTCATTCAAAGCGACAACAGAACCGCCCTAGCTTATCTACGAAACCAGAGTGGAACCCGATCTCAAAATCTAATGACTCTAACCAGAAAAAATTATCACATGATAATGGAGAGCAACATTCACATAGTCACCAGCTACATACCAGGACCCCTGAACGGCATTGTGGACAGCCTGTCCCGAGGGAAATCTCTGACAGAATGGCACCTCCTACCTCAAGCCTGTCAGATAATCTTCAGCAGATGGGGGATTCCCAGTCTAGATCTCTTCGCGTCAGCTCGCGCTCATGTAGTTCCCCAGTACGTGACGTTAGATGTCCGGGATACCCAAGCAACATTCCACGACGCTTTCAGTCGAGCTTGGAACTTCAAACTAGCGTGGGTGTTTCCTCCACCTTGCCTAATGAGCAGAGTTCTGGCATCATTGAATCACGCTCAAGGGACATTCATCGTGATTTGCCCGAGATGGAACATGTTGTATTCTGGAGGGCGGACCTCAAGAAGCGAGCCTTAGCCCCCCCGTTCACAGTGCGGAACCTGAAAGCAGTCCTGATGGACACCAAAACAGGCATGCCGCCTCCTCAAAGCTGGTGTTGGAGGCTTGGAGATGTCGGGGTGGGATGAGTTTTTAAAAGATTGGTCTCCATCTCAGAGGGAACTTATAGTATCAAGTTGGCGTCCTTCTACTCTTAAAACCTATAAACAGGCCTGGTCTCGATGGCTTAAATGGTGTCGTGAATCGAGTGTTGATATTAAAAAACCAGGGGGTGATGGGCTGTCAAGATATCTAATTCACTTATACAAGTCTGTAGGCTTAAGTTATAGGACCATTTTAGTACATAAATCGGTAGTCTCGTCTTTTTGCCACCCAGAGTCAGGCACTAAAATCGGTTCCCATGTTTTAGTCCGTCACACATTAAGGGGTATCGCAAATAAATCTGCTCATAAATCTAAGCCCAAACCGCCTATTTGGAATCCACAAACTGTGGTAGACTGGTTGCTAAAAACAGAGTCACCTGTTAATAGCCTCTTCGAGGTTTCAAGACGTTGCGCTATTATTTTACTACTTGCTTCTGGAAGGAGAGTGCATGATCTAACTCTTTTGTCAATTTCTAAAGATAATTTAGTCAAAAGTGATGATTCTATTACCTTGTGGCCCCTTTATGGTTCAAAAACTGATACAATTAATTACCGCCAATCGGGGTGGAAACTTAATTCAGGTAACAATAGAAATATTGATCCAGTCTTCTGGATAAATAAGCTTTTAGAAATTTCATTAGAACGTCGAACTTCAGTCGGTGGTATTGATAGTTTATTTATTACAACACGTGGTACTTCGAAATCTGCTAGTCGAACAATAATCGGAGGCTGGATAAAGACTGTTCTAAATGAAGCAGGTATCCAAGACTCACCTGGATCTATAAGATCGGCTGTGGCCTCCTTAAACTGGGTAGAACGTTAACTTATTGAAGAAATCTTAGCAAGGGGTAACTGGTTGCATGCGAATAATTTAATGTCATATTATAGGCGCCCATTAGAGCGACCTCCTAATATGGATACACCGCTATTAGCATTAAACTTTGAACCTATTACTTAGGCTACTAAAGTAGGTTTGTTCCCAATATGGGTTATTTTGTTTTTCTTGCATGATTTTTACCAACAATTTAGTTGCTACATAATTTTTATGATAATTCACAATTAAAAGTATATTTGATTGATTCCGGCGTTTTCTATCAATTTCTGTAGACCTTCCTATCAGAATTTCACAGTTGGTGTTTTAAATGCCACCATGCGATAATAAACAACTTTCATTTGTTAGGTTTCAAATAAGTTATACGCTACCATAATATAAGCATTTTTCCTAAAATAAAAATGTCTTATTATGTAGCTTAACTTATTTGAAACCTATTTAACTCCTGCATGGCGAATGAGAGCCACTGAAGCAAACCGGGTGGGGCGCGCCTCGACGTAACCTGTCAAACGCGCCCCCCCACTGCAGATGGCACGACCGGAATCGTTCAGGCGAGTTAGCTAAAGCACACAACCGCCTCCAGAGGGCGCTGCCTATCTCATTTGTTAGGTTTCAAATAAGTTAAGCTACATAATAAGACATTTTTATTTTAGGAAAAATGCTTATATTATATTTTTTACAGGATTTTGCAAAATCTCTCAATCATGTCAACAGTGATTTTTAGGACCCACAACAGAGGATCCTAGGATCACAAACCTGGCCGAAAACGAGTTCATGTCATCTGGTTCTCGATTTTTTGCCTAGGTTACAAATCTCTGTTAATATAGAGCCCCTTAGGTAATAACCCCTTTTGGATTAGAACTTGGCTTGACACGCTGTCGCGTATCTAGATATATTATGCAAATAGCATGCAAAAAAGGAACAAAGAACGCAAGCTAAGTGTGCCTTTAAAATTTTAAATGTATTCAAAATAAAAAGAAATGGAATTGCTCAAAAGAGAAAAGTCCAGATTCCTTTCAAAAATACACCGTTTATTTTCCTTCTTCATTATTTAGAATGCGAAAAGATTTTGTTATTTGAGAAATATTACCTTTTTGTTCGTCAAACGCTTTTTTGCTGACTCTTGTAGGAAAGGAGACCCCATGCTTGATACGGGCACCTCCTCTAAACGAGAAATAAAATAGATGAACAAAATATAGCCTGAAGGGCTAGAGAGATAGATACTATATAGATTTGATATAGATAATGTTTATTTTTTAATTTTCTTGACATACGCTTGTGGCGAGCACATGTCAACTCTGCGCGCGCACTATAAACTCCAACATTTCTGCATAGCGCAATCAAAGTTTACACATGACATACCATAAATACAACGTCCAACAAACAACAGTTGGACCGGCCGCCGTCCCCAGGCACACGATCTGCCTGGCGGGAAATTTCCCTTTATAGTGGAAGAGCATGATCACCCGCTCTTCCCTATACGCTTGTAGCCCTTTCTGTGACTAATTAATCTTAGTAGAACGGCGAACACCTCATACGTATATCCATAATTCCTTAGGTCATTATTTAAAAACACTGGTATGAAAAACTGAAAGACTATGGTGGAACCTTAAAGCCGCGTATCCATTACGCGCTCCAAGAGGGCGAAATTGGCGCGCGAAATGGATATGTGTTCGTTGGAGCACGCGAACACGGAGCGGTCCGTTCCGACTGGTGTCGGTTTTTTAGCGCGCATCAATCGTGGCGCGCGCGCCCTTTGAGACGGTCGTTGTATTTTTTCTCGAACACGACTGGCTTCCACGATGAAGAGCCGAACACTGGAACGGTTGGCACGCCAGGCGCGCTTAGTTGATATACTTCAAATGTTTGGAACGCGTTCCGCGGAGCGCTCTCTCGGCGCGGTCATTCATGGCGCGCGCTCCAGGAGCGCGTAATGGATACACGGCTTAAGGGTCTTACACCTTGTTATTGCTATGTTTAAAAAGAAGGAGATGTTTTTATGAACCAACCGCAGCTGAGCATGTCCGAGATTACTGGCAAATACTATAGTTAATACACATCGAAAATTTTGCAATGTATATCATTTTTTTTTAATATTCTTTATTGTACTCATAAATTACGTTTACATATTTTTTATAAATTGAAGTACAGTTGGCGGCCTTATTACTATAAACAATCTCTTCCAGGCAATTCTGTTTGTTCAATGTCAACACTTATAATGTTAGACGCTGTCTTGGGGCCGTAATCTCATTATATTTGAGAATGAGACACCGTGCAGTGATGGAAGCCGCTTCACGTAATCTTGTCATAAAACGTGCTAGTCGTCACAAATCTTTAATTTGGTAAAAATTTTAATTTGGTCAAAATAGCTTTGACGTGGCCATATCCTCTACCCTCCTTTTGTCTTATTTTTATTTTTATTTATTTATCTATTCTATTTGTATATATTCTATCTTCTCTTTATTATTTTTGTTATATAACGGTTGTGGCTTAACAAGGGGCTCAGCATTTTTCTCTTCATTCTGATAAGTTAGGAAAAGTCAGAAGTTTATTTAAAAGCAATTGTTATCTTTTGAAAAAAAACTTTAACTTTTCTTTTTTGATAAACTCTCTTGTGGGACAAAAAACCTTTTGTTTTCGTTCTTGAATAAGTAAATTTTCTTTCGAGCCATGAGCGTTAATTAGTTCCTGTCAGCTAGGCGGTCTTTACAGTGCTACGGTGCTACGCCGTAGCGCCCGCCGTAGCCGCGAGGCATCATTACTGACTACTAAGGGATGAAACTCACGACTATTTGGGGTATTATGATAGACCGTCTACTAACTTTAGCTACAAGTACAAAATTTAGCACAAAAAACTTGCCAAATAAAACAGGGTTTATGGTCCCATTAAATTGTATACGGCAATTTTATTGCCCATACTCGGTTATCAGCATTTCACGTAAAGCTGGCTTAATTTTATGGTGGCACTTTATAAAAGCTTTACAAAAGTGTGTATTGGTATTATGTAAGCAAAAGTGTGTATTGGTATTATCAAAAGTATGTTTTTTTGATTAAGGAACTATAAAAGGTCAACAAAGGCTTTCAACAATCAATTTTAGAAAATTGTTTATGATACTTATTTTATGTTGATTGTGTTTATAAGCCCACGTCACACCCCCCTCACGCGAGCTATACGCACTCTGAGCTGTATTTCAGAAAGTACTGACCTGTTTTGTTGCTCTCTGAATGAATTCACAAAGAATGCGCTTTTTATTTTATTCTACAACTTGAATTTGCGTAAATCAAATTTTTATGTGTGATTCCGTCCATTTTATCAATTGTTAAGTATTTTTATTGACACATATATTTTTTTAATACCTGTTTTTAATGATTATTTGTATTGTATGTTCTATTTAAATTTTTATTGAAATTTAATTGATTATGATTTAATAAAAATTTTATTGGAATTGAATGAATTTTTATCTATTTTTAATTTTGCTTCTCATATTTGATCTATTTGATTATGATTTAATTTAATTTTTGTTATTTTATGAGACAATTATAATTTCTTTATCTTGCATCTTACATGTGTATGTAATAACTAGCTGACGCGGCAAACGTTGCTCTTCCATATTAATCAGTTGCGTTATGAACTTATGACCTTGAAAAGAACAATTGAAAATCATTGTTATGGTGTGCCGCTCGGCCCAAGAAAATTTTACAAATAAAATAACCTACGACGTGTTCTCAGACCTACTAAATATACGTAATACGTGTAAAAAACAAATCATTAAAATCGATGAATCCGTTTCTGAGTGTATGTGTCATGTGTTGTAGTAGGGGAGCCCATGATGCTAAATCGGGATTTACTCGAGCGTCATAGAGACCTATTTGATTGTGAAGTTTAGATGATAAGAAGAAAAAAATGTCATATAATATATACCTTTTCATCGGTGGGGGGAGCGACTATAGATTTTCAAAAATGTAAAAAAAAACTGTTGCATGGATATACTCGAGCGCGTCAGATATTGACAGCATCTATATCCTGTGTATTTTTGAAAATGTACGTATGTTAATCTGATTGATTCAATGATGGGGGTGGTCGTACGTAAGGGTTGAAAATGAAAAAAAAAAATTTCATCGAGCGCGTCAGATTTTCTAAGGGGATGTTATTTGCACCTAAAAAAAAGCTCTTATGTAATAATCTGACGATTTGGATGTAACGCAAACTCACGGCCCTTATTAGAATGTGCAAAAAAATTCGCCATTTTGAAATACTCGAGCGCGTCAGCTTAAGATATATATGGTTCTTATTAATGCCCTAGACGTGCTGTCTCATAATCTGACGATTATCTAGAGGGATTCGCCTAATCTGACAACTTTTTTTTTTTTTTTTTTTTTTCAAATCATTGAACTTAATTAATTGAATAGTTTTTTAAGTATAATGCTTGTATTTATAAGAAAATAATTATAAAAAATTAAATGTTTTTGCTTGGTTTTTTTTTAATCATCATCTTCTTCCTCGGTAGAATTATATTCGTCCTCTGGCTCGATTCCATCCTCATCCTCACCATAGCTGCACGCATTAAACTTTACTTATTATTTTTTCTTACTTCCGCTTATGGAAATCGTCAGATTTTATATTTGTCATTATCCTTGAATTATTTTCTTCAAAACAAAAAAAATATTAGCCACGCTCGAGAAAGTCGAGATAACGTTTTTTTTTTACAAGTTTGTAACCCTCTTACTTCTCTACGTCACGCGAAAATTGTCAGATTAGTGGAATATACACTTTTTAGCAATATAAGTTAATTACATTAACTCACCCTACTTTAATCTGAATCGCGCTCGAGAATTTCTGATGATCAATTTTTTTTACTAATCTGATCCTTTATCCTTGACAGGCGACCATATATATTCAAATTCAAATTCATTTATTTATTTCAAGTAACAAAGACTCATTCTATTTGGTTAGTACGCAGATAAGATACATTAACCTATGTTAGTAAATGCTAAAGTTCTAGTTTAAAAATTAATGCATATTTATTTATTTTATTGAATCAAAAAGTTATTCAATAAACAAAGCAGATAAATTAATATAAATAAATAAACAATCATTCAATTAACCAATTATCAATCAAAATTTCAAATCAAAAAGAGGCATTACATTAAATTATTTAGATTAGAATATTTGACTAGATTAGGTTAGATTAAAATTATTTAATAAGATGTTTATTTATTCATTTATAAATAACAATTTTAGTATATATAATAATTATTAAAATGAAATTAATGAAACGCGGAATAAAAATATTTTTAAATTACATTATTTAGATTTAGACGAGAATTTGGCCAGATTAGGTTAGATTAAAATTCTTTAATGATTATGCTTATTTATTTACCTATTTCGCTGTCTACCCTTGATTGCCCAATATTTGTGTATTGGACATTCAAAACTGTCCGCTATTGTGGTCAGGATGGAACTGTTGCTGTTATGGACTCGATGGAGGATGGACGCAATCCTTTTACGAATTATAGCGTAAAAATCATCAGTGCGCGCCTCCGCAAACATAGTAGAAGCACTGCAGAAGCGCGGCAGTCCTAGTAACATCCTGAACACATTATTGTATTGGACGCGCAGGGCGCTGTAGGTCTTCAGCCCATAATTGACCCACAGGCTGTTCGTGTAAAAAATTTGACAATAGGCCTTAAATAAAGTGTTTTTTACTTGTTTTGAGCACTTAGCAAACCTGCGGGCCAACATGTTGCCTCTGACCGCCAGCGCCCGGCGCTCCCGTTCTACGTCTAGGTCATCCCTGAGATCCTCAGTTACAATATGCCCAAGATATTTGAATTAGCTTACTCTTTTTAAATCCTTCCCATGCAGTTTAATGGGTGGTACAGTTTTTGGAGTTTTATTGCCCGATTTAAATACCATGATTTCGCTTTTATTTGTATTGTACCTGAGGCCATGTCTCTCAGCATAGGATTCGCACACATTAATCATCTTCCTGAGCGAGCTGACCGAGGGCCCGAGCAGCACCATGGGAAGCCATGCAGTTTAATGGGTGGTACAGTTTTTGGAGTTTTATTGCCCGATTTAAATACCATGATTTCGCTTTTATTTGTATTGTACCTGAGGCCATGTCTCTCAGCATAGGATTCGCACACATTAATCATCTTCCTGAGCGAGCTGACCGAGGGCCCGAGCAGCACCATGTCATCAGCATAGCTGATATTGTTTATACGAAGACCGCCAATAGAGCAGACCACATGCATGCTGCTCAGCCCTTCGATCAGCTCGTTCATATATACATTAAACAGAGTCGGAGAGGACAATCACCCCTGGCGAACTCCACACTTAAGTGTATATGTATCAGACAAGGAGGACCCCCATCTCAGATTATTGGTCTGATTAGCGTACCAATATTTAAGGCAGCCGGACACCTCCGGCGGCACACCCATTTTGTCAATGCACGTCGTACGACACCAAGTCAAAGGCTTTTGACAGATCTAAAAAAACATGCATAGATTGGCGTTTTTCTATCCGTGTAGTATCGCACCACGTGCTTCAGTGCAAGAATTGCACTCTCGGTCGATACACCCGGCCGGAAGCCGAATTGTGCATCATGTAGCCGGGTATACCTACCGAGTTGCCTGTTCAGTAAGCTATCAAATACCTTTGCCGTGATGGTTGCCAGTGATATATGGGGCTCATATTTGGTGGAGGTACTTTACCTGGTACAAGGTATCTCCCTGTATGTTAATCTGCCGCGCTTTAGTAACTCCCGAAATCCCCTCTTGGGCTTACCTACCATTGGTGAATCCACCCACAAACAAGACTGACACGATATTTTTATAATGAAACATAAATATTTACATACAAGTACATACATTGCTTCTGGCCCCACACGTGGATATCCTATGTCATTGGAAATAGAAACGGAGGCATCACCAACATGTAAACATCCAAGACCTGGGTTTTTTTTTGTCTCCAGCCGGGATAAAGTCAGTTATAGAAAATAAATCGAGGGAATCCAAAAAATACGATGAATTTGAAAAAAGGAGGTCGAGCTGTTGCAGTTATACGATGAGGCAAACTATAAACGGCTTCATCCGACCCCATTTATCTTCCAAATAGTCTTATCGTGCCACGAACTGCTGGAACAAAGCTTCTTACAAACAACCGCGTGCCAACCAACTCCGCGTGAAGTTTCTTTTGCCAATATACGTATATGAATTTATCTTTGTGCTAAATCTCACTTTTATTTTATTAGAGCATCGGAAATTTTGTATTTACTTTGTTCAGAGCCTAGAAACTCTAAAATCTTGTAAAATATACTGTCACTTTTTATTGTCACGCAATACGTACATATAAGTAAAGCTGGCACGTTCAACACATTTACACGTTGCGCTTGTGTAGTGTCTGTGAATAGCGCGCGGCGTGACGTGTACTGCATGCGCATCATGAAAAGTCTGCCCGTCTCTCTTGCGCGCGGTCTAGCTTATGAGTGTGAAGGGGACAGTTATAGTTTTACTTTTGCTACTGTTTATAAATACAGCGTGATCTTTTTGGTATTCAACCGTATGTGCGTTTCAATGAGGGATTTTTCTGACAGCTAAGAAAAGTAGTTCCAAATGAGCCGCTTTCAGAAGAACTAAAAAAAAAAACGAATGGCTGTCAAAGTGCAGGGCTGTCCGAATGCAATTTTGGACCTCAGTCCAATAGCCATGTGTGATACAAGATCGAATAGGTCTCGGCGAGCTGAATAAAAGTTACTAGAGTCTGACAAGCGAGTCCTGGGACGCGATTTATTTCGAATTCTTCATATGGCCACACTCTGACTGTCAAACTTAAGTATTTCAGCTGCAAGTAGTACAGCCCAAACAGTTTGATACTCGTCCTAGATTTAAACAAGAACTTTTGTTTCTATTCAACATAATTTTACCTATGTTTTAGTATATACATACGAGTAATAATGTTTTAAAACAAACATGAATTATTTCTTGTTGTAAGGTCTGTCGGATGACGAAAATTTTAAACGTCAGATCGAAGACTTAGTCAAAGAACTCAAAGATGTTGGAGAAAAAAGATATAAATCAGATTTTGATTATGGTTCAGCATTAATAAATGTTTATAAGTTTATGTGGTGCAGAATCAGAATCAGAATCAGAAATTTATTTCAACGTAAAGAATTTACATTCTGCTTGTTGAATGTCAATGTACATACAGTTATGTATAATGTTAGCCGCTGCCTTGGGGCCGTCTGTAGTGGAGAAAAAGGTAGCGAAAAAAAAAACTCCACTCTGACATCATTCTCAAATCAACTTAAAGCTAATACAAATAAAACTTACAAAACAATATCTTGGATGTGTTGAACACTAGACACATTTATCCTCTGATTAAATTTAATATTAAACTACTATTTAAAGCCATACGTCCTTGTCTTCTAAATAATCGTTGATTTTATAATAAGCTTTTTTGCAAAGAGTGTGCTTAACACAATTCTTAAATTGCGTTGGAAGTAACTCTAATATATCTTGGGGTATCTTGTTGTAGAACCTTATACAGTGCCCCATAAAGGAAGTATTAACTTTTGCAAGTCTAAATCGTGGAAATGACAATTTATGTTTATTCCTAGTATTAACGTTATGATGGCTACCAAGTGTTTCGAAGTCTTTAATATTTTTCCTAACGTACATAATATTTTCATAAATGTATTGGCTTGCAACTGTTAGGATGTTGATTTCTTTGAAAAAATTTCTTAGTGTGTCCCTACTACCTAGCTTGTAAATAAATCGGATCGCTCTCTTCTGCAATATTAAGATAGTCTCAATGTCTGCTGCCCGGCCCCATAGTAGTATACCATAGGACATAATACTATGGAAGTAACTACAATAAACAAGCCTAGCAGTTGCAACGTCAGTAAGTTCTCGAATTCTTTACACAGCATATGCTGCGGAGCTAAGTCTATGTGCTAATTTTACAATATGTGGGCCCCATTGTAGTTTGGCATCGATTGTGATGCCCAGAAATACAGTATCTTCAACAAATTCTAGTTTTTCATTTCCAATCACATGTTATTTTCAACTAATTTTACATTAGGTAGGGTAAACTTCATACATTTTGTCTTTTTTGAATTTAACAACAGATTATTTGCTGTAAACCAATCTAGAACGTGCGAGAGAGCATTATTTGCTTCGTCAAGATTATTTTCCTGTCTCCTTATTTTAAAAATAAGTGACGTGTCATCAGCAAATAGCACTATCTCACACATTTTTTGTACCATAAACGGTAAATCATTTACATAGACCAGGAAAAGGAACGGCCCTAAGATAGATCCCTGGGGGACTCCCATTTTTACAAGTGAACCTGATGATTTAATACGGTTTATGTCTGCTTTTTGAACCCTTCCTTCTAAATATGATTTTAGAAGATCTAAACTTAATTTTTTTATTCCATAGTGTTTTAATTTTGAAAGCAGTGTTTTGTGGTCTACACAATCAAATGCCTTTGACAAATTACAAAATACTCCTATAGCATCATTATGATCCTCCCACGCACTGAAAATATGTTTAACTAACATGACTCCAGCGTCTGTTGTATTCCGCCCTTTAGTGAAACCGAACTGCTGACTATGGAGGAGTTGGTAATTATTGAAATGAATAAGCAATTGATCTAAGATAATTCTTTCAAATATTTTACTTAATACTGGTAGGACTGAAACGGGTCTAAAATTTGTTGGGTCTTGTTTATCACCGCTTTTAAATAAGGGCACTAACCTACTTTATTTCATGAGGTCTGGAAATACTCCTTCATCTACGCATTTATTGAAAATCTGTGCTAACGGCAAAGCTAGGATATTTATCACTGAATCAACTATTTTTACTGACAAACCCCATAAGTCCTCGGTTTTTTAAGATTCAATAATTTAAAATTCTTAACAATGTCATGGGGCTCAATGTAATTAAATGTAAAATCGTGTTCGCACGTGGGAACATGGTCCCTTAATAATGTCGCCGTACGATCTGGTGACGAGTCTAATGGAGCTGTAGTTACGATTGGGACATTAGTGAAGAACTGTTCGAAAGCTGCAGCGATACCTTCATTTGTTGTTATTATTTTGTCATCGATCTTAAGTGAAATATCTCGGTCTCCTAATTTTGCATTACCCGTTTCTCTATTTATTATGGTCCAAATTGTTTTTATTTTATGCGGTGATTGTTGGATTTTACCTTTTATATGATCGCATTTAGCTTTATGGCAGACGGCCTTAAATAATTTTGAATATTTTTTACGTACTGTATGAAGTTGGCATCATGTGTATAAGTCTTTTTGTCATATAATTCATAAAGTGTGTCTCTGCTCTTTCGAATACCTAACGTTGCCCATTCACTAAATCCTACTCTATTGTCGTTGCTTTTTAGATGGCGCAATTTAAAAATCTTTTTAAAACTACCTGACATGACTTCGAATAACTCTTTGTAATGAGTATTAGCATTTTCATAATTTGCTTGAGTCGTTATACCACTTTCGAGGTCTGATTTAAACGAAACTAATTTTTTCTTGTTACGGGCTGGCAGAGGATAACTGGTTCGGCGTTTTTTGTATTTATTTCAAAATGCACAACTTGACCGCTGTGGTCTGATTTTAGACAATTTACTGTGGAATAATCTGAAAAATCGCAATCGCAGTAAACATTATCTAGGCAGGTGGCAGTAGTTTCAGTTATCCTAGAAGACTCCAAAAAAATATTTATTAGATTAAACGATTTGAAGAGAATTGTCAATTTAGTATTCAAGGCGGTGTCTGCCATTAAGTCGATGTTGAAGTCACCACAGACTATGACTTTCTTATTGCTGCTAGAAGCTACCTTTAAAACATCCTCTAATATGGTTTCAAATAAACTGTAATCACTGGTAGGGGGCCTGTACAAGGCTACTACAATGCGTCCAGACAGTTCAACACACGATATTTCAATTACTTTTTCAACAGAAAGTCTGCAAATATCATTCCGTTCTTTAATATGCCTTGCAGACTTTCTATTGAAGCAACTGGCTATTTGATAATTATTCACAGAAAAAATCATTGTCGTAGCCAGTGCTCTGTGACACAAAGTATATCCACTCTGTGTTGTTCTAAAAACAACTCTAATTCTAATAATTTTCCAGAAAAACCACCCTGTATGTTCTGATTAACTAAAATTAGTTTTTTAAGGAGGGCTTTTCCTTTGTCTGCGCTGGCAGTTTAAATCAGCGGTCAAATTTAACCTACTATAAGTTTTCTTCACAACCTCAGAGTACAGAGGTTGACAAGTGTCACTTGTCTTACAATTTCTATTACTTAGAGGTCCCTGCGTTATTGTCTTAACAATAACAGGGTCATAAATATTGAATGCCAACAATTTGGCAATAAGTCGGATAATAACAAAACAGGGATAATAAAGATGCAAATCTGTATCTTTATTATCCCTGTTTTTGGTGGAGTGGAAATGTTGGTTTTGATGTAGTTAATGTTTTCGTTTTGCTTTTATTTATTTATGTTTGGACAAAATTCATTGGAGACTCCAAACTAATTAAACAAATAATAAACTTAAGCAAAAGTATCAAGATGGTTTATGGCATATAGATGCAGGGTTATCAACTAAAAGATTTTTAAATTTCCCGCCAAAGGCTTGTGCCAGGACTCACTTGTCGCACTCTATGACGTCAACAGCCAAATGTTTGTCCTTTCGAAGTTATATTGTATTGAAAAAAACTAACATTTTCAATTTCAAAAAAATAACATGTATACATCACACATGGCTATTGGGCTAAGGTCCAAAACTGCATTCCTTTGACAGCTTTGTTACATAATTAAATTATAATTAAATTGTTGAGGATTTCTGGGATAATTATTTTCTGTTTTGGTAAAGATTTTCTTAGGTGAAATTATTTTTGTTCATGTGAAAATTTATTGAAAACTATTTTGTGACCATTGATTCCGCCTTGTTTTTAATACTTTTCGCTAGAATTTGCTAAAAATATGTTATAAAAAGTAACCCATATCTTTGTATTTATTTATCTACAACGCACCTATCTTACCAAAACCTAACTCCAGTCTACACTTAAACTAGAGTCGCATTTTGAATCAAAATCATATATTTTTAAACATCCTGTATAGTGAAATTGCATAAGTGTGAGTACTGTGAACGTGCCAGCTTTAGATAACAGACCTTATATATCAATTATACATTTCATGAGCCTATTCGCGAATGGATATACGATATAAACTTTTTCTATATTACTATACAGGGTTACAGGGAAAGTCGTACACAATATTAAAGGAGGTCATTATTTAGGTCATTTCTGATGAATTTTATTACATTATATAAAGTCCGAAAGTTAACCGTTATGGAGATATTGACTGTTAAAAGATTTTAAAAAAATATTAAATTTTTTTGGCTTTTTGATTGATTTTTTCTCAGAATAGAGCTCATAAAGTGTTTTTTTAATGTATTTAGTTAAAAGGCATGTCAATTGATAAAAAAATATCAGCAAAAGCTGCACCTACTACTAACAGCTTTAAAAAACTGCTCGGCAACGGTTAGAATTAAATATTTTTTCTCTAAATATTTTTCACATTGAAGCTCTTAAAAAAAATTTACGTATGGAACTTATTCTGCAAATAATTTTAAAAACTTCTACAACTCTTTAACTATTCAAAAAGGTATAACATTTAATAGTAATGTGCATGAAATTTTAAAATAATGTTATTTGAGTAGGCTCTAGTGGTAGTACCGACATAACTGAACTTCGATACAATGAATTTCGAAACAATGAACTTTGATACAATACAACTGAACATCAGTTCAAAATCCAAGCCAAGTCACAGAATGAAGATGAATTAATACAAAAATCCAAACTAAGTCGCTTTTTACGGGAAATTATCAAAGAGCACGTATTTGCCTCAACTAAAAATTTACCGTTTGCCATCTTAAGTGACACTTGGCTAACGTTTTTTCGATGTAATAGCAAGTGATATACGTTTTTTAATACCTAAAGAGACGTAGAACTTTCTAAAACGCAAATCATTTGCAGAGCACGTATTAACACATCTACCACGGAAGAATCACACGAGCAGTCTAACACAAAAATAATAGATAGATTGAATATTCTAAAAAAGAAATACTGAAATAGGTAGGTACCTGAACACCTGAGACAGCATGTCTCCAGAGCACAAAAAAGCCTATCTGACCTTTTTACATAGTTTAAAGGTGCTAGGAAGTAAAAAGATTTTTTTTGTATCGAAGTTCAGTTATGTCGGTACTACCACTAGAGCCTACTCAAATAACATTATTTTAAAATTTCATGCACACACCTACTAAATGTTATACCTTTTTGAATAGTGAAAAAGTCGTAGAAGTTTTTAAAATTATTTTCAGAATAAGTTCCATACGTAAATTTTTTTTTAAGAGCTTCAATGTGAAAAATATTTAGAGAAAAAATATTTAATTCTAACCGTTGCCGAGTAGTTTTTTAAAGCTGTTAGTAGTAGGTGCAGCTTTTGCTGATATTTTTTTATTGACATGCCTATTAACTAAATACATAAAAAAACACTTTATGAGCTCTATTCTGAGAAAATATCAATCAAAAAGCCAAAAAAAATTGATATTTTTTTAAAACCTTTAACAGTCAATATCTCCATAACGGTTAATTTTCGGACCCTATATAATGGCATAAAATCCATCAGAAATGACCTAAATAATGACCTCCTTTGATATTGTGCACGACTTTCCATGTAACCCTGTATACATAGTATTCTTGCAATCATCATATCGTTGGCAGTTGGCAAATTTGGCCCAATTACTTATGTCATTCTTTCTGCAAATAGCAAAAAGATAAATAAATATCAAAAATCTTTCAAAACATTTACGGATTTATTTTTAACCGGACGATTTACTGCCATCCGCAGTGTATCGAAAATATCAGTTGGAGTATAGTGCTTGCAAAAGTTTCAGCTTTAAAGTTGGAAAAACTTATTTAAATATGTGCAGTTTACAGATCATAAAGTCAGACAACAACGAATACGAACAAAATTATTCAAACAGGAGTCTCCCGCCACCGTAACTATGTTAGCTTACGGCTCTCACTTCGCTTTACGTAAGTGCTATTATTGCAAAATGTCGTTTGATACGCAGCACTTTTATGTAGTTACCGGCTTACAGTAAAACTAAATATAACTATTAAAAACACTACCTCCACCGTGTCGGCTGCTGCCGGCGGGTAGGAACTTTTTCTCTCAACATCTATTTCAAACTTTTTGCTCGCTTTGAACATTGACTGTGTGTGTGATACAATGTGTGAAGTGGTGTGCCTGCCGCTGGTCTTAACAAAGGACGTGGGCACGTAAGTAAGGCTTGCATAACGCCTTCCACCTTTCACACCTCCTCCTGGCATTCACAGCCTCTCAGACATGTTGCACCTCTGAAATACTAGTGAAAGCTACTTTATTGCCTCATAGATATATGTAATCAAAGAAGGTATTTCAATAGTTATCATTGATAGAATAATACATTAGTGATTTCTTGAAGTAATGGTTGAAAACATTTTTTTTTAAATTCTGTATCTAAAGATGCAGACCATTGCTAAACTTAGCCTGTCTGTATATATTTCCTTTATAAGGCTTTATCCCTTAGTTTGTTGAAGCCAGTTAACATATTTTTGATAGGATATGTGTAAAAATATAAAATACTACCGGAACTATTTCGGGGACCCATGTATAAAACATCTATTATGGTAACGGTAAAACACAACTGTCAAACTTAGTGATAGTGATAATGAAGCCTCAATAATAACTAATAATAAAAATAGTCTATAATATTAGTTATACTACCTGACCTATGAGTCAGAACACGAGTAGTAATCTCGCTAAGGAAAAACCAATCACATTTTTCGCAATATTTTTTCCCTTTTTGGGAGAGTATGATTCCTACGATCAATAACTCGCATACATTCTATCATAACATCGATACTAAACGAATAAATATCTAATATGAATTTTTCTTTAGTCCGCTGGAATCTTCAGCGTAATCAAATCTTCTAATATATATAAAATTCTCGTGGCACCGTGTTAGTGCGCATACGCCACTGGAACGGCTTGAGTGATCTTGATGAAATTTTATATGAATATTCGGTAGGTCTGAGAATAGGTTGTTAACTATTTTTCATAGCCCTACGTGAAAAAAAAATGGCGAAACAGCGTTTGCCGAGTCAGCTAGTAAATACGTAATATTATATTTCTGGTGGCATGAACCCTGAGTGCGCAGACCCAACTCGCACTTGGCCGATTTTTTACGCAAACCAAAAGAGGTACCTACTTCTCTTCATGAGTAATTAGATTTTCATTGTACTCTTACGAAACAAAAGTGCCAATTTTTTACTTTGTACAGCAAATACAAAAGCGGACTCCTTGCCTCGGTCTACGTCGCAGAAATTTAAAAAAACTCAAGCGGCCAAGCGTACAAAAGCTGCATAATTAAAAAGGGCTGTGCGCCGCATTAATCTCCGGTGCTCTCCGGTTGATACAAAATGAGGCCGTCATTAGCCGGCAAGCTATCCATCACTCTCTATAAGCAGTGACGACCGTCTCCACCAAACTTTACAGTTTACGCCTTTGCTATCGATAAATAATCTTAGATAGATTAAATTATTTACGTTATTAGATAAAGTTGACTCATTCGTTGGTCTAGCTGTTAGCACTTAGCTACCAACACAGAGGTCGTGGATTTGATTCCTACTGGAGTTTGCCGTACATTTTTACAAATGGCTTCAGTCTGGGCGTATTTTCATGCTTATTATGTCTTTTCCTGGGGTCCAGTGATTGTGTTTTATGGAAGTTATTTGTTTGGTCATTTATTTGTTTATTTATATATGTATTTAAATACTTGTAGGTACTATATTTAATTAATATAGCTAAGTCCCTTTTGCACATTTTTTTGTTTAATAATAAATTCCACACAATACAAATATTACTCGCCCTGATCCCAAACTGCAGTACCATGTAATATGAAAACTAGGAAATGACATCATAAACATGGAAATACATCTAGACTCGAATACCCTGTGTCGCGGAAACCAGAAACAGTGACGTCACAAACATGTAAACATCCAAGACCTGGAGTTTTTTTTTGTCCCCAGCCGGGATTTGAACCCGGGACCTCTCGCATAGGCAGATGCGCTAACCAATGCGCCACAGAGGCCGTCAAAATATTTATTATTATGTATGTATGCCTTAAAGATTCACGGGACTACTAGACCGGTCCTTTAACCGGAGTGTATGAGCTTACAGACTGTTTTGACAGTTTGGTCGCAGAATGCGGTCACCATCCTAAAGGTTAATTTCACAATTACCTAAAGCAACGTCACATGCATATTTCAATGTCCCACTAGCATACTCAAAATGTAATCAAAATTAAAACTGAGATATGATGGGCTAAATCTATTAATTCTGAACTGGAGCATCGATATCCTCTAGAAATGTTTATCCTTCATTGAACAAATTATCATTATACGCTTTGTAGAGATAAAATTAATGTTACATAACCAAATCTTTGTTTTATACAGCTATTACTTAACATCATTAACGATACTGGATAACGAGAACGTTTTTATTTCACGATACAAATGCTCAATTTTAAATGGAAATCCGCAGCAACCGCACTGCCCACTAATTGGCGCATTCGTTCGAAATCTCGAATGGTGCCGCAACGCGTTTCATCAATCTGTGGCATGTGCGCAATAGAGCCAATGCGGAACAACAGTTGAACGAATGAGCGTTTTTCCTTATGTCAAATTTAGTTTTAAAAGTTTCCCTAGGTGGCGCTGCCGTACCGTAATAATAAACGTCAAAGCAAAAAATAATACTATGGTTCTGTGGAATTTGTGATGGTTGGTTACCGAAAAAAATGCTGTTGTCGTTTGGTGATAAGTGCGCTTTTGGAGTCTTTGCTATGGATTGTGGGTTTGAATTTTTATTTTTATTACAAGAATCCTCGTCCGAATAGCGACCCTGGTTCCTTCTCTTGTTTAGTAATCTGTGGACTGACTTTGACATTGATTGCTACGAATCACAAATTCGTATGAAGAAACGAATGACGCCATCTAGTGTATCTCAAGGAACTAAGAAAAAAAAAAGAAAGGAAAAACGCCCATTCTGCGCTATTGAATACTATCTAACCTTTCTATTGCTGAATGGTCAGCCCTCCGCTTCGGAACATTGCCTGTCTCGTTGGTCAAGCCGTCAGCGCTTAGCTACTAACAATGAGGTCGAGGATTCGATTGCCACAGGAGGTTTTGATTGCGATAACACAGGATGGAAGTGTGTGAAAAATATTATTATTATTCACTTAATATGTATTCACTTAAAACAGTATTATTTATAAGTATTCGTATGAATTATAAGTCTTTAAACCACTTAAAACCACCGCCATTTTAACTAAAAAAACAATAAATTATGATTTGTAAAAAAACACAAGATTTAAAAAGATAATTATGGATTTGCAGCCATTGTATCGAAAACGGCCTGGATTGGCCGATTCTATGATGACGTCACATGTCAGTAAAAATGGCGTATATCATTCATTCTTTCTTACGTTCATTGGTTGGTTTTCTGGGATGTGACGTCACAATGCCTGTGCGACGCCATATTGCCCAAGATAGCGTTTTGGCGGCTAAAAAGTAAATTTTTGTTTGCCTTTTTTAGGAGAAATACACGAAAGAATTTAAAATGACCACTTTCTGTGGACTCCATGAACACCAACAAAAAATATGAGATAGTTTTTAGAAAACGGTCAAATAGCCTATTCAGGCGTATCCACTTCGAATCATCCTTTTCCTGCCTAAGCCGCAGATGAAGACTGGCGTTCGACCCATAAATCCCTCTGAAAATTACAATTTGAGCAAAAAAAAACCGCTGACGTTACCATGACTCGGCAGAACAGCGAAACTAACTCATTAATCTCGCAGCCGGCGTAAACTAGAAGTGACTAGAACGTACAAACAGCGGCCGTCAAGTGCCACTCAGATTTGCGCTAAGTGTCCGTAAGCCGGGGCTCGCGCGCACACATAGGATAGGATTAATCGACAGGATCTCCTTAAGCCGTACGTACCTGAGGAAGGTTCAGCCAGGGCGGCCCGGGAGCGCGGCCTTGTCCCACTGGAGCGGTCGTCTATTTTTAGCTCACTCCCCCGCGCGCATCCTCGCCGCACCCCCGCGCCGCAGTCAATGGTGCTATTTAGAGCAAACGCCTCGTTGTCGAGTATAGCGTAAATCGGAATCAATTGTTTGACAAATAACTTAGAAGTATTGTCAAAGAAGTGCACCGCTCATTATGATTTTTTATAAACGACCACGACCTCTAAAGGGAGTTTTTTTCAGTGTTTTGTTAAGGTTAGTCCGCGTTTCAATGATACTGCGTCGTGCGGGCGACACTGTTTCAATCTAAAATAGTCCTTCAATACTTTAGAAGTTAGAGAAAGAAAGAAAGAAAGAAAGAAAGAAAGAAGGATTTTATTAGAATTGTCACAGAAACATTAGAGAATACAATTGCAAACAAAATACAATTGTGTCGTGCTCCTCGGCCACACATTGACTGCACTAGTGTTGTAACCAATAAAAGCATTTAAAAATCTTTTTACAAATTTTGTCGTAGCCATTTTATCCTATATTTTTTCACGCAATGTAGCCGTTTTACATAATAGTACCTGGATGACCGAGCTTTGCTCGGTATGTAGGTTTTCACCCAAAGGGAGGAACTTGAAAAAAAAAGAAAAAATATTATCAAGTCTCGAACCAGGGTCATCTGTTTACGATATCGTCCTATTTCCCACTTGAGCTATGACAACATTACAGATGGTTGCGAAAATTACCTTCTTGTAGTGTAGCAGTTATTTATTTGCCTTAAAACACGGTTAAAACGACGTTTTATAAAAATGAAACCTAGTTGGATTAATTAATTGCCCCCGAAACCCCCTGCATACAAAATTTCATGAAAATCGTTGGAGCCGTTTCCGAGATTCTGATTGTATATAAATATATATACAAGAATTGCTCGTTTAAAGTGATTAGATTAAGTAAAACGGCTGGTTGTACACAACGCACTAGCTAGACGCCCCAACTAGAATCTAACGCAGTCTGCAATCTGGGTGCCGCATGAGACGAAATATAGTCTCAACCTAGAACGAATACAAAACTAAATCGACCGATACTTATATTTGCGGCACGGAGTATATCCGTTTTACCCACTGATGTACACTTTTTAGTTTTAGGTATGGTAGGGTTATAGGGTACATAGTACTTAAGGTAAGCCAATGACGCGCGCTCTCCACACGTTAAATTTTATCTCGGTTAAAACTTTAAAACAAACCTTTTCCATGCTGATCTGGGTGAGTTCAAAAGGGCGGCTTTTTTGTGTTGTGCTATATGGAACACTTGTTATTTGTTATAGGGTAGAGATCGTAAATTAATGACTTTTCTTTTAGGTAGGTATTCAATGTACTTATAATCAGTAGCATACATTTCGGGTTAGGCGTGGCTTGCAATGAAACGTTATTCGTGGAAAGTTAATAGATTAAAGGACATCGCCCATTTTGGGCCTGATGTTACAAGGTTGAATTAAAAAATAATAAGTCCCGTCGTCGTCACTGTGTTAATCGTAAGGTTATTGCGACGCGTGGCTCAGCTAGGAAATGAGCGAAGCCCATAAGACCGCCAATTGTATACGCCAAAACTTAGATATATAAGTCTTATAATGTATTTGTTTGTTTTTCTGGTGTGTACAATAAAGAGTTCTAATCTTATCTATTCTAATCAATGTATTATTATAAAATTAGTATTAGTAAAATAATGCTTTGCAATGCAGAAATGCAAAGTTTCCACTCACCGTCACTTCACCAACTCCCGCAAATCAGCGAGGGGACCCGATTTAGGTAGGTTCCACGGCTCAGTTTTTGTAAATGGCTCGTGAATTTTACTGTCTCTTTTTGACATTTATTATGCCATTTATATTAAGATATCTCACTTAAAATGTAAATTGAAATAATAAAATTGGAAGTGTAGAGTTTCTTTGTTCCGGGACAAAAGATATTGTAATGCTCTCGAAAACGGAACCATTATATTTTCGTGGAAGTGGAAATCCTACAATGTTTTGTATGGATGTTTTTATTTAATAGTGCGGTAAAATAATATAATTTGGATGTCTTATTTATTTAGTGATTAGCGGTAAATAATTTTAATTAAATATTATCATGAGGGTCTGGGTTCGAACCACGCATGTACCAATGACTTTTAGTTACGTATTGTTTGTACAGCAACACCATTCGCTGATAAATTGTGCCCGGATAACGGCGACAGGCTTGCCACTTGTCACGTTTGGGACCTAATAAACTCGGCAAAACGTGGGTCCAGTTCTAGAGACTGGTGCCTCTGCCTACCCCTTCGGGGATAACGGGCGTGAGTTTATTTTATTTTTTTTATAAATATTTTTGCCGTCTACATAACTTGCGGCGAATTGTCAAAATTCAAATAAAGGTACAATGTAAGCAAACAACTAAAATAATTCACCTTGACTTTATGACCGCAAAGGTCAACTATGCGGTCATCATGTTCCAACCATCAGCCTTCCGTTACCGTAAAAACCTTAAATCCATAAAAATGTATAATTTCAAGCCCATTTAATTTTAACATTTATGGATTGAATCGCTCGAAGCCTCGGCTGTCTAACTGATCTTAATCGATCACGAAGGTTAAGCAACATAGGGCGCGTTCAGTGCATGGATGGGTCACCTTCTATGAAGACATTTTTCCGAGCGGTACCGTGTATTGCAAGGCACGTTAAGCAGTTCGTGCCGGCTGCCGTCGATAGATGTCAGTCGTTAAGCCAAGTCAGAGCCAAAGTCTTACAAGCCTCCACCAATCCGGACTTGGGCCCCGTGGTGGAGTATGCCCTACACCTTCATCATGAAAGAGACCCGTGCCCCTGTGGGACATAAATGGGTTGATGATGATGATGAACCACCCTGCCTCGGAACATACAGCCTGATTCGTCTATGCTAAGAGGAAATTTAACACCTACATATTAATATGCATGTGTGAGTGAGTAGTCTACGTTTTTTCTCCTACTAATGTGTGATGCTTTGTCCGAACGTAAGATAAAGTCCACTTCTCGGAAAATGGCCTATAAGCATAAATGTGGCAATAAGGGAAAGGCTGTCGAGCTAAATGAGCGGAAAGAGTTTTAACCCAATTGCCATTTCTCCGGGCAAATTTATTAATGTAGAAGGTAAATTATATTCGTGTCGACTGTAGAATAATAATTAACGTCTCGGCTGGCTTTTATGGGCAAAGGAGGCGAGCGGCTCTTTACAGGCTGGCAGGTGTTGTACAAAGGTGCCATAGCGGCAAATTTAATTTCGAAATAGAGACGTTTTGCTATGAGCTGCCGTAAATCGAATAGCCTCTACAAGTCTACAGTCTCTAGGTTTTTGAAATATCTATTGCTGACCTAACACTCCAGTTACAAATCTTCTGTAATATACAAAATTCTTATGTCACAGTGTTAGTGCGCATAGGTACTCCTCCGAAATGGGTTGACCGATATTGACAAAATTTTATATGTATATACGGTAGATCTGAGAATAGGTTTTTATCTATTTTTCATAGCCCTAAATGATAATGGTGGTCCACTAGAAATATTTTAACTGGCAAAATAACGTTTGTCGGGTCAGCTAGTGACGTTGTAAGATGCTCTTTGTGGTTATTTTCCTTGTGTTATTTTATCTGCCCTATGAGGACTGAACATTCACCAAAGAAAAAGGAGAAAAATAAGATTCGTACTCGCGCGCGACTAAGGTCACTCGTAAACTAGCGACCTACTTTGCATTAAAAAAATGCTAGTACTAAAGTCTCTATGGGAGTGCTTTACAGTTTTTTAATAATACTCGTATTAGTAATAAATAATAAAAGCCTTACGTCGCCCGTTTCAAGGTCTAGTAAACAAAAGTTTAGTTCAAACACCTACGTAAGTACTTAAGATATAATGTTGAACAATTTTGTACAATGAACAAACCGTCTCTTCAACATCGTAGGTAAATTTAAAAAATCCGTAAATCAAAAGTTAACATTTTCAATATATTTTATAATTTTAATATCTTGACTGTTGACACTTGATGCGACCAATAAATAGGTATGAAAATTGAGATTTGTTTACTTTCGCTAAGAAAAATGGTTTAAATGCCGATGCCGTATCGGTACTTAATATCTGTTATAGCAATAACGTTAACGTCGTAAAAAAGACTAGTATAGGATTATGAATAAAATAAATTTTATCCACACAATACGATTTCTTGTCCTGGTCCTAAACTAATACGCAAAAATCCTGCGATAAGTTAACTAGACAATGACAAGATAAAATGTAAAATCATATCCAGAGTTGTAAGCAGAGCGGGCAAAACCCTAAAAAATAACATCCACATTCCCTTATCTCCTGGAAAACTAAACACAAGGGACCTTTTCATAATCAATAGGTCGACGGTTACCGACTTTATCTTCTAATATATGAAATTCTCGTGTCATAGTGCGCATACTCCTCAGAAACGGCTTGACCGACTTTGATGTTTTATATCAATATTCGGTAGGTTTGAGAATAGGTTTTTATTTATTTTTGAAACCCGTGATAAGGATAACCAATTAATTTAGCAAAACAGCGTTTGCCGGGTAAGCTAGTAAAATATGTATATAAAGGACTTTTTGCATAAAAAGCAACGTATTTAGTTGAAAAAGGCTGAAAGATTTAGTAAACTGTCCATAACCACCTATGAATGGTGGAAAATTGCGTGATGGTTCAGTTAATTGCTGGGTTTTAGTTCATAAATATTCACCAACAAACGGCGCTGGGCGGTAGTTACTTACATAACACTTCATAAACTCGCACCCGTAACCCGGAGGGGTAGGTAGAGCACAGGGTTGCAATATTAGGTCAATGCTGTTTTTTGTTTTAAAAATCTCGTCAAAGAAAGAACAAGATTTTGTTTTAATACTTACTACATACAGGGCGTCCCACGGCTATGCCACATGGAGGGAAAGTGCCTTGGATATTGTAGATGCAACATTTTACTGAAAGAAGACATTATTTTAATTTATAAAAAAATATACTACATTAATTATATGACTGCAGTTTTAATTGTTGGTATGCATGCATTTATGCTGTGGTACCACGTTTGGTAAAACACTTGCCTCACATGCGGGAGGTCGCGGGTTCGAGCACGGAGCCAATGACTATGAATTAGCAGTAGCAATACTAACTGTGTAGGAAAACATCGTAAAGCAACCTAAGTGTCTCGAGTTCACATACCTCAGCGCACAAAATTAGCATCTTGCGGTGGACAGATTCACTATTATTATTATTGTTATTAAGGCCATACTCTGTCTATCAGAGATTGTCTGTGCCCTAGAGACCTCAGAAGAAGGAGTACCTCTTCTGAGCTAGAGACACTGTGGGACGTACAAAAATTGCCGTAGTCCAGAAATTGATAATAAGGGTTGATATTTCCATAAATAATTAATGAGATGAATGAAAATGCCTTAAGACGAGCAAACTACTTGATAGCCATTATTGCTGCATAAATTTCAACGATGTCTATCAACGGTTTGTTTACATTAAAAAGCGCTGTGTAACGATTACGCAAAGCTATACGCTCGCTCGTCAACATTGGATTTTTTTCTTGAGCTTTCTTAATTCATCCCTAATATTTTTCGGCAGACATATAACCTAGGGCGTCACTTACCAGCTCCTCCGTTCATTCATTTGACATTTAAGATACTAGCGACCCTCCCCGGCTTCGCACGGGGTGGCAAAAGCGTTTCTGTTATAATTGCCTCAGATTACGGTCATATTTGGGTTAGAGGACAGCAACAAAACATAACCCCAACTCATACTCAAAAGTTTTTATTCAAGATTCAAGCATTATTAACGTCAAAGTTGTCAGTTTCACATTAATAGAGTATGCGAAGAAGAAACTGACAAAGAAACTCCACACTTATTCTTTTCAAAACAGTCTTAGTTTAATTAACAATGGTATTTACTTTTAACGATCAATAAGTTTTGAATCACCAAGGAACAATAATTATGTATTCTAGAACTATTGAGTGAGGATTCCTACAGCTGCAATCAGATTAAATTCACTGCCAATTACAAAACTTTACTTGCGAAACAATATTCAAACAAAACCTGGAATTATGCATTCCAACACAGCCACAATTAACCTTTGAACAAGATAACCAATGTTTTAGACTAATACTTAGCTTTTCAACAGATGGGAAAGGATTTTTCCTTTTATTTTAATTTTTTCCGAAACACCAAATTCCGACGAGAAAATCACAGAGTAATTGAATGACTCTAATCATTTGACAGCTTAAAACGCGGTAACAAAATAAGGATCACAGATTAAAACTTACGTTAGACAATCAATACTGAACAATGATAAACAATTACGTGATTTTAAACACTCAATCAAAATTTTAATTAAATCAAGATTTAACTGAGTAAAAGGTAGAAAAGAAATGATCCTCTGATGCGTGAGTGAGTACGTCAAGTCCGAGTCGCGGCCGCCCACAGCCGCTCTACCTCCAAAATTTCCGTGGAAAATTCCCGGAGTAGTAATTTTTTACACCTTGGGTTACATTATTCCAGATTTCGTACGGAACCCTAAACTTTTTCAAAATCCAATATAACTTATGTTACTCACGAAAAATGTAGCTTTCTATTGGTGAAAGAATTTTTAAAATCGACCCAGTAGTTTCTGAGCCAATTCATTACAAACATACACACAAAAATACAAATCTTTCCTCTTTATAATATTAGTATAGATGTACTCGTAGATATAGAAGAATATTCTTTTTTACCAATAAGAGACAAATAAAAGTTACAATTTAAAAAAATACAATGAGCGGTCTTATGTATACGTTATGTGTTACGTTATATACCTAGTCTACCAATTTATCTCCACGGGGGTGAATGTGGTTACATTTACTAAGTGCCCTTAAAACCTCTTGTAAACTTTTCAGCCCTCTTCGCGTCCCCGGATGTCCCAGTTTTCGAACAGAATTCAAATTATTTAAATCCTCGCACATCTTTTGGCTCAATCTTGCTGCAAGTTAATGCTAGCGACAAACATTTGTCCTACTATTTGTAAATGATATTCAAATTATTTCTGATCGTGTACTAGGTATTTAACAAAAGTATCGAGCGAATGTGAAGGGCCGGTAACGCCCCAGGCGGACATTCTGCGTCCAAATAGGGGATGTATTAGCGACGGGCAAGATGAAAAGTACCGGAAACTGTCGATTATGCGAAAGTAATCTGTCAGGATCGTGTCATTTTGGAGTCCTTCGTGTCTACCTACCCCTCTGGGATACAGTTGTGAGATTATGTAGGTATATACTACTTTATTAATATTTCTTGAGCATAGTAGAATAAAGGATACGTAGTGTGCCTATACAGTTGACAAAGTAACTGAAACTAGGTACAATCGACAGCACATCAATCTTGATGAAGATATAATCCACTTAGTTACGTAACGGGCGGCCTTGTATTAAAATATTACGATTGATTGATATTTTGGCGACTGTATCTGCCTACTTGGTATACCATACAGACAGGTTCAAGACAGACATGACGTTATAACGCGCACAAATTTAAAAAGTCGCGACTTTCTAATATTGTTAAATTCTGTCATGATAAGACTAATACTCACAACCCGTGCCATCAGACATCCCGTTATTTCGAGTGAAATCTACCCGAAGTTCACAAACGTTTCGGTTTTCAGACGCTCTTTACCAATTCTTTGACACATTCGCCATTATTACACTCCGAATGGTCAAATAATTGTGCCAAACTTTAAAACAACATTCTATGATAGAAATCCCACAAATTCATCGTCTGGCTGTGTCAGTGAGGGCGTCAGAATTAACCCCATTCAACCGCCTAAATGGACCGGGTCTATGTATCTACAAAGTGCTAAATCAGCAGCTAACAGCTGCAATATATGGGCTGACGTGCATGACTGCATGTCACATAGCGTCAGCACTTTGTGAGTTAGCATCATGCACTCCTGTTTGATACATATAACGCGTTTAATAGTCCGTAATGGCCTAATGCTCGTCATCAAAATATAGAAAGTACTCTGATAGGGCAACAAGATTTAATAACTGCGCAACTTGGTAGCCATAAAAAAATATACTCTTTAGCATCGTCTTTTCACTCTACTGGTTACTCATTCAATTGAGCGATTCTGTTCGCGAAGAACAAGAAAAAGAATGTCTCGTTGGAAAAATATACTTTGTGCTCCGTACAATATTTTACCAGCCATAAAGTCTCAGCAAATTCCGGCGTTCCGTTCTAGCAATAAGAAACCCGTGATAGGCAATGTATAATATACATTGGCATTATGCAAAGATACCTCGAGTTATGTAGTACAGGTCAGTTATCTAAAGCTGGCACGTTCATAGTTCTCACACTTATGCAATTTCACTATACAGTATGTTTAAAAATAAATTATTTTGATTCAAAATGCGACTCTAGTTTAAGTGTAGACTAGAGTTAGGTTTTAGTAAGATGGGTGCGTTGTAGATAAATAAATAGAAATATATATGTGTTACTTGTTATAATATATTTTTAGCAAGTTCGAGCAAAAAGTATTAAAAATAAGGTGGAATCAATGGTCACAAAATAGTTTTAATTTTCAATAAATTTTCACATGAACAAAAATAATTTCACCTCAGAAAATCTTTACCAAAACAGAAAATACGTAATTATCCCAGAAATCCTCAACAATTTAATTATAATTTCATTATGTAATAAAGGGTCACGGACGCTCAGTGGTCAGTTACTGGATGAATGAGCCGTTTTCAGATGAACTAAAAAAAACGAATGGCTGTCAAAGGAATGCAATTTTTGACCTCAGCCATTGGGCTGTTCAATACAATATACAATATACCATGATGATGTATCACACATGGCTATTGAGCCATGTGTGATACATCATCAAATAGGTCTCAGCGAGCTGAATAAAAGTTACTATGAAGTCAACAGCCAAATGTTTGTCCTTTCGGAGTTAGGTATATTGTATTGAACAGCCCAATGGCTGAGGTCAAAAATTGCATTCCTTTGACAGCCATTCGTTTTTTTTAGTTCTTCTGAAAACGGCTCATTTGGAACTACTTTTCTTAGCTGTCAGAAAAATCCCTCATTGAAACGCACATACGGTTGAATACCAAAAAGATCACGCTGTATTTATAAACAGTAGCAAAAGTAAAACTATAACTGTCCCCTTCACACTCATAAGCTAGACCGCGCGCAAGAGAGACGGGCAGACTTTTCATGATGCGCATGCAGTACGCGTCACGCCGGGCGCTTATTCACAGACACTACACAAGCGCAACGTGTAAATGTGTTGAACGTGCCAGCTTTACTTAACTGACCTGTAGGTATACTCTTTCACGTTATTAGCATAAGGGTCAATATACGCTATTTGAATTTCTATGGTCCATGGACAAATATTATGTTAAACTTATTATATTATTGCGTCCATATGCTTAAGCATTAAAGAATATGGTCTTTTATTTGGCCCACATAGTCTATTCACGATAATTGTTTAATTTAAGACATAATCGTTAAAAATAGTTGTAAATGTATACTCCTCTGGCCTCCCCATTTCTAGATTATAATGATTTTATGGCGAGATATTTTTAAATACGTATGCCATTATGTTTTTTTAAAAATGATCATACGCTTTTATAAACATCGAAACATATTTCATCAAAATATACAGTAAAAAGTTTTATTAATATAAAGAAAAATAACTTACTTTCATGACACGTTACAATAATATCACTTCATCTGGCGAAACTCAAAGAAGTAAAATTTGACTTAAAACCGCAAAGGTATGTTTTTGTCCATGAACTACGCGCATACAATAGCGTTAAGTTAGAAATAAGCTAATGACGTTGAGCGAAATTCCTATAATATAGCGTCAATTTGCGATTCACTGTAGGAAAGCGTGTTTCTGCCAGTCGTTGGAGTATTTCCTCTGGCAAGTCTATGTTTTTGTATTTTATAGTTACGAAATTGTATATTTGCACAATGCAATGCTTATTGTGTGTAGATGTCATGTATTACGTTATACGGTGATCAGAAAAGCGAGTATGTTTTTGTAGGTTTTGTGCGATTTTGTCACTCCTGTGGGCGTCACTCCTCTGGCATATTTAATATTTTATTTAATACGTGTCCCCTTTCTTAGATATAATCAATGGCCTGTTACTTCCCTGTTTTCATTTGTGACTACTCTGCCAATAGTGTCAGTCCTCTGGTAACACATTTTCCTCTGGCGCTTATAAAATTCAAAAAATGGAAAATCTTCTGGCCCTCGTCATTAAACATGTAAAAATTGTGTCAAATAGAGAAATTATCAATATTGAATGGAACAGATTACATTTCCTTCTGGGACAAAAAAATCAAATACCGTATATTCACCCATAAAGCTACCACAGAGGTTGCGAGATCACGATGTAACCTATCCTCATTTCAGATAAGTAGAGCAAGTACCTACGTACCTGTGTGTGTGCATGTGTGAGCTAAGCTTTGAGTGGTAGAGCAGTTTCTAGGTATAGGTTGTACTAAAGGTGAAGTCACGTGCCGACATCGCATCTGCCGCAGCCTCTATCCCTTTGTCTCAGACAGGGGTCGGTGAAAAATGAGGCAGGCACATGTCATGGAACACACATGTACCTATAGGAGAAGGTATACAACGTGTTGTTGAAATGAGACGAAATCTAAAAACTATTTACTACCTGTACATGTATCATCATTACTTGAGTTAGTTGGAAGAGAATGCTAAGTAACATTAAGCTCGCCTATGTGCAAAACTTTTTATAATGCAATAAAGAAATAAAATTTAACAATAATAATATTTTTTCAGTATCAATAATTAGATGAGTTTGATTTGTATTTCATTCATATAATGTTAATGTGTATGTCAATATATTAATTAAGAGAAAATATAAACGTTTCTTTGATAAATAATTGTTTAATTTATAGGTACATTACATACGGAAGAAATGGTTATCAGGTTTCGTGTTATTTCAGTCAGCGTTATCTATAAATTTAAATAAAACTCGTATACAGGTACGTCAGTTTATGCACCGCGTGCCGCGGAATAAATCAGCACCGGCGTTGTAATAAATGATGCGCGGTTTTATCTAATAATGGAAATGTTCACCTCCGATAACGAGGAGATCAAATCATTACCCTCCTCAAATAGATTTCGCAAGACCCATTAAACAACTTCGTTTTGTTATTTTACTCCGCGTCGGAAAAACGTCGTAAATTCCGCACTAACTTAGCTTTCAGACACCACCAGTAGGGTAATAAAATATTCGGTTTATCGACTCCGCCCATTGAAAACGAATCTTCTTTGGACTGGCATGGCATAGAAAACAGGCCGCAGCCTAGTATTTCGCGCATAAACGGTAGCCAGATTCTGTTAATGTTGTAATACAATGATAAAATAATTACGGTACAATTACATTTCATTGCGCGCACACGTATTAAAACATAAAGTCTGTTTTTTAATGCAATGCAAAAAAATAAAACTGTCACGTTGACATCTCAATACAATCCAAAGGCTGTCAATCATGGATGTAATAATCAAAGAGGATTGAGTACTCTGACAAAAAAATGTCCTGACAAGGAGGCTCGAACTAGTGAATGTCATCTCTTTCTAAGTAGGGTGACCTTGATGTCAATGAAAACCGAACGAAACATGAGGGAAGCCAGCCGGAAGGAACGAGCGAAGTTCTCTCTTTAGGAGTAACTTGGGCATTTACTTCCATAATGGGCGACACAGTACCTAGTGGTAGGTATATTCATTGACTGAAGAACTTTAATTATACTTATATTTGCATTTAACGAAGTTTTAACATTATAAAATGAAAGCCAAAATCAAGTCATAAAATTAGCTTTAATCCAAAAATAAACACAAAGAAATAACTCATTTAAATGTATAGAATTTACAACTTGCTTATTGAGTGTCAATGTACATTACATTACATACTGCCCTCAAATAAGGTTTGTAGTGGAAAAGAAGGGTAGAGAGAAGAGTAAAGATAAAACTCAACATCGACCATGATAAAATACGTTTTTAAAACCTTGAGTGGTATTGCTACAAAAATTACTTAGAATACATTCATGGCTCGATTCGAGTCTGGGCCTTTAATTTGAGAATAAGTAAAGTTCACTATCTTGCATGGATACATGGATACATGCGAGATAGTGAACTTTACTTATATTCACAGTTATTAATAGTAAACTTTTCTTACATTTCTTATCATCAGTTACAGTAGGCTACTTTTTATCGCGGAAATCGCACTCATTCTGCGGAATTAACTTAATCATATTTTGATCTACATAAGTTTACAAATTATTATCAGTGAACCAATTTAGAACTTTATATCATTATGGTACTCTTGGTCTCGACAAGGGTTAAATTAAAAATTACAAATTTTAGTGTACTAATTGTAAATTCAGATAATAAAATCTAACTTGCCAATACGAATAAAACTCATGTAGCTAGCTAGATTGATGACAAACATTTGAATGTTTTTTTTTTACATTTAAAATATGCATAAAAGCTAATATACATTACAAAATAGATCAGAATTATTAAGTATAAAATTAAATATTCTATTATACCTCCTGTAAATTTTTCTATTCAAACATAATATTCAAAGCTTCTTCTTTTGGGGAATGCATTCAGTCAGTTTGGGCACCTGCATCGAGCTGTGGTTGCTTCGTTGGTAGTTCTTCCAGTTCAACATTTTCTTCATTACTTTTTTACCATTACTTTTTTCGCCACAGGCTGTAAATATTTATTTATTACTAACTTTCTAATAAACTTCTTAGCAAGTAAAACACAAAGGTAACAGAAAAGTCCTGTGCAACGTACCTAAAGGGGTTGGTAAGCACGTCAATAAAAAGTAAACTAAGTGATACTTTCTGAGTTATTCCCGTTTGAAAATATAAAAAAAAAACAATTTAATTCATTCAATTGTCCATTATCATCATTTTAAAGTATTTTGCGTTACAACTAGTAATAAATTGGGGAAATTTTGTCAAAGAGTATTTGTTGTTTGTGATAATTATTTTTTCTATCGATTGGCATAATGTACACCAAACGGCAACTTTTCATGTACAAACGTACAAACTTTAGGTATGCTACAGAGGTTTGAAGCCTTTTACTCACCACTACAAATGGTACAGGATCTTCCTTCAACCTAGGTAAGACCGTAGGCTTAAAATCTTCTTTTCTAAAATACCGGCTTTTGCAGGCTTCACAAAATGCAGGATTTTGTGATGTCGAACCAGAGCCTCATATAGCATCCATCCATTTTAAACGTAAGCTTTCGTTTTTAGTAAAACTGGAAAGAGGCCATTGGGTAATCAAACAAATGGCCTACATTTTACAACATCATGGTCATAGTATTCCACATAAATGCTCAGAAGATTCTTCTGAGCATAAATGAGTAAGAGTAAGACACACTCCTTCAGTTTGTGGCTCTCGCTCGGGACACTTTACTCTAGTTGCTTACTTATACGATTTTATGTTTTATTTGAGAAGACAAAGAGTTTAGTTTTCTATGGAAGGTTTTTCGTAGTGCTCTATCCTCTTTGATTATAACATCCTTGCTGTCAATGTCTCAATGTTGCTAGTACGCAAGAATCAAATAACCGCATTTACTGCCAAGTAAAAAGTGTTTTTTTGTAGACTTTGCTGTTATGAGGAATTACATTTTAATGTCTTTGATGTGATTAGGATTCTGATCACACGAGTCTTCCATTCACGGTAAAAAAAATCTACCGAATAAACCTATATATTTTATAGCGGTAACACCGCGTCATTATTTTTTTTTGCATCGAATTAAAAAAAGGACTTTAGGTGACAATGAGAACACAGAGTACATTCTCTTAACGCCCGAACCTAATAACCAATCCCGATCCATTTTTGCCTATCTCAGATTGAGAAATCAATACATTTTCCAGTTTATGCGTCCCAATAACATATCCGTGGATAGAAATTTCAATCTTAGAATTCAATCTATCTTTCGGAGGGCCGATCACAGATTACGGATTGCCCTCTGTACGTGAATCGCATTTTGTGCGTCCCAATAACCTATCCGTCGATTTTGACGTTTCGATCGTAAATGAGAAGTTGTACTGGACAATCAGTGCACTGAGTCCATAAAACAAAATTGAATTGAATTGAGATAAACAAACTCATTGTACTCGTAATCGTGATCGAGGCACAGCTATGTAGCGGGCCGTATTTCATAGAGTTCCTAGCAACCCAGATGAGGTCTGAAGCCAAGATCGCTAGTAAGTTACGAAACAGCTTTTCAAATATCTAATGTTTATTGGAACGCTTCTGCTTTAGACGTATCTGGAGATTGTCGTTGGCAAGGTTCTCCGGCTGGTACATTACTCTGACTGCTAACGTCACACCGGACGTCGCCACACGCTTCGATGACGGTGATATACGACTTCATACTGTGGCGTTGTTAATCTTTACAAATGCTACGTCACTACTACTGTGTGTGTTTTAGTATTTAATCATTCTTACGCAAATCTCCGTTGCACATTGAGTGTTGTGTATTTGTATTATCAAGCAAGAAATCACATAAGATAAAAAGGATCTGAATTGTTTATTCAAATAACCGCTATTTGAAAGGTAGAGGTGAGAAGGTTACAATATGATGAGAAGTTATCAGTTGGTCTCCTAGCTCTCTTTTATCTGGACGGAAAGTTAGCGCTATAAATGCAGAGGAATATATAATATCATAGCGGCTATATACTAATATACACAGGAACAAATATATTTTTAAACAGTTGGGCGCTTAGATTGTATGCGTGTGGCCGAGTGTTTGTGTATGTGTATGCGTGTGTGCGTATAGGCGTGAATGCTTCTTCTATAATATCTAAGAAATTCAGATTAATCCTAGTTAAGACCATTCAGATGTTTAAATAGAGATTATAAAGTCTTTGCCAGTTTCGTTGGTACATATTAGGGATTTTCTTTAGAAGTGTATCTGGCGTACGTACAGTCGACAGCACATCATCCTATACATCCATGCACTCTAACCCCGTTGCATTACAGGCGACTTTGCAACTAAAATGTGAAGGTTGACGTGCTGTCGCCTTTACGTGCAACTAACAAATGTCAATGAAACGAAAGAAGTTTTTAAAGATTGTGGCAAGTTGCAGACCCTCTCTGCCTATTCCACCGGAATAGAGGCGTAAGTTTATGTAATGTAAACCCCAGTGAAAAAGGCGTGATCTACGTTTCCGTCTGGACCTATTAAACTACAGACCGTAAATCCGATTTGAAATCGTATTCCTTTCAGCTTTTTTGAGGCTGGGTAGAATATCGAAAGCTCGGTACTATATTACGGAAGAGTGGAACGGGTAATACGAAGATATAATGTGTATAATGGGGCTTCTAAACGGGCCATGTTTTACTGCAATTTGTGGCTGCAATACAGTAGCCTGCAACATATCGTGCAATACCAGCCTTACTATACAATATTGCAGTAATGTCCCGGCCATGTAGCTAAACATTTTTGATATGGCCACATACAGCCGGTATTGTTTTTATAGATTGCCGAGCGATCGATATTTATGCAACAGTTTTTTTTTACACCTACTGTAACAAAATCCCTACATACATCCAAAGATTATTGATTCTACTCGTCAATATGAACAGGCCGATTTTTATGGCGCGTTTTTGTACCAACTGACCAGTTTTTTTTTTTCGACAGCTTATAAAATGAAAATGTGTAGTAGAAAAAAAATACGATTTTTGATCTTTTAACATGCCTCTTGAAATTAGATTTTGAGAGATTTTTATGCTCTCCATTGCCATTGTTCTACAAAATCTCGCACGTCTCATGAAACAACAAGTAATAATTTACTATCAGAATCCCTTGAATATTGCGTTCCAAATTAGTACGAGTACAATTAAGTCTTCCTGCATCTCTATATATATAAAAGGAGAAGCTGACTGACTGACTGACTGACTGACGGAAGGGGGTAAAATGGGGGTTCAAAGTTAGTATTTAAAATTATGAAACACGTGTAAAATAGTTTTTTTAAAATCATCCCTTAAGGGGGAAAAAGGGGGGTGCAAACTTAGTATGAAACTTAGCCGTTTTTGAAGTTATTCGAATGAGATTCAATATGAATGTCCTTCATTGAAAGTCATGAAATACGTGTAAAGTAGTTTTTCGAAAACCATCCCTTAAGGGGGTAAGAGGGGGTTGCGAAATTAGTATAAAAGCTCTTTCGCATGCGCTAAAAGTATCCCTATCTTATTTGCAAACACTTTACTCAACTAAAGCCCACGCGGACGTAGTCGCGGGCAACAGCTAGTATATATATATATATATATATATATATATATATAAAAGGAGAAGCTGACTGACATATCAACGCAGGGCCTAAACTGTAAGGGTTAGAAACTTGAAATTTTGCACAGGGATTACTTTTGTAACGGAGGGGAGCACTAAGAAAGGATTTTTGAAAATTCATCCCCTAAGAGGGTAAAATGGGGGTTCAAAGTTAGTATGAAACTTTGCCGTTTTTGAAGTTATTCGAATGAAATTCAATATGAAGTTCCTTTATTAATATTTATGAAATACATGTAGAATAGTTTTTTGAAAATCATCCCTTAAGGGGGTAAAAGGGGGGTGCAAAGTTAGTATGAAACGTTGCCGTTTATGAAGTTATTCGAATGAAATTCAGAATGAAGGTCCTTCATTGAATGTCTTGAAACACTTGTAAAATAGTTTTTCGAAAATCATCTCTTAAGGAGATAAAAGGGGGGTGCAATATTAGTATGAAACTTAGCCATTTTTGAAGTTGTTCGAATGAAATTCAGCATGAAGGTCCTTCATTGAAAGTTATGAAAGATGTGTGAAATAGTTTTTCGAAAATCACCCCTTAAGGGGGTAAGAGGGGGTTGCGAAGTTAGTATGAAAGCTCTTTCGCATGCGCTAAAAGTATCCCTATCTTACTTGCAAACACTTTACTCAACTAAAGCCCACGCGGACGTAGTCGCGGGCAACAGCTAGTCGTAATATATGGGTTAATCAACTCTGCAACGTATTTTCAATTTTTGTGGTATGCTGTGAATTGCCGTGCTATACAACGGGGTCCTGGGCCTTGATTCTGTTAGAACATTATAGCTCAATTACGATTACACGGTCGAGTCATGTGACCATGTTTTTTTTATTCCATTGACGCCTAGATTTACGAATGATTTGAAGCGGCTATGAAATTAAATCGACGCAGTCATGCAACTGTCATTGTACTACAATGCCTTGGCAGAATCTAGGCCCTGGGCCCCGATTCTGTTAGTGCATTATACTACGATGACAGATACACGTAGGGTTACGTTACGTGTTTTTTCATACCACTGAACGCCTAGAAGGTTTGATATGTGTGTACGCGTAGTGTTGAACCGGCCATGAAACGAAATTGCCATGTTCATGCAGTTTTTATTGTACTACAATACATTAGCAGAATCAAGGCTCTGGACTATCCACTTGGAGGTACAAATACATAAACAATGTGAGCAAACAATAGGTGACGCGCCGAACTGGGAGCATGTCTTGCTTCAGTAACAGATAAAACTGAAATGTGATTGCAATTGGCAATTTGCCAGGGGCGAATGGTCATATTCATTGTTCGTGTTGAGGCAATAGTAGACGCTTTTCCTGCTTTCTACGTGTTTTCGTACGAGATTGAAACAGCTGAAATCACCACATTTGCATTTATGGTAGAGCTCAATGTTTGCGAGCAATACGAAATCATGTTAAATTCAGGGTATTTTGGCACTCTATCGGTAGTAGCCAATAGTAATGGGTTATTTTTTACTGTGTTTTGCATATTGCGTATTTTAATGGCATCCATTAAAAGCTTTAGTGCCTACTCGGCGTCCAACTTCAACAATTTTAATAGAAGACGAGATTTTACGAGAAGACAGCGCTTAAATTTTATTAAATCATACTGTTAGCAAAATTCATAATTAAAAAAACTTTTCTCACAATAAATATCAATCCAAGAACTGAACTTGAATTTCATGTTCGTTGCTGCTGCTGAACCAGGGCTGCACTATTTTTTACATACAAATATTGTTATGAAATTTTTAAATCTAAACTTAATTTATCTTGTCTTCAGGCAATATTCAATGGAACTCTATAACCTACTTTCCTTAATATTGAATTAATCCTTCTATTTAGATTAAGGCCTGGTTTACATTTGCGTTATTTTCATGCTTTTCAACATGCTTTCCATGGAGCTAGAATAGAATAGAGACGCCAATTCCTTTTATAAGTACATAAGCAGATAATAAATCAGTAATGGTTGATTGTATACTATGTATTATACATTATAATAAACGGTGCGTAATAAAATCTATGAATTGGCATATGTTTTTCCCGTCTCTATTTTATTTAACCACTATGGAAAGCATGCTAAAAAAACATGAAAATAAAGAAAGAAAGAAAATATTTATTAATAGAAGTAGCAAATGTAATCTAGGCCTAAACTTAAACACTTCAACAATGTGTTATTGAAAAATCGTTTAAAAAAAATACTTCCTCCTTACTTAACTAACGTCTGACCTTGAGCAATACGCTACTTGCCTCGTATCAAATTTGACGCGATAAATGGATATTTCCTGTAGTATCTAACGTAAGAAACCGAAATATATTGACTTTGCTAAGTAAATATGCAGGATGGCTGCAAAATTTGCAAATAAAAAAAATATTTTTCGCTTTTAAATCGGAACGGTGAAAACACTATCCGCCATCTTGAAAGCACCTTTGGTTGTAAACAAACATCTGTCAGTCGTGCGTGCGTAGGTTCTATTGTGACTCATACTTCTTTCGTGGCACGAACTCTACCTATGTTGAATGTCAAACTTTGTTTACAAACGTAGAGGACTTCAAACCATAGACAAAAATGGCGGACCGCGTTTTTGGCTGTTTAGCAAAGCAACGTTTTAAAATAATGTTTTTGTTGCATTTAAGACATACTTGAAAAAAGAGTGAAGTAGCGGATTTGTAGGTATAAAAACAAATACAGACAAATAGTTTTAATCCGCTACTTGACTCTTTTTTCAAGTACGTCTTAAATGCTAAATATCTCTTCCATTAGACCAAAAAATATTTTAGTATATTTTTTGAGGACCTAAAAGCAACAGAAACATTATTTTAAAACGTTGCTTTGCTAAACAGCCAAAAACGCGGTCCGCCATTTTTGTCTATGGTTTGAAGTCCTCTACGTTTGTAAACAAAGTTTGACATTCAACATAGGTAGAGTTCGTGCCACGAAAGAAGTATGAGTCACAATAGAACCTACGCACGCACGACTGACAGATGTTTGTTTACAACCAAAGGTGCTTTCAAGATGGCGGATAGTGTTTTCACCGTTCCGATTTAAAAGCAAAAAATATTTATTTAATTTGCAAATTTTGAAGCCATCCTGCATATTTACTTAGCAAAGTCGTTTGGAAGTTTTCGATTATTCCAGATCGTGTTAAATCATGCCTTGAAAGAATGGTTTCTTAATTTATAGTTTCCTATCGTGTTTGTGCCGAATACACTATCTATGTCAGTGATCCGTCCGCACCCCAGGTGCGACCAACGTCGCAATATCCGTAAAACATCAATGAGATACAGCAATATAATAAAAGTTTCGTACGGGGTTATCTATTGCAAGAGCCTGTCGCAATATTTATTGTGAAAACACAGTGCAGTGGATCTTACAGAAAAAATGTTGCCAGGGTTTTGTTCCTAATGTTGATTTTACTTAATTTGGACAGAACACTAACTTCACTTTATAAAAGTCAAAACATAAAATTGACAAAATAAAAAATGTGCATACAGTGCCACCATCTTATCTGATCAGTTGATAGCGGCGCTATTGGATAATTTAGTATGTAGTAACATTTGAGAAATTTACCTAGACAAATGAATATATTTTAAGCCGTCTTTAAATTTTAATGAAAATATACCTATAAATCTTAGCAAGAGAATAAATAAAACAAAAAATGGGGACAGGATTTACAATTTATTAGTTAGTTACAATTTTGCCCACCTGAACATATAACTTGTTGGCGCTGTACTTTCGTTTCACGAATGTAGGTACTTTTTCTAACCAAAAAAAACATATTCTTCTCCTTTCTAGATAGGGATATGGATGATGAGAAGATAGGAAATCCTAAGTACAAATAAATATGTTTCGTCCTTCCTATATATTAATTTTCCAATGTTAAGATAAGATAAGAATATTCTTTATTGCACATAAGAAACCAGAGACAAATAAAATTTACAATTAAAAACATACAATAGGCGGTCTTATTGCTAACAGCAATTTCTTCCAGACAACCTTGTGACGGAAAGATTGCCGAAGGAAACAGAGAAACGGGTAGTTGGTGCAAATACGAATAATACATACTTACATGTTATACTTAGTTGAAAAGACTACGTCTTAGAAAATGATGCCGAAGACTATTTGGTGATTTTAAGTTGTTTTACGTTACGTTATTTGTGGTATTTCTGGCTAAAATATAACTTATTGCTGTTTCTAGAACCACCGTAGATACCTCTCCGACTTACAAACAGGAGACCATGCGGCAATAGAGTTGAGTCATAAATTAATTTCTGAACACGTAGCGGTTACCACTTTAACCAGTTCAACTGTGCTCCGTGTCGCTAACTAACGGTGCTCCTATTAAACTTGATAATATTTACGTGTTCTAATTAAATACTGTCATTTAGCTATGGGTGAAACGAGTCTGGTTCAGCGCTAAAGCAATAGAGACGAGGTTATTTAGGGGATGTGTCGCAAAAATAAAAACTCGCATTAGAGCATTAGTAAAAACGATATATGATTCTTCTGGCTACTCTACTAAAATTAAAGATACAAGTACTTAGCAGCAATAATTTGATCAGCGATGGTCTTTACTCTCCCTCCCTCCTTTACATCATCAGCAACACATTATGTCCCCACCATTTGGCCCCCGGGGCACTGATCTCTTTTCTGAGGAAGATATAGGCCATACTCTACCACGGGGGCCAAATCCGGATTGGTGGAGGCTTGTAAGACTAGTGGCTGATCTTACTGTTAGCAGTTTTCAAGCCGCCCTAAGGCCTCTGACTTGGCTTAACGACTGCCATGTATCGACGGCAGCCGGCACCAACTGCTGACTCACAATAAGTCGTAGGTAATTACTTAAGCCTCCATTACACAAGAAGAGTTTCTCGATAGCGAGCGGCAAAAACTCGTGAGCGATTCTCTCAAGGCAATACTCGCCATACGATTCTCGCCTTCGGTTGTTTACATTTTGACAAAAACTCGGATTATTCGAGCGATTCTCGAATGCAAGTATCACAGGCGAGACTCACTTCTCCTAATATGTTTACACTACAGGAGAGTTACCGTAGATCTATAGACGCATACGAGTCTCGACGTGTATAAATATAGCTCGTAAGATAAACTCGTATATTTGTTTACACAGGCACGCGGCCTATGAGAGTTTACGTAGCGATAATCGTATTCGAGAGGCGAATCTCGGGGCATTTGTTACACTAGGCGACAATATTACGGCCTAAAACTCGCTAGCGAGAAACTCTTCTTGTGTAATGGAGCCTTTACTGTAGCAAAACAACATTTGCGGGGTCAGCCAGTTTAGTATAAATTCTCAACAACAACGAAAAAATGGGTGCACTGGACCCTCTTCACATAAAATAATAACTTCCACACAACACAATCACTTGACCTGTTCCCAAACTAGGATACCCTATGCATTTTACAAAAAATATCATCATCTTCAATCAACATTCTTGTCTACAGCTGGGCATAGACCTCCCCCAAGGCACGCCACTTCCTTCTTCCTTTATTTCATCAAAAGCATTTCATTCTGTTATAAACTTTCAAGTAAACTCGTCGCCAATTTGGATAAGTTTTTGACGTAAGCCCTGCCGCCGCACTTGTGTCGTGACCGAAAATACAATACTCTACAATCAAGTCTCGCATCTGTTTATGACAGCTCTTTATTGTTTCGGACCAAAAATTAGGGATGAATTGGCTCAAACGAAAGGGGATCTCTTCCAATGTTTATTGTCAGGAGCACCTGATTGAATTGTAAGTAATTTCAGCTTATAAAATATCTTTGAGACAACCTTAATTGGGTCCAGGGCCGTAGCCAAGAGGTGTTCAGGACAGGCAGGTAAAAATAGGGCAGATTGACAAACGAAATTTTGTTCATGGATAATGAAGTATACATATTACGCATGGCTTTCGTTAACTTTAATGACGTCTAAATCTTGCCGTTTCCCCTTCTTCATTAAAAAATTTACTGCGAAAAAGATGGCCAAAATCAGTCCGTTGAAATTATGAAAATTCTCATAAGCAGGTGCTCTTGCTCTTTGCTCTTTGACATCTTGAAGTTCTTCTGATCCCACCTGCCGAGGTTGCAAATTCAATAGCTCGTTTTTAAGATGCAACTTTTAACAGTCGGATTATTTGGTACTTATAGTACTTTTTTAGTTTTATACACTGTGTCAACAATACCTACATATTACGATAGGTGGCGTCTTTCATTTTATTTTTTCGCAACGACATTTTTATTCTAGCCAGTAGTGCTCGTGTCGTCAATACATTTGTCAAAATGGCATAACCCGCTTGGCTGTACAGTCACGAGTAATCGCTTCGAATTATCATTTTGAACTATCCATGATAATTTCCATAATAATGTATACAATTGTACGTGTAATAGAAATTGTCATGGATACATTAAAATGATATTTGAAGTGTATACCTACTTTTTCCCGTTTTTGTTATTTTACTCGTTATATTAGACGAATTCAGTGATGATGACGAATACAGTCAAAGACAAATTGGTTGGTTACTGCAATAAAACAAGAACTTACATAATCAGTTGCAATTATTTTCCCAATATAATATTGAAATAATTAAATGTAAATAACAAAAAAATATTTTATTTTAATTTTAAATCAAACGTTATTCAAATATCAGTTAACAATTTAATGAAGTGTAATTCACTATATATCATTATTGATTTTAAAAAGCGGCCAAGTGCGAGTCGGACTCGCCCATGATAGGTTCCGTAGCAGCAAGAAGTTTTTTTTAAATTGTTATGTTTGAGTTGATTGAATGAAAGGTAAATCGCGGTTTACGATTTCATGAAAAAACGACTTACTACATGTCATTCAAACTAATGGTACGCGTTGGCATCGCTTCTGCAGCGCGATGCAAATGCATAATCAATATTATATTGGGAAAATAATTACAACTGATTATGTAAGTTCTTGTTTTATTGCAGTAACCAACCAATTTGTCTTTGACTGAATTCGTCATCATCACTGAATTCGTCTAAAATAACGAGTAAAATAACAAAAACGGGAAAAAGTAGGTATACACTTCAAATAAAATTTTAATGTATCCATGACAATTTCTATTACATGTGTACAAATGCATACAATATTATGGAAATTGTCATAGATAGTTCAAAATGATAATTCGAAGTGTGGAGATATTTCTGATTTTGTTTTATTTATATTAATGTGTAATAAATTTATACCTAATTTTGACACAGTTTAATGGTTACATAATTTAGGACAAATTCTCGTACACTTCTTTCTAGACTGTTTCAAGTTGACATATTTTAGAAAATGTGACAGTGTATATATATTATTGCTCGTGACTGTACATACGTACAATACAAACGCGCGATAAATATTATGAATTAGTGACATTACAAACTCATCTGTTTGTTTGTTTGTTTGTTTGTTTGTTACGCTTTATTGCACAAAAGAAATGTAGTAAAAAAAATTAAAACCTAACCTACCCTTGTTTTTTGGATAAAAAATGGTAAATTACTCTTTGTTCAGACCGACTCTTTAATAATCTATATATATAAAAGAAGAAGCTGACTGACTGACTGACTGACTGACTGACTGACTGACTGACTGACTGACTGACAGACTGACTGACTGACTGACTGACTGACTGACTGACTGACTGACTGACTGACTGACTGACTGACTGACTGACTGACTGACTGACATATCAACGCAGGGCCTAAACTATAAGGCTTAGAAACTTGAAATTTTGCACAGAGGTTCCTTTTGTAACGTAGGGGAGCACTAAGAAAAGATTTTTGAAAATTCATCCCCTAAGGGGGTAAAATGGGGGTTCAAAGTTGCCATTTTTAAATTTATTTTAATGAAATTTGGTACGAAGGTTCTTAATTTAAAATTATGAAACACGTGTAAATAGTTTTTTTTTTAAATCATCCCTTAAGGGGGAAAAAGGGGGGTGCAAACTTAGTATGAAACTTTGTTGTTTTTGAAGTTATTCGAATGAGATTCAACATGAAGGTCCTTCATTAAAAGTTATGAAAAACATGTAAAATAGTTTTTTGAAAATCATCCCCTAAGGGGGTAAAAAGGGAGGGTACAAAGTTAGTATGAGACTTTGCCGTTTTTGAAGTTATTCAAATGAAATTCAGAATAAAGATTCTTCATTTAAAGTGATAAAACACATGTAAAATTGTGTTTCTAAAATCATTCCTTAAGGGGGTAAAAGGGCGGTGCAAAGTTAGTATGAAACTTTGCCGTTTATGAAGTTATTCGAATGAAATTTAGAATGAAAGTACTTTATTGAATGTCTTGAAACACATGTAAAATAGTTTTACAAAAATCATCTCGGCTGTCCCATTTTAAAACCTAGTAAGGGACATCAGACAAATTTTACAGAAGAGCCAAAAAACGGTTTGGTCACTTCATTTCGATGCCCTGGAAAAACTATGATAAATAGCCGAACGAGAGTAAGCTCAAAAGAAGCGGTGGAACCTTGGCTTGCCATACAATACAATTTCATTTCTCTATAGCCAATATTGTAGCTGTAATGCATAAATGAAAGCGCGTACTTGGTTATAAATGGTTATCTGATACTGAAACGACCGTCATTGACCATTTCATAACCTAGTATGGGCTGTTACTAAGTTTAAATTTGGTTTCATTAAGCCACAAACATTTTCATAAACCTAGCAACTACCCAAAGCAGATTTTCAATACTTAGTACTTTTATACTGGGTGCTTGAGGAATGTCCTGTAGAATTAAAAGGGATTCTCCTAGACCAATGCAAACAACTTAAATTATGTTGCCACTTCAGAAATCTCGAAAAAAAATAGTTGTTCCGTACAATTTTTTTTGAGATTTCTATTTCTACCTCATAATCAAAAAGTAGTTTGTATTGGTGTCTGGAGGAACCCCTTACTGTTCTATAAGACCTTTCTGTAGCACACTGTATAGCGCGATTTACCGTAGTTTTTTTATATCCCGATATCTACCAAATGGACAAGGTATAAGTTATATTTTACTAATGAAACCAGTTTAATAATAAAAAAAAAAAAACTTTTATTACTGAAACACATACAAAACATCTGACACTTTATTCAACTGGTTGACCTTCCGTTACCAAGTCTCGAGAAGTATCACAAGTGGGTAGATCAATCCAAAATCCTCTCCCATTCATCCAGCTGTTTGGCTATAAGTCATCAGGAGTATCCTATAAGTCATTAGCTACTGCAGGAAGGCCTCTGTGCAGTGTTAACTATTAGGGACTGTCAGGCGAAATGATTATTATTCTCACGCTGATACTTTTGAAGTTATGTAGTGTAAAATTGTTTGAAATCTTTACTTGTGGTTGTACTTACTGGTGTCCACAGTCTTCAACTCATTTTTTCACTGCATCGATCATCTCGGATGATCTATAAAACTGTTTAGGCATGACAGAACTAATTTTCTTCACTATCAAAACACGAAATACAGCGGGCATTAGTGTCATACTAAAATTAGCGCGCGAATTATTACCTTTGCTAACCATTTGTAAACATAGTAAGGGACGCCGACCATTTTAAAACCTAGTAAGGGAATGTCCCTTGCTAGGTTTTAAAGTGGTCGATGTCTCTTACTAGGTTTAGAAATGGTTTTTCGGGCCTATTTTTCATCGTGGTGGAGTTGCTAGGTATTTTTAAAATTTTATTTTTAGCCGTTTTTTGAGATTCTGACAATGCAATTTCGTGGACAATCGACTAAAATGAGCCATAAATCAATCACCCGTTTTAAATGTCCCTTACTAGGTTTTAAAATGGGACAGCCGATCTCTTAAGGGGGTAAGAGGGGGGCGCAAAGTTAGTATGAAACTTTGCCGTTTTTGAAGTTATTCGAATGAAATTCAGTATGAAGGTCCTTCATTGAAAGTCATGAAAGACTTGTAAAGTAGTCTTTCGAAAATCAACCCTTAAGGGGATAAAAGGGGTTTGTCGAAGTTAGTATGACAGCTCTTTCGCATGCGCTAAAACTATCCCTATGTTATTTGCAAACACGTACTTTACTCAACTAAAGCCAACGCGGACGTAGTCGCGGGCAACAGCTAGTGTAATATATTTTTGATGCTTATCGCAGCATGAGTCGTACATGAAATCTTGAGCAAGCTCAGGTTAGCGGCTTGAGCAGGCTCAAAATTTTCCAGGACTGGCTTACAATTGGTTTTTCGTTCACTAACAATGCATCAATCTTAATTTACTGCTGACAGCTGTTAGATAGAGTCAGCACACAGTAGATTAACAGATTGTTAGTGAATGAGAAATTTAGTGAATGGGAAACTGAGGGTCAGCCTATCCCGGTCTATCCCTGGCTACGGCCCTGAATGTACGCCGCCCGACGCGGATTATATCTCCTTCACAAGGAAGACAAAGTTTGTGAATTTATTAAAGACTCACTTCCGAGTGAGTCGGGAGGCTGGCCTCTTCTTTTATAGCCTATTAAAAACTGGGGCCTTATCGTATTATTTTAGCCGTTGGTTTAAAATGTTGAAATCTCAGCACAACGGCCAACCCTGTTTGTATAAGTTGTAGGATCTTCGAATGTAAGGGAATATACCAGGGCATATGCGAAGAGCCAGATAATAACACTACAAAATCATTTCTATAACTCCCTCAGATTTTCACTAATACACCAGTTTGTTTTAGAATAAAAGAAATCTGATCCATTTGGTAATATTCTTGAAGATCTTGCTTGTTTGTAATAATGTATAAATTGATAAGCTGTTACAACAGAAGAGACAATTATACAATATACTTAAAAGAAAAAATATCACGGCTAAGTAGGCTTAACAAATTAACAAGGTGTAGACAACCGACTTATCAAAGGGAATTTTGGTACAAATTCCATTGATAAAATTATTGTGATGAAGTTCGTCAAAAAAACCTCCCACTAGAGAACCCTACACTGTGCGCGGCCCGACATACACTTGCCCGGTTATATTAGTAAATATAGGGATTTTGTTACATACGCCCTATACAGCGTGTCCCAAAAATGACACGCCACAGTGACACTGGAGGTAGACCTGCTAAAGAGGCGTCGAACCAACCTAACATGTCCTCAGCAAAAGTTGCACGGTTTTCGAGATATGGCCAATTTAAACTTATTCTAAATTTTCACTTTTTTAACAACTTTAGTGCTATGCTAGCACTTACGGTAAGTTAGTAAGTTCGTGACAAATAAAAAAAAACCAAACACGAGGGCTATCTAACTTAATGCAACCACCCCTTTGTCTTCCATTCACAGCATCGAGGCCTTGTACAAGAAAATTGTTCACTCATCACTGGGTGACAGTGAGGTCTCATGCTGTGAGGAAGCCAAGGAAGCATGGAGACTGGCCTGCCCCGGTGAGGATCCGCCTAAGGATCCCACCATCCAAAGGCAGTGGGACGAGCCCCTCTGCGAGCTGGTGCAGTGCGGTTAATTAATTCCTGCGCCAGCGACGCAGAACGCGCTCGCCTACTAGCCGTATCTGAACGAGAGTCGGGCTACTGGTTGCAGGCGCATCCATCAGCGTTAATAGGAACCCTGATGGACAATAGCTCGCTTAGCACCGCCACCGGACTACGACTGGGTTGCCCCATTACCGTGCCCCATCGTTGTCCCTGCGGCACCGACGTCGATTGCCTGGGCCACCATGGCCTGTCGTGTCAACGAAGCACCGGCCGCCTTCACCGCCACGCGGCTCGCAACGACATCATCCGGAGGGCCTTAGCCACAGCCGGGGTTCCTGCCACGCTGGATCCTCTAGGCATCTTCCGGGATGATGGCAAAAGGCCCGACGGTATGTCTCTGATCCCCTGGAAACATGGGAGGCCGCTAGTGTGGGACGCTACGTGCGTTGATACACTGGCGCCCTCCCATGTTTCCCAGAGTGGAAGAGCCGCTGGTTCAGCGGCCGACGCAGCCGAAAGCCTCAAACGGCGCAAATACAGTTCTATTGGCAACAATTACATATTTGCGCCGTTTGGGGTCGAAACGATGGGCAGATGGGGCCCAGAGGCGCGCCTGCTGTTCAAAGACCTAGCGGCGCGTCGGGAGACCAGAGAGCTGGCGCGTACCTCGGCCAAAGGATAAGCCTGGCCATCCAAAGAGGCAACGTCGCAAGCATTCTGGGCTCATTGCCGCGGGACAGTGTCCTGGGGCAGGTATTTTATTTGTAAATATTGTTAATATATTAAGCTAATGTATTCATCTAGGTACTAGAATAGTTTTATCTTTAAGTTATATTTTTATTTTATTTTTTTTATTTAATGTTAGTTAGTTTATTATATTATTTAATTAATGTTATCTATATTAAAGTTAATGTCAAAGGAACAAAAAATTAAAAAAGTGAAATGTTAAGAACAAGTTTAAATTGTCCATATGTCAATAACCGTGGAACTTTTACTGAGGTCATGTTAGGTTGGTTCGATGCCTTTTGGGCAGGTCTACCTCCAATTTCGCTGTGACGTGTCATTTTTGGGACACCCGTATACATGCCTACAGACTACCCTTTATCACGGGGTTTGTTCTCGGGTGTATTCAAAATAAACCTGTTTGCGTTCGTAATCGCGTTTTTAGCAATATTTTAAAGTGCCTACAAGTCACAAACTGGCAATATCGAGAGAGTCGTTTCGAATCGTTTATTAATCCGGTTTGGACGCGATTACGGCCCGATTCGGCTGTGAGCCATTTCATCCTCGATCATTTGCGGATTCTAATGGCTGAAGTTTTGCCTACATACCATTATCCCTTATCGATTTCGGAAATTGGCTATAATGCAAGTATTACAAGTACATAAAAATAAATTGCCATTTCCACAATTTTGAATTCCAAAAATTAATACTTCCTTTATGGTGTTGTATATTAGCTTTAGGCAGGGTAGTTTTAGTTTATGTTTTGTAGAATATTGTGGGGTATTAGAATAAACGGGCAGCGGCCCAGTATCGAATAAATGGCTCTCAAGTAGCACGTATTTTATTTAACAGTGGCGACGAAGTGGGTTTTCCGTGAAAATGTCGATAAACGTCGGTAAATTAAGTGACTTTGATGTAGAAAAAGGCAACTGGCAAGCATACTGTGATAGACTGGAAATGTACTTTCTTGTAAATAAAGTAGAAAGTGTTTTGAAAGTGCCAACGCTTATATCCGTTATCTGTGAAGAGGCCTACGAGCTAATGGTCAACTTATGCAGCCCAAAAAAGCCGTCTAGCGTGAGTTATGACGAACTAATAAGTATTATGGGAAATCATTTACAGCCGAAACCGTCTGTTATGGCGGAAAGATACCGATTTCGCCTGTATAGGCAAGACAAAGGCCAGTCGGTCGCTAACTACGTGGCTGAACTAAAAAGGAAAACACGGTATTGTGATTTCGGGGCGGCATTGGATGAGAATATGAGAGATCAATTCGTATGCGGCTTGCAAAGTGACTATATAAGACAACGACTTTTTGCGGAAAAGAACCTAACCTATACAACGGCCATCACAATCGCTACAAATCTAGAAGCAGCAGAAAAAGATGCAGTGGCAGTGGAGCCGGGGGCAGGGGAGCGGAGCGCTATCGAGCCGGCGGCGGCGGCCAGGCTCCCGCGCGACCTGCACGCGCTTCACGTAGCGGGGGCGGGCGGAGCGCGCGGCGGCAGCTGCGGGGCCTGCGGAGACCGTTACCACGGTCACACACGGCTGTAGGTTTCGAGACTACATCTGTAGCCGCTGCGGGAAGACGGGCCATTTACGAAGAGTTTGTCCGAACGGAGAGGTCGGACGTGGAAGCTATGCCCGAACGGGCGCGAGTCAGCGCGTGACGTCATCGTCAGGGCGGGGCCGCGGGCGCGGCGCACAGCGCTGGAGGCGCGAGGCGGGCGCCGCGGCGGGCCGGGCGGACGCACACTGGGTACGCGGAGAAGAAGACGGGCAGCGGGAGCAGCAGCCCACTTATCGACCGATAGAACGTCTATCAACCGATGAGGCGGAGGTGGACCTTGACTACGATGAAGAGGAAGAAGCGGTGTACCAAATGTCGCTAAATAAATACAAACCGGTGAGCATTAGCCTCCTTGTTCATAAAAGTAATATTTCAATGGAAATTGACACTGGTACTGCTTTGTCGTGTGTAAGCAAAGAAACCTATGACAAATTATTTAAGGAGATCCCTATACAGAAATGTAATCTTTCCCTTCGTTTTTATGACGGTAGTAGCATAAAACCGGTAGGTTACATAAATGTTGATGTGTATTACAAAGGTCTTTCGAAAAAACTTGATTTGTATATAATTGAGAACGCCACTACTAATCTCGTGGGCCGACAGTGGATGGCGGAGCTAGGGCTAGTAGTACCCTTATTGCATGTTGAGCAAAGTACAGACGCAGAAATATCAAAAATAAAACATATCGCGGATATACATTCCAGGTTTAAGAACTTGTTTGACGGAAACCTGGGACGGTTCAGGAGCGGGCGCGCACGCCTGTTGGTGCGGCCCGAGGCGGCGCCGCTATTCCACCGCGCGCGGCCGTTGCCCTACGCACTGCGCGAGCGCGTGGACGCGGAGCTTGACGCCATGCTGCGCGCGGGCGTCATCGAGCCCGTCGACGCCTCCGACTGGGCATCTCCTCTGGTTGCGGTTCGTACAGCCGACGGAGGTCTTAGAGTTTGCGCCGACTACAAGGTAACACTGAATCCCGCCTTGATGGTCGACAAGTACCCCGTGCCGAAAATAGAGGATCTGTTTAGCAATCTCAACGGTAGTGCCTACTTTACGAAGCTAGACTTATCTGAAGCATATAATCAGGTAGAATTAGAAGAGGATTCTAAGAAGTTTACGGTAATAAATACGCACAGGGGCCTGTTCAAATATCACCGATTAGTCTTTGGTCTGGCATCCAGCCCGGGAATTTTTCAAAGGCTAATGATAAATTTACTTAAGGATATAAAGAACGTAATAGTTTTCTATGATGACATTCTGATAACCGGATCCAGTTTGAGTGAGCATTTGCAGGCGGTAGACAATGTTCTTAACCGACTTATAGCGGGTTAAAAATCAAGAAACAAAAGTGTGTCTTCCTGACGAATGAAGTAAAATATCTCGGTTTTATCATCGATAAACATGGTATTCGAGTTGACCCGGATAAGATAAAACCAATAATGGATATGACTTATCCGAAAAACGTTTCCGAACTGAGATCATTCCTAGGCATGATCAACTTTTATGGTAAATTTGTCAAAAATCTTAGTACTATTTTGGCTCCGTTTCATAACCTATTGAAAAAAGGTGTTCGCTGGCACTGGGGCGATGTACACGTACAAGCTTTTAATAAGGTGAAGACGCTGCTAACGACAACTGGGGTGCTGGCGCACTACGACGCGTCGCGGCCGCTCGTGCTGACGTGCGACGCCAGCTCGTACGGCGTGGGCGCCGTGCTGGCGCAGCGCGCGCCCTCTGGCGAGCACCTGGTACTCGCGTACACCTCCCGCTCGCTCACGCCAGCCGAATTAAATTACAGTCAAATTCACAAAGAAGCCTTAGCTATTATTTTTGCAGTGAAACGTTTCCATCAGTACCTATACGGGCGGCAATTTTCCTTGTTGACTGACCATAAACCATTAGTGAGCATATTTGGACCTAATGTAGGCATTCTCAGCATGACCGCTAGTCGACTGCAGCGATGGGCTTTGTTTGATATTATCCGCGTACGATTTCACAATACAGTACGTAAGCACAGATAAAAACACAGCTGATGCGATATCTCGTTTGATGATGAGTCATAAAGGTAGCGATAACACTAATGAGCTCGTTGAACCCGAACAAACTTATTTACATTTCGCCGCTAATGCTATGTTGTTGGACAACATATCTTTAAGTAAGGAGACAGGCAAAGACCCTATTTTAGCACGGGTTTTAGCGTATATTAGGGACGGTTGGCCGCAGGAGGTAGACTTAAGGGAATTAAAACCTTATTTCAATAGAAGGAAGGAATTGTATTCAGAGTTGGGGTGCGTTTTATAGGGGCATCGGTTAGTAGTTCCTAATACATGTCAGGCGAAAGTATTAAAAGAACTGCACAATTCTCATTTAGGTATTGTAAAAACAAAAAGCATTGCGCGCAGTTACGTGTGGTGGCCCGGGGTAGACGAAGCGGTCGAGCGGTTGTGCGGCGCGTGCAGCGTCTATGTATTGTAATCTGTGGCAGCGTCTGCGCGCAGACTGCGGCAGCGCCGCCGCACCACGCGCCCCGCCTGTGACCCTGGCACGAGCGCCCGTGGACCCGTTTACACATCGATTTCTTAGGACCCATCGCGGGTTCCATGTACCTAGTTTTAGTGGATTCTACGTCAAAATGGATCGAGCTAGTAAAAATGAATACTACTACCGCAACAATGGTAATCCGGCAGTTGAGAGAAATTTGGGCTAGATTTGGTATTCCAAAACAGGTGGTTTCGGACAACGGTCCGCCATTTACGAGCCAAGAGTTTGAAACCTTTTTAAAGTCGAATGGGGTGACTCATATTTTAACTGCCCCATACCATCCGGCATCAAATGGAGCAGCCGAGAGTGCAGTTAAAATATGCAAAAAAATAATAAAAAGAGCACTTTTGCAAAAAATTGACGTAGAAACAGCAATTTGTAGATTTTTGCTAGTTTATAGAAACACAACGCATAGTACTACCGGGGACAGCCCCGCGAACATACTTCAGGGTCGGTCGCTGAGAACAAGGCTAGATTGTATGAAGCCGGAACGGGCAGCACGAGTTAGGCGGAGTCAGAGCCGACAGGAGAACGCAGCTGGGGGCTCAGTTAGACATTTTGTGAAAGGGGACGAGGTATGGTGTCAAGATTTCCATAATAATAGCAGGTGGAAAGCGGGCCGTATACAGCAGGTACTCGGCAATACTGACTACCTAGTAAAGACGCAAGACGGTAGTGTAGCTCATCGGCATGTTGACCAATTAAGGCGGGGTTCAGGTGTGGTAAATGTGGATTCTCAGGACGCTTGTCCGACTGACCGTCCAGTCAGGTCAAGAATCCGTAATTTGCTGGGATTTCCGAATTCGCCAGAGGAGTGCTCGACGTCGCGGGAGTCGCCGGGTTCGCCGCGGCCGCTCGCCGGCGAGGGGCCGCGAGCTGCGACGCCGCTTTCGGTCGCGGAGGCCCTGGGGCCGCCATCGGAGCCCGCTCCGCAGGTTGTCGGCTCCCCTGAACCGCCCCAACGTAGATATCCCCTAAGGGACCGTCATCTACCCTTGCGTTTTGGCTTTGAAATTGATTAAGTTATAATGTATCGTATCGAGAGATAACTGTACAGTCTATGGTTTACATTAATAAATAATTTAATATTATATAACTGTACTATAATGTTAAAGATAAGTATTATTTTAAGTAACTGCACCAAGATGATCAATTTACGATTAGGATAATAGAGTCTTCAAATTTAAAAACATTTATATTTAATGTAAGAATGTAACATAGATTTAAGGGTGGAGGTGTGTTGTATATTAGCTTTAGGCAGGGTAGTTTTAGTTTATGTTTTGTAGAATATTGTGGGGTATTAGAATAAACGGGCAGCGGCCCAGTATCGAATAAATGGCTCTCAAGTAGCACGTATTTTATTTAACATATGGGGCATTGTATAAGGTTCTACCTCAAAATTTCCCAACATATAGTAGAGTTTCCTCCGAGACGGCTTAAGAAATATGTTAAGCACACTCTGTGCAAAAAAGGTTTGATTAAAATCAACGATTTTAAGAAGACAAACTGTAGTATTCAACACATCCATGAGTAGGTAATAATATTTAAGTATGAAAGTTTAATTTAGCTAAAACTATTTTGAAAAGAATAAATGTGAAGTTTCTTTGTTTCTTTGTTAGTTTCTTCTCCACGTAATCTATTAATTGTGAAACTAACAACTTTGACGTTCATAAAGTAAACATTTCGTTTTTATTGTAAATAAAATATTTGAATTTGAATTACTTTTGTGTGATTTATGCGAGCCATAATTTTTTTATTGGTTATCAATATTTACCGTGTAAACAAGAGGCATGCAGCTCAACACTGTACCAGTTTGTTCAGCGTTCACATTTACCCAAATGTACAAAATAAATCACGGGCTGTAGCTCAAATGAAATACCTCGTAAAAATAAAAAATATGTAGGTAAATACCTCGCAACACCTGTGCTTAAAACCGCATGGGTATTTTCTCAGCCGCTGGCTTTACATAACACCGGCACAACAATTTAACTGCGGCCTACCGCAAGTGTCAAAATTAGGAAAACTTCTTGCGTAGGACGTTCGTACCTACAGAAAATTAAACCAATGACCTACTTTTGCTATCCAGTTAGTGTAATGAAATATTTCGCTTAATTAACTTTTTATCTGCCGTAAATACAATGCCAATTTTTGCCCCCTAAGATTCTTCATTGAGAAAGCTACCCTAAAAATCAATTAATAGTGAAATATCCTTGGAAGTGGTGTTCCAATAGTTATAGATTAGAATACTTGATAAATCTCCAGCATCACCAACGATCCGTAGGGTTCAACAAACGTAGTGACAATTCCATCAAATGTGTTCTGTCTATTTGTCTGTCTGTCTTCGTATCTCCTGCCAATAAACAGACCCTGTCTTAGGCTTGCTTAGCTTAGTTCAATATGCGTAGACAAGCGAAAGATAAAAAAAATGAAGCCTTTTATTTCATTTTAGTAATTAGTAAGTAGGTAATTAAACAGCCTATATACAGTGTGAGTCTTCATAAAGTGCACTTATCAAAATCAGGGAAACAACACCCCATTTCAACGGAAAAAATAAAAAAAAAATAAAAAAAAAATTGTATTTTTTATGATTTTTTAAAAATTATGAGTTGCACCTGTTGACCCTATTTAGATAAATCGTCATAATTTTTAAACTAAGTGTGTTATCGCAGTGAAATATTTTTACTTTTAGAAAGCTAATGCCATGTAAAATAAGCTAGAATGAAAAAAAAGTAGGGTCAATAGCATGATTTTAGGAGAAATTGTAAAACAAATGCAAAAATGATGAAAAAAAATACAGATTTTCTTCAAGTTTCACTTAATTATAAATTTATAGGGTTAGTTTGCTTGGATATTTTTACTTAATGGGTACGGCTTATTATTAGACATCATCACAAAATTTATTTCACTGCGATAACACACTTAGTTTAAAAATTATGACGATTTATCTAAATAGGGTCAACAGGTGCAACTCATATTTTTTAAAAGTCATAAAAAATGCAAATTTTTTTTTTTTTTTCCGTCGATGAAATGGGGTGTAGTTTCCCTGATTTTGATATGTGCACTTTATGAAGACTCACACTGTATATACGTCCCACTGCAGACATGACTTCTCTCACCACACTTGCCCACCGCGGATTGCTCGAAATGGGAATCGAACCCAGGTCTCTCGCTTCCGAGTCCATTATTATACCCATTGGGCGACCACCGGCACTGCCTCTTTTGGTAATTGAACAAATTTTTACATCATTTTTACATTATCATCAACCCATTATGTCCCTACCGAGGGGCCCGGGTCTCTTCCCTGAGGAAGGTATAGGCCTTACTCCACCACGGGGGTCAAGTCCGGATAGGTGGATGCTTGTAAGATTAGTGGCTGATCTTACTGTCAGAAGTTATGAAGACGGCAGCCGTCACCAACCATGCCTTGTGAAGATATTTAAGAAGAGATACTTTACTAAATATTTTAAATTTAGTTGAATTTAAGTTGACTTTACGAATAATTTAAATTTAGTTGAATTTAAGTTTAGTCTAACGAATTGTAATCATAAACTACGAATTGTAGTTTTATGGAACGTGACCCTTAAAATACTAACGTGTGTCCTCATTGCTGCCAGGCCGCGCGATCGAGCGAGTGTGCGCGGGCGCAGCGGCGGGCGACGGCGCGGGCATGGTGTCGGCGGCGCGGGCTCTGCTGGCGGCCGTCACCCGGGTCCTGCTGCTGGCCGACATGGTCGTCGTTCGACAGCTGCTGCTTGCCAAGGATAAGGTTTGTAATATGAATACCTAATTTATCTACGACATTTCCTTTATGTCGAGCTCGATGCACCAATACGTAAGCAGAGTGATTTATTTAAAGATGTTTCCTTTGAAAATTAAATACCTACTCTTTATGCGCCGTTCGCCAATGTAGTCGAGGACAAAATATAAAAATGGAGTTCTTTATTACGCTTAAACCAGGAATAACAAAATATAAGTCCAATCACAATGTTTTACACCAGTATGTCTAATAAAGATCATAATTCTAATATGTTAGGTTACATTCTGAGCACGTATTTGTCCAAATAACATTATTAAACATGTCAGTCCGCGTTGAAGTTTGGAGATTAAATAATTTAACTTCAAATAAAGGGACAGCATAGACGAGTAACTAACCAATCTCGCAACATAAATGAGGCCATTGACAACTTTACTGAGTTTGACTATAATTTCAGGTGGCGCGGTCACTAGACCGACTGGAGTCAGTGTCGAACTTTGCCGAGTTCGTCCGAGCCTTCACGGAGTTCGGCGGCGGGATGGTGGAGCTGGCCAGGCTAACGGCAGAAAGGAGAGCAGATTTAAGAGACGAGAGGAGAAGAGCTCAAGTTGCCGCCGCGAGAAACGTTTTAGAACGATCCACACTCATGCTTCTTACTTCTTCCAAGGTATGACACTCTACACCTTAAAGATAGTGTGTAGCTCATTCATTTAAATGGGCTATCTTGTACCGCCAGTTCGTAACAATATAACTCGTCCCAAGGGTGTGTAACAAAATGCCCACGTATATTCCAAAATTATTCTACTCGTCGATGCAAACGACTTATATTGTGTGCAGAACATTGTAGTCGCGGAAAAAATATTAGCTATTCCATAATTCTAATGCTCCAGATGACTTAGCTTATTTTTTTTTGTGATTTCCCAAAGTTGTCCCCATGGTAAAAGTTGTTACAAAGTTGTTAAAAGACTTTTATATAATTTTTTCCAAAAAAATTACAAATGTGACAGTTACACAATTTCCAATTTTGGTCATGCAGGTGGCAATTATTTTTTTATTTAAAGAGGGTTATTTCTGAAACATGCGTCTTAGACTCCGTCATTTACATCAACCTTTTGTTCTACAATTTTAGAAAAAAAAATCGTCCAACTGTTCAAAATACGATTTTTTACGGTTGTTTAAACAAATATCGTTTCGAACATTATTTACCAAGCACCGCGCTGTTAAATCGAATGGAAATCTATATATATAAAATTCAAAGTCCTGACTGACTCACCCATCAACGCCCAGCCCAAGTCGTTTGACCTACGAAGCTGAAATTTTGCACAGAGGAACTACAGGGTTACAGGGAAAGTCGTATACAATATTAAAGGAGGTTATTATTTAGGTAATTTCTGATGGATTTTATTCTATTATATAGGGTCCAAAAGTTAACCGTTATGGAGATGTTGACTGTTAAAAATTAAAAAAAATATCAATTTCTTTTTTGCTTTTTGATTGATTTTTTCTCAGAATAGAGCTCATAAAGTGTTTTTTTTTTATGTATTTAGTTAAAAGGCCTGTCAATTGATAAAAAATATCAGCAAAAGCTGCACCTACTACTAACAGCTTTAAAAAACTGCTCGGCAACGGTTAGAATTAAATATATTTTTTCTAAACATTTTTCACATTGAAGCTCTTAAAAAAAAATTTACGTATGGAACTTATTCTGCAAATAGTTTTAAAAACTTCTACGACTTTTTAACTATCCAAAAAGGTATAACATTTAATAGCATACCTATTAAATGTTATACCTTTTTGAATAGTTAACTTATACATAACTGGACTTCGATACAAAAAAAATCTTTTTACTTCCTGGCACCTTTAAACTATGTAAAAAGGTCAGATAGGCTTTTTTGTGCTCTGGAGACATGCTGTCTCAGGTGTTCAGGTACCTACCTATTTCAGTATTTCTTTTTTAGAATATTCTATCTATCTATTATTTTTGTGTTAGACTGCTCGTGTGATTCTTCCGTGGTAGATGTGTTAATACGTGCTCTGCAAATGATTTGCGTTTTAGAAACTTCTACGTCTCTTTAGGTATTAAAAAACGTATATCACTTGCTATTACATCGAAAAAACGTTAGCCAAGTGTCACTTAAGATGGCAAACGGTAAATTTTTTGTTGAGGTAAATTCGTGCTCTTTTATAATTTCCCCTAAAACGCGACTTAGTTTGGATTTTTGTATTTATTCATCTTCATTCTGTGACTTGGCTTGGATTTTGAACTGATTCATCTTCACACTGAGACTTGGCTTGGATTTTGGACTGATTCATTTTCATTCTGTGACTTGAATGGCGAGACACATATGAAAACTTTTTGAGGGAGGAGTTACCCTTGTTGATGGACGACGTTTCTATTGCATTGAGACGAGACAATGTTCTTTCTACATGACGGCTGCCCAGTGCACCACGGAAGCATGGTTGGACGAGAACTTCCCAAACAAATGGATTAGAAAAGACGGTCCCATTGCATGACCGGCTAGGAGCCCTGATCTAACGCCAATGGATTTTGATGTATGAGATCATATTAAAAGCATAATTTAAAACAAAATGACGACAATTGAAAATGTCAAAATTTTGAGACAGAGAATATTTGCGGAAACGGCTGTGAAAATGAGGAGAAACCTGCGAACTTCTGTAGTGAAGAGTAATTAAAAAAAAAAGAATGAGAATTTGTATTAGAAATAGAGGCAACCATGTTAAAAACGAAGATGAATCAGTTCAAAATCCAAGCCAAGTCACAGAATGAAGATGATTATTCATCTTCAAAAATCCAAACTAATTCGCGTTTTAGGGGAAATTATCCAAGAGCACGTATTTACCTCAACTAAAAATTTACCGCTTGCCATCTTAAGTGATACTTGGCTAACGATTTTTCGATGTAATAGCAAGTGATATACGTTTTTTAATACCTAAAGAGACGTAGAAGTTTCTAAAACGCAAATCATTTGCAGAGCACGTATTAACACGTTCCCTTATACAACCCCTTTTTCATGGACGCTTACAGCATTCGTTTTGGAAGATCTTATCTCATACTGGGCGTTCGAAGAGTTATTGCGATCATTTCCTTCCCCAACAGCTGGCATTAATTCGAACACCTTGACCCACTCATGAGGGATCGTTAATAAGAGCTATGGATTGCGATAAATTTCCGCTGAAATAGCTTTCGCTTGCCTGCCGTGGCCCAGCCATCAATAATACAAGCTTGCGATCCAGCATTGGACTGTAATGTAACCCGTATTGTTGTGTCGTTGACAGCGCATTTCCAAACCACCTACTTCACTCGTAACTAAATATTGTTTCAAACTCTGCTGAAGACATGAGGAGCGCAAATATAAAAGATAAAATGTCATGTTACTTTGGTAACTTCCTTTCTCAGCAGAGATGGTTTCGTGTTATAATATTACCAGGTACCTACTTGGTTCTTCCTGAAAGAATAATGGAGGGCGGTCCGTAAACTAAAAGGCCTCATTACAATAATGAAGCCCAGAGATTTAACAGCACCAAAGTATGGAACTTTTAGGTTCTTTATTTGCGACTTAGAAATGAAATATTTTTAAGTGGACCACTTACCCGTAAGATGCTTGAAGAAATTTTGTATAAAATAGGTACTGTACGATGATAGGTAATATTCCAGCCAGTTTAATACTTGCTTCATGTTTTATAAGGACATGAAAGCATCCGTTCAAAAAGGAAAGCTAATTCCCTAGCGACGTTCACAAGACAAGACTCATTTTTTCACAAAACATTCAAGCGGAACAGTGAAAAAAATATAGCCATAAGAATCGCGGAGCACGTAAAAGCGTTCTATTTTCTGAAGCTGAAAAGCAAGCCGCGTTCCATAGCAAGGAGACAGCGGCGTATAAAGAATAACGTCCATATAACAGAGAGGGCTGCAATCTGTCACAACTTCCTGTGAACGTGTTCAGTTCACGGCTCCGCCGTTGCCTTTTCGTCTTTGATATAACTACATATCGCGAATTTTTCTCTAAAGTTTTTGTTTGTACATACTGTAGTACATAGGTTTCTATAGATATAACTTTTTTGGTGATTGTGGTGAAATTTTCAGTTTTTGAAACTCCAATGAGTCATTTTTCAGATAAGGGTTCGCTTATCCTAAAATATATACTTTCTTATTTATGCGTGATCATTTAGTGGAGGCTAATAAAATATACATTTTTTTTATTCTATCTATATATCTTTTTGAGATATCAAGTGGTGAAATTTTCAGTTTTTGAAACTCCAATGAGTCATTTTTCAGATAAGGGTTCGCTTATCCTAAAATATATACTTTCTTATTTATGCGTGATCATTTAGTGGAGGCTAATAAAATATACATTTTTTTTATTCTATCTATATATCTTTTTGAGATATCAAGTAACTACCTAACTTACAAAAAGGTGGTCACGTTTTTAACGTTAGAGAAAATAAGTAAATAAATAATAAGTGTTTTTTTATATAAATATATACCTTGCTGTGTGTATACATATATACAATTGTTGAAATTGGCAATATACATTTAAATATATATATTGCCAATGCGTTTGCCACTAATTTGCAGGGAATTATGTACGTCACCCTCTAATTTAATAATAATATTCCGAAGTCACCAACATTTTTAAAAGCTTGGATTTAAGTTTTCCCTGTTTTCTCCATTGCAAACGTTAATAATTTTCAATGAGAAAACAGGCGAACTTTTGCTCATTCCAGAAATCCCCACTGGTAGGCACAAGCGTTGAATTCTTAAAATTCAATGGCACGAGGCGATGGGGATAACTGGGAGGATTTTACCTAAGACTCTCTTGCTTGAACATTTTTAATTATTGAAAAAATAATGACTTTCCTTGTGAAGAATGTAACTGGCTGCAGTAGTCTAAGCAACAAATATTTTACACATTAACACACCGATTATTCTCCGAAACAGACCGAAACTGTCTGTTTCTGAATTGAGAATAATAATTTCTAGTGCCGTCTCGTAAAATTCTCAGAAAAGAGCGTCAGAGGTTAAGTGATTGCGTTGCGTGGAAGTTATTATTGTTAATAATTATTTATACTACACCTGCTTGAAAAGTACCTTGATACTTTATCAAATTTACGGTAGAAAGTACGTCATTGCATATCGAACAAATATGCGGGGAGAAAACGCCTCTGAGCGGGAGAGAAAAGTGTATGAAAATCCATTTCTTACGTGGTTTTTCTTTTTTAATTTTGGGTAAGACGTGGGTAAGACTATGCGCCGGTAACCTAAATATCAAAAGCCAAAAAGTTTTTACAGTGAGTTTTTATCTCCAAGTTCGCAAAATGACACTGGCCACTGCCTTCTACGAGCGCAGTGCCAACAGCACAGCCAGTTATTCCTCCTACATTGTCGCAAACATCTCAAACAAACATTAATGGAAAAAGTGTTACATTAAGCTTCACTAACTGCAACAATTTCAATATACATTTCAATTAGTAAAGATTTCGTTTTTTATTTTCCTTGTAGGTGTAGTATAAAGCACTATGTATCACTAGAGAGAAACTGCGATTCCCGATCTCAGGTGTTTTAAAGCCCTCGCCTACGGCTCGGGCTTCAAACGACACCCTCGACGGTAATCGGTCACTTTCTCCTCTCGGTGAACAATGTACTATTTTCTCAAACATGCTTGGAAATGTGAGCATTATTTCGACAACCTTCTTCGAGATAAATCGACATTGCCGTACTGGCCAATTACACGCGAGTAGCGGCCGGAAAAAGTTCTATGAAAATTCATAACTGTCGTGTTTTGCGGCCAAATAAATTACATACTAAACTCATATCTGTCGCTCGTGTTATTTAAAAATGGAACGATCTTTTACTCCGAACAATGACAACCAAGGAGGTAACTTATCAGAGGTTTTTTTTTAATTTCAAAAAAACTTTTAAAAAAATAAAAAAAAACACTATAAAGCGGCAAAAAATATTGTTGTTCGTTCGTGGTTCGTCTGATTTTGAAAGTTTAGAATGAGTTCAAGTGAAGTGATGAAAATGACTGCGATGAACTGAAATTCAAGAGGCGGCAAGAGCCGTAATAGAAAACTTGTTACCGCCAAAATCGAAAGGAAAAAGTTCTGCCTTAGCAGGTAGGTACTACTTATCAGAAATTTATTTCAACGTGAACAGTTTACATTCTGCTTGTTTTAATTTCCGCGCATTGTTTGAGAAAAATCATATACAAGCCTTGGCCACAACTAGGCATTGATGGACTCACATATGTGTGCCTCGGCTTCGCCTCGGCCCACGTTCGTTCGTCCATCAATGCCTCTCTTGCTGGCCGCTGCAGTAATGTACTATATTTTCATGAAAAATATCACTCACAATTATTTCATATCACAATTTTTCCGAACTTTGTAGGTACATTATTACTTACATTCAAAAATGACACGCGTTCACTTTTAAAAACAAACTGACCACATTATTCACAGAAAGTCCATGAATTTAAAGCTTTAATACAATTTTAAATATTTTTTTTAATGTATATTATAGTTTGACAAATACCCTATAATCATTTATTGTATTGTATCGTTATGTCTATAATGCTATTTTATACATCTTTTTAACAATAAAAAACATCAAGTGTTGCAGTTTTTTTCCAGCCTTTCCCGAACTTCATGTTTTAATTATAAATGTATAGTTTTCAGATTTTTCTCTTTAATTGTAGTATAAGACGATATATTACTTGCCAAATTGCATAGTGCTAGGTCAACGGAAAGTACCCCATACATTTTGATTCCCTTGAGTAATACGTTTTTACGAAATATACCTACGTTTTTTTCCTGCACAAACGGCCGTATCTTTTTTTACGTTAACTTAAAAGTTTGACTTTTTCATAACTTCAAGCTTTAGACTTGGTCTTAATGGTTTTCTTTTTTCAACTCGATACCTCCACGCGCTCTCGAGATAAAGGATCTTGACAGACAGACAGACGGACAATAAAATGATCCTTTAAGGGTTCTGCTTTATCCTTTTGAAGTACGGAACCCTAAACTTTATTTCATTTCATTTTGAAATTGTATGCCCCTAATTATTCTGAGCAAACTATATCGAGGCTATTCTGGCAGAACCGAATGAGTACAAAATTTTAAAAAAATCGTTTTTAATGCAGTTTTGTCTGAGTATTGAAACTGAGTATACCTGCGAAAGATTTAGGAAAGGAAGATTAGAAACTATTTTTTTATTTTGTACTTATTTGATTCTGCCAGAATACCCTCGATATATATTAGCCTCTCCCGCACACAATATGGCCGGGATTATTGTAAAAGCGGGAAGCCAATAGTCGTCCAGTCCATTTCTCTTTTAAAACAGTGTATCTCGCCCCCAGGCCTGCCTCCGGCACCCCGGCAGCGCGTCCGCGCGGGAGAACCGCGACACGGTGTTCTGCCAGATGCGGCGCGCCATGGACCTCATACACTACGTGGTTCGCGACGGCCTGCCCGGCCACGACGAGCCTTCTTCTGAGGTGCGATGGCTTTTGTTTCTTTTTGGGGTACTTTTAGCTGTGTTCAAGTACAGGTGTCCAATAACTTCACGGTCTTATTTATAAAAACACGATTCCTCTACAACACAGTTTAAATAATCTGTGGTTACGTCTTTCCTTTCACCATAGACTGCCTGAGCATGTGTTCTGTGGCCTGAGCTGAGGAGAGTTTCAATGAGACAGTTAAGGCTTAAAATAAATGACTTGCTACACATTATAAGGCTACTATCTGATGATGCTTTATTTTATAGTAAAAACTATTTATTTAAAAGCAGTTTATTAAATATTAGTGACGTAAGGAATTTCATTTGCAGATGTATATTTATTTTAAGGAGAATACTTCAATGCAGTCTACCATTTTTTCCACATTTCATTATTTGTGAGTCGTTTCCATTATTTTTACGGAGCCCGTAAATGGGTCTTTATTTTTTTCTAACTAAGGTATGTATGACGGATATGAATTACTCGTAAGTTATATCCAAACAGTACGAGTTACTCGGATGGCTGACTCGTACCTACGTTCAGTGTTTAAACTAGCCATAGGTACATAACTCAGACGATTTAAAAAGGTAGGTTATTTTCTATTTATTATTATTAGGTATTTGTTAGTGTTCTTTCCCTGTAAAACACTAACAATCGTAAAATGAACATAGTGCGACACATAAGATTTAACAAAATTTGTGAGTGGTTGACCAAAAAGGAACCTGGAGGGATTGGAAACCGTTATTTTTTTTTTTTTTTTATCTGTGGTATTTTAGCTTTGTTTTGGTCTAACCAGAATATTTTTAGGTGCCGTAGTTATTTTTTCATGTTTTTTTTGTGAGCCGAGCCGAGTCGAAACCTGTCTATAGGTACACGAAACTTCAAACGCGATTTTCTCGAAATCAATTATTTTCCCTTGAGGTCCCTTTTTGGTCAACCACTCACATTTGTATTTTTCATAATACTTAGGTACATTTTCGATTGCGCCGACTGCGGGTTTGTTATGCAATCGTTTTTGTCAGGCCACAAAGTTACATTCGAATTTTATTTATGGAACACGTAGCTAGATCATTATCGTCTAAATATGGTAGGTACACGGTAGGTAAATAGATATTCATCACATTCAAGCTCCAAAAAACGCGAAGCGGTACATTCAAGCGAATGACTCTCATATCCTGAGGCCGTAATACAAAATTAGCGAGCTGAAGCTATCTACTGGAGGTTACGTAGGTACTTTCTTGCACACAACCTCTCGCCCCCCACAACACACGGCGCCGTATCTCTGACGTCAGAAACACTTGAGTAGGTAGAGCAGATGTTATCATGAAAATTTTCTGCTTCCTTCATCGGTGTTATAGGAGGAAGTATTATACGGCGCGCAGACGGAAGCTTTAGTAATACGGGGTGAGGCTTACAGTAACCAGGTTGTAGATATTGTAGGCGATACAATGGGTTATAAAAAAATGCTTCACATTCTTTTGTGTTTCTCGATAATATCTGCTGCTGTTTTTTTATAGATAAACGAGTTAATAGATAGTTAGAGAACAATAATTTATTGTAATTAGTACCTTTAGCCCATACATACATTAACTAGCGCCTGTATCCCGGAGACTCCTCCGTAGACACCCATAAAATATAATTTTATTTTGCGAATGTATGTTTAGGCACGATGAAAGTTGTATGTTTATTCCATTTATCTATACTTGGCATTTTTTTTTGGACTTTAAACGACACAGTGAATTAAAAACCTTTAGCGGTAGAAAATTCGATACCGTTTGCAAATTTAGTACTAGCTAGCACTAAATTTGTAAACTGTTTCGAGTTTTCTACCGCTCAAGGTTTTTGATTTAGTGTCGTTTATAGTCTGAAAAAAATCCAAGTATAGATAAATTGATTTTATATATGTTTACTTACTCACTATTCTTTTTCAAGACTTCCGGGCAACCTGTATATAATATTCGTCCAAGAACGTTCGACAACGTTCTTGCATACTTTGTCTGATGTTTGCCGTACACAGGGGCAACCAAACGTTTATAAACGGATTATTTTACAGCTAAATCGTGCGCGGATAACGGCGAAATGCTTGCCACTTGTCACGTTTGGGACCTAATAAACTCGGCAAAACGTGGGCCCAGTTCTAGTTATTGGTGCCTCTGCCTACCCCCTCGGGGATACCGGGCGTGAGTTTATTATTATTTATTATTTTACAGCCAGAAGTATTTCCGTGTTCGAATAATTAAAAAGCTTTTTAGATGTTCCAAGCAGCCTTTTTGCAAAGGAACTATCTCGTAAGCAGCTGGTTAACGGTGGTCCTGACTTTGAAAATAACAATGGAATACGATTGTTTCTTTCAAGGTCAGGACTGAAGAGGTTAAAGCGGCTTAAGGCCAATTTTTGAATTGAGAATTTTGCTAAGTAACTACTTAACTGTAGTGCTGTCTCGTCAAATTACTCAGAAAAGAGCGTGACAGAACGTTACTTAAGTATTTACTTAGTGAAAATTCTCAACTCAGAAACCGGCCCTTAGCAAATAAAATATCAATGGGGTTGACTCACTAATTACAAATAACAAAGTACAGGCATACACAGTACAGGCATATCCAGTCGGGCCTTGCAATCTGATCAGAGTCTGTCACTGAAGACTTGACAGTTTTTCAGTGACTCATTTACTATCACGGCTGCTCGGCTGTGGAATGACCTGCCGAGTTTAATCGCTCGCTCACCTCCCCTGCCGTCTTTAAAATCAAAGTAAAAGAGTTGTGCATTTATTCTATTTTGTGTTTCTCCCAGACGAAGGTAGCTAGAAATAAATTTTATAATATTTATTTTCTCCCCGCGTAGGTTTTTATTATAACGTATTTATGTATGTTTATCATGACTGTGTATTTTTATGTAATGGGTTGTGTAGGTATGTGTATTGGTATTTATTTTAGTGTGTATAAATTTATGCACCGACTACCCGTCTCCCTTTTCCTTCATAGGATTGTCTGGAAGAAATTGCTGTTAGCAATAAAGCCGCCAATACTACTGTTACTTTGTAAATATTTTATGTTTGTATTATTTTTGCCTTGAATATCCGTATCTTATCTAACACAGGACAACAAAATATCCTCGTGAGGCCCAATGTCTTCAAGTGATCACAAAATCAATTGTTATTTTCAAGGTCGGGCCTTACGAGGATAAACATATCTATGTGATTGGACTTTGTATTAAAGTTCTTTATGTAAGCTATTATTTAGTTAAACTGTACGCGCAACACTGGTTAATCCTAGTGTGGACCAACTAATTTGCAATTTTCTTTCAATTGATTTTCCTTGTTTTACCTGCGTAAATGGGTTCTTTCTCGTCAACACGAGTAACTTTTACTATGAGGAAAGCTTTGAATTTTGCCAAAAAGATACATTTTTCTGGAACAGCTGATATCTATACACCCGCAAATGCTACGTAGTATAAAAAAAACTGATATTTTTCTTCCGATTTAAAAGTTGTTCGTGTTGACGAGTAAATGGTCATCGATTAATTGTAAAAAGGCGATTCCGCTAAATTCACAAAATATTTCTTAACACTGATAGGTATAAAAGTGGTTCATGAGAAGATGCATATAAATTGTGATAAATTATCCACCTAACTAATAGAATAAATACAGAAATACAAAACAAAATCAACTCTACCAAGTTTTGTACTAACCATGCACGATGCTACATGACAAAACGATATCGCAAACGTTCAGGCTTGGGCTTGCACGGACTACATAAACTAGATTAATTAATCTGCTTAAGTTCTATTGGAAAATCGGACACAAAAGGAGCTTAGGCTCGGCTTACCTTATATCGGTGAAATTGAGTCTCAGTTTATCGGACGAAGACTGCTCGGAGCGGAGTCTATCGTAAGCGGAGTAGGTACCTTAGGCGTATGTATTGCACAAGTACTAGTACGTATGTACCCAGGTAACGTATGGGACACTGCGGGGCTTCGCGACAGCCCGGAAGTAGATAGCTGCGTACAAAGGCTTAGCTACTTAATTATATTCACAATGTACATGGGCGTAAAGAATAAGGGGCTACAGTCGTGTGAGAAAATATATTTTGTCATAAGACTAAGCAATAGATAGTATATTTAGGCTTACACTACTTGTTGATAAATATGTGTGGATACTTCCACTCGACAGAGCTCGTGCTAACCCTTTCTAATTTTTGGAATACGTAGGTACTTGTTACTATGGTAGCTATGCTTTATGATCTCTGCAAATTATGTATGCTCTAAGAGGAACAGGTAAGTATTGTAAATAATATTTAAGTATCTTTGATCGAATTTAGATTTCACCACCATAAATAAACACATTGTTAGCGTTTGGTATAGTGAATAGGTAGGTATCTAATTGAATTGAGTACTTTACTACGTCTCACTTCACAGTATTTTTCACTGAAACTTTCCATTCTACATCTTCAGTGCATAAACACAGTGTTTTATTTCTTTTCTTGTAGTTCCAACCTTTCTCGGATAGTCAAGAACAGGTACAGAATTAAAGTAGGTAGAAAGGAGCCTTACAAGTTTTAACCTAGCTACTAAATTATGTACAGTACCTAACAAGTAATTCAGCTTCTTTTGTCCTATTTTGTATATTTTCTCTTGAGTAGAATTTTAATATTCGCTTTTTTTACAAGTAAGTATCATTAGTAAGCTTGTATGTGAAACATTTGGAAGACTTCAGAAAACGTAAAGAATTTTCTTAACATGCCATTGAGTATATAATTTGTAATTCCGGCGTTTTATGCTAAAATAAACATATAGAAGTTACAAATTAGACATCGCTTTTTGCTCTCAAAGGTAGTGTTATTCAAGTGTAATTTGTCAACTTAAAACATAATGACAAATTACTTATTGTCCACCCCTCTGGAAATAAGATGCGTGATGTTTTTTACACGAATTTTGCAACATCAATTTTATTGCAACGCATTGGCTTTAATCGCAGCTAGTAATACTAATATTCATTTAATACACACACGCTCTGTTCTTTATCTTTACACTTTTGATTCCTTGCCTTCCAATTCACTTAATAATTTTTAACACGGCATTTGCATAGAAACATTCACAATCTGAAACCCGAAAAATAATTCCGCCCATACTTCTGAGCGAAATTACCTCGGTGACTGTACACGTCACGAAGTGCAAAACTTTACAACTTTAATAAAGGACCTATTACACTCCATATTTTCTAGGCCAAACTTGTACCTAGTTGGTTCGGTATTATACGCTTCAAATGCTTTTTATTTTGTGAGTCAAATAGAATTTCTTAGTCGTTCTTGTTTTGCCACCATTAAGTGGATCTATCACCCATAAAATAAAATAAAGGCGTTTTAAGGCTTATGTCAAACACCGACAAGGCTCAATACGGAACCAGCTCAAAGGACAAAGTTTCTCCTAAGAAAAGTATAGAGTAATAGGACCTTAAGGCCGCCCACTCTCTCCCCTCTACGCCACCCTACGGCGTGCTGGCGAGAGGCGGGCGAGACGCTAACAAACGGGGGTGGCAGCCGCGTTTAGAGTTGTAACGTAATGATCGAATTCAACCGTAAACGCTTGCAAACAAGCTGTCAGCACTTTAATTTTAGAATCCGCCGCTGATTTGACTTGCCGATTTTCTTGAACCTTTGCTGAAGCGTCTGGGTTTGTCAGGCGGCGCAGTGGGAGGCTGGGACGGCGTTAGGGGCGCTGCGGGGCTTGAGCGGTCAGGTCCGCGCGGCCAGGGCGCGGGGCGGTGCGGACGCTGTCCGCAGAAGAGCCCTAGCGTCGACCCTGAGGGCACTCGTGGAGAGGACGCACGACTTCACAGACTCCGCGTACACGACGCACGGACACCGGCAGAGGATACTCGCGTTGGCGGAGCGGATAGCGTACGAGTTGGAGAGGCTCGTCGCCGTTGCACTTTCCGTGGTGAGCCTCTGCACTTTGTACCTACTGTGAATCTTGTGATAGAAATTTAATAATTACTTTTACTAAGGCTTGGCTGCGTAAAGATTTATGGCAGCTTAGAGTCTGAAACAAAAACCTGTAAGTGAGAATTAATTTTCATTATTTCATAGTTTATTACGACAATTTGATGTACATTGCAAAGTATATTCGAATTCAAGCGTTTTAGCTGTTAGTTTCACAATAAATGGATTACATGGAGAAGAAACTAACAAAAAAACTCCACATGTATTCTTTTCAAAACAGTTTTAGCCTAATTAACAAACTTTAAAACTTAAAAATTATTACCTACCCCTGAATGTGTTGAACACTAGATATCTGTATCCTCCTCTGATTAAATTTTATATTAACTACTGTTTAACACCAGATATCCTTGTCTTCCAAATAATCGTTGATTTTATAATAAGCTTTTTTGCACAGAGTGTGCTTAACATAATTCTGAAACCGGGTTGGAGGTAACTCTAATATATCTTGGGGTATCTTGTTGTAGAACCTTATACAGTGCCCCATAAAGGAAGTATTAACTTTTGCGAGTCTAAATCGTGGAAATGCCAATTCATGTTTATTCCTAGTAATTTGAATTGTCATAATAAATTACGAATTGTGGTATTATGAAACCCCGCGTAGACCTGTCGATAAGACTAGATAGACTTTATATTATTAGAATTATATTACCTCCGGTACCTGAATTGAGAATGACACAGTCTTCGCGTCCAACTGATATAGATCCAGTGTCAGTTGAAAAATGTCTCTTCCACTGAGACCTTTGAGATGCCTAGACATCCATACAAACATGAGCCAGCTATTATTTTGAACTAAAAGTAAGAATAGTTCTATCGAGCGTGCGTAAAAACGTTAAGCAGCAGCCTCTTCTTTTCCAGAGCTCGACTGGTGGAACGTAGTACCTACATAATAGTAATTTAATATTAAATTCAACCAGAGAATAATTGTGTCTAGTGTTCAACATATCCAGGAGTAATAATTTTTAAGATTGAAAGTTGGTTAATTATGCTAAAACTAAAACTGTTTTGAAAAGAAGAAATGTGGAGTTTTTTTGTTAGTTTCTTCTCCATGCCAATCTATTAATTCTAAAGCTAACTTTGACGTTCTTAAGGTAAACATTTTGTTTGTACCTACTATGAATAAGATTACGTATTTAATTCTGTGGCCTGGTGCTAATAGGGCCAATGTCAGTAGATAATGCCCGTCCTCACTGCAGCCCTTTTAAAACTAACAATTTCTACTATAGCTACCGGTAGAAAGTCATACACCCTATACATTGGCCTCTTTACATGTCATCTTTGAAAATATTCTCGTTGCACTTACGCCCTTTTCGCACAAATAACTATATAAATTTTTGCAATACTTTGGCATCAAAAGCTGATTTTGGGCCAAGTCTGACTTTGGCCCTTTTAGCACCAGGCCGCAGAATTTGAATTTCAACTTTTTGCACTTAGTGAAATTCTCACTTAAAAAACTGGCTATTAGGTTATTTCTTTCGTCTACCCCCAGGAGGAGGAAGGCGCGTGCGCCGGCGGCGCGGCGCTGGAGAGCGCATGCGCGGGCGCCGGCAGCGCGTCCGTGGATCTGGAGCGCGCCCTGGTGGCGGCGGCGAGAGACCACGCGCGGGACCTCGCGCCGCTCGCCGACGAGGCGCGGCGGCTCGCCACCGACCTCGCACACATAGGTCCACCAACACGGGGAATACGATTAGCGATGAAAGGACTTGAGTCTTCTAAGCCCTTTTAAGTCTTAAAAATTTGCTGATTTTCGGCGGTATTAGAACCACCCGAAAAGTATGGCATAGTGATTTTCGTAAATGGCTGCACGACGATAATTAAATAACTGTGCAAAAATTAACCTGGTACAAATGGTTGATTTTTTTTTAATTAACGCATTCGCGTCGGTATGGCGGGCTGTAAGTCATACCGTAGAAGTATGGCATGACACTACCGCCTACTTGTTTTTTATGGACTATCGGAAAATACTAAAATTTTTGTGGTACAAATCGTTTGACACTCGTAATTTATCCGACGAGTTCGACTAACGCCCACGCGACTGGGCCGCCGGTACCAGCGCTATGACCATCATTTTTCTTTCTGCCATTGCGTACTAAGACCCCTGAAGAACCGCCATACCTACTGTTACAAATGACCAAATAATTTGTGTCACTATCTCCCGGTCTATCAAGCCAAGTCCCCAAAATTGAGGCTAGCCTTAATAATAAAGGCTTGAAAGGCTCGAGTCCTTTCATCTCTAAATACGATGGCACGAGTCACGGGTTTTGTGACTGGAAAGTCGCGACTTGTGACATAACACGTGCGACCACCGTCGTCGTACTCGTACTACCTAGGCTGGCATCATTAAACTCACTCACACAGCATGATCTCCCCACAGACCACTGGTCCACTATGCTAGGCTTTGGTATCTATTATAGGCAGAATTACTCTAATCAACACGACGGACATGGGCCTTTTCTATAAACTACGATTCGTGGTTTACTATTATAATTCCATATACATTGCAAAGTCGATTGACCCACCATTTGAGAAAATGACTGTGCTACGCACAATGCTCGTCAAATTGTCATTATAAACTCGAATTTATAATTTTATGAAACTCGGCCCTGTTCGTGATTGTAGAGCTATTTATCTCAGAGCGAGGACGCTGCTTCTCCAGTGATTGGACCTATAATAATATAAAAACATAATTTAAGTGGTACATGCAAAGCATAAATGTACCTAAATGCCATGGAATACTGCTCGAAGTTACAAACAGAATGCCTTAATGTTTTTGGTTTGATTGCAGCAAGTTCCTGTGGTGAGAGAGAATCAGAGAGACTGCACAGTATAGCCAGCCGGCTCCACGAGCAATTAGACCACATCATAGAGGTCTGCCTCTCTATTGACATAGCAAAATGAAATACCTACCAATACATTTTCAAATGCCTTCATTGAAAGCCCTACCTATCGTGCACAATATTTATCCAAAGATAAATCATCCTCGATCAATCAATCATTCACATATAACGTCACAGGCGCGTGTTGTGTTGATAATGTAGAGCCCGCTACTGCAATCTCAAACCTATTTCCAGGTATGCAAACTATTAAGGCACATAGCAATGTCGGAGACTTTGCAAGTGAGCGCCAAATTCGCCGAGATCAACTTGAGGATATACGGTCCGCAAGTGGTGACCGCGGCTAGAACGTTAGCGGAGCACCCTGGTAGTCCCGCGGCTCGGGAGAACCTAGACGTCTTTGTGGATATGTGGGCGTGGCTACTAACAGACGCCGCGAGGCTTGCTAGGGATATCCTCGACCTGACGGACGACCGGCCCGACAAACAGCAGTATAGCAGTCTACCGAGGCCCGGGGTGAGTCAACAAGTATCTACACCTAAGTAGTGGTACTAAGCACATAGATTTATATCCGAAATAGGTAGACTGACGACGTGAACTTTACTATCGATCATCCCCATATCGAGCTGCCTATGATACAAGCCGAATACTCTCGACATATTTAGAAGATAGAAGGCTAAGGGGAAGAAAGGACAAGAAGAAGAAATAGACCCCGTAGATAAGGCGTTTGGAAGGACAGTTTGACCCTGGTCTGGCATTTTTAAAGGGTCAAACAGTTTCACAATTTCAGCACTTAGTGATGAGTTAGATTGTAGAACCCTTAAAAATAAGAAAAGAAAGTTGTTAAATCAAGAATCTTTTGAATTTCTTTGAAAGCAATCCGTAGATTAATATTTATATGGACTGATTTTCAGAAACACGGCACAACTAGTAAACCCCTAAAGGCAGTGAAGTTAGACTCGGACGAACAGGCGAAGATTGCGAAGTCAGGGCTTGAGATGAAGATGATGTCTTCAGAAATGGATGCCGAGACGGACAAGTGGCAGGGAGCGGCTGCCGACGAAAACAACGATATTGTCAAGAGGTAGTTTATTTTACAATAATTTACTCTAATGAGTTCTTGAATGGAGGCCACACATTGGTAAGCGCAGCGTAGGACGACCAGCCACAAGATGGACAGACGATCTCATCCAAATGGCAGGAAGACGCGGGATGCAAGCCGCTTCCAATCGGTCTTGGAAATCCATGGAGGAGGCCTGTGTCTAGCAGTGGACTTTTTGTGGCTGAATGTTGATGATAACTCTAATGAAATATAGGTATTCGTAATTTAAAGTGTGGTATCAGATTATTTTCTTTTGTTTTTTTTATAGAGCGAAAAATATGTCTTCCATGGCCTTCGCAATGTATCAATTCACGAAAGGTGAAGGCCGACTGAACACAACACAAGACCTCTTTACTCAGGCGGAATACTTCGCGGAAGAGGCCAATAGGCTCTACAAAATTGTACGGCAATTTTCGTATCAGGTAAAAGGATACAAATGTAGTAATCTTAGGTATTTTTTTAAATTTTCTCTATAATTATTATGTTTCACTTGAATTTCAGGTACCGGCTGGTACGATGAAAAAGGAACTCCTAGAGCGTTTAGATAAGGTTCCGACTTACGTACAGCAATTACAGTTTACCGTGAAGGAACCTACTGTGGGTCGAGCGGCCACATTTAGCAAAGTAGACAACGTGATACAAGAAACCAAACACCTCATGAACGTCATAAGCAAAGTCGTAACCACGTGTTTCGACTGTGCGAACAAGGTAATATATCAATTTAGTTATCCTGAAATATTTTATCAAATCTCTTCTTTCTTCAATATGATTCACGTGGCACTATGAAAGCTTAGTGATTTATTCTAGTAAACTTTAAGTAAGAATTTAGTGCATTGGAACAAAATGTTCCTTAGGTACCTTTGCTGAGGGAGGCGAGTGGGGGAGTGGTTAAAAGACACCAGAGTGTTGCACCTGTTAAGTACTTCCAAGATTTTTCTTCGTTCGTGGTTGTTAGTTTTTTTGGGAAATGGGTGAAAGAATGTCATCAAACTCTAGATTCATTCTTGTTTTAACAGCTACTGTTCCAACATGCATCTGCATATCAGTACAATATCTGCTCCGGTGAAACAACGGCAAAAACAAGAGTGACTCTACTTAGTGCAAAGTAATCTAGATTTAACATACTTAGTGCACATAGAAGAAATCAAATCAGTCCCTTTTGATTTGGCACCTAATCGATATTTTATTTGGTACATTGTTTTTTTCTTTTTGCCATGCACCGGGTGACTTCCAGGGTCTTATACCGCTGGACAAAGCGATAAACAAAACATCAGTGAGCGCGCGGGACGACTCGGTCTGTCTTCTATTCAGTGTTACACTTTCATAACCAATCCATATCCATGCGATTTTGTCGTAGGTAACTGTGTGTAGCCAAGCATGTCTGTGTTATCAATCATGCTCATTTTAAACGACTACCATCGATAAATAAGTGTCGCTAACTAGTGTCCACCGGTCACTGAAACCCTAAATAAAAACCGAACATTAATAAAACGAAACTAAAAGCTAGTATGCTCAGTTGAGATTGTGCTAGATGTCAATCAATGTTTCACTTCTTACTCTTTTTGTTCTGTTCTGACATTTCTTATATTTTTGTTTTCCAGTTCTATTGTTATTTTTTTAAGTTTGGTCACATGTTTTGTTAATTTCCTATTTGCAGTTTTCCCTGTGTATGCCTGAAAGAGTACCCATGTATTGGAAGCCAAATTTACAAAAAGCATCCACGTTTAAAAGCGAAAATAGTGTATTGAATGGTTGATTCAGTAGGTACTTATACTTATCTGTGGTTCGGATTGTGTTGTTGACTAACAAACTTAACTTTTCCTTACAATAATCAAAACTAATTTACATTTATAATACGGTGTTGTTTTTGACTTAGCGTAGAATTGTTTGGTGGTGTATTTTATAGCTAACTTTATATGTTGTCTATGTGATTTGCATTGGAATAGCATAGCATTTGTGTGGTATCTTGATCATTATTTAAAATTATATTAAGGCATAAACTGCTAGGCCAAACAATTCCTGAAACAAGATCCCAATTCAAGGGGACACAAGTATACACACAAAATAACAACTAATCACAATCAAATGCATGGTCTTTCGATGACGATTAAAAACATTGTGAGCCAATTACCAACTAACTGTTCACGACACTCACTGCGAATACGTACTCAGTGAACCAAACAAATTAATCACACAGACTAGGAGCTTTGATACTGGCGTGCGTCTGCCACGACGCTGAGGCAACTAACATGGTTTTCTGTGACGCAGTACAAACTGGACTTCACTGGTCTATCGGCCGGCGTTGGGGGCTCCGGGGGGCGCGGCGGGTCAGGGCGGGACGACGAGGCGGCGGGGGGCGTCGGCGGGGACTCCAAGCCGGGGGGGTCAACCTCCGACACAGCCATGTGACAGTACGGCATGGGCCGGCGCGGCAAGGGCGACGCGCGCCGGACCAGGGTCAGCTTCCTGTTGTTTTAAAAGATACGACATCTATTTAAAACGACTAATCGCCCTAAACCGGGAAGACGACTGTTCTCGCGGAGGTGCACAATTTTACGCTGTACAGCGATTTTTTGGCCTTCGAAGCTACATGCACCTCCAGAACTAGTGACCTAACTCAAAATTTGCAACTTCTGGGAAATGAAAAAAATGTATTCGGCGCTCTGAGCGAGTTGCTCAAGAAAAAATAGACCGCAATATTCCTCCATCTCTCTCTGACCAAATAAAGTCGGCTTTTTCATATAGGCATGAAAGACTATACCTTTTTGAGTCATTCTGAGTACTTAACTCATTTTACCCAAATTTTGAGTTAGGTCACTTTAGTTCTGGAGGTGCGAATGTGGTAGTAAAATTTTGCATCTTCAGTTAACGAACGTCCCGAGCACCACATGCATCAGTGTGTATCTAGCGTATGTTGGATGTACCCGGATGCGTGTGATTCTTAAGGCCGGTGAACACGTTAACAATTGGATTAATGTCACGTCAGTCAGACGGCGGGCATTTGGCGATTGTAGCGTTAACGTAGCTTGATAAGATGGACAGTACGATATACATAAGTTTTCAAAATTTGAAAGAGCACTTGCGACACAAATCTTTTTATGAATAGAATGTACTCTTCAGCAGACCGAATCGTGATAAGAGTTGTCTGCGAATAGTGTTGCATCTATGACGCACTTGGCTGTGTTTAAATACCTTACGATAAATATTTCGTGTAATAGTTATAACTATTATCAATTCAATGTATGTATTGTAAAATCATCGAAAGTTGTAGGTAATATTAAAAACCTACTATTGCCCTGAAAACTTGTTAAACAAAATGAAACCAACCACATAACCTTTTAGGTAGAGTTTACCCTTTTTGGTTTACCTATTTGCACAGGCCTGAAAATTGTAAATTTTTGGTCCGGATCAACGTGACCGTCAGAATGGCCGGTCAAGTGTCTTATTTTACTTTGAAATACGTTCCAAGAATTGCTTACTAAATTGCTTATATTTGCTTACCGCCATGAGAGATTTGCTTACTGCGTATTCTAGAAGAATTCAGTCATTTATGGTTGACCGGCCATCCTGATATCAGGATGGCCGGTCATAAAGCCGTAGCATAATAACTGTGTGGAATTACTGATTATTTTGTAGCTCATAAATTGCTTACGAATTGCTTACTTAACAATTCGGTATGTAAAGTATTTTTCAGGTATTATTTTTATATTTTTATTTCATAAAACATTTAATTTTAAGCCACTAATTTGAAGCTTTTTATTTTCCAAGTAACGGTTTTTTTTAAATTATTTTTTAAAGTATTATTCGTGATGACGTCATTTCGTAGCCTGAATAGCTTTAAGTCTTCGCCACGTTTTCAGTACATACAAAAACACTAATAGATAACTTCAAACTTGACATTGACAACAAACAGTTGACACTTGACTTGTATGTACTGAAAACGTGGCAAAGACTTAAAGCTATTCAGGCTACGAAATGACGTCATCACGAATAATACTTTAAAAAATAATTAAAAAAAAACCGTTACTTGGAAAATAAAAAGCTTCAAATTAGTGGCTTAAAATTAAATGTTTTATGAAATAAAAATATAAAAATAATACCTGAAAAATACTTTACATACCGAATTTGTAAACTAAGGTCGTGTAGCTATCAAGGAAATAAAAATATCGTATAAGTCAGTTATAGCGTAGGTACTGGAAGCCACCAGCGCCTGTTATAACTCTAAGAGCAAAAAGTTATCTATTATCTTGTAGCTTGTGTTTACTTATCAAAAGGCTCTGCTGCTTGTTGCTTTTATTTTTCGTAGCAAGCAGTATAGGTATTTACTTTTTATATTCAAAATTTAAAATCAAAGTTTTATTAAAGTTGCGTGAGTTTTTGCGACAGTTTTTTCACTGACCTATAATTGGGTAGGTAGAGTAGATTAATTTTTTTTACTTGCTTGTCCAACCTAACATGGCTTTGGTCATAACATTCTGCATCAGAAATTGACGCTAACAATATCTATAATATCAGTGAGGAATACCGGATACATGGCAGTTTGACTCACAGAAAGGGCGTCGAGCGAGCGCGGAGAAAACCCCCTAATCTTACCAACTCACTTTCGTACAAAGTTACATCGAAGGGACGGGACGCATCCCACACAGAAGAGGAGCAAGTCCGCCCTTTCCCCACGTCTTTTATACGTCCCACACGTCTTACATCTTATAGTAGATAGACATAAGTAAAAACTTATGCAGCTTCAATACAACTTTGGTTTTAAATATAAAAGTAGATACTGCTTGCTTAAACGAAAAATAAAAGCTACGAGCAGCAGAGCCTATCGATATGTAAGCACACGTTACAAGATAATAACTTTTTGCTCTTAGAGTTATAACAGGCGCTGGTGGCTTTCAGTACGCTATAACTGACTTATACGATATTTTTATTTCCTTGATAGCTACACGACCTTAGTTTACAAATTGTTAAGTAAGCAATTCGTAAGCAATTTATGAGCTACAAAAGAATCAGTAATTCCACACAGTTATTACGCTACGGCTTTATGACCGGCCATCCTGATATCAGGATGACCGGTCAACCATAAATGACTGAATTCTTCCAAAATACGCAGTAAGCAAATCTCTCATGGCGGTAAGCAAATATAAGCAATTAGTAAGCAATTCTTGAAACATATTTCAAAGTAAAATACGACACTTGACCGGTCATTCTGACGGTCACGGATCAACTTAGCTACGTTTATTTTTATCGGCCGAGTCCTGAAAATATTTTTTTCACGTCTGTGCTTATGAGTATGTAACTAGCATTATTTACTTACCAAACTACGTGTATGATATATACTTCTCAGCTTATGTATTTATAACTTAACCGTCATACTATTTATTCTTATTATCACATTTTCAATATATATAAAAGACACTAACGGTCACTAATTAAAACATCATTTCTTAAAATATTTCTAAGAGGCATTTTAAATAATTTGTGGCAAAGGGAAAGACAAGGGAAGGGAAAAGACATAACCACAGATTATTATTTAAACAGCCTCTGAGGAGTGTTATAAAGGAACCGTGTTTTAATAACACCGTAAACCTTGATCCATGGCACCCCAATTTATTTATGCACGTTTGCTTACAGATTAATTTGCTTTTTATGTAAGTTATGACACAATTTTTCAGATCGTAACGCCTTCTACTCGTACTTTTACCGATAAAAATAAGACCCACTGTCACCGTCACTTTCAATAGGTCATCTATAAAAGGGTTCGAGACTTTAGTGTACACGTGTGTGTCTGTCTAACCATTTGCATACCTATTACAATGACTCTATCGCATATGCATACAACATGGCAGAAGCTATGCATGATTGTGAAACTGAACTTACTAATAGATGTGTGTTGCATGTGTGTACGTGATAATGGATGTCGTACTTCATCTTTTCCAATAAGGATGTCTGATTTTAAAACGAACGGAACTTGACTCTGTTGGCTGAGGCCCCTCAGTTGCCTGAGAGCGAGTGTTATTCAGACCGAGGTCGGCAACCGGCAGGCTTGCACCACGTTGCATGTTCTATGTGACTGGCTGGTAATTATAAAGATAGTACATAGTCACGCCCGTCGCTACCGCATGTCGCGTATTCATGCATATCCATGTCGCTAGGTGATAAAAAATAATTTCAATACGGCAATAATAAGCAACATATCATATCAATCTTATGTGGTTATGGCATCTGCTGATACCTACGAGCTCGTTATTTAGTCTTAAGTACTGTTATTAGAATACATTAGTCTTTGTGCCTAACTATTTTGGAGGTCAAGCTGAAGTTTTTCTTTTGAAGTTAACTTATAAGCAAACTTAAGTGTCAGCTACTAAGTTAGACTCATATCGGCCTAAGCATACATTTCTATGTGGTTTACTTTGTCATATCAATATTTTTACTTGTTATGCTAATGGCGCTATGCTATTTTCGTTATGTAGAGCCTATCCGTTGCCAGTATTTACTCTCCTAAGGTCTGTATAACACTTGCTGCTATGTATCTCTATTAAACGTTTACCTATTCTTCGAACTTCGAAAGTTTCACGATTAGCTTTTTCAAATTGTTGTCTAACAAGATTGTTAACTGTTACATCGTCACGTATACTATACCTCGTTGTACGTGGGATAATCCTTGCTCGAATGGAAAAACAAAGGATGTTATTTATAGAAACAAGTTTCCTCGAAGACACCCCTCAAATTCAGTTTTAATAGTCCGTCAATGAAATGACAAACTTAATTTACATTTGGAGTGTTTTACGGAATCTTTTTTTTTATAAATAACACTAGAATCATTTTGTTTCAGTTTAACACAAATATCAGCATAATTTTGTTGAACTAGGTATCTTGAGGAGTACTGACCACAAATCACAATACAGTAAAAAAGTTAGAATATTGAGCTACAGAGACATATCTGACAGAGATAGTTGTCCCGCATGAAACGAGGTAGGTATAGGTTTTACCTTTTGCCTTTTTCAATCATTATCATGTTATTGTTAAATTAGATTACTCAGGTCGGATTTCGATGTGGAAATAATTAGGCTTAGCTAGTTACTAACAATACTTAAGTAAAGAGCTTGACAAAGCTTTATAATCAAGTGTTGTGAATCGAACAAGTGGCCACATAAAGTTTTAGATTCGAAAATTACTTAAAATGTACTTACTTAATGCTTTTACAGCTGTTAAACAATTGTACCTATTAACGACCAGGGATTCTCAAATGTAACATCTGTAAACCTCATAGTTGAAACAAAGTGGGTAATTAAGTGCATAGTTACTTTCTTACGGAATGCATAGTATGCCGATAGCATGTCCAGACAACCTTACACAATAACAGGCACATACAGGGTGCGCTTCTCAAACTGGTCATGCAACTTTATTTATGTACCTACACCCACCTGAAATAGCGAAAAATTAATTAGGGCCAATTTCTAAGTTGAGAATTTTCACTAAATAAATACTTACCTAGTTAGTAACGTTCTGTCACGCTCTTTTCTGGGAAATTTGACGAGACAGCACTACAGTTAAGTATTTACTTAGTGAAAATTCTCAAGTGGAACTCCGTTCTTTATTAACATGTGATGAGTTGTTCGTAGTGGTATTGATGTACGGAAGCCCCAAGTATTAACCCTGCAAAATTATTAACCCACACCCAGTCGTATTTAAACTCGTAAAACCGCGTATCCTTTACACTCCACAGAGGAAGCTTAAAATAACAGTCTGTGGTAAAGTAACCACAGATTAATTAAACTGCTTCTGAAGAGTGTTTCAGAGGAATCGTATTTTTATAATAATTTCGACAGTTCTTGTTCAGGTCAACCCCTAGGTATACCTACTGCAAAACTGAATCTGTAAGCAACTACAAATCGATTAAAAATTATAAAACTTTACTTACCATAAAGTGCCAACAACGATTTTATGCCAGGTTTTAAATGCAGCATAAAAGAAACCCAAAAGATAAAATAATTATTAATGTTAGAACCGGGATTTCAATGAAGTCGCGATCGCGATTAGGTAATTGAGCAATCACACAATAACAATAAATCTCAACATGTTAAACTTTGCCAGTGTGCCTCCGAATCATTGTAGTGATTTACGAAACAGACCATGATAGTTACAATTTAGCAAAACTCGCATCACAAAAAAATAAACTTTCATCGCATTATTGTTCTCATTATTCTGGTTAGTGGATAGTTAGTGGTACATTACAGTGACTTGTGATATTACAAAGTATAAAAGTATATTGCGACGTCCTTGATTTCATCGTTTTATGGTAGTTAACATTAAAGGACACGACAAGAACACCAATAAATAGATACAATTTATACTTATTAAATTTAATATAGAGATATTTTAGTCACGGCATAGATTGACGACGGTTGGGTGTTGCAGAGAATGCGTGTCGAGATCCCCAAATTCGGTTCGAGGAACCAGCACGTCAACAAATTAGTACCTAACGTTCTTTCGATCTAGTTTTAACTCCTAAACGTTTTTGAAGCACTATTCACTTCTTGATTGTACTTAGTACAGTTATTAAGTATTCAATTGGAGAATAAAATGAGAGCTTCCTGAATCCATTAGTACCTATGAATTAGATATCTTGATGTATTTTTGTGAAAGAAACAACTGGAACTTGTATTTCTATTCGCAGTCAAATTTCAAGCAAGTCTTGATCTAGTTCTCACCGCCTAGCAGTTTTTGACTCTTTCTCGAGCGATCCAAGTTCTAATAGATCATGGTGAACATCTCAATGACTGTTAAATAACACACCAATAACATACTTTCGCCATCTTGGTACTAAAGATGCATAAATTGGTAAATATTTTCGATATAATCTCTCGTGGTAGGTATGTACCTAAAATAATTTAACAATTTTGTAACCCTGAAGGAGTAAAACCCCGAATGATGAACTTTGTAAGTAAATAGATATTTAATAATTTTTTATAGTGTAATCCAGTGAACGTATCTTAGATTTAACTCACGAATCGTCGATATTTAGTGAAAAACTTTATTTAAATAATAAAGATTGTATCGTCGAGAACCTGTTGTGATTGTTATATTTGAAGTTGCATTTTCATCAAACAAATAAAATTAGAACTATATATTTTCCATAGTGCTGCCAAAGGTATTTCTTATAATAATATAGATGTAGTCATGTTGTTTACATACAATAATATTTTGAGGTTGTAAGTGAATTCGTGAATTATATTTTAATGTGGTTGAGGACTGTAACTGTGTACCTACGTGATGTAATAAATCACACAATATAAGAAGTTCATACGAGCACTTCTATGTAGTTTCATTTCACCTCTCGTAATCTTCATACATAATTCATACATAATTCACCTGCTTAGGCCCATATTACATTTTATCATAGAACTTTGATCATAGGTGATGTACATTGCTGGCTTATAACTCAATAAGGATCAAGACACGTGTCGACACCAGCAATGGATATCACCTAGGATCCTACCTATGAACTTGTGTAATATGCCCCTTAAAAGATGTGTCAATTAAAAATAAAAGAATAAATCCTATATATTATGTTTTTATTTATATTTAATTCAAAGGTACAATATATTACACCATCTCGTTATTAGAGCGCGTTCCAAATATCCATCACATTACCTCTTTATGACTATGTAAATGATCAGTTTGGTAAATGGGCCACGAAGCCTACAGAAAATACAAAAAGTAAACATCTTAATTCTACATTACTAACATAACTGCGGAAGTCAATACTGTGGTTTAGAAGAAAAAATGCCTTAAGAGTGTATGGCATAATGATTAAATATTGATTATGCACATTGTATGTCATACAGAGCGTATGACATATTGCCGTGAAAGTATTGCTCTCGTGATGCTTCGATCCACGACAAAATCAGAAAATATTTACAAGAATTAGGTATATTTAACAAGTCATTTTAACTGGAAAGCTATAATCTCAAATAATAGGCAGAATGAAAATAATCTTGTACAAAACATTTATAGATACTTTAAAGTACGTAGGTACAACACTAGATCCCAGATAGATTAGATATTTTAAAGACCCAACTTTTAACAAAAAAGTTGACAGTATTAATTGAAAAAAAAATTTAGGTAAATCTATCAGTTGTTGACAATCTTCATAACTGCTAAGCCGAATATTAACGCAACTTAGACGACGGGCATCTCCGTTAAGACCATAAGCTTTCGGATTTTAAAGTTACAGTATGATATCAATTCATGACAGACATCCCCTTAGCATGATGGTTTATTGACATACTGATACATATCTATTAGTAGCCTTTCACTTAACGTTATCATGAAATCTACACCTATCTAGGACTAAGAGTCTATGTCACAACTGACTATGAGCTTTTTTAGTATCACTAAGCATCAATGCATTCAACAAACATAATTCATTAAATCACACATTGATAAATCTACACACTTAATGCACCCAGAAGCCAAAACGTTGCGTTTTAAATGACGAAGTAAAAAGATTTGTTTGAATTCCATTATTTTTTTCGCTTTTTAGGATAGAATCTTGCAATACATTGATGTAAAAAGTTAAGACCAAATTTCTACTCCCATACTCTTCAAAATTACAAATTTAGACTTTCAGCAGATGAAACAATGTATTTGAAGTGATTTAGTAATACTTTATTAAAAGTGCTTGTGTTCATACGTAGTGTGGACCAAACAAGCTAAAACAACTCATGTTTCATATTTTTATAATAGGTATCTTTAATGATATTATTTTATTATGTAAGATAATATTTAAATATAATGAAGTTATAGTTTGACAACCACGAACTGTGACTCACATGAAGGTATTCGATTTACTGATCCACATTCACATCAATCAAAGTTCACGATACCTAGTTTACTTTAATTCAACTTTAATCAGATTGTATCATACTATTTGGCATCTCCGTGGACGTAACTATAGAATCTTCATAAGCCTTGAAAGTATTTGTGCTATTTTAACGCTGCTAACTACATTAAAATTTAGAAATTTTCGAATACGTATAAATAGTAAATTAAACATATAAAATACAATGTCATATAAAAAATTTGTTTCGCAGCGGAAACTGAATCGTAGGCCTCTTACAATATAATAAATGCCTTGTCATGGAATAAATCTTAGAAATAAATATAAGTCAAAACATAAATCTCTAGCATCCTGTAAAATTCGTATAGTAGCAGTATGTTTACGTCATCGAGTTAAAGTTTTACTAGTCTTCATAGTATCGTTGTCCATTTATTAAGATTAGTTAGTATAGAATGTGTAAATCGTTTTTATAACAGGATTTAATACAAGTATTTGATGCGGCGTTTCCTCAGATTTTCCAGTACATTTTATATGGCTACTCCAGTCCTTACACTTTTAAAGGACCAATCTGAAAATGCGTAAAAAGTTTTATACTAACAAAATAATTTCAGACAACATATTAAGAACATTAAATTAACAAACTTACGAATGATTTAGCTGTGTAGAATACAAAAATATATTTACAACACAAACACAATGTTAATTATGTTTGACACCTTCAATTAAATAGAACTTTGTATACCGATAGATTAAATTAGTAGAGTATTCAGGAAAAAACTAAATATTAGGAGTCAAACAAGACACCCGTTAAGTGTAATAGAGTTCATTACTCACAAAATAATTTCAATCTTCCCTTTATGACGACCAAATAGAAACGAACATAAGACAGATAATGGTCGTCTTAAAAGAGACTATACACTTAGGTACAGTCACGAGCAATAATATGTATACACTGTCACATTTTGTACGACGTACATCTTTTGTTTTGTTCTGCACATGTGTATGACAATTTGTCCTAAATTATCTAACCGTTCCTTACATAATTTAGGACAAATGGTCGTGCACTTCTTTCTAGATAGTTTTAAGTTAAGATTTGTACAAAATGTGACAGTGTATACATATTATTGCTCGTGACTGTACGGAACAACACATATAAATAAGATATTCCGTCGTGAGTTGCTGATAAAACGGGTGCAGTTAAAGCCGAGGACTGTTTGAACCCGACGTTCAAGGACATTCGAACTCTAATTAAATGCAAATAATAGAATTGCAACGATTCTATAAAATACCGTTGGTTACATGTATCGAATATTATGCTCTACATTCCCAGCTAGAAACAGACGGTGAATCCATTGTGAAAAAAAACTTATATGTGTTGTCAAGTACGAAACTCAAATGTTACATAGGTTAAGTTACAAACAAAAAACTCCAACCGTGATCAACCATCACAACACTGAAAATGGCACTATCCTCGTGATTCAAAATAAATAAATTCAGAAATCTATATCAGGTAAATCACACATTGTGAGCAGTATAGCCGTTGACTTTTGCACTTATATTCAAAGTAAGGTATGCACTTATTTTTAGTACAATTGGTACAGTCCAGCATGGGCGGTACGACCGGCACGAGTCAGAAAACTGTCAGAATTTGACAATTCATGTACTAGAAAGTCGCGCCTTTTGACATTTAAAACGCGCGAGTAGCGTCATCATAACACCCTTGCTGAAACTGACAATTTCTAGTACTGGACAAAAATTGTCTCTACAGACTGGGCAGTTCCGTATGTACCGATAATGCAAGCCGTACGGTACGAAATACGTACGTATTTCAAAGTTCGACTTTCCAAATAACCGCTCTTTTTCAAAGGTCTAGTCTTTATCATGGGCAAATGGTGAGAAAGTATTCAAAGGCCATCATATACAAAATACGATTCGAGTAAGATTTAAAATGTTTGGCCGCAACGTTTAACAGGATACAAAATATATATGAGCTTACAATTTAGACGATTGGGGATTTCGCACTACTGAGTTGCTTTTCACTGATCACAGTCTACATTGCGGCCTTAAAAATCTACGAGTCAAATTACGAGATCGAAGGGACCAAAACTGTGCGCGATTGTGATACGCGAAACGTTCTTGGTAGCCATACACCTACATGAAAAACTAAAGAAATAAGACTGGGGAATGATATTGCATTCTCGCGTACAACAATCTGCACATCCCACTATAAACTGGTAGCGAAGCGGCTGACGTACAATACAATACAAGAACACGTTGTTAGTCACGCGGTACGGTGGGCGGTCAGGGACCGAGACGATTAGCTCATAATTTAGAACAAACCTTTCTTTTTCTTATCTTTCTTCTCTTTGCCATCCATCGTCCTGAAAAGAAGAACAAATGAAGGTCAGCTAACGTCGCATACATTGCTCAGTAGAAAATATAGATTTCTCCCAGTCTAAACCAGACTCTTAACTAGATTTTTTCCATGCGTTGGATCAACACCCAGGCTTCTGACTATTTATATCTGATATGTTTTGCGCCTCGTTTAAAATATAAATTCTCCTCGTTTGAATTAAAATATAGTAGTGGTGCTGTCGCTTCCTTATTTTCACCAAGTGGTATCCAAGCCTACCTAGATAGGTAGGCTTGGATTGGTAGATTAATTCAAGACGTGCTAAAGACTACACACGAGTATTCGCAAGAGTATCCGATTCCCCCATAATGCGGTTTAAGCTCTGGGTTTCACAGACTTCATCTGAATCCTACGCATACGAAGTCGTGGGCTTGGTTAATACTAAACGAACTTTGCACTCTGTAGACCTTAGGCGAACTAATGCTAACGCTTTTTTGTTGGGCTCGAATGAGCGCCGACGCAGGTCATCGAGCGAGAGATCGCTCAAGCCCATACGCCTGCGTGTTGTGGCCGGCCGGTCTCGCTAGCTCGCTACTACGTTCAAACAGCGCAAGCGTGACAGATGCCAGTACTAACTCTAGGGCGGGAGTTGTTATGCAATAATAGTAGATTAGTAGCCAAGGGCTGTAAGGCATCAATTGCAGCCCGAGATATTTAGGCGCACGAGCGCAGCGAGGGCGCCTATAGTTCGAGGGTGCAATTGATGCTTACACCCGAGCTAACTACTCTGCTTTACATGTCGATTGTGAGGTAAGTAGAAAAAAACCGGCATTACAAGAATAAAACATTTACTCGTTTTTCTTTTCGCCACTTCATGAACTCGTCGTAAGTTTTCAAATATCTCTCTTTAGAACTTTCAGGCAAAATATTGTTAATTGCTGCTTCAGCTTCCATTTTCATTGAATCGGGAGTGCAGCTTATATCTTCATCACTTGCAGAACTCATGTTTTTTTCTTAATTAGCACGTAATTATAAAAAAAATCCCAAAAACAAACAATATTTAAAGTAAAAGTTTTCTATTCCCGCCTTTTTTCATCTTTTTTTTTTTAATAATTTTTTTCAAGAACGAAATTGAGATTCACCGTTCGATTTTTAAAATTGATGACTATTATACTCATACGAAGACAAGGCTGAATACAAAGCGACCTCTTTTGTCATTGGGCTGAATGCATGATGTCTATTGCCAGTATGATGGTTAGATGTACGCGAACTTTTTGAAAGAGTGAAGAGTTTCGAGCGAGAGGCTGGTCACGCGCTCCCGTGCTGACTTCCCTGCAGCTCCTTTTGCTCGCGCCTGCTACGTCAAAACCCCGCAAGCGTGGCAGATGCCAGTACTAACTCTTTGTTGTTGATCACGAGCAAGAGGCCTGTCTCGCGCTCCCAGGCAGACTCTGCCGCTCCTCCAGCTCGGTGTTACATACAAAAACCGCAAGCGAGACAGATGCCAGTACTAACTCTGTGCTGTTGGGCTCGAGCGAGCGCCGCCGCAAGTCGTCGAGCGAGAGGGCGGTCTCGCGCTCCCAGGCCGACTTCTCTGCCGCTCCTCCGGCTCGGTGCTATATTCAAAAACCGCAAGCGTGACAGATGCCAGTACTAACTCTTTGCTGTTGACCCCGAGCGAGCGCCGCCGCAAGTCGTCAAGCGAGAGGCCGGTCTCGCGCTCCCAGGTCAACTTCTTTAGCGTTCTTCCAGCTCGCGCCTCCTACGCCTAAACACCGCAAGCGTGGCAAATGACAGTACTAACTCTATGCTGTTGCCCTCGAGGGAAGATCGCTCGAACGAGACGCCGGTCTTGCGCTCCCGGGCCGACTTCTTTGCCGCTCCGTCGACTCGCTGCTACGTCTAAACGCCGTAAGTGTGACAGATACCAGTACTAACGCTGTGCTGCTGGCCTCGAGCGCTCCCAGACCGACCTCTCTGTAGCTCCTCCAGCCCGGTGCTACGTTCAAAAACCGCGAGCATGACATATGCCAATACTAACTCTTTGCTGTTGGCCTCGAGCGAGCGCCGCCGCAAGTCGTCAAGCGAGAGGCCGGTCTCGCGCTCCCAGGCAGACATCTTTGCCGCTCCTTGAACTTGCTGCTACGTCTAAACGTCAAGTGTGACATATGCCAGTACTAACTCTTTGCTGTTGGCCACGAGCGAGCGCCGCCGCAAGTCGTCAAGCGAGAGGCCGGTCTCGCGCTCCCAGGCAGACATCTTTGCCGCTCCTTGAACTCGCTGCTACGTCTAAACGTCAAGTGTGACAGATGCCAGTACTAACTCTTTGCTGTTGGCCTCGAGCGAGCGCCGCCGCAAATCGTCGAGCGACAGGCCGGTCTCGCGCTCCCAGGCAGACTTCTCGAGTGCGAGCGCACGTTGCCTCTCCTCCAGTTCGCGCGCCTGCGCTTCGAGCGCGCGCCGCGTCGCTTCGTGCCGCCGAACCAGCTCCGCTTCAGACTCCTTGAGCTTCGCGCGCTTCTCGCGCACTTTCATCTCGAACACCTGGGGAAAACACGCGGTTGTCAGTACTGAAGGATAGCGTTTTATAATACTCGTAATTCATCTAATTAGTAGGTCCCGAGATTTACAATACGTCTAATTTGTCGGTACCTACTGGCGAGGTTCTTTTCAACTTTGACAGTGTAAGTGAAAAGGTGTAAGTTTCTCTTTATCGCCCGCTGCGTGGAGAATTATAGCATTGAGCCCATTTAATACTGCCACTAACAAATCTGGAGTAGGTGATAAGGATGGTTGAGGTTCAAAAGGAGTTGCATGACTTAGTAGAGGCCTATACACAATACGCTTTAACGATTTAAGAACAGAATGTTTGATTAGATTGGTGCTTGAAATATCGTTGGCCACATTTGTGGATTAAGTCCGCACTCTTTTTATGAGTGTAGGTCTATGCCCTGCTGCGAGACTCTATCTCCGACATTGTTGTATTCATGTTCATACTCCATTAGTTTCCTTATAAGAGGCAAGTTGACACTATCTGTCCCTCTGGCATTTAGAAGAGTGTGTTTATACTTATGAACTTCTTCAGTGTGAAATAAATTTACTTGATTGGCTGCCAAATCTGAAATGTGTTAGTATAATTTTGAAGTTTGGTCCTTTATTAGGTCTCGCTTGTTAACTGCTAGTAAAAACAGTAAATAAGTTACCTGTTCCATTTCGCTTTCCATCTTCTTCATCTTAAGATCATGTTCCCTCTTTTCCTCTTCCATTTGTGCCAGAGGATTCCTGGCAACAAAGTTCAAGCAATGAATTAATCAATTAATACAAAAACTTAGTGTCCCATTTTACAAGATCTGGATTTATATGAGCTTGACCAAATTTTTAAAGTATAGATAGTTTTTTATAAAAAAATACCTATAATTTATCAAGAGATTGTAAAACAGGCTCTTAAGGGTAACTGACACATTGATGCGAGCAAAACAGGCTACGTGAAGTCTTTATAGCTCAAGCTCTCTTACAGCTAGCATGCACAAGGAAACAAATACGAGTATCTACGACATAATATGTCTAACTACTTTGCTTTACAACGCATTTGCACAAGACCCACATAAATAATTCTGCGACCCACATAGATGGAAGTATGATCCATTTGTCTATACTTGACATTTTTCTCAGACTTTAAACGACAATAAATCAAAAACCTTTAGCGTCAGAAAACTCGATACCGTTAGCAAATTTAGTACTGGCTAGCACTAAATTTGCAAACTATTTCGAGCCCTCTACCGCTAAAGGTTTTTGATTTATTGGAGTTAAAAGTCTGAGAAAAATGTCAAGTATAGACAAATGGATCATAGGGTAGAATATGGCGGTAATTAGTGTACTACAGCTGAAACCCTATGGCCGTAGAAATTCTACCGCTCCGCTTTAAAAAAATGTGGTGGCAATTATGCTTTTGACAGAAAATATACTTATCATTGGACATCTCGAGCGTATTCACCTTTACAGAAATTTCCCGTAGAAAATAAATATGTACTGACTAAAATTCCTCCAATACTTTTTTCTATGTAAGTTAAATGTTAATGAGTAGTAAAAAGCGCATTTACTATTAATACTACTTAAAAAATATATTTTATTATACTTAAGTAAGAAAAAGTACCCAGGAGACCCTATCCTAGTGCGGCCATATTCCTATGACTTGGTTTTCTAAGTTATGTACTTTTGTGAAGTTATTGTAGCAATACCGCTAACGTTGATGGAAAACATGGTGAGGAAACCTGATTGTCTAAACTATTCACATACCTCAGCGCTTGAAATTGCCAATCGCGGTGGGCACGCGTGGAGATTAAAGTCTACACCCTCTCTCTCTGAGAGAAGGCCTATGCCCGATAGAGGGACGTATAATTATACGTATAGGCTGCTTAAAAAAAACTAAACTAAGAAAGTGGGACACAATTTTCAGTAAAGTGAGGAGTTATTTCCTAATTCTGCCGAGCTGTACGGAGTTCACTTGGTGCTACAACCGATGCCTTTTTTAAAATATAGACGACTGCCAAGAGAATTCCGTTTTACTTTTATTTTAACCTCAGAATTACTAGCTAAGATTCAGCTGTAAGTGCAGCTGCAGAAGTAGTTGATCCTTCCAAGAGTAAAGTAGTAACTTGTAATCACCAATTCCCGCGGAAGTGTAGAAGTGGTACTCATGCAAATATCGCTGCTTAGGTGTAGGTACTACGGGTGCAGTTACGGAAGCACATATAAAAGACGCGGACGGGCAGCGATGAAACTTACCACACTGTCATGAAACTGTTCATCAATCCTTGCGGGCACAAACTGATAACGAACACAACCAGAGTTAGCGTGTGCCGACACAACACACATGTGGCTGTGTGCGTACGCGTTTCGCGGTGACATTATATTACTAAAGCAGTTAAAATGCGATCAGTATTAATAGATTTCCTCTTCAGTGTTCGCGGTATTTCACTGCTATTCTGTGATGCCATGCCACCACGAAACCGTCTAGTTAGAAACGTTAAATGACATGATTTATGAGTGCTTTAAAATCCAATTGAACGTTTCCTGGCTAACGATACCCGAAATAACTAAATTCCATTTATAAATTCCAGTAATTTAACAGTGTAGTCGCGACGCCTTTTTTTACCACTCGTGTTCGCGTATTTGGCACTGCCGGTGTTCATAACCTGGTTACCGTTTCGATTGCGCGGCCATGTCCTGTTTTCAAAAAGTGCTTATGTCAGGATTCTGTCGAAACGATATGTTAATCGAAGGAGCCTAAAATGTCAAAGAATTTGGTACAGAAATCATATCTCAGACTTCTTTTGTTTACTAGATATCGGCATATAAAAAATCGTTTTGATTGCGCGGCCAGCGTCCTTAGGTTTTTTAGTAATTTTGTTTGTCTGATGAGAAAACGAGTGTAAATTCAGACCTCATCGGCTTTGACAAATTCAGACCAAGCTCTGAACATCGGTCTTGACTAATTTAGATAAGCCTGATTACGAAAAAAAAACAACGTAAAGAAATCGGAACCGGAGGATTGCGCGGCCATGGCGTTCAGGCGTCGATATCTTCGGAAGTAATGGTGATAGAACGAATTTTCTTTCTTCGACATTTGTTGACAAATTCAAACATGCATTGACAAAAAAACCAGGCCTGTAGACCCTGTAGATGCCGAGATCTGACATGGCCGCGCAGTTCTCCGCGGGAGGTTCACGCGGCCATCTTCAAACCTCAATAACTTCTTTAATACTGCTTTGACAAATTTTTGGTTTTCACCATTCAGTTTTGACAAATTTCGACAGAATCCTGACATAAGCACTTTTTGAAAACAGAACATGGCCGCGCAATCGAAACGGTAACCATAACCTGCATTAAACCTCTGCTACATAGGCGATATCAATTTTTAATACTTATCTATAATATTATGGATATTGATTTATTATCATCAGACAAATATTTTTTTATCAATAACGCACATCAATGACGCAAAAACGAACATAAAAGGTGGGGCCGTGCGACTGTGTGACCATAACAAATCTGCCCGACATTATGGACAAACCTGCCAAAACCAATAGTTCTATTCCGTATACGAAATAGAACGTTAGACGATAAAAACGCAGTTGTTTGCAAGAAATTGGGATGCATTAACACCGGTATCATCGACCGATAATAGCGCGCATATGTGGGAGAGTCGTTATATTATCAATCGTCGGCAAACACGCGAACACGAGTAGCCTAGTGAATGTATGAAATAATTCGCGCCCAATGTCGGGGGTCAACGAAACATCAACGTTAATTATGGATTTTAAAACTATCAAGAGAACTCGGGATGGTATGTACGTTAACAATGAGTATTCATTTCTGCATGCCCAAGCACAAATATAAGTCATAATGCAGCACTATCACAAATATACTCATGTTTATCGACAAAATAGAGATAAATGAGCAAACACTTATGGCACGCTTGAAGATGACCAGACATGCAGCAACAAATACAAATATTTAGATTATCTTTATTTTAGTTATCAAACCAATTTCTGGTTAAAAGGAATCAAAGTCTGGTCACCTTAAATGCGGTGACAGCAGTAATGAATTGAATTCAAAATACTCGATACCAACCCCTGTCTACTTAGGTTGGTCTTACTAACCATGCCATTACAATCTCAATTGTATTAGTAAACAGTTGTTAGTTCTATACCTACTCACAAAAATAGTAAGATTATGATTATTAAGATTAGGTTGGAGTACAACAAAAATAAGATAGTAATTATTAAGTAAGTGAATTTGAAAGTTAATAATAATCAAAATATCGAAAAGTTAGAAAGTGATGAGGATTGTTAAATATTGATTTGACAGCAAGTATTAATGCTGTCTAAAAATGTTGCTTGATGCAAGGGGATCTGCCTCTACATACTTCAATCACTGAACTTTCTCTTCTCGTGCAAAGATTCAACACAAGTTGACCACTAAAGTCAGGAACATGGATGCAATGTTATGTAGTACACACAACAGGACAGCAATATTTTAACGTGATCCAACACGTGAAGGTTGAGGGTGAGAATAAAATTGTGACAATATCTTATAACAGCATAGCCAGCCTGTTTGTATTTTTGGCATCTCTCGAATTAGGGATGGCTGAAGATGGTCCAAGATAGAGATTTAAAGAAGAGGGGCATTGGGAGGTCCTGAAGGCTACAAATGCAGAATTAAAAGGGAAAAGAAGTGCCGAAATGCACATACTTGTTCGAGTTGATCCTGTGTGGCTTCCCGTCGTGCGAGAGGCCTGCTAGCTTGCGGCAGCGGTAGTTCTCGTAGTGGACCGAACTCGTCACGTCCTTTAGGTCCTGAAGGTGGGTCCGGATCACCATGTTACGCAGCGCGAGGAAGTCGCAGTGCTCCAGGTTCTCCACTGGTGAGGAGGAAATGGTAGGCGTGATTTCAATGTACGTTGTGAACCGCCACTTGCGGACGGAATAGAGGCAGTTTGAGGTCTTTCGAGCGCAATAAAACGACAATCATGTATGTTTCCATCCTATCGTTCGTCATAATCTATAAGGAGGAAAAATCCAAAGAACTTACTCTAAGCTCCTCCCAACTTCTTAAAGGTACTTACGTCCGCCGACGTGCTTCACGTCCAAGAGTGTTATACGACAATATTCACTCCTACCACAGCTAAACGCCCGCGCGTGCGCACCGCATTGGTGAAAAACACCTTCACAGAGAGTAGTACATGTTCATGGACATATATGTTTGTGATGTTGCTGTTTCTGGTTCCCACGGCACAGGCTATCCTAGTGTGGGGCCAGAAGCAATGTATGTGCCTGCATGCAAATGTTTACATGAAGACTCGAAGCTTGCCTTCAGCAGACTTGCATGCATAGAACCTTGATTTAGAATACCCTGACGAGTGACGGAGTTGTTGGTTAAGACTCAACTCCGCTTCCATAAGGTGCTTCCATCTACAAACGCGTTTTCTGGCCTTGTTGATAACGATACAAGCGCCCGTCGTGGCAACAGTATTTGCCCCACCGGAGCGAAAGGCACGCGCTTGTGCGGCACCTGGGTTTAGACTACCTTGACAGAAGTATGTAAGGACTCAGTCTACCTTCAGCGACTCCCCACGGGTACTTCCGTCCACGGATGCGTTTCCCGTCCTGCTCGATGACAGTATTTGCCCCCACCACAGCGAAAGGCACGCGCGTGCGCAGAGCCTTGGTCGCCTCAGCTGCGTCGCCCTCCTCGCCTACGCTTTCTGGGAAGTCGTAGATCTTGATCTTGTGCTGGGCCAACTCCTTCATTATCTGCGAGGTGGAATAGCCGGTGTTATATTTGGGCTGGCCGCTTGCGTTTCATATCACATGAAAACAAAAAAGTCAGAAGTTCTAGATACACAAAGCACGAAATATAGTATACGATCATGAAGGTTAAGTAACATAGGGCGCGTTCAGTGCATGGATGGCTGACCGTTGTATGACTTACGCTAGTGGCATTTTTTTGAGCGGTTCCGTGCTTCGCAAAGCACATTAAGCAGTTGGTGCCGGCTGCCCTCGACAGATGGCAGTCGTTAAGCCAAGTCTGAGGCCTTAGGGCGGCTTGAAAACTTCTGACAGTAAGACCAGTTATTAGTCTTACAAGCCTCCACCAATCCGGACTTGGCCTCCGTGGTGGAGTATGGCCTATACCTTCCTCAGGGAAGAGACCCGTGCCCCTCGGTGGGGATATAATGGGTTGTTGATGATGATGATGATGATAGTTCTTAATTTAATGACAATATAGTTAGGTCTAGTGGACATTTCTTGCAAATTAACTGTGGCGGCGGTAGTCCAGTGGGTTGAACAATGGATATTCGGAAGCGAGAGACCCAGGTCTATGACTTTTTTTCTAAGTTGTGTATATTTATGAAGTTATAGTAGCAGCACAATTCGCTAACGGTGAAGGAAACCTCGCATATACCTCAGCGCTTGAAATCGCCAATCCGCGTTGGGTACGCGTGTTGATTAATACTCTTTCACTGGAGAAGTCCTGTGTCCTACAGTGGGACGTATATAGGCAGCTAACAAATGAACTGCCTCCACTCAGATTCACTTGCAAGAATAGAAAATTGAAAGCTGGTCCTCCAGTAGCCTCCCCATTCATTAAAGTCCACCGGCTAAATCGATAACTACTGCAAGAGTCCGGAATTCCATATTAAATAAACTGAAGTAAAACACACCTGTTCCTTAAACTCTTTGCACTCCTCCGGTATCATGGTATCGGCCTTGGCGATGACAGGTATGATGTTGACTTTGTCCCCGAGCCGCTGCATGAACTCTACATCGAGTGGTTTCAAGCCGTGGCCGCTGGGCGCGATGAAGTAGAGGCAGCAATGGACGCGCGTGTCCGGCGGCGCCGCCTGACGCGTCACCCGCGACTCGGCGTTGAGGAACTCTTCGTACTTCGACTCGACGAAATCGATGATCGGTTGCCAGCTGGAACGGACGAAAAACATTTGTAGAAAATGCGATGTTAAAATCCCTTTACCTGCCTACGTTTTGCCAGACGACTGAACATTCAAACGTTATAATAGGGAGAAATGTTGGAACTGTTTTTTTTAACTAATTATTTTTTAAATCATAACAGTAATTTTACAATCCCAATTAATATCGCAAGCCTCAGAACACCAATACTGCCTGAGACACGACTTGTCGTCAAACGCGTGTCCAAAGCCGGCCATGTCGATGATCGTCATCGTCAGCGTCAGCTTGAGGCTTTTCTCCTCAACTACCAAGAGTCCTCGACCCCAACTAGTAGATTAGTAGCCAAGGGCTGTAAGGCATCAATTGCAGCCCGAGATATTTAGGCGCACGAGCGCAGCGAGGGCGCCTATAGTTCGAGGGTACAATTGATGCTTACACCCGAGCTAACTACTCTGCTTTACATCTCGATTGTGAGGTAAGTAGAAAAAAATTACTCGTTTTTCTTTTCGCCACTTCATGAACTCGTCGTAAGTTTTCAAATATCTCTCTTTAGAACTTTCAGGCAAAATATTGTTAATTGCTGCTTCAGCTTCCATTTTCATTGAATCGGGAGTGCAGCTTATATCTTCATCACTTGCAGAACTCACGTTTTTTTCCTAATTAGCACGTAATTGTTAAAAAAAAACCCAAAAACAAACAATATCTACAGTAAAAGTTTTCTATTCCCGCCTTTTTTCATCTGTTTTTTTTAATTATTTTTTCAAGAACGAAATTGAGCTTCGCCGTTCGATATTTAAAATTGATGACTATTATACTCATACGAAGACATGGCTGAATAGCGAAGCTATCTCTTTTGTCATTGGGCTGAATGCAAGATGTCTATTGCCAATAGGATGGTTAGATGCACGCGAACTTTTTGAAAGAGTGAAGTATTTTTTTAAATTACTTACCGCCCTAGGGCTTTTCTAGCTACATTATTACCCTAGAGCGCTAATTGGTCACCTACAAGCCCCATTTGGGGGTAATAAGGACCTACTTACCGAATATGAGAGATGTAAAGTATTTTTATCATCGTCTTTTTCAGAAATACAAAGTAAAGTTCAATACAGTGTGTTATCAAAAAAAAAACGCCAAACTGCGTAGCGTTTGTTGGCGGTTTTCCGTACGTCCCCTACGACGAGATAACGCACCAATTGCTATAGTTGATGACCCCACCAAAGTCGTCACTATGACGCTATTCTCCTTAAATACCACGATCCCTAGTCTTCTTCACAAGGTCCTCAGAGAGAAGACTTCCTATTCATTGCTGTTGTCGACGGCATCACCAAAACCTGGTTCGTCATCGAGGACCGTCAGCTTAAGGTTGACACAATTCTCCACAAATAACACTACCCCAACAACAGTCTTCTTCTTTATTAGGTCCCCAGAGAGATGACTTACCAATTGCTATTGTCGACGGCGTCACCGAAGCCGGGCGTGTCCACGATCGTGAGCGTCAGGTTGACGCCATTCTCCTTGAGCAGTACAACGCTGGTCTCTACGCCCACCGTCTTCTTCACTCGCAGCGAGGGCCCCGGATGTTTGTCCTTGTCGTACACGTCGGTGAGGAACAGGGAGTTTATTAACGTCGATTTGCCCAGGCCCGTCTCGCCTGAAACAAAGTGGCAATTCATAAGTTATAACACTTTTAGGAGCGCTGTGAATCTGTAACATGGGGTCATTCGGGTGTTACGTAAGCATCAACGGGGCACGGGGTTCTTTGCTTTTATAATTTTTGATAACTTGGGGATAAGGGGGATGTGGGTGGTAATTACGTCAGCAAATTACGTCAGTTTTTGGAGTTACAACCTAAATCCAAGACTGCAGGTAATTTTTATACCTGTAACTCAAATGATAGTGACATGTAAGTTTACCTGTTAGATAAAATATTAAAAATAGATTTTCTCTGCAAAATTCAGTAAGTTTTCTGCTAGAAATGCATATGCCTATGAACAAAAGCAGCAGGATGATCGAAGAAATCTAACAGATAAAAAAAATATCACTCAATTACTCAATAGCTAATCGCTTGCTTTTACTAATAAATCCGTTATAATGAAGTTGAATAGTCCCTTGGAATACGCTTTTTGACATTAAAAAACTGATAGAAATTGAACTATTGCATTAGGGAATGTTAAAAATCTATTAATAATAAATAACAAGATCTACAGGCTGGTGTTGGTATATAAAGCGCTGTACTACCAGTAACATTACAGAATCTTAATAAAAGTCAAGGCGCTGTTTTTACGGACGTGTGTTTTATTGGCACTGATCGCCTTTAGCAGCATAGAGGTCAGTGTCTATTGACTTTTCAAACTACGTGATAAAATTTGGATGCTCAATACATCGATTCCTCTACACAAGGTCGGCTATGTCTGAGAGAATTTTTTTATGATGAGCAGACTCTTTCGCCCGTATTTTTAGTTACGGGGAGATAGGTAGGTACCCGAACTTCCTTGTATAAAAGAGGCTCTTGTACTGGCAACAAACCTTCTATGTCGACTTATAAATATGTCTGGGATTTGCGTAAGCCCCAGTAAATAAGACCGCGCCCGCTGTAAAAAGTTTATGAATAAACAAACGAAGTTGCTGCTTACCTACAACCATTAACGTAAACTCGAAACCTTTTTTCACAGCCTTTCTGTAAACCTGGTTTGGCAGATTCGCAAATCCAACGTATCCATCTAGTTCTTTGGTTTTGGGTTTCTCTATCTTAGGTAAGTCTGGTTTCGGCGCCACTGGAGGATGATCGGATTTCTGAAAAAAAAAAAAAAAAACAATACATATTCTTTAAATCACGTCTATCTTGTTATTTTAATATTCTTTGTAGGCTTTCTGTGAGTATAATTCGTCAGTTCTTATACATAATACAAATTTAAATATAAAAATATATTTCAATATTAACAGTCTCTATTGTGACATCTTCCAACAGTCATAAATTGTATACACAAGTATGACCAGCTTGTTTTATGAAAGTACTCAAACAAATATGAACATAATTACCCCCATTGTTCCAACACACTAACGATAATAATGTTATGAGATAACCTTATCTTTAGTGTGCTGTTGTTTATCATCAAGGTAGGTATCTAATAGACCGCTGACATTCAGTCGACTTATAATTGAATCTTTCCATTTGGTACTCCCGACTCCGGACACATTTCTGAGTAGGAAAGTCGTAAGAACTTTTTTACGACGCTACCACATTCCCAGCCCTCTAAATCTTTTGAGGGAATTGGTTCCACCTATTTTATATGTCGTAAATGTTCTACAGTACCATAAGCAACTCCTGCAAAAAGGGTTCCAAAATCCAAAATTCGGCTATTCAGTCGAATGTAATTTTGCTGAATAGCAAGTCCTGAACCTAGTGCCACTTTACTGGCTTTTTTTTAATAATAATTTCACACTAACAGGCCCCCGAAAGTGAGAGAAGAGCGTCATAAATAAACACAAATACTAATGGAGGAAGTCATAGAAAATAGAGATGGTTTGTAAAAGAGGAATTGTGTGACGATCGGCACCAATCATCAACAATACTTTTAAGCTGAAGGTGAAGGCTCACCTTCAGGAGGTTCTCTGTACTCCGGAGCGGCGCGGCAACCGGGGGGTTGGTGGGGACAGGCGGGGCCGGCCCGCTCGGCGGCGCCATGCCCGGCGGCTTGTCCACGGACGCACTGTTGCTGAGCTTGGCCGTGCCGTTAGTCTCCGCGTGGTTCTCCATCTCGCCGGGCAGCGTGGCGGCGCGCTTCGCCAGAGCATCCTTGAGCGTGCCGGCGGGCGCCAGCGGGGGCGCCGGCGGGGCGGCGCTGGGCGGGCCTGGGGCGCTCGCGCCGCCGCCCACGGAGTCCGACTTGAAGAACAGCTCGCGTTTACTTTGCAACTGCAATCAAAGAACGTAACAATTAAGTTCTGTCGTGAGAGTTACCCAGGGCTTTATCATTGAAGAATCTTCGACCGTATTTTAAAGATGTTGGGAATGTCGGAAAACTATGACCGGGGGAGGGTGTTTGAGGATAGGCAACATGGTTGTATTGTTATGGTATGGATAGTCTTATTAATATGCAACTTGACCTCAAATCTATACCGATACTTTATTGTGTATTGCAAATATGAAATTTATCGGTATTACGTTTATGCTATGCAGTTTGTATTATAATATAAGCGGGAATATTATGATAATATAAAAGGGAGATGTGGGTAAAAGCTACTAAATGTGGGTTCGTGCCGCTATCGGCGCTACCGATTGGAGGCAGTTGGAATCGAATTACGTACTAACAAACGAACGGGTGTGACTGGGTCATATATCGATCGCTTCTGTGTAATAGCGCTGGTGTCATTTATCGTGGCGTGTTCTGTCTGTACTGAGTAGGTATAACAGGTATAGCTGAAAGGTCCGTTTAAACTTATACGCTAGAGCAAGAATCAAAATGTATTATGGAACAGATGATATTTTCAACGATTGTAAAGTTTGTTCCGTAATAAGTTACGTATTATTCATGAGTAAAATATCACCATTAAATTCTACCAAGACATCCTAAGACACCCTGTATGTTTATAGGACTCAATGCGTCTTGCTGAGCAGAACTAACGAGACCCCCACTGAGCAGACTCATAAATTTGCCAGAGTGTCGAAGTGTTGGGCGTAATATGTATAGGTTTATACCGCGGGTGATGTCTTGGTGTGTCGGCCTAGCCGGCTCCAGTACTCCGACGACGGCGGGTGACTCATCGTATCAAGGTACTGTTTCATGCTGTGTTATTATTAGCAAAGGAAACTCACTTTTTTAGTCATTGCACACACATGTCTTAAAACATTTTATCGTTCAGTAAACAAAAATTGCAAGATACAGCAAACAAACACGCACACGAGGGGAACGCACTCGGTGGTAGTTTCACCTATACGCTATTAATCGCATGAGTTAATGTCGAACGTTGTAAAGCGAAACGCAAGGTGTTCAGTAAGCCGACAATAAGTGGGCGCTAACAACGAAAGCGTTGAGTCACGCGGAACTGTGCGTTGTGATTACACATGAACTACATACGGGTACGGTGCACATCTCTACACTAACGAACATCCAGCTAAACAACAGTATGTGGGTTCTTTCTGTTCACTTCGAAGTGAATTTCACAAAACCGAACGGAACTTCGGTTCATCGAAGTCTCTATTATTCGGTTTTACGTGGAAATAAGTACTTGAGACGTACGAGAGTGCTACTTAGTATGGGGCCACGAACAGTTCTAGTTGTTTATGAAAAGGAAGAAAAATCAGTAGATTGGGTGTGAATCGAATCTATGACACCTTTGATCCTAGGCGAAATCTGGGTACGGTCAGTTATTTTAAAGTTTTGACTTATACAGCACGCCTTTTCTGTTTTTTTGGATATTCTGCAAGACCGGAATATATTTATTTGAAATTGATTTTATTTTTATAGCAAAAAAAAAAACTAGACAAACAATAGTAATCTTACTCTTAGGGAATTCTCACTCTCTAGTTGCTAAAAATGTTTGCCATATAGTAGGTATTGATCACAGACATCTGATTCAGATATCTATGGTATTGATCATAGACATTGGATATTCGGCAAGACCGGAATATATTTATTTTAAATTGATTTTATTTTTATAGCAAAAAAAAAACTAGACAAACAATAGTAATCTTACTCTTAGGGAATTCTCACTCTCTAGTTTCTAAAAATGTTTGCCATATAGTAGGTATTGATCACAGACATCTGATTGAGATGTCTGTGGTATTCATCTTTAAGAATCGTATATTTTATCTTCTAAAAAGTAGTCTTAAAACGTATTGAAGTAATAGCCAAATAACCAGCAGACAAGCACTCCCTCTGTTTCTATCATAAAATCAACCTGATTTGGTATAATTATTTAGAGTTTAATTAGAGCGTCAGTCAACGCAGACCATGTTTTGGTTAACCGCGCGGTGTTTGAATACGATGGAAAATATTGATCCAGAACTGACATTTGTTTGACTTGGGATCCCGATATGGAGTAGGTAGGAGTCAAAAGCTTGGATTCTAGCAACGTTTCTGATAAGCGTTTCCTGTGAGATTTCAGAAAACCATTGAAAGCGTCATATTGTGTCAAAAGTTCGAACGGAGCAATGAACTCCCTATGAACTTTAAACGTAAAAAATAAAATTTCAGTTTTCTTAATAATAATACCTTTACAAAGTACGAAGACGTCTTACTTCTTTCAAACATTGTCTCCAAAACCATAAATCTCATTGTAATATTCCTATTTGTGCTCTTTTTTTACCTACGTGGGCTGAGCTAGTTACCTTATCCATGATCTTATATAAATAAGACAACGTAACTTTCCCCTAGCCATAAAACTATCGGTCGGTACTACGCCAGCCTAAAATATGGGTAATAAATATCGTGATCGAATATTCCATCACTGCATTAACAGTACAGTTATTGGTCTTGATACTAAATATGTGTGTATACATGGTGTACACACAATGGATAATACGACAATATATGTTTAGCAAAGGGCATGATAAAAAGTACTGGAAACCAGCGTGCGTGCACGCAACGCCTAATAAAATGTTGAAGAAGCAAAGGAAATTTGCCAGAATAGTGGCAAATGGTAGACCCTGGTGTTCGACTTTGTTTTTACTTCATCACTACTCGGTGTTCAATTTCGTCCATAGTTGAAAGTCTTGTCAGAATTAAGCAAATTATGAATAAGATGGGTTGCAGTATCAGTGGCTCTGACTATGTATATTTCATGTTTGTAATGTCCTTGCCTAGTTTCCGTAGCACAGGGAATCCTAATTTGGGACCAGGTTAAGTGACAGTGTTGTGGGGAAGTTCTTTATTTATTTATCGGAACCAAACTTAGCACATTGATTACTGAAGAGCCATACTAACAACTGAGAGTATATTCAAAACAATGGCATAGTTAGGCATAGTGTGTCATGGCTATTTTAGGCTCCTACCTACCTAAGTGTTAAGGTAATTAAAAACCGGACAAGAGCGAGTCGGTCTCGCCCACCTTGGGTTCCGTAATCGCAGTTTTTTCCGAACTTTTCCCAAACTTAACAGACAAGTTTTTTATACCTATTTAATTACAAAGGTCTACTTAGATATTTCCAGAATTTTCTCTGCGTTTGTAGTAGGTAGATAACGATATTTCTTGCCAAATTTCGTAGTTCTAGGTCAACGGGAAGTACCATATCGCGGGCTTCATATCATAGGGGCGTATGCCCAAAAATGCATTATTTTTTTATTATGTCATTCGATTCCTATTTGGAGTTGGCATCTTCTGTATTTTTTTCTTATTTTTTGAACAATTATATTTTTAGTTATTGATTAAAAATCGAAAGGCGCATCTATTATAACAACGACTTTTTGTTGAAACAGAAAGGCGCATAGTGGCAGCAGTAACAATCATGTTCATTCTGATCTCATATTGATAATATAATCATATTTGTAATACCTTACAATAAATACCCAAGACGTCTATCGTGTTTTACTTTTACTATTTTCTCTCTTAAATAATATAAAACATATTCTCACAGCTGTATAAAATGTTCTTAAAGTGGCCCAAGTCAAATATTTGTGCCAAATCATACGGACGTATAACATTTGAAAAATATGAAAATAATAATATTTTGGGACGAACGTTACTGTGAGATGAATGTAGATAAAACATTATATTACCAGAGGCAATATAATGTTTCCTTCACCTTCACCCTTCGTGATGGTATAAGTTATCGAAATAAAAAGTGATTTTATACGCCTATTTTTCGTATGCACTTTATGATCATAATAAGACTAAATTGAGTGATTTTTGACAAGTCTATGGGCGTAAATACCAGAAACTGATCTTGGAGCTTAGATAGATAATAATTATGTTAGGGCACAGATCAAAGTCGCCTTGTTAAGCTGTATGCCAAGTTTTAGCACGATAACTTCATTACGTACGATGTTATTATGTTTTTTGTCTCTCCTGAAAAGTAGGTGTTTGGGCATAGGTACGCCCCTATGATATGAAGCCCGCGATATGAATGTTCATTTGCTTGATTGCCGAAATGTACGTTTTTTTGCAACATGTTTAGGTCGTTTGACCGTATCTTTTTTAACGTTAACTTAGAACTTTGAATTTTGTACAGCTTCACGAAATGTACGTTTTTTTTGCAACATGTTTAAACACACATCCTCCAAACCTGACTTCTATGTCCGATGAATATATAATTTACTGTAACATGTCAGAATCACGCAAAAGTTACGTATACAGGGTGGAATTTTGTAATGCCACCTGAAGGGGAACTACTCTTAATACTGTAGATAGAAAATTTTACTCAAAGAAAACATTCCTTTATTTTTGAAAAGAAAGAAAGCTGCATTCAAAGACTTTTAGAAATTCGTTTGCCTCATCCGGTAATCGAACCTACTAAAATCTGTGAAGTTGCACCCTGTACTTTTATTGCATCGATTGTTAGGGTCAATTATAAGGATGAAATCTCTCTAACAAACTTCATAAATTAAATGAAATCAAAACAATGAAATCTTAAATTATTAATTCAATGGGTCAAGTTAAAGCACTTTTACGCAAAGATCCGTTTTCTTTGTGTTTACTTATTAAATGTTATTAATTAATAATTATCATTGACTTCATTTATCCATTAAAATAACGAATTACTATTTAGATAAGACGATTGCAATTCGCACGTATTTGTAATGTAGACTCCTTTCTTAGATGCGACATAACTTAGTTAAGTAATAAATCAAATTTACATTAAATCTTATGAGAATGTAAACGAGTTGAGAGTTGAAGTTCAGAATACGATTTATAACATTCACCACAACACTTTATTAAAGGTTACTAGAAATAAATTTGTTAGAAGAATAAATTTGTGTATCCAAGAAAATGGAGCCCATTTCGAGCAAATAATTAGTTAGTTTACCAGTAAATAATTAAAACAATTTAAAATTTCATTGTTTTCCTTTCATTTAATTTATGAAGTTTGTTAGAGAGATTTCATCCTTATAATTGACCCTAACGATCGATGCAATAAAAGTACAGGGTGCAACTTTCACAGATTTTAGTAGGTTCGATTACCGGGTGAGACAAGCGAATTTTTAAAAATCTTTGAATGTAGTTTTCTTTCTTTTCAAAAATAAAGGAATGTTTTTTTTGAGTTAAATTTTATATCTACAGTATTAAGAGTACTTCCCCTTCAGGTGGCATTACAAAATTCCACCCTGTATACAGCTTCGAAGTCTGCAACACTCAATTAGAAACTCTACGTCGCTCATAACTCTAATAGGTTCACCATTGGTGTACCTAATTGGGTTATTAGTGGAAACCAAAGCTGTAGCAAATGTGAGTAGTTGAAAAAACATAGCATTTCTGACAGACATTATGAAACAGATTTTTTAAGACATTAGTGACTGTAGTGTAGATAGGCATAATAAATAAATAATTGTGATGAGAGTCCTGTCTCTTTACCAAATTATCATCATTATCAACCCATTATGTCTCCACCGAGGGGCACGGGTCTCTTCCCTGAGGAAGTTGTAGGCCATACTCCACCACGGGGGCCTAGTCCGGATTGGTAGAGGCTTGTAAGACTAGTGGCTGGTCTTACTGTCAGAAGTTTTCAAGCCACCCCTTAGACCTCTGACTTGGCTTAACGACTGCCGTCTATCGACGGCAGGCCGGCACTAACTGCTTAAACTTACGAAATTATGTTTGTCTATTATTAGACAACTTGCCAAAACGCAAGAAATAAAATATGAAGGGGAAACAAGAGAAAATTAATGGCAATTTTAAAATATTGTACCAAATACCGAAGGTTACATTCAGACACATTTTTTTAGATGACAAATCCACAGAAGCCATACCATATCTTCCTTCATAGCTATCCATGTCTTGGAAATCAAAGAGATTTCACTCAATTGACAACTGCACTCGTGTAGAAGCTGCAACGTGCACAGACGCCGCATCACACATATTTGACATCTGGACATCGCATCTAAACAATTTCGAAGTACCTATATTACAAGATAAGGTAAGTAGGTACGATGAAGAAAACCTTGCATACACTTTTTGGGTCAACTTACTAAAGTGAGAAACAATTGGTAACTGATAGCCACCGGGATTCTAGTCATCCGGCTTACGTTTACCAGAGCACAAACGATGTCCATTTAGAGTAAATAAAGTATCACTTGACAATGGATAGGTATTTGTTTGTTGGTTAAAGAAGACAGGTATTTACAAACACTTCAATGGATACAAAAGTAGCCTGTCACTTTCAGAATATGGCACTAATTTCGAAGTTAAATGACAAGTTTGTTACAATTAATGAAATACTGTTACTGAGTGACATGGCAAAGCATTTGTCGTGAGAATCGCCCTTGATCTAAGAAGAAAACATGAACGTGAATCAATCAATGAAACATATATTTAAAGAACTGAAGTACAAATCTTATCTTATCTTATCTTACATATTATGACATTTTTAATTAATGAGAGGCAAATTATCAGTCCCTTTCATAAATCAACCAACAGTGCTATATTTGTGCATGACCATATCAATGGTTACAGAACCTAAAGAAAATTAATGCATGACTTACATCACAATATTGTACGAACTGTGGATAAATTTTGTTTTTACTCTGGCACATATCCTTTAATTTATTAAACATATTTTTTACAAACTTTTCACAGAACAACATAAATCACACATCACTCCTTCGAACAACTCCGCAATACTTTACGTAAGAGTACATACTAAAAGTTAGACTGTTACGTACAAGGATAATTTGTATGAAACAATATCATTATTATTTAACCATTAAATTGAGGAAAATCACTAAATTCCGTTCGATTAACCTTCACAGATGGTGTTTAAACAGTCGAATAAAAATGTATACGTTAATAACTGTTTACACAGCATGAAACCGTGGTGATTCGTCAAGAAACTATGAGTGTAACGAGACTAAAAAGTACCCATTTTCAAGCTCTACAATAGAAATACCAAAATAAAGGTAGGTACAATAGGCTTGAAAAAAGCCAAACTGGCATTATCAGTTCCCAGTCAAGATCACTGACTGAGCGCACTATAGGGCAATCGTCATTACACGATTGATTGGTCACAGTTGCGACAATGCGTCCATTGCCCTGGCGCCATTGCTTACACGAACGAAAACTGGTAATCATTCAATTTCGTTCGTCAATGGACCATCTCTGACACCAGCAATTCATCATAAAATTTCATCTCATTATGATGCCTTCTCGTTTACCTTAAAGATTTTTATAATTTACGTAGCCGAATTACGAGTATTTTTTTAAATCCTTTAAGTTGAATAGATTGATGAGGAGACTAGTTCTACAAGTAGAACAAAGGTGGGAGTAGAACATATAACTACTATTATACGAGCAGCGTCGGAGCTAGCTCGCGGTCAAATAGATAAATACAGCTTCTCAATATTACAAACTTATGCCTCAGGCGACAACGACGTACCTCGCTGCTAACGTCTTTCGTCTAGCAGCTGGAGACTGTTTTGTTTTTTATTAGATCGGGAAAAATTAACAACTTCAACCCCTATATTATTATTATATTGCATTTGAAAAAAAGGACAGGCGAACATGAAACATTCTTTACATAATATCGTAAGTATACAGACTAGTCACGGAAGATAAGCAAGGAGAGATGTACGTTTTCAAAACAAAGAAATTACTCGATATTACAGGAGCTGATACTGGTGTGTTAGATTCCTATTCGTTCAAGTCAAACACAGCTTTGTGTACGTGAAGCATCGAGCACAGCTGGACAGTTAGCCTGTTCAGGGATATTTGAAAACAGTACAATGATACGGATGGTTAATGAAATCCTAGATGTCTCACGAAAAAGCTTAATAATATTTTGTTTTATTAATCACTACCAAAATAAAACTAAGACTATTTTATGAAATAATAATGTTTTATCAAACAAATCTTACTAAATTATAGAATAGAAGAGTCTGTATCTACTCGTATTAAATTAGGCAGCGTGAGTAGTGAGTGTGGCGCATTAGTGGAGGGATCCAACTTTGTTAGGCCGCTTAACTACGTAATTCACTTATAATTACCAGGCGCTAACAGATTTCATATGTGGCGACAGTGTTTATGCGGACGTACTAATAATGTCAATGACATTTCATATGACACTTACGTTTATGTGACGAAAGTTTTTGGGCTTGCGTATCCCAAAAGGGATCCTGATCACTTACATATAGGACCACGTCATTGTCCGTCTGTCAAGACCCTCTTCTCAGGCCCGCGTGTATGCGACAAGATAAGTGCAAATTAATTAATTTATCAAATACTCAGGCGTGGGCCGAGATTCATAAAATTATAAATAACTAGCTGTGCCCCGCGGTTTTACCCGCGGTTTATTAGGGAAAATAAATTGTGTATTAACAGTAAAAATAATAACTATTCACATTTTTAGGGTTTTTCCAATGGGGATAAGACGTAACCTATGTGTTAATCCAGGGTGTCAGCTAACTCCACACCAAATTTTATGAAAATCGCTCCAGCCGTTTACACGTGAAGAAGTAACAAGCATACACACTCACACACTCACAAACTTTCGCCTTTATAATATTAGTGTGATAGTTATATACTAAACGATTATATTATTTATTAGAATAAATTACTTTGTATTCCCGACATTACCTAATAAATAATCGCCATTAGACCCGTTCAATACATAACTAAACTACACTTCTTAGTCTATTATGACAATGCGAGGTACATTGCATAGTAGAGTCAACTTGTTGATACTCGCAAGGGAATCAGAACGTATAGGGCACTTCCCGTTGACCTAGAATAATGTTTGTGTGTTGTGGACTCACTCCCTTAGCGCAACGCTGAGTCAGCTGCCTTTTGTGGCAACTTAGATAGACCAAAGGAGGCTAAATCTGCTTTTTTTGTTAGTTGTGTATTTCGTTTTGTGGTTCATATTATATCACTAACTAAATTTTTTTATTTCTGTTATGTGCTTTGTAGTAATATTAAATGTCTTTCTTTTCAAATACGGGGAAAAATCCAAACGTCGCAAATTTGTAAATACATCTATGTAACACAAAATAAAAATCTGGACTTGATTTTCGTGATGAACTGACTAGGTATTTACATAATTCTACAAGTTTTTACGCAACCCTCATTGAAAAGTCCACCTTAGTCGCTTTTAAAACATAGCCGACTTTAAAGTCGTAAATTGTAATCCAGCTGACACCCCCCATCACTAAATGTAGTTCAAATAAAACGTCCTTATTATGATTAGGATGGGCCGACTGTAGTAGTAACACTTACTAGCAGATATAAACTGCAGTGGGATCATCTTACACAAGTATAAAGGTGTAGTTATTTGAATGAAGGCAGAACGTGATAAGAATATAAACGCCATCAAGCGAATTATTAAGCTGAATGAGCATCATTTCGCATTAACTCTTGCTATTTGTGGAAAAAGCGGACATTAAATATTGTGAGTTCGTGCGACGAAGCTGGGCAGCACATTCGCCACTTAGCCAAGCCTGTCACTATAATTTAGGTCGACGACGGTTCATTTAACCCCACTTTCTCCTCAAGACAAACAATTTCACACATTTATAATATATGATTTCAGCAGCTATTGTTACTGCAACGATGCTTAAAGCATTTTGTTTACTAATGCATTCGGTTGACGAAGAAATACAGATTGCAAAGAAATAGAGAAATAGATGGACGTCCATTCTGATTATATGAGGGGGGAAGAGTTAAGCTATTGAAATCAGAAAAACACTTGTAAAAACCTGTTATCAAGTGACATAAAATGTGTGTCTCATAATATGTACGCAATATTCCAGCCAAGCAAATTTATTTAGAGGTATCTCAGACTTATGAAATATACAAAAAAATCATAAAAATCGACGAAGGTGTTTCGGAGAAAGAATATTTTTATATACCTATTATATGTATTGCACATACTCACAGATCATACTCATCGTGCGAGCTTATCGGAGCAGCTAGACAGTCTTGTAGGAGTGTTCATAGAAATAATAAACAACGCCAATGGTCCTAAATGAATCACATCACTGCCCCGCCCACAGATAGCCAATTAACCAACCGCACTAGAAAATGAATGCAAAATTGGATGCATTCATCTGATCTGCTAACCGTGACCCAGGTTTTAATTGGGGTTAAATGAATTAATTATACGTGTGAACTTCAAAGTGGTCGAAATTGAGAATAGTGAAGACGCAAAAAGCAACTCAACATGTGTATCATTTTACTACATTCGAAAAAAAATTTTTACTTTATAAGTTGCGTAACTATTGTAAACAATTAGCCTGTAGCGAGACTACGGGTCGGTTTCTGAGTTGAGAATTCTCACTAAGTAAATAATTAAGTAACGTGCTGTCACGCTCTTTTCTAAGAAATTTGACGAGACAGCACGCGTTTTTTGCCTTAAAACAATTAATAAATTTCGTTGGGTTGTTGGGTTTGTAAACAAGGCATTAGCTTGAAAATAAGTCTGTATTTAATACTTATCCTTATTATCATAAATATTAAAACTGAAATTTTAGTGATTCCCCTTATAGTGTCAGTTTAATTTAAAAAGAACTAGTAAAAATTGCACTTTTCGGAGTGCTTCAAAATGGTCAGCAACATGTATCGTGGCGTATCATGGAAAATCGTACGGCGAATAGGAATCTATGAAGACATCAATGAAGGTTCAACGAACATTAAATGGAACTCGTTACCTCCCACTATTATCCAACAGGACTAAATAGATCCTGTACTATCAGTGCACCAGCCAGCTCTGACTGCTAGTTGTAATACTAGTACTAGCGGTCAGAGAATCTTCTGCCCAGAATGTAAAATAGGACGACATGAAGTCCGTAGTACGTGCAACTGACAAACTCAAAAGAGTATAGATATAGGTAGGCAATGAGAACAATAGAATGCTTGATTCACACAGCTCCATGTCGCAAGAATGCACGCAACTCAATACAATACAGGACATAGATAAAACCGACGCAAGTGAGACATTTCTATAGATAGACAGAGCGCAAAGGCGCAGAGTGTTAGTTTAGTAGCTTCTTATACTATGCACGACACACTAGAGAACGAGTCAACGACCCAGTCATTCACTGGGGATTAGGAAATGGATACTTTGATTCGATCTGCACGACACAGTAGCGACGTTGCTTCAATAGTTCGTGAGTACGAAGCGGACATCGTAGCTGCAGGAAGTTACAGATCTGTACCTCAGTTGCTGCACCGGTAACATCGACGTTATGCAATATGCAAAGCTTCATGAAGCATCGTACGACGCAGTAAAATGATACTTTAGTGACACTGATAGTGGCGATAAGTAAATCAATACACGACACACCGGCGTCAACGAACTGTCCAAGGAATTAACACTGAAGAAGGATTTGTGTTTTCAAAATGTTTACCTCGGTTTTTTTTCGCAGCGATAAGTTTCTCCAGAGATCCCGCGGACTACTCCATGCAGGTTTAGGTTTGGATGCATCAGCTTCTCCCACGCTACTTGCACATCGCGACAGTTTAGTTACGTGAGTAGAACCGTTAACTACACCACGATTTGCCATGATTAAATCCAGGTGTTCGAGTTCGCAAACTGGTTTATAATTAGATAAAGGCAATTGAGAATTCACAAAACTTTACTAGCCTTTCCCAGCATTAACGGAATAGCGGGGCGCACAGTTTCTCAAGATGTACATTCCGAAACAATGTTCATGGAACTAAACAAAGTCAGATTGTAGGTCTGTATGTATTAAGTAGATACCGAATTAAGCCGCAAAACCGACTGAGAGCGCCGAGTAATCTCTAATCTTATCGATTCAACAAGTTCGAATGTTGTGATGCCAACACATGCAACAATTTGAACACTCAAACTTTCTTGGCCAAAATCCTTTTTAGTCTACAACGCACTGCATACCATTAAACACTACATGACTACACTTTCAAAACTAGCGTATTAATTTAGATTAAAATTAAATAACAAAAGGTTGTAGATAACACTCATTCGCGTCGTTCGTCAGTTTTTAAGGTTATGTTACTGGCGACGCCGGCTGTCGGGCCAGGCGAGCGGGACCGCGCCATGTTAAGGCACTGTCACTCAAAATACTGTCTACGAATCCACAATACTTCCGGTAGCTTAGTCATTATAATTTTAGAAGCTATTGCGATAACGGTGCCTCAATGTAGGCATCGACCCATGAGAAATATGTGACGAAACTATACCATAAAGTATAGTAGGTATGCCACAGGAATACAGGATCGTTCAAAGTGGCATGAATGGTGATAAAATGGCGACCTTTCGAAAGCCTACAACTAAACGTACATCTTCTCAGCACCTTCTGAACAATGAAGAGATATATGACATAATTTAATATTTAACTAATGAAAAAGACAACCCTGAAACAAAAACGAAACAGACTTGGCCTTAACTCAGGTACCAGTTAATTATAACTATATCTACGTATACAGAGAAAAGGATCCCGAGCCCCGTCACACTTGCCCACCAGCTACACAAAGGACGCCAAATAAAAGAAACAACTCCACTACCAACATGATGTAAACTGAACTTTAATATAATGGGTTTAAGTTCTCAACAGGATAACTAGCACTACGGCATACTTTTTTTGTGCACCGAACCTTACAGAGCAAATGGAGAACGTGCCCCAACCGCTTTATTCGTTAGTGAATTTTAAAAATTTAATGAATTCTGATTCCACTATTACCTTGAAAACATGTTCTAAAACACTTACAAAAGCAAAAAACAGACAAAACAATAGACTATTGTTATATTAGAATATTATTGTTTGCAGTGTAATTTATAATGAATTAATGACACATAATATTTTCTATCAGCCTTGCATCCAGAAAGTACGTTCATTTAGTAATGAACAACAACGATGTCTTGGCCTATCAGTCCAGTTTCTCAATGCACTGACAGTGATAAGAAAGTGATAACGAGGCTTCCATGGAACGGACCACGTCAAACAACTTTACTGATAAACTAAACAAGGGTTGCAAGAACTCTATTTAGTGAACTCTATCTTTCAATAAATAAGTGAATGGCCAGTATTATGCTAAGGGGTCATTACGATGCACTTTAATTTATATAAATTGACCTTGACAATGATCGTGATGGGACCCAATAAATACGTCTCAGCCAACACTCGATTCCCAGAAACTCAGGTCAGGGTGTGTGTGACCGTGAAACAGTTAATGTCTGTTTAGTAAAGTCGCCACATGCGATCGGAACAGAAGGGCTGCCGTTGGAAGTTATTTTTAACCCTGTAGAGATGGGGTCAGTCACCCGCGCTCTCCTCCCGCACCCCAGTCCAGACCAGCCGAAGAACTGCGTGGGAACATGGTGGGATGCCAGCATCTCCATAAGGAGAAAATAAGTGAAGACTACAAAAAGCAACACAAACCGAACGCAGCAATATGGATGCTGGTCACGACAGCAACATAAATACAGCACTCGTGAGTGGAAAACTATATGAAACCTGTAACTTTACATAAAATCATACAAACAAATGCTTAGGTAGGTATCTCCGTAGACCGGCAATCAAGATAAGGAATGTTGTGAAAAAAAGGCGCGAGCGTGTGGTTATATTACTTTTTGCACTTGTAGCACCAGTGTTCGACGACTCCAAATTTGTCATTTTTTCTACGGTACATTAAATTTATACTTACGAACCGTTAACACATAAAAAACAAGCAGTTTTTTTTATCGTTCAGGTCTACTACCAATAAGAAATATTAGTTTATTTTGCGGGTGCTTCCAAGTTAAAAAGAAAAAAAACGCAAGAGGGTTCCACTTTCATTAAAATAACACGACGTACGCCTTCAGTTTTCGGGGTGTGTTAGTACAGACAACCCCAAGACTCATTACGTATGGTATTGCCTGTTATGATGTGCGCAATAAGACCAACTTTGGCGTAACGCAGACTCTGTCGCTGCGTGTACAACTGGGGGAACGGCAGAGGGTGCCAAGACGTGCGGCGAGGGGACTTACCGTGGCTGTATCGGTAAGGGTGACGGTAGCAGTCGTAACTGCCCCATTCGTACCAAAAACAGGTCCGATGGGTACCTGATTGTTGGAGCTAGATTCTATAATGCGCTGTCGAAGTGCAAGTCTTTCGAGGCTGGCTAGCCGGTGGGAGCCACCAGTGCCTTCTCGGTCGCGGTCACGAAGTCCTGTTGTGCTTCCGGCACTAAATGATCCACTGTACTTGGGCAACGTAGGAGGAGGCACAGGTCGGGCTGTGCCTCCACGTCCCAAGAGAGATCCACTAGAGGTATACGCGTAACTGCTCGGCGTTCCAAGAGTGGCAGTACGTGGTGCTGCACCAATTCCATTAAGAGTCCCATTGGTACCATTCACGGCTCCACCATTAACCGTGGTCGTGCTGCCGTTCATCTCCTAGCTGTTATCCGTCATGCGAATCGAGGAAATCGAGCACAGTCTGAGTCACTCACTTACGCGGTACGATACGATATCGAATCACGAGGGAATGCCGTGCGGTGGCGAGTGCGTGGCGTTCGAGCCGAGTGCCCGTCGGAGGCGGTTTGAAAGCCCGAGCGCAAGCGGAGCGCCCGGCGAGACGGAGGCGCGCGGGCGGTGCCGGCTCGGGCTCCCCGCCGCCGATAACTACACACCGGCGACCCCGGCAAATCTGGGCAATATTGCCACACCGCTCCCAGTCTGGAGGGTTGAAATTGCATTGGTGACCGTCATCAAGGTCAATTCACACAATCCAATACATAGCTAGGTAAACCAATGTCTGCTAGTATGCCATTCGTCAGACGCATAAATATTTAACAACGTTTCCAAATAAACCCGGTAGTATTTGCAATTTCGTCATAACACCTTTATGTTAATTCGATAAAGATTTAGGTACTACAATAAGTGTTAAAGTAATGGAATCGTTCCTTTAACCTCAGTGACGTACTGTCTAATCTCAATGAAGAGCGGAAACATAAAGGTGTTGAGCTGCGTTGAAGAGCTTCAATTTAATCCGTTTGAATAATTTCAGTTTTGGTTGTGGCACATGTTGGCACACGATGTTTTTTTCTGGTGTTTCCACAAACGACCACGTTGCGGTCGCACAGCGCATGCGCTCTCGTCACCCCTGCTGCCTGAGATACCATCCACACTAACTATCCGCCTCTGATGCTTCGTGACGTGGTACAGTTGACTGCAGGTCAACCTTTACATTTTAGTTGTTGTACCAATGCGACGGAAAAACCGAAAGAAACTTAATATCTGTCATTAAAAAACTGTCTAGAACGTAGTTCTCTTCAACGGTGATTTTCCATCTATTTGAAGAGTAATTAGTGATAATTTTTAGTGGCCATTATGATGACACACCACAAGTTGGACATTCTCCTCTTTAGTTTTTGTACTACGAGTACAGTGCTTGTTTTTGCTTTTCGTTTCTTTAATACATATGTATTTTTTAAATATGTATGTTGTTTATTGAGGTGTGTTAGTTGTAATAACTTTATTTCTTCTACTGTAACTTTTTGGAAGCGTAATCATTTCAAAACCAGAGCGCCATCTAACGTATTAGTTAATAAACACATTAAGGTGCACACTGCACAGTGTGAGTTAATAACGGTGCAAGTAACAGTATAATGCAAGCGTTAGTAAGAAAAGTGTGCGTCTACCTCGCGCACAACTAGCAACTGAACTTCAGATGGCGTTACTACGACCGATCAATTCAATACTGTGACAGATTATCAGTTCATAAAGTAAACATTTTGTCTGTACTATGAATAAAGTTTTTGAATTTGTATTAACCCGCGGTTTCTCACGATAAGAATCTACTACAGCTGGCTGTTATTTTTCGTATGCATGTAAAAGCAGCTTAAAGCTTAAAAGTATTTTTGAGCTAAAACTTTCGTAAGCACTAGACAAACATTATAAACTTTATTCCGGATACATTTACTTACTTTTTGGTCTTTACTCTAAGACGAGCACCCTTCGTCTCTGTTCACCATGATTAAGCTCTGCGAATCAGAGCGAAACCCTGGTCGGACTCTTCCGACAAAAAGTCAGTAAGTGTATCCAGAATGAAGTTAATAAGACATAACTCTCGCTCGTAGGTAACCAATTTTCTTGTTGACCTTCAAGGATAACATTAATTCTCGGCCCGTACCGTTTCATTAAATAGTTTTGTAGAAAACTATTACTTATATACGATAGATCTAACAATGCTTAAAGCAAAAACGAAGGGGAAAAATCTATTCAAACTTAATTAGTAAATTGAGCTGAGGCTCTCAAAACAAACACTCCGATGTTCCCACGAATACTATGCTATAAAAGTGAGAGCAAATACTGCGTAAAATATGCGGAGAAACTTAATAGAAAATGCAACTTCGAACAGCAAAGACAAAGATTGATGTTGTAGGTATAATAGAGACATTCAGATTGTATGATTGCACATCATTTTATTTTTTCGAGGTAGGGACGTAAAACTATACACGAGGAAATAAATTTCCATAATAAAAGGTAAATAAATAGTATGTACATTGAACCCGAAACCAGTTGAAAGATCTAATAAAGATGTTGGTTTGAGCGCACGTGTTACTCCGCCTGCGCTTAAAATAAGACGTACAAACAAAAGAGAAGCGGCCTAATCGGAACTATCATCCGACGAAATTGAAAGGAAACATAAAATAGCTAAATGTGGTTTACTTTGCAAATAACGACATTAGTGCAGCGCAAACGTACGAGGTACTGGTGGAGGCATGTTTGCAACCAACAGCATGAGTAATTTCTTCAACATGCGTAACAGGAATCCAGCTATCGATGAGTCGACAAGAGGCAATTATGATACGTATTTCTCACGTATTAAAGCTTAAACCCATGTTTACAAAACGTAATCACTACATTTGGAATAAATTACTAAGGTATTTATTCATGTGTGCACCGTTTGCAACACGAGTAGGACTAAGACGACTTACATAAAGTACCTGAAGTTAGTTAAAGTAGTAAGGAAATTTAAAGACAGATAGCTAAGCACGTCAATAGCGAAGCAAGTGATATGCGAGGACGTTGACTAGATACGATAAAGTTATTTAGGTTAGCGATGAGTGGGCGCAAGTGCTCGTCGTCTAATCACGTAGATAACTTTACTATTGGTTTAGTACTTAAATTCTAATAAGGAAAACAAACATTAACAACGTTGACGGACTCCCATGAATACTTTGACCGGGCAAAGATACAAAATTTGTATCTTTGCCTAGTCTTATTCATCTTATTTTTGTCATATAATGACAAAAAGAATATGTTTCGTACATCAAGTAGGTACTTCGATCCTGGATCAGCCAATGAATTCAGTTAGTTTTCCCGCTATTTGCATCGCTATTATCGAGAACTTACGTAAAGGCTGTTTTACAACACATCTTACTATCGTCACGTGAAAATCAGGCTGGAATCGAGAATGTACCAAAGCAAAATGTAGGTTTGTTATGCGTTTAATTAAACGTTTTCAACGAAATATTACCGGACGTAACTTGGAAAGGAAAATACGTGATTTATCACCAGCTATTTAACAACGTAGGTGGAAACGTGCTGTTTAGCCAAACAGGCACGTGCGATCGCCAGTTCGCCAGTAACAATTGTTTCTAAAACACATCATAACATTGCGCACATGCTGCGTCCGTGGTAGCGAAACTGTGTCAGAAATAGAGAACTACATTGGCATCTACCTTAATATATGATTAACCAATAGTTGGCCGTTATGAAGGAAAAGTTAAGTGGTTTTCAGATAAATAAGCTTCATTAAAATCGGTAGTGGGTTTTATAATGAAATGTTCATATTTCGCAACAACGCAAACAATAGATAATTACGACATTGATAAATTGAGTAAACCACGTCCCACAGGTGGAAGATGCAATCTCTATAGGTAAAACATAATGGAACTACGGAGGATATCCTACGCTGCCGCGGCAGTGATGGATTGAAAGTTACATTCAATTCAAGAAGTATTACACCAGTGAGTGGTTAATCTGGGTATTCAAAAGCCTACGCAAAGCCTAAACGTGTGGTAAAGCTTATTGTGTCTTTAGCAAATATTTTATTTTACTTTAGTATTTAAATTGAGCACTTTACCATGTTCGCAAAGACCTCAATACACAACAAAAATTACATACTCTGTCAGGCATCAGTTCAATACTAAACACTTGGTTTGTAAATAATTTTGTCTTCTTTACGTATTTAATAACTATTAATAGAAAAGTATGTTGCATACAATGGAAATGTAAAATGATACGCTAACTGCGGCTCGTAAAGTTTCTAATGGAGTTGACTAGTTCATTTAAACTTACAATAGAGACGTGTAAAGAATAGCAAAGCGATTCTCAGCATTGGCATTTAACCTACTTATATCTTTGTATATTTATCAGTTTTTAATATATTATAATAGTAGAAGTAAAGCAGAGAACGAAAATATGTCTTACCTGGTCATTGTTACCGTTTTTGTTATTGGATTGTTTATAACGCGCCAAAACGGGCCTATTCCTAGCTCGGTTTAACGGAAATTCAGACACTGAAGCCATTTTAAGTTCGTCACTAAGATCACTCATTGAATTATTCACTTAAATAATCAATAGTTCCACAATTTAACAAGCTGCGCGTACCAACCAGTTACCTAGTTAGTAGGAAACATACTGGGTGTGTAATAATAACAATGTATGTCAGTGCAAACGCGATATCACATTTTTTCCCTTGACAAATCACATCCGGAGGAGCGTCGAGCAAAGAACGTAGGGATGATTACGAACTCAATCAAACTGAACAAAAAAATTCAAATTCAAATGCAAAATTTGGTTTTAAGTAGGTACATGCAAACGCCTGAACTATCGAGAAAATGCTCTCTAATTTTAACACAACAATAAAACGTTCTGCAAGCTTGGTCATTTACCGCCTCTTATGCGGGAAACAAAAATAGTCATCGGTTCGTTAGTACGTTAAGGAATCTGAACGCATAAATAGTCACTTAAACGACAAAGAAACTGCACAACGATGTTTTTTTTTATTTAACAGTTTTGTATTCCGCGCTTCAATGCAACGACTGCTCCTCGATTACGAATGCGAATACTGAAATATTTATACAATATCACTTAGTATATGACAGACGCGTTCGTCACTCCTATCGGCACTGACTGAACACTGATGGCGTGTGGTGAGTTGCCCAAGCACCCACAGGGACTTCGATATTGGTGTCATCGGTGCGCGATGGCCAGCACCCACGACGGAGGGCCGAATAGCGGTCGCAAATTCCTACTCGTAATTCAGACGACGTAATACATACGTGCCCTGTACATCAAACAGTCTTAGCGACCTAATATTGCATTATGCGCTATCACTTCACAGTTTTTAAATTATGTGACCCACATTATAGGTCAACACCCTTCACCCATAACACCACAATACGCTACTTTACTCGTATCAAATTTGATGCGATAAATGGATATTTCCTGTAGTATCTAACGTAAGAAACCGAAATATATTGACTTTGCTAAGTAAATATGCAGGATGGCTGCATAATTTGCAAATTAAAAAAATATTTTTCGCTTTTAATTCGGAACGGTGAAAACACTATCCGCCATCTTGAAAGCACCTTTGGTTTGTAAACAAACATCTGTCAGTCGTGCGTGCGTAGGTTCTATTTGGATTGGATTTAGTGTTTTTGCAAAAACTCTTCTTGTGCAGTTACTGTCTTATCATTTTATTGATAAGCGCAATCATGGACGCTGGATTCGTGGAAGCAGATAGTACCAATTTGCCAAAACCAAACCAAATCAAACCAAGCATTATTACAGCTAAAAACAGTTTCTGTGTACATTGATATTACAGGACTTACATTAAAGTAATCTTCACATAAATACACCCAAGTTTCAGTCGATAAAGAATCGGGGTCTCTCTCGGCAAGTTTGAACCAAGTTTTTCGTATGTTTATTTCACTGGGCACACGAATCCGCGACTTCCCGGCGGTCTTTATTGACGTGTTTTTGGATTCTCGAATGATTCAATAATGATAATTGATATATTTTGCATGTAAACTCGATGAAATCATGGTTGCGTTGTTGTTCTGGACTAGGTAAAGATCGTTTCACCAAACAAGTCCCACGGTAAAATCCTTAAGGCCATAACAATAAAAGCCAAAATTCATTAACTCGTACTTCTTTCGTGGCACGAACTCTACCTATGTTGAATGTCAAACTTTGTTTACAAACGTTTAGGACTTCAAACCATAGACAAAATGGCGGACCGCGTTTTTGGCTGTTTATCAAAGCAACATTTTAAAATAATGTTTTTGTCGCTTTTAGGTCCTCAAAAAATATACTAAAATGTTTTTTGGTCTAATGGAAGAGATATTTAGCATTTAAGACTTACTTGAAAAAAGAGTCAAGTAGCGGATTGTGTTAAAATAAGTTACCACTTATGAAATTAAATGTATTATAGTCCAAGTAGGTAGGTACTTACCGCTAATGATCATCATGAGACGTAGAAACGGCACATGTAACAAAAAAAACGGAACAAAATTAAATATTTGTTACTAACTAGGAACAGCGTAATAATTTATAATGAAGAAGAACCAATACCAAGGCATGGTAGACAACATAAGCCTACGTGGTTAAGACTCTCCGTGCTCCTGTATCTATTTTCCATGAACGGTTCATTTACCGCGGGCCCCTTTCACTACGTTCGCGCACATTATAGGAATGTATTATTGGAAACGTGACGATTGGAAAACAATATTGAGACAGTTGACACCGAACGGCCATGTGCTGCTTAGAAGAACATTCTCCGAAATGGGTTGGAAAAGTGCTGCGCCTTTAGCTGAGTCACTAGACCTGAATAGGTCGTATGATTGTATTGTTCCCAATCAATTGTTTGTAAAAGTGATCGCGAAAACAGTCTAGCTGCGCGGCTAAATTAAAGCAACAACAGATCATTCAATAGACAAATAAAATAAAACATACATCTTTTTCAGTGGATAAATTTCATCATTTTGGTTTCATTAGTAAGGTATGCGGCAAGTACTGAAGTTTACTAAAGAATTACGTAGCCTCCATTTTTGTGTCCCACTGCTGGGCAAAGGCCTCCCCCAGTTCAGTCCAAAGTTTTCGGTCCTGGGCCACCTCACACTACTAAAGAATTCATTTACAGAACTCAATTACTAAAGAATTAAACTACTAATATTGGAATACTCGTTTTTTTTATTATACATATAAAGTAGTTTTGTTTATAAAAAACATATTTTGATAATTGAGTCACTAACATGCGATATATGATTATAAACTAAGTACCAAACAAACTAGCTAAGTCTAAAGAAAATTCTACTGAGCAGTTAATGAGTAAAATATTTTATCTAAAAATGTTAAATCTGCAAAAACAATTTAAAAAATGCTTGTTTGAGTATCTTTTGCATAATTTACAAGTGAATTAATCAAATGAATTGACAAAAAAATATGCAATAGATCTTACGTGCGAGAAAAGCAGTATCCATATCATCCATAGCTTCCACAGTGGACAACTTATCCTCTGCAGCTCATAAAATAATCCGATCTTTAAACGTAGAAACTAGGATTAATATATTTTCTTAACATAACATTTATAAACAAGTCACTTCACGGCACACTCGAGACTAGCTTGACCGATGCTACGAAAGGTTTCTATCAATAAGCAAACAAATCATCGAGCCAGAGGTAAACATTGACGTTAAATGTGACCAAGTGGAGATACGTTCGGGAGAGCAATATGCAACGGGCGCTACGAGCGTTTGACGTGGTATTTACGTGCTGAGATGAGCGGAGGCGGCAGCGGAGCGCGAGCGGCGATGTGGGCACCGGCGCGGGCTACACTAGCCGAGGCAAGGCACGGGCCCTATGCACTGCTAACTAAGCTATTTCAGTACCGCGCAGAGAATTCGCCACTCAGCAAATTCAATGGAGCAGGCCACCCGAGTGCGCCGCCCTCGTAAGGTCAACTGTCTCCAAGCCATACTATCACTGCTGTGCGTCGCTCACAACTCAGTATCGAAGCAATAAAAATAAAAAGGTCGGATTCATAAGTGCAATGCATGCAAGTGCAAAACATTTTAAATGGTAGAATTTATGATGACTTTGATTGATGCAACGGAGGGCGCCAGTTGCATTGAGGAATTTTGATGAACTGACTGATAATGGATTCGTGATGAAGTCAATTGGGTAGTATCGCATGTCGCGGAAGGCTGTGCGTACATGCAGCCGTGACTAGTGGTGTCGATTACAGGCTGAAGCAGTCGGTTCCGCGCCAGGGCGCAACTCCCGACTGGGATGAGGTCACACGCTCTGTGCACAAAACACAAAGACTTATACAGAAGCCATATGTACTGGACGAAGAGGCCTCTTGGACCAGCATTCAGTGAGTTAATTATTAGAGATATGAGATGACCATAGCGTAGGTCTGAATGAAGGTCTGACTATTCTAAATAGACGTTTTTACTACTTTATCTCAGTAAAAAAATAATTACATTATTATTTTTTTGTATTGTGTCAATTGTAATCATTTGTTACATACAAGCAAAAACGTAAGTAATCTTCATTATCAACTGGGAATCTTGCTATCAACATTCTCTTTGTGTTTAATCATCATAATTATAATTTCTTTTTTTATATACATTTCATTTTGTTTGATTTCTCTATGATTTAAATTCAACACTAATTTTGGGTTCATTTAGCCTTGATATACATATAATTGATTAGCAAAGATATTCTTTTTAATATCAATATAAAATTCATGTGATTTGCTATCTCCTTTAGCAAATATAACAATTCATGAGTCCGAGATTCTGCTATTTGGATGGTTGTCTAGTTCTTGTATCTTGTAAGTGTATTTTATTTTTTGCATGTTTACATTCAATACTTTTGTAAGTCAAATTAACTTTACCAAATTATATCTACACCAAGAAACTCACAGATAAGAGCAAATGTAACTTTTTATATTCTTGGCTAATAAGGTTGGTTGTCTAGTTCTTGTATCTTGTAAGTGTATTTTATTTTTTGCATGTTTACATTTAATACTTTTGTAAGTCAAATTAACTTTACCAAATTATATCTACACCAAGAAACTCACAGATAAGAGCAAATGTAACTTTTTATATTCTTGGCTAATAAGGTTCCCGCAAGACAGGTCGTACAGTGCGGGAGCCAACGCTAATCACCGATTTATGCACATATTAAAATTCAAAATTAGGATGCTTACTGCTCACAGCTGTACTATAAACTATTATAGCAATTAAACGCTTTTACTTTTTTTTACTTTTATTACAGAATATAATATGTAATAATGGGCTTCTTGATTTTGGTGGAGAGCAAAACAAGGAGAAATGCTGCAGCCAATTGCTGATTGGTTTGGGTGCATGCATATTATATTTGAGGAATTAACTAATTTATTTTGGTATAAGTATTCGGAATTTATTGGCTTTTGTAGATGTAACATTTTAGTTTATTTTTTGTCTGTGACATTTCTATGATTTAACAATGACCATTACAATTTCAGAAATTATTTCAATATCTCTGTTGTAACTTCTATGTCATGATCATAATCATGATAATTATTTATGCAGGTTATTTATTCATTCACACTACTCAAAGTGGAAGGCCTGTAGAGGATGACTAACGCTTTTGACACAAAAAATGTCAATTATTATTTATAAGTATTTTTCATACTAATTCTCTTCAAAACTACACAGCTTTTATTTATGTCTCTTGTTTATTGTGAGCAATAAAAAATACTCTGATGTTATCTTATCAAGCCTTTTACATGCACATTTCATAACTTGTTATGGTTCTTGGTAAGTAATTGTTATTTTGTTTAAAAGCTGTTCCAAGCACTGCCATTGTAGGCCAATTCTGTTAATATGTAAACAATGTGCAGAGCTGAGTTTCATAAAAGTACGACATCGTCGGTCGGATTTCAAAATATTCTTTTTTTAGTAATTGACTTTTAAAGATTAAAAAAAAATTGTCATGTAAAATCATTGCTTCTCTACTGGAATTAGTCTTTTTGTGACGGATAAAAAAAATCATTTGATTTGTACCGTTAGTGATTCGGAAATATGTTCAAAATTTCCACCATTCTGCATATTATTGCACTGCACTGTTAATATTATTTGACTAGTGCTGTTGGCTTTGTAAACAAATAAAATAAAAAAAAATTAAAATATTGAACTCAAAAATCGCATTTTTGGAGATGTTCTGGTAATGATTCCAACTGACGATATGTTATAATTCAATATACAATGTGCAGGTAGCCTTCCCACTTGTTGCTCTGTATCTTTGACTAAACGACTTTATTATGTACATCGAATTGTTCTAGAGAACCATGAAAATTTTAGTAATGAAAAACAGACGCCTGGTGTTTACAATGTGAATATTTTATGACAAAGCCACTTGAGTAAGAAGTCATCTATGTATAACTAAATCTAAAAGTGTGAAAAATTATAATAACGGAGATTTAGGAGGTTTAACTAAGCATAAACCAATGCTTCTACAGACACAGCATGACTATGTCGGAAGATTCTTCAAACCGATTACTATTTCACAATCTCAGCACGTAAAACACGTTATATCTCTTATAAACCCTAAAAAAACACCAGCCTAACCTTGAGGACACTGGTAACATATTGAGAAGTTGATGTTATGTAGGGATGTTTATCAGATTCTAAGCATTTCTTGAACGCCCGCCACTTGGCGCGAATGGTCACATACACGTCCATGCGGGATCTGGTAAAAGGATGAAATATACACAAGTTTATTACCTGATCTCTGCATTATATTAGAGCCGTTGAAAACTTATTCAAATAAAAACATGTCTCGAAAACACTATTTTACTTCGGCAAACTGACAGTCGACCAACAGCGTTCAACCCGCCCTTGGACCAAAATTGATTTTTGAATAATGTTGCCAAGACACAAAAATGCATGGGCGTTCATGGGACTGGGGCACTTTAGCATTGATCTGTGGGCACCTCTGTTCTTACTTTTCTTTCGGAACAATAACTTATTGTTTTGAGACATCAACTTACACTTGCGTCATAAATGAAGACTTGCGTGTGTGTACCTTTGCAACTAAAATATGAAAAAAATGTATATTATTATTTATACTTTATTAAATAATAAAACAAAACAAATACAACAACATTAAAACTTAAATAACAATCTATTAAACTAATCTACTATAAATTATTTATTATTTATTAAATACATTTTCTTCTAGTTATGTAATGTAGCTGTAGCATTCGTTCGATACTCTGTGATGCCAACTGTCAATGTCATATTTTAGTTAGTCTATGATGTTTTACGTTGCGTCGCGTGAACTCGTGAAATCTGTTTGTTTTGTTTTGCTCACTTTCTGATATTGCGCTAACTAAACTAGCATTAAAAGGTTTTGTTGCGGCTCGCAGATCTAATATGAATTTAAGTAAATATGCACCTGTAGGACTTCGATTTATGCAACTTATAATTAACTTTAGACAAAGAACGCAAAGTTCAAAGGTAAAGTTTCGATTGCTTCGTCATCAACTAATTAATACGGCGCAGGACAGCCGGGCAAGTGCGAGTTACACTGGCGCACTAAGGGTTGAAATAATATTACATACGTGTTTACCAAAAATGTGTAATCTTTTATACAGTTCCACACCCTTTAACTGAAGTCTAACTCACACTTGACTACTTTTATAACTGTTTTTATAGTATTGATACAGCTCTATAATAACACTAAGTTCGACACTTAAGGTTTTTAGTAATAGATCACTTAGATCAATTTAGAAAACTTAAAATAATGGCTTTTATGACCCAGACACCTATATTTGGTTTCTTTTATTATTTTTTGGATAATAGTAACATATTCTGTCAAAATTTCAACTCCCTGTCCATCGGTTCAAGAGAAAAACCCCTTAGACACATACAGGAAAATTTTGTACACAAATTCTTAGGCCCTGTTGGTACCAAGAACCCTAAGTAAGAATTCATTGTACTAATGAAATCTCATATTGTTACAGGTGTTGCATTCATTCAACAAAAGAAAATTTGATATTCACATTTTCACAACTCTCGCATTTCTATGGCCCCTAAAACATACTACTGGTAAAAAAGAAACTCTGAAACTAGAACCAGAACAATTTGCATTGAAAAACGCAGACAATATGTTTGAAAATGGGCACTATGAACTATGTCATCAACTGCTTACTTCAATGGTATGTCCTATCATAATAATATGTAATAAAAAAAATGCATATTTCCGCTGGGTGAAATAATTTAAGAAAGATATACAACTTGTACAATGTGTAGTGCTACTAAATTATTATTTTGATGCATTGTCATTATCAAATTATTGTGCAGGAACAAAATGATGATGTTGAGGTCCAATGGCGTATTTGCAGAGTGCTCTACAACATGTCCAAAGAATCAAAGGATGAAGCCTACAAGAAAGATCTTATAATGAGAGCCCATGACATAATATCGAAACAGTTGGAAACACATAGTGATAACTTTGCTGTCCAAAAATGGTATGCATTGATGCTTGATGCCAAGAGCAACTACGGTGGTATCAAAGAAAGGATAAAACAATTAGAAAATGTGAAGAAACACATGGATGTAAGTTTTATACAACTAACCAATGCATTTAAATGTCAACCTGAGTTAAAGTAGTTAATTAATATGTGGCTCAGGCTGCCTGGACCATAAGCTGATCGACTAATTACTGAATTTATCAACTAATTTATTTATTTAAAAAAGTATTTGTGTTGTGTTTCAGCTGGCTATTACCCTAAATCCGACTGATGCCACAACTCTGCACATGCTAGGAGAGTGGTGTTATCAGATTGCGGAGCTACCATGGCATCAGAGAAAAATAGCAGAAACTTTCTTTGCCTCGCCTCCACATTCCAACTATGAGGATGCTTTAGAATACTTCCTGCGTGCTGAAAGTGTCCAGCCAAGATTTTACAGCATGAATCTTCTTAGACTAGGAAACTGCTACCTCAAGCTACATAAAGATGACCAAGCTAAGTATTATCTTAACCTGGCAGCCAGCTATCCAGCGAAGTCCAATGATGACCATAAAGCTAATAAAGAAGCAGCCGAGCTTCTTAAGAAAATGAAATGAGAATTAAAATCTTTATCAATCACAAAATTAAGTAAGAATGTAAAAATGATGTAATAGTAAATCAGGGTGAAAGATATGAGGGCTTGTCAACCTCATTTAAAATAATTCCATGGGATACAGAAGTTGAGACTTAGCATGACTTAGTACTCTGCGAGAGTGTGAGCTGTAACATGGCAGGAAAGCGGGCACTTAATATTCCTACCGAGCAACAGTCTGTCTCTGACAGTGATATAGATACAGGGTTATTTCTACTTAGCCATAAATTGTAAAGCGAACGCATTAAAATTTGTAAACCCTGATTATGTATACTGAGTGCTAAATAATATACAGTGTGTCCCTGGATAAAGTGCAATCCAGAAAGGGGATGAAACTAGACCATGAATCATTGACTAGAAAAATATAAAAAAAAATTATAAAAAATTATTGTAGGATTTATTGGTATTTTAAGATTTTCATGTTTCATTAAAAACTCTATGTACAAAAGTATTGATTTCTTCCAAAATAATGGGTCTATTTCTTTGAAATAAAAAAAAACAGTATGCCTAATACCTGGCGATGACCATGAAATAATAAATAGTCCGCAAAAAAGTAACTATCTTGGGTAAAAAAATTTATTTTTATGAAAAAAATGATTTTTTTAGACGTTTATTTTAAAAAACTTCAAATTATTAAAAAAATGTGCCCTATGAGTCTCTCCAGCATTGCCATATTGACTATCGGTACATCGAAGTGCTGAAGTGCTTGTACCACAACGCCACCATGTCGGTCCGAGTACAGGAGCAGAATTCGGAGGCAATTCCACTGAAAAGAGGCGTGAGACAGGGAGACGTCATATCTCCGAAACTGTTCACGAACGGACTGGAAGATGCCCTCAAGCTTCTGGAGTGGCAGGAACGCGGCATTAATATCAATGGCGAGTACATCAGTCACCTTCGATTTGCCGACGATATTGTAGTCATGGCAGAGACGCTGGAGGACCTCGGCATAATGCTCGAAGACCTCAGTCGAGTCTCCCAACGGGTGGGCCTTAAAATGAACATGGACAAAACGAAGGTCATGTCGAACGCCCGTGTTGTGCCCACCCCAATAACAGTGGGGAACTCGACTCTCGAAGTTGTAGACGAATACGTCTACTTAGGACATACAGTCCAATTAGGCCGGTCCAACTTCGTGAAAGAGGTCAATCGTCGAATCCAACTCGGCTGGGCAGCGTTCGGGAAACTCAGAAAAGTCTTTTCCTCCGATTTACCTCAATCTCTCAAAACAAAACTGTACAACCAGTGTGTGTTACCAGTGATGACTTATGGCACTGAAACGTGGTCTCTTACTATGGGCCTCATAAGAAAGCTCAAGGTCACGCAACGAGCTATGGAGAGGGCTATGCTCGGAATTTCTCTACGAGACCGAGTCAGAAATGATGAGATCCGTAGACGAACGAAAGTGGTCGACATAGCCCAGCGGATTAGTAAGTTGAAGTGGCAGTGGGCGGGGCACATAGCACGCAGAACTGATGGCCGATGGGGCCGAAAAGTTCTCGAATGGAGACCACATATCGGCAAGCGCAGCGTAGGACGACCAGCCACAAGATGGACAGACGATCTCATCCAAGTGGCGGGAAGACGCTGGATGCAAGCCGCTTCCGACCGGTCTTTTTGGAAATCCATGGAGGAGGCCTATGTCCAGCAGTGGACTTCTTGTGGCTGAATGATGATGATGATGATGATGTGCCCTATAACTATGTAATTTTATAGCTTACTTTTATTCTTTACCATTTTAGCTTCCAAATAAAAAAAACAATGTTCTAACTAAAAAATTGGCTAGGTAGGAGTTATTTACATTTTAGTAGGTAATAAAAGTCAGACTTTAATCACAATAACTTTATTAATAAAATTATCCGTAATTTACAATTTTGCATTTTTATTTAATGCATTAAATGTTCAAAATGGCTTCCTCGATTTTGCAAGCACATTACTGCACGAATATTAATTTGGTTAGTGGCTCTGCGAATCATTCCTGGATCATTTTTAATGTTATTTGCGCACTGAATTATTCGGTCGTGCAACTGTGCCTCGGTATTTATTGGCGTGCTGCTTACTCGTTACTGCTTACTTGTTATACTCTTTGCTTCATGACACCCCATAAAAAATAATCTAGGGGTGTCAGATCAGGTGAACGCGCTGGCCAGCCTACTGGCCCTCCTCGGCCAATCCACCGGTTCGGGTAATTTTCGTTCAAAAATCGCCGCACCTCCCGCCCATAATGTGCAGGACATCCATCCATTTGGAGATACATACGCCCACCGTCTCGTAGCCAGGGGAACATCTTCCATCAACATGGGTAAATTTTGTAGTAATTCTAAAAAACGTTCAGCATTTAGGGTTCTGGGTAAAATGACTGGACCAATTAAAATGTCGTCGATTAAGACTGCCCATACGTTTATTGAAAATTTTACTTGAAAAGTAGATGCCCGTTTCAATCGTGGATTTTCGTGAGACCACTGGTGCAAATTTCTGCAGTTTGTAATGCCGTCTCGGGTAAATGTCGCTTCGTCCATCCAAAAAATGCGTTTGGGAAAATTTGGGTCAGCTCTAATTTTTCTTAGAATCCACGTCGACATTACGCATCTTGGACGATTATCTACATTTTCGTGTAAATGTTGTACTCGTTGGTAATGGAAAGGATGCAATCCCTCCTTTTTCAAAATTCGCCAGACAGACGTCTTCGATATGCCATGACGCAACGCTAATCGTCTTATGCTTGTTGTAGGGTCAGCAAACAGATCGTTTAAAATGGCCTCTTCTATCGCATTGTCAATAACGACAGCTGGTTGCTCACGGCGATCTCGTGCCAAACCAAGTCCAATGTTGGAGAGCCTCCTATGAATCTCTTGAAAATTTCGAGCTGAGGGTATGAGTCTGCCCGGGAAAGCATTTATGTATGCAGTCCGAGCGACTGTTGTGCGACCATGTGACATGCCATAATAATAATGCATGTCGGCTATTTCTCGAGGTGAGAACTCTGTCAATCGCGGCATTTCGTCAACACTTAACAGCAGAACAGGAACAGTCCAAACGTAACGAACAGTAGAAAACGTAACAGTCAACAATGTAACAAAAACTTAATAACAAATCAACGAGAACACAATGCGAGAACGAGAACAGTAGTAGCAGCGGCGAGAATATCGGAGCGACTGTGTAAGTCCTGTTTCGAACCCCCTGCCTCCCCTCCCCTCGCCTTCCCTCTACCTGAGTGTAGAACAAAAGGACTGCGACTGCCGAAGGGCACAGAGTAGGACGGAAACAATGGAAAAAACGGTCTCTACCTGCACGGCAACACGATTAGGCTCCACTTTAAAAGTTCGCAGATAGCGTGTTTTTTTAGTTAGAACATTGTTTTTTTTTATTTGGAAGCTAAAATGGTAAAGAATAAAAGTAAGCTATAAAATTACATAGTTATAGGGCACATTTTTTTAGTAATTTTAAGTTTTTTAAAATAAACGTCTAATAAAATCATTTTTTTCATAAAAATACATTTTTTTACCCAAGATAGTTACTTTTTTGCGGACTATTTATTATTTCATGGTCATCGCCAGGTATTAGGCATACTGTTTTCTTTATTTCAAAGAAATAGACCCATTATTTTGGAAGAAATCAATACTTTTTACATAGAGTCCTTAATGAAACATGAAAATCTTAAAATACCAATAAATCCTACAATAATTTTTTATATTTTTTTTTTATATTTTTCTAGTCAATGATTCATGGTCTAGTTTCATCCCCTTTCGGGATTGCACTTTATCCAGGGACACACTGTAGTAAAGTGATATTTAAAAATACTACTTCCCAGTTTCCCAGTCACTTCCCAGTAAACCAACCACAGTGTTTTATGGACCCAAAAAAATTTCCTCTTCCGTTCTTCACATACATCGGTGAAATATTGTCTAATTAATGCATGACTACAACTCTCAGTTGTCTATCTCTAATAGTTTTTTTTTAATTATTCGTCAAAGTTTTAAACTTCAAAATGATAAAAATAGTTTTATGAGAAAACCATTCAGTATATTTAAAGAAAACAAAAATGGGATGATGAGGCATGATTAGAAGAATATTTACGGTAACAATTTATTTTTATATATGCACAGGATATCGAGTAAGAGATATTTTTCTAATTATAATTTTTATTTTTTTTCTCCATAAAAACGCAAAAGTGTTACCTGGGACCAGCACAGAAAAATTGTCCTAGACAAGGCCTACGACCGATGAAAAAACTAGCTTCCATTATGGAAGCGTTTAGAAAATATGTTCCATTTTGTTTTGAGGTCAAATTTCGTTAATCAGGGTTGTCACAAAGGTCATTGAAAATATTATAGCAATTGAATTTGTTTTTTACAAGTATTTTTTTTGTGAGCAAGCAATTTTAATTTCGTTTGTTTCAATTGTTTTTATTAAGCACTAGTTGGTTGCCCGTGACGCACAGTGGTGTATTCCGAGGGACAACAGACTTTTTTTCGGAAATCTCACATTTTAAATACTTTAACAGATTGATCTCATCGTTTTAAAGAAAAAATGCCTCTTGGCATTTTTTCTCTAAAGTAGATACTTTGGCGAGAAAAAAACATAAACCCTAAATTTTCATCCTGACACACTCGGCCGGATTTAAGGCTTAGTCAAATAAAACAGTTTCATTTATTAAAATGAGGTTATTATCATTTGTAATTTGATCGTGGTTTGAAAAGTCCTCATCTCTATCTTCCTCATCTGTGTCTTCCTCTACTGCCTGCAAATCTTCTGCATTAACTGGTTTTAAGAGGTCGCGAGCACCTGCTGGCAGAGGAACCTTCTTTATGAATCGTTTTCGTTGACTGACATAAGCCATGGATATTAACGGATCAGATGATTCTAGTGCACGGTGAAAGAGATCGGTTATTGTATTTTGCCGGTTCATTTTGCGGCAGTGATTCTGTCTGTCTGAACGCCAGAATTTATTCCGGGATTCGGCTGCTTGCTCTGAAAGCATCCCCACCGGAAGTGAACTAGTTTCAATAATCTCTTCACCGTGCAATAGAATCTTGTGCACTGTCACAGTCATTGGATGCCAACTATATGTACTAACGTATTTTTTAGCAAGCGAATGACAAAAGGTGCTAAATTTTTTCGCATCTATGGCAAACTCGAAAGTTATAGTTACCAAAATAATGTAGAAATCATCTATCAACCAAGTTTCGAGACCAAAATTTCGGCAAAAATCGCGCGATATTTGTCCAAAAATGCTGTCCGTGCTGTATTGCCGTCGTTTGTAGTTCCGGCATTAGGTTTAACAACATCTACTAATAAACCCGTCCTCCTCCTTATATCAGCCTGAATTTGTCTTTTTCTCTGTTCTACTACTTTACCTTCTTCGGAGTCTTTTTTAATACGCCACTTCCTAACTAATGGGTCATTTTTGTAGCCCAGGTGCAATAAGAATTCAAAAATACGAATCCAAGCATGGAGAGGATTAATGCCATGTTGCATTGTTTCCTTTACGGTAGGTGTTGCTCTGACAATCTCCAAATTATTAAATTGACTTGCTGTGCTTTTACAAAATGGGCATCTTAATTGGGACGATGTCCCAGTTATGATATTGAGCACCTTTCCGTCTATAACACTCAAGGTCAAGTTATAATTAATAAACGTAATGCATTGACCTTTTGAAGTTTGCACCATTATAGGTGACAGATTTTGTATTTGTTGTTCCACCCAGTTTTTTTCTGATAGAATTAGAGCAGAAGTTTCTTTTTTATACTGAATATGTAATGGTCTACAAAACCGATATGACTGGGGAGCAGGATTTTGCCATGCTATAAAATTATTATCTGCTACTATACGTAAAGGTATTAAAATTGTAGCAAAAAGACTATGTTCGTCAATAATGTCGTCTTCATTTGTATGGGGGAAACTTTGCTTATACAAAGCTTGCCCCGTACTCCCATCAAAACCCCAAGAAGCCTCAAACACACATGACATGTCATTTGTACCTTTTTGACTGCAATACTCAATAAATGTGTCATCACTGCTAAGCACGATACGTTGAATAGTATGTGTTAATAGTCCTTTTAAAGAAACTGACGCTTCAACATCATTCGCATCAATTGCCTCTGCAGGATAACAACATTTCCTAGCAGCCAAAACTTGGTAATAAGGTGGATATGCGGGGAATCCTCTGCTGTTAAGATTTAACCTCATCTGTTTATAGGTGTCTACACTCAACTGTCTTTCTACTATTTCACCAACAGCTTCAACCGGTGAGTATGCTTGTGGCTGTGACATAATTTTTGTTTTGACCTCTGAAGCTCCTGTAGACGATGAAAGGCAGATTTTGATTACTGTCTCAAGATCTTTGGCTACCTTAGGAGCAAGCTTATTCCCTTTGTTGTCTATGGGAATGTTAGAAGCAAATACTTTTATCACCTTGCTAGGCGACTCATTTTCAAGTGACTTCGTAATTCGTTTTCTAGCTTTAAGATCGTCTTTATACTGTGTCGATGCAACCGGTAGATGACATGGGCTGGGTGTTACTGTTACACAGTGAGTGGTTTCAACCTGTTGATCAGGACCGGGCATTATAGAAGCTTCTTTACACTTCTGAATTCTTCAGGTATCTCAGTCAAAAATGACGCATTCAGGAAATTATAGTGTTTTTTGATGAATCCCGACTTGTTTTGTTTGACTTTTTTGTACAATCCTAACGTTTTTGTGATAAATGGTTTTATCTTTGTGCTAATTAACTGTTTCTCTTCAACGGGAGACAGAACCTTGAGATCTTGACTCATTTCTTTTGTGGTGATATCGACCAACTCCGAGTATGTTAAATTTTCAGGTGAAAAGTTCTTTATATATTTTTTACAGTCCATAAGAAAGCACTCAAACATTTTTAATCGAGTTGGACATCCCTTAGCAGGTTGGGTAACATCCATTATTGAAAATTGACCACAACTTGCCAATCAAACCAAAAAACCACCAGCAACGACCAACAACGACCAAAAACGACCGACAACGACCAACAACAACTAACAATGACCAACAGACTGATAACAATCAATTCGATTTAAGTCACCAGCGAAACGAACGACGACAGTGAATTTCGAGAAACTGTATATATATGCACCATGAAAATATTCTGATTGCGCGATGTAGCTTTATAGCGCAACGCCATCTAGTGGTGAGTTTAATAAATAATCATTTTATTATGAAAAAAGGTATGAAGTTGCCGGAATATTAAGGGACTCCACACACAGCGGCTATAAGGTAAAGATGTATATTATAGCACGATATATCTCCTTACATCTTTCCATAGAAATCGTCAGGAGACCACACACGACAGCTATAATATACATATTTACATCTTCGTATCTTAAAGGTACTGAGCGGTCTCTAAGTTAAACATCCTGGGATGTAATGTATATTATAGCTGCCGTGTGTGAAGTGTGAATGAAAAATATTACAGGACGCTACTTTTGCCAATAATGAAACGTCAAAAAAATAAATGCTGAGGTATACTAAAGATAAATGCTGAGGTATACTAAAGCTACGTTGCATATCTAATACGTATTTACAAACCTTTTTATACTTAATAAACACAATTTTTACATGAAAAAATTAAAATATTTGATCCGGGTCAATTGAAGTGACAACCCTAGTACAAATATTGTAAAATGAATATCTTCTAAACGCGTCCATTTTTTATGAGGTTTAGACCTTGATTTAAAAAGTTGTTCTATTGTAGCCCCAGGTTCCACTTTTGAGTTGATGGAGAGAAAAAAAATAAAAACCAAAATAATAAAAAAAAAAGTGCACACATTTGAAAACATATTCCACATTATTATGCGCTTATCAAAGTACTATCAACAAATAATATCTTTATAAAATATACGCTAAAACACTAATTTTAAAGTAATAAATTCAGTTTCCTTTTTCAAAGGTCACGTAAAGTTCATGATTTTTTTTCTCAAAAAATACTTTAGATTGACGTCTGGGTGTTTTATTCTGGCATTTTTATTGCATAACTATTTCATTTCTGCAATAACCAGAAGAGGAGAATTTTTTTTGGGTCCATAAAACACCTTTGGGTCAATCGTCGAATCCAACTCGGCTAGCCAGCATTCGGGAAACTTAAAAAAGTATTTTCCTCCAATATACCTCAATCGACATGCCAAGTCGACTGGCGATACATCCAAGTGTTGAAAGGTCTATACAACGCCGCTACTATGGCCGTCCAAATCCAGAACCGGCAATCTGAACCTATCCCCATACATCGTGGTGTGAGACAAGGGGATGTTATTTCCCCCAAATTGTTTACAAATGCTATGGAGGATATGTTTAAGACGCTGGACTGGAAGGGGTACGGCATTAATATTAGCGGCGAGTATCTTTCACACTTGCGATTTGCAGACGATATCGTCATCATGGCGGAAACGCTGCAAGATCTGCAACATATGCTGAGTAGCCTAGCTGATTCTTCCCAACGCATTGGTCTCCGGATGAACTTGGATAAAACCAAGATTATGTTCAATGAACATGTAAATCCGGAGCCAATTGCAGTTCAAGGCAGTATTCTCGAAGTCATTAAGGAGTATGTTTACCTCGGGCAAACCATGCAATTAGGTAAAAACAACTTCGAGAAAGAGGCTAATAGAAGAATACAGCTGGGCTGGGCAGCATATGGGAAACTACGTCGAGTCTTCACATCGCCAATCCCACAGTGTCTAAAGACGAAAGTCTTCAACCAGTGCGTCCTACCCGTCATGACATACGGTGCCGAAACGTGGACACTCACGGTGGGGCTGATCCACAAATTTAAAGTCGCTCAGCGTGCTATGGAAAGGGCTATGCTCGGGGTTTCTCTGAAAGATCGAATTCGAAACGAAGTCATCCGACAGAGAACCAAAGTCACCGACATAGCCCACCGAATTAGCATGCTGAAGTGGCAGTGGGCCGGCCATATCACCCGAAGAACTGATAACCGATGGGGTAGAAGAGTTCTTGAGTGGAGACCGCGGATCGGTAAACGTAGTGTAGGACGTCCTCAGACTCGGTGGAGCGATGATCTTCGCAGGGCGGCTGGCAAGAGCTGGATGAGAGTAGCCGAGGACCGTGCTCAGTGGCGTGTAATGGGAGAGGCCTATGTCCAGCAGTGGACAACCGTAGGCCGATGATGATGATGATGATACCTCAATCACTCAAAACAAAATTATACAACCAGAGTCTGTTACCAGTAATTACTTATGGCACTAAAACGTGGTCTTTCACTATGGGCCTCATAAGAAAGCTCAATCACGCAACGAGCTATGGAAAGGGCTATGCTCGGAATTTCTCTACGAGACCGAATCAGAAATGACGAGGTCCGTAGACAAACGAAAGTCGTCGACATAGCCCACCGGATGAGTAAGTTGAAGTGGCAGTGGGCGGGGCACATAGCAGGAAACCGATGGCCAATGGGGCCGAAAGGTTCTTGAATAGAGACCACACATCGGCAAGCGCAGCAAAGGACGAGCAACAACAAGATGGACAGACGATCTCATTCAAGTGGTAGGGAGACGCTGGATGGAAGCCGCTACCAACCGGTCTTTTTGGAAATCCATGGAGGAGGCCTATGTCCAGCAGTAGACTTCTTGTGGCTGAATGATAATGATGGTGATATGCACTAACGTAATAAACACAATTTTCACATGAGAAAATTAAAATCTTTGATCAAGGTCAATTGAAGCGACAACCCTAGTACAAATGTTGTAAAATAAATATCTTCTAAACGCTTCCATTGGGGAACCTGGTTTTTTTATGAGGTTTAGACCTTGATTTAAGGAGTTGTTCCATTGTAGCCCCAGGTTCCACTTTTGAGGTAATAAAGAGAAAAAAAATAAAAACCAAAATAATAAAAAAAAAGATTACTCAGAGTCCAATGCACATATTTGAAAAAACATTTCATATTATTATGCGCTTATCAAAGTACTATCAACAAATAATATATTTATAAAATATACGCTAAAACACTAATTTTAAAGTAATAAATTCAGTTTCCTCAGTCAAAGGTCACGAAAAGTTCATGATTTTTTTTCTCAAAAACTGCTTTAGATTGACGCCTGGGTGTTTTATTCTGGCATTTCTATTGCATAACTTTTTTCATTTCTGCAATAACCAGAAGAGGAAATTTTTTTGGGTCCATAAAACACTGTGCCAACCAATCAAATTCCACCAATGAACGGAAGGACGTATGAATGACAGACACCATTTTACTGATCATCATAGAATCGGCCAATCCAGGGTCTAGACGCGGTTCGGCCGTCGTCGATTTTTAGTCGCTGTTCGGCCGATTTTAAAAATGTAATAAAAATGCATTTCGTGTATGATCGCGATTCGGACACTCCAAACATTTAAATATGAATGATTTTATTTCGTTAGTCACAATACTCGCGGTTCGGCCTATATTATTACTTTACAGGGAACCCATGGATTAACTTATCGACTTGGCATAGGGCCCTTAACTTTATTATTACTTACTTCAAATTATAAGGAAACTTACTCATCTTACTCTTTTATAAAACGTTGCCGGTCACTTATACCCATAAGTGAACATTTTATTTGAACTTATACTTATTTGTACTTTGTATCAGCGCCGCCACCTAGTGGATAATATAGTACCGGATTTAGGGACTCCACACACGACAGCTATAAGGTAAAGATGTATATTATAGCACGATATATCGCACACTGAGAACGAAAGTGCCAAAATTCAAAATTTTCGAAAATTGAGTTATGATCATGAAAAGCCTCTTAACAACATTCTCTATCGCCTAAAAATGAAAAAAGAAGCATATAAAGGCTGGAACAGGCCAAACCCATACATCGGTCTTTTTTTAACGGACGGGATTTTTAACAACGAGATTGCGCTACAACGCCATTTTTAGTTTTGTGTTAGCTTGGCTGAGAGAAAGACCGTGTGCGATCAGACAAAATGTGCCGGAAAGCCAATTCAGATTGTTTTATTCTGATAGAAAGGTACGTTTGCCTTCGATTTGGTAAGTTATTTAGAGCCTCACTTCACTTTGTGCTTGTTTCTTTCTGACTTTACTTGCAAACCTAGTGACTCAATCAGTTTTGTGATTGTTTCATTCTAAACGACCCCATCAATTAGATTTTTTCTAATATGATACAGCCACAATAATGACTGCGTCAAAATGACATTACTCAAAATTAATATTGAAGAGCCTCAATCACTAAACAGCTTAATATCTGAAAATATATTTGATAGAAAAGAGACACTTTATTTTAAATAATTATTATAAAATTACTATGCTTAGTTACTCCAATATTTTTTAATCCTATGCATAGATGGATAATTCATTAATATCTTAAAATACATACTTAGGCACAAACGTCAACAGATTTGTTCCAATTAACGAATTCTTACAGCAGGGTCTCAATTCGAAAGTTTATTTTGTCTATTCCCAACATTTTGAAATTTTGCGTTGTTGCACTTTCGTACTCAGGGTGCGATATCTCATTACATCTTTCCATAGAAATCGTCAGGAGACCACACACGACAGCTATAATATACATCTTTACATCTTCGTACCTTAAACGTACTGAGCGATACGAAGATGTATATTTACCTGTCGATACATCTTAATATATCTCAATACCTTTTCGTATATTACGATACATCTTTCTTCGAACAGGGTGTTCAAAAAGTTTCTTGGTGATTCAAAAACTCCACTAGGAGTCTTATGTCGCTAAACGACATAGGTATTCAGAGTCCTGTCTCAAAAAATTAATTTGCTCCACATCACTTGTAGTCCTATCTGTAATCACTAAATAGTCTCGCTAAAGGCCGGTTTCCGAATTGAGAATTTCACTTAAGTAAATATTTAAATAACGTTCTGTCACGCTCTTTTCTGAGAAATTTGACGAGACAACACTAGAGTTAAGTAGTTAGGTACTTAGCGAAATTCTCAATTCAGAAATCGGCCGTAAGCTACGTTTCGTAAGCCTGAGGAAGGTATAGGCCATACTCCGCCACGGGGGCCCAAGTCCGGATTGGTGGAGGCTTGTAAGAGTAGTGGCTGGTCTTACTCTATGGCCTCTGCCTTGGCTTAACGACTGCCATCTATCGACGGTAGCCAGCACCAACTGCTTAACATGCCTTGCGAAGCATGGAACCGCTCGGAAAAATGCCATTAGCGTTAATCATAAACGGTCACCCATCCGCGCACTGAACGCGCCCTATGTTGCTTAACGTTCGTGATCGTTTAAGATCACTCAGGCGGCTAGGGCTGCGAGCAATTCTTCGATTCAGTCGATTGATGACCTATGATTTTATAGATATAACATATAAAGTTACAAATTATATAGTGATGGAATTTAACTTTAAAGTTGCCTTTAACATGAAGGATAGTAATAAAAATCAATCTACCTCAAGAAAAGAAAAAAAAGTGTAGCAACACAGTGGTCATCAATTTTGTAATATTATCATGCCTGTCCACTAGGTGGCGATGTCTGATAATCCCGCATATAATTTACGCCCGAACCTAATAACCAATCCCCAATCCAAGATTGAAATCAATCCCAGATTGTTCCCTATCCAAGGATCGATCTCCTATCTGCGTCCTAATAACAAAAAAAAGAGACCCAATCTTTTTTCGGGCATCGGCAATCTTTTCCCTCCCGTGCGTTCCTTTCTACGAAAAACTAATATCAATAGTAAGATTTATTCTAATACTTTTAAGCCAAATATATATGTATATAGTTAAATACGATAATGATGAACTACCCTAAACGGAAGATAATAAGGCTGTTTGGCATTTTGTCACGTCCATAATAATTTTTATTCAGATTATTTGGAAAGCGCAAATTGTTTGACTGAACGGAATGGAACGGAACGTTACTGACATTACTTGTGACACTAACACAACAATGATGACATTGACATGTTTACTTACGCCCGAACCTAATAACCAATCCCCAATCCAAGATTGAAATCAATCCCAGATTGTTCCCTATCCAAGGATCGATCTCCTCTCTGCGTCCTAATAACAAAAAAAAGAGACCCAATCTTTTTTCGGGCATGGATTGCACGGCAATCTTTTCCCTCCCGTACGTTCCTTTCTACGAAAAACTAATATCAATAGTAAGATTTATTTTAATACTTTTAAGCCAAATATATATGAATATAGTTAAATACGAAGCGGTGGTGGCGTAGTGGGGTTGACCCTTGCTTCTCGATCATGAGGGTCTGGGTTCGAACCACGCATGTACCAATGACTTTTAGTTACGTACATTTGTTTGTACAGCAACACCATTCGCTGATAAATTGTGCCCGGATAACGGCGACAGGCTTGCCACTTGTCACGTTTGGGACCTAATAAACTCGGCAAAACGTGGGTCCAGTTCTAGAGACTGGTGCCTCTGCCTACCCCTTCGGGGATAACGGGCGTGAGTTTATTATAATTATTTATAATTATTATATAGTTAAATACGATAATGATAATGTTAGACACGAACGAAATTATTAATATAGATTACCCGTAATCCCAAAATATTTACTGTGATCCTAGAAAGTCGAGGGATTGGTATTTCGGATTGTTTCGTCGATCGATCGAAACGTCAAAATCGACGGATAGGTTATTGGGACGCACAAAATGCGATTCACGTACAGAGGGCAATCCGTAATCTGTGATCGGCCCTCCGAAAGATAGATTGAATTCTAAGATTGAAATTTCTATCCACGGATATGTTATTGGGACGCATAAACTGAAAAATGGATTGATTTCTCAATCTGAGATAGGCAAAAATGGATCGGGATTGGTTATTAGGTTCGGGCGTAACGCCCGAACCTAATAACCAATCCCCAATCCAAGATTGAAATCAATCCCAGATTGTTCCCTATCCAAGGATCGATCTCCTATCTGCGTCCTAATAACAAAAAAAAGAGACCCAATCTTTTTTCGGGCATGGATTGCACGGCAATCTTTTCCCTCCCGTACGTTCCTTTCTACGAAAAACTAATATCAATAGTAAGATTTATTTTAATACTTTTAAGCCAAATATATATGTATATAGTTAAATAAGATAATGATGAACTACCCTAAACGGAAGATAATAAGGCTGTTTGGCATTTTGTCACGTCCATAATAATTTTTATTCAGATTATTTGGAAAGCGCAAATTGTTTGACTGAACGGAATGGAACGGAACGTTACTGACATTACTTGTGACACTAACACAACAATGATGACATTGACATGTTTACTTAGCAACGCCATCATTGAATTTAATAATTTTTATATTGTTGCTGCTCGATAATACGAATTTTCCGCCCATATGTTGTCGACTCAGATCAACTATTTTTTTACGCTCTTTCATTTGGTGTGCATATCGTTCGAGTCTACCGTAGACACGAACGAAATTATTAATATAGATTACCCGTAATCCCAAAATATTTACTGTGATCCTAGAAAGTCGAGGGATTGGTATTTCGGATTGTTTCGTCGATCGATCGCAACGTCAAAATCGACGGATAGGTTATTGGGACGCACAAAATGCGATTCACGTACAGAGGGCAATCCGTAATCTGTGATCGGCCCTCCGAAAGATAGATTGAATTCTAAGATTGAAATTTCTATCCACGGATATGTTATTGGGACGCATAAACTGAAAAATGGATTAATTTCTCAATCTGAGATAGGCACAAATGGATCGGGATTGGTTATTAGGTTCGGGCGTTAGCAGCCGGAATGTGTGTCGGTCGAGACGTAATGTCAACGAAATGAAGCGAAATATACATTACGTTACCTGTTGCGTGTGTGATACTTTAATATAATGTAAAGCTATACATCCCGGGATGTAATGTATATTATAGCCGTCGTGTGTGAAGTCCCGTCGCCTTGAGGTGAGTAATTTTGGTGATGTAAGTTACCGGCAACGTTTTAAGAGTATAATGAGGCATCATCAATCATCGACCCGTTATGTCCCCACCGAGGGGCACGGGTCTCTTCCCTGAGGAAGGTATAGGCCATACTCCACGGGGGCCAAGTCCGGATTGGTGAAGGCTCGTAAGACTAGTGGCTGGTCTTACTGTCAGAAGTTTTCAAGCCGCCCTAAGGCCTCTGACTTGGCTTAACGACATCGACGGCAGCCGGCACCAACTGCTTAACGTGCCTTGCGAAGCACGGAACCGCGCGGGTAAATGCCACTAGCGTTAGTCATAGACGGTGACCCATCCATGGATTGAACGCGCCGTATGTTGCTTAACCGTAGTGATCGTTTAAGATCACTCAGGCAGCCCAGCAAAGGTAGTATGAGGACGCGAGCTACGAACGATTCCAATGAGTAAGTTTTCTTAGAATTTGAAGTAGGTAATAATAAAGTTATGGGCCCTATCCCAAGTCTAATAGATAAGTTAATCCATGGGTTCCCTGTGAAGTAATAATGTAGGCCGAACCGCGAGTATTGTGACCACAGAACAAAAAAAAAGAGTAGAAGTCGTAAGTGGGCGGTGCCCGCGTGCCTCACATTAGCAATGTATTGCCTATGCTTAGTCTATGACAGTTTTTCTTACCTCAGTTGCCGTGCGCTTCTAGTAAAGAAAACAATGTTGAAAACTCTACTAAAATGCCTTGTTGTGCTGTGTTAGAGTGCAAAAATAAAAGTTCGGGACCAAAATATACCATTTATGCCATAATATTTCATCGGTAAATCGTATTTAAATTGTATTTTAATTAAATTTGTAATGACATGAACATGGAAACCCATCCGAAAGTGAGAAAGTGAAACCACCTTTATTTACTGGATCGTAATGTTCAATTTTCGTCGAAATCTGTTTACTTTTTCTAAAATTTTCTGTCAACCTTTGAATGCTACTCAATTACTGATGGGACGCAACATGATAAAAATCTATCGATTATTGTCTATGACATAGCGACTGCTAAGTTGATTGCTGTCTAATTAGCCACGCTACATTTTTGAACATGAACGGAAATTTCAAAACCATTTCGAGAATTTATGCTTTCAGTACAATACGGTATTTGACACTATCAACAAATTATTTGAGATGCTCGATTAAAACATAAATTACAAAATGATTCGGAAAATGCCTTTGAATTATTTACTATATTCTATTTACTGAAGCGAACGACTAAAGGTAAACAAAGACACAGCATCTCTCAAACTCACATGCCACTCAAAATAGCTCATGCACGCAACTTTCCTTGCATTATACCCACATTGGTTCAGGTAGGTACTGTTTAAAGAAAACAGACAGACAACCAAACAAGACAAGACAAACACAAAAGAAAATAAAATATAGCAAGAAGTTGCACTCGCATCAACAACGTCAATCGTGAGTAAATATGGCGTCGGGGTGGCTATTTTCATTTTTTTTTGTCTTATATTAAAAAAGAGGTTCGTAGTCAACTCTCCATACTTCTTCCTACACTTCGCATAGCGCATGAGCATAAAATAATCGATTATAATCGGCCTTTAAACAAAAGTCCTACATCTTTGCTTCCATTTTTTGGGGCATAGATCTCTTAAGCAAATGGTATTTTCATGATAAAATAAAATATTTAGTTAAATAAACTGCGAGTGAGGGATAAATCAGGTAATAACAGTGTTATTGTGTTTATTGCTTAATGGTATTTATTAGGCATATGGTTTTCTATAACATTGCTAAATATTATGCAGTGTTATAAATGTGGCATATTGAAAAACCAAATTCTTGACATGTTGGCACTTACTCGTTCGCTTCAATAAATACAGTATAGTTGTTACAATTTTTAGATAGATGAAACATAAAAAAAGTGCTCTGAAATGTGATGTCACAAGCAACGACATCGACACTACTTCTACTCTTTTTTTTTTGTTCTGTGATTGTGACCAACGAAATAAAATCATTTCCCGGCCATCACGAAAATGTTTTATTGCAACTGATGGCCGAGCAATCTATGGCTGGGCCAAGAGTTGCAATATGTCAGCAATAATATCACTCACAAGACTCCTAAATAAGCTACAAGAATGCCATGCCTTAACCATAGAGAGCGACTGAAACAACAAAAGAACTAGCTCCGCAATGTTGCATAAATATCGATCGCTCAGCGATCGTTCGGCAACCTACAAAAAACAATACCGGCCATATGTGGCCATACCAAAAATGTTTAGATACTGGCCGGGACATTACCGCATAATTGCTTAGGATGGCTGGTATTTCTCGAAAAGAATTCCTCTAAAACACTTCCCAGTCACGTCTTTCTGTTTTAAAAAATGTAGCTGAGAATAATAATGAAGAGAAAGACCGCAACGTAAATATTTCCAAAATGGAAGCTACAACCATTACCAGTGAAGTTCTTTCTATGGTTTTTTTAGGCATAGAATTAAAGCGGCAGTTCAATATTTGAGTTATGGTAGGTAAAAAAATAAAAAACGCATGTTTGCAAACTAGTTTAGCAGTAAAAACTGAGGAGTAAACTAAATAAAAATTAGTCTTAAAAAATATTTAAATTGACAGTTCAATAAATACTGAGCAGTGGAATAGTTGAACTGGGCGGTTGGGCGCGTACAGTTAACAAATCGTAATTGGTTAGTAATAAATTTTATTTAAGCCGTTCTATAAACGATGTGGCGGTAAAATCTATTCCTTGTGTATTTCAGCATTGAATGTCAAGAAGGGAAAAAATATTCAATGAAGCATAACCATATTAACCATGCATCATATTTTTTTCCTTCTTCACATTAAATGCTGAACATGAACATTGAACACATTATCTTATGTTTTACATGGTCGGAGAGTAAAAGTAAAGAACATTACGACTAGCTGTAAGTATTTATAATTTGGCATTAGGATACATGTTAAAATTAGTATACAAAAACTAAGATACATGTTAATAGTCAAATGAATCAGCGACAGAAACTTATTGTATAATAAGAGCAGGTTTGGCTTACAATCTGTAAGTATTTATAATTTTGCATTAGGATACCTACATGTTAAAATTAGGATACAAAAACTTTAAATAATATATGCAAACTCGAAAAATACAAACGCTTTAAACTCCACCCCTTTTAACGAAAGTTTACCTCTCTTTCTTTTCTATCAAAGTGACGTCCGGATGCTACCGCTCACTTCGAACTGCCCACGAACTGCCCATTACCGACCGCAAATTACCGATAGATGGTGCTGACGTCACCTAATACGTCAAAATTGGTATGACATCATTGTACCTTCTCTGTGGTTCCTGCCCTGTGTTTTTACAAAAATGCACAATGCCCCATGCATTGTTGCTAGAGTTAAAATACTTCGATAACTTTCAAGTTTCAACAGTCAAGCCCATTACACAATGAAAAGAATAAGGTATAAGAATAAGAAATAAGGAATAGCGGAATCCAGCACTGGCAGCACCGCTGAGCAAGACACAAGGATGTTATAATCAAAGAGCACTACGAAAAACCTTCCATAGAAAGCTAAACTCTTTGTCTTCTCAAATAAAACATAAAATCGTATAAGTAAGCAACTAGAGTAAAGTGTCCAGAGCGAGAGCCACAAACTGAAAGAGTGTGTCTTACTCTTACTCATTTATGTGGAATACTATGACCATGATGTTGTAAAATGTAGGCCATGTGTTTGATTTTGATTACCCAATGGTCTCTTTTCAGTTTTACTAAAAACGAAAGCTTACGTTTAAAATGGATGGATGCTATATGAGGCTCTGGTTCGACATCACAAAATCCTGCATTTTGTGAAGCCTGCAAAAGCCGGTATTTTAGAAAATAAGATTTTAAACTTACGGTCTTACCTAGTTTGAAGGAAGATCCTGTACCATTTGTAGTGGTGAGTAAAAGGCTTCAAACCTCTGTAGCATACCTAAAGTTTGTACGTTTGTACATGAAAAGTTGCCGTTTGGTGTACATTATGCCAATCGATAGAAAAAATAATTATCACAAACAACAAATACTCTTTGACAAAATGTCCTTAATTTATTACTAGTTGTAACGCAAAATACTTTAAAATGATGATAATGGACAATTTAATGAATTTATAATTTGTATTTGTATTTATTAATTAAATTGTTTTTTTTTTATATTTTATATTTTCAAACGGGAATAACTCAGAAAGTATCACTTAGTTTACTTTTTATTGACTTGCTTACCAACCCCTTTAGGTACGTTGCACAGGACTTTTCTGTTACCTTTGTGTTTTGTTTGCTAAGAAGTTTATTAGAAAGTAAGTAATAAATAAATATTTACAGCCTGTGGCGAAAAAAGTAATGGTACTAAGCGACGGAAGAAAATGTTGAACTGGAAGAACTACCAACGAAGCAACCACAGCTCGATGCAGGTGCCCAAACTGACTGAATGCATTCCCCAAAAGAAGAAGCTTTGAATATTATGTTTGAATAGAAAAATTGACTGGAGGTATAATAGAATATTTAATTTTATACTTAATAATTCTATTCTATTTTGTAATGTAGTGGGGTTGACCCTTGCTTCTCGATCATGAGGGTCTGGGTTCGAACCACGCATGTACCAATGACTTTTAGTTACGTACATTTGTTTGTACAGCAACACCATTCGCTGATAAATTGTGCCCGGATAACGGCGACAGGCTTGCCACTTGTCACGTTTGGGACCTAATAAACTCGGCAAAACGTGGGTCCAGTTCTAGAGACTGGTGCCTCTGCCTACCCCTTCGGGGATAACGGGCGTGAGTTTATTTAATTTAATTTTTTTTATTTTTTATTTTGTAATGTATATTAGCTTCTATGCATATTTTAAATGTAAAAAAAAAACATTCAAATGTTTGTCATCAATCTAGCTAGCTACATGAGTTTTATTCGTATTGGCAAGTTAGATTTTATTATCTGAATTTACAATTTGTACACTAAAATTTGGCTGCAACAACATTTTTAATTTTTAATTAAACCTTTGTCGAGACCAAGAGTACCATAATGATATAAAGTTCTAAATTGGTTCACTGAAAATAATTTGTAAACTTATGTAGATCAAAATATGATTGAGTTAATTCCGCAGAATGAGTGCGATTTCCGCGATAAAAAGTAGCCTACTGTAACTGATGATAAGAAATGTAAGAAAAGTTCACTATTAATAACTGAATATAAGTAAAGTTCACTATCTTGCATGTATCCATGTATCCATGCAAGATAGTGAACTTTACTTATTCTCAAATTAAAGGCCCAGACTCGAATCGAGCCATGAATGTATGCTAAGTAATTTTTGTAGCAATACCACTCAAGGTTTTAAAACGTATTTTAACATGGTCGAAGCTGAGTTTTATCTTTACTCTTCTCTCTACTCTTCTTTTCCACTACAAACCTTATTTGAGGGCAGTATGTAATGTACTGTACATTAACACTCAATAAGCAAGTTGTAAATTCTATACATTTAAATGAGTTATTTCTTTGTGTTTATTTTTGGGTTAAAGCTAATTTTATGACTTGATTTTGGCTTTCATTTTATAATGTTAAAACTTCCTTAAATGCAAATATAAGTATAATTAAAGTTATTCGTTCAATGAATATACCTACCACTAGGTACTGTGTCGCCCATTATGGAAGTAAATGCCCAAGTTACTCCTAAAGAGAGAACTTCGCTCGTTCCTTCCGGCTGGCTTCCCTTATGTTTCGTCCGGTTTTCATTGACATCAAGGTCACCCTACTTAGAAAGAGATGACATTCACTAGTTCGAGCCTCCTTGTCAGGACATTTTTTTGTCAGAGTACTCAATCCTCTTTGATTATTACATCCATGGCAAGACACATTGATTTCTGTGCTATTTGACAGTTAATGTACTGGAAAGTCGCGACTTTTGACGTTGTCGCGCGCGACTCGCGTCCTCGTACTACCTTTGATGGCTCCTTATTTCTTATTCTTATTCTTATACCTTATTTTTTTTCATTGTGTAATGGGCTTAACGGCCTGGCCACGGGGGAAATCGCCCGCGCAAAAAATCGCTTTTTCGCGCGGGCGAATTGCCCCGTGGCCAGCAAAGGTAGTATGAGGACACGAGTCGCGCGGGTCTTTCCAGTACATTAAATATCAAATTCTCGCGACTTTTGACGTTGTCGCGCGCGACTCGCGTCCCATAGAGTATAGTAACTCATCCTCATACTTACGCTGCAAAGGTAACGGCCTAGCCACGAGGATCCCCGGTGCAAACGGCGGTGCGGCGGGCGGGGCGGCAAACTGAAACAAACTCATAGAAATGTACGGAGCAAGCCACGCGGAGCGGCGAACGGCGGCGCGACTGGCGAAATGTACCGAGCGGCGACTGGCGGCGCGGCCGGCGAGTGAAACAAACACATGAACAAGTACGGCGCAAGCCACGGCGTCGAGCGGCAGTCGCGGCGACTAGTGCAGAGATCAAACGAGTTTAGTTGTTTTCGCCGCGAATAATAAATACCGAGACTGTTATTGCTGAAATACTAACAAAATGGGGTATATTTGTTACTTTGATAAAGAACATAATTACCTAAAAGTTATTTAATTTCATGAAACATTAATATACAGAGTAACATTTAATTAACTGACCATATTTTAGCAGCGAAAAATGTAGTTATGAAAAAAATTCATTGATACCTACTATCATTCTCCAAAATATGGTCAGCTTACTTAAATGGCACCTATGTATTAGATCAATTTTACAGCGGCATTTAAAACTCTAGCTGCATTGCCTTTTTTCCAATCCTGAAGAATATAATTCGACAATAATTCTAGTAGACTCGAAAAATGTTTCTGTGAAAAATGTGGAATTCTCCATAGTATACCTCGATTCCTATTCAAATCTATGGAGTAGATTACGCTCTTCCAAATATTATGTATTGAACAAAAAAAAAAATTACTTTGAGATAGACATTTCGCTCTTGACCGGCCTGCCCTACTCAGCCCTACTAGTCGCGGCGGCAAACGCGCCTGCCCGTGGCCAGCAAACCGCGCCGCGCGAATTTTCGTCCCGCTTGCCGCACCGCCGTTCCCCGTGGCTACGCCGTAAATTTCGAAACAAAGTGTAGTTAGATCACAGACTACAAAGATATGTTTAGACTATCACAGATTAATAACAAACCACAGACCCGTTGACCTCCACGCACAGACCTAAAAACATGATGACATTTTGCTCTGGCAGCGCCATCTAGTTTTTTTTTATGAACTCAAACTGACAGCTGCCATTGAAAAGGCCTCAATGCTTCACTCTGCAAAGGTAGAACGAGGACGCGAGTCGCGCGCGACAACGTCAAAAGTCGCGACTTTCCAGTACATTAACTGTCAAATTCTGACGACTTTTGACGTTGTCGCGCGCGACTCGCAACCTCATACTACCTTTGCTGCAAAGGTAGTATGAGGACGCGAGTCGCGCGCGACAACGTCAAAAGTCGCGACTTTCCAGTACATTAACTGTCAAATTCTCGCGACTTTTGACATTGTCGCGCGCGACTCACATCCTCATACTACCTTTGCTGACGACTTTTGACGTTGTCGCGCGCGACTCGCGTCCTCGTACTACCTTTGCAGGACCTTCGTGTGGATGATATATTTGAGCGTGTAGCTTTAACCTCTTATCTTTTTGGTGGCTGGTAACACTGACGACCAAAAAAAAGCAGCAGACTTGCATTTTGTATTGTAATTAATCTGTGGTGGTATTAGTTACCGTATTTTCTCATTTTGAAAATTTAATCAAATTAAAGATTCAAGTCTGCGGTGTGTGTGGCAAAATATTTTGTTAGGACTCTAACACTACAATGGATTTATCACAAAGTTATCCATCTGATGGTGAAGACGAAATTTTCTTCGGGAAACTATCGCTCAAAGAAATTAAAATTGGTCTGCAGAAACGAGCTTTGTTTGATGATAAACAGCGCCAAACTATATCGTACGTATCCTTTTCTTTCGTTTGTTGTTAATCGTCTTAATTACTATTCAGATACACATTTCGACAACTTTACCAACCAACCTGAATAGTTACCCAGTTCAGCCCCGTTCCATTAGTGATTATATTCTCTGTGCGTTCCATACTACGTCAACATGTCGCGATTCTTACGAAAAACCAGTGAAAAAATTGTATATTATCTGACCCCTGGTTCCTGAATTTCCCCGCCCCCAACCGAATTTCAGTGATAATACAAAAGTATCAGTGCCCACAAAAATGATTGGGATTTAGATTAGTATGCACATACACAAACTCTCGCCAGTATCCCAGATGGGTAGGTATAGAGAGAGACCTTTTGTGTTTTATCAACATCCATTCATCACTGAAAAATTAGAGAAACTCGCTATTCAGTAACTTGCATTTGGGCCACCCAATTCAAGAAATCACTAAGTCCAATTTTATAGATTTGCAAAACAATGTAATTCCAATTTTATTCAATTGGGCTTAGGTTGTTTTACAAATCTATGAATCTTGAATTGGGCCATCCTCTTTTTTGAGAAATAGGAAGAGATTGAACATTACTTATGGACTTTGTATATTATTCATTCACAGCTTTTTATATTTTCTTTTCTTATATTATAGGTGTGTAAACCCACATAAAGATGAAAAAGATGAAAGTCTTCGACTCATCGAAACTCAGTCCGAACCTGACTATGTCTCTATAAGAGACAGTTTAACTGAAGACTCACCACAAAAACATCTCAACAAGCAAAGTATTGGTTCAACAATACAAGAAGACAGTTTCTTAAAATTAGAAGAAATGGTTTCAGAATATGAAAACATGACAACTAATAATGGTATGGGTGATGAATTGGATAACACTCTAGAAGTAATTGAATACATATTAAAGCAAGGGCCACATACACAAACTGATGCTAAAGAAGATAATGAAGAAAATAGGATGCGAAACTTAGACATAAAACCTATTAAATCAGAAACAAATGGAAGACTTCTAGATGAAGTGAAATATGAGAGTCCATTGAAACTGGTACCACCTATTAAATCAGAATCACATGGAATGTTGTTAGATGAAGTAAAATATGAGAGTCCAGAGAAACTGGCACAAGCTAATAATGTAATAGCAACTATTGCACCTCCTCATACACCTGAAGCTGAAACAAAACATTTTGCTACACCTTGCAAAGATGGCGACATCAAGGCTCCAATATTCAAAACACCTGCCAATACCATGCTGCTCAAAAAGCCCTCTTCTTCAAACCATAAAAAGACACCTTGCAAAAACCTGCAATACCAGCACATAGCTAGCCCTGTAGCTTCTTACATTAAAAACTGTCCACAAGTGCCTCTTGTTCAAGAAATTCGTCCCAAAAAACCATTACCTGGCCCCTCATCAAACATTCCAAAGTTTGTAAGAAGCAATTCACAAACCAACTTGAGCAATAAAGAAAATATGAATCTCCCATCTCTAGCATACAAAAGCGCGAAAAAGACCAAGATGGTAAGTTTTTTTAACTAATAAATAAAAGTTCAGATTGCTATGAGTTTACAAATTCCTTTGAAGGACAGGCAGTAGTGGCTCAAAAAATGACCTGTCTTTCTATTTCTTTGTTCTAGATTAACGTGCCATCTGCTGGTAAGTTGCCAGAGTGCCAATGGGCTAAAAAGATTGTTTCATCACTGCCCAGGCCCGTGGTAATAAAACATGATCACAGAGAGCATAATTTGTTAAAGAAGGTGCATCCACGCCAAGAGGATAGCTTTGCTGACCTGTCATTGCATCAAGCTGATGTCTCAGTTTGCACACAAAAATCTGCCTTCTGTAAACCCAAGAACTGATTGTAATTCCTATTGAAATGAAAGTTTTTGTTGTACTTATTTTTTGGTATGAAATCAATAAATAATCTTGTCTACCTATTCGTTGTTATAAAACATATTACATTTGTCAACTCACTGGGGTGATTAAAATAAAACTAGACAATTTAAACACTTCATATTATAATGATAAATTATTGTAAAAGCACAATATGAAACAGCACAAAGGCTTTTCAGAATATAGATTTTTAAAGTAACTACAATAGTTAATTTTAGATCTTTAGACCAGGTAGGGGTAATAAATATGCAATACCCAATCTATTTTAATATTGTATACTACCCACAAATGTTACTCAAGGCATAATTTAGCACATTTTACTTTCACTGCCCAAAGACCGAGCTGTCCAACATTACTAATTAATTACCTCTATTAGAACATGTTCGTAAAATATCGCAACTATTTTTTTGCATGAAAAATAGAAAAAAATGGTTATCCAAGTACATACAAGATGGATGAATCACGGGAAAAAAGTAAATGTTTCTTACATCATAATTTTCAACAAGGCTTAAATTACTGTGCTAATAGAAGCATGATTATCACACTCATTTATATCGCCAACTCTGAAATCACCAAAAAGTATCCACTGTTTAAATATCTAGCATAACTGTGAAAGTTAATAAAAGTTATTGAAGATTTTCACTGGACTGTTCTACAGCATGCTGTAGAAGAAAACACATCTTGTCCAGATTATGAGCTTTTACTACATTACAGTCACAATGTGTGGACCCCTCTGGACGACTTTGACATTTTCTTAAACTCGACTCTTTCCAAACTCGTCTCGTCTCTTTTTTTAACTTGCCATCTCTTTACTTTTTCTCTTTTTTTAAATTGACTCTTTCCTAACTCATGTCCACTCTGGACGACTTCGACGAGTTTTTACCGTGACACTTTCCCAACTCGTCTCCTTTTTAAATCGCCGTTTTTTGGAGCAAGTAACTAGCAATGAAAGAACAACAACAAACATCAACAAGGCTTATCATTCAAGTAGGTTTTAATCTAATCTCGACTACCAAGCTTAAGGTTAAACCAAAAAACCAAGTTTTACTTGCAATTAATTAGGAAGGAGTCAAGTTAGGAAAGAGAAGTTTAAAAGAGAGGACAAGTAAGAAAGCGGCAAGTTAAAAAAAAAGACGAGTTAGGAAAGAGTCAATTTTAAAAAAGCGACAAAGTAAAGACAAAGCAAGTTAAAAAAGAGAAGAGTTTGGAAAGAGTCGAGATTAAGAAAATGTCAAAGTCGTCCGGAGGGGTGTGGAGTAGGTATACTGTACCAGATTGTCTCGTGTGAAAAATATTTTTCGTCCAACAAAACTTAGAACTAAAGTGGTTCAAGTATGATTAGAATTACCCCACATTTGGTTTAAAAAATGTACATATCAGCACCGTGCACTTTATAATAATTAGGGATTGTGTCATTTTAAGCCCCACATATTCAGTTGGTAAGACTTTTTATGGTTATATTGAATAATTGGTATTTTATAAACATATAGCGCTCGCGCCCAGCGACTTTTTGTGGCAATGCATTTCGTGGACGCGCCACAGCATCCCGGCCGGATCACTTGTGTGTGCGTTGCAAAATGAAAATGCGTGACCGCAGAAATACAGAATCATGGCTACTGGAGTGTACGGCCAGCGAAAAGATCTACACTGTGATCTATAAGAAACGCGCGACTGTATCGCTTCCGCACCGCCATATAAATTCGCCGTGGTTGAGCGCCATCATTATTTATCTATTGATTCGACTAATAAAGGTGCCTAGGTAGAATACGTGGACCTATCAAAATTGTTTAGCACACTCGAAAAATGTATACATGGCCGAGTTATCATCAATCTATCTTCAATGAAATGGAAAAGTTTCTTATGAGAACAATGTTCATACAAGGCACAGTAGACTGAGATTCATAAATGCTTTAATTGCATATAATATTATGTATATTGAGTAAACAAAAATAAATAGTTCTTTTGTATAACTCGGTAAAGGAGAAAGAACAATATTTACGTATAAAAAACAATTCCAATAATACAATTACTAAAGTACAAGTACTAAACTAGCATATTTGAAGACTCCCAATAATAAGTCACTAATTTATTAGCAATAAATTCAATTGTCATCCAAGTAATTAAATATAGTAATAAAAAATACAAAGATCCTGTTTTTATTACAATAATTGTACGATAAACGAGCTGCGCCATAAACTTTAACTAGCAAATAACATACACAAATACATCAGTTTAGTCGTGTTAAAAGACCGACGTCTAGCACGAAGTACTTCATGCATTGATGCAAAAAGTTCAACTTTGTACCTCACTAAAATATCTCCTGAGCCATTAATTTCCTAGACATAAATAACTTACGACAGGAAATCCGAGGCTTGCGAGACGTAAAAATGTCTTTTAGGCCCATATTACATTATCATAGAACTATGATCAGTGATGTACAGTACATTGCTGGCTTTAAGGACAAGCCACGTGTCGACACCAGCAATGGATATCGCCTAGGATCTTACCTATGAACTAGCGTAATATGGCCTTTAACACCAGATTAGTTCTTAAACACAGTAGTGGTTATAAAGCTGCTTATACATTATTCGAGCTGAACACGATCACAGTACATGGTTAGGACATTCAACTGTGCGAGCGTTGACCTTTATGCTGGCCGGATTTTAAATATACATTATCATAGTATAGTATAATGTTAAAAAGACTGCGAAATTCGCTTAGAGCATACCAATACCATCTCCTTCGCGGTTGCCCTTTTTCTCGAAGAACATGAAGTCCTGAAATAAAAAAAAACGGGGATTTTAGCATCACAAACGTTGAGGGACACTCTGCTCCAATCGTCAGCAGCGAAAAACTAGACCCAACCCCACTTACTCTTACAGATGCAATGCCGGGATGAACTTTATTGCGGCCAACATAACCATACTTTAAAAAATTAGTTGGGCGACGCGAGTCATATTTGAGCCCACGCCGCAAAATTCTACCCTTGAGGTTGTCGTCGTCGAACGACGATGAGGAGGACATAATCATCATTACCCAGGAATAATTTTGAGAATTGGTAGATCTGCAGGCATGTACTGTTTGAGTGCTTGTTTAAGGAGAATGTAAACATAAATTTCCTCCACAAGCTAATTATTAACATAACAATCACATGTAAATACAAGTAGTTTTATAAACGAATTAAAACAAATAGTTACTTTGTTAGGGAATATTTAATATGGAATACTAAAATAAGTATTTGTTTAAAATAATAGAATAGAAAGGGTTTTATGAAGTAACATAAGAATATTGTGTGTAGCAAAGTGTCACTTTGATATTACCGCCTCGGCACGTGGCGAATTTAAAAAAAATAAATTAAAGGAAGCCGACGCTGCGCAAACACGCCAGTGAATTTGGCTTGCAGCTCGTCTCATTCCACTATTATGTAGATCACGCAATTAAATAAGTAAATCAATCAGTATTTTAGAATGGATTTATAACGAGACGATCCTGCATCACTTAGGTAGGTACCTATTCTAAATACAGGTGGAGATGAATATTCTGAGGACACTCCGAGTGGTGCAGAGTAGTGTTTTGTGCTTCATTAGGTATATTGCGTACCATGTTTTTTTTCTATTCAAAGTATTTTTGTCGTCTAAGTTGTATTATTGAAATAAATGTTTTTTTACTAAAACCAAGATTGCCTTCGGGTGTACCGACACTTAAGCAAACGGACTTTTTAAAGAATTAAACTAACTAAATACTTAAGTAGCACACTGTCACACTCTTTTCTGAGACATTTGACCAGACAGCACTACAGTTAAGTAATTACTTAGTGAAATTCTCAATTCAGAAACTGGACCTATGTATTACATTGATATAACTGGTAATTTGTAAGTGATTTATCATTTTGTTTAAACCCCTTACTCTATCCACATCATCCAAGGTTAGTTTGAAGAAAATACTTTTTAGTATTAGTCTCGCCTTTCCTATGCAACAAAGAATTTTTGAAATTAAACAGATTGCCAATAGAATGTGAGCTTTCCTTTAACTTTTTTAAGTGGTTTAGTGATATGGTAATAAGAATAGGCCGACTATTTTTATCTTCAGTTGGCGGGACCACGACATGGGAGTTGTTAAATCAAGCAAAACTCCGTTGTGATTGCGTTTATATTTAACCCTATACATACAGTAACCAACCATATACAGGATACAGAACTTGCGTTTTTTTTTTGTTAAATCCTGATATCCGGGGATATCAGGATTCAACAAAAAATTAATTATATTTGGTGGTTTTAACGTCTCTATGTTTTCCTCGGGAACCAACGCGGTCAGTGATAATTTTATTATAGCTTAAATAGTTCTAAATTCGTAATTCTACGAAAGTCGCAGCTTTCAGTCAGTTAATTACTGTCCGACGAATGAGAAGAATAGAAGAGAAGAAGAAGAATAGCTGTTCTATTTAAAAGTAAGTATGGCTACAAGAGTTATCTAACAAACAAAGCAGAAAACTACAACTGACCAACTGGCACAAAAACAGAAATTCGCGTCCACCGCCGTCCCCGCCGAGGGGCACGGGTCACTTCCCTGAGAAAGGTATAGGCCATACACCACCACGGGGGGCAAATCCGGATTGGTGGAGGCTTGTAAGAGTAGCTGTAGTGGCTGGTCTTACTGTCAGAAGTTTTCAAGCCGCACGGAACTGCTCGGAAAAATGCCACTAGCATTAGTCATAGAACGGTCACCCATCCATGCACTGAGCGTGCCCTATATTGCTTAACCTTCGTGATAGTTTAAGATCACTCAGGCGGTCAGGGCTACGAGCTATTCATGTTCATGAAAGTGTTGTTATTATTACATGAAAACTAATGAATGTAGATAGTTAAAGTGATCTGTCAGGATCGTGGCAAGTGGCAGTCCCTAGTGTCTTCTGCCCACCCTTCTGGAATACATGCGTGAATTTATGCATATATGTATCATCACCATCAACCCTTTATGTCCCCACCGAGGGGCAGGGGTCTCTTCCCCGAGGAAGGTATAGACTGTACATACATACATAGATACAATGTATGTATTGTTTTGATAATTTATATTGCTTTGGTTAGACTTACAATGAGGAAGCATGCCCCCAGCATGACAGCCTTCATCCTCACGTCCAGATCCATGGGGAACGTGATGCCAAAGTAATCCGCGTCCGTGAACACCTCGCGCGCCAGCCCCGACCACTCTTTTGTGATCTTGCCCACCTTGGTCTCGCCGTCTTTAGAATACACCTGGAAAACAGTATTATTTAAATGTTGAGTAAATTTAAATGCACTTTAAAACAGAGGTTTCTAACTATCACTTATGATCTAGAACTTGAATGGCTTATGGTAACTCGACGACCTCTGTGGCGTAGCGGTTAGCGCATCTGCTTACCATGCGAGAGGTCCCGGGTTCGATCCCCGGCTGGAGAGAAAAAAAACTCCAGGTCTTGGATGATTACATGTTTGTGACGTCGCTGTTTCTGGTTCCCACGACACAGGGTATCCTAGTGTGGGGCCAGAAGCAATGTATGGGCCTGTGTGTAAATGTGTAAAACTAACCATAAATAAGTCAACTTTATAACTTGCTAATTTTAAGTTAAGTGTGTGGTGTTATTTATAAAGTAAATCTTTCGAGGCAGTTTAAGACAGATTCATCTTCTATAAACTTTAACCGAAACTTAAAACTTGCTAATTTTAACTTAAAAGTGTGTGGTGTTATTTACAAAGTAAATCTTCCGAGGCAGTTTACGACAGATTCATCTTCTATAAACTTTAACCGAAACTTAAAACTTGCTAATTTTAACTTAAAAGTGTGTGGTGTTATTTATAAAGTTAATCTTCCGAGGCAGTTTACGACAGATTCTTCTTCTATAAACTTTAACTGAATATTATAGATGGTTTTACGGAATCACTTACTTCAACTTGGTCGCACTCTTCCGACAAAATTCAAGTGAATCCGTAAAACCATGTGTAGTGCTTACGAAAGTTTTAGTTTACTGTTTAGTAAACTGAATAGTTTAGGACCGAACCCAGATCTTTCTTATGATCTCGACATCAAGACGAAAGACTTCAGGGAAATTAAGCAACAGATTTGACTGCCACTTTTTGTTGTTAAAATGAACTAAGCGATTGCTTGAAACATCAATTTTATAAGCTAAATTAACTAATTTATAGCAATGTTTTTGGTTTTTTTATTACAGGACGTTTTGTTATAGGTAACTAATACTTGTACACAAGAAAGAAAATATTTTACAAAAATAGATGCGTAATATAGGTGAGTACATAGGCGAGCTTATTTCTATAGACATTTCTTCCAGCCAACCAGATTTCTTTACTGCATTGAAAAAAAAAAGTTTCAAGTCAATATTTTTAAAGAACCTTTACAGGAGGATATTTAATTGGACCCATGAGTTTAAGTGCCCTGCCTTACTAGGACGCCATGGCGACGTCGCCAGCTACGTATCCAAGTAGTTTGTATTGAATGGCGACGTGGCCAGACCGTCGCCAAGTGAGTTAGGCACCATCAATTTCAATATTAACTGCTTGGATACGGTCGCTGGCGACGTCGCCATGGCGTCCGAGTTAGGCACTTAATATCTTCTAACCGCTTGTATGGGGCCGAGCACTGACTGTTTAAACATTATATAGTTACATACATAAATAACAAACAAAATAGCACACTGACTAACAGCACTCAAATGATTCCACAGAAAAAAAATACCCATCGCAATAAGGCGTAAACGAAGACTACCAACCACTAGCCAGCACTCACATGGAACTCAACCTCGCCGCAAATAGAGTAGGTACAGAGTGGTCCTTTGATCCTGAGGACCACTTCACCGGTGGCGTTCTTTATGACGAAGCAGGGCTTACAGATGGACCATTCCTGTTCTATGGAGCCGATGGGGGTCCCGGGCGGCGCCGTCACCTCCATAGTCTGCAGCCAACACGGACACCAGCAGCTGTCGCAAGCCAGTGGCCTATTCAAGTGAATAACCTGGAAAAGGCAGTGTGTTCTATTAGAATTTGTGTAGGTGTTGACACAAAACAAACACCAACGTTTTATTTGACGAAAAATAAAAACAATATCAGCTGAAGAATATGAACAATAAATAATATTCTATCTATCTATCTTTCACAGATGCAACATAAGCGGGATGGTCGATAACCATGGCAAACTTAACAACAACTCCTAATTTAGTTTGTATGCAATTGCAAAACTATGACTTACTAGAATAACTATGAATTTTCAAGCGCACTAATAAATGCGCGCCATTTCTGGAGAGTAGGTAACACCAGCCATTATATTACGTAACTTTCCACTTATCAGGGTAAGCATTTAGACAACTCGAAAGAGTCAAAATAAGAATGTATATGACAGTTCGGATTAGGAGTATGAGATACCTACTGGGAAAAAAGTCCCAGAATGTAACAGTGTGACATAAGGTGGTGTGACATACCGGGAACAAAAGGGGTAAATCAGACAACTCCATACAATGGAGTCACGTAATTGCACCCCAGGTTTTGTACTTGCCACGATCCTGACAAGCCCTTTTGCTTTATCAACACTCACTCATTATTTGCTTCATGTACGCCATTTTCGGGTACTTTTTTTTTGATTTTCCAAAAAGTGTATATGCTTCTACATGGTTAGTATTTAATGCTTCGGGCGTACGAAAATGTAAATGTTCATGTAAATACGGTATTTGACACTATCAACAATAAATTATTTGAGATGCTCGATTAAAACAAGAATTACAAAATGTTTCGGAAAATGTATTTATTTTAATCATTTACTAGTCATTACAATTTTTAAATAGATGAAACATAAAAAGAGTGCTCTGAAATGTGACGTCACAATCAAGTATTTTCATACAAAATTCCGTTTTAAAAGTAACTCATTTTAAAATTTCGTCAAATACCCAATTGGTGGCGTCGATTCTATTTTTCAATCCAGTCATCTAATTAGTCAAGCTTGTATGTTGAACAAATGATGCGTCAAGTGTGACAAAATCTCGCATAATTGAGTTACACATTTTCTAAATGGGACATAACTACCTAGAACATTCTAGTCTGAAAAATATTTTTTATCTTTGTACTCCTGTTTTTCTTAGACAGCTTGAGATGGTGATTAAGGTCATATCTACTCTCTCTCTCTCTCTCTGAGAGCAGGCATGTGCCCTACTACAGTGGAACATGTAAGGCTGCTTACAGTCCTAAGGCCGGCCAAATTAGGACTGATTCCTATATTGTACTGATCAATCACATATTGAACCAATATAAAACTCACCTTTTCCCAAAATGACTGATTTTCTAAATGTCTTTGTTTGAGAACGCCGGAAAGAAAACTGTCAAATTCATGTACAGTCACAGTCAGTAACACTAAAGTGTTAAATACATTTTTAAATACTATTTTGGTCTTTCATAGGGAGTAAGCGCAAAGGAAAGGGCTCTTATCCGGAGACTATGACAAATGGTTCTGCAAGGGCTTCTAATGGCAAAGATATCTGTAATCTGTTTGCTTCGTACTTTGTCTCGGTGTATGAGAAACCACTCCAGAGATCAGATCCACTGGTAGACGAATACCATGACAGTTTTAGTAAAATACAATATACACGAGAGGATATCTTCAAAAATCTGTCAATGCTAAATTCCTGCAAAGGGCCTGGCCCCGACAGATTGCCTGCCATATTTATAAAAAACCTTGCGTGTGGCCTTTCAGAACCTTTGATGGTTATTTTTAATAAATCCCTAGATTCTGGTGTTTTCCCTTCTCAGTGAAAAACAGCTATGGTCGTTCCTTTATTTAAGGGCGGCAGCGCTAGCAACATGGAAGACTACCGCCCGATATCTCTACTTAACATAATGGCGAAGGTACTGGAGTCACTTCTTTGCCCTCATATCCAAAGCTACTGCAAACAGCTGTTTTCTAACCACCAGCACGGCTTCTTGAAGGCAAAATCTACTTGTTCCAACCTGGTGTCTTTTGAAGACACACTAGTGGAGGCAATGGATTCTCGCAAACAAGCTGACGCAATTTATACAGATTTTGCCAAAGCCTTTGACAAGGTTCCTCATATGGTCTTGCTTAATAAGTTGGCTTCGTATGGTTTTACTGGACCAATACTTCGATGGTTGGATTCTTATTTAAGTAATCGAAACTTTTTTGTAGTAGTTAACGGATTCCAATCTCAGAAAAACGCGATTACGTCTGGTGTGCCCCAGGGTTCGCATCTCGGACCGTTACTCTTCAACATATATATTAATGACCTTCCGGGTAGATTCAAACATTCATTGCCTTTACTTTACGCAGACGATCTTAAATTAGTCAGAACAATCACTTCAGTCCAAGACGCGAAACTTCTACAAGATGACCTAGATAATCTAACTCAATGGTGCAACCAAAATGGTATGAAAGTTAACGCAAATAAGTGCTATCAAGTTAAGTTCTCCAGGAACCTAAAAACTATTCCTACTAAATATTGCATAGATGGTGTTACGCTCAAGGAACTCGAAATTATCAAGGATCTAGGAGTATTTTTTGATCAAAAATTAAGTTTTGTTCCTCATATCAATAACACCGTTGCTAAAGCTTCTAGAATGCTAGGTTTTGTTATTAGAAATGGCAAAAAATTTAAAAATCCGCAGACTAAAACATTACTTTTTAACAGCCTTGTTCGTAGTATTCTAGAATACAATAGTGTAGTTTGGCGTCCTCATTACGCGACACATATGCTTAGGTTAGAGCGAATACAAAAGAGATTCATGTGGCACCTGGCATACTCTCAGGGAATTAGCAAAACGGTGAAATCCTATAGGGACAGACTCATACACTTTAACATGATTCCTCTGACGAAGCGCTTAGATATTAATGATATCTCTTTTTTGTATAAATTACTAAACAATAAAATCTACTCCCCTCCTTATTGTCTAAAATTAACTTTAGAGTCCCCCGTAAACTTCCCCGTAAACCAATAACTTCCCTATGCCCTCCATTACGCAGAACCGTTCTTGGTGCCAACTCGGCTATTCCTCGTCTATGCCGCCTCCACAATCACTATAGCAACGTATTAGACATACATAAAGATCCTTTACATAAAATAAAATATTTTCTGAGCCACAATCAGTAATTTATAACTATTCCTCTTTACTTTACTTTTTGATCGGATGCAACATACACATCTTTTATTGTTTTAGGTATTTAAGCATGTAATGTACGAGTACCTATGTTAAGTAATCGTAGGTACATTAACATAATCTTAGCAATTAATTATGCATGCTGTGTTTCACTATAATTAGTTAAGGTACATTAGTCTATTTATTATTGCATTAAGCCTGATGTATTTAATAGTACTATTAACTGTTGTGGAACCAAATAAAATAAAATAAAAATAAATTAAATTTTAAGATATTAATATTTTTATGGGAGCCCCTTAAATATCTATTTTATTCTGTTTTTTACTATTTGCTGTTTTTTACTATAGCGGCAATAAAAATACATCATCGGTGAAAATTTCAACTGTCTAACTATCACAGTTCATGAGATACAGCCTGATGACCGAAGGACAGAAGGACAGACGGACAGAGGAGTCTCAGTAATAGGGTCCTTTTTAACCTTTGCATACGGAAACCTAAAAATTAAAATTACCTCATTGTTGAAGTTATCCAGGATCTTCATATCGAAGGGCCGGTTAGTGCCACAGCACATACGAGTACAGCAGTCATTGTCCTCCACGACGTGGTAGACCTTCTGCCCAACACTGTTCTTGACCGTGTACTTGTTATTGGTCTCAAAACCAACGAAAGCCTCCAGCAGCTCCACTTTCTGGCGCACTAGCAGTTGATCGATCATAGAAAGGTACTCCAATCCTGGAGGACAGTTGCTGAGCCCCTGAGGAATGGCCATCCAGCCACCTGGAAGATAAGGCCTCAATTTAGGTACTAGTTTTTGTAGTAACTTTTTTATGTAGCCTATATACATCCCAATGCAGGACACAGGCCTTCTCTAAGGGAGGTAGTATGGGTTTCAATACCACCTGAAGTTTTGGTTTATTCTTGGTTTAAACGCTATTCATAAATAATAATCGGTGTGTCATAAATAGTGCAGAGAGAAAAATGTTACAGTGTATAAAATAAACCCACAATAAAATTACAAACAAACTACAAAATAAAATAATAAATTATTAAGTTAATAAATTTAATATCCACTACTTATCCACTAATAAGCCGGTTTAAAATATATGGTTTCCACTGTAAAAATAAGCTTTTTCTGAATTTTTAATAAAAAAAGTGACCTTAAAATGCATTACATAAGTATCAAGACTTGGCACTTAGGTGTTTTGTTGTATTGTATCAATGAGTTTGGTCCCCAACTCACTTTATAGATAACGGAGTCAATGGAAGAAAATATTAAACTAAAAGTCGCGTTTAAAAATGAGTCAGGGATTCGATCAGTTGTGTTATGATTACGACCTTGAAAAGAACAATTAAAACCATTGTAACGGTCAGCCCACCGGCCCACCAAAAATGTTACAGGCTATTATAGTTAATATCTGTAAAACTATGGAGAAAACCATCTATTTTAAAGATTATAAGTTATATATTATGTAGTCGGAAACATCTCTTAAGATACCCTTAAGTATACCTTTACCCTTTTTCTAAATCACAAGTACAAAAGTATTGATTTGGTACTATCATAATTTAAGGTGGCAAGCTGGAATGCTGTTTGAGATAGGGCAAGATAATTTTATATATCAATTTAGTAATTAACCAATAGTTTGAGAAAAATATCAAGTTATGCAATTACCTAAATGACTGGAACTACTCCAAATGCTTGAAGATAATGGCAGAGACACAAGAACATGAATACAATAAAATTATTAGTAGATGAAAAAATAGACTTGAGTCTTTAGTAATATTTAGTAGGTATGGTATTACAAGCCTTCAACCAACTGACGGTCTATCAGTAAAATACACCTTTGTTCTTCTTCAGACAATAAAACCTTATAGCCTGCAGTGCGAGAGTGAAATATCCTTTTGAAAAGTTTATGAACATTTCTTTTAAGCATAGCAACACTTAAAGTCTCAATATACACAGATCTGTTTTGTACTTTTATAACTTTTTTGGATGCATTGGAATATAAATCCTGCCACATTTTAGATGTCGGTATCAACAGAAAATACTTGAAGACTTAAATGTATTGAATTTGCAGCAGAATATCAAACAATGAATTATTTAATTTATTTTCACCTGAGCCAACATGGCTTGGAAAACAATAACAGTATGAAATTTAGTCAATTAAAATTTGCCGCAACTGCAACTACTTCTCAGTGACACAATACAGAGTAATAAACCAAATGCTGCTATACATTATAATTTATCAGTGCCTTATATCTCAATGCAAGCAAGGGCATTTCACTCTGTAAACAACATTATCTTCCATCGAAGTCATTAACTTGTTCCAACATTTTCAATGATAAGCAAGGTTTATATGTAGGCTTGCATTGAATATTCACAAAAACATTAATATTTTTTTGCAGCCTTGTAATGGTCAGTTTGGTCATGACCACAACTAGGAATGCTGCGGCTGTTTAGGTTGCGGGACAATATTTTTACACAAGCTGCACCAGCTATTACTAATGTAAAGTTTTGTTTGGAATAATATTTGTTACCATTATTTAGTAGTGGTGGTAGAGCGGTAGAACTCGGGATTTTCATTTGGGAGGATGTGGGTTCAAATCGCGGCATGCACCGCAGAATTTGTTTTCTATGTTGCATATATGTGAAGTTATAGTAAAAATATTTGATTGATTTTGATAATATTAGAGATTGAAAAGAAAATAAAACTAATTTCGCAACTGCCAATGTAAAATTACAAAATATCTGAAGTCACAGAAATGGGCCGTGGTCTTAAAATGGGACCAATGGTGACAAGTACTGCGGAGGGGTAAAAAATCACAAAAGTGTGACATATTTTGTGGATGACCCCTTCTACTGTCTGAAGAAAAGGTAGCCACCTTTATACAACCCCCTTTATTGAAGTAGTAAAGATTATCATGGCCTAGTTAGCTTGCAATTAATATATCTACTAGAATACAATTAAATAGTACTTGTCTTATCAGTATTTAACTTGCATGCGTGCAACAACTATCTTTGCTAACATGGAGCTACATAGCTTTTTTAACCTTCAACTGGTGATGTGACAAATTAATAACACTATATCGCGGGCTTCATATCATAGGGGCGTATGCCGAAAAATGCATTTTTTTTTTTATTATGTCATTCGATTTCTATTTGGAGTTGGCATCTTCTGTATTTTTTTCTTATTTTTTGAGCAATTATATTTTCAGTTATTGATTAAAAATCGAAAGGCGTATCTATTATAACAACGACTTTTTGTTGAAACAGAAAGGCGCATAGTGGCAGCAGTAACAAAATACCTAACAATAAATACCCAAGACGTCTATCGTGTTTTACTTTTACTATTTTCTCTCTTAAATAATTTAAAACATATTCTCACAGCTGTATAAAATGTTCTTAAAGTGGCCCAAGTCAAATATTTGTGCCAAATCATATGGACGTCTAAATTTGAAAAATATGAAAATAATAATATTTTTGGACGAATGTTACTGTGAGATGAATGTAGATATAAAACATTATATTACCAGAGGCCTTCGTGATGGTATAAGTTATCAAAATAAAAAGTGATTTTATACGCCTATTTTTCGTATGCACTTTATGATCATAATAAGACTAAATTGAGTGATTTTTGACAAGTCTATGGGCGTAAATACCAGAAACTGATCTTGGAGCTTAGATAGATAATAATGATGTTAGGGCACAAATCAAAGTCGCCTTGTTAAGCTGTATGCCAAGTTTTAGCACGATAACTTCACTACGTACGATGTTATTAAGTTTTTTGTCTCTCCTGAAAAGTAGGTGTTTGGGCATACGCCCCTATGATATGAAGCACGCGATATGATGTGACACCTCACAGGCTACTACTTTCGAAGTAAAATTTTGTCATAAATTGAATTTAGCAGATTCAAAATAGGGTAATTTCCAGGGTCAAAATAATTAAATTCTATTAAGTCCGTATTTTAGATTATAAAAAGATATTGGACATGTATTTTTTCTTTTTTCAAGTAAACAAAAAATAACAAAGATATAGCCCATTAAAGTTACGTGTGATGTCAAACCGTGCTACAAAATGCAGCACGGCGTTATTAGGCCCTAAAAATGTAATTAGTCTGTCTTTTAGATTATTCTAAAATAAGGGACACATATTTTTATTTGTAAATTAGACCAAAAATGACAAAGATATAGCCCATTAAAGTTACGTGTGATGTCAAACCGTGCTACAAAATGCAGCACGGCGTGACGTCACACGTAACTTTAATGGGCTATATCTTTGTCATTTTTGGTCTAATTTACAAATAAAAATATGTGTCCCTTATTTTAGAATAATCTAAAAGACAGACTAATTACATTTTTAGGGCAACTAGCCCATTGTGTTGATATATTAACTATTGAAATATAATAAAACATGCACTCACTACAACCACATTCAGCCAAGAATGTTTACATATTGATAATTAAACAAGATGTTGTTTACCTGGAACTCCCTGAGGCTGCTGGACTACAGGGCCTGGGTAACCTGCACCTTGTGGATGAGGATATTGACCAGGCTGGAAGCCAGGCTGGTAGCCTGGCTGGAAGCCAGGTTGAAAACCAGGCTGGTAGCCAGGTTGGAACCCAGGTTGAAAGCCAGGCTGCATAGTAGTAACCTGTGGCATTGGCATTGGGGCTGGGTGTGGCATATTCCCAGGGTGTGGCATGTTGCTAGGTGGAGGTCCAGGATAACCTGTCTGCATGGGTGGACCCATGGGATAGCTTTCGGGAGGATTCCCACTATCCGGCGGCTTGTCATACCCTTGACTAGGCGGGAAGTTTGGGGAATAAGGTGTAGGTTTATGCGACATTTTTCAACCTGTAACAATAATGTTGTGCTACTAAAACTTCATTCATGCTCCTTCAAGGATGTACTGGGTTGGGAAACAAAATTAGGGCGGCTATCTCTGTGCCCCTAACACTTACAATAGATATTTCGAATGTACACGGAACAAATCCAACTTCACGGTAGATTATTTTCGTAGTTTGGCAGGTTGCCTAGATGGACGCCTAACACATCAACATGAATTAAATCATTGGCTATTTCTGGGTTATATAAATAAAATAATGAATAGGTTCACAATATTCGAAGTTTCAATTTTTACCGACACGACACAAATAACTTTGCTGAAAACCGACGAATCTTTTTACGAATCTTCACTTTCTGTCTAATCTGTGAATGTGATGATGTGATCTTCACACACAGGCAAAGCCCATACTATCATATCGCACACACAAGTGTTGCAAAAGTCAGGCTAGTGCTATTCTTATCGATATTTTAAAAATACGGCTTTGATACCATTAGTATTTATCCATTTGTTACAATGATTTAATCAAATAAATTTAATAACTTACAGTGCCATGTATCATTAAATAACAAGCGTATAATGTCCCACTGCAGGACACAAGCATTCTCTCAGAAATAAAGTTTAGGGCTTAATTACCACGCAACTCATAAATGAGTTGCAAATATTCTCCCCAATAAATTTCTTTAACGCATAGTTTAATTTTTATTAAGGTTTTTTAGTATCAAAGTAATTTTGGACGATCACCGAAAAGCTTCTACCAAGAATGACAAAACAAACACATTTTATTTTCTTAGTTTTTCTTGTTATATTGACCCTACATGTGTTATACATTTTTGAAAAGGTATTATATTAAATTTGATACCCGTGACAATGGTATGCGATAATTCATTTTTGAAGGACTCGCTATAGAACCCCCCACGGCCGCCGTATATAATTTTTTGGGTAATTAAAAAAAATTCAACGATCCTCATTTGTCAAGATAGGATCATTCGGTTAGGCTCTGTGAGGGAACAGATTTACACACAACATTCGAACATTCATACAAAAATTCATGGAGAGAGTGCGTCGACCACGTATTAAAAGCAGAATATAAAGTATTACAATTAGATCACTTAGTTTATACAGAATCCGTTCGATTTATTAAAACTTTCAATCATGATTATGAATAAATGTTACTTCCATTAAAACATCGTTGTTTCTTCGCTTACCCAAAGTGGTTTCTACTTTGTAACCTAGAACTCAAGATCTATGACGGCTTGAAGATGGCGGCTTTCAGACTTTAAAAAAATCGTTTTCCTTTGATCGATAGATGGCGCTGACGCAAACCCTGTCTGAATGAAAATAGACCAGCCGTATAGCATTCGAACTATTTTGTGTTTGGATACCAATGAGCGTTTTTCCTTATGTCAAATTTAGTTCTAAAAGAATCCCTAGGTGGCGCTGCCGTACCGTTATAATAAACGTCAAAGCAAAAAATAATACTATAGTTCTGTGGAATTTGTGATGGTTTATTACGGAAAAACAAAAATGCTGAGTGCTTATACTGAGTTTTTTCATTCACTCTCGATAGTGAGAGCGTTTGCGATTTGCATAGGAGTAACAAAGAGACAAATAGATGGCGCGCTTTGTCACTCCTATGCAAAACGCAAACGCTCTCGCTATCGAAAGTGAACGACAAAACTCAGTATACGCACTCTGTTGTCGTTTGGTGATAAGTGCGATTTTGGATATTTTGGAGTGTTTGCTGTGGATTGTGGGTTTGAAGTTTTATTTTTATTACGAGGAACCTCGTCCGAATAGCAACCCTGGTTCCTTCTCTTGTTTAGTAATCTGTGGACTAACTTTGACATTGATTGCTACGAATAACAATTTTGTACGTAGAAACGAATAACGCCATCTAGATTATCTCAAGGAACTAAGAAAAAAAAAGAAAGGAAAAACGCTCATTGGATAAAAATTAGTTGGATACAAATACCAATGGTAACCAAAGCCAATATCGATACCAAAGCCGATCAAAATATCGATAAGATCAGCACTAGCCTGACTATTGCAACACTTCTTGTGCGAATGGATTCTATTTCTACCTAAATTTTGTTCTTTTTTCATTGGGAAATATCGATTCTGTATTTATTTACACGAGCCCATCCCTATGAAGCAATCACAGATTTTCATTTTTTCACAAATCGGTTACACGTTCAATTTACTGTGATGTTACAGTCATGGCTCTCTATACGATGGGCCATTGTTAAAATTCGATTTTCATCCTTTTATCATGAGTACGTATAAACCTTTTTTTTTAAATACCTATCAGTTATTATTATGGGTACTATCAAAGTATAAAAAAATATAATAGAATCCGTATTAATTAATAAAATTCATTTATTTACATAGATTGATAAATATATCACATTGATTATATTATAATATTAATACTGAACTATTAATAAAAATAAATATAACTAACTAGATTATTGATTAATAAAATAAAACCTGAGAAGTATAAAACTTTAAAGCGTTAGAAAGTGAAAGTCATACGGTTTAAATTAAGATTTATTTCTATTTCGGATTTTTTTAAGACTGTTGTCTTTGGTGCTTCATAGAGAACAAAAATTTGTGTTTAGAGTTTAATTAATAAATCTTACAATACGACTAAAATCACTTAATGATTCAGCTTTTCTCGGATATCATCGCCTAAATCTGGAGACGGAAATGACACGAAATACATTACCGCGATTTCTTTTAGGTAGCATTCAATTTGAAGTATCATAAACGCAATGTATAGCACCTGCCAATATGACATTACTAACCGGTAGACCTAAGAAATGTATTATGCAGAAGCGACATGAATTTGAACATTCATTGTTGTTGTTGTTGTTGTTACACTTTATTGCACAAAAGAAAATACATAATATAACTTAAATAACAGGTTTGTGATAAAAACAACGTGCAAAGGCGGACTTATTTCTAAAGAAATTTCTTCCAGCCAGCCTAGAAATTTTGGAATGTTAAAAAAGAGAGTCGGGTAGGGCAGATGATGTGGATAACAACTCTTAAGTAGGTATAAAAATAATAATAATAGTAAACTACTTACTAATATACATACAACTTACATAAATGCCTACGTAGATATAACAACGCCAGAAATATATATCTCACTTTAGCACAAAAGTTTAAAATACTTAACTATACAATAATAAACATACATACGAATATATTACACAGACTACTAATATAAAGTTAAATGAATACAATAAAATTATTTTAGGTTAGAGATATAGTGCTCTTTCAGTTCGCTTCGGAACTGTGACACTGTTATTGACTATTGAAGATATTTACTTTCTTCTTTTTTAAATAAATTAGCTTTTTATCTATAATAGTTATATACTAGTAAATAATTACAGTTTCACGAGATTGAGCAACAATTTTTTACCACGCTTTGAATTTTTTGAAGCCATCTTTCTTTACTCATGGCTAGCCCATGCATTGTGCACTTTTGTAAAAACATAGGACAGAAACCACAAAGAAGGTACAGTGATGTCATGTAAATTTTGACATAATATTATGGACGTCAGCACCATTTATCGGTAACCTGCTATACTGTATTTTTTTTAATGACGCTTTGTAAAGCCCACATTATGGTCCGGCGAAGACCCCCTACTCGGAGACGGTGTGTCCCCCGCCCCCCTCAGACTAGACTCTCCTAGCTAAATGTGAAAAAAATCATGATAGTAGTTCATATAGTAGTGCAACTTAAAAGGAAAACTTGACGATTAAGTGAGCTTTACAAGTTAACGAGTAATAGGCAACCAATTTATAAAAGTAATAAAGTCCATAGAAAGTTACGTTGATGACGCTATGAGTTCTGTGAAGCAGATAAGACCTTCTCTATTTACGGAATCGTACATTGTGCGTGACCCGAAACGCACTTGACGGTTTTTTTTAAATCTTTTTTACACTTGACGGTTTTTTTTTGCGGAGCTCTACATCGAGTAATCATTTGTGTTTGAACTTACCTCTGACTGAGCGTCTACTATCGCTTTGTTCACAGACTACCCGGTACAACAGTGGAATAAAAAAAAAAACACGTTATTAAAAAAAATTCGTTGACCAATCACGCTTCTCACATTGTGCCAACCTCAACCTGTCAAATTCCAACAGCGCAAGCCGTAAGCAATCAAGTCAAGTGCGAGTGAGTCAGTTGAATAGATGTTTTCTTCCGCGTTTGTATCGTCGTGGAATAGTGTACGAAGGACCGCGATGCAGCTAAAGTTGTTTTGCCACTCACATAACTAAAATGGCGCCTGTGTTTATCAATTAGCTAAAACGGTATGTGTTTGGCGTATAATCCAGTGATATTTTTCAAGTGAGACGGTATCGATACAGCAATGACACTTTTATAGCACATACAGAGTGGATATTTTGTTTCGGAGGTTGTGCAGGCAGTGTTTCTAGCGCTGGCAGTGTGATCCATAAAACGGAATAATGCGCGAATTCAAAGTGGTCGTGCTGGGCTCGGGCGGGGTCGGGAAGAGTGCTCTCACAGTGCAGTTCGTGTCGGGTTGTTTTATGGAAAAATATGACCCCACAATAGAGGATTTTTATAGAAAGGAAATAGAGGTGGACGCTTCACCATGTGTTTTAGAGATACTGGACACAGCCGGTACGGAACAGTTTGCATCGATGCGGGACCTGTACATAAAGAACGGCCAAGGCTTCGTGGTCGTATACTCGCTCACGAACCACCAGACCTTCCAGGATATAAAGCTGATGAAGGAACTCATTACACGCGTGAAGGGCTCGGAGCGCGTGCCCATCTTGTTGGTGGGTAACAAGTTGGACCTGGAGCATCAGCGGGAGGTGGCGGAGGCCGAAGGCCGCGCGCTCGCGCAGATGTGGGGCTGCCCCTTCGTGGAGGCCTCCGCCAAAAGCCGCACCAACGTCAACGAAATGTTCGCCGAGATTGTGCGTCAAATGAACTTTAGTCCTGATGAAAATAAGAAACCATATTGTTGTTGTACAGTGCTTTAATATCTAGTGTGTAATGTGGCATTTATTTCTCGTAAGACTGCAAACGAGGAGGGTAAGTGGACCACCTCGTCGGCGACTGTGCTCGCCCCAGCGGCAAGCCTACTGCCCCTGTCGCTGACCCCCTGACGGCCGTGAAGCACGTCATATCACATTGTTAATATCTTTGATACATACCATTGTCCAATTGAGGTGCTTTATCTTATATTTTCATACTTTAGTACTGGTAGATACTCCCGCAATAATTATGTAAAATGAACAAAACACCCTTATTAAAAGCTGCATGCATACCTTATTTTGAAAGCTGAAGTCTGAAGATCTTTATCAAAAGATGAGATGCATGCACAGCTGCATAGTGTCAGGATTTTAATGAAAATATTGTAAAGTAATTTACCTAATGTTAGTCAACCTTGTATATAATTTTATAAGTGAAGGATTGGCTGGTTAAGATGAAGGACAATTTAGATAATTGAGAAGCCCCGATGCAATAAACTTATGATTGTGCTGTGTGGCTTGCGATGGAAGATGTTAACCCCTAAGTCAAGTCACAGATTGTGTTTTATTGTGTAAATTATGTTTAAAAAAAGGAATCAGTAATCAAAGAAATACAGTAAGATTGTCAGTTGCGTGATTGTGTTTTAAAAGTCTACCAGGATTTGTGATAATACATATAACAAAGTATCTATAAATAATAAAAGTTTTAAGTGGGAGATAAACATCTGTTTTATTCCTTGATCATAAAGTTTTATTGCAATCACATCATATTTACAATCACGTTCATAGAATTTTAATTTCTTTATAGGTAAATACACTAGTTCTTGACCTTGAACATTGTAGTTTGTAAAGTTTACTTGGATACCAGGTAATATATTAGGTACAGATAGACTTGTACCATCTTTTTAACTTGTGGCTGTCCGTATGAGTTAAGGCTGCTGTTACATCGGGCATCTTGCTTGCAAATTTAACATTTTTAATGATTGGTAAAAATGGGGTTGTAGTAGAATTTGACATATAATTAAATTAGGAATGTTTAAACAATATTTTTCTTTTTCTACGCTTAGTTTTTATAAAGAAAAGTTGATACTAAAATTATTAATATTCTTTTTTCTTGCACTGTGCTACACTTCAGCAGACCACTCTGGAAGGTCTGCTTGAAGAAGTTGCTTCTTGCATTAGGCACTCCCTTGTCATTTTAATTAGTGTATTAAAGAATTTTAATAGTAGGTATATCATTTTATTAAAAAATTTTCAAACTTATTTCATAAATATTCGTAATTTTATCACATAAAAAGCCTCTGACCACATTTATTAAGTGTACTACTCTTTATCATCATAAATATGTTAGAACCCTAAGAACTCAGACCCCCAATCGAATAAAGGATTACAGGAACTGATGTTGCTGAAAAATATTAGCAAAACAAATTACCAGATGTAATAGCAGCTTTCACAAAAGGTGATAGGTTGTTAGGTTGTTATGGATTTTTTCCATAATATCAAGCCTAATTCATATTACTCCCTTATCTGTAGCCAATACTGACCAATTATTGAAATTGTACATATTTAGTTAATTAGCTATTAAACCGATTAGTCAACCTTTAATTAGTAAATCAAACTTTTTATGCAATATTTACTTCCTTGTTCTTTGCTGATATTTGATATTGTTTAGTCATTATGTGAGCAGGTTCCTCATACACTAAAGATCTGTTAATTTACTGTTATTAGCTCTCAGTTGGCAATAGTGCATACGTAGGAAAAACGAGCAAAGACTGACCACTCTTAACAATAAATTAATAAATTAGTTCAAAAATAAATTAACCGACACTAGGAAAAATCCCCGGTTTCCGTCATTCTTCCAATCTGTCTTTACCAAGTTGTGGTCCACTGAATAATTACAAAGAAATACTTATGTAGATTAAAATAAAAAAATCAACAATCTTCTACCAAGTTGGTAGTTGTAGTACCAACACAGAATGTAAAGTAGGAATACTTCAATGTTTAGCTACTTAACTAAAGTTAAACAATCTGGATACGCCTTTTTATTGAAATGTACACTTATTAAACCTAAATCTTTACATATCACCAATTCAATGTGAAATTAAATGTAATTTCATAAAAACACATTTAATTTGTAAAAATTTTGATTTAAAAAGTGTATAACTACTTCAATAAAAAGACATCCAGATTGTTTACCTTTAGTTAAGTACCTAAACATATGGAGTATGTATAGTTATTAATTTTTTCGTCTATAATTTAAATGCACCTTAAAATAGAGGTTCGCACTATAATTTTACCGATAGTAACTTTATTCAAGCCATTCTTAGACGTTGTTTCATTGTAAGCGTGGGTTTATTTTATTGCAGACGTTAAATTTCTTTAGTTGAAATTACACATTATTTTTTACTGTCACATTTGAAAATGGGTTCTGTCTGTTTTTTTTTTAAGTACATACAGGGTGTCCCAAAAGTCAACGTCAAGCCGAAACCGGGTGAAAAGGCAAGTCATGCTGGTTATCAGAAAAAAAAAAAAAAAAATTGCATGAAAAAAAAATTATAGGCATTTAAAAAAAATTGAAATATCCTGTTGCCACAAATCTTTACTTTTTCCAATTTTTTTTTTGTTTTTTAACTCTGAATAATACTTCTTTAAACTGTTAACAAAATTTCAAAACCAACTGCTCCAGCTTGGAAGAAAAGGAGACTAAAAGAAAAACTTAAAAAATTGCCCGTTTTTAATTTTAGTTTTCATTACGTTTGTGAAATTTCTTGAATATTAAAATATTAAAAAAAAAAATTGTACATACTTAAAATGAAGAAAACGATATTTTTTTTATGTTTTTCTGATAACCAGTATGACTTGCCTTTTCACCCGGTTCAGGCTTCACGTTGAGTTTTAGGACACCCTGTATAAGTTGCGTTATGACCTTGAAAATAAAAATCATTGTAGGTATGTGGTGACCCAATCGGCCCACCAAAAATTGTACAGGTTAAATAGACCCCTCCTACTACGTGTGAATTTAATTTAATGATCATGACTGACTTGAATCGGTATTCACACCATATTCAAACGACAACACTACAGAGAAGTCGTACTAAAATCAGTTGTCTACTGTTTGCGTTGCTCTGTCATGTATTGAGCTTAATTGCAATAGTACTCTGGAAGAGCAGAAAGAGATGCCATGCTTCAATTCTCGTGCGGTACTACTGTGTTGGTTAGATTCCGTTATTGGCCTAGTTGTGGCGCTAAATCGCTCGGACATTGACGGCAAGTGGTTTTGTAATAACAGATCTTTACTTCCTTGTGCGTAGTTTCAACTACCATTCCTGGTAAATGCCATGTCGTGTTTGTCGACGCTAAGGTTGTCATTGTCTTGCCTTTGATGTCAAGAATTCTTGACATTGTATCTTCTACATATTGATGAATGCCCAAGCTCTTGGTATCCCAAGATTGTGTTAGCTCATTAGAATAACCCCCAGTTTCTCGTATGCTAACAATCTGTTAATCTACTGTTAACAACGCTTTTTTCGTAGGCGCTTCGGCCAACTGACAGAGCAGCTGTTAACAGTACATTAACAGCTTGTCAGCGTACGAGAAACCGGGGTAAGATAATCTTAAGATACCAAGAGCTTCGTGTGTTTTAAATTTGTATTTCTCAGAGTAGTCAGAGTATTATACTTTTTACTTAGTCGTATTTTCTATTTTGATTAAGGTTATGGTCTGGCCACGGTCTAGCTTCAAAGCAGTGCTTAAGCCGCTGTGTAATTCCTTGCAACTTGTAAGGATTCCATGATTTCTCGTATTTATCGGCAGTATACCTGTTGTGAATCACCGTAATCATGTGTCATTCATTGTGAGTCTAATGTTACGTCACAATAGCATCACAACAATGTTGAACTCTAATAAATCTGAATAGCGTGGATTGCGAGATTCCCATTCCCGAACGCCTCTCTCGGCCCTTGTGTATTGATTACACAAAGGGAAATTGTGTTTCCCCCTCGTCTAGCCGTCACACACCTGAATTTTCAATGTAAATCAATGCGCTTCGCGTCGTGTCGTGTAATGTTTATGACTTTGGGCATTTTAAACGTTATGTGATTCCAGTAAACTGCAGTAGTCTTTTTGCGGACAGAGTAGGACTTTAGACTACTTATTATTCTTCTCCGTGAAATTCTTACCGCAGACCCTCCACTACCTACAATGTCCTTTTCAATGGTACATTGGTTGGTCCATGTTTTGGTCGTCCCCGGTTCATTAAAGAAGCGGTCAAACTAATATCAACCATAACGTACATGCTTATAGAGCTTAGTAGAGTCTTTGTCGGCTTATTTATTCATTCAGTTTGTAATCAAGTCGCATTGTAGCCTCGCATTTGTATGCGGTTTCAAGCCAGTCGAAAGACTTTCAAAGTTCACTGGTAGTCTTATTGAAGTAGGTGTCGAAACAAATATCAGATATTTCGTAGATGAGTTATAGCAAATACCTATATTTATTAGTTATTATGATTATGTAGGTACTTAGGATGGCAGCAGTTAGGAGTTGAGTTGTCCTAATAAAAGTACCTAGTTTTATTGATGAGTAGAAGGTGGTTCACCTTATGTTTCACCGGAGTATCCTGCTACTGCTAAGTATATTAAATTAGTTGTGTTGCATTGATGATGTCATAAAGTAACGTTATGCACAGTATACAATGTAATCCGAGCAAGCTAGTAGTCATCAGTAGAAAAATGCTACCCACGTCGCTGATGCCTCATATCCACGTAAACAAGGTCATCGTATACCTGCTGGTTTTGATGTAATCCTGCTGACACAGAGCTGCTGATGAAGTGTTCCGTAGAATTCTAATTTATTATGCAGGATTTGTCATTTCTGTCTTCCAAATATCCTTAGCTCGGAAATCGACTACTTGGGACTTGACGGATGTTTCTAGGAAACAACTCAAATCTGTAGTGTACACTTCACTGTTTCTTTTTAATGTGGTGTTTTTTTTTACCTGAATCGTTGTCTTTTTTGTAGACACCGGTTGAAGCTGTGCAGTTAATTTGTGAAAGTCGCTTAAGTGTCTCTTATTTCTCACTATCGCTTGTTATAGGAATACGACTTGTTTGTGACTACTTCCTCCACTCTGCATAATTCCAAGAATCTAAAGAAGTTGCCAACATTGTCATTGAAATAGCTCGAATATTGTAGACGGAGCGTCACCTCTTTCATTTGAAATTTCAAACACAGTCATTTGCATGTTTAGTTTAAATGAGCAAGCTTTCGCTGAGAATAGGGGAACCGATGGGCATCTCCCGCGCATCTCGCGGTGGCAAACGCGTGCGTAACTGCGCGTGGGGCGGCTATTAATACACGTGCCGACTAACGACGAACGCAACGCGTCCGTTTCTATCTTCATATTAAATTAAATCACCAAGGGAAGGTGCTCGGACTTGATGGAAAACGTTATGACCATAAAAATATTGAAAGGAGAAGCGCGGGAAATAAAGTCCCATCCAGCTTCCGACACCCCCTTCGAGCTTTAGACGAGTGGCCATTGTGCATGCTTTTAGAAACTATAAATACGCTTCAAAGTTACAATGAAGTACTTAAAACACATCAAATTGAATGTCTGTCCTATGAGTAGCGAGCAGGCCATGGCAACAGCTAGCTGTTACGTCGGCATAAGTACTTGGTTCTCTCTGTTGTTTGTTCCCGATTGGGGAAGGAACAGCAGACGGCATCCAACTACATGCATTCATGTCGACGTAACAGTTGAGCTGCCCGAACGTTCTCACAACGGAAACAATCGAAGCGGGCACACAGGGCGGATATAGCCCGCAGTTATGTTTTAGCCACATACCATTCTCCCCCAACTATTAGTAGGTAATGTAATTATCGTGCAAACAATAATGTTTGGTAGGAGCTAAATCGGGGCGTGCGAGTTAAGGACAATTTTTTTTTCATCACAAAAGCATTGAATTCCATTTAAATAAAAAAAAAATGAAATATACAATAAGGACAGACTTCAAAATACTACAAGCACTAAAACACAGAAGTAATTTAAAATATGAAGTATAGGTATTTACAGTAGGGCAGATATTGTAGAGCATAATTCGGTACCATTCTGAACATTTGAACGCTATTTATAAGGGTCAGACAGACAATACGTGGCTATAGTAATAGGGTCACATTGGCACCCTTTGGCTACGTAACCCCAAATATACATCTCAGCCAGCCACGTATGTAAAGCCCGTTACAAACGTAGCTTTAACCTCGTGTGGCCCAATGTCAAATAAAATGTACAAAATAATTATATTATAGCAGGGCATATTCATATAATATTATGTTATACCTACGTGTGTAAAGGGCTTAAAGCTCCACGTGCTTTTTGTGTACTTACATGTTTATTTTCGGATCTCGGATCGGACTATACCAACAAAGTAGCTAGGCTTTCGTGGCGATCGAGTACCTAATGACTGAGACGTTATTCTAGTGGAATTGCCAGGTGGCGTTGGTTGTGCAAGTCATCCAGCCATCATCAGCAGCGGCTGCCCGACGCAGCCTACTGAGAAATCACCTTGACTTGACTCTACATGGAGCGCGACGTGCTTGACCGCATTTTGCTTCAGACTTAAGGGCGCTGTTAGATACCTAGTTACGTTGACAGCTCATCCTTTTCATACATTTACTAATTAATTACTACGCAGGCTACTTAACTACCACAAAAATGTGAAATGTTAGACGGTATTGTATTGACAATACTTGCTGTAAATTCGTAGGTGGTATAGGTCTGTTATATAGCTAAGGTAGGTAGGTAACACAGGTTATGCCTAGTGTGGGTGCTAGTTTATACTTTTTATGTACCTATCTTTTTTCTGTGCAATAAACCAATTTTTGATTTTGATTTTCCAAATACAGGCTGCACAATGTAGGCCTTTGTTTTGAAACTACTTAATTACCCATCCCAAAAACGTCTCAATTTTGTGGTTGACAGCTTGTCTTTTTCATACATTTAAATCACAATACAGGCTACTTGCAACAAAAACTGTCTGATATAAGGATATTACGAGTATCTTATTCGTCAAGGCAATGCGTACTCTATTAGAATATGTTCTTTGGCAGATTTAAAACCGGCGATGGATGACCACTTTTTGTGGTTCAAAGAACCAGTTGTAGTTGCTCGTCTGGGACGCGAGACTTGTGCACCCACCTAGCACCCGGTCTTGCTGTCATGTCTGAGCCTGACTGACAAAGTGTTGCGAAAGCAGCCACCTTGACTGGCAACTCGCAATGCCTGCCTTTATTGCATATCGACCTTTTTCCAACATGGTTTTTGAATGACGCTTATTCCTTAAGTCCGTTTGTACACTTGCCTAAAACGTCTATTGGGTAAAAAAGGCCGCTAGTTAGCTGTCGGAAAGCAGCATGAACGCGATTAGTAAATGACCGATGGATGACGTAAAAATGTTCTCCAAACTGGCATAAACGTATTAGGTAGCCAGTGAAAATTTATATTGGCTAGGTACCTATTATTTTCAAGAGATAGCTATAGCCCTTTAGGATAAAGCAGACAGACAGCGGGTACTGAACCCTAAAAAATGAGAGGATGACTTCTTGTTAAAGCACGCAGCAAGCTTTAATACGCTATTGAATGAAGCACATTGTGCTCTCTTGATTATTCCTGGGATGGTGTCTTTTGCAATAATGGACACCATTTTTCTTTAGCTTCCCGTATTCTTAACTGGCCAAAAACATCTTTATTCCCTGTAAATTGAGTCGTCTTTAGGATGTGCAAGGATTTGTTGAGGTTTGTGAAATTAAGAATATAAGAGTTCCTATGGCAAGTGGATAAGAGACAGTTTTGTACAATTGTAGAGATGCCGTGTCTGGGTGGGATGGGTAACACGTGCTGCGCTTCGGAGCGGCCGACACAACAAAATGAAAAGGCGTGCATTGTGTGGTGTGGCCCTCACTGCCATGCCATGAAACATTATCACGCATTTAACAAGTTTAAAAGTTGCTGAATATTCACTACAAGGAGGCCTTCCTATGCATCTAAATGAAAGCAACGCTGAAGGTGAAACCCAATGCTCTAAGCTGAACTAAGTTGAAGGTATCTCTTGAATATCGCTGGTTGCTCACATTTTGAACATGCCTGTATTCCTCATTCTTTATGCGAGCGTACTGTGATGGGTTCTTAATATACTTACACAATAACATAATCGGTATGCCGCTTCCGCTTGGGGTCGTTGTTCTTTGACCGTCGTCCCTGCCTGATTATAGCTAGCATACGTGTTTGTTATTTGAGTCTACAAATTGTCCTGCCCAGTGGTATCGTCCTAAAAAAATACGCTTTTGTTTTTTGTATATGTATGTACCTATTTCAAAAATAGGTAATTTTGAGAGACAGGGCTGAATATTTCGATTTGGTCTGCTTTTATTAATTTTTAAAGCGAAAATAAAATCCGGAGTCTACGAAAAGTACGTCATGCACCGAAAATGTCATCAATTGAGATGCTACGTGTTGTCAATTTCTTGAAAATCTAATTCCTAATTTGTGTAAACGTAAAAGCTAAATTCTCTAAATTATATTAGCTTTTTTACGGTATGTCAATATTTTGGCGGTTTTCATTTAAAAATATTTAATAAGTAGGTAGCTACTGACACAAACGTTAGGAAGTTTAATTAGAAAAAATCGTGAATATTATTATTTAATAATTATAGTAATATATTCGCCGACCTATAAATGAGTATCATTTGTAACTATTGTCAATATTTAGAACAACATTTAATGGCAGCCTTGGACAGGATTTCCTATTATAGTTATATTATAGGTATTGAAATAGGGGCAATGGCACGCTATATCAAATCGAATAAAAAAAGATTTGTTGAAATCGGTTATGACAAAGTGATGCGATAACAGCAAAAATTGAATATACGCATCGAATAGGGAATGGATGAAAATATCAGAAGTGCTTGATATTTTTTTTGGTGATAAGAATAACCTTCCTTAGCGCGAGAAAAAAGTTTCAATTTTTTTGGCCCCGTAGTTAATTTTTAAATATACCTAATATTTTTCCATTCGTAGTTCTGGGCTTAGGACGGCATCTCAGACATATTCCTTAGTCCGCTACGTATGAAAAAAAAAATCTGGTGACAATGACAGCTTTTCAAGGTGGATTTTTTTTAATACGTAGCAGACTAAGGAATATGTCTGAGATGCCGTCCTAAGCCCAGAACTACGAATGGAAAAATATTAGGTATATTTAAAAATTAACTACGGGGCCAAAAAAATTGAAACTTTTTTCCCGCGTTAAGGAAGGTTATTCCTATCACCAAAAAAAATATCAAGCACTTCTGATATTTTCATCCATTCCCTATTGAGAACTTCCTCCTTTTTGAAAGTCAGTTAAAAACTTCATTTAAGTACAAGTAAAGTAAAATTTATTGTAAAGTGCATTGTCATCGTGATGATTGCCATCCCACATTAGACTGGGCCTTGATCGAATTTATAATGTAGGCAATAATCTTTCTTCTTTTTCTTCTTAGAAATAAAAATAAATTGCTGTTCGTTAGTCTCGCTAAAACTCGAGAACGACTGGACCGATTTGGCTGATTTTTGGTTTTTTATATTTGTGGAACTTCAGGGAAGGTTTAAACGGTGAGAAAATATGGAAACGTTGGCGGTACGAAGTTTGCCGGGACAGGTAGTTATAGTTATACAGCATTTCATAGGTTCATTGAGCAAGATCATCATGAACCTACGATTCAGTTTGGTGTAGCTTGTAGTTACCTACGTGGTCCAACAGAATTTATCGACGATTGATTGTTATGTAACTAACAGAGATGTAAAAGTTGGTTCATGAAATACACTTCATAACAAAAGTGCTCATCAGAAGTGAAACCATGTCGAATCGTCAATCACGAAAGCAGTCGCTTTGTACTGTACGTGTCTGATTATTAGAGTTTTTGCGTGTGTACATTATTATTTGTAACACGCGAAGCCCGCCTGAAGTACAAGGAAACTAGTTATTATTGATGTTCTAATCGTGTCAAGTGAAATCCAGGTAGTGAATTTATTGACCAATAAATTAATTACATGCAAGATACTAAATACGTACATTTGTATAAATGAATGCTTTTATCCATTCATAATATAATCAACTCAACACGATTTGCAACAACTGAAGTTTACAGAATATCGATTACAAACTAAACTTGCTTCATAATAATCGTCTCTACATTCTCAAATTTTCACGTATCTAAGCGTAAAAGTACATAAGCCTACGTAAATTTACTAAATGACAAAATTGCATTGTTTTACAATGATTGAGTCATTCGATTGAACACGTAGATATTATGTGATATCGGAGCGACTTTAACACAACACGTCGTTGATCAATTGGCACATTTCATGCTCCTTTCGGTGAAAATTTTCATAACTTTTGTGTTTTCGTTGCGAAGAAATAGGGGAAAGTGAAGATATTACAGGGCTCATTAATAAAACATGCAACAGTCTGGCACGTGGCAAGCTGAGCGGCAGGGGGTGGCCGATATGCCTTGCGATTTGGGAATTAGGCCAAATTGTGCCGACACGCAGTGTTACTGGAGTCTAGCTGTGGGTAGGTAGGTATACACTACAATATAATAAAATGTTTTCGAAAATCCATGAGTAAACGTTCATACGTAGTTAAGCGTTCCATTGTCGAATTGAAGTCTCGCTGTGTTGGGAATTTGGTTCTATGCCAAAATTTCACTCTAATAGCTTTTCATACTTAAGTTCAATGTCGTAGACGCGCCGTAACAAATCTTTACTCAAATCAAAGCATTTAATTCTATAACGTGTCAATAGGAATAGGCTTAGGCAAGCATGTGTGACGCTGTGTAAGGCGGTTTCAAATCTTTCTGAATGAACAGGCGGAATGGAAGTATTGATCGACAGCAGTATTCTCTAGGCCGAGCCGTAACAAAGGTCACTGGGAAGTGGCACAGCGCGGTTTTTTACAGTTCTCTATCTGGCGTTGAACTGAGCGAAAGGTATCATCAGGCTGCTACGTTTCCCGGTGAAATCACTGCTTCTCACAAGCGATAGAGCCGATTTAGACAAAAAACACTGGCATAGTACACAAGCTGTTTTAATTACAGTGAAGTTGGAATGCGGTGCGCGTCTCACAAACATTGTTGGCGTATCGAGGATTGTGTGGTGGAGGGAGGAGTCGCGCTTGGTTGTGCATCACGGCTCACTACCGACGCTTCGCTCACCAAGCAGTAAAGGAAGAAGCATATGACTCGGTTCATCACTAATAGTTAAATAAAAACAGTCTAATAAAACGTGTCCAGGTACCTATACTTACTACTGATAAGCACGTGCTGATCAGTAGGTACTAATAGTTGTAGCCTGTTTCTGGTAACGTAACTGATCAGGGGCATAATTTTATTATACGCCCCAACTGTTTGATCCAATCATCTAACTATCAGGATTCCAAGCTGATTTGACGATTAGACGGTTGGAATCGCTTTTGGATTTGGTATGCGTAAAATAGAGGCTGAGCGCACATAGATACTTATGCGTTTTATGCTGTCGTCTCTGTAGTGTAGTGCAGACTCTCTAACCTGAATTACTCGACAAACCACAACAATGGCTACCTATATTGTTGCTGCTTTGCATATTACAGGCATGCATGCATGAAGGAATTTACCTATCCAGTTACCAACTAATTTCATAACTATTGCCTACGGTGATTGGAAATACAGTCATAGTTAAGTACCTACCTACCTGCATTTGCGTGCTGATTGCATTTAGGGAGCAGTAGTAATTTAGTTCAACAGGTTTTTATCATAACCACGCCCAGAACAGAGAGCAGGCGTTTCGGTAGAAAGTGAGCGTGGGAGCTGGGCATAGGGTGGCCAAGCCTCCGGATTTAGCCGGCTTACCTTTTTTGGGGCTTGTTGAGCTAAATATTTACTAGCTAGTCCTGTTTTTTTAATAGCCTTCAAGCTAGTCAAAATTAATTTCTAATGTAGAATCGGATTTACATGCTGCTCGCGTACTCTCAGAGCTTATTTGGCCAACTGGCGTTATAATTTGTATTTTATTATTTACCATAATAATATATCTTTCATTTCCGAGACTTTCAATCGATAAGACAGTATTATAAAGTTAATAGGTAGATACCTTTACTAAATGCAGATTAATGCGTATCAACCTTATTTGGCGCTCGGACGGAATCTCGAACACTCAGAATTATTGTGTTATTTATAAGTTGCGCCACAATTCAGTCTTTAGTCTCACAATTAAATAAGTATTTCTTTCAGTGTAGGTATTCAATTGTGACACAATTTAGCATTAATATTTTTTCCATCCTTAAAAAGATTTAGTCGGATTTTACAACATTATTAGACGCTGGGCTGTTATATTTTTTGGCATGACAACCCTAACTGGGCACTAGTTGCGATGTGGTGCAGGCTGCTACGCCACGTGACGTCATCGTCTCTACCTCCCGCCGCCCCTCAAATACCGGTTCAGAGCGACAATTCACGTAGGCAGCAGTAACATAACCTTGATTGATATCTCGTCATTGTCATGCATGCCCCTACAACACCGTTGACGCACTGACGTGGTCCATTTATTTTACCTTCTATAGATGGTGACGGTTTACATATACCTACCTTATTAGGATATACAATGAATTGATTAGCAACGTATTTCAGACAAGAGGAAAGCGATAGCAAGCCACACCGAACCGCAATGCATACCTTGTTTCAAATATGCAGTAACCCAACTACTACTACCCCAGAGGTAGTAAGAATTATTGTGATGTGATCTATGACGTGCAACCATGATATCAGATCATATAGGTAAGGGTGTTTTATTGTGTAAGGTCGGCATTGATAGTGTTAACAGGCAGGAAGAACAACGGTCAGCAATTTGGATCATAATTAGATCCAATTTGTGAGATGGATGATGTAACAACCAAAGAGATGCTCGTCCGCTGCAAGTCTCTGACATGATTGATGATGATGTGTGTATCATTTCTAATACTTTATTTGTATGGGCTAGACCTAGGTGTCCCCAATTAGGTTCGGTTCTCCGGTTGGGTATACCTAGGTATTTCAGAAACTGAAATACCTAGGTATACACAAAATATAAACACTTGCTGTAGGTACATTTTGTTTGGAAGATTCCATTTCTTTGTAGCTACAAGCAACCATTTCTACCTGTAGGTAGCTCTGCTCTTATGTAAGGTCTTGCTTATCACAACGCGATTGTGACGCAGCCAGTGTAGAAAGCGATTTCAAGAACGATTTGCGTAACGACGACTCGACCTGTAACCGAATTCAAAGGGGGTTGTCAGCGATACATAGTCTAGTTAAAACTTCTAGGAATAATTATTAGGTACAAGTAGCGGGTACACGTCCCTCTGCAGGGTACAGGCCTTCACTCAGGGAGAAAGTGTAGGCTTAGTAACTACGCGAGGCAACCGCAGAAAAAAGTTCATACCTAATCACTAACCAAAAATTGATTTAATTAGGAAGTATTTAAGCCAGTTTAAATATTATTGAGGGAAAAAAAATTTTTGGATACTTAGCTGGCTGAACGTGATTCATACATAACACATCGGTGGAGTCACTGATGAATATCTTTACATTTATTGTGGTAGAGTCGAGAGCTCGAGCTAAATAGAAGTGTGTACAGTGAAATATCATAGTAGCACCTAATCGGAGACATCTAAGGTCAGAAGATCGCAAGCACGTAATAATTTGCACAGAGGATAACGATATAGTTATATAAACGATATATTTATACGTATTGAGTCGTCAGTTTTATACATATATAACTAGGATATATGTATAAAACTGACGACTCAATACGCAATGTGGGTACCAATATGTTCAAGTTTATGTTCATGGCAGATTATCTCTGTACGGGCAAGCCACTCTGGGCCCCTACACTGAAATCTTGATTATTAACTTGGGAAGAATCTTCACTTTCTATTGTATCCTATATGGATATTGTTGAGTTGTAAATATTAAGCCCACCCAGCAGTGGGCAGCGATAGGGTAATGATGAAATCGTCGGCTTATTGCAAGAAGTCATTAACTGCCAAAAATCATTAACTGCTTTTTTTAAAGGTTTGGCCGTATTTTGACATCCTCTACAAAATGCAAAAACTCACTTATTTCTATCTAAATTTTGTAGAGGATGTCAAAATACGGCCAAACCTTTAAAAAAAGCACTTAATGACTTTTGGCAGTTAATGACTTCTTGCAATAAGCCGACGAAATATTAAGTTAGGTGAAATCTACATTATATTGTAATCTATAGGTACACATAAACATTTACATATAGGCACATTATACCTACATTGCTTCTGGCCACACTAGGATAACCTGTGTCGTGGGATCCAGAAACAGCGACACAAACATTATGTTAACATCCAAGACCTGGGGTTTTTTGGGATTCGAACCCGGGACATCTCGCATGATAGGCAGATGCGCTAACCGCTGCGCCACAGAGGTCGTCCGTCACCTATCATTATCTAACTTTACCAATTGTTACGATTGACCTCTGATCTAGGTGGAAGGACAAATAATGCAAGAAGTAAAACGAATGCTGGTGGTTAGTAGTAGATATTCGATGTCAGGGCATCACACAACAAGCCCGATAATGCGGCCGCGTCTGCGTGACTCATGCGAGCGAGGCTGATTGGCTCATCCGGATCTCTCTGCACTGCGTCTGCGTCTCGACTCCACCGAACACAATCACAGGCGAGGAGATTTGGGATTTTTTACAGCTGAGTCCAGGCGAGAACTAAGACTCCAAAAAAAAGAAAAATTAATGAATGTTGAAGCAACTTAAAAACCACCAAGAAACTAAATATTTTTATATTAACGGCAAATTTTGAATCCTATAGGGTTAGCTTTCTCTTATCATGCATGGCAGTGTGTACCTAATTAATGACAAAAAGTTACACTGGTGTCAAATAAAATGTTGGTTTTTTTTTATGAGTCATGAAACAGATTAAATAGGTATTCAAAGATTATTCAACTGCTGCTATCTATCTACTATCAAGAAGTTTTAATCCGTTTTCCTTGTAATCGGGTATCTCGCCGGGTAATACACCTTTCTTGAGTTGGTAGTAAAAGAGAATACACAGTTAAGTGCCTGCTGCTTTTCATATTTTCTCAGGATTTAACGTCTGGATATGTAAAGCATTTTATTGTAGAGCGCTACTTAAGTTGCCTGCGGCCCCATACTTACTTATATGTTGTTCCTTTTTGTCCTCTATATCCCGAGCAACATGCAAATAGCTTCTGTTTGTTGTATAATAATTTTGTATAATAGGTAATATGTCCTATCTATATTGATCGTAGCATCCACTGTACTTAAAAAGAAGATAAGAACTTATTTTTGAAACTGCTATTCGTTTAATAGGCACCTTATCTGAGGTGAAGCGTTTTTTATTGTGATTTACATCTTTTCGTTTGATTGGCACTTTCATTTATTTATTTTGCCATCCTATTGCGCTACGTTTTCATCGTTATTGCTACTAGAAATACCTACCTAATTAACAAAATGCCGGAATCAACTCCCGTATTACCATTATGAATGAAGCAGTTGTTAGCAGGCAAGGCAGCGATTTGCATCAGTCAGCTCGCGTGGGAGTTGGATATTCGCGGATCACCCTACATACGTGTTCGGGTACGCAACCTGAGTTGTTGACCCGCAGGTTGCACCCTGCAGTCAAACCAGTTCCTCGAGAGGGCGGCCGGCCGGCCCGCTCGCGGCTGACACGCCTGCGCTGCCATCTCCGTGACCAATAAAACAATAAACCAACTCGTGTCCCTATCGCTTTGTACACTCCTCTTCCGCTGACTTGTCAAACTAAGGGCTCAGCCCGTTTCTGAATTGAGAATTTCGCTAAGTACATAGGTAACTACTTAACTGTAGAGCTGTGTGAAAAGAGCGTGACAGAACGTTATTTGCCTAGCTTAAGTATTTAATTACTGAAATTCTCAATGCAGTAACCGGCCCTAAAAAGCCTGCGTTTATTACTTTATGTCAACTCATGAAATAACGGGGCCAGCATCTGCAACTTGTTATAGAGTTGTCCCAATGGGCTCGTTATTGCTTAGCGCGATTAGAATATCCGCGATGATGTTGCCATTGGTGAATTAAGGCACTAATTAGTGGTATAGATGCAGCAGTTATCGCTGTCCCGTTAGTAGGTAGGTATGGTGGGCATCTGAGCCGCAATTATCCTGGAGCGAGCGCTGGCTGCGCCGGCGCAGGCAGACACATGATGCGCGACACGAATAATAAACCAAGCCACTTCCTGCCGCGCGATAAGCACTCTACACCCAACAATTGACGATGTAGCTGTACCACGCCACACAATACATTTTATACTTGAAGTACCTATGTATGTCGCCTGTACCCTGTTATAAGTTAGACATTTTGTAGAGCTGGGGGCATTTGCTGGACAGAAGATTGGTAATATTGGTGCGCAGTCTAAACAGTTGACAAACGGGTTGCTGTGCTGAATCACTACTGAGTTCTTGGAATTTGGTTCGAAATGCACGTTGCAGGCCAGTTTGTAAAATGATTGTTGAGTTGCACAAGCGCTAGAGGAAACCACTAAGGTTAGATAAAATAAAAATGTGACTCATTTTTATGATGGCCACAAACCAAATTACTCGTAATAATGAATGCTTGAGATATGTTTGTAGAGCCAATGTTTGTTGAGTTGATGACCAAGCCTCTATTTCAGTTTGAGTATAAATTTTAATAGACATTGCCTATGAATTACCTATCATCAGTCTAGTTGTTGTGTGTTTATTTACGTACCTATGTGGCGGAGTCATAGTTTTAATCTGTCTTTGATTCGATTAGTGGTCTGTTGACTCAGACTGGCCAGTCACTGTCGCTGAACCACAGACTGAGTGCACTCACTTTTTCTCGGTAAAAGCGTAGCGGTAAAACACGGGGATTTGCAACCGTACAATTTTTGAAATAGGTAGGTGACGAAAAAGCGGAAACCGTGTTGACTCAATGTTATGTAAATTCAATTCACACATTACAGCTATAAACTTCAACTTGATAACAGCTCTATGGGCTTATGAAAAAAATCGTCCTGAGAAGTTAAGGCACAGGTAGAGTGACACGTATAACAAAGTGAATGAAATGAAAAAACCTTTTTACTTCTCAGGACGATTTTTTTCATAAGCCCATAGAGTTATCAAGTTGAAGTTTATAGCTGTAATGTGGAAATTTCAAACTACTTAAGTAATAAATCAACGCAATCAAAAGGTAACTGTGGCCATATCGGCCACATATTTGGAAACACGCAAATTCTAATTGTTTCCATTTCTAATTGATATGAAATTTAATAATCATGAAATTTGGCAAACAGACAAGGTCTGTTTGCTGATGAAATGAACCTGAATTCTGAAGAGTTTTAGTCAACGGGAACTCCTTACAAGCTTTTTGCATAAGAACTTATATCTACTGTAGACTGTAGGTACTTTCCGTTAACCTAAGAAGTGTGGTAAAGAAAAACAAGAACGCACAAGTAAAGGAAAAGATCCAAAAATGATTAATTTGCTATAATCTACACTATAGTTTTAATAAAGTGGAAATGTTTTTGCATCTGGGGTAGGTAATCTTCAAATCTGTTTACCAGATTATAAAAATTCGAAACGAAACGGACTCTCAAAGAAAATCGTCAAAGAGCGCCCATTGGTTAATATGCGTGACCTTTTTTTTTTTTTTTGTTAACGGGGTGAAATGCTTTGTGCACCATAACCGCCACCCTTGGGGGAGGGTGACGGCCGTGTGTCGGACTCTCCTCTCCTAATAATAGGAGAGGCATACCTCCTAAAACACCCCGGGGGCCGTCCTGTCGCTCGTGCAATGGGGCGCCGCCGGATCTCGCAAGTGGTAGACCACAGTGCGAATGCTACAGCGGCGCCCCGGCGACGTCGACCCGACTCGCAAGGAGTCGGGCCCACCCTCACTGGAGAAGGGGCATGGGCCCCCCAAACCCTTCTCCCGTCACGATGTCGGACGGCAGGTCCCCCAACCTGCCGTCTGTGACCCTCCCTCAACCTCCTCTATGCCCTCTGCTGAACAGAGGGACATAGAGGAGTGCCCCCACCGTGTGTTTTTTATAGAGGTTGTCTCCTCGCGGCCCGAAGGCCCCCGGCCCCACTCAGTGTGGGGTTACGGGTGCGGGGCCCATAGTGGACCCCGCGGGACATCCAGCAGCGCAAGCCACTGGACGTCCCCCTCCCTCTGGTTTTGGTCCGCGCCGGCCGAAGCCGGTACCCCCCATATCTGGAGGGCGTTCCCCTATCCGCCACCCGGGGGACGCGTCCGATGGAAGACCAGAAACTCCACACGGAAATATGCGTGACCTTCAATAACACTGCCCTACCCTATGCAGCGGACCGTCTTCGCTTATTGTTTTGCTTATCTCTAGCCGCGCTCAGTGACGAATGAAAAGCGAGTATTTGGTTCCCTAGGAGTTCGACTTGTGGAACGGAGTAGTCTAGTCCAGCCATACCTACTCGAAGTTTCCGAAGGTTCCGCAAGAATTTAGAAAAAAATGTCTCTCTGGTCGAACGTAATAATTTACTGATTATTAATAAAGAATAGTTTTTGAAAACAATTGTTTTATTGTAGTATTCTGTCAAGTATTTCGCTTTCCATCACCAAAAAAGGGTTCCGTCACCAAAAAAGTTTGAGAACCGCTGGTCTAGTCTATTATTTTTTTAAGGAAAAAACACTAGGGACGTGTTGAACTACAATTAATGCTTTACTATGACAATTGGATGATTTGGTAGACTCGATTTACCCACTGATTCTATAGTAGGTACCTAGGAAGACACTGCTACGTAATCTACATTGAATTGTCATAATAAACTATCATCATCATTATGAGCCCACCTCTGCCCACTGTAATGTTAGGCATAGACTTTTTCCCCATGACGCCACACCTCTCTCGCCATTCGCATCCACGGGCCTCCCGTTAGGGCCCTGCCTCACCGGGACGCCATGGCCACGTCGCCAGTGACCGTATCCCAGCAGTTAATATTGAAATGTATGGTGCCTACCTCACTTGGCGACTGTTGGCTACGTCGTCATTCAATACAAACTGCCTGGATACGTGGCTGGCGACGTCGCCATGGCGTCCCAGTGAGGCAGGGCACTAACCTGGCCACATCGTTCGACCATCGGGCTGTTGGTCTACAGACATAAAAATAACAATAATAAATAATAAGAAACGCATAAAAACAATAAACTATGATTTTTGTAAATTGTTTTATGAAACTCAGCCCAGCTGTAGTATAACCGGCGTATTATTGGACAAATCGCCTGCTTGCTGTATGGTTCACTGTCTCTATCAAGATTTGTCTTATCGTTGATATCTTCCCCAAGTGTGATGATAACGAATATAAGCCGGATATGATAATGTGCTGTCAGATTTCTAGACCGTACGGTACGTTTCGATACACAAAAATATTTAAAGATATTGTCTAACAACATCACTCATAATGTTGATAAGGCTCACATTTATTCAGCATCGATTGTGATCGATTACGATTGACTGATTGTTAGAACGTTTACCTAGGTGATACTGATACTTATAAGTAGATAAGTGATAAGTTATATACATCCTACTTATGTAACTACACATTGCTCGAGACGTTTTATTTCCTATATTTCCACTTCACTACATATCCAGCTGCTTACGAAACAGCTAACAATAGCAAAAGGAATTGGCATCGATTCACAGATTTACATCTGGAGGTCACGAGTACTGGAGGATCATTAATTATTACACCAACAAATTGGAGAACATGCAGAAAAAATGTTTTAATCTCATTGGAGAGGCAATGTTAAAATTGAGATGAAATAACCGTAGTGTTGTTCCTCTTTGACTTATGTATATTTAATTATACTAGCTAGCCCGCCAAATGTTGTTTTGACATAATAATTAGCCTAAGATCTATTTATTTATAATATTATGACTTTCTGGTTCGAGATCTTGTGAAATCGAAAATACTGTCCGGATTGGTGGAGGCTTGTAAGACTAGTGGCTGGTCTTACTGCAGAAGTTTTCAAGCCGCCCTGAGGCCTCTGACTTGGCTTAACGACTGCCATCTGTTGACGGCTGCCGGCACCAACTGCTTAAGGTGCCTTGCGAAGCACGGAACTGCTCGAAAAAATGCCACCAGCGTTAGTTATAGACGATAGACGGTCATCCATCCACGCACTGAACGCGCTCATATTGCTTAACCTTCATGATCGTTTAAGATCACTCAGCCAGCGTGGGCTACGAGCGATTCTGGCACCCTATAATACCAATGTAATCACTTGTCCGACACGCTCTTCTTACACCGCGCACCACCTTCAATCCTCCAAGGAGTCCTAAAAATCGACTACTAGATTGGTTTAAGATTTTATCCAGTACATCTGTAACTACCTAGGTTTAAATTATACACAATTTTGAAGCCATGTTCGGATAGGTCATGAAATAAAAGTAACTATTCTACAACAACACGTCGCAATTTGCATGTAGGAGGAGAATGGCATCATACGTGGGTTGGCTCAGGATAGGACAACGAAGGTTAATGCTTGCAATATAGTTTGGGATTGGGATACACATACCGGGTTAAGAAAGTGTACTTAAATACCGTTGAAATTAACGATTGTTGGATAAGGATACGGAGTGGGAACAGGTTTTCTGGCCTCAGTGTGCTGGCGGCAGTAACGAGGACGCGATGACACATGTCTAACGGTAATTTGGTTTTATTTTACCAAACCATGGCGCTTGCGCTCACAGTACTTTCAAGAGTACTCTAACTTCATGTTACATTAGTTGAGATAAGTACCTACATACGTAGATATGTTAAAGCAAAGACCGATGTGGCAAGTGCTCACTGTTCACGCCATAACGGCTCTACAATCAATCAAGATTATAACTCTGTTTTAACTATCTATTAACGGACAGAGGAATGCTTCCATTGTTAAGCACTTAAACTGGTACGCGTTTCACAGACGCCTTCAAAAACTGAGCTAACGGCATTAAGTGACTCATCTTAATTAAGGCGAGAGGCTCCAGTGCTCTACATTAAATTAGGTATTACCAAATGAAATGAAAACAACGAGGGATGATGTAAATTATTCAACAACTACCTAATTACTAAAACCAGTCTAACTGGCTACCAAGGATTGTATGACATTAGATACAGATTAACTTTCTCCCTAGCTTATAAGTGGGACACAAACAATTATAAACGGGCATGCATCGTTGCAACTTTTTCTTTTCGTTGACTCAAATTTCATACATCAAGACAGAATATAGACAGATAATCGGTCTAATCGTCTGGCAGGTAGATATTATGACCCTTTTGTGTTCAGTCGAGCGGAGCTTATAATAAGAAATCATTTGACCGGTGCTGTAATCTGCAGATGGAGTTGATAATATTAGATTCGCGCTGCTTCTAATGTAAAGCGCGAGCGTTGAATGATGGTTGGTTGGTAAGTTGGTATGTAGTCTTTCTCTTTCGTGCATAACGGGTCATTGCTGTCGACGTTGCAAGCACAAGCGCAGCTGTACGGACCTGCACAATAACATTAAACATGATGGCTGGGATTTCAATTGATATATTTACGAAACCGGTTAAAGTTTTCACAACACACCACGGTCGACGACTGTCTCGACTCTACAGACGAATCTGGAAGGTTGTGTATGGTCTTAATGGGACGCGCTGCTTCTGATAGGTGAAGCCGATTCGCAATATCTCGCTGTATTATATAACTCGCGGTAAATCGCGTGGATCAGTGCTAAATCGTGTGCAGATAACCTTCTCGCGAGCGGCGCATGCGTGGTGTGGTTGGCCAACACCGAACGAACGAAGGCCACAATCATTTTGGTACAGAATCGGCGCGATGTGCTCTGCCCTCAGGCCATTGTCTGATTTCTCTGCCCCATTGTCTGTCACCGAAGGGAGGGCCTTGTTATTTGTGACTTAAATGATGTAACTATCCTGAATCACGCTGGAACAATAGATATTTCCGCGTAATTTAGTTGTTTGATGTTGTTTACAGGAAAACGCGGATGAATTTGTAGGTACCTACCTATAGTTGATTTGAGCAAAATATGTAGTTTGTTTGATATGTCCCTTTTGACCCTACTATTAGGCTATTATTTAGCGAGACAGGTTATTCGGCCCGAGTTCCGAGCTTGGGCGTCGTCATCGCCAGCCTAATGTGATTTGATTGACACGCATTTCAAGCCGTTACTACTCGCGTGGTGGATATTTTCGGCGTACCTAATGGGAGCTCTGACGTAAACCAACCGACAAACGGACGTGAGAAGCGCTAAACCTTGCGTTTGTCGGCGAATAGTACCACCACAATTTGCCTCTACGTGCGAAGCACTTAAAGACAGTTTTAGAATCGATATGCAGCGAACGAAAGGAAGTAGAAGCTTGTACTGTGTAGAGTCAGTGTCTATGTCGGTTGCGAAACGCTACAAAAATCTCACGCTACAAGATTTCTTCTATTAAAGTCGCGATATTGTTGATTATCAACAAAGGTCGTCTGAACGAAAACAAAAAGAACGTAGAGAGTCATTGTTTTCGAACAAAGCGTGTGAAACTCAAGTTGAAAGCGTGCGTCTGAACGCTGACAGCAGCAGAATCAACTCTGGTGTCGACCGTTACATCAGTCCTACACTACTGCATTCAAATTTCAGCCGATGAGGTGATCATGACCAAACTTAGGGATGGTTTTTAAATTACACACTTTTATGTATTCACCTCACATGTACATTTTTTTCGGTAAAGTTCTGTAAATTAACGACTTTGGATTTTTGTGTAAGTAGTTAGTTCAAGTTTTGATGATATTACACTAAAATGATAGAAAATAATCTGATGCTAGTAATATCTCCTCACGTGGGCACTCCTTAACGTTAAGTAGCACGGACACGAAACGTTGGACTTATGTTTTATTTTCAACTAAATAAGGTTTATCATGAAGTTGCTGTAGTTTGGCTTCATAGAGAGAGTGTTCATTGGTTATCCAGAAGCATGAAACATCAAACTTAATATTTTGGTGAACAACAAGAAAATATTGTAGTAATTTTTTTTAATAAAAAAAATCAATCTAAGATAAATAAAAATCTCGTGACACAGTATTTGTTATCAAACTCTCCGAAACGGCTTTACTGATTATAGGAATTAGAATAGGACAGAAAATTCTGCGGGGAGAATTTGTCGCAGTTAGATTGATTCAAATGACAAAACAACGTTTGCCAGGGCAGCTATTTCCTCTATACCAATCTCGTTCTCGGTTCAAGAGCATTCAAGAGCGAATTTGAAATAATAGATTTGACACATAAAACTATTTCAGTGTTGTGGAGTGAAGTGGGTCACCAGTAATTGTAGAGAGCTACCATATGGCCCATGACAGATATCGATTGTAACTTAGGCGTAGGCCAGCTTAGCGTAGCCACTTTATATTATTAACAAAAAATTCTCTGACAAAAATTTAAGTAAGTAAATCCAGCATTAGGTCAGCGAAATAAAAATCTGTCTAATCTATGGATCTATTGAGAAAATCGTCCATGTGTGTCCGTGTTTAATGCGAGTATCTTTCAATAGCCACTGCACTATCCTATGAAGCGAATAGTCTTCAGTAACGAAACGATCCTTCTGCCACTTGAAATTGCCCAGAGAGGTGTATTAAAGGTTGGGTTTTGCTTGCCACGACGATACCCTACTGCATCCTTGTATCAAAACATCAAAGTTTTAACGGTCAGACAATTATTTATTTTGAAAATTATTCTCCGTACTCATTCCCTAAAATGTGTTCTCAATCCTGACAGACGTAGACTTGATATAGTTTATAAAAATTCTAAATTTAAAACTTTTTTTGCAAATAGATTCCACTGTTTTCTAGGAACGTTTCTTTATAATAAACTAAATAAAATATTGGTCTTCACGTCACTTAATTCGTTTAAATGTAAACAAACTGTCATTAACTACTATTACTCGATAGTCTACTCTACTGGAAATTACTCGATAGTTTTAAAGCTATATATTAAGATATATTTCTCTATTTATTAATATTGTTATTTATAAACTATAACTTATTGATTTATATAAATTATTATTTATTTAAAATAATATAAATATCTATCTCCTATGCAGCACTCGATATAAATAAACTTTTGCAATTTGCTGTAATTTTAATTTTAGTCCTTTCATTATTTCATGTCTTTTCATTATTTTTCTTGATGAAACAACTAGGTACCTACTCTGTTTGTAACACACAGGACCGTATTAATTGTATTTTTGTTACAAATGAGAAAAACTGATTTCTGTATCACAGGTTTTTACCTAGCACAGACATCAGAGTTGCACATAGTGTAAGTAAACTAACTCATAATCTTAGGGCTCTGACTAACAGATCATTTACTCTCTCAAGACTTATTTTATTGTTACAAATAAACATTTTCATTTCATTTCATTTCAGTAGCTGTTTCGCTTCTTAGGCCGCGCGCGAGAGACATTTGCGAGTATTTTTACGAGTTCGAATCGTAGAACAGAGTATAGGTGATTGTTCACACCTAGGCTGCAGGTCAGCCTTGGTGTGAACGGTCAGGATATCTGTTTCAACAACGATCAACTCATCAATTTTATTGTATCCAACCAAACCTTTCCTCCTAAACAGAGTGTGGCGTAAGGAATGTATAGGTAACCTGATAATTAATTCCCAAAAGCAACAAAATGTCCTATGCATAATAAAATAAATTAAAAACGTTTGCTAATTGGATGTGTTCAATAGATGCATAGTGAGGAAAGGATTTGCCTTTATACATTGCTCAAGTAAATATGGTGATCTTTTATAAACGCCCTATGTCCCTGATGAGGGACAACAAGATGCAAACAACAACATCATAAGTAAATATTCATTAATAAATCGCCAAATTTAGCGAACGAATGCCTAATGAATGCTTATAAACGTTCACAATAATGCAAAGGCTACAAAGCGTACCTAGTCTTTATTTTCTGTTACACATATTTATTTTTGGCCAACGGCGGCGGCTGTCGGAGATTACTAAGTGAAGGTTTTTTTGGGTCAAACCATACATTACTTTCACAGCTACCTTTAATTACGTATCTATTTAATTATTTACGTGACCCAAGGGTGACAAAAATGGACAGTTTTAAAAATATGTATACCAAACACGCGAAAAGTTAGGTACTGTTAACAAGCAATTCCTTTCACATGCTCATGAAATATTAGCAATAATTCCGTTTTTGGCTGTATTAATTAGTTGCTGTTATCCTACCTTCCTAAATAATGTGTCAGTGGCACCGGATGTGGTCTCTCTGTGGTCATATTGGCCACAGAAGCACAGGACACATTACCATAATCCGACTGAGGCCGAGCTGGGGACATTACTTATCGTGTAGACTCTGAAAGAGCAAGCCTCAGGATTACTTTGTACCGTACAAACACCTTCATTAGCATACGAAATGGACATCAGTTTGGAGCCGAGATTTCAGACACAAGCGCCCCGGATGCTCTCAGCTCGGATCGGTGTAGGCAGTGTATGTATACTGTTCATGAAACTCAAATTAAATGTTGATTTCCAAATGTAACGCCCGTGCTCTAGGTTATGCAAATTAGCGGAAATAGTTAATGTGAGTGAGTATGAAGTAGCCACAAGGATTTTGATAGGCGGCTTCTGGGAGGCAAACTGGAGTAGTAGGACGGCTTAGGCTAAAGCGAGTCAATGGCCGGGTCACGTGGCTATTTGCGTACGGCTCCCCCTTGCCCCTTGCCCCTCTTCTTCCGTTCCCTTGGCCCATCTGCCAGCTACTGCGGGTGCAGCTCTAATTTTAGTCACAGAACTGTTGACATTATGTTAGACATTAAAGCGTTTCAAAGAACTTGTGTGGTTGCAACTGACTCATAAACATCGCAGTTACAATGAACAAATTGTTTTGATCCTAAATCAATAGTTAAATTACGCCTTGCCTATGCCTAAAAATGTGGACAAAAAGTATGTACAGTCGACAGCACGTCAACCTTTATATTTTAGGTGCAAAGTCTTCCGTAATGCAACGGGGTAGAGTGCATGGGTGTATAGGATGATGGCTGTCGACTGCACACTTGCAGGAAAATTCTGTATCTATAGGTATGAGTTTATAGCCTCGAATGACTGGCCGACGGCAGCACATACCTAATCATGCGTGAATTCTACTCAATGAGATTAAGGGTGAGTTTGCAACAAAAATGTAAAGATTGATCTGCTGACGACTGTACCTAAGTCATCCGAATGTAGCGTACGACTGGAGGAGAGATGTATTGAATAAAAACTAACAGTCTTATTTATAAACGTACGATTTCTCTAAAGCATTTATCTGTGATTATGTCTTTTCCTTTGCCACAGACAATCTAAAACGACTCTCAAGCGTGTTTTAAGGTACTTGTTCTCTCTAGACTCAACCAACAAACTCAACTCAACAAGACTCTAACCGCCTTATTTATAAAAAACTCTGTTTTTATAATTATGGCTGGCTACATCTTTTCCTTGTAAAATCTCCATCACAGACTATTTTAATCGGTCTTTTTGGAGTGTTTGAAAGAATCAAGTTTTTATAAATAAGGCCGTAAGAGTTTATAGTAGTTTCTAAGACTAGGTAGAGTCAAGTGTGTGGCAGGGCAGCAATATTAATTAGGGGAGCTGTTGTCGGGGTTAGACAGGACTAACTATGATTAATTAACTCGTTTATGAAGCTCCATCTACGGTATGTAGTATTGCAGCTTTTACAACAAATTCTGTCATGGTAGAGTTGCCGTGCCGCGCCTGCTTTCAAACAATCATAAAACTGCCCATATCTATTAAACTATTTAGGTCTAGTCTTCTTTTCATAATACGAAATTAGAGGTCCTATATACCTACTTATTTATAAGCGGCCTAAATTTTATATATTTTATAATACGAGGTGATTGTAAACAAAATTTCTTACACGGCTCACCATCTGTCTGGCCCTTGAGACATTCCAGAGCCTCTACTCCTTCATCCGTTGTCGTTTAAGTTTATTTTATTTAGACTTACACGATAAATGCAAAGATAGACAGAAGAGATAGAAAAATACAAAGTTTGTAACTTATTCGATCAATCTGTATACAAAATAGGTAATACGTTGAACTCAAAGCATAAGTTGACAAATAAGACATGGTCAGATAAGGAGAGGTTGTCGACCTGCCAGACAAAGAACGAAAAAATTAGGTAGATTAGATCATGATGACACGGCGATAAGTTAAATGGGTTAACGCTTCTTGTGCGAAAATAATGTATTTATCATTTGATTTAATAAACTGGGCAGTGTGATCCAGCCGCGCGCCAATGCGTGGTAAAGTGTAGGGTTCAGAAGGAGTACTTAAAGGGGGCCATTGATGCTAAAAGCGGCAGTTTTTAGCGTTACTGCCATCTGTATTAGGACGAAAAACCTAGTAACTAAAAGTCACTTTTAACATGATTGGGAGCACAATCTTTGTGCGAATTAGATCTGTAAAAAAGGTATGTTTTTTTCTTCAGTGGCGCTAGTAGGTATTACCGCCGCCCTCAATCCTTTATTAATAAAAACAAAAGATTGTTTTACATAACTTCCTGCTTCATAGAACTAAGGTTTCCGTGTTGACTATGGAAAACTAAAAATTATGGATTGAAAGATCACCAACTGCCGTTTTTGGTAAGTACAAGCATTGGAATCCTTTTTCAAAACCTTCACAAAAGCGAAACTATAATAATTTTAACCCAGGCAATAGCTGCATACGACCTGTTCTGGTAAATCTGGTTATGTAGCGATAGCTAGTAAGAAAACAAGTTATGTATGAGTTATCATTACTGCAATTGGGTTATTTTAATCGCGGTGGCTACGGTCAAGAGGAAAACTTGAGAAAGAATCGCTTCGATTCCGCGTGACAGTAAGTAGCGTTTACTGCAACAGAGATGTAAAAGCTGTAAGTAATGCCTGCGTATAATAGATAGTAAGTCGATCGGAGATCGCGGGAATCGACATAGCTAGCACGGAATATACCTACATATGCCGCATTGTTTTGAACACAATTTGCGTTTTAATGAGACTCTCGCTCCGGTGAAGACTGCAGCTATCTGCGATGACATTATCGATCATCAGCTCGCCGTTTCATGTGCCGTTTGCCGATAGAAACTCAGCTAGCCGCCGTGGACGTGGACTGGTTCGCCAACTAAACGGGAAAATCCCCATCTCTGGGATAGATCTGTGACGATGACGATCGTTGATTAACGTAACTTTAAAGAGAGTCGCTACTCAAGATCGCAGCAAGTGCAGATCTTTTGTAAAGGCCCCCATATCCCTGATGAGGAGCCCCAGGATGTAAGTAAGTAAAGAGAGTTACGTACTTGTGCGACCTTTTCCCGGTTTTTGCCAATGCTCTCGCTTAAAACAGGTAGGTAATCCAGACATCTGCTGAGTTGCTTGGCGCAGACGTCGCCCAATATGGTTAGATGTTTGTCTTTCAATTAGCATATTGCCTCACTAGTAGTATAAGATGTATAAAAATATGAATATTATAAAGCTGTCGAGTGTCGAACACTTTATAAGGTTTTAAGAGGCGAGTAGGCGGTGGATGGCCGTGAGGCTGCTTTGCAAGAGCCGGCCGCGGCCCTGCCTGTTCCCTCTCGATCGTTAGTACCGCACCTAAATAATTAATACGTATAACTTCAACAATTTCATCGAAATTGCACAAGTTCTCGCGTTTTTTCCGATTAGAAGACAACCGGGCAGTCGCGGGGCGTTCCAAATTCCTCTCGAACTGCCTATGACTCATACTTCTTATCAACCGAGTGATTTGTATTTTTTCTTGGCATGTGACATGACATCACGGAACTAGCATATACTTCGGGAAATCAATGACGATAGTAGATGTACAACATATTTCATCGACTTAAAGGCTAACGAATGTTGTTGAAGCGAAAGAGATTTGACAAGTAATGATCGTGGCAAGTGGCAAACCTTGGATTTTGCCTACCCGTCCGGAACACGTGCGTGACCTTAACGTTTGTATGTAGGTATGTATTTGTATTTGTCAGATAGTTACTTTAGAAGACGGGCAGCATCAAAAGCTGAATCAATCAATATCGTCTGATCTCTCGGCAGTGTTTGCAGTGAATGCACTCCCAAGATTTGTGATAGCGACGCTGCACGGTGGCGGCGGGGGGAGGGCGCGCGGGCGAAGTTATCCCGACCGACACCGACCGACAATTGCGTAGTTCGAGCGGGGTGAACGCTCGGCCGGGTGAGTCGTCGACACGGAGCCCGATAATTACTGTCGCGGCGGCTGCTTTACCTACGCTCCAGGCTGCCCTCTTTAGCCAGCCCTTCGACACTGCTGAGAGCTCTGTCTCGACTACCTAGACCATGCCCTTCAAGCCAGCACCATAATTACTCAACTTACAGACTCTGTCTTCTTACTCGGTGTTCTCTTGCCACTATTTCACAGATGCCTCTTAATCATAGGTGTTAGTCTTTTCATTCAACTCGTTTACTTGGTGACTAATCATATGGCATATGGATGTTAATTACAGTCAGGGCAGTCGCATTACCTACGCCCTTCGCAGCTGCCCTGCGCTAGCCTTAAACTCGTTAGCACGGTGAAGCTTCATGATGCTCATTTTGTTCGAGCTGCACCTTTTATATGTACTGGGACTTATAGCCTTTGCTATAACGGGTGTAGTTGCTTGACCCGACCTGCCTTTTAAATCTTTCCTTCCCGTGACTCACTGTCACTTGCTCGGTTCGTTATCTTTGTTACAACTCATTTGTAAAGGACTCTACTAAAGTATGTAGAGGACTGTAATAAAGGAGACGTAAATGTAGAAATAGTTATAATGGAGGATAGCCTTAATCGAGCATGTGAAACGTGTCTCGGGTGGGGTGTTGCGTGACCACGGCCGAATGTTACGCTATCGCTTCCAAGGCGAGGCATCAAATATTTAAGAACACTGATCCCTGGGCACCTTTTGTGACACGAGATCGGCAATATGCGACCCGTGAGGTGTTTTATGACACTCGTGGTAACTCCTAATTACACACGTTCTCGGCCACCACAAACAGTACGAATATCGTATAAAGCTAGGAAGCATCTGTAGATTTTAGTTTGAGATTTATTATTAGGCATTTAGCTAGTTGATTTAGATTTTGTAGTTAGCTAGTACAGTCAGATATTGGGTTTCGTAACTTTTGTAGTAACCCAATGTTATAGAGACATTTTTAGACATCTTTTTTTGCCAAGGTATCAATAAAATGTAAACTAGGTATATATCCTCGCAAAGAAAAAAAACTTTTCACTGCGAATACCTACTTGCACTGCTCTTGACGTGCTGTGCACGGTCATATTAAACAATAGAAATAATTGCCAAAATTATCGGGCAGCGGGCAAGAAAGTAAATACGCGACGGCAAAAGAGTGCTAAGTAATTGATTATTATATACCCAGTTGATTTTTACCGATTATAATTGATTAGATATGTAACATATGTAAAAGTGGATCTGCTGTCGTCTGTATCGATTCTCATTTCTCAGCGAAACCGCAATACCAAAGAATATAACGGGACATTTATTCTATCATTGGTATTATGGTAATAAAAACAAAAAAGATAAAAGCGCCTTAATTAGCCTTTGAGTTGGGTTCAGAGGTTTTTATATCAATCTTATTGAATTATGGCTTCCCTCTTTTTCTATTCACGCTTCAGTTCACTCCAATTATTTGATGTCTTTGTGCTTCAAAATAGAACAAGGATTCTCGTTTTTCTTTTAGGACGATGTAACACTTTTGACACCTGTCAAATGTGTTTGGTGGTATCAAGGTGGTTTAAGTCACAGACCTACTAAATATATGGACCCTTTGTACCCTCAGAAGAAGGAGTACCATAGAAGGAGGAATAAAATAAAAAGTAACAGTTGTATAGCTGTCCATGTTACTCTTACGATAAATCTCTGCGCCAGAAAGAGACAGCTGTAGTGTACTCATGCACTAAAAATGTTACAATCGTACACGGTTGCCACAGATTACTGAACAAAGCCAAAATCGATAGGGCTGGGACAAACACCATAAAGATGTCGATATTATTTATTCCGATCTACATAGTCTGTGTATTTTTTAAAATTAATGGTGGAAATTAAGTATTAATATTAAATGATAAAAAAATCATACCTCTTTTTCACAACTTGCAAAAAGTATCTTTTCAATCCCATCACCATGTTTAATAGTGATTTTTCGGACCCATGGCTGTGTACCAAAAACCTACGACTAAATTCCATTATTCCAATTCCAATTAATTCAAATTACAGTCATGGGCCCTTAAAATCACTATTATCACCATTATCTATCTATCTAGTTATCAATGTATTTATCTCTAAAAAAATATCATTTTTCCCTTGGTGGTGCTAGTGAACCAGCTGGAATCCCTTACGGTTATGTTATTATGTGCTAAGTGTGGTACATACCATATAAGTTACAACAAATATTCATAAGTAACAGTAAGTAATTCTACATCAGGTTTTCAATAATATAAATGGGACTAATAGGGCTATAGCGAATCGAAAAAAGATTTTACCAAGGTATGTGGTAACATGGCAAAAAGTATATGTACGGCGAATATAGAACCTTTTTGCTTAATATGTTTGCTAATCATCAATAATCACCATATACAGCGCCACCAAGTTATCTGTTCAGGTGGGTAAAATTGTAACTAAGTAATTAATTGTAAATCCTGTTCCCCATTTTTTGTTTTATTTATTCACTTACTAAGATTTATAGATATATGTTCATTAAAATTGAAAGATGGGTTAAAATATTCTCATTTTTCTGGGTGAATTTCTCAAATGTTACTACTAAATTCTCTACTAGCGCCGCTATCAACTGAACAGATGAGATGGTGGCACTGTAAGAAAGTATAATGAATAAAACAAGACCAAAATAGGAAAAACTATTTAATAACATAACATAACATTTACACACAGGCACATACATTGCTTCTGGCCCCACGCTAGGATACCCTGTGTCGTGTTAATAGATTACGTATTTGTTTCCAATAAATAAATAAATACCTACCACCTAGCATAGTTACTCAAGGCACCCGTTGTAATAACATCATCAGTCCAGGTTCGATGGAATAAAATAAAAATTAAAAACCAAACGATTTATTGGTACAAGATTATTTGGCATCAAATAAACGACGTAGTTTCAAGCTTTTCACATAAAAAGTGGCAGGTTGCAGCTCAATAGAGAAGAAACCAACACGTATTACTATAATGTAATTGTTTTTATCCCTGACTTCTGTTTTACAATTACCTAGTAACGTTTTTTTTTTTTCACAAAAATGTGTCAGCCATAATGTAAAAGATAATATTTTATGAAATTAAAATTAAATCAGCTTGGTTGCAGCTCACGAACGTTGTCCATTTCCGCGGAGGTCGCTACCTGAAAATTGTTTTTATTTAAGTACTTCACGTTGATAACTTCCACATAAAAAATAATAAAATCACTTGCACCAGAATCAGACTATGATAGTATTAAACTAGTTATGACCTTTAACTGCTAAACGTTGTCCAGGATAGAAAAAAACATCCAGTCAGGCAATAATCAGAGAAAAATTCTACAAGTGATATACGGCACCTTGCAGGTTGGAACTGACAACCTGTTTTATTATTCAAGTGGAGTAACCACTAGACCAACGAGACAGTCGGGTCTCGTGTGAAATTCCTAATGTACATACACACAGCAAAACGTGCACCTCAGTCGACATAATTGTGCAGTATGTAGACCTTATTTTGTTTTTAGTATCATTATAATGTATAATTATAACCTTACCATGATCTGCGGGCTAAGGAAAAGCGTAAAGTAGGTACGGCACTGGTTTCCAACCTACGCCACTTGCTATTGTTTATGAAACAGTCGCTTGCTGCAAATGCGGTGTAAATTTTTCCAAGACTACTTTGTACGTGATACTGCGTCATCGACATTTGTTATTTTGTGCTGTCTTCGGGTAACCTGCAATGGATAATTAACAATTAAAACAACTATGCGAACGCAAGAAATAACTAAATATGAATAAAATACTATTTAGTATTAAGCCCGCCAATTGTACAATTTTTACTGGTATGTACAATAAAGAATTTAATAATAATAATAATATGCTCTACGAACAATCGATACTTTTTTTTCACTGCGAAAGTGGGAAAGTCCCATCCCTATTCCCCTACAACAAACAACAAACTTGTGTTATGATTTATATCGAAAATATCACAATAATCATGATGAAAACACCATTCTCTAATAGCTAATTTGCAATTCTAGTAGCACATAGTTGAAATCTTAGAGAAAATACCCTTTTAGGTACACAAAATTGAGACTTACCGGTGGAAGCTGATGAATGTTGTTTCATTATCTTCTCGGGAAGAATGAGATATACATTCTAACACAACACACACCATGCCGATGGTTACTTATACTATATACCATGAGAATCCACTAAAATTCACTTCAAATGGTGCTTTAGTAAATATATAATACACAAGCTTCTTGAAAACGGCGCACTCCCAAACCTCTTGTCAAACACACTGCCAAACACAGAACACCCTCTGCCAAATCAATGTCATTGGGCGGCACATTGCATGCCGTCATTTTCTGAGCCGTTTTAATTTGGTCGCGTAATGGTAACCAAAGGTAACCAACTGACGTTTAAGGGTTGTACGCTCGAAAAAAGCAACAAAGACACGACTATATTTTTCTCTTTCTAACACGTAGCTTGCGGCTATTTAAATTGACGAAACAGACTATGTGGCACGTTTTCATTTTTTAACGCTCCTTCTATGGTACTCCTTCTTCTGAGGTTGTACCTACAGAAAAAGGGTGCCAAAAAGTTGTCGCAATAAATGGCCGCCTTCTAGTGCCGCGCCGGAGCTATCAAAAATATCGATATCGATATTAGCGCCTGCATCATCAGCAGTGCTCAAGCAGCACTGTCACGAGTAGGGAATTAATGTTTACCGATTATAATCCACGAAATATACAATTGTGGTGTTGGTGTTATATACAAGACCGCGGCTTTGAAGTAAATTCGGGTTGTAAGAATTACTATTTTGTGGTTTTCTCAAAGGTGATAATTCGTAAAGTAGATAGTCTCAGTCGAACAAACACCGTTGAAACTCACAGATACTTCTATATTTAACAAAAAGTACGTCCATGGATTGAAGAAATAATTTAAATAAGAAAGGCGCTTTATACTTTGTAAATTAACATTTACATTTACATACCGGCACACACATTATAAGAGAATATTCTTTATTGTACCAGGAAAAACACATACAAATCATTTGAATTTAATTATTCTGAATATTTATTTTTATCATTGGAAAGTAAAGATTTCGATTACCAGAAGGACTTATTAATTATATGCAGGTACTCCACACAAAACACTACAAAATCACTTCAAGAGTCAAAGTCAAATAAAAAAACGGTGCCAGAACAGATTTTATTTCGTTTCTTTTAATCTTCATTATATCATGTAAAAGTGCAAACTTCCTATTTCTTTTGCACACTTTATCATTGAAACGTTTGATTTTGTTGCGCTGCTTCTTGCACGTTGAGTTAGTCGCTTATTTTTTTCTTCATTACGACGCATCTGGAATGAGATAAATTAATGTGAATATTGATCTAAATCAAATAAAGATAGCGCTGACAATAAAACAAAAAGAAGTCTTTATAAAATACGTTAAAAATACCTCTTCACTGGGGTTGTCAGGGTTCAAATCGATTGACTGTGATAGGGCACGGCAGAGCTAAGTGATTCCTGCAAATTCCCTTGTGGAATTAAAATTGCCCCTGCAATTGTCACTGCAGAGCCGAGTGGATATTGTACATTGTCTCGATCAAATAAAACGGCCCTTTTCTTTATTGTAGGTAGTCTTCTGCGAAAAATTGGTACAATGTCGTTATTATTTCCGTTTTAAAATTTAAGTTTCAGGCAATAAGTACATATAATATAATATTAAACAGAAACACTTATTTGTAACATTATGTTTTTATGCTCTCACTATGTGAAGCAGATCACGTAACGAGACTTACCACAAGAAAATGGAGGGAACAGCATTATCACGCAATCTCATCACATCAAGTGTTCTGTTGAAGCTGTCCGCGTTAAAGTGCAGCGAGCAGACATATTATTGCTTGTGTCGTGAATTTAAGGATCTTAAGGCTTCACTACTGGGAAACCTAGAAAATGGTAATAATAAGGTTATTTAGTTACTGAATTATGTTAGCTCTACTGTTATAACTATTATCGACGTTTTATGGTCCATCCAATGACTTTGTCCCCGCACTACGGTTTGATAACAAATCATAACAAATGAAATATTGCTTTACCTACGAAAATATCAGGTTAATGAGCAGTAAGAAACTAAAATTTGTCTTAGAGGTTTAAGTTGAGACTTGAGGGCCCTATAACGACCAGATTGTACGACATTTCTGTAAAAACCAGGTACTAACCTATGAAGACTCAACTCCGGTCGATTTTTGTTCTTTTGCGAATTACACTGCACAATAGAACATACAGGCATATTATTTATTAATGCCGCAACAATCCCACATCATAAAAATCTGCCAATTAGTAGTATTGACTTCACAAATTGCAAATAACTCTCGACAACAAAGCAATTTGACAGCTAACATACCAGGAAACTCACAGATTACTAAAGAAAACTTGTCGCAAAACATGGCGATTATGGCACCCGGCAATGGTATGCATATAGACGAATAGGGCCTCTCCATAGGTTTCCTTCCTCATTGGTTTAAGTACATACGAATACGTAACTGCCGTTGAAAACCACCAAATAGAAAATGTTGGTAGTCTGTTTAGTATCCTTTTTTCGGAATCAAATTAATACAATGCCCGGTAACTAGATAACTTGCACGAAAATTAAATTCGTAAAGACGGGATAAGTTTGCTTTGAACGCATTTAAAGAGCTTTTGTATTATTGAATAGCAGTTAAGTAAATATTTTTTATTATTATATTTTATTATTACTATGTATGTATATGTTTATTTATTGCAATATTTATGTATGGTTTAAGTAAGTTAAGATAATTATAAAATTTTTTCTTAATTTCTCAGTTGCACGACTACGAGTCTCTAATTTCTTTCTTGTCTCCGTCTATGGTTGCCTGGAAGAAATTGCTTATAGTAATAAGGCCACCAAGTGTACTTAGATTTATAAAAATCTGTAAATGTAATTTATGAGTACAATAAAGAATATTCTATCTATCTTCTAAATATTGTTAAAGTTAATTTGATTAAACTAAATCTCGAAGAATCAGAAGAGATCCTGTGGCTGCAAATGGCGTGATGAGGAAGATGTCTTTACTTTAGTAAAGTAACCCAGTATTGGGCATAGATGGGCTGATGACGATGATACCCCGAAGAATTTCAGGTCAAATCTCGTTCCTCGCTAGTGGGACCCGCAATACGTTTTATCCCATATTGTCGTGGACTTGTATGACAATGACACCCGAAACTATTACAAAAGCCGCACCGCACCTTACCGTGTCTACAAAAATGAAAGGCACCTCCATGAAATGACAATGCATCAGTTCCTTCCTCACCGGATTCGGCCGGAAGTTGTAAACAGAGAACGTCCTCGTGGAGCCCCGTCCGCTGATTAATTGTTATTGCTTTACCGAAACTCCAAAGTGACGAGATAAATCCCGAGTCAATCGTTTCCATTCTACCTAAAGCCTGTGCTTAGAGGTTTAGCAAATAAAAGTATGTATATACCTTAGGGCGTGCCACCTGGAGTCAGTTCTATACAAACTTGGCTAAAGTTTATGGCTTACTATGACTTAAATATTTATTTTACTCTGTTTTTTAGAATTTGTTATAGCGGCAACAGAAATACATCATCTATGAAATAGCCTGAAATACCTTCATAAGATAAAGCTGGCGACAGACGGACGGACAGCGGTGTCTCAGTAATAGGGTCCGTTTTACCCTTTGGGTACGGAACTCTAAAAATTAAAATTACCTCATTGTTGAAGTTATCCAGGATCTTCATATCTCATATCCCTGAAACCTAAGGTAAAAAGCCTAGGACTAGATAGCATTTAACGCTGAAAACCGACTATGGTCCCAGGTTCGTGCCCCAAAGTTCTTTGACGTGGGTCCTAAAAATAACTGTCTGCATGATTGGGAAATTGTAGGTTTTTGTACATTCGATCTGTACAAAATTTTTTTTTTCCTAATAGCCTTCAAGCCCTAAAGACCCGCCGGCGGGTCCAATATAAGCTACGGCGCATTCCGTCAGACTGCGAAAACCCGCGGCGGCGGGTCGCTCTCGCAGCGGCGCACTTTGAATCGAATTCTGAACATGATACATACCACAGTTACATGAGCATGTTATATTCTTTGAAAACTGTGTAACTGTAAAATTCAAATGTTACTCTAGTATAAATAACTGACTTAGCTGTGAAAGAAAAATGTTCTAGGCCTGAGGGGTTAATTATATAGATTCGACCCACGAGGTGATCGAATACAATGGATTGAATTACAACCTCATATAGGGTAGGTACTAATTCGCTAATGGATGTCAAATCGAATTTGCTAATGAATAAACGATCGTTTTAGGCTTCGTATAATTTAAAAGATATAAAACAAAAACCCGTCTGCTAAAAAATCTTAAGCGCGGTCTTGATCCCACTTAATGATACAATTCTCGGTAAACAGCGCGACCCTTTCTTGAATTTCTTGTTATAGAGGTAGCTTTGTTCCGCCTGCTGGTGGAGATTTTTTATTGAAAGGACTCAAGGACAGTTTCTGAATTGAGAATTTACTAAGCAACTACTAACTTTAGTTCTGTCTCGTTAAATTTGTCAGAAAAAAGCGTGACGGAACGTTACTTAAGTATTTATTTTGTGAAATTCTCAATTTAGATTTTTTTTGTGTTTTTTTAGTTTTAGGCTTTTACTTATAATTTGTTTTTTCGAGACGATATACAATCATAGACAAGTGTCTATTACTGTTTGTGTCGTCCGTCACCAGACTCACCAGTGTGTCGTCAATACCTTTCACCTGACATTGACACTCTGACGATTGGCCTTTGCGTGTTCGAAGAAAAGTCTTAAGGACATAATAATATGTACATATTAGCGAAAAATGGGTAATTTTGGGAGCCTATGCTTAATATTATGTTTTAGAAGAAGAAGAAGAAGAAGAATAAACAGGTTATTGCCAAAAAATATATACAAAACGAAAAAACGTTCAGAGTGATTTAAATAATTGTTGGAGCGAAATAAATTAATCTGAGTTTACGTTACCGGAAGTTAGTAGGTACGTCATGCACGCAAAACGTCATCAACTAAGATCCTACGAGTACGAGCCGTCAGATTCTTGTAATACCACTGCTCGATACAAAAGCTCTTTAAATAATCGAAAAAAGACCTCTAATTTGTGCGAATGTAAAAGATAAATAATTATAGTGTTGTTTTTTTTACCGAGAATACCCGGAATACCAAGATATCAATATCTTTGCGTCATTCATTCAAACATTTATAGTTCTTTAATTCACGTGTGAAGCGCATTTTAGAAGGTCGAGTTAGTCACACACTTATTTCCAAAATTGCAAGAGTTCAGTAAATCAATATAATAATAATTGCAACATTGTATTTGCTGACCGTATACATTTAAAATGAAGTATAATTTGTAACTATTGTCAAAATGTACGACAATGCCCATTCGCATTGTTGACGGCCTTGTACCGTAACTGCGGCATCGTTGTTACAAATGAAGCAGGGTGTCTTTTGAAGAGGCCTTTCTTTTTGATAAGCACGTTATTTGCTGGTAGACCGTGTCCGTTCAAGCGGCGTACAGGGATAATGGAACTCGTATCCGAGGGGATTTAAATAACAGAGTGCGAGGGGTCCAGCTCTCATCCCGCCCAGTAATAGTCCGCCGCCGCCCGCCACCGCTCTGTTTTCCGTCACGTCCACCACGCGTGTTTACGTGCGTATGTCATGTGTGTACACACATTTATCATCGTAGTGATATTGATTCTAAAAATTAGAGTACCCATTTATTGTGTAGTGTTCATTTACAAGCCAAGTAGAGGAAGCAGGCTGCTCTCGTTTATTATATCGAGTATTCTACAAAGTTATCCAAGTTGCTACCTTGGAAAACGGATGTACTTAGCCACGGCTTACAACTTGTCTCTACCGATTTTGGGTTAGATAACTCAGGAAGCGTGAAATATCGTCGCTCCAGCACTAAAATGCGAGAGCGGGTGCACCGTCCGTCACAGCCAGGGGTGTTCTCACATCCAATTATCGGAAAATTCGTTGAGTTGTGAATGCAATTAATTACATGGGGCTTGATTTCCGCATCGGATCACGACTTGGCATTTGCCCTCACATATTGCATTATCTACTGTACTGTCTGAATGGATATGTCATTAGGTAATTAATTAAATAGCCGCTCTATCCTTGATTCCAATTTTTTTTTTGTGTATGCAAGTACCTAATGTCAGCATTACAATACTTTATCATCAACCCATTATGTCCCCACCGAGGGGCACGGGTTTCTTCCTTGAGGCCGGTATAGGCCATTTTCCAACACGGGGGCCAAGTCCGGATTAGTGGAGGCTTGTAAGACTAGTGGCTGGTTTTACTGTCAGAGGTTTTGAAGCCGCCCTGAGGCCTTTGAATTAGCTTCATCGTCAACCCATTATGTCCCCACCGAGGGGCACGGGTCTCTTCCCTGAGGAAGGTATAGGCCATACTCCACCACGGGGGCCAAGTCCGGATTGGTGGAGGCTTGTAAGACTAGTGGCTGGTCTTACTGTCAGAAGTTTCCAAGCCGCCCTAAGGCCTCTGACTTGGCTTAACGACAGCCATCTATCGACGGCAGCCGGCACCAACTGCTTAACGTGCCTTGCGAAGCACGGAATCGCTCGGAAAAATGCCACTAAGCGTTAGTCATAGACGGTGACCCATCCATGGACCGAACGCGCCGTATGTTGCTTAACCTTAGTGATCGTTTAAGATCACTCTGGCAGCCCAGGCTACGAGTGATTCATTATGATATGACGGTATGTTACTTCCGTCTTATGACTTGTCTATGAAGTTTATAAGTAAAAATCACCCGCAATTACTCAATCACTCTACATTATACATCTCCTATGGAGTGTCTCATATAATTATTTTGTTCAAAAGTACATCCGCGATTGTGTCTATTAGGTAGTATGTTGCGCAATATATTATGGCAAACTAACATGGCAGACACAGTTTAATAAAAATGCCCAATTTGTATCAACTGTCCTTTTATGACGTTATTTTGATTAAAAAAATGTCCTCTTAACCCAGATTCAAGCAGAAACAGTTGAATGGTCAACCAGGCCATTGAAGCAGGCCTTTCAAAGGTCCGATCATCTCGTTGGGTGCGCTAGAGTGAATAAACAAATTTGAATGAACCTTGGCTAGATCGCTTTTAAGTTTCAAATGACTTTTGGTGGCTACGAAGCTAGTTGTTCGCCAGGCGCCAGCCATATCAGTTCTCAAATATTACCCATTTGTTGTATTTGTACAACAGTTAGGTAAGGACCTCTTATGGAAAATTAAGTATTTTCTGATTGCTTTATAATTTAGTCATCTGTCGTGCAATTGGTGAGAAAATAGTTAGAAAGTTAGTTGTATCTAATAGCGATTCGTCTCGCAGCAGGGCTAAGAGTGAAAATAATATTTCAATGTGCACTTTGATCTACTCTGGCTGGCGCTGGCCGCTGCTGGGCTGTGACGCAATGCCGGTGGCCGTGACACAGCTTTTAGCGACACGTTTCGTTTCGTGTGGCGCCCCGAAACCACGTACCTACTTAATTCACATTCAATATTTGAATGAGCAATGCAAGCCTTTCTTCCGCAATTTTTGCACGTTCGTGCGGTCTGGGGCTTCTAACTAAATCATTATTGTGATGCTGGAGTCTTATCTCGGGGCTAGCTTTACAAGGCAACTCGCAAGATATATTGTCAACTTTGTTTATCGATCTCGATCGCATTCCTACGTAATGATATGACATCAATTACCTCTAGGCACCAAAGCAGGAAGCTTCATGGTAGGTTGTTGGTAAATAAAAGGAAAAAACTTTACGAGAGCCATGGTTCACCTTTACGAAGCGACGTCTATTATTGTTTTTTGTGATGGTAATTATACTTATTTTGTCCGTTTGATGGGCGTATTCCTACCAATGGCCCAATCATTTTGTTTCAACACAAATAAAGAAGTGACGAAAATGATGGTTTTACCTCGTTTGTAGAATCTGTATTTGTCTGTAACCAACCGCGTACAATTAGGTGATGGAGGGCTGAGCATCGAAATAATTGGCTTCTTCAAGTGCGATGGAGGGTACCGTAATTGGAGCCTCTTGGCAAGGCCTTATCGCAATTCGGCTGAGGACGCTCGAGCACGTTAAGATAGAATGTGTCAACAACTGCTTATTTGGTGCGAGTATTTGTTCAGATATCGACAGTAGCGTGCTAGATACACTTTCTTATCAAAATACTGACTTGAGATAGGTTTGACCGGTCTTTTGCATTATCGTTTGCTGTTTGCATTCTACCAGACAATAGTTGGTGTAGTAAATTATTTCCATTAGTTAAGTAGGTACCTATATTACATTAGTTAATAGAAGGCGAATAATAACAAAGCCACAAAGCACAACATCAGTCATCAGTTTTATTTAAGTTTCTTATCTAATATTAACATTCGGTACTGTACGTAGAGCAAGGTAATTGACCCCAGAGGCGGTCGGCTGATAGGATGACCCAGTTCGCTGTGTTGCTTTCCTTATGTGTTAGGTATTTTGGGATTACACCCACGTTGATCGAGCAATTTGTCTCTATTTAGACGGCACAAATACACGCTGTTATGAGGAGGAGGGAGCTCTTCACCCACGACGATGCAGACAAAAAATAATATCTCGCACAAAGTCGTACGAATAATTATGACGTCCGTGATCATGGAAACATCGAAGAACTAGGTAACAATGGTCGCGATCACAGTGTTCATGCTGATAGTTTCAATTTTTTTTCTTGTTATAGGACCTTCATCATAAGTTTTATTCCCTGAATCTCGATTCCCATAAGGCCGCTTTGCGTTGTACTTTAATTCCCAGTACTTCACTCCTAACTTCACAGTGGTTTCCACTTATGGTATAGTCCAGAGCGGTTAAAAGTACTAGAGTAACAAAAGTTAGTAGGTAGTAGTAAACAACCCTGTTTAATACTCCGCAGTATTAAGCAACACCATGAACTAAGCCGCATGTTTTTCATGAGATTTTATTTTAGCCGCAATCTCTTACATACTTTTGCTACCCTAGTACTTTTGTACTATTTGCTGTAAAATTATTGTATAATTACCGTTTCCAGCGGTGGAACGTTTGATGGAGGATGATGATTGTGACAGAAAACATTCTGCGCTTGACTGTACTTCGTCATAAATTCGGGTAAAATTCGAATGTGTGTCCAGTTGACGAAAACATTAAAACGATTTAAATACGTTTCACCATCTGGACACACATAAAAATCTTTGTGTGTCCAGATGACGAAAGAATAAATGATACTAATTTGAGTTTAACCAACTCGACACAGGTGTGTCCAGTCATGTGTGTCCAGTTGGTGAATAACCCATTAAAAGAGCTAAACTAAAATGATTGTTCACACTATACTTACTTAGGTAGGTATACTCAACTCAACCAACCTAAAGCCTGTATTACACCGGGGCAACACTGTGCGGCATTGCGGTATGCCACAAGGCCGCATGCTACAACGTCGCACATTGTGGCAAGAACCGTGTCGCATGGCAACACCCTGCGTCATGTGGCAAACTGTCGCAGCTTCTTCTTCTTCTTCTTCTTCCGCACCTTTGTAGCATGCGGCTTTGTGGCATGCCGAAATGCCGCACAGTGTTGCCCCGGTGTAATATAAGCTTAAGGTCACTTTTTAAACAATACAAAAACTTAAGAGAGTTACATCACAGTGGTCTCGTCACTTGACAGTTTTTGTGAAACCTTGCGCACTGTCAGTTTTATTCGTACATTGGCTTAGTACTCACTTATATTTAAACTATTAGTCACTGGTATGAGAGCATGTGAGAGCAGCTGATGCAGAAAGGGGCCGGCTGACCCGTGGACGGAAGCAGCATATCGCGGAGAGCCTGGCTTATCACAGGAAGCCGACCAGCCGGTGGCTAGTTGTTGTTCCACGTGCATTCTGTTGAGACAACAATGTCAGATTAATATTATTGAGGCAACAAAGTCAGTGGAATATTGACTTTGATAGATACATTTACCTCACAAAGACTTGAGCGTTTTTGTAAGAGCGAAGTTAAAGAGACAATGCAATAAAAACACCCAACGCAGTGGCTTAGCAATAGTTTCTTGTGCGTAGAATATATGGCTATGTGCAGGCGGAATTGCAATTTCAAGCTCTGAGATAGGTATATGAACACCACAGGCACTCAGGTTTCCTCACGAATTTTTTTTTCACGGTTAGCTAATGGTATTGCTACTATAATTTTATAAATGTTTGTGAGTTATAAAAAACATTGATACATGTCGCGAAATTCGTGCCGACCGCGCTGCCACTAAGAGAGGAGCTTAAATCGATGCTCTACATACAGTCGAGAGCACCTCAACCTGTACAGCCATGCACTCTATCAGTTACGTTACGGGCGAATAAACGACTACCATCTAAGGGTTGCTGTGCTGTCGACTATACCCCGGAGGCAGCTGCCTGTAACATCAAACATCAGATTGAGGGGACGGGGGTCGTTTCGTTTACACTGATTTATAATGATCGGTCAGTAAATATGGCTGGGTTGGACTTATCGGCCTGACCCGATGACGTCGGCTCTTCACCCCCAATACTACGTACCGTCGACAGATACCCAACTTTTACTTTTCGGTTGCAAAGTCGCCCGTAACGCAACGGCTTTGATTGCAAGCGTGTAAAGGTTCAGGGATGTGGACTATACTTTTGTACTAATACGGGCAATTAATTGCGTCTACTGGCACCAATACGTGATCCGATCCCCTTCTTACTATTTTTGACACGCCTCGATTCTAAATTATAAACGTGAGTACTTTCTTGAAGTGCCCGCAGTCTTTCATTTGGATACAGATCAAGTTTAACTGTGATTCTTCGTGTTTGAGTCCGCAATTTAACAACACCATTCATCATAGGTAACTTTTATACCCATTCAGCTGTAGATGAATCTTTCAGTGGGATCCTGTTAATATATTTTATGCTCAGAGTATTATTCGGTTACATGCAGGTTATTTTCATAAATGCTTTTAATTCTACGTTTAAAAAACCTAATATATATTTCTAAAAAATTTCAAAAACTAAAATTACAAGGCTGACGCAGTCGACAAGTTTCGTAATTTATATGGAAAATAAAATACTAGTAAATTGTAAAATATCGTTAGGTTTGTGTTAGATTTTTTGGTGTGCTTGAATGAATCATTTATGCATTAGGTGCTGTTTTGATGTGTAATATAATTTTATTGTTAGTTTAAGATTTGCGTAGGTGATATCATCACTGCATCCTTCCAAGAAGGAACGGACTTTCCAGTTGACACGTCGTCTGTCTGATCTTTATTATTTACGCGTACCGCAATAAAATATTCAAGTATGGAACCGGTGATTGATATATTGTTTGCAATCTATGTAGAAGAACATGATTTACGGCACATGTTATTGCATGCTCTGGTGTTCTTATCACTCTTTTGATGAATGTTTCCATAGCATGTGTCACATTAATATCGACCCAGTGCGTTAATAGCTCTAAATTAGCTCGGATGAAATTACTCGATGAGCTTTTATGTCGTCTTGATTGAATGTAATCACCGGGTATAAGTTTAATTTTCTGGTCTATTTTTTTGAAGGCCCAGTTTCACCACGTCTGGAATGGATAGACTTAAAACCAGATAAGATCCCATATTCCTTAATAGGGTTTATATGTCCTATTTGGTTATTATATTAGAAGACTAAATTATTCTAAATCTAATATCGACAACACAAAATCTGACTTGTGGATAGATTTTACTGTGTTAATGTCAAGAAAAGTATCTAACTCCCGGCTTCTCGTACGCTAACTCTGTTAATCTGCTGTTAACAACAAGCTGTCAAATGTATTTTTTGTATACACTTTGGCCAACTGACAGCTGTCAACGGTAGATTATCAGACTGGGGTAAGTAAAATATGTTTAATAAATTATAAAAAATGTCGCACCCTTGCAAGAACAACGTGATGGTTATTTCGAAGAAAACCATTTTTTATTCAAAGATATTTTTTTAACGCGATTTTATTTACTCCGAAAAAGCCGGAATAAAGCAAAAGAGACACTGCATCACGTTATAGCGCTATCTCTTTCGGCCATTACTTTGAAACCTCAAAAAAATGCTCTCATGTAACGTAAGGGTTCCGAAATAACACGTTGTTCTTGCAAGTGTGCGATGTCAACTTGCGCTGGGTGAGAGTCGGAGGGCTTAAACTCAACTTAGATGTATTTTTATTTTACTTATTACAAAGCACAGTGGTCGGGGTTCTAAAAAAGTGTGTATGTAGAAATGGAAGTTAGTGTGACAGCATCTACTTAGACGGAGACGCAAATAAAATGCGCGCCGGATGCTCACGCACGATCGACAGCGGCGCGCTACGTGTGCTGATTTGCAAAGAACTTCGCTGTTTCGATATGTTGACAACGTTCATCGCACTGTTCTTACACGAATTCCTCGATGAGCGATACCAGGGAATTATGGCTTGAGTACCGTATGCCTTTGTTACGGTTACGTTATTAGCTAATATCAAATTGTCTTCTGCACAAACTGTCTAGTGCAGCGGTTCTCAAACTTTTTGAGTGACGGAACCCTTTTGGAAAGCGAAATACTTGACGGAACCCTACAGTAAAACAATTGGTTTTAAAAATGTATTCTTTATTAATAAGCATAGTAAAAGTACAGTGAAACAGTTACTACTAAAATTGTACTATTGTGGGTGGCGACTAAGTTCGGCTGCGCCTCATAATACGCCGCGTCAAAACGTTCAATCAGACAGTTCAGAATTGTTTTGATTTTTTTTTTCTAAATTCTTGCGGAACCTCTACAAGGGGTATCGCGGAACCCTAGGGTTCCGCGGAACACACTTAGAGTATGGCTGGTCTAGTGCATAGTTATGTTATGGCTAGTTTACACAACGTGCGAGTGTATGCGGCGAGTGCGTTGAGAGAGTGGTCATGAGTGGTGTGAACCGTCACCATAGTTCTACCAGCATATCCATTGACAGTTTACTGATAACTTAAGCACTAGCTTTTTAGTAAAGTGTACTGCGTGTGACCGAATAATTATGTCCATCGACCTGAATAACTCTCTGGAATAACTAGAGAGAGAAGGGCAGCCGCCTATGCCTATCTTGCTCTTTCTAATTTGTCAGAGGAGTGTAGAACAGGATTTGATCGAATAAATTCAAATTTTCTGCATCATGAATGAATGAGAATGCAATTCAGAATTTACGAACCAGTCTTCACCAATCTATATATATTTGACAGCTCATCAGAGTGTGTACCTACTCTAATTTAATTGGTCCTCCTTCCTTTGCGACCAAGATGTAAAGCTTGGTGCTGCCGACTATGCATACATTCTGTGAGAAGGATTTGTGTTAGTTCGCGGACCACACCACACCCTCTCTTGTAGCTTCCGCCAGACAAGAGCTCATTATCCTTGACTTTGTGCAGTGAGTTTGTAGTCAGATGCAGAAAGCAAACGCCCGGAGAGACTACGTTTTCTCAATATTCGCACATTATTGTTCACGATAGTTACCCAGAATAATAATATCGTCGGGTGAAAGGCTATTCGTATTAAGCGACATTTTGGGCTAAATAGACATACATATTTGGAATCAGCAGATTTTTTTGCGTCTTTTGAGCTAGGCTTTAAAAATATCTGAGTACTTTTTTGGCGCTTCAATTAATTTAATAGTTTATTTGTAGTGATTTTTTTCTGATTTTGCAATCTATGAAACGCTCTCTTGGACATTTCAAAATGTGTCGCTTAAAACAAAATTAAATAGCCTTTCACCCGTCGATATGTATCTCAGAATTTGAATGTTGTAAACAGGGTTGCCTGGTTTGTTTCTTATTTATTACAACTTTTAATCTAGCATTTTAAAAAAATGTTTTTTTGTTTTTCTCGTAGATCCTACCCAAATAGCGTTCATTTGTTTTTGTTTACAAATAGAACCCAAATAAGCGGGGATCGTTCGATCGGGATGCGTATGATATGCAATAAAATAAACATATTTTTAAAGAGGCTTTTTTATATTGAACCCTCCGATGTATGTGGAAAGAATAATAATAATCATGATACTTTACAAAATTACAATATTTTGGTAAGTATTTGAATAGCATCTGACTAGGTATAATCGTCGAGAGGAAAAAAGAAAAATTTCAACTACTAAAATTCTAGGTACCAAGTTTATATTTCCACGTTAAAATGAGGTTTTGTATTGCATGCAAATAAGACCACTTGAATTGGAAAATTTATTATTTTCCAATTGACGTGCAAAATTTTGATCAAAAAATATTTTTTTCTGTTTTAGAGCTCAGGTGTTTTATGGAATAAAAAAAATCCATTTTTTCACCTGTAGATTTTTTGTTGGGCTGATCGGCCTACCAGAACAATGGCTATTTTAATGTTCCCTTCAAGGTCATAACGCAACTGATACGTATATAATCAGTTGCGTTATGAGTTATGTATGACCTACCTACTCATACCTCCATAACCCAACATATTTGGGCCACGGGTGTTCTCGTCTGCTATTTGAAAGATTGTCTTTCACTTAGGCAACACGAGTTAAAAATCGGGACTCAGAAAACTATACGCGCCGCCGGCGCCGGCCGGCCGGCAGAAACCTGTGACGTCACAATAGCAATCAAGCAAGACCCACCGGCAGCATTTTGAAAGAGCCTAATTTTAAACTTCCCTCATTCATTTCTTAATGGATTTCTATTAATGGGTATTCAAAAATTTAATTTTTTATGGTCCTGTGGCCCCGGTACTTGAAAGTCCAATATTCTGATGTCTGAATTATCCTTATTGAAGGTGTGGTGCGACCTCATGGCTAATATGATTCTTCAAATTTTTGGCCAGATTGCCAGAGGAAAAGGAGAGTTTATTTTTGGGTTCGCGGACTAACCAGTGATCAATACATAATTTGTTGCAAATTTAGTGGTTGGCAGACGACCGAAGACGACTGGACTCAAATGCCCAAGCGCATCGCGCCCGCACCGCAGTGAGTCAGCGCGTGTGACGTCACTCAACAGGCGCGTCCGCTTCGCTTACCCTTCGCCATTAGTTAAAGTAGTCAAACCAATTTATTGTACATAGATTTTACACCAAAGCCATTCATTGACATGACCAGGCTTTGTGTATAGCAACTTGCCGACTGAGCCACGTAGACTCAATTGCAGCCATCCGTGAAAAATCCATTATAAAATAGTAGGTACCCCTTGATGATAAAATGACGCTTTTAGCTTAGTAGTGTTAGAAATTACTAGCATTCTACATCCGACCTAGTTTTCTGTTGTATCTTAGAATAATCTGATATTCTTATTTGGCAGGCTGTCTTCAAAATGAATTCGCCAGTCAGTCTGATTTTACTTCTGTTATAGAATTTATTTACACCTTGTAACGAATGTTTTCAGTTATGTATGTTTCAGTTATGTTTCAGCAAGTTTCAGTTATGTAGAAATAAAGCAAAGCCTAAAATTAGTTTCTTCTAGATGCTTTCCAACAAAAGGAATCACTTTGGTTACGGTAATTAAGTTGTTTTGTTTAACTCTACATATCAGACGTACCTAATGACGTATTACGTGTCCGTATGATATGCCTTTGTCCGTTTCTGTTTCTGAGAGCAAGATATACAAGGCAGACCTATCTTTTAACACTTCTACGAATAACTTTCCTTAGTTCATTATTCAACATTCTTTACAATCATAAATCATAAAAGAAAACATAGAATTGATACAAACAACGCTCCAAACACGAATGTGATCTGCTCTACTTATTCTTTTTAATTGTAGACCAGGCAGAGGAGAGACGGAAATGTAATTCGATATATCGATGTGATCAAAGCCAAGATATTCTTAATTACGACATTCAATCCCAAAATCACTTTTATTGCCTAATTGGTATTGATTTCATCAAAAAAATGTTTCGCTAAGTAAAGCAAACGTTATTGAGAGCATTTCTTTCACTGCAAGAACATACCTAACAGTGACTTTGATGTTTCCTTTGAGCAAGTCTCATGATATGATAACTTACAAACTGCAATTTACGCATGCGTCGGCACTGCTGAGATTGCATGCATATTGGTCACTTCTTTTTAAATGAGTTAAAACATCATGCACGTCTGTTCACTTGGATTTCTCCTCAGTACCTACTGAGGAGAATCGCGTCGCGTGTGAGATGCAATGTGGCGGCGGAGGCAGCGCGCGTGTCTAGGCTCCCTCCCTGCCAAGGGTAGGGGCGGTCTCCATCCTCCCACAACCCCTCGCGATGAGAGTAAAAGTCCAGCCGGTGCTTTAGAAAATGAAAATATTCAAAACGGAATTGCCAGGTGTGAACTGCGGGTCGCGGCAAAAGAGTGTTTGGCGACGGAGAGTTTTTTATTTATCACAGAAGGTACCGCTAGGGAGTTAGTTGCACTTATCAGCCAGTTACAGTATACACTGAACTTGGTTTGGATTTGGTGCACTACGATTTGGCACGGGGTCAAGTTTCGGCAGAAGTGGGTGGGCTTAGACGCTGCGGAATATCGATTGAGCGGTTCACTCTCGCTCATGTCTGTGATTACTTGCTTTAATCATTATAATTATTACAATCACAGACCATTTTAAATAGGTACATTGTCACGATTGGTCTACGTCAGGGGCGCTTCGGTACCATACACGCGGTGTGCGGGTGCTCTTGCTTGCCACATTAGCACAGCAATTAGCGCTGATCGTTCGGAGCGAGAGCTGTGAGTGACTATGACTACAGATTTATATAATATGCACACTCCGAGGCCTTGGCCTTGCGACGGCGGCCATGTCACGCTAATCGCGAAAATATTGCAAGTGTTGCAGCAATTTAACATTTTCCTTTTCATTGTGTACCTAGTGTTGGACAATACGCGTGGATAATGTAGTATTTATGAAGAATGAGGAAAACTAAAATGCAACTCCGAATATAGCGAATTGAAGTGTCATGCTGCAAGTTTAGAGAATGCATAGTCGCATTTATTTTTGCGATTAAATGTGACGTAATAAGTTTAAGGATATTAATTTCAATAAGTCTAAACTTATCGGTTAGGTTTTAAAAGTGAAATCTTTCTTCCAATATTTCAAATATCACTTGCACACAAACAGGCGAATAGTCTAGGTAAATCACTATTTGGAAGGATAACTGTAATAGTCCGCGGATTTTTAATTACATGCATTATCTTTGACTGTGGCGAGGACCACAGATTACAGGAACCGCCATTGTTTTTCATTCTACCGCGAACGCCCGAGCAATTATTGGGACGTAATGAATGAGGCAACATGTGGTACATTTAAGCCATGTGCATTGTGATTTTCGCGAACCTTCCATCTACAATGTTTTATTGAAGCCAGGAGATCCATAGCACGGGGAAAACCTATTTTGGACCGTCTCCTACTACATAATGTAACATGTTAATTTAAAGAGTTGATATAAGTTTTTCACTCTATCTTCTCGAAATGATGCATTTTGATGCCCAAATTTAGGACGTAAAACACGCTATTGTTGGTCAAGCTAAGATGCATCAAAGTAAACAGACTCAAAATTGGGTCTAGAATCGATTTACCTTTAGGTACCTTTAAGTAAATAGACTCAAAATCCAATTTTGAATTTACATACTAATGCACTCATTTACGAAGAAGTCGGACTTTTCTTTCACTCTTGAGGATTCGTCCTATATCTATTTCGCTCCAACCCGAGCAATATGTTTTAAAACCGAGTTTGGAACTAAAGTAAAGCCAATTTAATAAGCCACATTTGACATGTGTCAGTCTTAGCTTCATAGTGAGGTGACCTGCTAACAAACATCGATTAAATCGAATGAATCGATACGGACTTCAAACATTTGTGAATCGTGAATGCAGTTATTGTGAAAAAGTACGTATAGGCACTGTAATTTTAATTTAGTTCCATTGAAAATCAAATCAAATAAACAATTATTAATAAAAACCCTGTCCCATTATTATCTAACCTAAATTTATAAAACAAAATAAGAATATATAGTTTATAATTTTAAATTGTTATTTATACGTATATAATTTAACAAAGAAAACATGCATTTATTCACTAGAACTAGTAGAATTATAACGAGTGTTGTCATCGTCATCACTGCTGTCCGCTCTCAGAGATATAATTAATTCTTCTTCGATAATGTTGTCTATTCTCACTTTGCCAATAACATCCTACGAGTTTTTTTTTACTAAAAGTGTAATAATATAATAAGGCCTCGGCCTTAACAAGAAAAATTCGTCTAAATTATTTTTACTAAGATTTAGCCTCGGTCTTAATACGAAAAAGATATTTATAAAACACAGCAAAGATTTGGCTTTGGGCTTCTACAAAGGATTACCTGTATTAACAAGTTGTGATCGGATACAGAAAAAGGAAAAACGTTAGACCTGGCTGCACGGACGAAAGTCCTTTGCCTATTCTGCTATTAGCAGAAAAACAAGATTAAAAAAAATATATATAATGAAACGGATTTTGTTTCTATTCAATTATTTTTGTATTTTTTAGATTATTAAAAGGATAATATAATAATGTTTTTCACTTCTCATGCTATGAAAGTTCGTTTTTATGTGATGCGTATTAGTTGTACAGTTAAATACCATCCTTAAAATAATCACAATGTGGAATCATGTATGGCTATACATTCCTGTACAGGTAGGTAATCATTGCATTCAATTCAACATTTTGACTGATGATTCCTTTGATTTTTACGGTAACATCCCTAGTTTTTAAAAACAAAAAGGGTTGACCGACATAGCATTGTAATGAAGTTCTGTTTTTTAGGAAAAACATTGTTTATTAAGTTTAGAATGGTTTATTAGTCAAAGTAAATTGTAATAATGCCTTCTTTTGACATTATTACAATAAATATATATTATTAACTGAAAAAAGTGAAGCAATTGTGCAGTTCTAACTTTAAAAAAATAAATAATATTGTGTGCCCTGCGTTACAAGGTTACCTTGATGAATTTTGATGAAGTGTCAAATGTGACCTATTAAATTGGCTTTACATTACTTACTGAACTTCCAAACTATTTGCTGCAAAACTTTTAAGTACCTAATACGGTAGTTGACAAAATGTCAAATAAGTTACTTTTAAAACGGAATTTTGTATGAAAATACCGGATTATGACGTCATATTTCAGAACACTCTTTTTATGAACTCTTCTTATAAATAAGTGAACTGTTTAAAAATTTTAATAACTAGTAATTGACTAAAACAGATACATTTTCCGAAATATTTTGTAATTTTTGTTTTAGGGTAATTCTTTTAAACACGTTTTTCAAGCGGCATCACCTTAAAAGAATAGAAATCGAAAAGTCAGCAAGCCACTTTTTTTTCAGGCAAACCTTTAATCATCTCTTATCTAGGTCATTGATTATTATTCAATTATCTTTATATTTAATATCATGAAAAAACTACAAAACGCCCGTTCTTTGATTTTCGTGGAGTATCCTTTCCCCCGATCGAATCACTTACTTAATTATATATTTTAAACTAAATGGAATAAATACGCTTACCAAAAAATAGACACTAAGTTTTAATAAGTTGCCAATGCTATAAAAAATTACACCGTTGTTCTAAAAGAATTACATTGTCTAAAAAAAATTAAAATGTAACTGTCCCGGGGCAGTTACTGATTTGCGTGGATCATTATAAAACCACTTGCACATCCCTAACTTCGCGGCCCAATGCTGCGTCATCCTAATTCATGTTACAACTAGCCACTCTCCGTTGGCCAGACAGAGTGCTTGTATGATAACACGTCGAGTTTCCGAAAAATTTGGGTACGAACCCTGTTACGTGGGTCCATATGGTTTTTCAAAACTTTGATTTGCGTGGTATAATTTTCTCCGGTCGTCTGTGAATTTATTTTTTGAGTAAAATATTGTAGCGAACAAAATAAGGTAATGCAACTTATATTCAAAACACAGTTTATTTACTTCAAAGGTTTTTGTATATTCTTAGAATGAATGCTTTATTTTGATTTTCGTGGTCGTGATTTGCGTGGTTTACATGGTAGTTTTGACCCACGCAAATCAATTATGGGTCATGCAACTGAAATAACTTCAAGTTTTGCAATAGTAATGTAGGACAAAAAAAATTATTACTTTAGTTAAATGTAAATTCTTAAAATTATAGCTAAATATATCAATTTTTACTAAAATTGTAATGAATTATTTTTTAAGTAAAAAATTGCATAATAATATCTATAAAATATAAAATAACTATAAAATAATAATAATATCATAATAACTTATCTGATACAGTTAAATAAAAAAAAAATCGTTTACGTAGGGTGTTTTGTGATTTGCGTGGCCGTCATTTTTTTAACCTCGATTGTCTCTTTAAGTTTATTGCTCTCTGAGGTGCCCCTTTTATACTACTTTTACGTATAATTTAAGATACGGATGTCGATTTAGCAAAAATATTAAATTTGAAAATTGCCACGAAAATCACCAAAGAATGACTTGCCCGAAGAATCACCCTTTAATCGATAGTCCAGTCATTTCATCCGGAAAAAAGGCAAATAAAAGAAAATGAATTTGCGGATCTAATTTTTTGATAATAATATGTTGTAGGCGATACCTAGAAAAGCTTAACTTGAGTTTTCGACCAAGCTTTCTTATGAGCTTTCGCCACCATCTTGAAAAAAGGGGTAAAATTTGTTTTTCGGCAATAACTCGGCTATCCGATGAGATTCGAAAATTTTTGTAAGACAATTTTTGTAGCTTTTTTTGTGCTCTACAATAAAGTCCTGATCATTTTTAGCGTATCATGAATCGTTATCGAGATATCGATCGATAAAGTCAAAAATGTAGGACAATTTTTGTTTTTTGCATTTTTTTTTGTTTTGGACATAATAAATATAAAAAATTGTAGAATTCAAACTTGTAGAGCATATTCAGACCTACAATTTCCTTCTTGGAGTTTTTTTTACGTTGGACAAAAATTACGATCTCCAGCGCGCCGCAAAGTCGGTGAATCTAAGCTCAGCGTCGAGCGAGCTGCTCGCCCGGTTGTATCTGCATGTCTAATGTAGTGGGAAATTGTTCAGGAAATTGATGGGATAAAAAATAAGTACATAGACCAACAAATTAAAGATCACACTAAAGTAATTTATTAAACAAATAATTTGTGGAGTAAAAAAAAGGTTGTACAGTACATTTGAGCGAAAAAAAGTACAAAACACACGTTAAAATGAATAAAAGATTGTCTCAAGTTACTGTTGTAATGTAAAAAAATGCAAACACATTCGTCAAAACGGATGATAGACTTTTTTTCATGTCTTTGCGCAAGCGAAAGCTTGGATGGTCCAGGCTGAAGGTCTTCGTCCTCCGTAAACTCTTCGAGTTGTTGTCATTTTTGTCCAAAAAAAAATAATAAAACACAAAATTGTAAGGCTGAACACTCTTTACAAGTTTCGCAACGGAAATTTTTTTGAAAATTATTACCAGAAAAAAAAATTGCAAAAACTAAATTTCATTTTCTAAATTTTTTTAATAAAAAACAATTATTTGTTTAATCAATAACTTTTGTATGATCCTTAATTTGTTGCTCTATATACTTTTTTTTATCCCAATAATTTCCTGACCAATTTCCTATTCGACATGCAGTCCGATTCGACATGCAGATACAACCGAGCGAGCAGCTCGCTCGACGCTGAGCGTGGATTCACCGACTTTGCGGCGCGCTGGAGATCGTAATTTTTGTCCAACATAAAAATCTCCAAGAAGGAAATTGTAGGTCTATATGCTCTACAAGTTTGAATTCTAAAATTTTTTATATTTATTATGTCCAAAACAAAAAAAATGCAAAAAACAAAAATGATGTCCTACATTTTTGACTTTATCGATCGATATATCCATAACGATTCATAGGTAGAGCACAAAAAAAGCTACAAAAAGTGTCTTACAAAAATTTTCGAATCTCATCGGATAGCCGAGTTATTGCCGAAAAACAAATTTTACCCCTTTTTCAAGATGGCGGCGAAAGCTCATAGGAAAGCTTGGTCGAAAAACTCAAGTTAAGCTTTTCTAGGTATCGCCTACAACATATCAAAAAATTAGATCCGCAAATTCATTTTCTTTTTTGAATGTACATAATGACTGGACTACGAGCATATCAAATAATTTATTGTTGATCGTGTCAACAACCGAATTGTCAAATATTTGAAGTTGGAACGAAAGTACGCATTTTCATTCCTCTGATGGTAGAGAAAAGCAGTGTTCTACACGGGCGCAACTCATTTTTGGTCTCGGTAGTGTTGAATTCCTCGCTCCTTCAGCGATTCTTATTTAATGCAAGAAGGATTCAATTTCACAACCTCGACGCAAAAATTTTGTTTGCAAAAATGGCTGTAAGGGAATTGATAAACGGTTCTATTTAAGCCTTACTGAAAGGAACTCGAAGGCATTCTGTACCTATGTAGCCAGAGCTAAAAGCAAGGATTAAACTGTGTTCTGCGCCGAGAGTCGACATGACGCTAATCTGCTTGTAACATGACTAATTCTAGACTCTCCAGAGGCAGCCCATAGTCATCCCAACGAACCCCGATTCACCATCTGTCATGACTTCAGTTTAAAAATCGATTCGCGCTGGATTTTATTGGGCTCTGAAAAAAATTGTCTTCCCTGTAAATCCTCGTAGAGGATACGATACTTCACGAGATAATTTAACCTAATACATTTTCTCTCAAAAAACATCTGGTTTATTGACAAAAACCCAATTCCCTTAAAATACACCATAGGCGAAACATTTATACTATTTAGCCTGTGGTATCTTTTATATTAATAGTCACTATTTATACGGAGTAAAGTTTCTTAAAAAAGCGGCCAAGTGCGAGTCGTCCGTCCGCTAGTCCGTCTAGTCCGCTCTAATTTGATCGATGTTTTAATAATATAGAGTATTTTTTTTAATATTTGAGTTGATTGAATGAAAGGTAAATTGCGGTTTACGATTTTTGTCGTATTAAAAAAAACTACTTCCTAGAACTCGCTCAAACCAATTTTCGGCGGAAGTTTGCATGGTAATTTGGTAATGTACATGATATTTTTTTTTAGTTTTATCACTCTCTTATTTTAGAACTTACAGGGGGGGGGGGGGGGGACACAGATTTTACCACTTTGGAAGTGTCTCTCGCGCAAACTATTCAGTTTAGAAAGAATATATATTAGAAAACTCAATATCATTTTAAAGACCTATCTATAGATACTCCACACGTAAGGGTTTGATGAAAAAAAATTGTTGATTTTCAGTTCTAAGCACGGGGAAACAACAAAATATATTGTTTTTTTCTATAGTATAGTTCTTATAGTTTCGTAAAAAAAATTGCTGTGACATACGGACGGACAGACAGACATAACGAATCCCTAAGGTTTCCGTTTTTTGCCTACGGTTTTTTACGATTACGATTTGGCTACGATTTGGCTACGGAACCCTAACAAAAACGTATTTTTTATAAATAAGAGCGATCTTTTCTTAATCAATAATGATGATAGCGATGCCTAGGCAAGTAGGTTCTAAAAATAGATTGTCATTATTGAGATTTAGAACGGTAATTTTTTGCAAAAATCTAAGTATTTATTATACAAGAAGATATTATTATGTTTTTTGGTGGCACTAGTTGGCATACGCAAAAAGAAACAATGTAAGTACACTTAGGACGAGTTACTCGAATTAGGATGTAGGGCTTAAAGCTGTCTTTGTCATGTCAAATAACAAGACTGCACCGTTCGCTGGCTAAGTTTGAAGTGCGCTGCTGGGGAGTATGTGATAAAACTCTCCAGGGAGGAATTGCTGAAAGTTTCACCTGAATTATGGGTGTATAGGGTATCAACTCCTCGTGATGGACTTACATTTTATTAAACGTGATCGCGGATAGGTACTACGTTACTAACTAAGTACCTAAGTAGTAACGTAAGTACTTGGACGTTTATTTGTTAAGGTGCAGCGATAGTACACTTATCGTGCCCTTTACTCGGTTAATTTTCGAGTGAAATTGTAATAATTGTGTAAAAGTTGATAAGGGTCTCGTTTTATACAAATAGCAGCCGAGTCTTTCTACTTGTGAGTTCAGGCTATGCCGTGTACATCGAATGGTCGTAGTAAACCATGAATTATCTAATCATCATCATCATTCATCCACAAGAAGTCCACTGCTAGACATAGGCCTCCTCCATGGATTTCCAAACAGACCGGTTGGAAGCGGCTTGCATCCAGCGTCTTCTTGCCACTTGGATGTGATCTTCTTCTTATTTATATAGGCTTCACTGATTTTTATGAATGTTCTTGTACATACTTGGTAGATCTGAGTATGTTGTAGTCTAATTAATATGGCAAAACAATGCTTACCGGGTCAGCTAGTAGTTCCATGAAATAGGCAGAGCTCTCCGCTGTCGCACCGGCAAAAAATAACAAAATGTTTCCATAAAAATAATGTTCTAGATAGATCGTTATCTAAATGTGCGTCCCTGACCCACTTCAGGGAAAAGACACTGCGAGAGTTTCTGTTATAAATTAGCTTGATGGCTCTCCCGAGATGTCTGAGTGGAGTTTGGAATTTCAAGGCGCGTAAACAGTTCCGAGTGTGGAGTAAACGACTCATTTCGTTCGCGAGACAAAATTATATTCCAGAGCATTATGTATAAAATTTTGCATTTTGCTTTGACCGGTTTCCCTATTATTGTGTATGAGTGGACGGGTACATATATTATTACTAGCTTTCGCCCGCGACTCCGTCCGCGTGGACTTTAGTTCAAAATTTTGCAACCCCGTTCACTCCCTTAAGGGTTGAATTTCGAAAAACGGTGAAACACTTGTTCAATCAATTGTGTTGAAGAATATTTATTTCAAGTTTCAAGAAAATCAGACAACATTTTCTATGCCTCCCATACAAATTTTGGCAACCCTTTTCGCCCCCTTAGGGGTTGAATTTAAAAAAATCCGTTCTTATTCCTTGCCTACATTATATACAGATCCTCTGTGCAAAATTTCAGCTTCCTAGGTCAAACGGCTTGGGCTGGGCGTTGATGAGTGAATGAATCAGTCAGTCAGGACTTCGAATTTTATATATATATATATTATTGAATATTAAATTCTTTATTGCAATCATCATCAACCCATTATGTCCCCACCGAGGGGCACGGGTCTCTTCCCTGAGAAAAGTATAGGCCATACTCCTCCACGGGGGCCAAGTCCGGATTGGTGGAGGCTTGTAAGACTGTGGCTGGTCTTACTGTCAGAAGTTTTCAAGCCGCCCTAAGGCCTCTGACGTTTATTGCAATAAAACACAAGTTTTGCACATAGGCGAGCTTAATGCTAAGTAGCATTCTCTTCCAACTAACGTAGTCCATATATGTAATGTAAACTGTACTAGAGTCCTCAGTTAGGATAATGATATGTAATATGTACGAATGGAACTGTTTTCAGTGCCAGTCAGGATTGATCAATGGCCCAGAGCCATTAAGTTAATGCATTATAGTAGAATGACAGATTCACGGATGAGTAAAACATGCCATGTTTTTCATTGCATTCGCGCCTGCAAGATCTAGCGTACGTGTTGCGTGTACAATTCACTACGCGGAGGCCGATTCTCGCCCATGCGAATTGAAAGCGTAGACGCCAAACATTCGAAGGATTAGACATTTGTCGCATAAAAATCAGTTTCATGTATTCTCACAAAGTCGTATACGCAAATTAGCTAACAATTTTCGTTCGCTTTGAGGTGTCATCTTGTCGCATGGTAATTACCATGCGACTCGCAAAAGGCGTATGAAATTTGAACGCATTCATTGATAGTTGACGTTTCTTGATTGGAAATTCCAAGAATACTTTCCGTACGTCGTTGCCTGGCGCGAATCCACTTAAGTGCAGTAGGCACAAAAACCCTACTCCGTGCGAGATACTTTGGGACTACTAAATTTGGTCGGATTTGCGCTGTAATTGATTTTATCGCATTACGGAACGTAGGGCAAGTCCATTAATAATGGACTCGCCCTACGTTCCCTATGTTGACGTTTCGTTATAAGTAAAATTTCAGTTGAAAATTTTAAGAGTTAAGTGTAATAAACTTTTAAACAACGTATATTTTGTACCTAAACAGTTTCTTAGTTTATAAAATAACACTCAAAGTAATAATTTGCCGCAAAATGTATCAATTTAAAAGTGAAATTGCAAGTCCATTAATAAAGGACTCGCCCTACGTTCCCTACGTTCCGTAATGCGATAAAATCAATCACAGATAAGTCTACGCTTTTAATTCGCATGGGCGAGAATCGGCCTCCTGAACAGAACCGTCCGTTCGTATTCGTTTGTTTCAGACAGTCTGTATATCTACGTTAACATTTCAGGTGAAGACTCGGCTTCTGTCCACTTCCACAAAGATATAGTAAAACTGTTTCTTACGCTAGAAAGAAACACGATTGTAATCGCAGTCTATTTGCCTACGCCGACAATATTGCATGGTACAGGTCTTCTCTTAGAGAGAGAGTGTTCATCGAGGTGACGCGGTTCCAAGCGCTGAGGTAGGTGAACACATAAAACAATCTGGTTTCCGCGAGATGCTTTCTAATGTAGTGCTACAAATAATAATTAAAATGTTAGGTACATTTTGTACACTTCGTCATAAGTTATCAGTAGATACAAGGTGCCGGAATCGAATCAAGGACTTCTCAAATGTAGGGTAAGTGTTCTACCGATTTCGCATATTGCTAAAAAGGCTGCGCCAGTGCTAGGCTGTGCTGAGAATTGATTGTCGGAGTATGTACTTGAAAATTTTACTGAGATTAGTAAGTTAATAAATAAGGTATGCTACCTTTAAAAAATAATTGGTTCGCTCTGATTATTCAAGTTTATCGTTATTTGTTTCGAAACGCTTATGGTCCCTCGCATTACTTTCTTAGTCATCTACCTATCATGAGCAGTGAATGTTTGAAATGCTCTTTGAGTGAATCAGAGTTACCCATTACCCATAACGATAAACTGTTACAGGTTTTTACTTAAACTGCATGGGCAGTACCTCCCGAGCCTTAGGTAATTGGGGAAGTATACTTACGTAGCATATGTACCTACTTATTTAGAGATGAATTACAACCTACATTGCATTGCACATTGTAACAAAGTATCCCTGCCTGAAACAGTAACGTAGCAACGATTTACAACACGTCGACTTACTGAGTAGCGAAACGAAGCAGGAATGCATTCACTGACGACGGGCGAGCGCGGAGCACGGGCCACGAGGTTTTTATTTTATTTCGCTGCTTTATTCCAGTTTTAGAGGCATTACTTACTGCCAGCTCTTTCAGCTATTTCTTTGTCTTCCGATTCCTTTAAAAGAGCGGCGCAGAACCGGAGGAACAGGAGGCATGCTCGCAATTACAGCCAGCAGATTCTCGCGACTATTGTCTTATACTGTGTAGGTACTTATGCTATGCACAAAGTTAATGAAAATCGTCGTTGATCAAAGTGCCGACTACGCATTTTTACCTTTTTGTGCAGCGGATCTAGGCTTTGGAGCTTTGATAAGTATAATTAAGTTCTGTTTTAAGATTAAAGCAAATACCAATAAAAACAAAACCTTGTTCTTTTAAACTTAATTCATATTCCTTAGAACTACATAAAATGGCCGACAGTGTTTTGTGTAAACAAATAAACATACTGTAGGTTTTAAAATATTAATTATTAACATCACAGTGTGATACGTATTTATGGATTACTTCTAAAAACTGTTGGTTTTTTCAATGTTGGCGCTACAGATGAATACCCAGGACATAAATCTAGTGTGGGTGGCACCTAGTTGACCTCTATTAACTCCTCCATAAGTGGCAGATTAGACGCGTTGTAACTTGTATTCAAGTGAGTTGATAGCATCCCTTCCCTCCCTTTACATACTCGCACACTAGGTAATCCGTTAGACCGTTTACAGTAAGACCAGCCACTAGTCAATCTGGAATTGAATCCACCAATCTGGACTTGGCCCCCGTGGTGGAGTATGGCCTATACCTTCCTCAGGGAAGAGACCCGTGCCCCTTGGTGGGGACATAATGGGTTGATGATGAACACTAATCCGTTACATTTTTTTACTTGTTGCGACTTTGGAAGAAAAATGTAGAGGTTGACTGTTGACTATACGCATCACAGAACACAATTACTCAAGAGAAGAAGTTCAACTACAAACGAAAAATAATAATGTGCGTACTAGCGCCACCTGCCGGATGCCCACAGCAACTTCGCAGTGGCGGCAAAATTTGAATGTTCCAATAAGGTGCCAGGCACATAAAAACAGAAAGTATTTTGGATGAATAAGCAATTTCATTAATTGCAACCTCAGAAACTTCTACAAGACTTTTAGAACGATTCTGAGTTTGCAAATGAAATTGCTTATTCATCCAAAATACTTTTTGTTACCTACAACTAAAATACTTCAACGCCTTTTAGAAAACAATAAAATATTAAAGTGAAATATTTAATCAATACTTTAATGTAAACAAACCAATACAATGATACAAGATCATTCATAATAAAACAACATTACAAAGAAGGAGAAGCACAAGCTCAACTCGACGTCGTATGTTGAATAAGCGTCACTTTCTCAAAACGAACTAGGAAAAACACAGACGGAGAATCACAAACAAGCTCAGCTCGACGTCGTATCCAAGCAATTACACAAGAAATATTTCAGAAACAAACCGAATCCGTTACCGAAATAAGTATACAACATACGCTAATAAAATTCGCCATCTTGTAAGTAAGCATGACGTTTGGCGTCGCCAGTTGCCACACTCAAAGTTAGTTTCTACTAAGTTTTTTTCGACCAAAAAAAATAAAAAATTTCAATAACGCACGAAAATTGATATACTATTTCACAATTATTTACAAATCTTTTGGTTTAAAAAATTGTGCATTTGTTTTTTTTTTACAATACGTCTAGGCCTGACTGAAATTCTACAAATCTTACCGAGGATTTTTTAATTTCAAAATGGCAATGAGGAAATCTAGCCCACGAAGGTATTCTCGGTCGCCCATACAAAGTCGACACCCCCTGATACGCATGCCAACCATAGAAGCTACTGTTTCATTGCAATAACTAGCAGTGTATCGCGCGGTGGGAAAGGGACCATATGTGCTAGGAATTCCCGGGGAGGCACTAACTTGGCGAGTTTGTCCAGCCTGCTATCCTTCGGAACAATGAGCCGTTTTCAGAAGAACTAAAAAAAAAAAAAAATATGGCTGTCAAAGGAATGCAATTTTGGACCTCAGCCCAATAGCCATGTGTGATACGTCATAAAATAGGTCTCAGCGAGCTGAACAAAAGTTACTATGACGCCAACAGCCAAATGTTTGTCCTTTCGGAGTTATATAGTATTGAAAAAAAACTAACATTTTCAACAAAATATAACTCCGAAACGACAAACATTTGGCTGTTGGCGTAGTAGTAACTTTTGTTCAGCTCGCTGAGACCTATTTTATGATGTATCACAAATGGCTATTGGGCTGAGGTCCAAAAATGCATTCCTTTGACAGCCGTATTATTATTTTTTTTTTAGTTCTTCTGAAAACGGCTCATAGCCTTGATTAGACGCCCAGAGACAACATGCTCCGAGAAATAGTCATTCCAAATTGTTGAAGACTTTGATAATTGCCCATTGAGCGTTTGCCATACTTAAATATTTTTTCAGCATAATCTGATATATCGTATTGAAAAAGAAGCGATTCTTAAGAATGTTGCTGAAAAACGTTGTATCAGAATATCTTATAATAACTATTTAGCAATCATTAAATATTATTATGCATCTAATTAAATTCGGAAAATAGCGACCCCTGTTAACAATTTTCTTCGCTTTGATAGTTTAAAAAATTGGTTTACACTCAGACAGCGAAATTATTATTTACAGAAGTATTTATTGCTACTTATTAAATATACGTAGAGTCGACAGAGTCGATACCAATTCTGACTTGGCCCGCGTGATGGCCTATACCTTCCTCAGGGAAGAGACCCGTGCCCCTCTCGGTGGGGACATAATCGGTTGATGATGAGAGTCGATAATAATTATAAGAATAATTCTTCTACCACTATATACATTACATTTTCTAAGTGACTAGTACTGTGGACAGAAGAACAACCTTTACCATTTTCGGCGTAACTTATTAGAGTGCACGTGTGTAAACGTTGAAGAGCTGTCGTTTGTACTAAAGGCTTTCTGACTTGAAAATTATGCTGAGTAACTATACTTAACTGTAGCGCTGTCTCATGAAATTTCTAGGAAAAGTGCATGACAGAACGTTATTTTAGTATTTGCGTTGTGAAATTCGAGCGTGACAGAACGTTACTTAAGTATTTACGTTGTGAAATTCTCAATTCAGAAACCGACCTTAAGCCTACGCTCTCTGTCCATCTACTCGTCTGTTTTACATTCCAGGGGATGTATTCCCTGAACTGTAAAAGGAAGCCGATTGTTTTTATGGAATAGCTGTTGCGTTGTTAAGCTTGATTTCCCAAAGAGTAAATAATAGAAACGGTCAAAATTACGAATGTGTTAAAAAAAAAAAAAAGAAACTCATGTCCGTTATCCCCGAGGGGGTAGGCAGAGGCACCAATCACTCTATCAGGTTTTCAATCAGTTTATTAGGTCCCAACGTGACAATTAAGTGGCAAGCCTGTCACCGAATGTGTTCTTTATAAAAAACTTATTTTAAGTTTTCTTCATTTCTGCTTTACGTTAATATAGTAATTATATCAGAGTGTTATTAAAGCAGTCATGAAAACTTGTCTTAATTAAATTTTATTTTATTTTTTTTCGTAGCATTTTTATGTGATTTTACTTTTTTTTTTACTTTTTAGTGGCGCCGTTTTATAGGTCATGCTTAAACTATAATATTAAACTTAAAACGGATTTTGTTCTTTGTAAGCCATTGAATTAACCAATGGTGTGACATTGATGAGCGCGAATTTAATGAAATCAAACACAAACTCTTATTGGTTTGATTTATAAGAATTTGCATTTTAGATAAAATATTTCTTCTATACAAATTTGACTTCAGGAAATAAAAAGATGACCGTTAAATAAACATTTCATATCATGTTTAGTAAAATTGAATCTGTGGTGTGGCTACAATTTCTGACTGCTCAACTTTCCCCTTACCCTCGTTCAACTTAACTCACCTATGGGGTACATTGAGCATCTCTGAATTTCTTCATTCAAATGGCTCTTAAATGCGACTTGATAGAAATTTATTACAATGGTAATTCTTGGAAAGGCAGAGATATCTTATCCATCAGTATACTATGCATAACTAGCCATTAAGACTTACTCTTACTTAAGGAGCTATGATGACCGACCAAGGGAAAAACTGCTCAACTAGCCCCGCCCTACCCTAGGTAGACCAAAAACTCTACCCAAGGTAGAGGTACCACAAGCTCACGCCTGTATCCCGGGTAGGAAGAGAGCAGGGTTTGTCACTTGCCAAGATCCTGAGTGACCTCTCTCCTAAATTGTCTAGAGCTCCTGTTCAGTAGATCGTAGACGTAGGTGTTAACTGAATACAAGGAAGAATTTATTTCAGTCGTGGGACCGCGGCGCCAGTCTTTTTGTGAATAACGCGATAAATCGCAATTAATGCATCGTAAGTAATTAAATCTCATAAAAAGAGACAGATTTTGTCATCGAAGTAAAAAGGCTGAGTAAGAAATGAAAATTATAAAAGTATAACTTTTTAAATATACTTAGTTAAGAAATAGCTATAAATCCAATCCTTTAAATCGCTATATCTATACTTCTATACTATCTATATCTATACTTCTATATCTATACAAATATGTATTTTAAAGAGAAAAGAGCTGTATTTTTGTGTGTAGGTATATATTATGTTTGTAATGAATAGGCTCAGAAACTACTCGGCCAATTTTAAAAATTCTTTCAGAAAGCTACATTCTTCGTGAGTAACATAGGCTATATTGAATTTTCAAAAAGTTTAGGGTTCCTTACGAAATCTCGAATAATGTAACCCAAGGTGTAAAAACTACTACCGCGGAAATTTTCCACAGAACTGACATAGCTATTTCCACGGAAACGTTTTTGCCACCCGTGCGAAGCCGCGGCGAGTCGCTAGTTAGTGAATAAAAACCGACTACAGAACAGTATTAATTTTTTTCTGTAGCGATTGTACTGAAGCGATTCGTCGTGTTGAAATATTTTTCAAGTTCAAGATAACACACAGAGGTCACATAGACATCTACTCTAATCATAGATTAAGTATGACTGCGTTTCATAAACACAATAATTCAAAGTATGCTTTGAAAATTCGAAGTACATTGCGTAGAGTATTCCTATTTGTTAGTCTGTGGGTTAACCGACATTGCAATGTAAATTTAATTTTCGTAGTACCTAAAACATTAATTTGTGTTCTTAGAAACGAGCCCCTGAATTGAACGTATTTTGAAAAGGTAGAATTTAATCCTCAATGATTTCAAATAGGAGTACACTGTGTTTGTATGAATATCCTTATTACATTTATATTGGATTGAAAAGAAGAAATACAACCTACTCAAATTCTTAAACAAAATCTAGAATATTTTTGATTTATTTATTATTTATATGACATTATCAAATATTCTTAACCTACACGTTGCAAGCTTTAGGTGGTCTTTTGAAAGCACCACAAACGTTTTCCAAAAGATTGTTACCATCGCTGAGTTTTCCGTTAATTAAGATGTAAGGGACGTACTGAAAATTTGCCTTTTTACTTTCGTCGCCATAGTACTTGAGCAGAGTTGTACCTCGGTCACCATTGGCACATTGCTTTATAGGCGTTGTGTCAAGCCCCATTGCTCTACCACACTGAAAAAAAAAGTAATACATCTCAATGCAAAAGTAGGTACCTACTTAAAGTTTCCGTTGATGCAATGAATGGTGTTTTAGCTCATACAACATACCTACTGTCTCTTTAAAAGAAGGCTTATCATTCATTTTCAACCCATTAAGTCTATTCAGGCACCGGTCTATTCCTTCAGGAAGGTATAGATAGGCCATACTAAACCACGGGGGCCAAGTCCGGATTGGTGGAGAAGAGAAGGCCTATGTGGAGGGTATATTGTCTGCTTATGCTACTAATGCTATTCTACGAAAATGATCCAAATGGTGGCTCTTTCATGAAATGCTTTCAGTATTATACTGAGCGGCTTGGAATTAATTTTCCTGACAAAATTATTCTTATACTGACAAACTCATTAAAATTATCAAGAAAGTTTTTTTATACGTATAAGCAAAGAAAACTTTTAAGTTATGGCTGTTAGCTTCACGGAAGAAGATTCACGGTTTTCTTTGCATTATTTTAAATTTTACGCCTATCTGTCCTACAGAGGGTATCTTAGTTTGGAATCTGATCAAGTGATCATGTTATGTGTGTGATAATATATTTATCTGTCCGTTATACCTAGAGGTTAACACCTGCTGCATAACAAGCTTAGGAAGATTCATTAGTTCCTTACCACATCAGCGGCCTCGTCATCAGACCCGCGCCCCTTTTGGCTGGAATCCATCATACAAGCGTTGAAGAGAACTGCCAACGTATTGTTCTGCAGAGCGTCTATGACGCAAGCGTGTAGTTTGTTCCCGTAACATTCCTTGGGCCCGTGTTGGCATCGAAAGGTGTAGTGACCACTGGAGTCTGTTTGAGTCTGAAAACATGCAGTATCAATGATTAGAAAGAAATTTTATTGGAAAAAATTAACGCGTCGGATTTTTCAATCACCTCCTAAGGGAGTAAAACAGGGGTGCAAAATTTAGTACGAAACTTTGCCATTTTTGAAGTTATTCGAATGAAATCCAGTATAAAGGGTTTTCATTGAAAGTCATGAAACATTGTTTAAAATATTTTCTCAAAAATCTTCCCTTCAAGGGGTAGTAAGGGGGTGCAAAGTTAGTATTAAAGTTCTCTGATTTTCAAAGTTATTTCTATAAGATGTTGTATTTGGGTTATAAGCTCCTAATAATGATTATTGCCGATATCAATGTAAGTTAGACGATGTACCTAAGTTATGCTCTTTCTAAACTTTTGTACTGATTTACGGTAAACAAAAGACTAAATGTGTAAAGTTGCTTACATAGTGAATTGTTTTAGATTCATTACGTAATAAATTTGTGATTTCTGAGATAAGGACATTTTCCACAATATTTTCACATCTTAGCTACATTAATATAAAATAAGCCCCTAATTGGCCTATCATAAAAAATATTTATAATTGTGTTAATATTATTTAACTAGTGCTGTTGGTTTTGTAAAGAATTAAAATAATATTAAAAAAAAAATATAATAAAGAAAAAGATCAAGGGCCTGTGTTCAGCGCTGCGGGGCCATTTGCCAGATATTTTATTCCATACATAAATAATCGGGACATGAGTGGTTCAAAATACATCGAATGTTTTGTGTAAATCGTGCACTTATTTGGTACCGTTTTGCTTAGTGCAGGGATCCCCAAACTATTTTGAACAAGTGACCCCTTTTCCAAAATGAACTATTACCTTAGACCCCCATGGTCAAAATACCTAGGTACTAAGGTACCAATTGGAAAACTTTGCACTTGGTTAAGTGAGTAAAGTTTAAAGTTTTTCATCTTGTACGAACTTGAGACTTTAAATTACTACAACAATGCTATTTCCTACAAAAATATTAAATATTCTTAGTACACGTAACACAACATAAACAATACAGTACCTACCTACCTATCTTGAAAGTTTTAAATAAGAACTTGTGTTAATTTAATAGGGGTCAATTTTTAGACCTCGTCGACCCCCAAAATTAGTTTTCGTGTATGTCGACCCCTAGGAAACCGATATCGACCCCAAGGGGTCGATATCGACCACTTTGGGAATCCCTGGCTTAGTGGCCTAGAGCAGTTAATACTAAACATTTTAATATCAAGCCCACCTCTGCCAACTTATATTTGTTGGGAGCAAACGTAGCTGGAAACGTTTGATCTCACCAATTGAAAAATTTATTTGGTGTACAAAATATGTGCGTAGAATCGTAGATATATGTCTACTTGCTAGCTCACTTAGTAGTTTGTACTCTTACCTCTGCGTTACCGTAAGGGTACGTGTTAATATTAAGAAAGTATCCAAGTTTCCGAACAAGCGGCATCAGTTGTTGAGAGTCCAGCTGTCTGCAATCCGGGCACAAGCATTCGTAGTAGATTTTCAAAGTGACCTTTTCTGTATTTGGTTCGTCATATGTCATCCCCTCCATAGCAACCTGAAAATTAATATATTACTTATTCGACTAAATTTAATTTTTTTTCCACTTGTCACTCGCACTAATTTATTGCTTTAACTCCTGACATTCTAAAAAAGGACAATAGAATTTAAGCGACAGAATTATTATTAGCCCGTATTGTGTTTGATTTCCATTCTAGACCTTTGTCTAGCTTTATTTTCCAGGAGATCCAAAATAAACAAAACTCTTTGTGTTAGTTAACTAACTTGGTTTAATTGGCTCTGGTAGTTAGTGTTCATATCGGAGATAATGATTTGGTCAAATCCGAGGTCCAAGTTGTTTGAATTGATTTCTGAAAGGTGAAGCAAGTCAGGTTTAAGGATACAATTAAGTATAAAACTATAATTATGATATACATGTACTTGTTTTTGTTGGATAACATACCTGTTATCTGCGTAGCGTAACTGACACAAAATAATAAGTTAAACATTTTTAACATCACAATAACTTTACCAGACATAATGAAGTCTGTTTTGAAGTTGATACGTCTTTATCCTCGGAATTAGAACAGTGTAATAAATAATGTGTAAAGAGCGTCGGTCCTTATTTTATAAATAAAATTCTTATCGGCGTGTACAATTTATACAGGGTTACATTTAAAACGCGCAATTCCTGATACATCCCAGTCAGATTCTTTGTTTTACAACAAATTTTGATTTGTAATTTTTTTTCTCAGGCTTAGATTTTCGAAATAACTGCATTAAAAAAAATCACGCTCTACCGATGTCACTTCCTGTGGTAGATTGTTGCGCTACATAGAAAAAAAAACATCCGTTTTGTGAAACACGACACAAACAAGGAAAAAAATTCTAAACTAAAAACTTTCAATTATTGCTGAAATTTCAAATGTATTTGTTGTAAATGACAAAGTCTAACCGACATGTTTTAGGGTTTATTGTACATTTTAGAAATAACTCTGCATAAATACACATACACATGGAAGCCGTTAAATCAGTCCACCATACATTTGTCGCTTTAGTGGTATGCTTTGTTATCGTGGGTCGCGACCCATTAGGGTAGGTAGTATCGCCTCAAATAAGGATTATTAATTTAACTTTTTTAGATTGTTATCGATTCCTTTTTGTGAATTTCACTATTTGAAAAAAATATTATACATACTTTCATTTTTTGTATGACCTTTTTATCCGTCCATATGCACTTTAGAAGCTTACAGGAGGTCACAGACGAGCCTGCTTAGCCTTGATCGTTTTCCTTTTAACCTTTGGAGTGCGGAGTGTATATTTCCACATAGGATTTAATTATTTTGTTCAAGGTCAAGCATTACGTGAGGTTAAATTCATCACATGGCCTGCCCTGATTTTTTTCACGTTTTTACTATGAGCCATTTAGCAAAAAGGGGGGTGGACGGACGCTCTACTCTAATTAGGGCTTTAAGCTTAATATTTCTAAAACGGACCCCGAAATCAAAAATGGTTTTTTATTTTTATAACAGTCATCGGTTGTACGAGTGTTCAAGATACCACAGGAAAGCCACTTTATAGTCAGTTCAGTTCTTCATTTTAATTCTTTTTTCACAACACGGCATTACAAACAAAGCATACACTTCAAAGAGAAACAGCAAAAAACTCCATGCGGATATTTTTTTTGTATATTTCAGAAATTAATGCAGAGTTCCTAAGCACTACCTCTTTTATCAAATTCTGCGAATACGAATCACAATAAGAATCAGAATACTGCCGCTCCATTTAATCATGAGTAAGGTTGGCCCACTCAAACAGTCTTGCCAACCCAACTCTTGATAAGTTTACAAAGCTAAATTGGATAGGCTAGCCAACCTAATCATTTGATAAACTCATTCCAGGCAAAAATGTTGCCAGCACTATACTAAACCTTAAAAACCCAAATACTAAACCTTACCCAAGCGTACAGTCGACGATGCATTATATTTAGAGTACAATGACATAATCACGCGGCCGAGTAACATGGCATATATGTTTTTCAATGCATACACTCCTGCAAGATCTAGCGTACATGTTTTTTGTTTCATTTTCACTACAACTAGGCTCCACCTGAACCGTTTGTTCGTATTCGTTCGTTTCAGACAGAAACATTTCAGGTGAAGACTCGGTTTCTGTCCACTTCCACAAAGATAAACTGTTTCGTAGGCTATTAAGAGACAAGACTGTAATCGCAGTCTATTTGCCTACGCCGTAGACAATAGCCAAGTTCACGACTGACATAAGCAGGTTTCGACTCACGGCAGGCCACGGGTCTTCTCTTAGAGAGAGAGTGCTCTCCGACGTTAGGGCCCTCGCCCACGGCGGCTTTTTGTAGCGCTACGGCCGCGCGACGGTGGCGCGTTCGCCGCGCTACAGCCGCGCTACGGTCGCGCGTTGCAAAAGCGACCTACGCGCGTTAGTAGCGATGCCGTCGAGCGTTTACGAAACGCGCGACGGCAGCGCTACAAAAAGCCGCCGTGGGCGAGGGCCCTTGGGCGGTTTCAAGCGCTGAGGTATGTGAACACTTTAAACAATCAGGTTTCCGCGACCTATTTTCTAACGTAGTGCTACAAATAATTAAAATGTACGTAACTTTGAAATCAGTCATTAGTAGACACTAGGTGCCGGAATCGAACCCAGGACCTCTCAAATGTAAGGTAAGTGTTCTAGCGATGCACAAGCACAGCCTTTTTCGTACAGGTACTGTTAATTCTGTTGAAGAGAATTTATTGTCGGAGTAGGTATAAACATAAACATAAACAAACATTTACATACACGTACATACATTGCTTCTGGCCCCACACTAGGATACCCTGTGTCGTGGGAACCAGAGACAGCGACGTCACAAACATGTAAACATCCAAGACCTGGAGTTTTTTTTTTTCCCCAGCCGGGGATCGAACCCGGGACCTCTCGCATGGTAAGCAGATGCGCTAACCGTTACGCCACAGAGGTTGGAGGTATAATAAGTACTTGAAAGGAGAATGACCAAAAACAGTCTATGTTGCTTTTGCGTTGCGCTTTAAGCATTTATACCTCAAAATGTTTCTTTTGAAAAATGATTTCATAGTTCTATTTGATAAAATAAAAGAATCAGGGGTTTAAAAGTAAAAATTAAAAAGTATCTGTATTGATTGTATAACTTCAGTGGGAGATGATAATGCACGTACCGCGAATGCACATCCTGAGAACGTACGCCCTGGTAATGTACAGCCATTGAATCCGTGTACATGTACATGGATTCCCGTCCGCACGTTCTCGGGTCGTGCGTTATCAGCGTTTCTAAACGAATCCCAAAAGAAATACCTCACAAACTCCAGTAAAACGCGCAAAACCTATGATGGGAACAACGTGGTTGATTGTATTCTCTGAGATGTGAACGAGGCACCGAATGGTCACCAATTCCAGGACTGTACGTTCCGCGTTCGTGCATTCCCAGTACGGACCGGGAGTGCACGGACGGGAATGTACAGGCAGGAATGCACATCCAGATAATTGGTGTCATTTGGGCACGAATTCCCGGGCTGTACATTCTCATGCCGGCTAAAAGCATAAATAATCTGTGGCATAAAGCACAAACTTCTTCCGTAGGAACGAACCTCAGAATAAGGGAGGAACGAACTGATAATGACCTATGCTTATAATTAAAACTAAAAGGTGTCAATGTCAATCCAAAATAACACCAAACCACCAAAGTTGTCATAACCTCAAAACATGGGCTCAAAATTAAGATTTCTCGAAACTCCCATCTAATATTTTCATAATGTTTTTCCTGCATAATCCAGAGCTAATTTCTTATAGTTTACCGTTGGTTTCATAAATGTGCAAGAAGACGCTAAAATCGACGAACTCCTATAGTAAATTGATCATTCTCCTTTTACTGTAATAAGTAAATGGATTAAATATGGTATGCTACCTCTAAAAAATAATTAGCTCGCAGTCTCGGACTGATTCTTAAAGTTTATAGTTATTGGTCTCGAACGCTTATGGTCCGACGCATTACTTTCTTAGTCATATACCTATCGTGAGCAGTAAATGGTTGAAATGCTCTTTGAATGAATCAGACAGATTTACTCATCACGATAAACTTATCGTTTTTTAGTTGCACTACATGGGCCGTTCCTTCGTAGGTAACTGGGAAGTATATTAACGTAGCATATCTATTTAGAGATTATTTAGATACCATTTTTGTATACAACCTACATTCCATTGCACATGTTACAAAGTAGGTATTCCTGCCTGAAACAGTAACGTAGCAACGATTTACAAAACGTCGACTTTACTGAGTAGCGAAACGTAGCAGGAATGCATTCACTGACGACGACGAGCGCGGCGCACGGGCCACGAGGTTTTTATTTTATTTCGCTGCTTTATTCCAGTTTTAGAGGCATTACTTACTGCCAGCTCTTTCAGCTATTTCTTTGTCTTCCGATTCCTTTAAAAGAGCGGCGCAGAACCGGAGGAACAGGAGCCATGCTCGCAATTACAGCCAGCGGATTCTCGCGACTATTGTTTTATACTGTGTAGGTACCTATGCTATGCACAAAGTTAATGAAAATCGTCGTTGATCAAAGTGCCGACTACTTATTTTTACCTTTTTCAGCAGTGGATCCAGGCTTTGGAGCTTTGATATATTTATTAAGCTCTGTTTTAAGATTGAAGCAAATAGGTACCTATAAAAGCGATTTCTTGTCTTTTAAAGTTAATTCGTTACAAACATAAATTCGGTGGAACTAAAATGACCGACGGTGTTTTGGGTAAACAGACTAACATACTTTAGGTTCTAAAATATTAATTATTGACATTAGAGTATGAAACTTATTTTTTTGAAAAAAATGTATTACTTACCCAAACGGTTGGTGCTATCAATGTTGGGGCCACAGATATTTAAATCTAGCGTGGGTGGTACCTAGTTAGCCTCTATTAGCTTCTCTATAGTGGGAGATTGGACATGTTATGATTTGCGTATTTAATGAGTGAGTTGATAACCTCTCTACCGTCATGCACGCACTCTAATCAGTTACTTGATGGCGACTTTGGAACAAGACTGTAAAGGTTGACTGTCGACTACACGCATGCTAACTATAGAAGCTACTGTTTCATTGTACTAAATAGCACAGTGTCTCGCGCCTTGGGAAAGGGACCTTAGGTGCTAGGAATTCCCGGGGAGACACCCACTCGGCTACCCGACGAGTTTGCCCAGCCTGCTATCCTTCGTGGTTAGGCGCCCACAGACAACATGCTGCGACAAATAGTTATTCCAAATAATTTGGAATAACTATTTGGAATAATTTTCTATTGTTTAAGGCGTTGATAACTGCTTATTGAGCGTTTGCCATTCGTAATTATTTTTTCAGCCAAATCTAGTATCTAATTAAAAAAAAGTAATTTAAGAATGTTTCTGAAAAACGTTGTAATCGAAATCTCTTATAAAAACTAATTATAAAAAAAGTAATCATTTAAATAATATTTTTATGCATTAACAATTAATTTTTAACATATTATAAATAAATTCTTAAAATAGGAACCCATGAAATCAGAAATTAGAAATATCATGTTCAATATCTTCGCTTTGATAGTTTCAAAAATTTGCTTACACTCAGAGAAATGAATGAATTTAAATATACCTAGAAGTAGTGACAGCAAAACGATTATTTATAAAAGTATTTGCTGCTATTAAATATATATTTAGAGTCGACAATTTATCAACCTCTTTATGCATTAAATTTTCTACGTGACTAGTACAGTGGTCAAAACAACCTTTACCATTTTCGGCGTAAGTAGACTGTACAGTTGTACAGTGTACTTGCAAATACAAAACCCAAACCCACCTAAACTGTACACTGTACACTGTACAGTTGTACAGCGTACTTATGTAAAAGTAGATGTGCTGTCGACTGTCCATCTGTTCGTCTGTCTTACATTCCAGGGGAGGTATCTCCTGAATTATAAAAAGAAACTGATTGTTTTACCGAATAGCTGTTGCGTTGTTACGGTTAAAAAATAAATATAAATAAACTCACGCCCCTTATCCCCGAAGGGGTAGGCAGAGGCACATGTCTCTAGAACTGGGCCCACGTTTTGCCGAGTTTATTAGGTCCCAAACATTTTATCAGCGAATGAGTTGTTACGGTTGATTTCTCAAAAAGTAAATAATAGAAACGGTCAACATTTCAAATGACATGTGTTCTTTATAACAAACGGATTTTAAGTTTTATTTATTTCTGCTCTACGTAAATATGGTAATTATGTCACCTGCGGCCACTTGATACGACTCTGATATTAATTTCACAATAATACACAGAGAAGAGTCATCTACTTTAGTATTATAGATTAAGAGGCAGATTCTGATGCGAAAGGGTGCAATGATGCACGTGAAAGTATAACTGCGTTTCATAAAACAATGATTCGATATAGGTAGATTGCGTAGCAGAGTATTCCTACTTGTTAGATTGTGGGTTAACCGACTTTGCAATGTGCATACAATATTCGTGATTCTTAACCGTGAATTTGTGTTATATCAAACGAGCCCCGTAAAAGTTTATTTATATACGGTCCTCAATAATTTCAAATAGGTGTGCACTATATTTGTATGATGTAAATGGATCCTAATTTATTTATTATTTAAATAAAGTTATCAAATAATATTCTTAAAAACTACTCGCTGCAAGCTTTAGGTGGGTTTTTGAAAGCATGACAAACGTTTACAAAAAGATCGTCTCCATCGCTCCGTTTTCCGTTAACCAAGATGTAAGGGACGGAGTGAAAATCTGCCTTTTCACTTTCGTCGCCGTAGTACTTGAGCAGAGTTGTGCCTCGGTCACCATTGGCACATTGCTTTATAGGGGTTGTGTCAAGCCCCGTTGCTCTACCACACTGAAAAAAGAATTGAAATATAACTCAATGCAAAAGTACTTGAAGTTTCAGCTGATGCACGGGTGGTGATTTAGCCCATAACACACACTGTCGTTTTAAAAGAAGACCTAAGTAGAACGTGTATTATACTTTTAAAATTAACAAGAAACTATATGTATTATTAGACTTAGAAGATTTGCGTTTTTCTTTGCATTATTTTAATTTTTGCGGCTATCGATCCTACACAAGGTATCTTTGTTTGGAGTCTGATCAAGTGATCATGTCTCTTATCGAAGATAACACCTGCTGACACGCCTAGGAAGATTCAGTAGTTCCTTACCACATCAGCGGCTTCGTCATCAGACCCGCGCTCTTTTTGGCTGTAATCCATCATACAAGCGTTGAAGAGAACTGCCAACGTATTGTTCTGCAGAGCGTCTATAACGCAAGCGTGTAGTTTGTTCCCGTAACATTCCTTGGGCCCGTGTTGGCATTGAAACGTGTAGTGACCACTGAAGTCTGTTTCTGTCTGAAAACATGTAGTATTTCGGTGAATTTCCTTTCAGCCGTGGTTTCAATGATTAGAAAGAAATACATTTATTGGAACCAATTAACACATCTTCGCATCATGCTTCGCAAGGCACGTTAAGCAGTTGGTGCCGGCTGCCGTCGATAGATGGCAGTCGTTAAGCCAAGTCAGAGGCCTTAGGGCGGCTTGAAAACTTCTGACAGTAAGACCAGCCACTAGTCTTACAAGCCTCCACCGATCCGGACTTGGCCCCCGTGGTGGAGTATGGCCTATACCTTCTTCAGGGAAGAGACCAGTGCCCCTCGGTGGAGGCATAATGGGTTGATGATGAATTAACACATCACATGAAAGGGAAGTCATACCTCTCTTGGTAAGAGATGCTTTAGTCCTATTAGCCTTTTGAAATAATAATAAAATAAATGTAGGCAGAGTCACCAATCACTTGAACTGGGCCCACGTTTTGCCGAGGTTATTACTGAAATAATTATGTATTATGAACCAGACAACATTGAAAATAATGTTGATGGAATGCCGATAAATACCTACATAAATATGAATGGACTAAATATTTGACACCTAAATAAATGATCAATATAAAATAAACAATTATCAAATTTTTATTAAACTCTCCCCAACGGCAGCGTCTAGAGACATTTTTTATATTTAGGTAGTATTTTAATATTTAGTTTCATTTTATTATTTACTTTATCATTATTATTTTATACTTCGTTTAGAAAATAATTATCTATTTGAATGATTGTATATTGTATGAATTGTCTATCAAATCAAATCTATTTTAATTAGGTTTAGTTATCAGTCTACGCATCTTGCTGATGCAGGCAACAAATCCGGTCCAGATATCGTCTATTGGAGACAGTACTGGAACATATCCAAAATTATGAAAATCCAGTTTTGTACACCAACGGTTTCAAAATAGACTGCTCTAGACCGCTGCAATCTAGTGCAGTATACGAATATCCCAAACACTCCTTTTATTTAATTTTTAATTACTAAAAACCATTACAGTCCTAAAATATCAAAACTTTGATTGCCAATTACTCAAGTACCTATAGTGAATTTTGAAATGTTCCAGTACTGTCTCCGATAGACGATATGAGAGGCAGTCTAAGGATATTTTTTTACGTACAAACAGCAATAAAAATTCTGATTAGAATGATTTACGGAAAACTCGTAAAGAACTTTAGCTCAACTAATAAAGGGTGACCCAATAAGACTTAAGAAGGTATAGGCCATACCCCATCACGGGGACCTGCACTTATTGGGTACCGTTTTGCTTAGTGGTCTAATACTATAATACTACAAATGGCAAACCGACCTCTGGCAAGTCGTAGTTGTTTGGAGCAAACGTTTGATATCACCAATTGATAATTAATTTGGTTTACAAAATACCTAAGAAGGTAAGAAAATACCTACGTCTACTTACTAAATAACTTAATAGTTTGTACTTTTACCTCTGCGTTACCGTAAGGATATGTGGTAATATTAAGAAACTGTCCAAGTTTCTGAACAAGTGTGACCGAGTCCAGCAGTCTACTGGAGGGGCACATGCTTTCGTAGTATATTTTCACAGTGACCTTTTCTGTATTTGGTTCGTCATATGTCATTGGTCCCATAGCAAACTGAAAATTAACATAAAATATCATTATTCGAATAATTTTTTTTTTTTTCCATTTATGTCAGACTAAATTTTAGCACTAATTTATTGCTTTAGTTCCTGACATTCTGAAAATGGCCAATAGAATTTAAGCGACAGAATTATTAATAGCCCGTATTGTGTTTGATTCCCATTCTGGACAAACGCCTTATTTTTCCGAGAGATCGAAAATAAATAAAATTCTGTATGTTAGTTAACTAACTCGGCTTAATTGGCTCTGGTTAGTTGGTTGGTTGGTAGTCGTATCGGGGATCAATTGGCCAAGTCCGAGGTCCGAGTTGGTTGAATTGATTTCTGAAAGTCAGGTTTAAAGATATAATTAAGTAGAAAACTTTATGATAATAATATACATGTATTTGTGTGTGTTGGATTACATACCTGTTATCTGGGTAGCGTAACTGACACAAAATAACAAGTTAAGCATTCTTAAAACCACAACAATTTTACCAGACATAATGAAGTCTGCTTTGAAGTTGATACGTCTTTATCCTCAGAATTAAAACAGTGAATAATGTGTAAAGAGCATCGGTCCATATTATATAAATATTCTTATCGGCTTGTACAATTTATACAGGGTTACATCCCATTCAGATTCTTTGTATTACAATAAATTGTGTCTTGTAAGTTTTTTCTCAGGCTTATATTTTTTGGACATATCTGTATAAAAAAATCACGCTCTACTAATGTTACGTCTTCTAAAAAACATCAACGACACAAAAAGGAAAAATGGAAAAATTCGTATTGAAAAGTTACAGTTCTTGATTTAGGGACAGTTTTCCTTTTAAATTAATTACAAGCCCTGTTCTGAATTTCTTCACGTTTCTCCTGTCAACCGTTTAGCCAGGAGAGGGGGGTGCACTCTCCCTGCTGTAATAAAAATTGAAACTTAAAGCTTGATATTTCGCAAACGGATCTGAAAATGAAAAAATAAAGGTTTTTATTTAATTTTTTAATTACTGTCTCCTTAATGTTATCTATCTACTAGTTGACCCAGCAAACGTTGTTTTGCCAGATAGGGATATGAAAAATAGATAATAACCTATTGTCCGACCTACCAATTGTGTATATAAAATTTCATCAAAATCGGCCAAGCCGTTTTGGAGGAGTATGCGCCCTAACATTGAGACATGAGAATTCTATACAGAGCTACAGGGAAAGTCGTACTGAATATTAAAGGAGGTTTATTTAGTTTATTTATTTAGGTTACATATTTCTGATGGATTTCATCTTATTATACATATAGGGTCCGAAAGTTAACCGTTACGGAGATATTGAATGTTAAACATTTAAAAAAAATGTGGGCATCTAAAGTGGGTTTTTTTATGTATTTAGTTAAAAGGCCAAAACTGCACCTAATACTAACAGCTTTAAAAAACTGTTCAACGGTTACAATTAAATAATTTTCTCTAAATATTTTTCACTTTGAAGCTCTTTAAAAAAAATAACGTATGAAACTTATTCTGCAAATCATTTTAGAAACTTCTACGTGTCTTTAGGTATTAAAAAACATATTATATAACTTGCTTGGAAAAACATGTCATTGGAAAAACGTTAGCCAAGTGTCACTTAAGATGGCAAACGGTAAATTTTTAGTTGAGGTAAAAATATCTAAAATATGTAAAGAAAAAAAAAAATAAGTAAAATAAAATAAATAATAAAAAACTAAGTAATCAACATGGTTGCCTCTATTTCTAATACAAATTCTCAATTTTTTAAAATTACTCTTCACTACAGAAGTTCGTAGGTTTCTCCTCATTTTTGCAGCCGTTTTCGCAATTATTCTCTGTCTCAAATAACATAAAATCCATTGGCGTTTAGATCAGGGCTCCTAGCCGGCCATGCAATGGGACCGTCTTTTCCAATCCATTTGTTTGGGAAGTTTTCGTCCAACCATGCTTCCGTTGCGCTAGGCAGCCGTCATGTAGAAAGAACATGACATGTCTTGTCTCGATGCAATAGAAATTTTTATATCGTACATCAACAAGGGTTCAACGGAAGAATCACACGAGGAGACTAACACAAAAATAATAGATAGAATATTCTAAAAAAAAATACTGAAATACCTGAACACCTGAGACAGCATATCTCTAGAGCACAAAAAACCTATCTGACCTTTTTACATAGCTTAAAGGTGCCAGGAAGTAAAAAGAATTGTTTTGTATCGAAGTTCAGTTATGTACTACTACCACTAGAGCCTACTCAAATAACATTATTTTAAAATTATATACACATACCTACCTAAATTAAATGTTGTACCTTTTTGAATAGTTAAAGAGTCGTAGAAGTATTTTAAATTATTTGCAGAATAAGTTCCATACATTTTTTTTTAAAACTATGAATACACCCAGAACCAAAAAAACTAATCAAAATAAATTAATTGACATGTCACATTATATTATAACTAATAATTAATTAGTTTTAATTTTTGTGTTTGTAATATTTGACTGTTGTAAGGGCATTTCTCCAGAAGAGGCAAAAATGGCTGACTTCGGTGGTCGTTTTTTTTTTCGTCTTTCGGGAATTTTATCGATTGTTTTGGATAAAGGGCTAAAAACTGTAAAACGTGATATATTTTGGGTACCCAGATTCTCGGTTATATAACGAAATATTTAAATCACCGAAATCAGACTACACCAAAATCAGAAACAAAATATAACTAGCTGTATTTTATTTAGTAAAAGTAAATAAACTAAGCTATGTCTCGGTTCCTCCTAACTTCCATTCGAAAACCTCTCGACAAAAAAATAATTCAGATTATATTATCGATCGTGAGCTCATGTACGGAACCTGGTCCGTTACACCACCTCTTGTCAAAGAGAATAGAATGGTAGGTAGAGTAGGTTGATGTAGAGCCTACTGTACATTCCTACATAAAGAGAGAGAGAAAGAGAAAGAGAAACGTTTATTGCACCAACACGTACGTACACACCGACTGACCACAAACTATAAGAAAACTATGTTAAAGAAATGTACACGCACTTTCTTTCTTGTAGGTACTTTAAACTTGCCATTGTTGACACATTTCAAAAATTCACAAACACAGACATAATAAACACACACATGCACATGAAAAATGTACACACGAATAGGTACACATGTTTCACATTTTCAAGTTAACGTAGGCACGTAGTTGCTGCTGCAGCAATTTTTATCTGACTGAAATCAATTATGACAGAAACAACATATTTTTGTAGTTGCTGCTGCAGCAGTTTTTAATCTGACTGAAATCAATTATGACAGAAACAACATATTTTTGTCGTTATTATTAACAGTAAAGAAATATCTACACGTGTAAAACTATTCGTAGGATTCCACACGATGTTTTCTTTCACAGTTAGCGATTACTTTTCCAAAAAAACAAATGCGCATATCCTACTTGAAACTTACAAGTAAGGAATCTGACCTCGGTTCACTAAAGTCGAACGAAATACACTGAAATCAGGCAAATTTGACTTCGGTGGAAGTTTTTCTGACATCGGTGCTCAAAAAGTCTCCGAAATCAAGCACACCGAAATCAGAAAAGATAGTTTTTTTCAAGTTCACTGTTATACAACACCACGTATCAACCCCAGCTCAAGGCACTAGAAAGTAGTCACTGAGATAAATTATGCAGTAGGCACTAGATTTTACAGTCAATAAGTATTATTCCTAATAACACCTCCACCGAAGTCAAAGTGTGCCCTAGACCACATCTGAAGAATGAATTACTTACCCTGATATTTCCCAAGACTTTCATTCAATCACCCGTCCATTGACCTCGGGCGCTGCGGGGTGACTGACCTAATGGCTCGTCCACACCGTGAATTCCTAGAGTAATCTACGACCGAAGAAACGCTTGTGCCACCGAATTCAGGCAGAAGCAAGGGACACTCAAACATCTTGCTATTGTAGGCGAACTATTGATTAGATTCTTATGATATTTAAATGAGAGGTACTTTAACTATCTGACAATATGTGAACATAAATAGATTCCCGGAAAACAGTCTGAGTTTTATAGAAATAATTATAAATTGTCAAGTTGTGGGTTGGGGACAAGCCACCGAAGGTCATTTTCAGCCATTTCAGATTTTTTTCTGTGAGTTGCAAACGGTTTTCAACAAACTTTGCATGATCTCCAGTTAGGCGAGAACCTAGAGGACACTGTAGTATTTTTTACAGGGGTATATTTTGATAATCTGGACAAGTTATGCGCCGGGCCGTCAAATTCGGACCCCGTGGAGAAATGCCCGTAAAGTGTGACTATTTATTCCTTTGATACATGTTTTTTTATAGGATAACGGGCGTGAATTTTTTTTTTATGTTTTTTTTAAGACCTTCAAAGTGAAAAATATTTAGAAAAAATTATTTAATTCTAACCGTTGCCGATCAGTTTTTTAAAGCTGTTAGTAGTAGATGCAGCTTTTGCTGATATGTTTTTATAAATTGACATGCCTTTTAACTAAATACATAAAAAAACACTTTAAGAGCTCTATTCTGAGAAAAAATCTATTAAAAAGCCAAAAAATGTTGATATTTTTTTTAAAACTTTAACATTCATTATCTCCATAACGGTTAACTTTCGGACCCTATATAATAGAATAAAATCCAACCTAAATATTAACCTCCTTTATATTCCGTACGACTAACGATACTGGATGGATGGACCTACTGTCGGATCTCCTATTTATATGGTCTATGCAACGTCACTTCGGCCAGAAAATCTTCAGTATTTGCCTTGAGCGTTTGTTGACAAACATTGGAGTTGGCCTGTCGGGTCCTTACTGATAAAGCTAGAGTAGTATTCGCCGGCCATTTCTAAAGTCGTAACGTAATGACTACTTTTTATTCGTGAGTTAAGATTTAGCTTGTGCGGCACAAGTTGTGCCTTTACCTCTGCGTTACCGGAATCGAACGGTTACACGATCAATCAATGACTGACATCAGACTGATAAGACGTACGCCAGTCGCCGTTCAGATCGCGAAGACGACAATCGTTTACCTGCTTAACTATGGACATTATGAAAAAAAAGGGCCTGTGCTATGATCATTATCGCTTTACTGCTTAAAAAACGCTCCGGCCCGGACCGTGACTGACGCGAGAATGATACAAGAGGGTTACATGATCAGTTTCCCATTCACAATAGAATGACGGAAATTATTTAGAGGGAGGTTACACGCTCAGTGTAGCGTCAGTCTAGTCCATCAGTCTGCGAGAATTATCGTGTAAGCCACGGACTCACGGAATGATGATCCGGACTGATGAAAATAAAAAAAAAAAATAATCTCAGTCTTTGATTGATCGTGTAACCGTTCAAATCATCCATCATTCAAAATTTGAACAGACTGATGGACTGAAGTGATAAAATACGAGGATATTTGATAATACTAAGAAAGTAGCCAAGTTTCTGAACAAGCGCCACCAGTTCTTGTGAGCTCACTGATTTTAATTTCGGGCACAAGCATTCCTATTTTCAAAGTGACCTTCTCTGAAGATGATTCGTTATATGCCACTGGTTCCCTCATAGGTACTAAAAATATAATATAACATAACATAATATTTACATACAGGCACATACATTGCTTCTGGGCCCACACTAGGATACCCTGTGTCGTGCGAACCAGAAACAGCGACGTCACAAACATGTAAATATCCAAGACCTGGGTTTCTTTTTTTTTGTCCCCAGCCGTTCATAATCACATTACTTATTCAAATACATTTAATATATTTTTCTCTCTGGTCACACAGTAAAAAAATTCAGTACTATGTAACTTTGTTTCGTGATAATCTGAAAAAGGTGGTCGAAATTTAAATTAGTTGCAGAACCATTATTTTTATTTTGCCCGTATAGAGTTTGTTTCCCAATTGCTAAACAAAGGCCTTATTGTTCCACCAGATGCAAATTAAACAACACACTTTGTGCACTAACTTGATTTAATTGGCTGCGTTAGTTAGTGCTCATAATGTCACTGCGAATGCCAATTCCGATTATGTGCATGTTCTTGATTTTTTTCCTTCCATATTCGTGCTCAATACATCCATGTGCTATGGGGTTATTTTCTTACATAACACAATTTCTATATTTTATAACGTGATAATATTCACTTACATGTAAAAATAAAAAAATAAAACAGTAAAGTTATTTGTCTGCACTGAAAAATAGTTAAAATGCACATATCGGAAGTGACAATCGCAACGAAGATATGAGGGATAATTTGGCTAAATCCTGGTTCCAACTTATTTGAATAACATTCTGAAAGGTTTGAGATCATAAAAAAATTATTATAATAATAAATCTACACGTGAATATGCTGTATACCTGTTATCTGGGTAGTATAACTGATACAAAATAACATAAAAACATTTGTAGTCAGATAATCTTTTCATTATGAACTCTACGCGTAAGTAGACAAGTCTAACCAGATCCTCAGAAATAGAATAGTGTAATAAATTATGTTGTAATTATCGTTACTAATTAATACTCTTATCGGCGTGTACCATTTATACAGAGTTTCCTCTAAAACACGCTATTACTAATAGGTTTTTCCACCAAATTTTTTTCAAAACAAGTTTTTTTGTATAATTTAACGAATTTCGCGCTCTACCAATGCCTCTTGAAAATCGTTATATTATATACATAGAATGAAACACACAAACAAAACAGAAAAAAAATCCCTTCTTAAAACGTATAATTAAAAATTTAGTAGAACAAACTTGTAAGCGATAAACTCTACCGATATGTTATACAAATATGGTATTTCACAGATTTCTGAAAACCATCTCATATTTTTTGTTGGTGTTTATGGAGTCCTCAGGAAGAGGTAATTTTAAATACTTTTGTCTATTTCTTCTAAAAAAGGCAAACAAAAATTTACTTTTGAAATAACCCGCCAAAACGCTATCTTGGGCAATATAGCGTCGCACAGGAATTATAACATTTACATACAGTCACATACATTGCTTCTAGCCCCACACTCGGATACCCTGTGTCGTGGAAACCAGAAACAGCGACGTCACAAACATGGCAGTAAACAAACCAATGAACGTAAGAACGACATGAATGATAGACCTCATTTTTACTGAACTGTGACGTCATCATAGCATCCGCCAATCCAGGCCGTTTTCGATACAATTGGTTCATCATCATCATCATCATCAACCCATCATCAGCGCGTTTCAGGTAAATCTTTAATTTTACCCGGAGCCCGACTAGTGGAGACGGATTTAATTGGAACGGGCGGTCGGTTCAGCCCGTTGTTGTTATTTTTATTTGACTTCCAATCAGAGTTTTCAGTTCAGTTTATAGGTCAGCGATGCTTTTTGTTCAACTTCCACCAACTGAATGAATTCTGTCCAGGAAGTTTTAAGCTTCAATTAGTTGGTTTTCCGTAAACTTGCCCTCATTAATGCAAATGGAAGATATAGCATAACCTCTTGAAGATACGTATAGCTAGTTAATAAAGATTTTCAACGTGTATTTCTATTCATCATCAACCCATTATTTCCCCACCGAGCGGCACGGGTCTCTTCTCTGAGGAAGGTATATAATGGCCATACAATGGTTGCAGATACATTATTTTCAAATTTTATCCTTTTAACTAGGTATATATCGTCGACTAAAGTCACAAACCTCTTAACTCCATTTTTTTCCAAAAATTAGGAGGTTTGTGAATTTAGCCGACGATATACCTATGCCTTTAATTCAAAAATTTTATCCTATATTTTTTTGGTAAATAATAATTTTTATTTAGTTAAAATGCCGTATGGCGGTTATTTTAAGACTTATAATTTATACGAATACGTATAAATAATACTGTAAACTTTTAGTCCGGATCTAGTCTGGGTGTTGTTTTATCGGACGAGTCCGACTAGGTTTCGCTCCGATTCGCAGAGCTTACCTAATCATGGTGAGCAGAGACGGAGCTCGCGTCGTCGGTTGCTCGTCTCACATACAACAATACAATGTGTTGTGCTTACGAAAGTTTTAGTTAAAAAATAATAGTGTTTTTTTCACACTGTCAAATAGCCTATTGTGCGTCTTAGATGTAACTCATATTACGCATGGCACTTTTAATACACATGGCAGCAACTTAATTGGCCTAGGCGACATTGTATCGATTAAATGGCATGTGTTGGTTATCGTTATCGTGCTTAGCCACCTAACTATTAAAACAAATGTGAAATGTTTGTTCAGAGGTTGTCTCATTATATGCGGTGTCGCATTTCACATGATACAAACGAAATTCTTGGATGGGGCTTACCAAGGCCTATTAAAATAACACCCATGTATGTTCTACCAAAGTGGAGATATATATTTTTTTGTATTTTTCACACGTTTTTCTCTTGACTTTACTAGGCTTAGAGCCGTGTTTTTTTTATTCTGAATACGCGTAAGTAAATGAACCTTTAAACTTAAAATATTTGCGTAGAATACGGAGCAGTCTATTCTTAAAAAAAACAATAATGTTATAACGAGGTTAGGATATAAAACAGGAAGCGGTAATAGAGGATCGAACCTTGTTTGCCTCATAGTCATAGATTCGAATCTAGCTTGAATCGATGACTTTGTTTTGTGGGTTACTTATTTAGGTGAATTTGTAGTAGCAGTAGGTACCGCTCGCTGACGGGTAGAAACATCGTGAGAAAAGCGGAGCGAAGTTTGCATAGCTGGCGTGAGCTTATGTATGTAGGTATGTATGGAGTATTCTGTTTATACCATAAACAGGTTAGCCAGGAGAGGGATGGAACCGCTAAAGAGACCCTAAAAATGCAGTATTTTTCCTACAATCCTGTAACATGAAAACACTTAAAATCAATTCAAATAAATACAATCAATTCATATAAATAAAATCAGGTCAGTTGCAAGCATATTTAATAACTTGAAATCTATTTGAGATACCAACTGAAACATTGCCAGAGTTTTAGTACAATCGCATTACTCGTAGCTAGAAAGTCTTCAACAATTAGCACATTGTTTGTCATGGGAGGGTAGGCGGTGGGGCGAGCGAGCGAGCACTCCCGGTTTGTTTGGAGAGCACAATGCGCGCCAAATAAAATAGTCACTGGTTTTTTAATAAAATGGAAATTCCATCCAACTGCGCGAATAGAACTTTGCACCTGCCACGCTTCACAAAAATATTTTTTGCAACACTCTCTACAATCGCTGCATTCACAAAATGTTGCTTTCCATTCGTAAGGCCGGGGAGTTTCGAAATAGGTTAATGGCGGAATCAAGTAAAATTTTGTAGTTGAATGAGGTCTTCTCCTTTGTAAGTAGGACCACCATTTGTAAGTATTTAAACAAACGTAATTCGTAACACAAGCTGACGATTATGTAAAAGTAATAACGTGAAGACATCTGATTGTAAATGTGGCTATTTGTAATTGGAAAATAAGAAAATTCAATCATACGGCGAGTCCTCTTAATAGGATTTGTTTTCAATTAGTACAGCGGCGGCGCCTCCCCGCGGCTGCTACCGCCTCCGATGGCTTGATTGCTAAATCCTAATCCTTCTAATGAATATATTACATCTCCGCACATCCAGTAGTTTAATCCTGCATTTAACTGCGATAATAGAAATACAATCGCTCGTAGCCTGGGCTGCCTGAGCGATCTTAAACGATCACTAAGGTTAAGCAACATACGGCGCGTTCAGTCCACGGATGGGTCACTGTCTATGACTATCGCTAGTAGCATTTTTCTGAGCGGTTCCGTGCTTCGCAAGGCACGTTAAGCAGTTGGTGCTAGCTGCGGTCGATAGATGGCAGTCGTTAAGCCAAGTCAGAAGCCTTAGGGCGGCTTGAAAACTTCTGGCAGTAAGACCAGCCACTCACTAGTCTTAACAAGCCTCCACTAATCCGGACTTGGCCCCCGTGGTGGAGTATGGCCTATACCTTCCTCAGGGAAGAGACCCGTGTCCCTCGGTGGGGAAATAATGGGTTGATGATGAATAGAAATACACGTTGAAAATCTTTATTAACTAGCTATACGTATCTTCAAGAGGTTATGCTCTATCTTCCATTTGCATTAATGAGGGCAAGTTTACGGAAAACCAACTAATTGAAGCTTAAAACTTCCTGGACAGAATTCATTCAGTTGGCGGAAGTTGAACAAAAAGCATCGCTGACCTATAAACTGAACTGAAAACTCTGATTGGAAGTCAAATAAAAATAACAACAACGGGCTGAACCGACCGCCCGTTCCAATTAAATCCGTCTCCACTAGTCGGGCTCCGGGTAAAATTAAAGATTTACCTGAAACGCGCTCGTCAGGCGAGGTCCAGGTGGCTGGCGTGGCGAAGAGCTTTTATCTGCAGTGAAATGAAAAATTGAATAAACGTTGCTGCACTTACTCGCTTCCCTACAAATCTACCGTCCTCTAAAACAGAGTTTAGAATATTCGGATTATCCAGAATTATCTTGTTCATTACACACACACACACACACACACACACACACACACACACACACACACACACGTACAATAAACTCACGACTGTGTCCCGGAGAGATAGTCAGAGATTAGGCTTTGTAACTCCTAAGACGTTATGCAAAAATGATGATTAATGAGGATTTGTGACGAATTTACACTAACTCTTACCTACCTGTGACGAATTGACACATATTTTTAAAGCGTGTGACGAATTTACTTTCAATGTATGGAGTTTACAAAATGTGACGAATTTACTTTGTGACGAATGTACACAAACCCCTCCTGACAAACCTCTTTATCAGCATACCTACATGATGGACGGTTTTTTAGGGTTCCCAACTCAAAGTGTGTGAACGGTACTGGCTCTCAGTCTCCTGTCTACATAACGAGTAAGAGTTTTATCACACTAGCGATTCGAAAGCAATGCGATTGCTCAGCGAGCTCACCGAGATACGCCACGATGACTATTACTGACTCTATTATAAGTCAACGACGCGATGGTTTTAAATTTTTGTCATAAATAATCTTCTTTTAAGTTTGAAAAATAATTATACAATTGTAAGCAGGTATCGAATGTGTCCTTTTGTTACAACAATAAATAACAAAATAATCCGACTACAAACCACTAAAGCATGACAATAAGTAAGACTTCACTAAATTGTGTTTTCCCGAAGCAAATGCACGAGTCACTACTCAACTCGCTTCAAGTGTGCCGCCTTTAAAGTTTGAAGAGTTCCCTCGATTTTCCAGGATTCCTTCATCAGAACTTGACTCGATAATGTGGGAACTTCATATTTTCTGAAATAGAAATAAAATTTTCTTCATATTTTGAAAAAATATTCCGACGGATTCAGTCAGTTTAACTTCCTTCTTATCTGAAGCCTGTTAAAAATACTTAAAAAGGTCCCGAATTGATGAAAGAAAAATCATATTTACCTAATAACTAAGATAAATTTGCTATGTGGTACGGAACCCTCGGTTTGTGACTTTGACTCACACTTGACCGGTTTTAATTTTCATAAAAGGGATTATTTCTGTTTGTGGTATTGTTTAGAGATTGTTAGTAATGTCATCATATAACAACGATGCAGTCACTTTAGTTGTCAAAATAAACCTTACATCATGTCTTCAACTCTATGGCCATAACCCCCTCAGGGTGCTGTCCACCGTAAAGATGTCCATAGTAAATACTATGGGCGATCTTTACGGTGGACAGCAATACTATGGGCGGGCCCTGTCATTGAAGAGTGGCTCTTAAAGAAAGCAAAGTGATGACCCAAGAGGTTGGGCTCTGTACAGCCAGGTCTAAATCTTCCCGGTAACTCAAGTGTTCTTATGGTTTCTGTCGGCAAGATCCATATTTCTTACAAGACGTTCAGGCTAGTAAGGCAAATTCAGTGCAAAGTGCACAGACTAATCCATTACTACACTTCAGAGAACTTAAAAGCTATAATTTTTAGAGGTTAGATTAGGAAATCACCATTCCTCGTTGGCACGCTTAGTTATTATGCTCATACTCTCTTTGTGAGAGAAGACCTTTGCCCTACAGTGGGGCATATAATGTGGGGCGGTGGGGCAAAAAACAAATAAATTAAAACCAAAACCATATATACCTAGGCTACTTACGTAGACTAGGTACCATCATCATCAACCCATTATGTCCCCACCGAGGGGCACGGGTCTATTCCCTGAGGAAGGTATGGGCCATACTCTACCACGGGGGCCAAGTCCGGATTGGTAGGTAAATAGACTAGGTATTATAATAATAATAATAATTGAACCGAGTGAATGAAGTTTACATTTAGTAAACAGACGAAAAAAAGGTGGTTCGGTGATAAAAAAGATTGAGTAGGCTTGTATAACGTGTAGCGTACCTAACTACAATTAATAAATGAGTTTAACTTCTGCTATACACTTGTAGTAAGCGGTGGTGCTTCTCAGGCCACTAATACTACGTCATTGTGAGGGATTCCCTAGAGGCGTAAAATATGAATAGCATTTCCACTACACGCATCGAACCATATTGCACCAGTTACGCAAGCCACACACGGCAAGTCGTCCAACTGTTTTTCTACGCTAAAATTGAGAACACTGAGGAATAAAACAAAATGGTGTGTTTTGTTAGCAAAGGTAAATCTCTGCTAAACCCTAGTTCAATTAAAAAGTTCTGAAGCTAAAGGCAGCACTACATGGTTGCAGGCCGGGAAAACCTCGTATCGATTGGGAAGCGAGCTCCATTCAATATTCAGTCCATCCACGTCAAACATTCGAGTCAGCTCAAACATTATTACAACCCTTTGTTCCAGTCAGCGCATATTCCTCGCTCCTCATAGTGGAGATTTAATCAATCTTTTACAGTGAGCGATACCAGGGAATACTTGCCCGATACTCGGACATCTATTAATGCAAATAGGGTCAGACGGTAGTCGGAAGTATTTGGAAAACTTTTATCCATGGGCAAAAGTATTAAAGTATTGACTTGATAAGAATTTTTCCCAGGTACTTCAATACTTTTTTCCTGGTTTCAGGGTTAGACACATAACAAATACGTAAAACGCAGTGAGTTAAGTTTGCGGAACCTTTCTGAGATATTTAAGGTAAGATATTCTTTATTGTACCAGGAAAAACAAATACAAAACAAAACACCGACTGTTTTTGAATAAATATATTCAAAATTAGGTAGGCCTCTTTGTTTTTCTATCCCTCTGTTTAGTTTTAGTGTAAACCATTGAATATACAGGTGGTTTAAATCATCATCGTCATCATCAACAACCAATTATGTCCCCACCAAGGGGTACGGGTCTCATCCCTGAGGAATGTATAGGCCATACTCCACCACGGAGGCCAAGTCCGGATTGGTGGAGGCTTGTAAGACTAGTGGCTCTTCTTACTGTCTGAAGTTCTCAAGCCGCCCTAAGGCCTCGGACTTGGCTTAACGACTGCCATCTATAGACGGCAGCCGGCACCAACTGCTTAACGTGCCTTGCGAAGCACGGAATCGCTCGGAAAAATCCACTAGCTAGCTAGCGGATAACGCCACTAGCGTTAGTCATAGACGGTGACCCATCCATGAACTGAACGCGCCGTATGTTGCTTAACATTAGTGATCGTTTAAGATCACTCAGGCAGCCCAGGATACGAGCGATTCTAATGCACTGGTGGTTTAAATAATTGACAACAACTACTAAGGCACATAGTAGGACAGACAGAAATAGGTCTCCCTCGTGGTCCTACTAATAGGACAAATCATTAGGACCACGAGAAAACGGGCGTGATTGGGCCCATACTCTCCTCCTTTCTCTGAGAGAAGGTATGTGATCTCCAGTGGGGCGTAAAAGATCTTAAAAAAGATTATTACATACATACGATGATATAATTGGAATGTCGGCTACAATTCTCAAGTTTTGGGAGATCGGGCGTCCCGGGGGACTGTAAGCGAAGGGAACTCTGCCCTGCGGTATAGGATTATTGTTTCTTAACCGCTTCGAATTAGTTTACCCTTTCTCTTCCCCGCAACCAATTCAATTCTGTTTCAGCTTCTTTGTAAGACACGCACATGCTTTTCAGTTGTTATTCAGTAGCTTGTATTGTTGGATTTAGTCTAAATCAATGACAAAACGTTCTGCTGGAATTCTGTACGTGTTGAGAGAGAAGAGAGATATGTATAGAGATGATTACATACGCTTGGTAGAGTCCAGGGATAATAATATGTAACCGTCTCCTCCACATTAGCATTTTTATCGAGTTCAACCCGCTCCCCGTACCAAGTATAACTAAACAGATAGATACGGTGTGATAGCGGAATGCGCTTCTGGCGACATTGCGCTTAATGAAATTTATTTTCAATTACACGGCAGGCGCAACCGATGGCAGGCTCTAATGACATGATTTACAATCAGCTTTATTTACGCTGGCCCCTAATGAAACGGAAACGTTGGGAAATTGCCGCTTCAAGGGGCTCCTTTCAAATTATTTACGAGCCTATCGATAACTATAATAATGCCATTAGTGAATAACGCAATAAAGTATCAATGTACCGTAAACAGCGGGTCAACCTCAACATTTTTAACACAAATGATTAGTGCTAGTCGGTGACGGTAGTTAAAATACTTATTTCGACGACGTGTTTTCAGGCAGCCTTGATACACACTATTATATACTAAGTACACTATCGATTCTAATGTGATTTATGTATTTTTAGTTTAATTATTGTTTTATCCGAGTAATTAGGTGTAATCTACGTGCCCCTCGGTGGGGACATAATGGGTTGAGGATGATGATGATGATGATGAATTAGGTGTATATTTAACTTCATTCCACAACGACCTTCATGTAAATGTAGATTGGTTTAGTTTGCCCGTCCTCTGTCATTCATTCAAGAAATATAAAAATAAAAAAAATAATAAACTCACGCCCGTTATCCCCGAAGGGGTCTCTAGAACTGGGCCCACGTTTTGCCGAGTTTATTAGGTCCCAAACTTGACAAGTGGCAAGCCTGTCGCCGTTATCCGTGCACAATTTATCAGCGAATGGTGTTGCTGTATAAACAAATGTACGTAACTTAAAGTCATTGATACATGCGTGGTTCGAACCCAGACCCTCATGATCGAGGAATAAGGGTGAACCCCACTACGCCACCACCGCTTTCAAGAAATATCAACCCCTATTATCAATTTCTTGTCTTTGGAGTTCAAAACAGATGTACCTACATAGCTGAATAAACTAAATACAACTAGTTTCACCCCAACTACGTGTAAGCAAAGGAGGCAGACAAGAAATTGTAATATAGTTACTTTCTCGTATACCATCCATCTTCCCCGAGAATTTCCTAAGTTTATGAGCAAGTCAGATATAAATAAGGGGGTAATATTTCTGCGCTATCAGCGAAGGGCGCTGAGATTTCACTATCCCACTCTGGGCTGGCTTGCCAAAGTTATACATTGTATGAAGTATAATTATATTATTTTTATCATTGCGACGGTATAATATTAGCCCTGTCGAATGATAGTGATAAATGAAATTGATAAAACCCTAAACAATTTATTTGTACTCGAAACGATTAGGATTGTAACTTTTACATTGTGTATTGTGATATTATAATTCGTTTTATACTTTATTGCACACAATAATCCAATACACAACCTTATAAAATACATGTCTAAAGTCAAGCTTATCTGTGCGAGAAATTTCTTCTAGCCAACTTTAGCGAGTCGAGGTGGAGGTGTGGAACGGGTGCATTGCACTACATACATAAGTACACAGAATCATAAGTTCATAAAATGAATTATTATTTCCAATACCGGAGAAATATCATTTATTTCACGTCCGACAGTGGCAGGGCTATTCTGTATAAAAGTTGGACTTAGAACGGGATAAAATGTTCGGAACTATCTCGAATATTGTCGCGCGCAGTTGAATTTTTCATGAGATATCAAAGGCCTGGGGCCATCGTCGCTAGTGGCTCTATCTACCCTGCTGTACAAGTGTACACCCTCCCACAAGTGTGTCGCGCCAAGAGACGGCGGCGGGGAAAACTTGTCTGTTTTTACGACTATTTTCGCCCCCAAAGGGGAGGTCGTGCGTACGATGTCAGCAGGAAATGTTTACGCGTGTACAAATGAAAAACGCACGTGTATGTGTTTAATTTGAAGAGAGGGAGGTCGTTGTACTGGAGTAGGTCCGGCGTCCACTGCGTTGGCTTGGTACAGTAGACGGCATGTCGACGTTTACGTACCTAGATGCAATCTGCAGAGACATACTGTTAGGTTATTTTGCAATCTATAGCGTAATAATATATTCGAGAGATAATTAAGCTATTAGACCGCCAGTTGTATACCATTATTTAGTTTAAGGGAACCTTACAAGGTTCCCTTAAACTAAAAATGTATAAGTGAAAATTATCAGTTGGGAAAATTATCATTGGGTGATATAGAAAGCTTTCGTAAGCACCGTTCAATGTAATCGATATAACACTTACCTATGGGACCTGTGAACGGAAATGTACAAAACATGGTTACTGGCTCCCAAATTCAGATTTTAGATTCAGGTTTCCCTGTGCAATGGGTAACACGTTGACAAGTCAGTTCTGTCTATGGAGTGGAAGTTGTTAATAAATTACGCAAAATCGAATTTTTCTCTGCATCCATAATGCTGGTTGCATTTACAAAAAACAAAAATTTTAATTTATCAATTTTACTTTTCATATTATTCTTTTGAATTATCTAATTTTGAAAGTAAATAATGTAAGAATTTTTGTTACCAAAAGACGGTGAAAAAAATCAACATATATGGAAAATCAGATTAATACAAAACACGGAAACTAGGGAAAGCTTATTTATATAAATGTACTTGAAAAAAGGTTTCAAACTATAACTTATAACCTTTTAAATAATGGGTTTGCTCCACAAATATAGACATTGGTCTTTGGCTTGCAGTATATTTAATATTCTTGACATATCTCTTGCTCTGTAAGTAGTCACTTACTTCCCTGAATGCCGGGGTGTATGGATATCATTACAGCATAGGTTTCAAAACATACCATGTAATGTTAACATTAACGGAATAGTTTGTTGACGTGGAGTCTGCGGAAACTCGTACAGCGGAAATTATTCCGGGTGAGTATGAAAAAAAAATTAAGCTCATATTAGTAAGTATGTACAACTTTTTCCCCACACGGTTATGGCATATCTAGTTACGGCACAGTGTGTTTTTCTAACTTGCCAAGATTAGTAAACCAACATGGCGTGTTAGTAAAATATGACATTTCATAGAGTGAACTGAGAGATAGAGTGAACATAGTATCACAGAGTGAACTGCACAAGTTTGATGGAATTATTTTGTGAGTGCAAAAAGACCAGCAGTAAGACCAGCCACTAGTCTTACAAGCCTTCACCAATCCGGACTTGGCCCCCGTGGTGAAGTATGGCCTATACCTACCTTCCTCAGGGAAGAGACCCGTACCCCTCGGTGGGGACATAATGGGTTGATGATGATGATATGAGACAAATAATTACTAACTTAGAGTTAATGGTTACTAATGAGCCGTTTTCAGAAGAACTAAAAAAAAATCTAATCGCTGTCAAAGGAATGCAATTTTGGACCTCAGCCCAATAGCCATGTGTGATACATCATCAAATAGGTCTCAGCGAGCTGAACAAAAGTTACTATGACGCCAACAGCCAAATGTTTGTCCTTTCGGATTTATATTTTATTGAAAATGTTAGTTTTTTTTCAATACAATATAACTCCGAAAGGACAAACATTTGGCTGATGGCGTCATAGTAACTTTTGTTCAGCTCGCTGAGACCTATTTTATGGTGTATCACACATGGCTATTGGGCTGAGGCACAGAATACATAATAGGTCCAAAATTGCATTCCTTTGACAGCCGTTAGATATTTTTTTTAGTTCTTCTGAAAACGGCTCATTCGGTAAGCGTGCGCCTGAGGTAGTAATATGTAATTATGGGAGTTTTATAAATGTCCCACGGTTGTGACTTTTCGTTTGGCGTATACGTATAACGTGGCGTGATGCATGAGACGTTTTTATCGTAAACTCCCTGTTTTGTAAAGAAATAAATTGAAATTGGTTACGTGTAACAAGTAACAACAAAAATGGAAACGTTACAAACGTTTACATTTTTAACGTTTACATGTATATAAGTATACGATTAGAGTGTACATATATATAAGTATACAAACGTTAATGCACTGTCGACTATATACGTTGAAGGAAGCTTCCGAGTAGCTAAAATATATTACTCTGTACGGGCATACAGTCGACAGCAGGTCGCTCGTCGCTCCAAGTAGCTTCTAACATAACTGATTAGAGTGTACGCATATAAAGTTTGATGTAGGTACTGTCGTCTGCACTATGATATTGAAAATGCTGCTGGGTTATACCATGTTATACAATGTCAGAATGCAAAATGCGTAAAGTAGTAAGCACAGTTATCATATAGTAGGTACCTTCGACACTGATAACGTTGTATACTTTTGTCGCAAGTGCACGTGTTGTACTTGTGATACTTATGCTTCGATATTCCAGGAAGGGTCAAGAAAATCTGTCCACGTTGTATACACAGTTGGAGAATTTAAAAAGGTAAAATGTGGCAGTTACTGTTTAATGTTTAGACAATTTTCTTTTTTTGTAGGTGCTGAGAGAATTGGCTTAACGACTGCCATCTATCGACAGCAGCCGGCATCAACTGCTTAACGTGCCTTGCGAAGCACGGAACCGCTCGGAAAAATGCAGAGGCCTTAGGGTGCTTAGAGGCTTGGGTGGCTTGAAAACTTCTGACAGTAAGACCAGCCACTAGTCTTACAAGCCTCCACCAATCCGGACTTGGCCCCCGTGGCGGAGTACGGCCTATACTTTCCTTCCTCAGGGAAGAGACCCGTGCCCCTCGGTGAGGACATAATGGGTTGATGATGGTGATGATGATGATGAGAGAATTGTCAATCTATCGGTACGCCACGTGTTATTTATTGAAAGAATACTAAACCTAAAAAGTGTTTTATCAATGTTGATATAATTGAATAACTACCGAGAAGAAAAAAAATACCGCATAGTTTTAAGATTCTATGGAAAATAAACCGCACAAGTGTGAATCGTACTCGCTCGCCGTGGGGTCCGTACAAATTTTTGGGTAGGTTTTTACGGGCTTTATCTGAACTTCTTCTACTTTCATTTATATTTAATTACAAAATATAGTTTTCAGACTTTTATAAGACGATATTATGTTCTTACTTGCCTTTCATAGTTACAGGTCAACGGAATGTACCCTATAAATTTTGATACCATTGAGTGCCGAAATATACCTACGTTTTTTTGCTGCATAAACAGCCTTATATTTTTTACTTTAACTTAAAAGTTTCCTTTCCCCACAGGTGCAAGAGACCGTCGACCTGAGTATATTATGGTTTTAATTTAATAACATAAATTATAAATTTAATTACACAGGCAACAAAGTGATCCTTATGGTAATAAAGGAGTCCTTATGGTTTTGTCCTTTTCAGGTACGAAACCCTAAAAATGAAACTTTATTGAAAAAGTGTTAATATTGATACTAAATTACTGTAATAGGTTTTGCGTTATTTAAATGTTTTATACAATGTATCTACATTATAATGAGATAGGTAATTTAGCCAAAGATGTGTTTAGAGTTGATCTCGCAGGGCTAGGAGACGGCACCCTCGCCAGCGCGGGGCGAAGACCTCTTCACCAGGTCACGCCTTGCCGGGCCTGCAAAGTCGACGGGTTATCACATTCGGATAGGTCACCCACCCCCATCTGTCTCGTGCGCCTAATTTACGATAACGGATACTTTTATTTATTCTGTACTTATTTATTTAAGGCCCTTCAACTCAGACTACGGACTTTTTAGAACAATGGCAATAATGACGACCTCTGTGGCGCAGCGGTTAGCGCATCTGACTACCATGCGAGAGGTCCCGGGTTCGAATCCCGGCTGGGGACAAAAAAAAAAAAAAGAAACCCAGGTCTTGGATGTTTACATGTTTGTGACGTCGCTGTTTCTGGTTCCCACGACACAGGGTATCCTAGTGTGGGGCCAGAAGCAATGGTATGTGCCTGTATGTAAATGTTATGTTATGTTATGTTATGTTAATAAACCGAAACCAGCGTACAGTCTGTTAGCTTTTAGAATATACCTCGGGCTCTAGAGTAGGCTTCGGTTTTCACCGAAAGCACACGGGTGTAATACTACTTCCTGCTCTGTATAAAACTTTTCTTCACTATTTTGAAAAGTTATGTAAAGTAACAATACAAAATAAACCTTACCTTATTGCAATATAATCGGTCTATCCGATAGTAGCCGAGGTATATTCTAAAAGCTAATAGACTGTACGTGCTTGTAGCGGCTAATGTATGTTGATAGAGAGAAAAAGGTTTGCCAGGATCGTAGCAAGTGGCATACCCTGGTCTCTGCCTACCCCTCAGAGGTGTAGGGATGAGGTTGTGTCTGAATATCTAGGACAGTACGTAGATTACAGCAGTAGCTAAGACGTTCTTCATACCGATAAAACTTTTTTAGGAATATATGATGACTTAAATATCCCTAAGCAAATAAAAGATAAGGCCATTTCCAATATTGTAAAAAAAAATAGTATCGGCGCCTGGATAATTCTAAAAATAAATAAGTTAGTAAATTAAATTTTACGTTCATAAATCATTATGTTCGCAGTCTGGTAAAACGAAAAATATTCTAAAACTGTCAGTTCTTTTGCTCTCGCTAAATTATTCACTTTCGTTTGTTCATTAGTAGTCTGTAACGCGGTCAAAAACCTCTCACGCAGTCAATTTATTTTTCTATTTTCTTGGGCTGATTTCGACCTTGGCACCGAGCTGTCTTTGCACAGAATCTGAAAAGCCGACGGTAAACAGCCTCGCACCACCGTTTGACCTTCTTTTCAGAGGCCAGGTCGACATATGACGGTCGCACTGAAGGCAGGGAAAGAGCCTAACTAACTTATGCATGGTCACGGTGAAAAATGTGGATGAAATCTTGCTTTATTATTTTGCAGGTAGATCTAGATTTGGTGGTTAAATTTTACATCTTCGCCAGGAGATATTATGGTCAACCCTTTGAGGAGTGGCATGTCTGATGGGGTTGGCCAAAAAAAAGTAGACTTGTAAATTATATATAATAAAACACACCTAGCTCTGTTTAGTTTGTTCAAGTGGCCTCGGTGTAGTTACTCTGCGTGTCGCACGCTACTGTAGGTCATAGCTGCTTAGACGGGTCATACTGTAAATAAAGTTGTGAAGTGTATTATGAAGAATTTCCTGAAAAAATGTGAAATCTCTGAAATATCCTTATCAGAATTTTTGCTTAACAGCAAGTTTTGTTCTTTGAGCATTTTCTCAGCTATTAAAGTAATCATTTTGATAAGCTACAACTTTTTATTATATTTACGCGCTCTGCCGCTGTCACAGCCTTTCAATCATTGTAAATCAATCAAACAATCCTTCATTGAATACGGTCGACTCTATTTACATACAATGGTTTTAACTATTATCTATCCATCCACTACAAAGTAGCAGAACAGTCAGATGACTAACAAAAAATGTTAAAAAAATTTAAGATTGAAAGAGAAATTATTTAAAAGTGACTGACTCTTGACGTCTTTATGAAACTCGTAAGCTCGAAGAAATTGCTAGTTAATGACGTAAACATTTTCCTCCTTTCAGTCAGTAATAAGTACCTTCAGTCAAGAGCTTTCTCAAAACGCGCCTACTTGCACAACAGAACTCTGCGTGGAATAAACATGATATTAAATCAGATTCTCTTTTGTCGAAGTTGTGATTTGTCGGGGGCGCTCCATCTCCGTAAGTGCTCAATTGCGGAAGCCTCGACGACGCAGCCGGGGACGCCCGCGCGCCGACAATAATGTGACTTTATTTTCCGCAAGATGCGTCGCTAGGATGCCCGGGAAATTGGGATGACTGCTTCCGAGTCCGACTAGTTTTGACGCAAATTGAAAAAAGCTGTAATAGGCTTTTAAATGAAATAAGCAGCCTTTTTAAGTCCCACTGCAGGAAATGTCTACTCTCAGAGAGAGAGTATGGGCTTAACCTCAACGCGTGGTCACCACGGATATGGCTATTTACCTACCCTAGCAGACCTACCTAGCAATGCTACTCGTAACTCCAAAGGAAAATAACGACCATGTGGTCGGAGTGGTACATTAAATATCTCTGAATTGAACATACTGTGGCACATTGCTTTTAGGTTCTGACACAGCTACCTACAAGATACCTTTCAAAAGATTCAATTTACTTTCTACTCTAAGCTAGACTCTACATTTTAGAGGGTAAACGCTTGGGTAAATGTACCTCTTTAATTTACATACACAAAAAAGATTATGCCTTATGTTTGAAGACAAATAAACATATTCTATATCTATTTCCATAAATATGAGTTTACAACTTACTTACTTTCACAGGTAGGTATGAACATCATAAAGATCCAATAACTGGTATAAAACGAACTTAAGGCTGGGTTCTCCGAGCGCAAGGATTTGTCTGGGACTTACTGCGCTACGCGAGCGAAAAGTTGGGGAAAAGTTAGGCATTTTTTTAAATTTGACAAGAACAAATCTTATTAATAGAATTTGTACGCCTTTACAGCAAAATATGCTGAAACTTTATTATTTATAAGAACTTTTATGTACACGCATGCTTCACAAATAAATGAATTTGAATTGAAAAATAATTTTGACGACCGACGCTACTAACACGTTCAGTGATAGTCATTTTGGTACATGTAACAAAATGCAGTACAGCTCAAATAAAGCCATATCCATTATTTGATGCTACAGCTTTATAAAGCTTAAAAAATCTTAAAAATAATTATCAACGACCCCAGAAAGGACCTTAGAAAGTAATAATTAATACATTATTGTTTAAAAAAAATTGTTGCAAGAACAGTCGGTGAAGTTATACAGGGGGTGAAAAACACTCATACATAATATGTCATAAATATATTATACAACAAAAAATAGGGAGTTCCACTCGTCAGTACTTTTAATATTGGGAAAACTGTGAACTAGCGACGGGCGAGAAACACCAACGCGCTGGTCCGATGCCATAAAGAAGGCACCAGCACGCATCTCATTATGCACTGACCATGACGACGGTTGGAGAAAAATTGCATATGGTCACGATCCTCAGAATTTAGGGATCGAATTAAACGTAGAATGTCATGAGGTTTGCATTCTTCATACATAGAGAATGCAAACCTCATGTCATTCGTTCTTAATTAATGGAGAATGCAAACCTCTGCCTCTGTATACTCCTCCGCGATACAGGCGTGAGTTTATGTAAGTTTAATAAATTCGACCTATTCACTTCGGCGGACGAAAGCTAGTTCAAGCAAATAAATCTGTTTCAAGTGCATGTACTTGTTAGAGTTCTAATTGAGTTCAGACGGGCGGTAGCGCAATTAATTTACGTCCTGTGCTTAATAGAACCGGCGACCAAGGCATGTCTGTGTATCTGACATAAACACAGCGACTCCTTGTTATCTTAAACCAAGCATAAGGTGCTATGAAATCCCGTCTCAACTTTTAACTCTGAAAATAATCGGTGTAACAAATGGGAATTATTCTGTCTAATTTCCATTTTTATGTAAGTACAATAATCGCTTGAATCGCTCGTAGCCCCGGCTGCCTGAGTGATCTTAAACGATCGCGATGATTAAGCAACATAGGGCGCATTCAGTCCATGGATGGGTCACTGTCTATGACTATCGCTAGTGGCATTTTTCCGAGCGGTTCCGTGCTTCGCAAGGCACGTTAAGCAGTTGGTGCCGGCTGCCGTCGATAGATGGCAGTCGTTAAGCCAAGACAGAGGCCTTAGGGCGGCTAGAAAACTTCTGACAGTCAGACCAGCCACTAGTCTTACAAGCCTCCACCAATCCGGACATGGCCCCCTTGGTGGAGTATGGCCTATACCTTCCTCAGGGAAGAGACCCGTGCCCTTCGGTGGGGACATAATGGGTTGGTGATGATGTAGAATAAAGTGTTCTCCATTGATTTATCTATTCTACTTATAAATACAAAACAACTTGTATAAATTATAGTCCAACTCCACTATAAAAAAATAGGGCCGTTTTCTGAATTGAGAATTTCGTTAAGTAATTACTTAATTGTAGTGCTGTCTCACCAATTTTATTTAGAAAAGAGTGAGATAGAATGTTAATTAAGTATTTACTTAGTGTAAATTCTCAATTCAGAAATCGGCCCTAAGTGTGCTATCAATATATTTTTTCCTGTACCTAATCGACTCCGGTCCAAAGGTTGCCGGGAAGAGATCTCCCTAAGTAATAAAACTACCAATAATTGGGTGTCGTGGTCGTGGTGCCAATCCTTAGTTTTTAAATGCCTAGATGATACGTCCAATTTGTAATGGTACCAAATAAACATTTCTATTCTATTTTATACCATAACGTTGATATAAGAAAACAATGTATTTTGTCTGGCTGTGCGATACGTTCTCACAGAAATAGAGAATGTTATTATTACTCGTACTAGCTGACCCGGCAAACGTTGTTTTGCCAAATAGGCGGGGGGGGGGTATGAAAAATATATATTACAGACCTATCGAATTACATATTAAAATGTAGCCGTTTCGGAAGAGTATGCGCAATAACAATGTGAAACGAGAATTTTTCAATTTAGATATCACCACCATTCACATCTGGGGTATTAGCAGCTTCCTCCTAGTATCAAGCCAGCCACAGAGAGCATCAAGTAGCGTGGTCGTATTGGTCAATCTGCAAAGTGGCCAGTGGTCCGAGGCGTGCCGCCAATGGGCTTTTGGCCAGTGTTGCCAAACGATGGCAATTTAGCGCCATTTGATCTCGAAAGGTGAATTGGCGATCAAAATCGGCGATGAGTGATGAGCAAAATATTAATTTGCTTTTTGCGAACTTACGCCTACTTTGGCTTGCAAAACAATCACTTGACCTGGTTCCAAACTAGGATACCCTTTGCTATGGTATCCAGGCAAGGACATTACAAGCATCGAGAAATGCCCAGACTGAGGCCATTTGTACAAATATACGACTGCCCCCAATGGGAATCGAACCCACGACCTCTTTTTTGGTAGCTAAGCTCCTTAACAGCTAGACCAACGAAATTTTCTGCGTAATAGTCGTGGCGTTGTTAGAGTTCGATGAATATGACAAGCGACTACGGACCTGTTAATTTACTCATGAAAGGTATTTTCATAATTTTAGAAAACTTCTCGATAAAAAATTTATAGAGCCACTATTAAAAAAAAGTTATTTCAGGGAAATTTTGCGCTGCCTTACTGAAAATTACTGATAATTTAATTAAGGCTATTAAATTCAGTAAATTTAATAACCTAATAATCTTAGGCGATATTTGGGCGATAGTTTTTCAAAATGTTTGTGAGTTTGGCGGGCCAGCATCTGGCAACACTGTTTTCAGTCGCGGTCGCTGCGGTTGCAGCCGGACATTTCCGCTACAACGGAGGCTATTTGCCTGCGTCCGGCTGCTCACTCACTCGCTGAAAACAGACGAGGCCTGCCAGTTGCACTTTGTCCTATTAGGTTCAGCAAATACCGCATTCGATGGCCGGAAATAACAGGGCCTCGGTGGCTACAGTAAACTGTCTACGACGTCAAATGCCTGCGTTCAGTACATTTTTCATGGCCACCGAGCTTAGATTTATTTGCGGTGGTTAAAAATACACGCTGTTTCTACTTGATTCTGTTGGAGATAAGAATCATCGACGTCGCTGTTTCTGGTTCCCACGACACAGGGTGTGTAGGGCCAGAAGCAATGTATGTGCCTGTATGTAAATGTTTATGTTTATCTGTGAAATTCTTAACTGGGCGAACCGCCTCTTTGTACAGCTTTACCTAACTCATTCGAATGATCGTAAAGAGATTACATTTTATTTCGTATTCCCCGCAGGTGAGGAGACAGATTCATCTCGGGAAAGTGGATAATCCCTCAGCCAGACAACCGTCGGACAGGGCGCCCCCCCTCCGCGCTGCGTCGGCCCAACCGACTCTACCTCGTAATTTTCTATAGCGTTTTATCACTCTGTAAAAGTGGTAAACGTATATCCTTTTCACCTTTCACATGTAACAAGATTGAGTGCTGTTTATAAGAAATGGGGATGATGTGAAAGTGAAAGTGAAAGTGAAAAGCATTTATTTCGATTGTAACACCATAACACAATTTATAAACAATATTTGTAGTAAACCAAAAACATAAAAATAAAGGTACCTCATACAATTATGTTGAACGAAATGTGCTACAACAGAAAAAGGCTGCAGCTCAGCAAAATGCTAGCCAGAGGCGACTAGCGCTGGTTTTCTGCTGCACCTAATTCGCTGAACTATGAACAAAATTTGACTATAAATAGAAAGAATAGACGAATACATACAATAATTGGATTAAAAACATTTTTATAGAAGTAAGCATAAAATCGAATAAAGTAATGGCCCAAATGCCAGCAATAAAAATAAAGCAAATTTAATACATTTCGGCGTGTGTGTGTGTGTGTGTGTGTGTGTGTGAGAGGGTGTGTGTGTGTGTGTGTGTGTGTGTGTGTGTGTGTGTGTGTGTGTATGTGTGTGTGTGTGTGTGTGTGTGTGTGAGGGTGCGAGCGTGTGTGTATATGGGTGCGTGCGTGCTTGCGAGCGTGCGTGCTTGCGTGCGTGGATGTGCTGACACAAGACGGGTACATACAGGTAACACCTCAAGTAGCTAGGCAACTATAGGCAACTATAGTGAGGACTGTTTGTCCAACAGTAACATTTTACTTGATGTAACTTTCTTTCCTTCCAAACATTTTTACTTGAATCACTCTTTGTCTCTATCTAAATTCGTTATGTTACTAGGATTTCGTCAATTAACATAATATTATCTGTTGTTTCATATCATTGTTTTTATTTTTAATCCCTTGTTTTTATACTTATTTGTTATCAAGAACAATCAAAAGTAGCAAACAGCGCAACAAATGGCATACTAGGGGTGGATACGTTTAAAAAAAAAGCTTAAAGAGTAGACATATTTTATCTAGATAACAAGTCACATCTGACTTATTATCTGACTTATTATCTGACTTATGATCTGACTTACTGTCAATATTTATGTAAGTATGCATATACATAAGTTGTTTTATATGTAAAACTACAGTTTTTTAATCACTTATTAAGGTTTTGCTGAACAACTCGTGTTTTGAAGTCAATAATCAGGAGAATATCGGTACAAAGTCGTAGGACATGTCATTTTCGAGTGGACAAAAATTTTGGTAATTGCTCAGATACGTATGTTCTACACATTCATTTAATTGTTACCTACTAAAGCATATAATGTGTAGTGCTTATGAAAGTTTTACTTAGAAAATATTACATTAAGTATGTGTAATATTTTCTATTACGAGTATTTCCATAATATTAATATTAAATTAAGTAATGATATTTTTTCTTAGTTTGGCGCCAAACAAATACCTACCAGAAATATTTTCTATCCATGTCCCACCCAATTTTTCGCATAGTCCTAAATAAATCGATATTTTACAAATTGTTTTATTTTATGTCTCAAATAAATCAAATCCTTTTACTGCCACTTTTGTAAAATTGAAAAAGATCATTCAAAATATGCCATTTTGAATTCATCTTTCGTCACTCGAAAAGGGAGTTGTCGAGAGTTATTTTCGGGTTCCGTGTAAATCAAACGTAAAATAATTATGCAAAGCAGAGAACTGGGTCGGCTGGCATCAGAGGCGAGGCACAAATTGAGTTACCCGAGGCGTCAATGAGCAAGAAACTTTGCTGACACGTAAGCTATGAGTTAACTAATGCCTTATTCATCTTACATAAATATTCTAAAGCTGTTTCTGAGGGTGGCCTAGGAGATGATAGATTGTTCGAACGCTTAAAACTAAATGCATCGACCTACCTATATCTGTCTATAAGTTTGTATTGGTAGGTAGGCCAATCAGTTGCGAATAAAATATTGAATAACATGCACGCGTTTCTTTCCTACAAATCTGCCACAAATCAAACTGAACCTTAACTCAGTTAACTGGCTGAACGAATGGTGCAAGCACTCGGATTGTTGGAAGACACGGCGAATTTGCTACAAAAGACACAAACAAACCTGAAAAATGTCTCAAAGTAAGACTTACAAAAGGATACCTAGAAGTTCGGTTAAAATCCGTCGAGGAGTATTGGGCTACTTTTAGAAAGGCTCATCAAGAACTCGTTTCGTGTACGCCTAAAGAGAAGCGGGCAGACGTTCCTTACTTCGTGAACGAGGAGTACTACATCTACGAAGATTTGTATCTTTGTATTCAAGCTGATGTCAAAGATATGTTGGCTGAGTACTTAAACAAGTTCAAGTAAAGCTGGTACGTCTAATGACAACTCATTTCAAACGCAATTTCAACCGCAAGTGAGGTTACCAAAAATATCCGTCCCGTCCTTCAGTGGTAATTACGATGATTGGCCGACGTTCCAGGACATGTTTACATCGTTGATACATAGCAACCCGTCGATCAACAAGGTAGATAAACTCAACTACTTGAAGTCTTGTTTACACGGTGAGGCTGAAAACTTACTAAAAAACATCAAGGTCACTGAAACAAATTATGACCACGCCTGGGAAACATTGAAACAACGTTACTGCAATAAGCGCATAGTTAATACAGTGCTGAAAAGGTTAGTGACGCAACGAAAACTAGATACGTCAACCGAGTGTCTAAACAGCTTAGAAAATATGGGAATAATAACAAAGTCGTGGGATCCGCTTATCATTTTCCTTATTGTACAAAAGCTGGACCCTGAAACGCATAAAGGTTGGGAAGAACACTCATACAAAGAAAATTTCGACGAATTGCCCACATTTCAAGACCTAAAGAAATTTCTCGAATCAAAGTTTCGCACTTTAGAACTGGTTACGCCTTCAGTACAGTTTCATGGAAGAGACAAAACTATTAGAGAGCGCTCATTTCATGTCGCAACGACCACAAACATAAATGAAACAAGTACAACCAAAGTATGTCCGATGTGCAAGGAAGAACATACAATGAGTCATTGCAAACAATTTTCAAAGATGGAGCCAGCACAGAGGAATGAGTTTGTTAAAAGTCACAGTCTCTGTTTTAACTGTCTGCTGCCAGAGCATCCTTCCAAAAGATGTAGATTATCAATGTCCTGCCGCATCTGCAACAGAAGATACCACTCACTCCTTCATCAAACAACCAACGCCATCCAAATAAACGCATCCGATCCAAACATACAAGCACATCACAGCAACTTGGGAGATACAATACAAAATGACCGACGATGACGTCACAATCTTGCCTCATTTCACGTCGAGAATGTCAACTGCATTACTTGCTACTGCGCTAGTGAATGTTAAGGACGTAACGGGCAAGCTGATCACTCTACGCGCACTGGTAGACCCTCGATCACAAGCAACATTCATGAGTGACAGAGCAGCACAACTCTTGAGAATAGAGAAAAGGCCTATCAAGGGCACTGTCACTGGAGTTGGTTCCACAGTAACCACAATCAATCACGTAGCACAGGTGTAGGTTTCTTCAAGATACGACGACACTTTCAACCTCCACGTAGAAGCATATATCATGTCTACGAGATTAACCACAACCTTACCCTTGAAAGCGATCGCAACATGCACTTGGCCGCATATACAGAAACTCGCCCTGGCCGACCCCAGCTACAATCAACCCGGGCGAGTAGACATGCTGCTAGGTGTAGAAATATGCTCCCAAATATGGAAAAGTGAGATAATCAAGGGTCCACTAGGCACTCCGTGTGCTCAGAATACCAGCCTGGGTTGGATCTTATTTGGGAAGATCAATGAATGCAAATCTCCAGATGAGAACATCGTAGTAATGCACCAACATCTGAATCTGGATAATATGCTAAAAAGTATGTGGGAAATAGAAGACTCAAGCAACCACATGCGAACACCAGAAGAAAGATTATGCGAAGATATATACAAAACGACACATTCAAGAACTGATGAAGGAAGATATACAGTCAAACTACCATTTAAATCGAAGGAACTAAAATGCACAGAAGGCAAAACAAGAGACATTGCACTAAAAAGACTGCAATACCTAGAGAAAAGGTTTGAGAAGAATGACAACTTAAGAACTGAATACACCAAGGTTATAGAAGAATACAAAGAGTTGAAATACATCGAAGAAGTCCCAGAAAAAGAAATAAACAACACCTCAGTGTACCTGCCGCATCATGCGGTCATCAGAGATGACAAAGAGACTACAAAACTGAGAGTGGTTTTTGATGCGTCATGCAAGGGATCTAACAACGAATCACTGAACGATGAACTACTCGTGGGACCACCACTTCAAGAAGACATGAGAGCACTAATACTAAGATGGCGAACTAAACAAGTTGGTTAAATGGCAGACGTACAGAAAATGTACCTTCAAGTATTAGTAGCGACAGAAGACAGAGACTATCAAAGAATTCTGTGGAGGAGCGACGGAGAAATCAAGGATTACCGTTTACCCAGAGTCACGTTTGGCACTGCCTCAGCTCCATATCTGGTTGTCCGAACTTTACACCAGGTAGCTGAAGACGAAGGCAAAGACAATCCCACTGCTTTTAGGACAATTAGGAGGACTTTTATATGGACGACCTAATGTCTGGAGCCGACACTGTTGAAGAAGCAATGCAAACAGCCAAAGATGTTATGAGTATTCTCCAAAAGGGTGGCTTCAATCTGCAAAAATGGTCGTCGAACAGTGCAGAGTTCTTAAAACAAATAGAACCTTCACAGAGAAGCACACATGTTTCGATAGATCTGAAGATAGATGGCACGATAAAGACCCTTGGACTATCCTGGAATATCGGTCTAGATGCATTTCAATACAACATCACTCTACCAACTAAACCAGATACCTGCACCAAGCGCAATGTGTTGGCAGATGTTCAAAGACTTTTTGACCCATTAGGTTGGCTCCAAGATTCTCATACAAAGATTGTGGCTCAAAGGCGTAGCATGGGATGAAGAAGTTGACGCCGAGTTACATCAAGAATGGAGTGATCTCAGAGAAAGTCTCAAGCAGCTGGATGAAATAAAACTTAACCGATGGATGTACACAACACAAGCAAACATGAATAATGTTTCACTGCATGGGTTCTCTGATGCCTCAACCAAAGCGTATGCTATCTGCGAGAGATAAAGACAACCTTAGTAGCTGCAAGTACTCGTGTGGCATCAGTAAAGGCGCTAACCGTCCCACGCCTGGAACTGTTTGGAGCTGTTCTTCTGTCGAGACTTATAAAGCAAGTCCGAGAAGCTCTCAGAATGCCAAATGAGAATGTACATGCATGGACTGATTCTACCATAGTACTGTCGTGGTTATCAGGAGACCCATCTCGCTGGAACGTGTTTGTGAAAAATCGCGTGACAGAAATACTAGACAACACAAGTAACCAATGGTATCACGTATCATCGCTAGACAACCCGGCAGACGTGGCATCCCGAGGGATATCGGTCCAAGACTTGGAAAACTGCGACATTTGGTGGAATCGGCCAAGTTGGCTGAAAAACACTGACATAAAATACAGTAAACCAAACGTTGAAGTGACAGATTTAGAGAGAAGAACAACAATACAATCAAATTTGAAAATAAATGAAGAAGAACCAAAAATATACCGACAGTTTGAAAACTTTGAAACACTCCAAGAACTGCTGAGAACCATCACATTATGTAAAAGATTTATAAGGTCAAGAATAGAGAAGAATACGGAAATTAACATAACTACAGAAGAATACGAACAGAGCTTGAAATCCTGCGTCAAACTGGCCCAAAGTGAATCTTTCGTCGAAGAAATAACAGCACTGAAACAAGAAAGACAAGTTAGACAAGATAGCACCATAAAATCACTCAACCCATATATGATGACAATATCCTAAGGGTTGGCGGCAGGCTTCGTCACGCAGACCTGAAAGAAGATAGAAAGCATCCAATTATTTTAAATAATAAATGTCTACTTACCACACTCATCGTTGCCGACGCTCACCTGCAAACCCTTCATGGTGGAGTACAGCTTATGTTAGCATTCCTAAGAGCAAAATACTGGATTATACGAGCGAAGGGTACTGTGAAAGCTCACTTCTGAAAATGCCTCATATGCGCAAAACAGAATGCCACGGTGCGAACTCAAGTCATGGGGGATCTGCCTAAGGAACGTGTGAACCCATCGCGACCCTTTTTGCACAGCGGAGTCGACTTCGCAGGACCTTTTACAGTGTTGTTCTCGAAAGGTCGAGGAGCGAAGACATCAAAGACTTACATATGTATTTTCATATGTATGGCTACAAAGGCCATCCACCTCGAGTTAGTCGGAGATATGACTTCTGAGGCCTTTATAGCAGCTTTCCGAAGATTTGTCGCTCGGAGAGGCAAATGTGCACATATGTGGAGCGACCAAGGCAGAAACTTTGTCGGAGCAAACAAAGAGTTAATAGCTGAGTGGAACGAGGCAAAATTGGAGTTCAACAATGAGATAGCCCAGACTTTAGCGTTGGATGGTACACAGTGGCACTTTATACCCGCATACAGCCCAAACTTTGGAGGTTTATGGGAGGCAGGTGTGAAGTCCATAAAATACCACCTGAAACGAATATTGACCACAAACCTCACATATGAGGAGATGAGTACTGTTTTGTGCCAAGTTGAGGCTTGCCTCAACTCGAGGCCTCTGTGCCCGGTCAATGACTCGGATATCGATAGCGTAGAAATTCTCACACCAGGTCATTTTCTCATAGGTGAAGCACCTATTACAGTCCCTAGCCCAGACTTACCAAACACGAAGACGTCTCACCTATCCCGCTGGCAATACATACAAAGATTACTGATAAACTTTTGGCAAGTATGGCAACAAGAGTACCTCTCACGCTTACAACAAAGACCTAAATGGCTGAAAAAAGAGAAGGAGTTCAACATCGGAAGTATAGTTTTGATTAAATGCGACAATTTACCTCCTGGGAAGTGGAGCCTCGGCCGCGTCCTCGCGAAGCACCCCGGCGCTGATGGTCTGACTAAAGTGTACAGTGTCAAAAGTGGTGAAAGTGTCAGTAAAAGATGTGTCAGTAAATTGTGCCCCTTACCTATTGAAACTGAAAGTAATGATGAAAATTAAAGTGTACCTAATTGTGTTGAGTTGTGTTATGTTAAAATTGCATATGTAAAGTTGTACCTATAATGTATTTTGTAATTGTAATTTTGTCAACTGTGAGTGTTTGTGATGCATGTGTGTAAAGTAAAAAAAAAACCTCTTAAATAATATACTTACCTGTGTATTCAAATATTGCAATTACAAATATTTATAAAGTAAATATTGAATATCAATGTCAATCTAAGAAGTTGAGTATTGAAAAATACCTTAAGGATTTTTTTTCTTATCAATTTAAAAGGTCAAAGTTGAATTTACTAGTTTATTATTTTTCAAAAATTCCAGACTTTCAATATACTATGCAGAATTAGTCAACATCTCATTTGTTATGTAATTTCAGCATAATATTGCAGGCAAGTTGCTAAGTTATTATTTTCAAGCAATTCATTTTTATATTGTAAATATAAGATTTTAATTTCTATTGTAAAAGGCCTCATGGTCCTTTTGGTGGGCGGTTATGTTCGAACGCTTAAAACTAGATGCATCGACCTACCTATATCTGTCTATAAGTTTGTATTGGTAGGTAGGCCAATCAGTTGCAAATAAAATATTGAATAACATGCACGCGTTTCTTTCCTACAAATCTGCCACAAATGAAATTGAACCTTAACGCAATTAACATAAATAAATTAGCATACCTTCGAGGAGGCCTATTCCCAGCCGTGAAAAAATACGGACTGATCGATTGATTCATATGAAAATATGTAGTAAAGGTGATGGCCAACATGATGCTGTCATTGATAACATATTTTTATAATTATGACTGGCACAGTCATAGATGAAATCATCTAAATTCTTCAGGTGTAGACACAAATGAAAAGATAGAACTTGGTGAAGTAAATATAAGGTACAACAATATAACTTATATTTCGAGAATCAATATTAATACGCACATAAGTCTTCTAGTCTAGTGGCCAAAACTTTTTGTCTCAAAACTAAAAATGAAATACCGACCAATTCCCAATATTTCACGACACTGGTAGGCAAAAGGCCTATACGTAGTCTGAAATTTGAACACAATTTGGAGTCACGATGTTTCCTAATCCTACCTGCGATTCCCGCAACTAAATATATTTTAGAAAACCAACGGATCAGTCAACGTAACAGGCAGCAAAATACTAATAAAAAAATAATTAATTATTAATACTGTAGAAACTATTAAGTTAAGCGTTATTTCAATAACTGTAAGCAAAGTTTTTTGTCTGATACTTCAGAACTTTTGACTGGGTGAACCGATTGTGATGTTTATTATTTTATTTGTATGCTGGTGCTTTCCGTGTGGTCCCATTTCAATTCGGTCCAACTCTCACATGGCATCCATGATAAAACCAGATAGGTACGTAAGTCTTAAATTTGCTTTAAATTTTTTTTTTTTTCATAGCAACTAGTCACCTGAGACCCACGATTTTGACATTGCCTTAACCCTTTATAGAGCAACTTTTTTTTTTTGCCAATCACTTTAATTTTTGGATATGTTGCACTGTTGGGTTGGACAAGCAATGTAATTTCTCAAAATTTATGTCGCACTTTGAAAAAACAAAAAAAAAGGCGGTCAACCATATGACCGATGACCATCCATAATAAAAGTGAGTGGTCAACCATTTGACCAGTGAGAATTGAAAACATGGTGTATGCGGTCAACCATTTGACCAGTGAGCTTTCTGTTCATTTTAAAGTTTTAATGTTATGTTAGGGAATTTAAACAAAAGCAATGCAAATTTTTTGTATTTTCATTTATTTAAAATAATCAAAAGAGGTTTTCTAGTTCGCTGAGTTTCAGGTTCTTTTTTGGAGGCATCTGAAAATTATAGTAAAAATTATAACAATTGCACAGTACATTTTGTCCTATAGTTTGAAAATACTGGCGTATATTATCTTAGCTGAAAATTGTTATGAAGATTTGTTGATGTAATATCAAAATACACTTATTCTGCCATCTCCTTGTAAAATTTCAGTGCAATATGTCGAAAAATTTAGACAAAATACGACAATTACAAATGCATTGCAAATCCGAACTGAGGTTAGATTAAATGGAGTACTGGGTATTGAAACGCAAAATATATTCTATCCTCTTGTGATATACAAATACTGACTGCTAAAACATATGATAAATATAATAAATTAGCGCATCACTTACCTTTTTATTGCGATAAATCACGAAAAACAAGAAAAATCCTTCAACAAAAACCGGCGCGCTGTCAAACAACTTTTTTTTTTATCGACACGTTCACAGGTCGTCAATGCGACCGCAAATTGAATACGTTCAAAAAAATATTTTAAGTGCGTTCCGAAATGATCGGTCGCTTTAACGACCTTTGCTCATTCATCATGTGTCATTCACAATTTACTTTAGAATGAAGTCGTTGTGAGCGATTTTAGTCATTATGGGTGAGTGGTCGCTATGTAGACCGATGTTTGCTTCTGCCCTATAAAGGGTTAAGTATGCGCGACATGAACGAATGAACTCAATATCACGGCAACCGATTTCGATGATTATTTTTTTATTGGAAAGAATGTACTTCAAGGGTAGTTTCATGAGAGTTTGGTTATGATTATGAAAGCAAATTAACGATACTCGGCCGAATCTTTTATATCTATTGTCGTGAGATCTATTGAATAATTTGTTGGCGTCCCATTAGTTAGTGTACTTCAGATCCACTAAAAATAAAAAAAAATAAACAAAAATTCTAACAAAAAAAAAATACACTTCAAACAAAAAAGTTGAAAATAATAAATTGCGTTAAATAATTGTTGCGCAAGTAAGTAAGAATACGTACGCAATTATTTTGAAGTTTTTTTTTTGGAGCAAGGAGAATTAAAGACTTTAATTCTCCTTGGTTTGGAGTCAGTTTTATCCGTTTCTACCATTGAAGGAAAAAATTAAGGAGCTAAATTCTTTATTTTTTTTCCGTCAATGGTACCTAAGTAATTACTTTTAGTATAAAGGGTGCCAATTGAACTATAGGTTCTATAAATTATTGTTCTCCTAAGTAATTTCTGCAAATTACATAATATTGTGATACTTAGAACATGAATATTCTACCTATTTACCTATCCAGGATAGACTAATATGCAGTTTGGTTCTGTAAGGATGGAGTACAGTACAAAGTTGAGTAGAGCCGTGTGGAGTGGAGATAGAGTTGGAAACTTCTTCACTTCAATCCGACCGAGTACCCTAATAACTTCCAGTTTTCAATTTGCGCTGTTCGATGTACCTAATTACCAACTAACTAACGTGATTAATAGGGCGAAGTACCTATGTGCTTAAAGTGTGTAAGTGTGCGGAAGTGTAGACGTACCTATTATTTATTTACGCATGTCACGGGTCCAACCACAACATTATTATTTATAAGGCAAACTTTACATCAATTACACACATCAATGCATAACATGATATTTTTAAATTAAATACTGACCAACTATTCAACGTGACTCGTCCATCTAGCGTGGTTAATTATGATATTATGTATTTTTAATTTGTAACCAAAAACTCAACCAAACCATCAAAATTCTGGGCACTAAGGTAGTCAATCTTATTGGATACTTTGTAAAAAAATTGTAAATATGTTGTACTGTACATAAATAATCCGCCAATCCGGACTTGGCCCCCGTGGTGGAGTATGGCCTATGCCTTCCTCAGGGAAGAGACCCGTGCCCCTCGGTGGGGACATAATGGGTTGATAATAATAGGTAGGTAGATTCGTCGGTGGGATTTCGTTTCTCCGATGATTTTGGGTTCGGAAATGAAACGAAATCCCATCGAATCCGTTGGCTTGGTCACATAGAAAGGATGGAAGAGGATCGAGTGGTGAAGAGAGTGGCGGCCGATGACTTATTGGCTGCCCGAGACGTCACTGGAAGGATGAAGTCGCCAAGGACCAGCGTGAACTCCAGGCGAGCGACTGGCAAGAGACCGCGCAGGACAGATACAAATGGCGACTTCTTGTATCGGAGGCCAAAACCCACTTCGGGTCGATTAACCAGAGTAAGGTAGATTTGTCAGCAGGTTAAACTCTACATTTTTGTATGTACCTAAATACTGAAGTGCTGTTGTTTGTTCCTTCCTACACCCATCTGCTCTAAATTCAAAATTAAATGTAACAGGTTTCGATTATATAAATTAACCGGATGGCTTCATTTCCTTACAAGACCAAATTAATTTAGGACCAAAATGGTTTTACACCCTCAAAGGGGCATTCAAACAAGCCCCTTCCGTATATTTATATGGCAATCTGCCCACAATTAGGCTCCTTAGTGAGTCCTTGCCAGACAATGTTATGGGTCGTTCAATTCAGCGTTTGCTCTGTGATGTCGGGCGTGCGCTGTTTATGAATGGGAGAGGCGAATGGCGGAGGGTTCCCTGGTTGCCTAGCAACGGGAGCTCCTGCTCTCTCCCGGCGAGAAATCCCTGCTCGCTCCCGCTTACGCATTACAGATAAGGCACACCGTTGCACCAATACAGCTGAATATGTTGAGGAACCGGCATTCTTTATTGAGCTATTCCGTTTCATCTAGGTACGAAATTTTATGTAATGAATCGCTCGTAGCCTGGGCTGCCTGAGTGATCTTAAACGATCGCTAAGGTTAAGCAACATACGGCGCGTTCAGTCCATGGATGGGTCACCGTCTATGACTAACGCTAGTGGCATTTTTCCGAGCGATTCCGTGCTTCGCAAGGCACGTTAAGCAGTTGGTGCCGGCTACCATCGATAGATGGCAGTCGTTAAGCCACGTCAGAGGCCTTAGGGCGGGCGGCTTGAAAACTTCTGACAGTAAGACCAGCCTCTAGTCTTACAAGCCTCCACCAATCCGGACTTGGCCCCCGTGGTGGAGTATGGCCTATAACTTCCTCAGGGAAGAGACCCTTGCCCCTCCGTGGGGACATGATGGGTTGATGATGATGTATTCCGTTCGGTCTTTAAAATTCGTAAACTTCTGTAACCGGGTTGTAAACTCGATTTGTAAACAGTCTGTCTGTAACTGGTGTAATTTTCATGGCTATTATCACTATGTTCTGTGGTTATTATGATGATGCGCCACCGAGGAAAAATATTGCATATTTAAAAAAAAAAAACTTTCAAAGTGTCTTAACACCTGTACAGCGCCACCAAGTTATCTGTTCAGGTGGTCAAAATTGTAAGTAACTAATTAATTGTAAATCCTGTTCACCATTTTTTGTTTTATTTATTCACTTACTAAGATTTATAGATATATTTTCATTAAAATTTAAAGACGGGTTAAAATATTCTCATTTTTCTAGGTAAATTTCTTAAATGTTCCTACTAAATTCTCCACTAGCGCCGCTATCAACTGAACAGATAAGATGGTGGCACTGTAGTGAACTGTAGGGCCCAAATCTAGGACTAGATACATAGATGGAACTAGATAGCATCAACTGATGCGGCGGCGTAGTATTTTCTTACCCAGTTACCACCCACCGACTCTATATTATTTGCTCTACATTTTTGACAGCGCCATCTATGATGCTTGTCAAGTATTAACTGAAATAGTGCGTAGAGCTTCGCAGACAGATTTTTAAATTTACCTCTACAATTTATTTTCCGGGTAGTACCCACAATGCGCCATCTGTGATATTTACTCAGTACTACAAAGCAGCGAATTTTACTATCGCTTATTTTCTCATATACCTTTCAATCATAATAGACAGATGTCGCTTTTGAAATGTATTATATCGCACCTCCAGAACTAAAGTGACCTAACTCAAAATTTGCAACTTTTGGGAAATTAAGAAAATGTATTCGGCGCTCTGAGCGAGTTGCTCAAGAAAAAACAGACCGAAGTATTCCACCATCTCTCTCTGACCAAATAAAGTCAGTTTTTTAATAAAGGCATGAAAGAGTATACCTTTTTTAGTCATTCATATAGCCATATTTGAGCGTTTTCAGAAATAAGTGTACCTACTCATAGGGTATCCTAGTGTGGGGCCAGAATCAATGTTTGTGCTTTTATGTAAATGTATATGTTTTATATTTATTTAACCATTTATTATACGTCTGCGGCGGAGCCCAAAAGGGAGGGTAATGTGTTTGGCTCATAGTCAAATTTTGAAAAATAAGATCTCATTCTATTCGTGGTGTTTGTGCGAGAGAATCAGGATAAATACAACAAAAAAAACCGCTAAAAAAATAAAAAATAAAAATCAAATAAAACAAAACAATACTGCTGAGCATTAAACATTTATGTTATGTGTGTACAATGGGACATGAAAACTTATATTTACCTTGGATAACATTTTCTTATTGAACAAAACCATGTACAAAAAAACAAGCTGATATTTTGAGGCGTTGGACACACTGAAAGGACGGACGCGGGACGAGATTCAACAACCCCTCATCGACAACGTTTAATTAATAACTTAAATTGTTCGCAAAAATTTGGCAAGGCAGAGTAATATTTTACGTTTTTAATTTTCCTGTATGGAAGTACAGTTAAATTTACGAACAAGGAATAAATTTTGAGAGTCTTACGACATGACGAGGTGGCCGAGTGGTTAAGGCGTTGGACTGCTAATCCAATGTGCTCTGCACGCGTGGGTTCGAATCCCATCCTCGTCGAGCGTTTTTGTTTAGGTATTTTACTTTTTGTTGTTTTTTTTTTTAGCCAACAGACTGCAGATGTCAAAAACTTCTCGGTGTTGGTCTAGTTCATGGTGAAGAAACGGGGTTCAGGTTTTGCCAATGAAGAACATAAGCATAAAAAACAATATTTTTTTTTCTGGAATAGTCTTTTATATTTCAAGATTAATGGACGTCCCGTAAATAAAAAGAAAGTTTGAGATAGAGAGAAACCAGTACCTTAATAGTCAGAAACTCATCTTTCGCTAGTCAATTTATACGGAATAAAGTAGGTCAAGTGGAATTAAATAGTTCCCTCATTAGTTATAGAACTTAACTTACTTATGATTCATTTAATTCTGTCACAGTGAGCAATATCAGGGCAGCATAATCTGCTTGCAAAAACAGATAGATAAACCTAGATAACCAGCAACGTACCTATGGCGATCGCCTGTTATGAGTTTATCTAGACCTCTTTTTCATTATCTTATCTCACACTGATGCCTTTTATTTTATATGACTGAGTTGGCAAGGTGTTGGGTGCGCCCAAACCAAATGCCGCGTTGCGATAATATCAGTACCTGAATGGATTTTGTGCTTTCATACAGCTTGTGACGGGTTCACACAATTGAAAAGTTTTAGAATAGTGAAAAGGTGCTGTGAAGTTAGTTCGCTGTGAACATTTTGTTGTTTTTCACCGAATATAGTGTACTAGGTAATTATTGTTTCTAGTCATGTAGGATTCGCAGTACTTAAGTATATTGACTCAAATTCAAATAGAGCGTTAAACAGAAAGATTCTACAACCTTTCACCCTGAATACCTGAGAAAATTTGGTAGAGTAAGAAGTACAGACTTTCTTGCACATCAAACAATTATTTACAGGGTACAACTTACCTTAGCTACCTTGAACCGTTGATTATTTATGTATTGATTATTCTTTTCATGTACATATTATTATGAGTAAACGTGATAGGCAGTTAACTCCACATGTACCAGCCTACATCTTTGAAAAAAGTGCTCTCTAATTAACAACGTTTTATTTCTCAATATCAACCGTATATCTTGTTCGCTGCCATGATTCAATATTTTATAGTCTGTATTAAGGCATTCAAAAATATTACTGTAATATTACTATTTTGTTATAAAATGTCTATAGCTCCCAAATACTCCACCAAAATAACCCTTGTTACATCCGATGATTAATCGTTTCCATGTGATTCATTATCCAATATGTTATGTTAGTACATTCTGAATTCCGATAAGAACAGTAGGTAATCTAGCCCAGATAAAGAGCACACAGACATTCTACAACATTTCCAAATTCAATCTGCATGGAACATTGTCTGCAACTGAATAAAATTGTGTTCGTGTCGACAACAAAATCGACAAGTTAATGATAGTAATTGAGGTAGTAAGCAACGAGACAAATAACTTTATAGTATCTATATAGGATAACATCGATTGATAAAAGGATTTCAATAGAGCCAACAGAACTAGAATTAAATTGACATAATTTGTCAATTAATTATTGTATCGCAAACACTCCACAATAACATTGAGAATGAGAAATAAAATGACGGAACAGCAAACTAGTGGAAATACTACTTGTAACAAATGTTACGACTGGCATCCAGCTTGTTTTCACATTATAACATATTTATTTAGATAATAAAATTACGGACATGTTTTTGATAGGAAACCGCACGGTTTAAGAAGTTCATAATTTTAAGGACCAATAATTCTCCTTATCAAAATCAAAGTAACAACTATCCAGACAACATTTTTTTCGGTATACCTACCCATTCTCTTACAATCACTAGGGTTGCAAGCGAGAGCCACTATTACAATATTACCCAAGTAGTTTTCTGAAGAGAAGTTCTTTTGGTGCCACCTCCAATCAAAGGTCGGTCATCATGATGATCTGGCTCGAAGAAGTTTTACACTATAATATTTATCGGCGGTCAGGTCTGCGTCCCTGGATTTCATTGCAAGTAATAGAAGTACCTACTTACCAAAATATCACTTACAACGAAAGTGTATTCTACTTCAACCATGTGAAGCACGAGTAATTTCAATTAGACCTTCAAGATTCATACGAAAAGTATTTTATCAATTCCCTTATCAAGCTCCGAATTAGTTTACTAAACCATCCATGAGTAAGTCCAGTAAATATTGGGCAACTGTCTACAATCGTAGTAAAATGTTAGTAGGTTTGTAGATAACATAGAATATATGCAAAGGGAATAAGGTATGTTTGATAAATTAGTTGTAAACTAACTTCATAGAGACTGAGAGAGAAAGCAGTTTTTTTTGTTAGCCGAATTTGTTTCCCACTGCACGGTAGGAACCTCCCACATTATCCTCCACTCCACTCAGTCCTGAGCCGTCCTCTCCTATCCGGACAAATTAAGGTTGACAAATCGTCCTGGCCCATCTGAGCCGTGGCCGAACACGTCTGCATATCCGTCGCGTGGAACTCATTCAGATACTGTTTCCGCCGAAGCAGAAAGGTGAATGGAAAATGTAATTAAATTCTTCACGAAAATCAACAGAATCGAATATACCTCTAATTCAATTCAAATAGGACACATTTTCTTCACATTTCTTTAGGACAAGTTTTGCTTAGGATAACTGGTGTGGCTGTCCCTCGTCTCCACTTTGGAAAAGGTTAAGTATATATGTAAGCGGATACTACGAGGAGATTTTTCATCGGTATTTTTATCAATTCTACAGACTTCGTATAATCGTATTCGACAAGTACCTAAGTTTCGATAAACCGGTCGTTAAACATTAAATAAACAAGTTTCTCTTTTATCCTTTGCAGCACTACAATGTTCTGGCCAGTGGTATTAGTGGCCCTGGTCATAAGCCACGCGCAGGCGCAGCTCACGACACAGAGCAGCGTGGCTCCCGACCTTCGAGAATGCTACATCAACGGGACTCTACTCAATCGGAACAACCTGCCCCCAACTACGATGAACGTACTCATCGACATCATTCGTAAGATCGAAGACAATCCCAACGTCAATATGGATTTGCGACAGCTTTCTGCTGTTCTTCTGCACACGTGAGTCCATTTATACACCACAGCTAACCAGATTCCAGATGTACTGTCCACATTTCAAGATCATTTTGTTCCCATAGAAAAACAAGGCGAAGCAGGTAAAAGTAGCTAGTTTTCGCGAATTTCGCAGGCAATTTTTAATTTTTCTTTCCTTAGTATTTCAAACTTACACCATAAGTTACAGCATTGAATTAAATTCAATGGTAATAGCCACAGAATTTATATATAATATATCGATTATTTATACATGGTTGCATTGTCTTGACTACTTTTCACCTGACAATGATAATGGTATTCTCTTATATTAAAAGGGATAAAAGGCTCGTAGTATGGACGGAGAATGGAGATGAAAAGTGGAGGAGAAGCCTCTACTTTTCATTCACTTTTCAACTAGCAAAACTAAAAATCTCAACTAAGATTAGTATCTGGGTAGTTGTGTCCTCAAGTAACTGTAGTAAATGAAAGGCGGCACGTCGTTCTAACAGCGCGTTTAATTTTCGACTGCCTAGCAATACAATATTATTATCTTACCCTACATTACACCTCCACCCTTAACAACTACTTCGCCTTTAAAATAATAAACTTAAAAACTAACATTTTATTAAAGTATAGCTTGGATAGTTAGTTATCTCTAGGTAGGTACATCATCAATACCGAAACGACGCGGTGGCGCCCGATTTTCCCGGATAGGGTAACGGCGTTCACCGACGTCGGCGGGCGCAGCGCTCTCCAGCAGCGTCGGCGGCGGCGCCGACGCTGGCGCTGGCGCAGCCGGGGGCTGCGGCTCAGTGCGCGCGCCCGGCTGCACCATCGCTCCCCCCGCGACACCCGCGCTCCCCCTCAGCCCGGCCGCCTCATGGTCCGAGCCAGACCCCTGTGCCGGCGCCGGCGGCACCACCGTCCACACCCCAGACCGACTCGGTCTTTGTGGGGACCACAAGATTGACTCTGTTCCGTTTTCACCGTAACGTTGCTTAATTTGGTCGATATGCCTATGTATCTCCGTCCCATTCCTATCTTTTATTAAATAGTCAGTGTTGCTACACCTTTGAATCAACTCTCCCGGTAACCACTTTGGTCCTAGCCTGTAATTGCGGTACCAGAATTTGGACAGAGCAATATCGCGTTCTACCCCACCTGCGGCGACAATTTGTTTACGCTGCGACTGCCTTACGTGTTCCTCACGGTCAGGTTTTAGTTTGTCTAATCGCGTTCGGAGCTTACGATTTTGCAAAAGTTTTGCAGGGTTCTCACCAGTTGTGTTATGCTCTGTGTTGCGATAAATAAGCAGAAAACGACATAGGGCAGTGTGTACATCTAATGATTGTATTATTGCCTTTTTAATTACTCTTTTACAAAGTTTGACAGCGTTTTCCGCTGCACCATTTGAAGATGGGTGGTAAGGCGCAGAAAACAGCTGTTCAATTCCATTATCCCGCAAAAAAGTACCAAATTCCCCGCTCGAGAACGGTGGTCCATTGTCGCTAACCACTTGCTTTGGTAAACCAAATCGTGTTAACAAGTCCCTTAGCTTGGTTATAATATTCAGACATAGACATAGACATAGACATACTTTATTCGTAATATTCATTACAAGTCACATTAAAATTTCATTTACATTAAAATTAAAATCACATTTAAAATTCAAATTATATTTACATTATTTATTAAAATTTTACAAACAAAGATAAAATCAGATTCATATTAGGTCAAAAAAACTAAATGTCAAAAATATAAAATTTATTAATTAATTAAACTAACACGGCTGCGCAATGACATTATTAATTGAGGAATTCGCCGTAGGTATAGAAACACCTCTCAATAAGCCATTTTTTTTATTTAATTTTAAAAGCAGACTCACTGCTTGCACTCGTAATATCCTCCGGAAGTTTATTGTAAACTTCCGGTCCCATGACGTGGATAGACTTAGCCGTTTTGGTCAAGTTGCGGGCGACCGTAGCCAGTTTTTACGCCCCGCGTGGCGTAAGCGTGCCGGTCCCCGCGGCGGGGATACTGCTGCAGGCGCTCGCGCGCGTACAGCGCCACCTGCATCACCAGCATCCCGGGCAGCGTGATGATGCGCTGCTTCACAAAGTGCGGCCGCGCCGACGCGTGCTGCGATACTCGCGCTATGATGCGCACGGCTCGCTTCTGCATTCGGAACACGCGCTCCCAGTCGGCGGCGCGAGCCCATAGGTCCACGCCGTACTGCAGCAGCGAGTGCACGGTGGCGAAGTAGCACGTGCGCACTGAGTCTGCCGGCACAGTCGAAGTGAGTCGGCGCAGCGCGAAGCATGCCTTGCCCAGACGAGCGCACAAACTGTCGATGTGTACCCCCCACGTCAACGCCCTATCCAGGTGGAACCCGAGAAACGGTGCTGAGTCAACCTGCCTAATTTGGACTCCTTCAACATCGACTGCTAATAAAGGCTTGCTGCGTGCTGAAAAGTCAAACTCGATATATTGAGTTTTAGTCAGATTGAGCATCAGACCGTTCCCGCGAAACCATGCCCAAAGGCGACCCACAACCGCGTTTAACCGCTTCTCTAAGGCTGCTGCATTAGAGGCAGTCACAACGGCTGCGACATCGTCTGCGAACATAAATATTTCGCCGTCTGGCACCGCGTTCGGTAGGTCGTTTAAAAGCAACATGAAAGCTATGTTTGAGAGCGACGAACCTTGCGGCACACCCATGTGCGTCGTCAAGCCGTCTGATCGTAGGCCTCCTCCGTCGCCCACCACAAATTGAGTCCTTCCGCGCATAAGCTCGGTCAACAGGTTCAAAGGAGGACCATCGATACCATAATGCCGCAGCTTAGTGTGTAAAACTCTATGGTTTGCGACATCAAAGGCCTTCGAAAGGTCACAGAAGAGCACGGCGCATGCCTGACGGCGATCGCGGGCATCCAGCACACGTCGCACTACCTCTCTCGCCAGCTGCGTGGTGGAGCGCCCTGTTCGGTATGCGAATTGGCGGTCGGACAGCCCTGAAATATCGCTGAGGTACTGTGTGAGCCGGGCGCTGAGACCATTTTCGAAGACCTTTGCGATCGCGGGTATAATGGATATGGGCCGATAGTTGTTTGAGTCCTCCCTTTTACATCGATTTGAAATCGTAGGCAGACAAAAGTAATGCCCACCTTTGCAGTCTGCTTGATGTCATATTAGGGATACCTGTCCCCGGTCCGAAAATACTAACTAAGGGTTTATGATCTGTCCGTAACAAAAACCGTCTACCATACAAGTACTGGTGAAACTTTTTAACTGCATAAACAATAGCTAATGCCTCTTTATGGATCTGGCCATAGTTTTTTTCCGCCTCTGATAGGGCTCGCGACGCATAAGCTACCGGCAGCTCGCGGCCCTTCGCGTCGCGCTGCGCCAGCACCGCGCCCAGTCCGTGCGCGCTCGCGTCGCACGTCAACACCACCTCGCGGGATAAGTTGTAGTGACTCATCACCTCGGCACTTGATAACAATTGTTTAACCGTTTCAAAAGCTACTTTATGTTTTCTCTCCCAAACCCAATCACGATGTTTTCTTAGTAAGTAATGTAGGGGCGCTAAAATGCTACTTAGATTTTGAATAAATCTACCGTAGAAGTTTACCATTCCTAAGAAAGATCGTAATTCTGATATGTTCCTCGGTTGTTCCAAATCTAAAATGGGTTTTATTTTTGCTTTATCTACGCGTATACCCTCACTATCGATAACGTACCCCAAAAACTTAATTTCCCGTGTAAAAAATACACATTTTTCCTTCTTAAGTTTCAAGCCCTTATCTCGTAGCCGGGTTAATACTTTATTTAAAGTATCTAGATGAGTTCCTAGCGTAGGACTAGCAATAAGGATGTCATCTAGGAATATGACAACGTTGGGAATATCCTTAAAAAGGTTAATCATGATCCTTTGGAAAATACCTGGACTCGATGCTAAGCCATATACGAGTCGGTTATATTTAAATAAACCCCGATGTGTGTTAATTACTGTCAAATTTCTTGAGTCATCTAACTCAATCTGGTTATAGGCCTGTGATAGATCTATTTTGCTATAGAACTTAGTTCCACTTAAATTCGTGAACAGATCGTCAATTTTTGGGACCGGATATTTATCAACCGCCAGTACCGGATTCAGAGTCATCTTGTAGTCCGCACATACCCGTATGGCCCCGTCCGCCTTGTTCGCTATGACCAGCGGCGAGGCCCAGTCGGAGGTGTCGACGGGCTCGATGACGCCGGCGCGCAGCATGGCGTCCAGCTCGGCGTCAACGCGCTCGCGCAGCGCGTAGGGCAGCGGCCGCGCGCGGTGGAACACGGGGGTCGCCCCCTCGCGAACCTGCAGCCGCGCCTGCCCGCCGGTGAACCGACCCAATCCGTCACTAAATATTTCAGTATACCTGGAATATAGTTTTTTTATTTGAGTTTCCTTTTCATCCGATGTAATCTCTAACCTATTTGTTTGGATTTTCGGTACTTGCATATTTAACTCGGCCAACCACTGTCGTCCCAGCAATGACGTTGTCCCGTTATCAATTACATACAAATCGAGTACTTTACTGACATTATTGTGCTGTACTTGGGTTTCGATGTACCCAACCGGTTTTATTTTTGTACCATCATAAAAACTTAAAGTTAGTTGGCATTTTTTTAACTCCAAGCTAGAAAACAATTCTTTGTATGTTTCTTTACTGACGCATGATAATGCAGAACCAGTGTCGATCTCCATTAAGACTTCTTTATTATTTATATACACTAACGTACTAACCGGCCTATAATCTGTCAACGACATCTGAAACACCGGCTCCTCGTCATAGTGATCGTGTCCGTTATGGTCCGCTTCTTCCGCGTTTTCTTCTTGCACGTAATACGTAGCGCCGCTCCCGGTGCCTCTGCCTGACCCTCCATCGCCGCGGCCCGGCCTCCAGCGCGCCCCGCCGCGCAGGCGAGCCCCCATGAAGCCCCGCTGGCTTGCTCCGCGTCGCTGCATATCCTCTCTGCCGCCGCCGCCACCGCCGATTCCTCGTGCTTGTGTTAAGGGAACACGGCTTCTTCTTCTGTACCTCATTTGCCCGCTTCGGTATTCCTCTGGACACATCCGCCTCAGATGGCCCGTCTTTTTACAGCGACTACACACAAAAACTCGATATTGGCATTCCCGCCAAGTGTGTCTTGAGTCTCCACACGCTGTGCATTCACTCAGGTGTACGCGATGCACCGCTTCCGACATACGCTCCATGTCGGCCTGGCTCTGGCTTCTGTACCGAAGGCCATCCGCGCCGCCGCCGCCGCCGCCATTACGGAGCGCGTTCACGTCTACCGCCCATGCATTTTTCTCCGCCGCCTCCATTGTTATTGCTAGATTCACTGCTTTTTGTAATCCGATCGCACCCTCGGCGAACAACCTCTGACGGGTAATATCGCTGTAAATGCCGCACACGAATTGATCCCTTAAATTTTCGTTCAGCATTGACCCAGACTCGCAATTTTTGGATAGTCTTTTCAGATTTGCCTCGAAAGATGCCATGGATTCATCTGCTTTTTGTCGACACTGACGGAAGATATATCTTTCCGCTAGTATGGATGGTTTGGGCTGGAGGTGGTCAGCCATCACTCGCACTAAGTCCACGAAGGTTTTGTCTTTCGGTTTGGTGGGACTACACAAATTCACCATTAGCTCATATGTTGCCTCCCCCACCAATGAAATAAGCGTAGGAACTTTCATGTCTTCTTTTATTGCGTTCACCAAAAAGTACATTTCTAAACGTTCACAGTAAGATCTCCAATTTCCACTCGCGGCGTCGAATTCGCCTAATTTGCCCGCCATTTTAAAAAACCAGCCTCGTCAGCCACTGTAGTAAATGAAAGGCGGCACGTCGTTCTAACAGCGCGTTTAATTTTCGACTGAGTAGCAATACAATATTATTATCTTACCCTACATTACAGTAACATCTTTAATTCCAGGTTCCGCCAGGATGGTATCGAGTATCACCAGCCAGATATCACAGCGACGACTAACGTACTTCCTTATGCGCCGACGTTCCATTCTTTCCATCGCCATCGGCTAGTGATGACCAGGCTGATTCCAAGCAATCTCTTGACTTTGGCTAATGACACTTTGTATTCCTCTTTGAAGGTAAGCGAAAACAAAACTTTTTTGCCCTACTTCTCTATTCGATGATTCCAGTATCTCTTTGCCAGTCAGTAACTAACTAAAGATCAATCATCGGACGACGCGTAGCAAGGCCTACACCAGGTTTAGAACGTTGTTGACGACGACGACATCGATTGAAGGATTTAAGTATACCAGGCTATAACGCTGACTTTGTAGAAGAAAAAAATGCAAATATCCCAAGCTAAAGCGGCCTTAAAACAATGAACTGTACAATAATTTAATTTATTCATTTTATCAATGTTTCAGTGTGGTTTACATCACATGCTGTCAACTACTGTGGACGCTCGTGTCCGAGGCGACGAAGGTACCTGCAATCAGTTGGCTCAGTACAGAGCTTTGAGGACACCTCGAACCATGAGGAGAAAACGTCGTGCTACCTCTATAAAAGATGATGTGGAAGTTCTAGACAAATCCGTGCTGTAAGTGTTAGTACTTATTTATTTATTTCAGACCTTTATAATTTTCATAACAATTTTCCTAGTTTATTTGACATTGCTGATTTTTGTAAAATATATTGTAAATATTAATTTTGAATTTATGTATTTTACTAAAATCAGCAATGTCAAATAAAATAATTCAAAAGTTGATGTTTTAATTTAATTAAATTTCTTGTCGACACTAAATATACTCTTCATGTTTTGAATTACTTAAATAACACCCTGCTTATTCCACAATATTGTAAAAAAATAATTAAAAAATCAACAGGAATTCAGCAAACCAGAACGGCAAAATGAGACACTTCAACCCTAATGATGACGTCGAAATTACTGATTTCGCTGGCTCAAGATCTGAACGCCAAGTTTTAGGAGACAGCCAGTGTCCGTTGTTGGGAGGAGTTGTACACACTACCTGGGGTGCCGTCTCCGCTGGCAATTTAATAGCAGGCATCGCAGCGGGAGCCGAGAGTCAACGAGTTTCCATTTCTGATCTTAGTAGGACCTCCATCACAGACTATAACAATGTCCAACAGTTCGTAACCAGTATCTACCCCGCCACCTTGTCCGGTAAGTGACATGACAAGAAGTCGTAACTCTACATTGTAGTTCGAAATAACTTCTTAAATATTTCTTTGTGAACCTTTTCTATGGGTCATTTGTTTATGTTTACAGGTGACTTGGCCGAGGCAGCTCTGATCCAGGGAACTGAGCGGGGAAGCACAACCATCTCGGTTGGTGCTGGTGGCGGGTGGAACAGCACTCAAGCCAGAAAACACTACATGCTACAGAGCCGAGTGAATATTGAGATGACAGACCCGGAAATCCGCGGTGGCATTGATGGCTTTGTGCTTGGAAGTTCCATTAGTACTGTTCTGGGCAGCTACAGTTCACTCAGATTGTCACAGCTTCTGGATATGTACTACACAGCTAGAGTAAGTGGACTCGAAAAAACACAATAGTTTGTTGTAGAATATTTGTTAAAAATACCCATTTTCAGAACGGTGTATTCCAATCGCGATTGAGAGCTTGCAATCGTCGAGACCTCAGCCAAGAATACATTACAAACGACAATTTGGTGACCGAGACGTACGCCTTTGCTGCTGCCTTGGACTCTAACATGCCTCTACGCGGTACCATTACTGGGGGTCTACAAGAACTCATAACCAACGCCGTAAACAACTTTCAAACGTACACAAGTAAGTTCCTTCCTACTTGAAACCATCATTGTTTAATTTCACGTAATATATTTGTGTAAATACTGCATTATTTATTGATCTTTAATTACACTTCTTCATCTTAACACATTGATATTAATTATTTTCCAGCAAACAACCTTTACGATGTCAATTGCGTAACCACGGAGGCTTCCAGCTCTGACTATAGACTGAAAACCAATCTTTACCTGGTCATAGACTCAGCTTGGCAGTACGAGACTATTTATCCTGCTATTTCTTACATTTTGGACCAGATTGAGGTTGGGAAATATGGATCAAGTGTAACTCTGTTGAGCGGCTTCGACGGAAGTATTGTTGTCAACAAAACGTTCTCGCCGGCTGATTTCCATTCGCAGTATACTTTGGCAAGACACCAATCCCGTAAGAAAAAATTAAGTAATTATTAATAATTCATTGGATCTCTATTGGCTAAGGTAATGACTTAATGAAATGAACATATTTTAGTTCTCTTGGGTGTAAATCTGCAAACTACGCTGACAAACATTCGCGCTCTGATGACAAATGAATTGGAGCAAGAGAGATCGATTAACTACGTTGGCGGAAACTCAACGGTCCTGCTATTTATGTTAAACTCAGCCAATCTTCAAAACAACGATCTGGTATTGGAGCAAGCTAGAGCTTTGAATGAAACTGTTCCAGGTGAGGCTTTTTCTTACTTACCTTATTTTCTTTCCCAATTTGTCGCTGTCCACCATTTTATCTGATTTTAAAATTAATACGTTATTCTTCAGATCTAAGAGTCCTCTTTGCGACCGCGTCAAATCACTTTGACACACTGTGGAATTTGGTGCGTGACATGCACAATGACATCCACACTGTGTCTCTATCGGCAAATGGATTGAATGTTGACACCGTTTTGGCTCCTATTTTAAGTCGTATCTCAACTGGTACGTATTTTTCTTAACATTGTATTAGATTACCTACTGAGATATAAATATTTTTCCCACTTACTGAATTTTGTATATATGAAATCCCTCAGCCGGCAGACGTATTGTAAACCCCGTCTGCGGATCTCAGTGGAACGCTGACAACACCCTCTCTGGTACCAGACAATTTGATGACTTCGTTGAGCCCGGCTACGCCAACTTCTACTCTATCAGCCCCAACTACTTCTACCAAAACCGGAACAATAGAAGAGTTAGGGTATCACGATCCGGCTCGGGCATTGGCAGTCTTATTGTTTGCTACTCTCGTGTAATTGCGCAACCAAGGTAACTACAAATTAAGAACTAATATTCGACGACCTCTGTAGCGCAGTGGTTTGCGCATCTGCCTACCATGCGAGAGGTCCCGGGTTCGTATCCCGGCTGGGGATAAAAAAATGAAACCCAGGTCTTGGATGTTTACATGTTTGTGACGTCGCTGTTTCTGGGTCCCACGACACAGGGTATCCTAGTGTAGGGAATGTGCCTGTATGTAAAGCCCATTACACAATGAAAAAAAAAGATATAAGAATAAGAAATAAGGAATAGCACAGAAATCAATTGTCTTCCTTATTCTTGAATTGTGTCTTGCTCAACGGTGCTGCCATTGCTGGATTCCGCTATTCCTTATTTCTTAATCCTTATTCTTATACCTTTTTTTTTCATTGTGTAATGGGCTTAAATGTTATGTCATGTTAACATATTCGACTGCCTCGTTGGTCTAACCGTTAAAATGCTTAACTATCCAGACAGAGGGCGATCGATTGCCACTTGAGGCCACCGTACATTTGTATAAATGCCCTCAGTCTGTCATTTTTTTCCATGTCTGTAATGTCCTTGTCTGGTTACCATTACAAGTTTACATTACACATCACACAGTTACATACAACATAATTACAAGTGATTATGTTGAGTAAAAATTGTTATTATTACTATGTAAACCTAGGTGATTAACAATTTGAAACCTGACGATTGGCAATTTACTGATTTCCACTAATACTTGTAATATTAATGTTCCAGACAAAACGCGAGCACTAACATTGGTGACGATAATTCTATAGTGTGCCAAACTTTGGGCACCTCCGGTAATGTTGAGATCGACTTACAAAATGCTTGTGACGGATACTGGACCGTTAGCTCCTGTCCATTCTTCCATATTTCGGTTCAGTCCTCGGTCCAAGACGCTACAACGACTAGTGCACTGTGCACAGGTGAGTTTGATAGCTAGTTTAGCCTTTATCTACTATTACACTTATCTACTAAAACAGAGGTCATGGCTTGGAAGCTGCCAGTACGTACTCGAGTCGCACGATGTGTACCATATTCTATTATTAATATATTGTTATTCTATTATTAATATATAAATTATTTCTCGTGTCTTCTCTTCTCTTCATATTCTAAGAACGGATGTATTTCTATTGTAATATACTTACTTGGTTTTTTTTTTGACGCGGGGAATGCATTTACGCACTTCACCGCCCTGCTGTCGGGGGACAACAGAACGGCTTCGTGAGGGACTCCCAGCCATATCGAGCCTCCTGCACCGGGCCGGTCTAAACACTAAACCCCGCGCTGTTCCTCCTACTACTCTACAGGGCGTCCCACGGCTATGCCACATGGAGGGAAAGTACCTTTAATATTGTAGATGGAACATTTTATTGAAAGAAGACATTATTTTAATTTCAAAAACAATCTAAACTGCAATTATAGATTTTTAAATAATTACACGGTTGAACCGGGAATCGAACCCGCTACACGAGAAAAAAATACCCTGTAGCTCTATCACACGGATCAGAAGGCTTCATCATAAGGATTATTTTTTGCGAAATAACATCCTGTCAGAAGTAAAAGGAAGACCATGAATTTAACATTTGAAGTGAAATTTCGTCGAAAATTATTACCATCAGAAATAAAAGGAAGGCCATAAATTTAAACATTTTTAATACAAAATAAATCAATTTATTAAATGCTCAAAATGAGTCCCCTTCTGTTGAATTCAAAGTCGCACTCTTTTGATTATTTCACTCCCTGTCGATCTTTTGATCTTGTTGTGGTGGATATTCAGAATAATACGTCAAGGGAAGTGATGCACTTCTCAAGTGGGTACATTGATTAGTAATAGATACTTATGATAATGTCAGTTGTATGTTCTTACGGCAATGTTAGCTGTTAATTTTCTGAACGAAATTTCACTTCTTCCTTTTATTTCTGATAGTATGTTATTTCGCAAACAATAATCCTTATGGTGAAGCCTTCCGATCGGTGTGATAAAGCTACAGAGTAATTTTTTTTCTCGTGTAGCGGGTTCGATTCCCGGTTCAACCGTGTAATTATTTAAAAATCTATGAATGCAGTTTAGATTGTTTTCGAAATTAAAATAATGTCTTCTTTCAGTAAAATGTTTCATCTACAATATTAAAGGTACTTTCCCTCCATGTGGCATAGCCGTGGGACGCCCTGTATATACTTGCTTGGTTAGCATAGCAAAGTGTTGCTAACACAGCAGTATCTGTGTGGTGTGGAAGTTAGTAGGTACTGGTTTTTTTTATTTTGATAAAATTATTTTTCTTGTTTTCAGACCAACACCTGTGTCGGTTCCCATACAACAACCGGTATCAAATGCAAATAGAAGATTTTGGATGCTACAGTAGCGGAATAAACATAGGATCTAATTTTGTGCTACTATTGGCGTCAATTTCAATTGTTTTAGTCAAGTGGATATAAGTGAAACAAACTCCAGTTGACACCAAATTTCTACTTACAGATGACAATTAAAATTTAGTTAGACATCGCAGTTTCTGAAACTTTAGATGCACTTCTAGAATCCACCGTTTTATAAAATATATAACTAAATAAATGGTATTATTATATACTTGTAATAAAATTAATATAACTTACCTAAGTTATCTACCTAGATAGGAGTTTCTAAATGTATCGTATCGTACCTAGTCATAAGTTAAGAACAAGAGTCAAACTTGTCAGTAAAGAATAAGTATCGAACAAAATCACCATGCTTAAAAATACAGGGAAAGCTAAAGGAAGATCATGAAAATATATACTTAAAAAATGTACAAATTGCAAATGAATTTTGCACATAATGAACGTTGTATCTTTTTATAAATAAATAAATAAAGGCGAATAACGAGGCACTTATTTACAACATGACCCGAAAACGAGCCAAAATAGGAATCTGATAGACTCGTCAGTTCGAACCATTAATTCTGAGATAGGATTCGTCGCTAAGAATTTATCAATTTATTTTGTCTATCATCTATTTATTATACAGGGCGTGGCTTAGATAATCGATAACCAAAAACGTTTGTTTAGGCGATTATTATAAACTAGCTTTCACCCGCGACTCCATCCGCGTGGACTTTAGTAAAAAAAATTGCAACCCCGTTCACTCTCTTGAGGGTTAAATTTAGAAAAACGCCGAAACATGTGTTCAATCAATTGTGTTGAAGAGTATTTATTTCAAGTTTCAAGAAAATCAAAACAACATTTTTTATACCTCCCATACAAATTTTGGCAACACTTTCCCCCCCTTAGGGGTTTAATTTTAAAAAATCCGTTCTTATTCCTTGCCTACATTATATATAGATCCTCTGTGCAAAATTTCAGCTTCCTAGGTCAAACGGCTTGGGCTGGGCGTTGATGAGTGAGTAAGTCAGTCAGGACTTTGCATTTTATATATATAGAATAGAATAGATAGATTTAATGCAAGTAGCGGCCATAAAGCCGGGTCCGCTGCGCCATGTTACGCGTGTTACAAAAAATGTAACACGTTATTAAAACAAAAATGGGGAGTGGTATTAATTTTTTACGTGTTACTTAACACGTAACGTAACGTTATGTAATACGTAACGTGTTATACCATGCCCCATTTTTATTATATTTACGTGTTACGTTGTTTGTAACACGCGTAACATGGCGCAGCGGCAGTGGCGGATTAACACATTTGCCGCCAGTAGGCTATTCAAATTTTGCCGCCCGTTCTGACCTCTGCATTTCGACAAAAGAAGGTGAAAAAAAATATTTTAGAATTAAAAGATAAAAAATTATTCATTGTCTTTAAAAAAATCTAATATCTTATGAAAAAATAATAACTGATTGCTTATATTCATTTTATTAAATTTTCTAAACTAATAATATTTATTGTAAACCAATTTAATGAAATTCCTGATCTTCTAAATAATGTTATCCATGAAATCAATAAATACGTAAGAACAGCAGCATACGAATTTCTAGTAAGCAAGATACTGATGTGTAACACCATGGGATTCCATAAATAACTGCACAGTTTCTAAAAAATTGGTATTCACATCAAAAATATTGCCAAAAAAAAAGGTTAATAGTTTGTAAATTTACTTTAATTTTGAGTTTCCAGTGAGTTTAGTAACTTGAGAAATATAATTTTTGCTGAGGGTTTTTTTATTAAGAAAAGCATGCTGAAAATAGAAGAAAAGAAAATTATAAATTATAGCTAACTCTTGTACGAGTTTAGTAGTTTTGTCGTGCTGCCCGATTAATGAGCCGAATTCAGAACTAAAAAAAAAATATTACGGCTGTCAAAGGAATGCAATTTTGGACCTCAGCCCAATAGCCATGTGTGATACTGATACATCATAAGTTACTATGACGCCAACAGCCAAATGTTTGTCCTTTCGGAGTTGTATTGTATTGAAAAAAAAAAACTAACATTTTCAATAAAATATAACTCCGAAACGACAAACATTCGGCTAACATTTGGCTAACAGAAAACATATCGCCGATCGCGTATTTTTCACCGTGTTAAAGTCTCATAGCGCCTAAAATGTAGATCAAAGACTCGTTTCATTTAGTGTAATCTCTTTGACAAATTCAGAACTAGGTTTTACAAGTTATTTCAGACCTCTACGACGCTTTTTTAGCGAGATATAGAGGCGATTGCGTGCTTTTCAATGTAATGTTTTTGTCTCATAACTCCTGAAGTATAATGGTGGGATTTTTTTCTATATTTTTACAAATTTAATCTGTTTACCTAAATTTCAAATCTCTGCAACGCTTAGTTTTAAAGATCTCCGTGGCCGCGCAGTTCTCCGCGTTTCGATGGCGCGGCCACGTTCAAACCCTTATATCTTTTGAACCATTGCTTTGACAAATTCACGGTTTTGGGAATCGACTTTTACAATTTTTTACAAAAACTTGGCATATAACTTTTTTTGAAAATACGCCGTGGCCGAGCAGTTGAAACGCACATCCAAAAACTACCTACGCAAGTATGTAATATAAAAAAAGTATCTAGTAGCAGATTGGCAAACGTCAAATTTTCCACATTTCAGGTTAAGTTAAACGGCGAAATCTAATAACATTGAGGAATTTTATTTTTTAAATATCTGAAAGACAAAAAAAAACTTTTCGAGACAAATTTGCCGCCCCCTAAATCTAACTACGCAAATATTATGTAATTTAAAAAATATGTGTATTAACAGATTGGCAAACGTCTAATTTCCCATTTTTCAGGTTAAGTTAAAAAAAAAACCATTGGCTCGTTTGTTCAATCTTATTATCATTAAGCAAACAGTACCAAAAGAGTGGACCACGTCGAACATAATATTGCTGTATAAAAAAGGTGACCCCAACGATATTGGCAACTACCGCCCAATAAGCCTCCTTTCGTGCATCTACAAACTATTCTCTGCTTATGTACAAAGAAGAATCAGCCCTAAACTAGAACATTACCAACCGGTGGAACAAGCAGGTTTTCGAAGTGGATTCTCGACGATAGACCATATCCACACATTGGAACAAGTAATTGAAAAATATATAGAGTTTCAGAAACCTCTCTACCTCGCCTTCATTGACTATAAAAAGGCATTTGACTCTATTTCACACAGTTCCATATGGGAATCATTATACAAATACGACATAGAAATCCCATACATAGAAATATTTAGAGACATATATAAACGATGCACAAGTAATGTGAAACTAGAAAGTATAGGGCCAGATATCAAAATTGAGAGAGGAGTCAGACAAAGAGACCCTATGTCGCCTATGATTTTTATTGCTGTACTAGAGGCTATTATGCAAAAATTAAACTGGGAAAGACAAGGACTCTACATGTATGGTGGTTACCTTAATCATTTGAAATTTGCGGATGATGTTGTTTTGATGACGGAAAACTGATCAGCTGCACGAAATGATAAAGTTACTGAATGTAGCTAGCAAATCTATCGGTTTGGAAATGAACTTCTCAAAAACTAAATTAATGACCAACAGTAAGGAAACTTGCATCAAAATAGACGAACAACCTCTAGAATACGTCGGCAAATACATCTACGAGTACCTTGGGAAACAAATATCATTCGATCATAAAAATAACGACGAGGAGGTTGACAGCGGAATTATAAGATAACATGGAATAAGTTTTGGGCCTTAAAAGAAGTTTTAAAAGTAACCTTCCACTAAACTTAAAAAAGAAACTAGCAAGGTCCGCGACAAAATTCGTTCCTGTCAAAGAGCCATGGAGAGAAGCGTTATGAAAATAAGAAAGATTCAGAAAATACGCCATTCAAAAATAAGAGAAAAAACAAATTTCATAGATGCTTCACAGTACGCTTTGAAATTAAAATGGAAATGGGCCGGTCATGTTGCGAGCCTAGAAGACAGTAGATGGACACGGCTACTAGATGGCCCGGGCCAACAGGCACGCGCAGGCCAGGCAGACCATACGCTCGCTGGAGCGACGACATTATTAGCCTCGCTGGAGAAAATTGGATGCAAGTTGCAAAAGATAGAGACAAATGGAAGGAGATGGAGGCGGCTTTTACCCTTTAAATAGGGGTTCTTATTTTTTTATTTTTTAATGCATGAATTTTTAATATAATTTACAATATTTTTTTTTATAATCAAATATGAAATAAAAGGCTTTTTTATTTTATTTATATTTTATTTTTTAATTCTTTAACTGCCCCAAAAATATTTTTTTGCCCTAAAAAATATTTTTGGGGCAGTTTTGCCGCCCCCTAAAATCTGCCGCCCTAGGCTCCAGCCTACTCAGCCTATTGGTAAATCCACCACTGCGCAGCGGACCCGGCTTAAGACAACACACTTTCCGACGCGTCACCGCGCGGGAGCGTCTCCCGCGCGAGAATTTCGTCAAACCGCGCGGAAGCACGGAGCGTGCCGCTGCTGCCGTTCCGTTCCGTCCCAATCCTATTTTTTTTTCCATAATGGAACTCAATCTTAGAAAATCTTTTGATCTAACGCATTCCGTGAGTACTAAGCGAACTGGATGGAATTTGAGGAACTGAGCAATATATGGACCCTTAAATGATTATATAAACTGGTCATATATTCTATTATATAATATTGCAGGAAAATTGTATGGTTCCGTGGTTAAAATTAAACCTGATATTATGGTCACCCTGTCCAAACATTGTGTGAGAGGTTATATTTTTTTAAATAACTCTCGTTACGATAGGTTTTTGTGGTGAAATGATATGTTAATCGAAGGAGCCTAAAATGTCAAAGAATTTGGTACATAAATCATATCTCAGACTTCTTTTGTTTACTAGTTATCGGCATATGAAAAAGCGTTTCGATTGCGCGGCCAGCGTCCTTAGGTTTTTTAGTAATTTTGTTTGTCTGATGAGAAAACGAGTGTAAATTCAGACCTCATCGGCTTTGACAAATTCAGACCAAGCTCTGAACATCGGTCTTGACTAATTTAGATACGCCTGATTACGAAAAAAACAACCTAAAGAAATCGGAACCAGAGGATTGCGCGGCCATGGCGTTCAGGCGTCGATATCTTCGGAAGTAATGGTGATAGAACGAATTTTCTTTCTTCGACATTTGTTGACAAATTCAAACATGCATTGACAAAAAAAAAACCAGGCCTGTAGACCCTGCGTAGATGCCGAGATCTGACATGGCCGCGCAGTTCTCCGCGGGAGGTTCGCGCGGCCATCTTCAAACCTCAATAACTTCTTAAATACTGCTTTGACAAATTTTTGACAAATTTCGACAGAATCCTGACATAAGCACTTTTTGAAAACAGAACGGCCATGTTGGCCACGGCGCAATCGAAACGGTAACGCTGCCGCGGGGTGTAACACACTGGCTGCGGGAGTACCGCGCGTGTTTTTATGATAAAGAGCGATCGCTTTAGAGAACTCGATTGTAAATAGTATACGAGTATAAAAAATCAAAGTTGTTAAAATAACAGTTATTATCAACTTGGATTTTGTAGATATACTCGTAGAATATTTACGATGGGGAAACTTTTTCACGATGCTAGTTTCCCATGAGCATTGTAAAAAAGTTTCCCAACTTAAGTTATTTATTTTATTAACTATTTTCCACTACGGTACTAACGCAAAAAACTCACAACACATAAAATCAGATTTATTTAATTTCCATAATTTGTTTCTTAGATTCAAGTCTACCTGACGGATTTATTCAGTCGGAAACTGACTGACAGAATTTTGTCAAAACGATAGAGAATGTAATAATATTACCTACTTATGTAAAAACTAAATATATCTAAATAAACCTACTTACATTATATTCAGAAATCTGAACAAAATTAAATCTGTCTTTTTAATTACATTCAAGGCAGTTATTTAGAAAAAACCGGCCAATAGCGAGTCGGGCTTTTCCACCGGGCTTCCAAACTCGCTTCAACTCTGCGAAACTATTTTTCTTTACATATGAAATTTGTTTATCACACCCAACGTATAGCTCAGGTTAAAAATACATACCTATTTATTGACTTAGGTAGCTACTTAAGTACTAAAATTAGTACCAACTAAGTCAACATTTTGTTTGCTAAGCGCTAATTATACACATAAAATAGTAAACTGCACCCATGAGAAGCCGGGGCAGGACGGTAGTATTAAATAAGCTTAGCTGTGCATTACAGTTCCTGAAAAAAATATACGCATACTCCAAAGTGTTTCGTTTTTCTACTAAAGCGTGGTGGATGAATCATTTGGCAGTATTATGATTTTATCTAGGTAGGTGCCTACTGTGGCCCCACCCAAAAGATAAGATTGTTCAGTTTCACATTGCTAGTACACTCAAAACTCTTCTACTGCCCTAGTGCGATAACATATTAGTACGAACAATGGTTTCATTAAATGGAATCTTTACAATAAAATAGTTTCATGATAATGTTGTGTTACACTTACGTGTGTAAATAAAATAGCAATTATGAGAGGGGCACTAATTTTACTAGGTGCTTTATGTGAGGTCATTGTAGAAATTCAAGGCCAGAGTAACGCTAGAACCGTGTTGTCCCCGTTTCTTATGGACTGCTACAGTGATTCATGGCTTGTAAACCGAAACAACATACCGCCTATCACTTTGTCAGTGATGCTTGATATAATAAGGAAGATAGAAGACCACCCTAATTCCATAGGTGGTATGCGGCAGATCGCTACCGGGATTGTGCAAAAGTAAGTACCTGCCTACAAAATAATACGTATTTCAATTTCGCAAAGTATGTGTTTCTACAGTCTGTAGCTTTTAGAATAAACCTCGGCTATTATCGGATATAACCGATTATATAGCAATAAGGTAAGGTTTATTTTGTATTGTTATTTGTAACTTTACATAACTTTTCAAAATAATGAAGAAAAGTTTTATACAGAGCAGGAAGTAGCATTACACTCGTGTGCTTTCGGCGAAAACCGAAGCCTACTCTAGAGCCCGAGGTATATTCTAAAAGCTAACAGACTGTATCTGTATCTCAAAATTTTGCGTGTAATACAGATTTCGTCAAGATGGTATAGTGTACGACCCGACAGCAGCGAGCAGCCAAAACATAGTGCCATACAGTCCTACGGGTTTTCAAGCTTACAAAAACCGACTCTTGCTGACGAAGCTCATTCCTAACAACCAGTTCAACCTGCCGAGCGAAGCTATTACGCCTGCAGAAAAGGCAAGTACCTCCTTATTAAAATTAAGGCATGTATACCTCACTGTAAATGAAATTCAGTCATCGGCCGTAGATAGTAAATTTATCATATTTGACAGCGTACACATTTCGATGTTAGAAGAAAGTTTGTTTAGAAGAGTTGTGACACGATCTATGATTGTTTAACCCTTAGCCGTTTCAATTTCATCATAATATAATCATAAACTGATTTTTTTTTATTACAATACGGTATTTAATCATTTCAGTGCGCTCTGCACCACATGGTGTCAAGCAGTCTTTATATTCACACGAGGGGAGATGAGGAAAGGACATGCGATTCTCTTACAAACAGCGATAGAAATGCTCGGATGAGGCAGTATGAAAAGGGACAAGACGTTGAAGTTTTTGATGTCAAGTGAGTAAGTAATGTTTCATTATGATTATACTTTTTTACAAAACCGCGGTTCTTAGAACACTGCTTAAATAATACAGTTCAAATACCTAGTATAGTGCAGAGGGAGAGACCATTTTTGAGGTGTGTTTCAAGGAATCGTATTTCATCGGGGCTACGTTCGCGTCCACGGATAAGCCTATGCCCACCCTGGAGGTCAATTCTAAATACATGGTAATAGACTTTTTGAAATCGGATATGTAGCTACCTACTCTTTCGGAGACTACCCTCTACACCCAAACTTACTCACTTTTCCTCTTTATAATATTGTGGCGCTTATTAAATTTAATTGAATATTTTTACTACGGAACAAGTGGTAGGTACGGAAGTACGGAACACCGGATAGGACACTACGGAATTGTGTCCTATCGGTCCTATCATTTCGGTGTATGAGCGTAGGAAAATAAATACCTAGTTTCTTTCAAATTAATGTTGAAAAAGTTATTAGACGTGTGTCATCTAAACAAATATATTTTCTTCTCTAACGGTGCCGAAGGCGGCAGTGAATTGAGTAGCTGACCGCATTGTCTGATGATTTGATGTATTCTAACGGAGATTTCTGCAGTGGGCCCAGTTGTAAACTTCTGCGAGAGAGTGTTTGAGGTTGTTGCAAGATTTTGGTACTTTCCATAACATTTATATGTTCAATATTCAGATGCTCTACGACCGTGATAAAAAAACAATTAAAAACCATTGTTATGTTGAGCCGAGCCCACCAAAATTCTACAGGATATGTACTTATGTTTATATTTACAACATTGAACGTAGCCACTGAAAGTGTTTTTCGTTCTCTGGCACCATCATTAAAATTAGTGTTTAAGATAAATTACACTATGAATCCCCTATATAAATTATCCACAGGGGGACAGTGGACAGGCTCGGCCGTCAAATATTGGGTGTGAGCAGATGCCCAATTGAAACAGGAGTAGTTTCCACGCCATGGGGCCAAGTGTCAATGGGCCCTGTCGTCACGGGAATATCCTCCGGTTTGGAGGAGCAGAATGTCCTGGTGACGGATCTGGTGACCGTGCGATCAGGGTTCGAGGTCAGCGGTCTTGTAGTTAACAATAGATACGCCTCTACAATATCAGGCAAGTAACCTAACGATTCAAATCAATGGTAGGTACTCGTACATCTATATATATAAAAGGAGAAGCTGACTGACTGACTGACTGACTGACTGACTGAAATATCAACGCAGGGCCTAAACTATAAGGGTTAGAAACTTGAAATTTTGCACAGGGGTTTTTTTGTAACGTAGGGGAGCATTAAGAAAGGATTTTTGAAAATTCATCCCCTAAGGGGGTAAAATGGGGGTTCAAAGTTAGTATGAAACTTTGCCGTTTTTTAAGTTATTCGAATGAAATTTGGTACAAAGGTTCTTCATATAAAATTATGAAACACGTGTAAAAAAGTTTTTTTTTTTAAATCATCCCTTAAGGGGGAAAAAGAGGGGTGCAAACTTAGTACGAAACTTTGCCGTTTTTGAAGTTATTCGAATGAGATTCAATATGAAGGTCCTTCATTGAAAGTCATGAAACACATGTAAAATAGTTTTTTGAAAATCATCCCTTAAGGGGGTAAGAGGGGGGTGTAAAGTTAGTATGAAACTTTGCTGTTTTTAAAGTTATTCGAATGAAATTAAATATGAAGTTCCTTCATTAAAATTTATGAAATGCATGTAAAATTGTTTTTTCAAAATCATCCCTTAAAGGGGTAAAAGGGGGGTGCAAAGTTAGTATGAAACTTAGCCATTTTTGAAGTTATTCGAATGAAATTCAGCATAAAGGTCCTTCATTGAAAGTCATGAAAGACGTGTAAAGTAGTTTTTCGAAAATCACCCCTTAAGGGGGTAAGAAGGGGTTGCCAAGTTAGTATGAAAGCTCTTTCGCATGCGCTAAAAGTATCCCTATCTTATTTGCAAACACTTTACTCAACTAAAGCCCACGCGGACGTAGTCGCGGGCAACAGCTAGTTTCTAAATATTCTGTTTTGAGTACCTAATTGACGTTTAAAGATTTCAATAATTTTCATACGTTACTTTATTTTATTTTATTTTATTAAAAAACCAACAGTGTTACAGAATATTAAACTTAAGGTAATGTATGCTAAGTAAGGCCAATAACAGGTTTAACTTTTTAAACTGAAAGTATGCTTAACGTAAACTTAAACTAAATAATATGAAGCGGCTCGACCCTGCCGAACTGCCGCGGATATGAACAGTCTCAGTCCGGATATGAACTTACCCTTAGCCCCATAAAAGATCATATATATCCACCCGAGCCAAGAAGCGAAGATCATATATACCCACCCGAGCCAAGAAGCGGCGAGGCCGGCAGCATCGGCCCCAAACTATTATTATTATTAACCACTGTAAAACTTATACTTTTTTTTTATTTTTTTTTTACTTATTTTTATTATTTTACTTTTTTATTATGTTACTGTAAAATCATTGTTTCTCTACTGGAATTAGTCTTTTTGTGACGCACAAAAAATAATTTGATTTGTACCGTTAGTGATTCGGAAATATCTTCATCCACCATTCTGCATAATTAACTCAAAAATCGTGATTTTGGAAATGTTCTGGTAATGATTCCGACTGACGATATAAGAAGATGGCATTTTTTTAAAGAAGGTTGGCTGTGCTCTCGAATTGAAGACCACTAATAATTATTTCAGGAGACATCGCCGAAGCTGCCCTAAGACAAGGTACCTCACTCAGAAGCCCAGCTGTGGGAGCAGCGGGAGGGTGGAACAGTACCAACGCCAGAAGACACTACTTTGTAAACAGAAATAATGACCTGGAATTCACAGACGCCGAGATTCGAGGAGACTTAGATGGGTTGATACTGAGTGAGCTCGGTATTGAATACGTCAACAAATTTCCAGACCTGAAATTGTCTCAACTTGTAGACATGTTTTATAGCGATGTAAGTGTATTTGTAGTGTAGTGGCAGCCCCTGGTCTCTGCCTACCCCTCTGGGATAAAGGCGTGAGTTTATGTATGTAGGTGTATAATGTTCTGTTTAGGTATATCACAAAGGGCTGATTATTTGTTACCTGAAAAGTCATTTTTAGACAATATTAAGTACTTTGTCTTACTTAACCGCTGACCAACTCGCTGGACCGACAATCTGAGGGGGATCGCTGACAGAGTCTGGATGAGGATGGCTGCAGATAGAAGGAAATAGGGTGGAGGAAGGCTAGATCTAGCTAGATTGTTTGTTTGTTTGTTTGTCTGTTTGTTTGAACGCAAGTAACTAAGTAAGAACACAAACAATTATTTTCAACTTTTTTGTTTCAAGTCGGTTTTTTATGTTAATTTTGTTTTTGTTAACGTCTGTTTCAGAATGGTATTTTACACGAAGCTAGATTTCGAGCGTGCAACAGAAAGGTTCTCGTACCTGACATAGCTGCACGACAGACACTGATAGAGCGCAGCCTCGGACCAGCTATAGCACTATACCACGTCTCTACGCTCTCGGGTACTGTGGACATGAGAGGCATTCAGAATTTCATCAATAGTACTGTAGACGCTTTTCATAGCTACATCCGTGAGTAAACGAATGGAACGTAAATTCTTTACGGTATTATAAATTACTGATTGACATTTTTGGAGTTTAAAGGTCCAACATGGAATTTTCCAACTGAAACTTTCATAAACGTAAAATAAGTCCGGATTCACTAAGTACTCGTACTTGTAACATTGAATTTAGAAGCTTGTAATTTCCATTTTTAAATAACGTGCAACCAGGTTTCCCTCTAGTTCACAAAGATTAATTGTAATTAGTTACTTAAATTAAAAACAATTGCAATCCTCGTTTCCAGAATAATTATTCATATTTTTGGTTCAGTCAAATATTTTTTTAAATAATTTTGTAGAACATTCTTATCAATAAGATCTTTAATTTCCAGCGCAAAACATCAACGATCCATTGTGTAACGTAACAAACAATCAAGTCATCCGTCCAAAAGTCAACTTGATCCTCGTCACGGAGCCAATTATCGCCAGGACTCAGATAATCTCTTACATCGTCGACCAAATAGACGTCAGCAAGTTTGGTTCCAGCATAACATTAATGAATGCCCACAATGGAGAGATCGTTGTACAGAAAACCTTTTCCGTGGCACAATTTCATGTAGAGTTTGCTCAACGAGCAGTGGCTTCATCTGGTAAGTCTATTTCAGCATCGGGACATATTCAACGACAACTACATCTAATACATAAAAATCACGTAGGCATCAGTGTTTGTTATCAAAGTCCTCCGAAACGGCTTCGCCGATTTTTTTGTGTATATCTAGTAGGTCTGACAATAGATCGAAGCCTAGGAATATTTTTCTTCCACATTCTGTCGTTGACTGAAATGCTTATGACATTAAGTCTGCCGTATTATACGTTAGTAATTTAAGTATCAATATATAAATAATTAATTAATAGGGCGAAAGAACGTTTGCTGGGTCAGCAAGTATTCTATATTAATATCTATGTATAAAGAATACTTATATCATCAATCTTTGCCACTGCGGTACTGCAAGACCGAGTAGTAGAGAGTACAGAGTAGTTTGAGTGTGAATGAGTCACCACCCAAGTAAATGAACTATAATTTCCCAGGCGTACTGGATCTAGTGACGGTGCTGCAAGCACTCAGACAAGAGGCCGTAAAAAATCTTGAGGAGGAACATTCCCAGCATTACTGCGGAGGCAACGCCACTGTTGCCTTGTTTTTGTCTGACCACATACCTTTGGCCGGTAATGAGAGAGTGCACGCCGTCGAATATGCGAAGCATCTTCGGATTTGGGCACCAGGTTCGTTCGACCTATAAAAGTTTATATTTTATGTCATTTTTTGTACAGTTCTTCTATTTTTAGGGCTTGTAGGTACCATATAAATAGAATTCAATATCCCGAAAAATAGATATCCCGAACAGAATTTGTGTAGCTAGGTTCTTTGTTTCTTTGTCGTGGTTTTTAAAAAACATATTAACATGATTGCTACACGATCCTGACTTTTCGCAAATTCGATGTGTAAATACCTAAAGTTATATATTTTTTCTTCGGTGGCGCCATACCCCTTGGAGCCCGTTAAGGAAATATCTGTGCGTTTACTTTTGTAATTGTTTAGTGCAATAAAAAATAAATAAGGCCCGGAAAAGGACCAACACATTCCCACGTCGAAAAAGTAAATAAATAGTAGGTACCTATAATCGGCGAGCGTGGATTGTTAAGGGAAAGAGCCGTTTGTCAGGATTGTGCAAGGAGTCTTGGTTCGTGGCAGTCTCTTGGGGGCTATTGAACCGTTGAAGCCCATTCATGAAAGATGGCTTTCCGCTCTGCATATAGAATTAACCATATTTTATATTGCCATTTTTCTTCAGATCTACGCCTGATATTTGCATCGAGTTCAGCGAGCGAGTACGCGGTGTCACCCATGCTTCAACAGCGATCGGACTTTATTCCGGTCACTCTCTCTGCGACTGGAGATGTGGCAAACATCTTATCTGGGGTGGTCAATTTTTTAATAAATGGTAAATAAATGCTATTATACACGTATCTGTTACTAATATCAGTTGCGTTATAACGTTGAAAAGAACAATAAAAAACATTGTTATGGTAAGCCGATCGGCCCACCAAAAATTTTAAGGACAAGAGCCAGTCGGACTCTCGTACCGATGGTTCATACATTTGTAGGTAGTTTTTGTTCGGGCTTTTCCTGAACTTTAAGTGTTTTTTTTAAGTAAATACCTAATATAATATTTTAAAAACAATCAACAATAAATAAAGAACAAACAACTATTTCATGAATTAGCCTAGAATTTGATTTATTAACAAATATATATTTTTTCGTATGCCTGTAATATTAGAAAAATTAACATGCCAAATTTCATAGTTGTAGGTCGACGGAAAGTAGGTACAGTCTGTTAGCTTTTAGAATATACCTCGGTCTCTAGAGTAGGCTTCGGTTTTCGCCGTATAGGTATAATATATTTATATCGTACTGATGATCGAGTTCTGATTTCGTAATTACCTAAGTGTCATATTAGTTCCGATTTCGAAATAAGTGTCATATTAGTTCCGATATTTCTATTACACGATTATACAGTGTGGCCCTGGATAAAGTGCAATCCCGAAAGGGGATGAAACTAGACCATGAATCATTGACTAGAAAAATATAAAAAAAAATTAAAAAAAAATATTGTAGGATTTATTGGTATTTTAAGATTTTCATGTTTCATTAAGGACTCTATGTACAAAAGTATTGATTTCTTCCAAAATAATGGGTCTATTTCTTTGAAATAAAAAAAAACAGTATGCCTAATACCTGGCGATGACCATGAAATAATAAATAGTCCGCAAAAAAGTGACTATCTTGGGTAAAAAAATGTATTTTTATGAAAAAAATGATTTTTTTAGACGTTTATTTTAAAAAACTTCAAATTACTAAAAAAATGTGCCCTATAACTATGTAATTTTATAGCTTACTTTTATTCTTTACCATTTTAGCTTCCAAATAAAAAAAAAACAATGTTCTAACTAAAAAAATGGCTAGGTAGGAGTTATTTACATTTTAGTAGGTAATAAAAGTCAGACTTTAATCACAATAACTTTTTTAATAAAATTATCCGTAATTTACAATTTTGCATTTTTATTTAATGCATTAAATGTTCAAAATGGCCTCCTCGATTTTGCAAGCACATTACTGCACGAATATTAATTTGCTTAGTGGCTCTGCGAATCATTCCTGGATCATTTTTAATGTCATTTGCGCACTGAATTATTCGGTCGTGCAACTGTGCCTCGGTATTTATTGGCGTGCTGTATACTGCATACTCTTTGCTTCATGACACCCCATAAAAAATAATCTAGGGGTGTCAGATCAGGTGAACGCGCTGGCCAGCCTACTGGCCCTCCTCGGCCAATCCACCGGTTCGGGTAATTTTCGTTCAAAAATCGCCGCACCTCCCGCCCATAATGTGCAGGACATCCATCCATTTGGAGATACATACGCCCACGCCGTCTCGTAGCCAGGGGAACATCTTCCATCAACATGGGTAAATTTTGTAGTAATTCTAAAAAACGTTCAGCATTTAGGGTTCTGGGTAAAATGACTGGACCAATTAAAATGTCGTCGATTAAGACTGCCCATACGTTTATTGAAAATTTTACTTGAAAAGTAGATGCCCGCTTCAATCGTGGATTTTCGTGAGACCACTGGTGCAAATTTCTGCAGTTTGTAATGCCGTCTCGGGTAAATGTCGCTTCGTCCATCCAAAAAATGCGTTTGGGAAAATTTGGGTCAGCTCTAATTTTTCTTAGAATCCACGTCGACATTACGCATCTTGGACGATTATCTACATTTTCGTGTAAATGTTGTACTCGTTGGTAATGGAAAGGATGCAATCCCTCATTTTTCAAAATTCGCCAGACAGACGTCTTCGATATGCCATGACGCAACGCTAATCGTCTTATGCTTGTTGTAGGGTCAGCAAACAGATCGTTTAAAATGGCCTCTTCTATCGCATTGTCAATAACGACAGCTGGTTGCTCACGGCGATCTCGTGCCAAACCAAGTCCAATGTTGGAGAGCCTCCTATGAATCTCTTGAAAATTTCGAGCTGAGGGTATGAGTCTGCCCGGGAAAGCATTTATGTATGCAGTCCGAGCGACTGTTGTGCGACCATGTGACATGCCATAATAATAATGCATGTCGGCTATTTCTCGAGGTGAGAACTCTGTCAATCGCGGCATTTCGTCAACACTTAACAGCAGAACAGGAACAGTCCAAACGTAACGAACAGTAGAAAACGTAACAGTCAACAATGTAACAAAAACTTAATAACAAATCAACGAGAACACAATGCGAGAACGAGAACAGTAGTAGCAGCGGCGAGAATATCGGAGCGACTGTGTAAGTCCTGTTTCGAACCCCCTGCCTCCCCTCCCCTCGCCTTCCCTCTACCTAAGTGTAGAACAAAAGGACTGCGACTGCCGAAGGGCACAGAGTAGGACGGAAACAATGGAAAAAACGGTCTCTACCTGCACGGTAACACGATTAGGCTCCACTTTAAAAGTTCGTAGATAGCGTGTTTTTTTAGTTAGAACATTGCTTTTTTTTTATTTGGAAGCTAAAATGGTAAAGAATAAAAGTAAGCTATAAAATTACATAGTTATAGGGCACATTTTTTTAGTAATTTGAAGTTTTTTAAAATAAACGTCTAAAAAAATCATTTTTTTCATAAAAATACCTTTTTTTACCCAAGATAGTTACTTTTTTGCGGACTATTTATTATTTCATGGTCATCGCCAGGTAATAGGCATACTGTTTTTTTTTATTTCAAAGAAATAGACCCATTATTTTGGAAGAAATCAATACTTTTGTACATAGAGTCCTTAATGAAACATGAAAATCTTAAAATACCAATAAATCCTACAATAATTTTTTTTTATATTTTTCTAGTCAATGATTCATGGTCTAGTTTCATCCCCTTTCGGGATTGCACTTTATCCAGGGCCACACTGTATATCCGATTCTATCCGATAGTAGCCGAGATATATTCTAAAAGCCAACAGATTAAACTCAATTTTTGATTTCCTTGAGCGTCGAAATATAACTGTTTTGCGGCATACTCGGCCGTATCTTTTAAAATTAACTTACAAGTTTGTTTTTCTCACAGCTTCTAGAGACCGTAAGCCGAGTAGGTAGGTATGTGGTTTTAATTTCAACTCGATATTTCCACGAGATAATGGGTCTTGAACTCTTGACAGACATACGGACGGACATACAACAAAGTGATCCTATAAACGTTCCGTTTTTTCTTTCGAGGTGCGGAACCCTAAAAATACTTTAAAATACCTACTAACGGCCGATTTCTGAATTGAGAATTTTGCTAATTAACTACTTAACTCTAGTGCTGTCTTGCCAAATTTCTCAGAGAAGAGCGTGACAGAACGTTACTTAAGTATGTATTTACTTACCTACGTGAAATTCTCAATTCAGAAATCGGCCCTAAGTTTAGTTAGGTCTGTCTAACATGACTTTAACTGCACCTTAATGGTGTTTCGTGGAGCCTACGAAAGATTCCTACTTTATTTTTTCTTTCAGCGCCAAGAAGAGTAGTTAACCCTTTATGTGGAGTTCAGTGGACCAACCAAGATTCAGGAACCATTGGTTTCGATGATTACGTGGACGCAGACGGCATCAACCTTTACAGGCTAAGTTCAAACTACTTTTACGAAAACAATCAAGCGAGTGTACTGAGGATACAGAGTACCGATCTGGGACCCATTAACGTGTGCTATTCTCGGACTAACGTGTTTCCAAGGTTTGTACTAACTAGGTAGTTCAGTCAAACAAAGTAAATAGGTGCATAGATTAGTATTTAAGTAATTTTGAATATTACCCTTCTTTTTTGCAGATCATTTTTGCAAAAAGTGTCTTATACTTTATTTGTATCTATAAATTGTTTTACATGGAGCGGGGGCCGGCGTAAGGGTACCTAGGGCGCGGTTGGGCGACCGCCTAGGGCGCCGGATGACCCGGATGTAATTAAATCATCGCATGTGAAATAGCATGTATTATACGAGGACTTAAATCCAATAGCGCTCCGGGGTGGGATAGTATCGCTACTACTATAGTCAAAACTTTTTGTAACTTTCTAGCTGAACCAATCTCTTACCTCTGCAATCTTAGCCTAGAGCATGGAGTGTTTCCTGTTCTATTTAAGCGTGCAATTGTTTGTCCGATCTTTAAATCTGGTGATAAGTACCTTCCCACCAATTATAGGCCGATCTCTTTGCTGAGCGTTCTTTCGAAAATCCTAAATAAGAGACTGGTCAACTATGTGTATTATGCAACTATGTGTGAAAATTGTAAATAAGAGACTGGTCAACTATATGGAGAAGCATCACATGTCAGGAAAAAACCAATTTGGATTTCGGTCGGGCAAATCCACAGAGGACGCGGTTTTGAATTTTACTAGCACAGTTGCCTCATACCTCGACAAGAAACAAAAGTGCGTAGGAGTCTTTCTGGATCTACAGAAGGCATTTGATACAGTTTGTATTCCAATTCTACTCACTCGCCTCGAAAACTTTGGAATAAGAGGAATAGCCCTTCTGTGGTTCCAGGACTACTTAACTAACAGACAACAGCGTGTCTGTATAGACAATCATTTAAGTAACGTCCCGCAAGGCAGTACACTTGGACCGACATTATTTTTAATCTACATTAATGAACTATGCAATACTGAACTGCGGGGCGCCGACATTCAGATGTTTGCAGACGACACTGTCATTCTGTTTCACGCTAAAACCTGGAAAAGTGTGCGCCAACAAGCCGAAAGTGGTATGAGTACTGTTTCCGCTTGGCTTGAGAACAGTCTCTTGACATTGAATGTCAACAAAACAAAGTATTTGTGTTTTGGCATAACCTGCGCAAACAACCGTGATAAATTTGAATTGCCTATACACACATATCCATGCAACCGCAATAGCTTATGTCACTCACACTCACACAAATGTCACTGTGAAACTCTGACCAGGGTTTCGAGCATCAAGTATCTTGGGGTTACTATAGATGACAGACTTAGTTGGGGTCCTCACATCTCTGCAGACACTAAGCGAGTTCGAAAGTTAATTTACATTTTTAAAGACCTACGACAAGTTGCGAGCCACAAACTTTTGATACAGACCTACAAGGCACTGGGAGAATGTATAGTAAGCTATTGCATCTGCGCTTGGGGAGGAGCCTCAAAATCCTATCTTATAGAGGCAGAAAGGGCGCAACGGGCGGTTTTGAAAACTCTTTTGTCCATGCCGTTTCAACATCCCACTACTGATATTTTATGATAAGTCTAGAGTTCTTATAGTGAGAAAACTTTTTATTTATCAATCTGTCAGAAGGTATCATAAGACTGTAGTTCCATTCCTCCCAAAAACACATAAAAGAGTTGACAGCTGTCCGGTTCCTTTTACCAAAACCTCATTCGCACAACGACAGTATTACTTTTTGGCACCTCGATTTTATAACACACTTAATGCTTTAGGCCCAATAAAGAAACACACTTAAAATCACGAAAATAATCACTGGCTATATCCACTTAATTATGAGGAAACTGAAGCACTTTTGCTTACTATAAAATAAAAAAATAAATCAATTGTAAACTCCATACGTGACCTCGTATGCAATAAAAAAAAAATTATAACTACTAATATCAACAATTATTTCATAAATCACTATTAACCTAAATAAATATTGCCATTGTACGAAGGGCTTCCAAATACACACACACACACACATACGCGCACACACACACACACACACACAGAGACACACACACACACACATATACACACACACACACACACACAACACACATACATATACACACACCCACGCACACGTACACACCCTCACACACACCCTCACACCCTCTCACACACACACACACACACACACACACACACACACACCCTTGTTCGCGGCTCATATGTTATGAGGACCTTGACAGAATACACTATTATGCGGTCCTATCTTTCCCGTTGACTTAGCATTGTGTAAATCTGTTTACGCTCTAGAGCTATCTCCTTCTGGCATGAACTTTTATTTGAAGTTTCCATACACACGAATGAGACAGAGATAGAGCTCTTCATAATTTGTGTCAAAAATCGGGCTTGTGCGGTCCCAATTTATTATGCGGTCGGTCCGCACTTTAGAACAAACGCGTGCGAAATAACACCGCGACCGCATTTTATGCGAAATTCAAACGCATTTACACACTGTCCCCACTTTAGTGCCGTTTGTGAGAAGTTACACACCGACCGCATTTTATGCTAAATAGAAATGCATTTACATACTGTCCCCACTTTAGTGCCGTTTATGAGAAGTAACATACCGACCACATTTTGATGTTGTTACATAATCAATCACCCTCTCCCCTTTCTGATACCTAAACAATGCGTCCTCACAATATTATAATACGCACTCAATCACATCAACCTGCAGTCCTCATAATACACTATGTGAAAATTTTAAAAAGCCTCGCGCGTCCTTCTCGCGCCGCTGCGCCGCCACCGCAATTTTAACCGTCATTCAAAGAGACGAGAAAACACCATAGTATATTTCATTACGAGTGCGGAAAGCCAGTTGTCATGATTTTATTGAAATATATCTAACTTTATACGTAAATACGTATATTTAAGTAAGTTTTATCATAAGAATAGTCCCATCCGTCACCATTTAATTGGAGAATCGTGAATCGTGGGGTATGTGAACATTACATTGACAAGGTCTTACAAGCCTCCACCAATCCGGTCTTGGCCCCCGTGGTGGAGTATGGCCTATACCTTCCTCAGGGAAGAGACCTGTGCCCCTTGGTGGGGACATAATGGGTAGATGATGACATTGACAAGGAAACTGAAACTAAAGAGGGGTTGGCAAATGGTTTCACGTCGCACGCTGGCGGCGGGAGGCCATTGCGTTCCGGAATATGGTGCTGATCGGATCTCCCGGCCAAAGTTTCTACTATTACTGTCATTGCAAAGAGTCCGTAAATTCTCGAAATACTTTTTTGAAAATTCTCTCCCGCCTTAGTGGGAGAATTTTGAGAATTAAAAGTACACGAGTTTCATGACTTTCAATGAAGAATCTTAATACTGCATTTTTTTTTAATAACTTTTAAAATGGCAAAGTTTCATACTAACTTTGCATCCCCCTTTTACCCCATTAGAGGATGATTTAAAAAAAAAAATTTACACGTTTTACATTTTAAATTACTTTCATTGAAGAACTTTTATACTGAATTTTATTCAAATAACTTCAATAACGGCAATGTTCATACTAACGTTGCACCCCCGTTTTACTCCTGTAGGGGGGGAATTTGCAAAAATCCTGTCTTAGTGCCCTCTACGTTATAAAAGGAACCCCTGCGCAAAATTTCAAGTTTGTAACCCTTATAGTTTAGACTCTGCGCTGATACTATGTCGGTAATAAAGTTAGTCAGCTTCTCCCTACTAAATTTGCACCCTTTTTTACCCCCTTAGGGATTGATATAAAAAAGGGATGTCGGAATAATCATTATTAGGAACTTTAACCCTAATACAACATTTTATTGAAAATAACCTTGAAAATCAGAGAACTTTCGTACTTACTTTGCACCCTCTTTACCCCCTTAACGGATGATTTTCCGAAAAATATTTTACACGTATTTTATGACTTTCAATGGAGAATCTTCATACTGAGTTTCATTCATATAACTTCAAGAACGGCAAAATTTCATACTAACTTTGTTCCCCCTTTTTACCCCCTTTGGGGGTGAATTCACAAAAAGGGATATCGGAAATAATCATTATTATGAACCTTTAACCCAAATACTACTTTTTATCGAAATAACTTTGAAAATCAGAGAAGTTTCATACTAACTTTGCAACCCCCTTATGGGATGATTTTCGAAAAAATATTTTCATGACTTTCAATGAAGAACCTTCATACTGAATTTCATTCAAGTAACTTCAAAAACGGCAAAGTTTCATACTAACTTTGTACCCCATTCAATTCACCCTCTTAGAGGGTGAACTTTCAAAAATGTTGTCATATTTTTTACTTTGTTTTTCACTTTCTAGGTAACAATAAAAACATACTTACAGCAATAAAGGCTTATTTAAAACTAGCTGAACCGACACCCGTCGTATTTCGTAACAGGCAATGAATTATACAAACTCAGAACCCTACAAACTATGACGTGGGTGGTTCCTGCCCGGTATGAGGAACCAGCCGTCAACAGAACTGAAATCTGAATGACAATGAATTCAAGTCATTGGAGAAAACACACAACGTGACAAAACCTACAAAACTAAAACCCTACAAACCTAATACCCCTAAGAACTCTGCAAACATAACCTAACCCCTATCTTTGCGTAACACCCTGAATAGTACCTACGATGTGTTTTGTCTTTGCTATAGTCGCAGTGATAAGTGCTTTATCTCTGAGATGCTCTCAATTATTGAACATACATACATATTAGCATGAGTCTAATTTTACGTATGAAGTGCGGTCCTTTTCAAAGGTCCGCATTTTATCACATTTTGTACTTATATACACAATGGGGACTGGTGGCGCCACGTGGTGGTACACACCTGAACTACATTTTGGTTTGTGTTAACTCAATTTGACAAAAATACCGAATATGAGGTCCTCCCCGAAAATTTACTCATATTTCACCAGTCGACTAATCAGAACGCGAGAATTCGATAGCTATATTTGAAGCTCCCTCAAATTTTTGTGCGGACGTCCGCACAATGGGGTCCGACCGCACAATGAGGATTTTTGACTAACTTAAGACCGCACAATGTTAAAGCCGCGAAGACATACACACTATTGCATACAACATAATAATAATTAAACTAATCATTTCATTCATTTTTAACACTGTCTTTTTGAAATGTCCTAATAAGCTCTAGCAAGTTTCTCTGTTTTTGCTTTGATTAAAATTTATAACTCTTTATTTTACTTTTTTGTCTGGTACATTGTTTAGCACTAATTTGCACTTGATTGTTACACTTAGTTAAGGGAAGACACTTGCTCTTGACACACAGGTTATCCTAGTTCGAGAGCAAGGGCTTCATAAATAACTGTGGCAAATTGAAATTTCTCAATAAAGATATTTCTATTTCTATCTCGCGGTCTTCTCTCTCACACTTCCCCTTTGGAAGTCGGGTCGGGAAGTTCGCCATATTTTATAAAATTAGCAACAATTTATATGTTTAAGGCGGAACCGCACCTCATCTGTGGTATCAGGGGATGTTGTATGCGAATCTGCAGCGAATAGCGGCATGGTTGAAATAAGCTTAGCCAACGCTTGCTCTACCTCATCCACAATCCGAGACTGCCCACCGTTGTATGTTTCTGTCTTTTCCAACATATTGCCCGGAGTTCCACAGTGCAAAGGTTTGTGCAAATTCCAATCACTTTTCGGAGTTGAGAATTTCCACTAAGTAAATACTTACGTAACGTTCTGTCACGCTCTTTTCTGACGAATATTTACATTAGTACATACCTATTATTATTATTATTATTTTCTTGTTTTGATGGCAACCAGCCGATGTCGACAAATTCTGCCAATATCAAGTCTTGACACGAAATGGGCAATTTTTTTTTCTACCTACTTAAATTTTGATTTCTTTGTGAAGACTTTACTTAATGATGGTTCTATCTACAGCAATTCTGAAACAATATACAAACAACATTACAGAACATTAACTGAAACATAACGAAACCGGCCGACGCTCGTGACGTTTAATAAACTTTTTCACGTTTCAGATTACGGATGTCGCTACTCAAACGATATCAAATATTTAGTAATCGCTCACGAACTGGGTTGTTTCAATGGAGCTAAATCAAATGAACTACATTTATGTATAACTTCAATATTGTTAATTCTATTTGTTTTCCTCCAATAAACTATGATTGAAGTAATATTATTTGTGTTCATTAATCTGAGGTATTACTCCAATATCTGCGTAAACAGGAACGTAGTAAAGAAAAAAATTAGGAAGAGCATTTACGAGTATTGGTAAATATGGAATGTAAAATTCTTTGAACGTTATTTTACCAAAATTATGTCGATTTTATTTTTATATCATATGTATATCATTAAAGAAAAATATTCTTATTTACAATTTGATTTGTAAATAAAAACTTTCTACTTGTATGCATGGATTTCATTATCTACTTTTTTATGCACTACCTTTCACAAAAGTTAGAGGTATTGACAATAGATAGCTGACATTTTGACAATAAAAACAAGAATTTCTCTGTGATTCGCACGTTTGCTCCTCGTTTGGCAAACCAAAACAGAAAGAAAAACTTGTGTAAGGTGTTTGCAGTTATAGTATTTAAGCCACCATCATGTCCGGAGAAGATTGTGACGCTTTTGATCGTGACAATGATAGCCAAAAGCCCGACAAAATGTTTACACTGAAGAAATGGAATGCTGTAGCGATGTGGAGCTGGGATGTGGAGTGTGATACTTGCGCTATTTGTCGCGTCCAAGTCATGGGTAAGTTGTTTTTATTCTAATTACTTTTATCTTCTAAAGTATAGATAGACTCGTAACCAATACGTCTTATAACAACCTTACCTGTAAGTAACTCAGACACTCAAATTTCATCACAAATATGTAAATGTACTTTGATAAAGCTATACCTGATTGAATCAGAATTGCTAGCCCGGGTCTGACACAGCCATAAAACCAGAGAGATAAGAATATTCTCATTATTTGGTTATAAAATGAATGTGCCCACCAGTTAGTAGTTTGACCTGAAATTTGGGCCTTTAGCCTCATATTTGGGCCTTTATATTCATACAAACATGTAGCAAAGCACTAAGGTATGTTTACATAAAATTTGCCAAAGAATAGAAAGTCAATGGGGTACAAAAGTTCTTGAGTTTATACCACAAACTGGTGAATGCGGTGTAGACATCCACTACTTCGCTGGGCGGACAATCAGTGGCTGGATGAACATATTTTTCTGTACATCAGTAGACAAGTACAAGAAAATATTCAAGATACATTTTTTAAGCAAAAGGAAAGTAATATTTCCTTTGCATTTTAGACATATCAGCTCCTAGATAGCTAGTTATTGCTGTATCTACAGCTACTATTGGTAGGGATCAGTTGGTACTATTGATATCTATCAATAGTACCAACATCTTGATCCCAAACCTCACCTACATGTATCATAAGTTTAAAGAAAGTTGGTGCACTATTAACTGCAGGAGGAAAGGGTTTTGGTCAGAGGGTTAAATTTCGTAATTTACTTCTTTCGGACCACTCACATAGGTATATTTATTAACAATAGCTGACCCAGCAAACATTGTTTTAACAAAATTATCAATTAGCCTACGACCTATTCACAGACCCACCAAATACTTGTACACAAAGAATTTCAGATTTTTTTTATTGTTAAAGCCTTTTCAGCGGAGTTCCATAGCAAACACTGTGGCACAAGATTTTTATATTACATGTTCCTTCTTTAATTTATTTCATGTGGCTTGATTCTTCTAGTGCATTAAGTACACTTTTAGTCAAAGTGTAAAATCAGAATAAAATTTTACATTTAGTAAATGTGGATTACTCGTATAAACACCTATTTTACCTATGCATCAAATAAAATTTATGCAATCCTTCATTTAATGAGTTGAGTGAAATATATCCGATTTGATCAACTCTTTTTGTTAGTGAAACTGGCTGAATTATGTGATAGTTTTTCTTTGAATAATACACCATAGTATCTAATAATATATAATTAAAATCTTATGTCACATCGTTTTTTATCCCAACTCTCCGAAACTGCTACACGATTTTTGTTAAAAAAAAATTGGTTGTAACATTGCGGGTTGCGGATTTTCAGTTAGATTCATATAGGTACTATTATGTCTGAATTTCAGCAGTTTTTGAATTTATTAATCAAACTAAAAATTCTATACTACAGCCATATTACCTATCAGTCATCATAGTAAAATGATGCTGATGTTTAAATGTGAAAATATTTTTTTTATTCATAATAGCGTAGAAAGTTTTAGTATAGAACACAGTTAAGACCTCTCTATGAAGCCAAAACTGGAAGAGTAGATGCGGAAAATAACACAGAAAATACTGCCTATTTTTTAACCATGAGTTATAAAGTATCTAATTCAGGAAATCTATAAATAAATAAATAATCTACCTACAACAACAGCTTTTAACAGCTCTCTATGAAGCCAAAACTGGAAGAGTAGATGCGGAAAATAACACTGCCTATTTTTAACCATGACTTATAAAGTGTCTAGTTAGGTAACTTTATCAAATTCGTTTCGGCGAGTGCTAGACAATTTTACTTTTTTTTAGGTGTATCAGGTCAAATAACTTAATTATAGAAAGCCTACATAGGGGCATTTTATATTTAAATTGATGGCAAATTAGATACGGGATAAGATTTGTAAATCCTTTGTGTCTTTTGTATAAAATTTATAAATTTATGTGACCCAATATTCCTCAAAATAAATTTACAATGGCCTTGGATCAGCGGGAACTAATAGTGTATACTACTTTTAGTTTTCTACTTTTTCTAGGGTTCCGTACCCAAAGGGTAAAAATTGAACCCTATTACAAAGACTCCACTGTCTGCCAATCTGTCCGTCGGTCCCTCCGTCAGAGTTTGAGACGGAGTTTGATCTATTACTTTAATGAGTGGTGTCATGACTTTATGTTCAACAATATTCATTAATGACCAATGTCATAACAATTTTGCAATACAAGAATAAAACAGGAAGAGAAAAAACCGGCCAAGTGCGAGTCGGACTCGCGCACCGAGGGTTCCGTACAAACCTGCAAGGTTTACAAAGTTCGTTCATTACGACAATCGAGTCATAAATGAGGAAATGGGTAGTAAGTTTAAAATTATTAAAAAAAAATATATTATGTGATGTAACTAAAAATTTATGGTTTTCGTAATTTTTCCTTTATCTATGCTATAAGACGTTGCTTCGTACCAAATTTCAAGATTCTGAGTTCACGGGAAGCACCCTGTAGGTTTTGATTCCCTTGCAAGTGTCGAAAATTTGCGGCATAAACGGCTGTATCTTTTGATTGCGTTGGCTTAGAAGTTTGATTTTTTCACAGCTTCAAGGGACAGTAGACTTGAGTAATTGATATAAATTTCAGCTTCATACCTTAACGCGTTCCTGAGAAAAAGGGTCTTGACAGACGGACGGACGGACGGACAGACGGACAACAAAGTGATCCTATAAGGGTTCCGTTTTTTCCTTTTGAGGTACGGAACCCTAAAAAGTACTAATTATTCGATTGCTTCTTAAATAACGTTTACTTGGTGGAAAATTAAAAAATTTTAAGTAACAATTTTAGTAGCTGACCCGGCAAACGTTTCGTCATATAAATTATTCGTAAGGATTGTAACTTAATAAAAAACGTAAGGTGGTTACCCTTATTTCTTGGGGGTATGAAAAATTTTGACCAGGGACTTCCACTTGCCCTGATCCTGACAGATCACATTCGCTTTCACTTTCCTTTTTAGTGTCTTAAGTTGAGATGTTCTTAAAAGTTAAGCAATCTTCTATGAAAAATAACTATACTCTGATTTTTAATTAGGTGGACTAAACTGACAGTTGGTGGGTTGCCACGTAAGAGAAAATAAAAAATAGTGTTGTGCTCAGAGTGATCGAATAATAAATATTTTCATTCAATCATTCGTTCATTCAATTGCAGACTGGTGTATGTAATGTAACTCGCTCGCCCGGCCCTGAGTGATTTAAGATTTAGTTTTGGTAATTCTTTAACAATATTCCTAAACCTTTAAATTTGTTCAAATTTGTTAAAAAAAATTAAAAAAATGTGTTAAATCTGAGGCTAGATAAGTTTAAAACGTCGTCTGGTTATGTAAGCCTGTTTACATTTTCCTGATCTCACGTGTGTGTATGCTTTGGGTGACATTCTAGATCTACTCTATTAAGCTCTCTTAATATTCTTATATCTTATCTTATCTCTTTCTGTATGTCATATTGATTGTTTGTTACCTGTTTTACACTCCAATAAACAAATCAAATTAGATACATTATAAACTCTACGTACGCACACGAATTACTAAGCTGAAATGGAGACGGGCGGGATATTTGGTTAGGCGGGAAGACGGCCGGTGGACTAAGGAAGCCACTGAGAGGTGGCCAAGAACGGGTCGACGGTCGGTGGGCAGACCACCAGCCCGATGGGCCGACGACATTGTGAAAGCGGCTGGGAGACACTGGACCGGATGGGATGGCGTGAAAGAGAAGAGTCCTATGCCCAACAGTGGGCTCTATTTACGCGATGATTAGATAGAATAAACTGTAAAATTAAATGATACTTAAGTTAGAGGATTTAGTGATAAAATTATACATTTATAACTTAACAACATGACAGACATACCATATTCATTCCTTTCTGTTTTGGAATAGGAAAAAATAAAATAAAAACAAGATTTAAAATTTTAATCACTTTTAAAGTCTTAGGACGAATTGCACCTCGATTTTAAAATGCGTTAGCGCTTTGTATCGTCAAACTATACAAAGACTTCACACTAAAATAAAATTAGTAACTAAACACGTTTAAAGATTTTGGTGCAAGCTTCGTTTTGCTTAGCTAATAAATTTATTGAAATGGAAAATCAAATAGATGATATGAAAAAAAAACAAAAAATTAAATACTGAACAAAAACATGTGGTCGATACAATAATGAAAGCTGTAATTCTACATTGAGAAAACAGCTTTCTCCTTTTTCCTAGATGGCACATGTGGATTATTGTCTAAGTCGCATATTATGTCGTTAGATTCACTGGCTATTAGGTTTATAAATTTATTTATTGTTTTTAATTTGTGATGAGGAACCCAGCCATGATACTATTGTATTGATCCTTCAAGATATAATGAAAAATAAAGTACGTTTTGAAGACAAAACTTTATTATTCAAGCGTTAAAGGCTGAGGTGTTACAATGTGACCAGTAAATACCTACTATATAAAGAAGATACTGTACATAGTAGACACGACACAATATGGTATATGAATCTATTAATAGCCAAAATATTATTTGTTGAAAACGGTTAACTACAGAGTTATCATCTAAACCTTATGAAAAAAACGTGGTTATTATATGTCTAGTCGGGTTGTCATCTCGTTACTTAAACGAAATATTTCCTAAAGTTTGTGGGTTTTTCAGATATAGGTATGTTTGTTTAATTGGTAGATATTTAATGATTAGGATTAAGTTAAATTATTTTCCCCAAATAAAGGAAATAAAATTGAAGAGTGAATGATTGAATGAAATCGAACATTCAATGAACACATCAAGTCACATCACTACGATCTTGCTCTGGCAACATTTAAAAAAAATAAATGCTTTTTGAACTGTCAGTTTAGTCCACCTAATTAGAAATCAAGGTATACTTAGTTTATTTTATTAATATCCAGTAAACAAATAAAAATACACGAAATATTACCATTGTTGTAAACAAAGTATTTATTTTTTTCATAAAATTTAGCATTTTAACTTATTGATACTTATTTTATAGGTCAGTACCCTATGGTAGCTGGATCATAAGAAATAAATTTTACCAGGAAATCTACAAATAAATAAATAATCTACCTACCTACAAACATGATACAGACCTACTTAGACTATGGATTGAACTTTACATTGTTCTTGTCGTTGTAAATCAAATTAAGTAGGTAGTTAGATAATTTAATACTATGCATTGTCTGTCTGACGAATATTGATGAAGATGATAAAATAATAAAGATGATAAAACAACATCTAAATGTTGACATAGGAGCTAGCTTACCTTTAGGTACAGTACCAGGCAAGCTATAAATAAATACAATACAATACTGCGGATTGATCCTAGTCATGGTTCTTGTCATGTAGTTCGTTGTAGTTCTATACAAAGCATTGTCTGTTTGACAAACATAGACGAAGGTGATAGTAAAATCAATCATCTAAATATTAGCACTGCAGCTATCTTGCTAATTAAAAACCACTAGGTAGTGGCTTAATGTTGGCAATTGAGCTCAAACGCCTGGTTCTTCTTGATGGCCTGCCGGTTAGCGTTGTTTCGATTTGTTCAAGACTCTGGCCCTGCGTTTCAGGAACACAAATAACTACAAAGAACAACCCTACAAAACATATGCTACCAAAAAGCCAAAAGGTACCGTAAGGCCCAATACTGTGAAGTATATTGTGAAATGTTTTGGTAACTGTAAACGTGCACAACCAATTAAATGCGGTGCATATTGAGGCCGCAGGTCCTCTTACTCTAGCAGGCAGTATTTCACCCATCATCAACCAAGGAATCGGCCCTAAACCTATCGAAAAACCTAAGAAGTAAATAACTAGAGTTGTTAAAGGCAACCAGGCTAAGCTTCTAACTTCCATCTCTAATATATCTCTTATGTAGAAAAATGTACCTAAAATCATCAAAGTCGTAGTCGTAGTCATAGACGAATAATATAACAAAATTTTGCGGCCCACCCGGTCAATGATAGCAGTCGCTATAAATGTCGAGCCAAAATTTACTACGCCGACGATAATCGTAGATAAGTGCTCGTCCAACGAGCTGCCAGACATTTGAAATATGTGGACAGTATAGAAAATAATTGCATTTATGCCTGATAATTGTTGGAAAGTCATCAACCCAAGGCAAATTAAAATAGATTTCAAATACTTTTTTGAAAATAATTCTTTCACCGCAGAATCGCTTGGGTCGTTTTCGGTGTCAATCATAGCGGTATCTCGCATTTCATTTTCAATTTTCGCATTTTTTCCACGGAGCCATTGCAAGGCCTTGCGTGCCTCATCATTCCGCCCTTGCGAAATATACCACCTTGGTGTCTCCGGAATCATGAGCAGCAATATGAAAAAGGGAATGGTCAATGCAGCTCCAAGATAAGCTAAAAGCGACCAGTCGAGGTATTTTCCTGCCACATAGCAGACTAATATGCCTATGTTGCCAATAGCAGTTGGGAATAATCCCAAGGTTCCTCTAACTTCTGGTTGTAGTGTTTCACCAAGATAGACTGGAAAGGCTAATGATCCTATGCCGACACAGAGGCCACAGATAGCTCGTCCTGCCAGCACAAGATGCACGACGCTAGCGGATGCTATGAGGATCCAACCGATGAAAAACGGCGGCCCAGTATACAGTATGGTTTTGCGTCGACCAATGTAGTCCACCAGCGGGCCTCCGATGAAGCCTCCTAGAAGCGCTGCTAGCGGCATAAGACCGCCAACCCAGCTGGCCTGCAAGTAAATATTATGATTTAATCTTAAAGAAATGTAACTGTTTCTACCAAAATGTGGATATATCGAGTTTTGTACATAGTACACATATTATGCAGAATTTAGTTTCATTTACATTAGTAAAATAATTTAATCAATTTCATAATTTCTATCTTCGTACAATAAAGTTTTTTAATTTTATTTTAGGTATACTTATGTTTCTACTATGGAAGTACTCTATTTCATACCTATACAGGGCGTCCCAAAGTTATGGGACATGAAGGGAAAGTACCTTAAATATCGTAGATAGGGTATTTTGCTGAATGAAGACTTTATGTTATTTTTAAAAGTTAGTAATTCCGCATTCAAAGATTTAAAAAAAAATACTTGCCTCGTCTGGGAGTGGAACCGACTTAAATGTAAAAAAAACACCCCTACTTTTATGATGCCAATCGAAAGAATGGCCAAAAAATAATAACTCTTCTTAAGTATCATAGTATTTAAAAAAAAGGAACAGCGTGAAATTAATCATTTTAATCAAATTAAAAACATACATTGTCAAAAGTAGGGGTGTTTTTTAAGGTACTTTCCCTTCATGTCACATAACTTTGGGACGCCCTGTATATAACTTTTATCTTATATTAGAAAGAAAGAAAGAAAGAAAGTCGTGCCGCCGCGTGCTTAAAATATCAAAAGTCGCAACTTTCCAGTACTTTAACTGTCAAATTCTGATTTTTTAGAGCCAAAAACGTGTGACTGTATCGCAGAGAGGTAGAGACCAGGGACTTGCAATGATCCTAACATATTACTTAACACATATTACTTTACATAACATCAACAATCATTAGTCTTTGTATGGAGTGTGGGTACTTTTATTTTGCCTTTTGCTAATATATCGTGAGGTTTGTATGTATGTTATAATAATATATTGTGGACTAATATTATAACGGGGACGCTGGATAGTGGGATTGGTCTAGAGAAGGAAGTAACACGGAAGAAAAAAAAACCCTAGTGAGCGATCTTACGCCCCAGCAACAAAGAATCCACGCAAAGACTTCATCATCAACCCATCAAGTCCCCACCGAGGGGCACGGGTCTCTTCCCTGAGGAAGGTCTGTACCTGCCATACTCGCAAAGACTTGAGTGCGTTTAACCCTTAATTCACTACCTGGGTCCCGTGCACCCATATCAGAATTGTAATCTTTAATTACTCTTTGAATTACGCGCAATTTTTTCTGTGTGTCAGGAAGGTAATGCCTTCCTGCAGTGGGGCGCCGAACGTGCTAGCTAACGGACGTGCGTATATGTGACTCTTCCAAGTATAAGTGAGCGTATGTATATGGGTCCCCTGGACCCATAGTAGTGAATTGTGTAAGTTTTTTTCTTTATGTATGTAGTAATGTGTAACGTGTAACGTGTTTTTGTTGTTGTATGTAATCAAAATGGATAGGAACAGACCTGGACTGAGCTAGTAAATGTGTATGATCGAATATTTTGAATCAATGCCTAAGAGAAGAAGGTAGTGACTCTGAGAATAAACAAGAAGTGCAATACTGACTTGCACCCCTGCACGTTTTATTTTTTTGTATGGTGGCTGATGGTTTTTGTGTTTCTTTTTGATACATGTTTATTTGCAATTTAAAAAATTACCTCAGACATGTTCCACAATGTTAAATTGTGATGATTATTGTAAGGCATTGCTAAAAATGCTGATTTTGCTATGTCCTTGCAGATGCTCAATTAGTAAGTAAAATAATGCTATTTTTGTTATTTCTTTACTATAGATATTATCGTTTCATAGTTGTCCTTAATATACGAGGAAAAATAAAATGGAGTCGATAACATATTTGCAACATGCTTATTCCGCGAACTTTTGGACCTCCCCTTGGACCATTTTTTTACATATAAAAGTATTAGTAATAAAAGGTTCTTTTTATGATTAAATAAAAAAGTAAAATATGGGTCCACGGGACCCATACTAGTGAATTACGTTACTATTTGGTAGGATGAATGGTAGGTGAATTGAGGGTTAAAAAGCAAAACAAATAAAAAGCTAGTAAAGGGCGCACTCAGGGGCGCGGCCGTCAGAAATGAAACTTCTTCTGCCGATATTGAAATGGAACCATTCTCAATGCTTACTTCTTACCATATTTAACACTTCAGAATAATTGTCTACCAATACTAGAAGTGGATACTCCTGTCCTAGTCAAACTAGACCAAGAGATTTCCAAATCGGACATGCTTTTTATGTAGGCTCGATTACGTCCCACTGCTGAAGCAAAGGCCACCTCTTGCTAACCCTTTAGTGATGCCAGCTATATGTCACTTATTTCTACCCTTTTGGAAAGATATTGACCTTTTTATTTCGAGCCATGTTTGTTATTCAAAAACAAATTTTAGACTAACTTTACAAACATTTATATTTTGTCGGGCTTTTGGTTATCAATGTCGTCACAAATACTTGCGATTTTTATTAATTGTTGCTTCAATATTATTATGTCAAAATATTTGTAGAGGTTGATAGTGAAAAAAACTGGCTTAAGTCCATGTCGAGCCACGCGCAATATAGGGTTCCGTAGAAAGAGGGCGGTTATGTTTATGTTTGAAGTATTTATTTCTCATAAGAACGATTTAACATTTCATTCACTTAAAATGAGAAAAACAGGACTATAATCTAAGTAACATCATAAACATGCAACATCTCATATCAATTTACTTAAATTTTATATATTTTTTTAATGTCTATTGTCTCTTAATCGGAACTTAACACTTTCCCGGACAGTCATTGTGATCTATTGTTATTCGATGCTATGGCATCCACTGTCCGCGAAAGTGTTAAATTTAGTTAGTGAATCTGAATCTATTATGTCTATCGATACCTTTTTAAACAGTTGTACTCCTTTAAACAGAATTGTCATTTTTCCGTATTGGGTTTGTGGTGCAAAACGTTGTAAGTGATTTTTAGTGTGAGTCTGATGTCTGTGGTGCTTTGCCTGGATCATTTACAGGCACAGAACTAACTTCATCAAAGTAAACTTCAATAGATGTTGTACGAAATTCTCCTTTGACAAATTGGACGCGTATTAGTCGTTAACTTGTAAAGCTTGCATAGCTGTGATAGTTTTATAACCAATATGACTTGCCTTTTCAGCCGATTCCGGCTTGACGTTGAGTTTTGGGACACCCGATATATCGTTGCCTTACTTTCTCAAACTCTTATCTTAATAAAATGCAGCAAACTCTTATCTCAAAAAATGCGTCTATCATCATCATCATCATTCAGCCACAAGAAGTCCACTGCTGGACATAGGCCTCCTCCATGGATTTCCAAAAAGACCGGTCGGAAGCGGCTTGCATCCAGCGTCTTCCTGCCACTTGGATGAGATCGTCTGTCCATCTTGCGTCTAATACTAAAGCTAAGAAATATTAGTATTTTAGTTTTACTTATATTTATAGCTAATAGTCCAACTAAACAATGGTATTTCATTTTTTACCGAAACTCCATAGTATAAAAAGACGGACAGTTTTATTTCTCTCCTGAAAAGTTTTTTTTAAGATACGAGTTTGAGAAAGAAAAGCAACGATATGCTACATTAAAAAATGTGGAGTGATAGTTATTTTTGTTTAGTTAATATGTTCTTAAAAATATGTAGGTAAGATAATTTTGTTTTAAAAACAAGTAACTATAATAACTGCACATTAAACAATATTATTCTATTGTTGTAAAAAAAAAAAAACGTTTTTTTCGTGAAAGTTTATATAATTATCTAATTAGTACATATTATTTACGATAATACCCTTAGGTACAGTACCAGGCAAGCTATAAATAAATACAATACAATACTGCGGATTGATCCTAGTCATGGTTCTTGTCATGTAGTTCGTTGTAGTTCTATACAAAGCATTGTCTGTTTGACAAACATAGACGAAGGTGATAGTAAAATCAATCATCTAAATATTAGCACTGCAGCTATCTTAAACTGCTAATTAAAACCCACTGGGTAGTGGCTTAATGTTGGCTATTGAGCTCAAACGCCTGGTTCTTGTTGATGGCCTGCCGGTCAGTGTGGTTTCGATTTGTTCAAGACTCTGGCCCTGCGTTTCGGGAACACAAATAACTACAAAGAATAACCCTACAAAACATATGCTACCAAAAAGCCAAAATGTACCATAGGGCCCAATACTCTGAAGTATGCTGTGAAATGTTTTGGTAACTATAAATGTGCCAAGCCAATTAAATGCGGTGCATATTGATGCCGCGGGTCCTCTTATTTTAGCCGGCAAAATTTCACCCATCATCAACCATGGAACCGGCCCAAAACCTATCGAAAAACCTAACAAATAAATCATTACACTAGTTAACGGCAACCAGCCTAAGCCTGAAACTTCCATCTCTAAAATATCCCTCACATAGAAAAATGTACCTAAAATTGTTAAAGTTACAATCATAGTCATAGAAGAATAATATAACAAAATTTTGCGGCCTACTCTATCAATGATAGCAGTCGCTATAAATGTCGAGCCAAAATTTACGACTCCGACGATGATCGTAGATAAGTGCTCGTCCACTGTGCTTCCAGACATTTGAAATATTTGGACAGTGTAGAAAATAACAGCATTTATGCCTGATAATTGTTGGAAAGCCATCAATCCAAGGCAAATGAAAATAGATTTAAAATATTTTCTAGAAAATAATTCTTTTAGTGCAGAATCGCTTGGGTCGTTTTCGGGGTCAGACACAGCGATATCACGCATTTCATTATCAATATTCGCATTTTTTCCACGGAGCCATTGCAAAGCCTTCCGTGCCTCATCATTCCGCCCTTGTGAAATATACCACCTTGGTGTCTCCGGAATCATCAGAAGCAATATGATAAAAGGAGTGGTTAATGCAGCTCCAAGATAAGCTAAAAGCGACCAGTCGAGGTATTTCCCTGCCACATAACAGACTAATATGCCTATGTTGCCAATAGCAGTTGGGAATAATCCCAACGTGCCTCTAACTTCTGGTTGTAATGTTTCACCAAGATACACTGGATAGGCTAATGATCCGATGCCTACACAGAGGCCACAGATAGCGCGACCTGTCAGCACAAGATGCACAACGCTAGCGGATCCTATGAGGATCCACCCAATGAAAAAAGGCGGCCCGGTAAATAGAATAGTTTTGCGACGACCTAGGTAGTCCACCAACGGGCCTCCGATGACACCTCCTAGAAGCGCTGCTAGCGGCATGAGACCGCCCACCCAGCTGGCCTGCAAGTCAATATTATGATTTAATCCTAAAGCGATGCAACTGTTGCTAATAGGAATGCGAATATCTCGAGAGCAATTTATACGAGTAGGTAATGAAATGTTTGATAATCTTACAAATGGAGCCGAGACATGAACTCTCAATATGGAAGATGAAACTTGTGCAGGGGTAATGGGCATTCCAATCGAGTGCGCAATGTCATAATTGGCAGAAAACCAAAGTTGCAGACTATATCTGGTGAATAAGGGCCACGCAGGGCATGTGGTTAAGCTCCGTGTCAACCCCCTCACCGACTTTGTTTCGTACACTTAGCAAATGTATGTTAATTTTATTAAATATTAACTTAAAGAATACAACTTTTCTATTGCCAAATCAAAGTTATTTTAATGCTAATTACTTAAATTCTCTTTGCTTATTATCAACTTGTGATACGATAATAAAATTTAACTTGTAGTCACGTCACGTCTCTTAGGTGACGCTCTACATTTGTAGATACAAACCAGCTCTGATAAGCTCACTCGGAGTGTCAATAAAACGAAGTTTCATCTCTGTACTCCTTGACCGAGCCATCTATAGTGATAAGGCCTATCCTATACAGATTAGACAATGCTGATCGATACACATTAATGTCTTAAAAAATCATTATCATTTGACCAGAAATCTTTGAAATGAGCTTTTTGTATGTTTTCATGTTTGTGACGTCGCTGTTTCTGGTTCCCACGACACAGGATATCCTAGTCTGGCGCCAGAAGCAATGTATATGTGCCTGTATGTAAATGTTTATTTTTAAGTATGTTTTTTATGGAAGTTGCACAATAATCCGAATTTTATGTATGTGTTAGTTGAGCATCCTAAGGAAATCGATTGTAAGTTTTAGTGTTACTAAAGCTGTGTTATAATGGTTTAGCACTAGGCGTTACTAGCCGTTTTTAACGCCTGAACATTAAAAATAGTATTATATGATACCAAATACAAATCAAATCTATTCTGTATATTTTTAAATAATTTATAAGGGTCGAAGTTTCAGATGTATCGAAGTCAAGTTAAATTAAACCACGCAAACAGGAGACCAGAAAACGTAGCGAAATAATACTATTCTGAAAATAGTCGAATGCATTATTTTGAAGGATATGTGATCTTGACTAGAATTAAGATAGACAGAGGAATAAAAAATAGTCCCTAAAACCACTGGTCAGCACGTTTAATTGCATGATATCATGTTTTTAATGCGGTATGTATGGCATATGGTAGAACGGCGTCTTCACATTCCGGAGGTCGCGGGTTTGAAACCTGGCATATATATATCATGCATGACTTAGGTTTTTAAGTTATATTAGCAATATAATGTGTGAAGTTATATTAGCAATACTACTCGCTAACGGTGAAGGACAACATCGTCCGGAAACCTGAGTGTCTGATGTATTCACTCACATAGCTCAGAGTGCTTATACTGAGTGCTTATACTGAGTGCTTATACTGAGTTTTATCCTTCACTTTCGATAGCGAGAGCGTTTGCCATTTGTATAGGAGTGACAAAGCGCGCCAGCTAGTTGTCTCTTTGTCACTCCTATGCAAATCGCAAACGCTCTCGCTATCGATAGTGAATGAAAAAACTCAGTATACGCACTCTGAGTTTTTTCATTCACTTTCGATAGCGAGAGCGTTTGCAATTTGTATAGGAGTGACAAAGAGACAACTAGGTGGCGCGCCCCAATCCACGCTGGGCACGCGTGGTGATAAAGCCCATACTCACTCTCTGAGAGAAGGCCTGTGCCCTGCAGTGCAGGGAACAGAATTTATTTCGTATACATTTCTTGTTCTTGTGACTTAATAATTTTAATCGATATCAATTATTGCATTAATTATTTATGCATTTGATTTTTTTAGCTAACCTAAAATGGTTGATTGTTCAAGGATTTTTTTCATCCACGCTTAGCATCCACGTTCCTCTCTTGTTTTTAACTGTTACATAATTATTTGTTACGTAATCTCTGCAGTCATTAAGAATTGGGACGATCAAAACTTAATTAAAAGGTTTGTGACTTAGTGGAATTTATTGAGGCGGCAAAATATTATTTGAGGACATCTAAAAGTCATTGAGATGATTCGATTGATCACTTTGAATTGATTATACCTACGTCATTTAATCATGCTAAAGTACGTTAATTGTTAACGTAATATTTGTGTAGGTATGAGTTTTTTTTCGCCTTTTTAAAAGATAATCAAGTGAAATATCACTTGATTATCATTTAAAAAGGCGGAAAAAAAAAATTATAGCCTCTACCTAAGCACAATTGGTACAATAGTACCAGGTAGAGGCTATACATTTTATTCTGGTATAATTGAATCTTATCTTGATAATTTAACTAATAATTCATTGAGTGCTTATGGATAGCTTAAAACATAAAGAAAATAGAGCTAAGAATAATTGATTGGAAATAGTCAATATTTAATATCGTTGTCGTCGGCCGGTAATCTGCGGAGTAGGCTAGCAGCGGTGCCCATTGGGGCATCGGTATTCAGTGGAATAGCGAGGCTCAACTATTTTACACTATGGGCATGAGTTGTTAGTGCAAACCTCTTCCTTAGTAATTTCAATGGAGGTGCTGTTCTCCATGGTGACAAGTGCAGAGGATGTGTAGGCTGAAGTGAAGCCCGCGATCATCGAGGCTAGAGACACGGCAACAGCTGCTAGGACCTGCAATGGTTGAATACGAATGTCCGTCTTAAATCACTTGCCAATATTGCATCATTCATATTGTATGTGAATTATACCTATATAATTTACCAATGAGGACGACTCTGACTTTGTCCAATTTAAAAAATGCTTTTCAATTGTAGCGCGATGAAATTGATTTGAGCGAACGCAATGATTTTTGAATGTTTATGAAATACATCTTGCGCTTTAATTTATGTATGTTATATGACCTACTCATTCAAAACTAAGTACAATTAAAAAAATACATAATTAGAATAATTTTACTGCGCTAAAGAAACGCTTCAAGTCACAGCCGTAACGTAACTTAAACGCTGATAAAGTAATGTAGCGTGTTTGAATTGAAAATGCATGAACACAAAATATAAACAGGAAAAACAAAATACCTATAAAAGTAAAAGTAATCTTGATAATAATTTATTGTGGACGAGAAATCAATATATCGTTTACTTTAAACGGCTTCATATATTAAACTATCCCGACCCACTAATGAAAATTACATAGATTTATTGAAGAAAGTATAATGTGCATTTACGATAAAAATTAAAAAATAGTGATTGGGTGCCTCGCCTTTAGAACCTCCAAACAGAGCCATCGTCAAAACCTCCGGTTAACTTTTTTCGCATAATTAACAATTACAGACCCCAGAATTTTGGAGCGTCTACACTTTTTAATTTGCGTTGAATAAAGTTATCCTCACACGAACATAAAACATTGCTCGTATTCCGCACCTGTGAATATGTGTACTTCGGTTCCTCATATTCACTCGCATGCACTCCGATGCTATAATGCGTATCTGCTCGCATTAAAATCTTCATGTTGAACGCTTGAAATTTCACGGTTTCATACAAAACTGAAATATTCCTAGCTTTGCGTGTAGGGCTGCGTTCGCGCACTGATGCCAGCGATCTACTGAAGCACAGTGTGACTGAAACTCTGATAAAGTGAAGGGAGTGTGTATAGTGAAGCGGTACTTAGGGTACCGCAATGATTCAATCAGTGTGGTTGTGGATGTCGTAGCCATCGTATAGCACACCGTATTTTAAGTATAATAACACGCCGGATTGAAAAACGTCGCTGTAATGCGACGTCGTTTAGTGGCATTTAAATATGGCTGAAATAAATACGCGGCATAGTATTTTCACGTCGTATTTGTCAAAGCGTATTAGTAACGTGTAGCCCACATATAAACGGGCGCAACGTGGATACGTTGAAAGTTTTAGTTCCGATTACGGATGTAAGTCACCGCTGCAAGATCATAACAACGAAACTAGAATCACTATCAACACTGATGTTACAAAAAGTTAAATTAATATTGAACTAGAGTAACATTAATATTTGTTAATGAGTTCAATGATAAGTTTAGTCGTTAGCTTCAAAACTTCCATTGATTCCATCGAGTGTTATAGCTAAATCGCACAACAAATGGGTAGGTATCTATGGTGGCTATAGATTTTGGTATCCGTGAAAGAGGTCAATCATTGAATCCAACAGACATCAAAGTATATTACAGATATGGTATAAAATTATAGTGCACCACGTTCGTAAGACTAGTGTGAATTCCGTCTTTTTCACGTGCGTCTTTTGCATGGCATCTCGTACAAAGGGTATATAATACGCTACGATATATCTATCTGTTTATTAAATATTAATGCTTCCAAGTATTACGCACAACACACGCTGAGCTTGCATCGTTTTGTTTGCCATGATTTTTTTCTATATTAAGCATGCTTGTATTTTTTTATTTTAACCTTGTAATTGTTGGCATCAATAAACGATATATCTGACTACCATACGAGAGGTCTCGGGTTCGAATCCCGGCTGGGGACAAAAACATCTCAGGTCTTGGATGTTTACATGTTTGTGACGTCGCTGTTTCTGGTTCCTAAGGTATCCTAGTGTGGAGCCAGAAGCAATGTATATGCCTATATGTAAATGTTATGTTATCTATCGAAATCCCCTCCTCCCATCAGGCTGTCCTACATGTCCTGCAAACCCTCTGCGGGTATCACATGAGAATCTACGAAGGCTAGTGTAGACCTCTAACGTGGTTTACTAATGTATTGCCAAAAATCGTTTCCCAAAGTATTACTTCCCAAACTATTTTCCGCAAATTATCACTTGGCAAAAAAACATTTCTCAAAACAACTTAAAGCAAATAAACAGTTAGCAAAAGTTATTATGGCAAGTTATTGTTTACCAAATAAATACTTGGTCAAAATTCATTTTACCAAGCATTATTCAGTCAAAAGTATCGTTTGGCAAAAAGTACCTTTCCATACAATACCGAATACGCTGCCGGCAATGTGTGTAAATGACACAACAAAGTCGAGTCTGTTTTCGATCTTACATAGAGAACCTAACGCTCCGACGCGCTCCGCTTCGCTACGCGCGTCGTCGCACCTATATTTCTGTTGCCACGTATTCTTTACATCGCCGACCCCCCGTTCAATAATAATTAGTACCTAATCGTCAACTATATTTATGCCAAATAATAATTTGACCAAATGAATAAAAGCCAAAATAAAACGTTAGCATAATAAACGTTTGTCTTAATAAAACTTGACGCAGTAAAATTATGCGAAATGATAATTTGACCAAATGAATAAAATGCGAAATGAAAACTTGCTAAAGTTTCATTTGGGAAATGAAACTGATGTCATAAGTTTATTGGGAAGTAAAATTTGGCGAAAAATACTTTGGCTAAACGGCGGTATCCCCTCTAACGTACTTAATCCTTCATTCATTGTTCTTCTTCTTTGAAAGTCTTTCTTTCTTTGGAGGTAGGAAAACAAATCCTTACATCGTCCTCGATTCTGTTTATTCATTTACTGTTTATACAGGGTGTGACAAATCCCATTTTCGTCCGAAATTGGGGAGTGCTTTTAGTCGTCAATACGAAGAACATTAATTATTATGACAAAAATTTGGAGATCAGAAAAAAGTACCAGCTGGTATTTTTTTGGCGATTATGTCTTCTTCATAGACAAAGTTGCTAATTTTGGCTAGTATTTATTACCTACGTTTTTGCATGTATATGGAGATTTGTTACACCCTGTAATGTATACCTATTGCTTTTCATATTAGTTTATTTATTGCAATGAAAATAATGCGTACTCTAGTACAGTAGGTAGTTTTATTTATCACAAAACGTTTATACATTCGTCACGATTCCTACACTCATATATGTGCCGTACAGCATGGTTTTTAAATCGATACAATATTTTGAGAATATTCTTCTGAATGTTAAAAAGAGACTATTATGTTTGAAAATTAATATTATTATTGAAAGACCGACTGTCCCGGAAAACTTCGTACCGCCAAAGCTTTCGTAATTTTTCTATATTTAAACATTCACTCACAATTTAAACATTCCCTGGACTTCGATAAATATAAAAAACCAAACATTTGCCATAGCAATTCATTTGTTGTCCGGGAACCAAAAAAGTATATCGCACACTTGCAAGAACAACGTGTTATTTCGGAACCCTTACGTTATATGAGGGCATTTTTTTAAGGTGTCAAAGTAATGGCCGAATGAGATAGCGCTATAACGTGATGCAGTGTCTCTTTTACTAATTATTCCGGCGTTTCCGGAGTAAGTAAAATCGCGTTAAAAAAAAACTATGAATAAAAAATGGTTTTCTTCGAAATATCACGTTGTTCTTGCAAGGGTGCGATATTATTATAAGACTAGCTGACCCGGCAAACGTTGTTTCGCCAAATAGGGGTATGAAAAATAGATAACAACCTATTCTCAGAACTACCGAATAAACACGTAAAATTTCATCAAAATCGGTCAAGCCGTTTCGGAGGAGTATGCGCACTAACTTTGTGACACGAGAATTTTATATATTAGAGAAGATTAAAAAAAATATGGTAATTGTATGACATATTTGCAAACATTCGTGATTTGCGACACTTTGTTCGAAACTGTGTATCCAAATTCAAAGTGATAGGAAGTACGGTAATAGAAAAATGTTTTCTATTTCGTTGAATGTTTGAGTTTTTTAAGTTCAAAAAGAACGATTGAGTTGGCCGAAGTCGATCATAATACTTTATACTTTCAGTCAAAGCAGTGAAAAAACCAACATACGAAAAAAATAAGAAACAACATACACAAAAAACGTATAATTCGACACTCAGTGGAATCAAACTTTCTAATTTCGCACTTCGTACTTTCCGTTGACCTATCAACAGACCTACACTATAAAATTTGTCAAGTAACATCGTCTTATACCTACTACGTTATCATCATCATCATCAACCCATTATGTCCCCACCAAGGGGCACGGGTCTCTTCCCTGAGGAAGGTATAGGCCATACTCCACCACGGGGGCCAAGTCCGGATTGGTGGAGGTTTGTAAGACTAGTAGCTGGTCTTACTGTCAGAAGTTTTCAAGCCGCCCTGAGGCTAGCGTTAGTCATAGACGTTGACCCATCCATGGACTGAACGCGCCGTATGTTGCTTGACCTTAGTGATCGCTTAAGATCACTCAGGCAGCCCAGGCTACGAGCGATTCTGCCTACTATACGTGTACAGAGAAAAATGTAAAAAATATGTTTTGTTATTACCTAAATCATAAATAAATTGTGAAGTATGGGATGAGCTCGGAAAAACAGCGTGATTAAAATGTAGATAGATAGATAACACTTTATTGCTCGACCAGGATACAGAGTTATAGTTATTTCCTTATGTCTTTATAATAGAACTAGCTTTCGCCCGCGACTCCGTCCACGTGAACTTTAGTTCAAAACTTTGCAACCCCGTTCAATTTAGAATTTAGAAAAACGGCGAAACACGTATCCAATCAATTGCGTTGAAGAGTATTTCATTTAAGTTTCAAGAAAGTTAGACAACATTCTTCAAACCTCCCATACAAATTTTGGCAACCCTTTTTACTCCCTTAGGAGTTGAATTTCAAAAAATCCGTCTTAGTCAAAAAAGTCTTATTCCTTGCCTACACTATATATAGACCCTCTGTGCAAAATTTCAGCTTCCTAGGTCTAACGGCTTGGGCTGGGCGTTGATGAGTGAATGTATCAGTCAGTCAGGACTTTGAATTTTATTTATATAGATAGAAGATAAATAAATGTATTTATAATAAAATATGTAACTACCTATAAATGTGCACGGAACCTTCGGTGGGTGTGTCCGACTTGCACTTGTCTGGTTTTTTATTACTTTTCGTCCTCATACTGTTTGTTTGAACCCCATAAAAACAAAACAAATTTTGGATCATCATAATAAAAACAAAATGGTTACTTTATGTATGTAAAAGTTGTTAATTTCACTATTAACAGATTATGTGCAACTGACCTACGGGGATTTAAAAAAATAAAAATTTAATAGATTTCGTGGAGAAGAAGCTAGCAAAGAAACTTCACATTTATTATTTTCAGAACAGTTTTAGCTTAATTAGCAAAGTTTAAACCTTTTAAATTGTTACTAATTGATTGTGTATTTGTTTTCGTTACAATTTATTGCACAATAAAAAAATTACGTAGATAACATGTTTGTGATAAAAATTACGTGCAAAGGTGGACTTATTTGTAAAGAAATGTGTTGAAACCTACACCCTATTTACTGAAGCGAACGAGTAAGTGTCAACATGTCAAAAATTTGGTTTTTCAATATGCCACATTTATAACACTGCTTAGACTTATATCAGTCCATTTGACTGATATAAAAGTCATTTTGGTCCTTATTCAGTTGTTGTGTAATTACCAACAGCCAATTCATTGAAATCTAAAAAATTCTCATGGGGGCAAATTAATATCTTGAAATCCTACAGATTGTGCATCTTCATCAACTACCTATAGTTATACAAAACGATATGTCTAATAAATGTCAATAAGCAATAAACACAATAACACTGTTATTACCTTATTTATCCCTCACTCGCAGCTTATTTAACTAAATATTTTATTTTATCATGAAAATACCATTTGTTTAAGAGATCTATGCCCCAAAAAATACCTAACATTTCAGTGGTCCTCAAATAAAAGCGATCCTACTGCTGCTAAATATGTTCGCAGCAAGTAAAGATGTAGGACTTTTGTTTAAAGGCCGATTATGATCGATCATTTTATGCTAATGCGCTACGCGAAGTGTAGGAAGAAGAATGGAGAGCTGACTACGAACCTCTTTTTTAATTAAAGGCAAAAAAAAGTAAGATAGCCACCCCGACACCATATTTACTCACGATTGACGTTGTTGATGCGAGTGCAACTTCTCTAAACTATTTTATTTTATATAGTGTTTGTCTTGTCTTGTTTGGTTGTCTGTCTGTGTTCCTTAAACAGTGCCTACCTAAACTTATGTGGGTATACGATGCAAGCAAAGCTGCGTGCATGAGCTATTTTGAGTGACATGTAAGTTTGAGAGATGCTGTGTCTTTGTTTACCTTTAGTCGTTCGCTTCAGTAAATACCACTGGAGAATCGCAGAACGGTTAATTCGGAGTGGTACACGACCATTTGTTTGCCGGAAGTATTTGAAGAAATACGCCAAAACAACCAGCGACTCAGAATCATACTTCACCATGACAATGCCAGCTGTCATACATCTCAGGAAACAACTACATTTTTGGATGGTCCAAAAATAGAATTGATGGGTCATCCACCGTACAGCCCTGATTTGGCTCCCAATGATTTCTATTTATTCCCAAATGTAAAGAATAAATTACGTGGTCAACGATGCAGCCCTCGTATACGCGCTTCAATCGAGATTCGAACGCAACTTTGTAACCTAAGCCACAGAATACATAATAGTACAAGTACAGAAGATTCACTCCGCAAAATCAACTAAAGAAAATGGGACTCTAGCAGCGATATAATTAGGTGCAATTCAGATCGCACGGTGCTACAAAACCTACGGTTATATTCACCTACACCGTTGCCTCTCTTTCTATCGCGTAACTCTTACCTCTTCTGGCGCCTTAGGGTTGTCTTCGTTGCATGAATAACTATTTAATCTTAATCTTTATTATCTATTATATATCTATTACCAGTTAACTTTTGTGAACAAATGACGTTCTAGATAAACCTAGGCTAGGTATTACTCGTAGTAGTATGTAGGTAGATCAGAAAACTATTTTACTTTTACAATGTAGGTATGTCTAAGTACTTCAACGTAAGAAGATAGCCCTACAGAATACTTTGGTGTGTACCTCGTTTATGAAACTCCGTAAGAACCATCCTCGTCCTTCAAGAAATATTCTAAAGAAAGAATTAGCGAAATTGGTTCAGCCGCTCCCGAGATTTGCGCTTAGCAAGACTAGGGGTCGCAATACCGAATCATTTAAGCAAAACCGGTATTTTCGATATTGGCTCCAGACCAAAACCGATAATCCGATATTTTCGATATTTCCGGGATTAAGCTAAAGTTAGCAAATTTAGGATAATAAAGTTAGTTTGCGAAGGAATAGTAAGTAGGTATCTAACCTAAATGAATTTATCTTCTAAATAAAACAAAATTTTCATTAACACAAGGTTTATTATTTTGATATATTGGTAATCAATTAGATAGATAGATAGAATATTCTTTATTGTATGTACACCAGGAATTACACATGAGTTCGTTCTTACCAATACTAATACTATACTGAAATAAAAAATAAAATAAATAAACTCACGCCCGTTATCCCCGAAGGGGTAGGCAGAGGCACCAGTCTCTAGAACTGGACCCACGTTTTGCCGAGTTTATTAGGTCCCAAACGTGACAAGTGGCAAGCCTGTCGCCGTTATCCGGGCACAATTTATCAGCGAATGGTGTTGCTGTACAAACAAATGTACGTAACTAAAAGTCATTGGTACATGCGTGGTTCGAACTCAGACCCTCACGATCGAGAAGCAAGGGTCAACCCCACTACGCCACCACCGCTTTTTTACTATACTGTACTGTACTATACTATACTATACTATACTGAATGCCCGTATATTCCTAAAATAACTTACGTTAACTAGTTCAAATACTTTTTAGTGTTTGACTAGGAAGTAGGATTCCTACTAGGAAGTAAGAATCAGTTCTAAAAATAAAACGTTTATCAAACTTAAACAACTCACAGCAGTCTCAACATAAACAAAACGAACCAAAAAAATACACTTCTAATTAATTCTCATAAAACATAAAACTAATAAATTCTCATAAAACATAAAACTAATAAATTCTCATAAAACATAAAATTAAGTCTGTGAGGGGGATGCTTTCCTCCTCAACAATGAAAAGATCAGAAGGGTTTAGCATATATTTTGCTGCGCCAGAAAACGAGAGTGAGAGAGAAAACGTGTGGAAGCAAAAACGAGGGACCTGACGTGAGTGTTTTTCATTGACACTTGTCTGGCGCGGTGGCGAGAGTATTTCGCCGGCCAGCACGCGTGAGGCGCGCGAACGCTCCATGTAGGATGCACTACAAGTCTTAGTATGGTTTACTAATCATCAAATAATATTCTAATTAACAAAATACCAAAAATGCTTAAATTAAATTCAGTCCAAATCAAATTGAGTTACAAAGAGTTAATCAAAATATTATTAAATCTTCATTAAATTTTTGGTGAGCCTTATAATGAGATCGTAGAAACAGTAAAGTATCTAAACTTTTATCACTCAATCTTGATCCCAAATGATTACACAAGTAACCCGATGAAGGAAGTTCGGCTACTCGGCTCTCGCCGGATTTTTTTTAAATTAAATGGCGCGTAACTTTTTCTATTTGTTTGTAATGTTTGTATTTGTTTTTTATTTATTTAACTAAAATCGAAAATACCGAATATCCCGGTTTTTGTGAAATGAATACCGGTATTAATTAGACCAAAATTTGGCCCGGTATTCCGGTATTTTCGAAATTCGGTATCCCGGATTGCGACCCCTAAGCAAGACATTTATCGATTCATTTTTATATTATAGAAGATATCAAACATAACTTTACAAACAAACAAACGAAACACGTCTACTATTTTGCTAAAATAGTCTTTAAATTTAATGGTAACGAATTCATAAAATAGTTAGATTTATACTTAACTATAGGTTGTACTTAGTACCTACACACCTATTTCTCTGACCATATTATGTTATTGATTGAACAGACAAAAATTGTACCTAAGTGGATAGGTACTTATAACGAAACAAATCGTCAATTTCAAACCTGAAAAATTCCTTTAATTCTAATAAACTCGTATTTTTGTAACCTAAGTATCACGAATGAAAATCTGAAAAAAATAATTATATATATAATAATATATTATATATATAAAAGGAGAATCTGACTGACTGACTGACTGACTGACATATCAACGCAGGGCCTAAACTATAAGGGTTAGAAACTTGAAATTTTGCACAGGGGTTTCATTTGTAACGTAGGGCAGCACTAAGAAAGGTTTTTTGAAAATTCATCCCCTAAGGGAGTAAAATAGGGGTTCAAAGTTAGTATGAAACTTTGCCGTTTTTGAAGTTATTCGAGTGAAATTTGGTACAAAGGTTTTTCATTTAAAATTATGAAACACGTTTAAAATTGTTTTTTAAAAATCATCCCTTAAAAGGGAAAAAAGGGGGTGCAAACTTAGTATGAAACTTTGCCGTTTTTGAAGTTATTCGAATGAGATTCAATATGAAGGTCCTTCATTGAACGTCATGAAACACATGTAAAATAGTTTTTCGAAAATCATCCCTTAAGGGGGTAGGAGGGCGGGTGCAAAGTTAGTATGAAACTTTGCTGTTTTTGAAGTTATTCGAATGAAATTCAATATGAAGTTCCTTCATTAAAATTTATGAAACACATGTAAAATAGTTTTTTGAAAATCATCCCTTAAGGGGGTAAAAGAGGGGTGCAAAGTTAGGATGAGACATAGCCATTTTTGAAGTTATTCGAATGAAATTCAGCATGAAGGTCCTTCAATGAAAGTCATGAAAGACGTGTAAAGTAGTTTTTCGAAAATCATCCCTTAAGGGCGTAAGAGGGGTTTGCGAAGTTAGTATAAAAGCTCTTTCGCATGCGCTAAAAGTATGCCTATCTTATTTGCAAACACTTCACTCAACTAAAGCCCACGCGGACGTAGTCGCGGGCAACAGCTAGTTTCATAATAACCACTCGCAATCCATGTTTAAGCAGTTCAACACTGCAAAGTATTTTTTGCCTCTTTTATGTTTCTCCATTTTTAAAGGATCGGTCGGATCGGCTACGAACAAAACTCGCGCGCGCGTCATTGCACGCTCGTGAGTCCCTACCTAGAGATGTGCCAGATGGGAAGCTTCCCATTCCCGGCAATAATGGGAAGCTTCCCACTCCCGGCAATAATGGGAACGTTCCCATTATTTCCGGCAACAATGGGAACGATCCCAATGATATGGTTAGGATTTTTTTTTCTTATTTCTTTGCCAACTTGCGGGGGTTTTACTGTAAATATTAGTTGTAATGTTATTCTCGACAGATCCTAAAAATCTTAAGTAAAAAAATTAAAAGATGTACTTATTCGACGCGAAATTATTAACTATTTCAAATCATTTTGCGCTATCCATTAAAGAAAGAAAGAGACATCTATACATTATCGAGGAGCTAAATGCGGAGAAGGGATAGCGTGCGGAGGAAGTCAGTATTATTCCACGGTTGGCGCTGTGATAGCGTTTTTTTGTTGTTCGTTCGTCAATTTTCAACATTTAATAAAAAAATGGTGCCAGCAAGAGGCAGTGTTTATGAACATTTTAGAATAGTCATAAGGAAAAGACTTTATGTAAATACTAGACGAAAACACGGCTTCGCTCGGGTAAAATGTAGACGCAAAATTATATTCCACTATGTTTTTTTATATGGTGACGCCTCTGTATTTATCAACCACCAGTAGATATAAATCTCTTAATACATTCAGATACATAAGCTCACACCTGTATGCCAGAGGGGTAAGCAGAGACCACGGACTGTCATCTGCCACTATCCTGACAAATCACTTTCGCTTCATCGACATCCATTAGTCGTTGCATGTACCCACATCGGTTTCGGGTACTTTTAATCTTGCCCTTTGCTAATACATCCCCTATTTGGTCGAAGTATGTCCAACTGGGGCGTCCCTTACCGGCCCTTCCACTCACATTCGCCCGATATATTTGCTTTGTCAGTCTTTCATCATTCATCCTCTCCACATCTCCAAACCAACGCAACATTCCTTTTTTCAATTCTAGTCACTCACTACATCCTCTTTCTCTACATCCTCGGTCTCTGATCTCACTATTGCGTATTCTGTCATCCAAAGTAACACCACACATATTTCTTAAGGATCTCATTTGTACTGCACTAATCCTACTTTCATGATTCTTTTGCCATACCCAGAATCAGAATCAGAATCAAGAATTTATTTCAACGTAAAGAATTTACATTCTGCTTGTTGAATGTCAATGTACATACAGTTATGTATAACGTTAGCCGCTGCCTTGGGGCCGTCTGTAGTGGAGAAAAAGGCAGCGAAAAAAAAACTCCACTCTGACCATCTTTTCTCAAATCACCTTAAAGCTAATACAAATAAAACATACAAAATAATATCTTGGATGTGTTGAACACTAGACACATTTATCCTCTGATTTAATTTAATATTAAACTACTATTTAATGCCATATGTCCTTGTCTTCTAAATAATCGTTGATTTTATAATAAGCTTTTTTGCAAAGAGTGTGCTTAACACAATTCTTAAATCGCGTTGGGGGTAACTCTAATATATCTTGGGGTATCTTGTTGTAGAACCTTTTACAGTGCCCCATAAAGGAAGTATTAACTTTTGCAAGTCTAAATCGTGGAAATGACAATTTATGTTTATTCCTAGTATTAACGTTATGATGGCTACCAAGAGTTTCGAAGTCCTTAATATTTTTCCGAACGTACATAATATTTTCATAAATGTATTGGCTTGCAACTGTTAAGATGTTAGTTTCTTTGAAAAAATCTCTTAGCGAGTCCCTACTACCTAGCTTGTAAATAAATCGGATCCCCAATCTCGCTACCATGCTTACATCAGTATTGGAACCAGCACACTATTACGGATAGCCAATCTTGCTCTTTTGGACATGTTCTGGCTACTCACGAAGGAATGCAAGGCGAAAATCGGATACTTATCATAACTTTGTCATGGGTACCTCATCACAAATTACTAAATGAGCTTCCTTCATAAACTTAATAGCTAGTGAATCTAATGACGTATGAGACGTAGAATCCACTTGGCTAATCAACTAAAAACAGATCCCTCTCTTTGGCTTTACAGCTTTTAGTTTTGTATCGACCACATGTTTTTCTTCATCATTTTAATTTTTGGTATTTTTCTTATCTAGTGGCTTTTTCATTTCAATAAGTTTATTGGTACCTAACTAAGCAAAACAATAAAGATCAATTTATGACTTTGATTTCCTTTTTCAATTAATTTTCAGACCCTTCCAAAACTCAATGTCTATTATTGTCTTCCCGCCAATGAAAAACACCACAGATTACTTACTACACCTTCTCAGTTGGCACAGATTATAATAACCTTCTTGGATGCCACGGTATTCCACACACCATGGAGTTAACAAATTACATCAAAGGGCCGGCCGGTTTAGATTATCTTAGTGTTTAGGAGAGTGCTTTACTTTACACTCTGTTGCAACATTATGCTGAATCGGGCCCATTTTGGGGGCTCAATCTTTAATGTATTTTATTATTATTTTCATGTTGTACAGTTTATTTATTTTTACGCTTTTTATGCTTTCTGTGTTATTTTTTCTATTATTTTACGCATTCTGTGTGTGTGTGTGTGTTTGTTTTTTTGTTTTGTTCAAATAAATAAATTTTCTTGCTTTCTTTCTTTCTTTCTTTCTTTATTTCCTTCTTTCTTAAGGAGAGTGCTTTTGTAGAAACGTGTAAGCGCCACTTGCTTTAGTACGTGTTACGGTATAGTACGGTTCTAGTTGCCTTTCAATTAGAATCAAAATAAAATTGGTTTCTATTGTTCTATCCAGTGAAACCTGAGCGCGTTACTATCCTCGTTACTTATCTGTGTATAAACTAAAAATTTAGTGAGAAATTTAGGAGAGTGCGCAAGTGACCCGTGACGGGTGCGTGTTGTTTTTATTAACTCGAATTATCAAACTTAATTATGTGTTCCATTAAAACTCATAGTATTTTAAGTAAGATAGCGCATATTTCGCGACGTCGACGAAGTGACACTGTACTGGAAGAAATATAAACGTTCACTCGAACGTCTAGTAATGTACTAATGCACTTGCCTCTCTAATTGTATTATAGCACTCTCCTAAACACTAAAATAATGTAAACCGGCCATAACAGTTCACAATGAAAACTTGTGACACTAACACAACAATGATGACATTGACATGTTTACTTAGCAACGCCATTGTTGAATTTAATAATTTTTATATTGATGCTGCTCGATAATACGAATTTTCCGCCCATATGTTGTCGACTCAGATCAACTATTTTTTTACGCTCTTTCATTTGGTGTGCATATCGTTCGAGTCTACCGTAAACCCGAACGAAATTATTAATATAGACTGTGACGCAGTGTGGAGTAAAAAATGCAACAAAATTCGCGCGCCATCTTGTAAAATGCAAGAAAGCCTCGTTAGTGATTAAACAATCATTTGAAAAAACAGACACTAACGCTGCAAGCAGTGGAGCTGCAGCAGAACAAAATGTGGAAAAATTAAACAAATTTAATTTTTGCGGGCTTAATAGTCACTAAGGGAGAGACTGTTTTCAGAAATTGTTTTATTTACCAAACATACCGTAGAGATAGGAAATTTTAATGGCAAATAATGTGATAAAATATAGCTGTAATTAGAAATTAAACTTGTGGTTAAAAAAAAGTACGCATAAGGAAATAACTAAAGTAACTTCTGGCAAAAAATATGCTAAAGAAATGAATGATGATTTCCCAATAAACATGAGTCAAAATTACAAAATTTGTAAATATTTCGAAAGTTTTCTTTAAATACAACAATAAAAGTATTAAAAAATGAAAGAATAAATGGTTTAGAAAAAAATAAATGTCAAAATAATTCCTTAAAATGACTCCGTTATAAAATAAACATTGAGATTGATAAGATTTTTAAGAAAACAAAAGTACAAAATACCGGAATCGGCCATATTAACTGAAACAGCAATCAAAGTGAATGACGTCACGACTAGCTACAACGGCCGTGTTGTTTGACTTTTTGTTGTGACTACGCGTTCCGATTAATTTTCGCATAATTTAATTAGGGAATGTTATTGTTTATTCGTGGCTCAATATCGTGGTTCATAATCAACAATCGAACAATATTTTATTAAGGCAAATCAGCTCTAGTTTACCCAGAGTTGACATGTTGATATTGAGCGAGTTTCTCGCATCAAATAAACACTTTTGCATATCTGAATACCAATATCTGCCCACTGTTGGGTATAGGCCTTTTCCCCCAAATGCCATTTCACTCGGTCTCTCGCCACCCGCATCCACGGACCTTCCGCCGACTCAACGACATCGTCTGACCATCGGGCCGCAGATCTGCCTACTGACCGTCGTCCTGTTCTCGGCCACCACTCTGTGATTGCCTTGGTCCACCTGCGGTCTTCCCGCCTCGCCAGGTGTCCCGCCCATTTCCACTTCAGTCTTGAGACTCTTTCGCCAATGTCATCAAATCTTGTCCGGCGACGGATGACGACATTGGGTACTCGATCTACGAGTCTAAGACCTGGCATGGCTCGCTCCATTGCTCTTTGTGCTACTTTAATTCGGTGCATATTCTGCTTTGTGAAGTTTCGGCTCCATATGTGAGAATGGCTAGAACACACTGGTCTAGACATTGCCGAATCTTTGATTTGAAAACATCGGCAAGATTCCCGAAAGCAGCTGAACCAAGCTGAATCCGCCTCATGATCTCCTTAACCTGGGCTACTCGGTGAAAAGATAAACAATGTCCATGGTAGATATACTCATCGACAACTTCTATCGGGCAATTACCGACAGTGATGTTCGGCATAGTCACCAGATGGTTAGCCATGACTTTTGTTGTGGACATGTTCATCTTGAGACCGACCTCCAGGGACGCTTCTTGCAAGTTTGCGAGCATACACTTCAGTGTATCCGTGGCATTTTCTGCCAAGATGATGATGTCATCGGCAAAACGCATTAGTGCGACATATAAACGCCGTTAATATTGACACCCTTCTCACCCCAGTCTAGAGTCTTACGTCTTCTAAGAAGTTGGTGAAGAGCTTAGGCGAGATGGTGTCACCTTGGCGTACACCTCTGTTGATATTGACAGGGTTAGTAAGCTCATTTTGGCTTTAGTTTTAGATGTTTTAGATAGTTTAGCTCTAGTTGTTACACTTGGAGGCCGTACTAATAGCACTCCCATATTCCGTAAAGCCAGCAAATGCTTTATAAAGTCACAGTTTATCTCTAATAACTTTATCTCTCATTATTTTCTTGTTTCGAACATAAACAAACAGTATGTTCGGTGCTGCTGTTGATGTGTTTTTGCACAGAGAGACGTTTTGTTCACTTTCTTCATTCAGCATAGATATAATGCCGTATCTACATAGTGATTACGTCACAAGCGACGCCATGATATTTTGAAGCGTTTCCGCGCGTATTTCAAACTGAATAGCAAAAAATATCATAAATTTGTACGAAAACTAAGTTTTTTTGTTGATTTTTTTTTTCGAAAATAGTAGCCGTCTACCTACTAGACATAATAGAAGGAAAATTCAAAATCTGTCGTCATGCCTATTATTGTAAGAATTTTTAGAATTTTTTGGTATTTTTCAAAAGTCGGTAACCTACAGAGAAATTTCCCTCCAACTTTCGGAATTTAGGACATCCCAAGGGGATTTTGTTTCATATTGAATATCATGCTTCATATGAATCACTAATTAACTATTCCCAAGAACTCTATCTTAGTTAACACTTGAACTAATGCATTGTTCCCAATAATTCCCACCTCTTGGGATCGTTGCCGGCAACGATCCCACGATAATTCCCACTTCTGGGATCGTTCCCGGGAACGGCACATCGCTATCCCTACCTATTATTCCAACTGGATGGGCGGCCGCATGTACTTACGTGTTTGATACCTACACGCTTAGTGGAACATACCTGCCTTGCCTAAGCACTCGGGTAGATAAGTAATTGAAACGTGCGTTTCAATTAATACAAATGCAACAATCTGTATTTACGGCGCCGAAAGCGCGCGTTTCTGATACGCGCGTCGTCTGCGCGTATAAAATACGCAGTGTGCTTAGGCTCTTACCTAATAGTTGCAACGTTCTCTTAAGACCCTGTAGTCATATACTAGTCAAAACAAAATAAGGGCCACTGACTCATTTCAACTATCGGGTCGTTCTTACAACCTGAAGGTGTTTTTAAGTGGCTAATTCTTTTGTGTGGTTGTTACCTTAAGTGTAACAAACATATCGAGGGTATTACAACTGCATAATTTGTGAAGTGTGTAAACTTAGACATTTTTTTGTAACCACTTAAATTTAACCACATTTGAAGCTGAATTTTAAAGTCATTCAAAGTGTGAATTTCTTTGTGTACACATTAACTTTTGCTAAATTAGTGCCTAAATAAACATTGGCTCACAAAATGCCGAGAATTCGAAGACATATGGACCTGCAAACCACAACTAGAGCAATAACATTGATCCAAGAGGGCCATTCAGTGTTCTGTGGCTTTGCAGCTAGGATATTCTCGTCGAGCCATCCAGAATGCTTGGAACTGTTTTCAAGAAACTGGTAGTGTATCCAGAAGACGGGAATCTGGTAGAAATCGAGTAACTAGCTCACAGGAAGACCGTTACATACGTTTGACTGCGCGCAGTGAGCGATTTGTTACTGCACGCTCCCTACAAAACCGCTTGCGCCAGACCACTGGAACCCAGGTTAGTGACCAAACTATCAGAAATCAGTTGCATGAAGACTAGCAGTTTTCTAGAAGACGTGTAGTGCGGATTCCATTAACAAGCGCGCATCGTGCAAACCGATTATCATTCGCAAGGCAGCACCAGGACTGGAACATAAATGATTGGAGCACAGTATTGTTCACTGATGAGAGTAAAGTGAAATTTTTTAGTGTTGATCGTCGCATAAGGGTGTGGAGACGAGAAGGTGAGCGGTTTTTCGATGCCTGAATCCACGAAAGTGATAAATTTGGGGGTCCCAACGTAATGGTGTGGGGAGGAATTTCTCTAACTGGTCTAACGGAGCTCGCTTTTATCAACGAAGGCACGATAACGGCTAAACGATATATTGAGGAGGTCATAAGACCCCATGTGATGCCGTATGCAGAAAGATCTGGTGCAAGTTTTAAGTTAAAGCACGACAACGCCCGTTCCCATGCACCTAGAGCCACCAGAGACGTTCTAAACGAGGCTGGTATACAGGTCTTGCCGTGGCCTGCCAACAGTCCGGACCTCAACCCAATCGAGCACATGTGGGATTTGTTAAAGAGAAGCGTCCGCGATACAAACCAACCGGTGCATAATGAAAGACAGCTCATCAACGTGCTTAAATCAAGCTGGGAACAAATTCCACAAGAGACAGTGTGACACCTGGTGGAGTGTATGCCTTCCAGGCTTCAAGAATGGGTTGGGAAACGGAGAGGACACACACGATACTGAAAAAGGGCAAAAACAAAAAAAAAATCGTTTTATTTTAATTTTGACCTATCGTACCAATAATGATAATTTAACTAAAAATGCATATTTCGCAAAAAACATTAACAAATGTTCTTTTTCTAATAAAATGTTCCTTATTTAGAGTTTTTTAATTACCCATTGATCAACCCCTTAAAATAAATATTCATCAACCATTAAACAAACTATATCGCACCTCCTCTAGAAAACAGTCATATCACAAAAGAATATAGTTTTGAGAAAAACGCAAATTAAGTGATTTCGGTCTTATATTTTTTCCCATTGTAGTAAATATTATATTTACCACAATGTAATATTATAATATATTTACCACAATGGTAAAAAATATATGACCGAAATCACTAAATTGCCTTTTTCTCAAAACTATGTTTTTTTGTGATATGACAGTTTTCTAGACAAGTTGCGATATCTATCTATCTATATATATAAAACGAGAAGCTGACTGACTGACTTAGAATCAACGCAGAGCCCAAACTACTGAACCTAGGGGGTTGAAATTTGGCATGGGAGTTCCTTAGGGAGCCTAGGGGAGCACTAAGAAAGGATTTTTTGAAACTCACCCTCTAAAGGGGTAAGCGGCGGTGTTAAAGTTTGTATGGAGGTATAAAAAAATGTTGTCAGATTTTCTTGAAACTTGAAATAAATACTCTTCAACACAATTTATTGAACACGTGTTTCACGGTTTTTCTAAATTTAACCCTTAACGGGAGTGAACGGGGTTGCAACATTTTGAACTAAAGTCCACGCGGACGGAGTCGCGGGCGAAAGCTAGTCTTTTATAATACGAAAAATACATGGTGGCCCTTATTTTGTTTTGACTAGTATAGTATAAAATATTTTAATCCTTTTTGATACAATGCCGGCCGTCCCAGACAAATTGCTTAGTACTTAGATATTCTAAACTTGATTTCATAAGTACCGAGAAAATGAGTAGATTTATGTCGAACCACTCTTTCATTTGACATCCAAATTAGTTTGTTTAATATTAGGCCTTTGACAATTTGTCACACAGACTTGACTCGCACATAATTCTTCAAAATAGGCCGAGTAGTTTAGAACATACGTGAATACAAAAAAAACATACGTTGCTGAAATCATGAAGCTTAATTTTGGCTTTACTTAGTCGGGTAAAAAACAGAAAAACTACAAGCATTCACAAAGCCATCGTTGTTGGATCATTCGTTATTATGTACTTGTGTAAACAATCATAAAATTTCTGTAAACATAAACATCAATATGTTAGTCCCCTATCCATGTGGTGTAGGTATGTGCAATGCGTCTTTGTTTACAACCAGATCCAATAGAATGCAAGATGCAAGTGATTAAATGAATTATTGCTGAAGTTACGTAAGAAATATGAGATATTACATAAGAAGCAGCATAGCATGTACAAAGGCGAGCTTCTATCTGTAACTTCGTGTCCAGCTCAGACCGACGAAGAGCGTTAAGCGACGAAAAACTTAAGCGTTTATCAGAACCCCAGTTTTTTACCAAACGACGAATAGAGAAACCAGACCACACTCATTTCAGAGACTTTTTTAGTTTACCTTTTACCAAAGCAATTAGTTTCGGATCCAACAATGATATTTCTGTCTACTCTTTAAAACTTTAATGTAGGTACAAATTGATAGGATAAGAATATTCTTTGAAATGAAATTATAACAACTTTATTGTACTTAAAACGGTCACAAAATATGGTTACTGGCTCAATAACTAAGATTCCCTGTGCTATTGAAAACTGGAAATAAGAAATATAAATAAAATTACAATTTAAAAAAGTACAACGTGTGGCCTTATTGCTAGCAGTGTTTATCATAATTATCTTACCTGATATTCATAATGTGGCCACTCATATTTTTCCAATTTACTTGCGATGACATCACACACTAAAATATTGTTTATTTTATCGAGCATTTTGTGTTTTTTACCGCTATAATAATTTTTTTTACAATTATTCCCTACACCATATTTTAATTTTAAACGCTTGATATGTCATTTTCTTATATCGACCGTGAAAATACTAGTCAACTATGTTCTGAACGCTTTAAGTATTACATTAATTAGTAAATCTTTGACATAGTTACGTTGATCACCAACTTGGAAGTGACGCTGTCCTTGTTTCCACTCAATAATTAAGGGTACTTAATTAACACAACATAAGCCATTGTCTAAACATATAAGGTGATAATCCGCGCTGGTCTCAATGTTATCAACATGTCAGCTTTGCATAACATGGCAGAATGTTATTCTGCATAATTTTCGGATTACTAATGGTTGACCAAAAAATTATTGACAAATGGTCATTCGACAAACAACGTTTAACCAAATGTTCATTTGGCAAACGAGACATTTGACAAAAGTATCATCTTACAAAAACTCACTTAGCAAATGATCCATTAGCAAACACTACATTTGTTAAATGTTTTGAATATTAAAATGTCAATTGACCTTTTTTAATTTCACCAAATAATATGTTTCGCAAATGAAGCATTTGTCCAAATGTCATTTAACAAAATGTTGAACGCATCAAAGTCGAGTCTGTTTTCGATCTTACATAGAGAACCTAACGCTCCGACGCGCTCCGCTTCGCTACGCGCGTCGTCGCACCTATATTTCTGTTGTCACGTATTCTTTACATCGCCGACCCCCCGTTCGTAAGATTGATTAATAAACGAAACATTTGTCAAATAATACATTTTATCAAACGTTTTTAGACCAATAGTAGTTTTGTCTGATAACTCAGTTGTTAAATGTTCATTAAGTAAAATAATTATTTGTAAAATGTAAATTTAAGTGTTGATCATTTGGATAAGTGAGTCATTTGTAAAATGATTAGTAGTAAAATGATCAATTGGCGAAAGCATTTTTTGTCAAACATTGTTTGTCAAGTGTAATTTTGACAAATGACTTTTGGTCAAACAGCAGGACCCTATAATTTTCACTACCTACACCTTTAGATATCCTGAACTACTTCCTGTAAACTTGGGGATTGAAAGTTTGAGTGCTTTATTACATTGTGATGAAAATATACTAAACTGAAACAAACACCGTGATTCTGCAGCTAGGATAGAAAGAGGTCCTGGCGAAAGATAGGAAAGTGGGAATATAGGTTGTGGAACGTGCCCCTTCACATTTAATATGAAAACTCAAGACCCTTTTTTTAAGTTTATTTACATTCATTACAGAACATACATTATGTGCCATTTCGTTCGAAGACTTTTTGCCATCTTGTGAGGAACGGATTACCCATTCATAATTATTAACCCTTTCAAACGGTTAACATTTTGACGTGTTAACATAGTAAGAAACGATAAACCAAAACTCGGTTAACCCATTTCTAAGGTTAACAGATTTCAAATTCAAAATGTCATTATGGTTTCGGTTAACCTCGCCGAAGTGAGTAATTGCCTCTATTGACGAAAGTAGGTATACATTTCTATGATTTATTTATGCTATCCACCCAGCAGCCACTCTACAGTTTATTTTGCTAATGCTTCGGACTCGTTTTGAACCTCCAGTTAACTTTCGTTCGATTTCCTCCAGACTTTTACCTCGTGTCTCTGGTACAAAGAATACCACGAAAAGCAATCCAAAGACGCAAATGATGGCAAAGAGCCAGAATGTGCCATATGTTTCAATAGCATCGATTACTGTTTGGAATGTTTTGGTAACAGTGAAAGTACAAGTCCAATTGAAAGCAGTGCCGAGCGCAGCGGCGGTTCCCCGAATTTTAGATGGCAAGATCTCTCCCAACATCAGCCATGGGATGGGGCCAAAACCTATAGAAAAACCGAGTACGTATATCATAAGGCTAGCCAGGGGCAACCAAAAACAATTTTGGACGTCGATTCCGCTTTCCTTGACGTAAAAGTATGATCCCAATGATAAAAGAGTAATAATCATCATAACTGATGATATATATAACAATATCTTCCTGCCTAGACGATCAATTATTGATGTAGCTATAAAGGTCGATACAAAGTTAACAATCCCAATTATGATGCACGCTACATTGTCATCAATAGTGCTGCCAGCCATTTGGAAAATGCGAGATGCGTAGAACACGACGGCATTGATTCCACTCAGTTGTTGGAACAACATCAATCCCAGTGATATAGTCACGGCGGGAAAATACTTCCTTGACAATAATTGTTTAAAAGCAGATCCGCTTGTAAGATCCGCTTCGTCTTGAAATGTTGTGATTTCTCTTAATTCTTTGTCAACGTTGGTCTTAGATCCTCGAAGCCATTGGAGTGCCTTGCGGGCCTCTTCAATACGTCCTTTTGTCACATACCATCGCGGTGTTTCTGGGGTGATCAACATCAGCAAGAAAAATGGAATGGGCAGTGCAGCACCTAAGAATGCTAGTTCTGACCAATTTATGTACGTACCCACAAAATATGCCAGAAGAATACCAACGTTTCCGAAAGCAGTCGGTAACAATCCGAGTGTACCCCGTACCTCAGGTTGAATAGTTTCTCCAAGATACACTGGATGAGCCAGTGAGCTGATTCCGACACATATGCCACAAAAGGCACGCCCGCCCATTACCGCGTATATGTTACCAGCAGTCGCAATCAACATCCAGCCAATAAAGAATGGAATAGCTGTGCCAATAATTGTCATTCGCCGGCCAAAGAATTCCACCAGCGTGCCTCCAATAACCCCACCAACTAGGGCTGACAGCGGCATAATCCCACCGACCCAGCTTTCCTGTAAGAAAAAAATACATTCATATTATAATTAAATGAGTGTCTTTCAAACAATCAGCATAGTAATACGGTGAACAATAAAATGTAAAATGTCAGCAATATACAGGGTGTCCCAAAATTGTGTCAAGCGGAAGTCCAGAGATAGAGCACATCCAGGGGTACATACCCAAATCACCCCCATGTACGTACCGCGATTTTCTGTAGTTTTCGAGTTCTCAAACATTTAAAAAGTTTGTAAATTTTAACTAACTTTGCGATCCTTTTTTTTTTATGGTGCTATTGTATCAGTTTGACCCACAATTGAGCTTGTGTCTGCAAGACACACAATTCACCTATTTTGTAAAAAAATATAAAGCATGTATCTTAATAATTCATGGCTCTGTGGTCATTAATGTCGTGTAGGTCAAGGTGGGACAAAAGATACAAAAAAAATGATAACTCGAAAACTACAAAAAATCGCGGAACATACATGGGGGTGATTCGGGTACCCCTACTGGGGCACTATCTCTGGAATTCCGCTTGACACTATTTTTTGGGACGCTCTGTATAGTGTTTGGTGTATATTCAAATGTACATACTTTAAAATAGATGTTCCCAATCATCTATATAATATAATTTTTTATAATAAAAAAACAATTTATTTGTACTTCTTGGCACATAAATCATAGTTCATCGTCATCATCATCAGCCATTTGAAGCCAAGGACATAGGCCTCCCTCATGGTATTCAAAGCTTTCCGGTCTTATGCCTCCCGTATCCAGTGACAGGCTTAGTTACTTTTATATAAAGCAATATCCTGTTCGCATATACTTTAAAATTAATTTTAGGGGACCCATTTTCATTTCTTAACATGGTAGTGGAATTAGACGGGCAACTGTCTATTTTAAATTAATTTTTAGAAGTGGAAATTATTTTCTTGTCGGAGGTTTTTAACTTGAGGGATGTTTAATTTTTTGCAGTTTGCAACGAATTTAAAGTGACTTCCCTAATTGTACCAGTGCTTTGTAACTGGTGGTCAGCTGGAAATACGAAACTCAATAAATTAAATTAATTCATAATTATTGCAAAATGAATCACTTTGATTATAGTCTCCAACTAACTCTAGCTCGTATAAATATTCAGATCAGAAGTATGACATACCTCCTCACTCGTAAACGCCATCGTTTTATTCATGCTGGGTAGCGCCGGTGAGGTATAACCTGATGAAAACCCGATCATGAGGGAACCCATTGATACAGCAAACGCAGACAGTAACTAGAAAGAAAAAAAAGTATTTGAAACATATCCATAAAATCTCCTTGACTAACACACCTGCGTTATATTAGCTGCGGTATTTTCCCTTCGAACTCTCATATATCAATTATGTGATCGAAAAAGTTGATCATTTTCTCTTTTTTTTTTTCAGATCATTTTTTTTTCATCTTCTTATATCAATTAAATAATCGAAAAAGTTGATCATTTTGATTTTATAAACATTTTGCATCGCGCGCGATGTTCTTACAACTTCAACTGAAAAAATGTGAGGCACAATATGTATTGCCCACCTCATACTTGGGCCTCGATTCTGTTAGTCCATATACATGGTCGGGTCACGTAACACGTTTTTTAATTCCATTGACGCGTAGAATTACGAATACGTGTGCTCGCGTTGCTTTGAAGTGGCAATGAAATGAAATCGATGCGGCCATGCAGCTGTAATTGTACTACAATGCTTTAGCAAAATCTAGGCCCAGGGTGGCCCCTTTATCGGCTCGCGTTGCGTATGCGTCGCGATGTGTAACTTACACTTAATGGAACTTTTTTCATATTTGGTTTTTAAAATGAGTGATCAACTCAGAAAGCGGCCCTTAGGCATGGAGCCTAATAAACTCTACGTTTAACGATCGTTAATCAAATTGCGCCTAAAATGATAATACGTGGTAGTTAGTGCTGACCTGTGTAAAGATGTAGATTCCTTGTGTAGTAGGCTTGTATGTTGCCCCATCGGCGTTGATGGAGTAGTCTGACTTAACTTTATTGTGTTCAGTACTCAACTGCTTGACGAAAGGCACGAAATTTCGTAGATTCTCCTCCTTGGCGCTTTTGATCTCCATCTCCATTTTGTGTTTGAAATCGTTTCCGACAATAATTTGGCGCAGCTGCTGGTCGCTTTGACAGATTTTTAAAATTATTTTTTTACAATTATTTCCGTTGTAATATTTTAATCTTTAACTATTCGTATGTCATTTTCTTATATCGTCCGAGAAAATACTAGTTGAGTGTTTTCCTACCGCTTTAAGTATTACATTCATTAGTAAATCTTTGACATAGTTACGTTGATCACCTACTTGGAAGTGATGTTCTCCTTGTTCCCACTCAATAATTACTGATACTTAATAAACACAAGGAAGAAAATTAGCCATTGACACGGTTAGACGTATAAGGTCAAAATCGGCGCTGCGTGCTCTCAATCTTATCGACATGCCAGCTTTGCATCTTCTGCATAACTTTCATTACTCGTTTTTATTTAACTTCATATGCACTTTAGAAGTATTTAAAAAGCCAGAACCGCTTTCTGTAAAATGTTTAAAATTGTTCGGTTTAAAATTTTTGGAGTTTGTTTACTAGTGATGAAAATACACTAAAACGATAGAAGGAACCTGATGAAAGGAAGAGATGAGATAGGATTTTTCTTCATTATACAGGGTGTTGATTTTGTAACACCTAATTTTATTCAAGTTTTGCTTACCAAAAGATAGGTTGTAAAACACATACTTTCAACGGCCTCGACCGTATATTTTCAATGCACTGCATTCCCATTTCGCTTGTTCGTCATTTCGTCGAAGTCTACCATTCTATTTGTCATTATTCTAACTAGAAATCTAAGAATATTGAATATCTTTGTCGGGAAGAAAATAATAAACATAACCTCACTTTCTGAGTTTGACATTTGGCAAGCTGTCGTTTCGTTTCTTTTAGGTGTGTTCTATCTGTTTTGAAAATGCCTTAGAATCCTTACGGATTTTAGCTGTTTTGTGTTGGGAGCTTTAGAATCATTATTAAAGATTATTTTAAAGCTAAATATTAATAAAACTTAATTGGTCTGAATTGTGTCTTAAGGTGAGCTGTTTTGTGTGTAAAGGAACAAGACGAGATTACGTTCAGAAGTCAATATAATTCATTGATATTTTCTTGTTGTCAGTTTTTGACAATTTAGATTTTTGTTGATAAACAAATAAATATTGAATATTTAACCTTTTATTCTACATAATTATAATAAATGGACTAAAAACTACTTCTTAAAATACAATTTGCTAAATTACTCAATTTATCTAAAAAAGAGTTATTAGTGGAAAATAGTGGTTCGTGTTGGTTGTTGAAATCAAACTAATTTATGAACGAAAGGAAGCATTGAAAGAAGCCGGGGGCTTCGAGGCGTCTTTCCGGCTAAAGAGGTCTGTTGGTGCGGACTGTGCCGTGAGCTGTCTGCTGTGTTCTGTCTGCTGTGTTCTGGAAGCTGCTGTTAGTTCTGAGACTTGAAGAAGTCTGGGGCTTTCGTATCTACCACGAAAGCCAAATATCATCTTGTAAACCGTAGGAGTTGCTGTTCCTGTGTTTAACCGGTGAGTACGCCACGTGTTAGACTCCGACATGATGTACCTCTTGGTAGTGAATCTGGTCTAATCGTGCTCGTTCTCTTTCAGCTTATTGTCTGCGGTACCGGCGTGATCGACGTACTGTTGTTTTGTCTGCCTCCGCGGTCGACATTGTTCTGAAAGCGTGGTTTCTGCCTCCATTTAAAGGTATGCGATAACTTCTTACCGTTTTATCTTCAAAAACACTCCCTTTACGCTTATAAATAAGTAGGAATTATGTAATCCCTCAGTCAGAACCAAGTTTTGTCTATATTAGGTTATCCTAAAACGTGTTTCTATTATTTGTTAGTCGCTGATATCTTGGACTACTCGAGATGTCTCTCTATTAGTCACTGTGTACAATATTAGTGGTATTTCTTTTTCTAATAAACTATAATCTTTATATTGGAATATCAAGATTAAATAATTATTGTTAGTAGTAACAATCTTGTCATTATATTTTAAGATTCATAAGATAGGTTCTCTCTTCTTCTGTCTGGCTGGGGTGAGCTTCACCCAGAAGTGTATCTGTCTGGTTGCTGTCTCGAGGCTGGTCTGATCGTCGGATCTGAGTGAGAGCGGACGGGTTTGTCGGCTGTCAAGTCGGATCAACTTGCTTTATTTTTTTGGTTTAACCGGAGATATTGAACCGGTCCATATCCATACTTAACTACTTTAGTGTTACTACTACATTACTTTAATATCGGAAGGTGTTACCTTATACTTTAGACTATTGCGTTACTTAGTATAAGACTACTGTTACTTTTAAGTACGGCTATTATATAGTAAGTATACTACTACTACTTGTAACTACTAGTGTATAAGGTCGTATATTACTATTGATTACTTGTTACTCGTACTTGAGAGACCAGCCAAACGAACCAGCCACCCATCCCTCTAATTTTCTATTTAACTTCAGTGAATAATCTTAATATTGGTGATTCCTGCCTTTGTTGAATAATACTGTGTGTTTGTATAATAAACCGACTTTATTGTACTTTCTTTCTTTTCTTTACGTTCCCACCTAAGTAGGGACTTACACACTCTTATTACTTATTATTAGTTACATGGTACCCATTTAGGGACCATTAAAATTTTATCAGTTACAATTTGTACAGTTGACTCCGACTCAGGGATGGTTATTTACATGATACTGAAACAAAAAAAAATATATTAAAAAATATATTTTTTTGTAGTGAAAATCACCTAAAAATCACAAATTTATATGGCTTAGCTTCTATCGTTTATTTGACGGGTTCGGCGGGGGTTTCGCGGGGCGGGGCTGGAGAGTGCGCTCGCCTCCGGCCCCACAAAACCGAGGATTTTAAGTGATCTTCACTAAAAAAAAAATTTTTTTACATTTTTTTTTTGCTTCAGTATCATGTAAATAACCAACCCTGAGTCGGAGTAAACTGTACAAATCAACACCCTGTATATAGTGTTTAAAATATTATTAACTAAATACATACAAAATAGGTTTTAATTATTAATAGTAAATGACTGTACACTAGATATCATCACTCACGCGATCACATAGTCATGTTGAAAGCAGCGAGAAGTCTAGAGAGGATGGGATTATCTCAGTTCTTCCAGCAAAGATGCCCTGAGCTTGCGCCTAATAAGGCATACCTACTAGAAGCTTCACGGACTGGGAGAGGGAGAGATTCCAGCACTAGGACGTCGCGTACTGAAACTGCCACGAAAAGTCATAGTTCTGTGTGCTATGATCTATGTGTGCCAGCGCAATGACCACTCAAGCTTTTTATGAAGGTAGAAGGGAGTTTCATTACGGAACAGCATTGTGGCAAGGTGGAGCCGGCAGTTATGCAGGAGATTTCAGGAGTTTTGCAGTATTCAAGTACGGAGTGATATGGGACCTAGGTGGCACTCAAAAACAAAATCGAGCCAATGCACTAAGGGGTTTTTTAGCGATTTAGGCGGACGAAATCCGGTTTCCTAAATCTTAACCCAGGTATAAAAAAACGAGTAACGGTTGTCGTTGAATAGATGTAGAACAATGGACGACCCTTCCCGCCCACCCTATGTTAGCGCTTGCCAGGTAGCATCAGTCGGAACTTATCGTCTCTATGAGTGCACGTTTAATTTCTCGGCGTTCTTACGGAACTATTAACTTCGAAAGCAGTTACAGTTTGTGTGGAGCATTTATTGTGAAAAACCAGTATGGATCCTGGATCCTGACAGTGCAGGTATGAATATGTAAATTTAATTTTGTTTTTGGTAAATGTCGCAAACATTTTGACATATTTTAGCCAATAGAAATTGACGTCGTAATTGCAAAACTCGGACTTATTTTTTTCATTCAAAAAGGTTTTTGTTGTACTTCAGGGTGCGTCCCTGTGATTTTGATTATTGAAATGCAAAGAAGGGACTTCTACTTTACTATTACCACCAAAATTAGCCGCACTCACCCGTAAATGGGATCACATGGGGTCATAAACTAGTATGGGGTAAAAAAACATTAATTGAGATATATCTTTTACTTTGCTTTAAAATACATTTTATTCTATTATAGGTTCCGGGGGCCCATCGCCAAACAGAGTTGTCACGCGGAGATGGCTTTTTGATAAAATGCAAGAGCAAAATTTGCCAAATTTTTCAGAAAAATTGGATTTTCTTGAAAAATTTTTATTATCGCGCGAGGAATACTCCCTTGACCAAATGAAGGCTTTGAAGCATCAGTTTTCTTACCTGAAGTCTCAGTTAAAGCAAAGATGGACACGAGCTCACAAACAAGTAGAGAGATTTTTGACTGCAAATGAAGAATGGTTACAAGGAACCTTTCTTATACCTAGATCGTCCCAGCATTCAGCGGGCCGACCGACAAAATCATTTGAAGACTCCAGCGACAGAGTGAAACGGAGAAAAACCAAAGACTTACGTACTACGAAAAATTATGACGTACTAGTGCATGCTGCTCAATCGTCACTTCATGCCTCCGGAAAAAGAATAGCTTCTAATGTTCTTAAAGACATGATGAAGTCTCCAAAGCGGCCTCAAAAGTACCAAAGGGCTTATTTAAAGTCACTACAACAGAAACATAAAACGAAGTTGTCAAAATTGCGTGCCCTTTCAATGTTCGTCGAGGCTGACATGACCAGACGACAGTATGAAATCGTACGAAGCACTAATAAAAGTTTTTTCCCGCTGTACAAGGAGCTTCAAAAGGCTAAAAAGGAGACTTACCCCAGCAAAGAAAGTTATCGTGTGGTTGAAACATGTGCTGAAATTGAATTACAAAGTTTGTTGGACCATACAACTAAAAGGTTGATTAGTTCTTTGGATGATGTGTTGGTTGATTTGCAACAAGAAGAGCTCAAAACATTGCAACTTATTTCAAAATGGGGTTGCGATGGATCGCAACAAGCTCAATTTAAACAAAAAATGCAAAGCGATGCCAGTGATAGCCACATTTTTATAAGTTGCCTAGTTCCACTTCAGTTAGTTAGTGGAACTAAAGTTGTGTGGCAAAACCCAACGCCCGCTTCGCCTCGATATTGCAGACCAATACGATTAAGATTCGTGAAAGAAACTGTGGACGTGACAAACGACGAAATAAAATATGTTGAAAACCAAATCGGAAAATTGAAGAACAGTAATTTTTCAATGGATTAAAGACATTTTTCTGTAAGTCACGTTATGGCACTTACTATGGTAGATGGTAAGGTATGCAATGCTGTTACAGGAACTACCTCAACCATGAGGTGTTATATATGTGGCGCAACGTCAAAACAATTCAATGACCTGAGTATAAAACCGGATGTGGACGTTGATGCTTTATCGTTTGGCCACTCAATATTGCATGCGAGAATCCGCTTTTTTGAAAGTGTCTTACATTTAGCATATAAAATACCTGTAAAAAAATGGCAGCTGCGAACCAACAGCGACAAGGAAATCGTAGAAAAAACCAAGACAGAGATCCAAGCCAAATTTAGAGAGCAAACCGGCCTAATAGTCGACATGCCCAAAGCAGGTTTTGGAAACTCCAACGATGGCAACACGAGCCGAAGATTTTTCAGCAATCCCAAACTCGCAGCTAAAATTACTGGCGTAGACTACAGCCTAATATACAGGCTTAAAATTATCTTGGAATTGATATCCAGCGGCCACAAAATAGACTTGACAAAGTTTGCGAAGTACACGCACGACACCGCCAAACTGTATGTCAGCTTATATTCATGGCATCCAATGACGCCTACCATGCACAAGGTGCTCATCCATGGGGCAACGGTAATTCAAAAAGCTTTACTGCCAATAGGCATGCTATCGGAGGAAGCAGCAGAAGCGCGAAATAAGCATTTCCGCCAGTACCGCCTAAATTACGCCCGAAAATTTTCCAGAGAAGAGTGCAACATGGACGTGCTTAACCGTTTGTTAGTTAGTTCTGATCCACTTCTAACAAGTATCAGACCAAAACCAAACAAGAACCACCATAAATTTAGCAAAGATGCTTTGGAGATGATGGTTTCTGATGAGCCAAATCTTGGCAGGAATGAAGCTAAACCAGCTGCTTCCTCAGCAGAGTCGTCTGATATATCTGGTCCAGAATTAGACGAAACAAGCTCTGATGAAGAACCATGGTTTTCCGCGTCGTCATAATTTATATTAGTAAATAAGTTTTTTTTAAATAAATTTAATAAATATTTAAATAAAACTGAATTTTTCCTAAACTATCTACTTGAAAGACTGCTACACATTACGATTCTACAGGATTTTCTATGCGAGACACAAAAAATCAAGGAAATAATTACGTCCGCCTAAATCGCCAAAAAGCCCCTTAGTGCAATGTGTAATTCACGCGTTCTATTAGTCTTTTTCCGGCCAAGTTTACAGCCACCATAGACAACGTCACAATAGTTTAGGCTAGATAATATTAATGATTTACTCAGCCTGGCACGCAAATCGGTGGTGAGGTTATTGCGAATATTATATGGCATAGAATTAAAGCGGCAGTTCAATATTTCAGTTATGGTAGGTAAAAAAATAAAAAACGCATGTTGGCAAACTAGTTTAGCAGTAAAAACTGAGCAGTAAACTAAATAAAAATGAGTCATAAAATAATTTAAACGGGCAGTTCAATAAATACTGAGCAGTGGAATAGTTGAACTGGGCGGTTAAGCGCGTACAGTTAACAAATCGTAATTGGTTAGTAATTAATTTTATTTAAGCAGTTCTATAAACGATGAGGCAGTAAAATCTATTCCTTGTGTATTTCAGCATTGAATGTCAAGAAGGGAAAAAATATGAAGCATAACCATATTAACCATGCATCATTTTTTTTTCCTTCTTCACATTAAATGCTGAACATGAACATTGAACACGTTACCTTATGTTTCACATGGTCGGAGAGTAAAACTAAAGAACACTACGACAATCTGTAAGTAATTTGGCTTTAGGATACAAAAACTAAGATACATGTTAATAGTCAAATGAATCAGCGACAGAAACTTATTGTATAAAAAGAGCAGGTTTGGCTTACTATCTGTAAGTATTTATAATTTGGCATTAGGATATATGTATGTTAAAATTAGGATACAAAAACTTGAAATATGCAAACTCCACAAATACAAACGCTTTAAACTCCGCCCCTTTTAACGAAAGTTTACCTCTCTTTTCAATCAAAGTGAACGTCCGGATGCTACCGCTCACTTCGAACTGCCCATTTCAACCGTTTTACTGCTCATTAATTTATTAAACTACTCGAGTAATTTTTGCATTGACATGAATGATGAAATAACAGACCAATATTTTTTTACTTATTGCTTATGTTTTACTGACTCACTAATTTACTAACCGCCGAAAAATTAAATTACTGCCCATTACATTTTTCAACTGATCATAGTAACTTCTGTATTGTTGAAATAACAGTTGTAAAAATTAATTCCATATTATATTACATTTTCAGGCTACGCAGTTACTGACTATATTTCTAATGTGATTTTCAAAACGTAGCTCCCTGTCCATCATCACACCAAAATTGTTTTATTCTTTAGACCCTTTCTATTGCTTCGCCCATGACAGCTATATTTTTGACAGTTTTTTGAGAGTTTTCACAGTATTATGGCTTGAAGTTAAGGCTGACATTCAGAGACGAATCCTAAGTTCACGCTTAGTTCGGCCTAACAAAGTAAACTAAAGTCGTACTTAGTAAAGCGCCGTAATTTTCGTATTCACAGTACTTAAGAAAGTCATCTATATTGTCTATCATTTTTTAGTGATGTAGTTACTACCGGTTTTTTAAATTTGACATTGCTACACGAGAGCAGGACAACATCATACAATTTTATATATGTCAGAGTGAATAAAAAAATCCCACAGATAATGCTCGTAGAACATCAGTGAAATGACGTTTGGAGTAGTCTGTGAACAAAAGGCTTAGAAGTGACAGTTCTAAGTTCACGTAAAGTCACCGATATTGACTACTTACACTTAGCTAAGCATCATTTCATACTAAACTTGCTAAGATTCGATTCTGAATACGAAATGTTTCTAAGTCTCTGACTTCTCTGAATGTCAGCCTAAGTCTCAAGCACCATGTACTTGGACTTGCTAGTATTCAGACCATGCCGCAATGTGAACCAGATCGCTGCTGTTGATCATATCAGCCGCTGCAGTTGCACGTGATGGCAAGGTAGGGATGTACAGTTGTGTACCGTCAGCATAGAGATGGTACTAACTGCTCTCGATCTCTTTTCTTATCCCACTGTATCTGCACTTTAGAGGTTGCACCACAAAGATCCCAAATACAGGCTCAGTATAGGGTTCCCTAGAAGGACGGGTTTTTAAGTGCTTTAGACAACTGATAACTTAATAAATTGAATTTGTACGAGGTTTTCCTTATATAGTTAGAGCTTATCACTCACTAATTTGTTTTTTTTTATATTTATATAATTAACATGTGCCTACCTGCCTCTATAATCTAAATATCAGAGTCATCACTTTATTCGCAAATGGAATACGAGATATTATTACAAGAGCACGGACGAGTCCGGGGCGGTTGTATTGTTATGTTTACATTCTTTTTAACAAAACAATACATCGTGGAAATCAGTTTGATTTGTCGTAAAAATACTACGTAATGAAACAGATATCCGGGTGGTTTCTCTAATACTTAGACCCTTGAATAAAACTAGTTGGGACGCACGGATTAATTATTCTACTTGCATTATTATATTCCATACTTTGTAGATATTGGTGATTATGATAAATCAAACACCAAGAATAAAGTAAACAATTGATTATATTTTTTTCCTAAATAAATAATTAACAAATAAAATATGTACAAAAGTTAACATTGTCCCCGTAATATACGAAGACATGATACAATTTTCTTCAATGGAAAAGTCTGACCAAATTGATTACTTTTAAACATTATTTAATTTTGTTCTCATTTGATCATATAAAAATTACTTTGTCATGATTAAGAACGTACATAAATCTAAATGTTACAAGATATTCTCACAATATAATTATATATCTACATTATATACGTCTAAAGGAACTGTTGAAATAAATTATCCTAGATTTTCTATTAAATTATATTTACACATTTAGAGCCTACGATCACGGTCCAAATCAGTCTACAATGGACGCAGGCGGGTCCCTAATTACACTTATCTTTTGAGATTCGTTTACATACCAGTTCTTCTATACCTTGGAATGTAGATATACATCTCTATGATTTATTTATGTTATCCACCTAGCAGCCACTCTGCAGTTTGTTATTGCTGATGTTTCGGGCTCGTCTTGAACCTCCAGTTAACTTTCGTTCGATTTCCTCCAGACTTTTTCCCCTTGTCTCTGGTACAAAGAATACCACGAAAAGTAATCCAAAGACGCAAATGATGGCAAAGAGCCAGAATGTGCCATATGTTTCAATAGCATCAATTATATTTTGGAATGTTTTGGTAACAATGAAAGTGCAAGCCCAATTGAAAGCCGTGCCGAGCGCAGCGGCGGTTCCTCGAATTTTAGATGGCAAAATTTCACCTAACATTAGCCATGGAATGGGGCCAAAACCAATAGAAAAACCGAGTACGTATATCACAAGGCTAGCCAATGGTAACCAACCATAATTTTGGACGTCGATTCCGTTTTCCTTGACGTAAAAGTATGATCCTAATGATAAAAGTGTAACAATCATTGTAACTGATGATATGTATAACAACATCTTCCTGCCTAGACGATCAATTATTGATGTAGCTATAAAGGTCGATACAAAGTTAACAATCCCAATTATGATGCACGCTACGTTGTCATCAATAGTGCTGCCAGCCATTTGGAAAATGCGAGATGCGTAGAACACGACGGCATTGATTCCACTCAGTTGTTGGAACAACATCAATCCCAGTGATATTGTCACGGCGGGTAAATATTTCTTTGACAATAATTGCTTGAATGCAGATCCACTGGTTCGGTCCGCTTCGACTTGGGATGTTGTGAGTTCTGTCAATTCGTCCTCAATGTTGGTCTTAGTGCCTCGAAGCCATTGGAGGGACTTGCGGGCGTCTTCAATACGGCCCTTTGTGACATACCATCGCGGTGTTTCTGGGGTAAACAACATCAACAAGAAAAATGGGATGGGCAGTGCAGCACCAAAGAATGCTAGTTCTGACCAATTTATGTATGTACCTACAAAATATGCCAGAAGAATACCAACGTTTCCGAAAGCAGTCGGTAATAATCCGAGAGCACCTCGTACCTCAGGTTGAATAGTTTCGCCAAGATACACTGGGTGAGCCAGTGAGCTGATTCCGACACATATGCCACAGAAGGCGCGCCCGCCCATCACCACATATATGTTACCAGCAGTCGCAATTAACATCCAGCCTATGAAGAATGGAATAGCTGTGCCAATAATTGTCATTCGCCGACCAAAGAGTTCCACCAGTGACCCTCCAATAACCCCACCCACTAGGGCTGATAGCGGCATAATTCCACCAACCCAGCTTTCCTGTAAAGAAGAAAATACATTCGTATTATAATTATATTTTGCTTATCATTGAAACAATCAGCATGAAAAATTAGGTCCGCGATAAACTATTAAATCTCATATGATATGTGACAAAAGTCTGGGATATTTTTAAGTGTGCTTTAAGTAAAGGTTTCTTTTTAAAATAAATAATTTTTCTATGATTTTACAATAATAATACAAAATTGCAATTTTTAATACAAAACATTACGCCATTTACATTAAAATTTGTTAAAACATAAAATTTGTTAAAACACAAAATTTGTTAGAGTCTGACAAGCGAGTCCTGGGACTCGATTTATTTCGAATTCTTCATATGGCCACACTCTGACTGTCAAACTTAGGTATTTCAGCTGCAAGTAGTACAGCCCAAACAGTTTGATACTCGTCCTAGATTTAAACAAGAAAAAAACTTTGGTTTCTATTCAACATAATTTTACCTATGTTTTAGTATGTACATACGAGTAATAATGTTTTAAAGCAAACATGAATTATTTCTTGTTGTAAGGTCTGTCGGATGACGAAAATGTTAAACGTCAGATCGAAGACTAACAGCCGGTTTCTTGGGGGCTGATTAGATTAGTTAATCGCTACGATCAAATTAAAATATGATTAACCACGATTTGGGTTTCCTGAGCGCCAATCAATTCAGTTGACCAATAGATCAAATCAGTTAACAAATGAAACGTCAAAGGACATGTCAAACTGTATTCGGGTTTCCTGGGGAACGATTAGGCACTAATCACTGTTCAAAATCAATTTTGAAGTATCAAATCGCCTTGTTAACTAATCGGAGGAGATCGACGAATTAACTTAATTTGTTTGCTTGAAATTGGTGATATTTTGTAATAATCTGCATGTCTTCGCTTTCGGGACTCTCACCTAGTTATGGTGACGCGCGGCTGCTAGAACTAGACGCTTAAGGAGGAGGATGAACCCTATGGAAGAGTTTGATAAAGAGTAGTTTCGAACTTGGTTCCGGGTCCCGAAAGCAGTGATTGTGAGGATTGTGGGCCTGATTGGGACTCGGATTATAGGTAGGTGTGTACGCTATAAAATCAGGCGTAATACCATCAGCGTTGTGGAGCAAATTCTGCTTACAATTAGCATATAAGCAACTGGAGCCTTCCAGATAACTGTGGCTGACAATATAAGGATCCATAAGACGGCAATGCACTATTCTGCAATGATCAGAAGCATCTATTTTTCACGTTCTGTGAAGTTTTTGCCCCGGATTGCTTTGCAATTCATTTTAGATTAGACCAACTCAATAATAACTTTGGAACAGAAAAACTTTTCATTTCGGCGCGAACCAAAACTTCAACTTAAACTGACATTAGTCCTGTCATTAAAATGTCTATTTTTTTTTAAACTGTAAACTAGCATGCTAGTCATCAATATACTCTGTGCTAGTCGTGCTAGAAAAGTGTGTTTGACAGTTCGTATGGTTAAGTTAAAATGATCGACTGATTAGTAAATTTTTGGCTAATCTGCCCTCGGGAAACCCGATTTGATTTGAATGCTTAGTCAAATTAAATGCTTTGTCAATAAATCACAACTTTGAACAGCGCCCAAGAAACCGGCTGTTAGTCAAAGAACTCAAAGATGTTGAGAAAAAATGAATCAGATTTTGATTATGGTTCAGCATTAATAAATGTTTATAAGTTTATGTGGTGCATCTTTATTTGGTGGTTTATCCTGTTTTTGGTGGAAATGTTGGTTTTGATGTAGTTAATGTTTTCGTTTTGCTTATATTTATTTATGTTTGGACAAAATAAAGACTCCAAACTAATTAAACAAATAATCAAGTTAAGCAAAAGTATCAAGATTGTTAATTCAGACTATTTACGATTATCAACTAAAAGATTTTTAAATTTCCCGCCAAAGGCTTGTGCCACGACTCATTTGTCGCACTCTTGAAACCAGATTCTGTGAATCATTTAATCTTTACACAATACCCTTTTGCAACACGGACATAAGACTTCCTTTAAGTTTGGTAACATATTTTACATCTGTTAACATTTCTAGTGTAAGAAACGATTGAAGGTTTTATAGCGGATACCATATATATTACTAATTAATACTCGTACCCAGGGAAATGGTTTTGTTGCTGGATGTATTTTTACTAAAGGGGGGTTTAATTTATTGCAGTGTAATTAATTTTCAAGTGATTTCCATTATTTTATAAAGTCTAGTAACTGGTGGTTAGCAGAAAATACTAAATTGAGCTAAGAATTATTTGAATTGAGCAGCGGACAAATCGACCAAGGACCTGTTCATTCCATGTAGTACATGGCCAAGTCGATTAACCCTCAGATTAACAAGTGGACTTTGCTACGCAATGTATCTAGAATTGTGACGATAAACTTCGTGTAGTAACTTTATGAAACTCGGCTTCGCCTTTCAATTAGCCAAAGAATTGTTTTGTGCTCAATTTATTATATTTAAAAAAATATTAGTTAATAATATTATGTTATGTAGTTAAAAGTATCGAAAACCGGCGTGCGTAAAGTCTGTTTTTTAGTTCAATGCAAAAAAATAAAACAGTCACATTGACATCTCAATACAATCCAATGTCTGAATGTTGCTAGTACGCAAAAACCAAATTACCCCATTTTACTTCCAAGTAAAAATTGTTTGTGCTACGTAGGTGTTTTTTTTTTACTTTGCTCTTATGAGGAATTAAACTTTAATTTCTTTGATGTGATAAGGATTTTGGTCACACTAGTCTTCTATACACGGTAAAAAAAAATCTACCGAGTCAACCATATTTTATAACGGTAACACCGCGTCATTTTTTTTTTCATTGAATTAAAAACGCACTGTAGGTACATGCAACGACTATTGAATGTGGATGAAGCGAAGTGATTTTCCAGGATCGTGGAAAGTTCCCTGGTCTCTGTCTACCTCTCTGGGATGTAAGTGTGAGTTTATGTATGTAACTATATTAAACAGAGTCCTCGACTCTGCTATGAAAAATCATTTACATACAGGCACATACATTGCTTCTGGCCCCACACTAGGATACCCTGTGTCGTGGGAACCAGAAACAGCGACGTCACAAACATGTAAACATCCAAGACCTGGGTCTCTTTTTTTTGTCCTCAGCCGGGATTCGAACCCGGGACCTCTCGCATGGTAGTCAGATGCGCTAACCACTACGCCACAGCGGTCGTCCAAAAAAAAGAGTTAATTTCACTAACTCCAGTACTTATTAATATTATAGTATGACGTACCTCTTCAGTCGTAAAATCTATCGTTTTATTCATGCTGGGTAGAGCCGGTGAGGTATATCCTGACGAAAATCCGATCATGAGGGAACCCATGGACACAGCAAGCGCAGACAGCAACTGGAAAGAATAAAAAAATACATTTTTAAAATCCAAACCATAAAAAGCTAAAATTTGCTTAAGATGTAAAACTTCCCAGACTTCACACCTGTGGTATCATCCATTCTAATTCTTCCATATCTATATTGTAATGAGAAAAGTTTATCATTTCGATTTTAAAAACATCTGGAACCCGCGCGCGTTATTCTTCCAACTTCTATCGGAAAAATGTGAGGCAAAAATATGGGCGTCCGGTTTTCTTAATGTGTCCACCTCATACCAGGGTTGTATTCAGGTGTAGGGGTGGATCTGAGTTGATTGAGCGATGGCTTTAACTATGGACTGAATACGTCCATAGTTAAAGGCATCGCTCCCATTAGGCCGAATTACAATAACCGCAGAATATTAAAGCCAAAAACTGTCATTACAATATAGAGCTATCATATATGTAGATGTATTAATTGTGAAACTAATAACCTTGACGTTCATCAAGTAAACATGTTGTTTGTATTTTGAATTAAAAAAAATTAATTGAATTGATGTAAGTAGACGTTATCTTAGTACAGTTGACAGCACATCAACCCTTACATTTTGCACAGATGTAAAATTAACTTATTTTTTTAAAAGTACTCTGTAACAACGGTTATACATACATACATACGTGACGAACTTGTTGTGAATATACCTCTAAGGTAGTTTAATAATAAAAACCGGACAAGGGCGAGTCGGACTCGTGCAGAAAGGGTTCCTTACTTATCTATACAACATTCGAATATTTCAAGCGTCTACCTGTTGCCGCTATTTCAATAGGGAATGGATGAAAATATCAGAAGTGCTTGATATTTTTTTCGGTGATAGGACCTTCCTCAACGCGAGAAAAAAGTTTCAATTTTTTTGGCTTCGTAGTTAATTTTTAAATAATCTTAATATTTTTCCATTCGTAGTTCTGGGCTCAGTTCTGGATTTTTTTTTCATACTTAGCGGACTAAGGAATATGTCTGATATGCCGTACTAAGCCCAGCACGACGAATGAAAAAATATTAAATATATTTAAAAATTAACTACGGGGCCAAAAAAATTTAAACTTTTTTCCCGCGTTAAGGAAGGTTATTCCTATCACCAAAAAAAATATCAAGCACTTCTGATATTTTCATCCATTCCCTATTGTCCAGCTATCACTGTTCATGACTTTCAGCCTAGTGGCAGGCAGGTAGACAGACGGACCGAACCCAAACAAATGACAGAAAAAAACTATTTTTAGTATCGCACTGGAAGTATACATAACTTAACTACTTCCAGCGCCATCTACTATCAATACTTTTAAACTTTTGCTTATCGACGTTGGATTTCTACGTCTTAAGGAGAAATACATCCCTGCCGTCACAACACCTTTGTTATACAGCGTAGCGTTCGTAGAGGTAACTGTTATAGCTTTAGTAAGTATTTCTTTTTATGTCGAAGATTGTGGCGAATATTCCGTAAGCTATATGCGTAAGCTATTCTTTTAAAACTAATTATAGACGGCCTTTAACCCCTGGTATAGTCTTCTTCCTACGCAATGAAATCTTTAGAACAATAGAAAGAGCAATATCCGAGATATTCATAAAAAATGTGTTTTTAGAGGAAAATTTTTGGAGAATTCACTAAGCGATAGAACGTTTGAATGGAATCTAGTTTTGGTTTAAATTTCCATTTGCGAGCGTTATCGCGCTATATTATTTTGAACCATTTATGGACTCAATGGAATATTTTGCTTATTTGGTTTTTAAACTAATTGATTAGACATGAACTAGGGTTAATCGACTCTACATTAAACGACCGTTAGTGAAATTGCACCTAAGTGGTTAATTAATCTCAAAGTAGTGCTTACCTGTGTAAAGATGTAGATTCCTTGTGTAGTGGGCTTGTATGTTGGTCCATCGGCGTTGATAGAGTAGTCCGACTTGACTTTATTGTTATCAGTACTCAACTGCTTGACGAAAGGCACGGAGTTTCGTAGATTCTCCTCCTTGGTGCTTTTGGTCTCCATCTCCATTTTGTACTTGAATTCGTTTCCGAGACTGATCTGGCGCAGTTGCTGGAAGTGGCGGCGAGTCTTCTCGAAGGTCTCCTGCTCGTCCTCGCTGCTGCTCTCTGTGGTGGCCTGCTCGGGGATGACAGCGTAGTTGGGCGCTGTCAGTGTGCACTGCGAACCGCACGTAGTGACCAGCGAGCTGTTGGTGGTGGACGCCGAGAGCGTGGCTCGGGACGGCACTCGCGCGTACTTCGGCCCACGAGTCTTGTATAAACGCTCTTCGTCGCCTTGCCCACGGCGACTTTGTTCGGGTCCACTCTGAAAAAGCAATACAATTGTCACTCTCACATTTGTATAACAGTCACTTAAAATCGTATTCTTTTATGCCATCACTGAAACGAATTTTCGCGTACCCTGACTATGCCTGATAAGTCTACTAGACCACAATACTAACCCCTGGTCAGTCTAGCGCACTGGACATGAGACACTGAATCCGTTTTCCGCAAATACACCCCATTTATTAAATCCGTTATCGGTTTGCTGAGGTCAATTGATAAGAAAAGTGAACTAAGGAGTCGAAGGTCACTTAAACACAATACAGACATCCTATTAACTACGACTTCAGAGTAGTCATGTGCACGGAGAATGTCTGCAATAACCACACGACACGAACGAACAGCTCTCATCTCGGCCCTCAACCGAACACCCGACTCCCTGTCACCTCGCACATTGCACTTATAATTAATGACTCTATTATTTACTGTTAACAGGGGCACTCATTATGTTCTGAAATGGCTCTGTCGAATGGATTTTTCACCTGCTTCTCGCCACCTTAATTTCGCGAATAATGACTACTGTTACCGACAGTACTGATGACGTCAGTATTGATGTTCCCGACGTTATCGTGTCCGATCGTCCAATAGTAGTAACGAGGTTTATTAAACATTTTATAAAAACAATTTCTTTAGTTAGCGTGCTTGATGCCTCTGTCCGGAATTATCACATTACCTTGCTCTCGTTTTGTTGTGTAACTATGGTAAACCATGCGATTTACAATTTTGATATTTTTTTGGAAACTTATACCTCAGACTCTTTATTAAAAGTGTAATATTGTTTTATTCTACGATTAATTTCGTTATGGCCTTTGGCCAGTTGTTTTATTTATGTAGATATTGATAATGTTTTGATAGGCGTTGTCGACCTGACATTATTATATGTAATCATTTCTCTGGCAGAAAAGGTCGACATCGTCTGGTTGCCATCTCGACGGATTTTTTTTTTCGAACCTGCTTTTGCAATACTTTTGACTAACAAGTTGAAAATTCCTCTCCTGACAATCTATTTTATTGCACTTATTTTTTGTAATGAGGTATTTAAGGCCACAAAAATCCAACTCATTGGGAATGAATGCAAACTGGAACGATTCTGTCTGGGTCTATTTATCAAATCCGCTAATATTCCCGAAAAGTGAGTATGAACAAGTTTAACATTGGGGGTTCCCAAAAGTTACTTTTTTGCATCAAAAAAGTAACTTTTGGGAACCCTTTGGCTAAAGTCTGTTTTTTAGTTCAGTGCAAAAAAATAAAACAGTCACGTTGACATCTCAATACAATCCAATGTCTGAATATTGCTAGTACGCAAAAACTAAATTACCCCATTTTACTTCCAAGTAAAAATTGTTTGTGCTACGCAGGTGTTTTTTAGACTTTGCTCTTATGAGGAATTAAACTTTAATGTCTTTAATGTCATAATGATTTTGGTCACACGAGTCTTCTATCCACGGTAAAAAAAAATCTACCAAGTAAACCTATATATTTTATAACGGTAGCACCGCGTCATTTTTTTTTGCATCGAATTAAAAAACGGACTTTAGTAATAAAAAAAAAGAGTGTCTATGTTACTATTTATTAAGCTATGCTGCATACTATATATAAAATGCTGCTAATTGCGAGCGTTGCCGAAACGCCGGGAATACAAGTTTACATCTTGGCGCAGCCTGTATACACCCATCCATACGGCAACTTATCTTGAAACGTGATAGATCAAAATTGGGTTAAATCTCAGCAATGACCTTTGACACGGGTCAAGTGGCCATTAAATATTGTGATCAAAACAATATACGTCATTCAGTCTATGAAACGTGATTCACTTTATAAATAAACATCCTCTTATATAAATGTACACTAAGAAAAGCTTTCCGGTGGAAATGACTGATCAAGTTTCTGCTAAAATAAATACAGGGAATAAAATACCGAAAATTCTGTTTCGTAGAACATAATGTTCTATCGACTTGTACAAATTAAGAATAAGGCATATGAATTAAATAGGTTTATTTGACTCCTGTTTGTGGGAATCTTAGGTCAGTCTCTAGACAGTGCATCAACCAAAATCAATAATCATACATGCGGATCAATAGGTCCATTAGAGCCCCCTACTGCGTTTTCCAATCTATTGTATTGTGTATACCTAGCCCTCGTGTAAATAGAATTCCAACTAATAGACAAAATTACATTATGTTGACGTAAATTTTAGTCAGAATTTTCTCTGTGATAGATACCCAGTGGCCTCATTACTTTTTAGGGTTCCGTAACCAAAGGGTAAAACGGACCCTAATACTCAGACACCGCTGTCCATCCGTCCGTCCGTCTGTCACTGGGCTGTAACTCATGAACCGTGATAATTAGACTGTTGACATTTTCACAAGTGATGTATTTCTGTGGGCGCTATAACGACAAATACTAAAAAACAGAAATAAATAAATCTTTAAGGGCTCCCATACAACTAACATGATTTTTTTTTGCTCATTTATGCTCTATATTTATAGCGGCAACAGGTAGACGCGTAAAATATTCGCAAAATAGTTAGTTATATATTGGCTTTGAAATAAATAATTAAATTAAAATAAAAACGAATATTTAAGGGGGCTCCCATACAACAAACGTGATGTTTATTGCTCGATATTGATGACAGCAACAGGAAGACGCTTGAAATATTTATAGAATACAACAAATGTGATTTTTTGCCGTTTTTATAGATAATTTATGATATAAGTTTTTATAAAGATTTTATGGTGCGGGAGTCCGACTCATTCATGGCCAGTTTTTTATTTTTTATTTTAACATGAGTTGCAGTTCAACGTCCCAACTACGGTTCAATAATCTCTATTCGATAATATTACATGCGTTGTTATGACAGTGCAATAAGGGCAATGGAATACAAAGGGACATCAGCGGTTGAATAAAGTCCTATATAATGGACTGAGGCGGATAGTCTCTACATAGTTATCGAAATCTAACTTTACCAATCCTTCAAAGTTATTTTCATTGAAGGTTTACGGTATTATTTATAAACACTTGACTCCCTTAGAACACTCTATAAACGGCGTATACATAGAAACTTTTTCATGGGAAAAATTACAAACATTTCAAATATATTTGAGCAGTTTTTTAGAAGAATGTAGGTATTATAAACAAGACGTTCAAACTGTAGGTTCGGTTCACCAAGTTTTGAACGGTTTTAAATATTTTTTCAGAGTTAAATTCGATATTATTTTATTGAAAATACTAAAAATATTTCGCTTCATTACTTCTATTTAAAATGAGACTCTACCGCCCTCTACAATAATTTTGTCGACAGCGCCATCTGTGTGGTCTCCACGGAACTAAAAAAACTATTTTTACAGTTTCAACCTTAACTAATAAGTAAGTTCGATTTTATTCTACCTCGGAGCCACTGTCGCTGAATGTAGAGTTCTGCTGTTTTACGTGATTAATGAAAAGAAAGTGGGGAAGGGAGGCGGGCGGTACCTACTTAATACGTAACTAATTTAAACAAACATTTATCCTTCATTTAGAATGTACCTATAACTATTGCAACTACTGCAGTTACTTTATATTCTCTTATATTAAATTAAGGTCAATTGTATGCATTTTTATCAACTATTCGACCTTAATTTTAGGCTGTTTCCGGTGCTTTCGGTTTTATTTACCTACTAAAGCTTGTTATTTCGAGACGGTTCTACACAAGTGGAGTTGAAAGTAAACGTTGTCTGCAACATCGACCACCTTGCCTCGGCGACCTTGCAAGGCCGTCTAACCAACTGGCTCTGTACGGGTCTACAGCTTTAAATTCAGTATTTCATGAGAGCATCTTAAATAACATAGTTTATAGTTTCACAATTTCTGCGGATAGTTCTACTAATGTATTGTATGAGGTCGTCGTAGTAAACAGCATCAGCAGTGAGGTTGCTAGGCAACGTAGCCGTCGTCCAGTACCCGCAGCTCAGTAGAGCTACAAGTAAGCGTTAGCCGTGTTCATAGAAACTTCGCGAAGCGGTCGTTAAAAAGTGGTAAAGTGGAATTGTTTTGTAAATTTATTTTGTCCTTGCTCGCTTGGTCACAAAAGTTCAACACATGACATTGGCAAAATGACACGACAATGGCGAAATTGTGCATGAAACAGAATTTAATTAAATTTTTATGCCTAAAATCCAGCCATAAATCTCAAATCACCTAAATATGAACAGATAGGAATACCTCAAAAAAATTGGCGCTCATTTCTGCATGATTTATAACATTTATATGATTTATAAAAGAGAAAACATGTACTGTCTACCTTATCAAAGAACTATGTAAATGTATGTAAACAATATGCAAGAATTCGGTTCAGTGGAAAGGTTGACTTATGTAAACGACCAGAGTTCAGTAACGATTTAGTATGCATTGCACTAGTTAATAATTACTTACCATATCGGTGGATAGCTGCTTCAGGTAGTCCATGATTTTCCCCACTGCATTGGGGTTATTCTTATTGAAGCTCATCTTGAAGCCTCGTTGACTTGCGGGTGTACAATCAGCCGATGTTAGCGTCTGTTGAGTCCTTAATAAACACGACGTCAGGGAACGTCGAAATGATAACGTCTTAGTAAACAAACACTTTTAATCTTAGTATGTTTTCTGTACTTTGGGAAAAGTTCTTTATAATCCAGGTTCACGAGTGTCAGCGGCAAACAGGACCCCTCACTTGTTATTCAGTATTCAGAGTCTACGTTGAGCTTTGAAAGAAAAAAATATTCATTCAAAATAGTTTACATTAACTTCACGCGGAAACACATTCTTCTTTTCAGTTCTGCACAACACACTAAATATGTTGGCAGCGCGTACTGAATTCGGCAGAGCTCAAGTTATCTATTAAAACTTGCGGATGGCAGTTCAGTGTTATATAGGAAACTTGCCTGACGTCGGCACCGCTCTCCCCGCGCCCCGCACTGCACGCCAGGCCGCCTCTGCCACTGGCACTGCCTCCTCGCGTGTGTGTGCGTCAGTGCTTGCATTTCGGTCATGGTGTGTGCTGTGCGCTCACCCACACCACCACCTACTCCAAGTTAACACCTGCAATAGGCGCCTATGATTGCCGAAAACTTCAGTGTCTATTACTTTACGACCAGTTATGATTAAGCCTAGGTGGCTTTCTAGCTGCTACGAAAGTAACGGCAAGCGTTTCTGAAGTCCTTCTGCAATTACTTTTACCAATTACCTATATACCCATCTTACTCATCATCATCATTTTGTGTCAGTCTCGATAGAAAATAAAAATATGAAAATAGGAATAAAAATATGTAGCCCACTACTGGGCTAAGGCCCGCCCCTAATGGTAAATATTTACTTAGCGGATTTCCTTGTATTTTTACTCTGACCAGTACCTAATCCGTGCAGTCTTTCAGTGCATTTTATGGGTACATTTCTATTGTACCCATCCTATTTTCAATCCAGGGCATGCCAACTTCTACAGCAAAATGCCAAAATTGTTCAGATGTTAATGTGTGATTTACCAATCATATTTTTACTGTCTCCAGTTTGAACGTTTTATCACAAATTTCTAAATTTATTACTAAATTTCTCGTGTTACAATGTTACAATGACATGAAACGGCTTGGCCGATTTTGATGAAATTTTATATGTAGGTATATTCGATAGTAGGTAGGCTAAATTAAAAAATAAATTATATGGCGAAAAAACGTTTGCCGGGTCAGCTAGTTAACTTATTAAAAAATACCTAAAACATGTTGTCTATTCTTTAAGTCGACAGCTCATCAAACTTTACATCCGCACTCATGCACCCAACATCATTTCGTTACGAGCTACTTTGCAATAACATTTTGTTGGTTGATCTACTGTCGACTGTTTACTGAGAACAATCGACGACGACCAACGTAAATCTGGTGTTAGTGTTTTTATATTAGATCTCTTCCGAAACGTCTTAACAATTTTTTATGATTTTTTTCGTGTGTATTTGGTAGTTCTGGGAATAGGTCGTAGATAAATACCCATATAGAGAAATTTAACACTTAATTGTACATAAAAAAGGAGATTAAATGGGTTTTCCTTAATCAAAGAAAATAATCGTAGGATAATTAATGCGGCGAAACAAAACTAGTAGGTATTTAATTGTCATGTAGATGATTAAGAATATTCTTATCTTATCTTATCTAATATAATATAATTCTCGTGTCACAGTATTAGAGCGCATACTCTTCAGAAACGGCTTGACCGATTTTGATGAAATTTTATATGTAGGTATATCGGTTTTTATATGTTATCTATTTTCCATAGCCCAAGTGATAAGTATACGACATATTATTATTATTATAATCCCTACAATTAATTTATGTATATGGCGAAACAACGTTTGCCGGGTCAGCTAATAATTCATAAAGACCTATGTACTCAATAAGTAATAACTGTATACTTACTACCTACTTGACCACATGAAAGGATTTGTGATCGTGCGCCTATAAAAAAATAAAAAATACTACACATTTTATTCATAATTAATACAATAAGTATTTCAACAAAATAAAAAAATATTTTTATATACATATTTCTATAATGTAGACTCTATATTGTAGAGTACTAAAACTGTAAAATGCTATAACTGACTTACATAGATACTAAGTAAGTAGAACTTTAAAGGTTTAATTACACATAAATGTTTGTAAGAAAGAGGCATAGTTAACTTTCTTACAGTTTATTTTAATCAATACCGTTGTATCGCAATATGATAAACACCCGCTATACAACAGGGACAGTATCGATGGTATTCCACGACTACCAATTGAACGCTCTACTTACTTTGTAATGACATGTTTTTATCACCCCGTCTTATCATGCGCCGAACAATATGGACCCCTTATGGAAGTTTCCATCAGCTGTTCCTATGAATGAACGCGCTGTACATCACGTGCACCCAAAAGCTCACAATGACGAATGAGCTCAATGTCGGTTAGTGCGGCTGTCTCTATAGTCATAAAGCTCTGCCGCGCCTCCCGACCACACACACGGCCAGACCGCTTCGACGAGCTTTGGCGTCACACGTACAGTCACGAGCAATAACATACATATACACTGTCACATTTTGTACGACGTACACATTTTGTTTTGTACTGCACATGGTGTACGACAATTTGTCCTAAATTATCTAACCATTGGTTACATAATTTAAGACAAATTGTCCTACACTTTTTTCTAGATTGTTTTGAGTTAAGATTTTTAGAAAATGTGACAGTGTATATATATTATTGCTCGTGACTGTACGCCCTGCCTTGCCTTGTTGATTCATAGACGGGGGCGTCAGCAAGGGAAGGTCATGATGTTGCTCTTAACCGTTCGCGGGACGGTAGCCTAGGGTCGTCGTGACGCGAGATGTTGACATCCCGCTGAACAGGCTTTTGCGAGGAGCCGAGGCGAGCCTTTGACCCTTTCGACAGTAAGTTTTTTTTTTGCGATTGCGGGTGTTATGATGTTAATATGACTAATCCATAGCGGAACGTGGTTTCAAGTTAACCTCGCAATTAGTAATATCGACTATATTTTTATTGTTTCGCTACGTTGATGCAATTGCGCTTAAAACCCTTTAATATTATTAAATATTTTCCTAATATTAAAATATGAATACATAGTGCATTGCACTGGAACAATTACGTACACCTAAAAAATGTGAAAGATCCCATAAGGATTCACTTTGTTACGCAACGGTCTGTCCGCCATTGTTATCGGCGTTGTTGAAGAATACGACACCACCAACACATGCTCGGCTATTCAAGTTACATTCGTACACTCGCACACATTCATCATGGATCCGAAGAGCAGACTTATGGAATATTACTGGCGACCATCCCCGAGCGAGCGAGTTCTCGAACGTTCTCGGTGGAATGTGCGCTGGCGACACCGGCGGCGCCAAGCCCACCGACAGACAACACTCTCTGCATGCGCCGGCGCTTCCCGTTATTTTTTATTCCTGTGCACTCTCCAAAATGTTACCTTGTGCTTAGCGACAAAAATATTGTGAAATTCGAGCTTACTTGCGGGAAACCCTTTATTTTGATTAAAAAAACCCACAACAAAATAAACAATATTATTATTATTATTATTGGCGTCTGTAATTCAGCGGTATCAAATTATCAACCGCAAAGTGGGTGTGCCTAAGCACATGATACCGTATCAATCAGATCAGTAAAGATTGGCAGATATTCGTTGAGGGGTGTGTCACTGTTAACATGAATAAAATGATGTCATTGATTTATGTTAATTTCTTCCTCATTACGATTCACTATTGCCAAATCCTTTGTAAGTGTACGTAAGGGCACTGTGACCGTTCTTTCAAGTTCCTGATATGAAATTGACTTCATACTAGGTGTTACTAAACTAATAGACAAAATGGCATTAAGGTCACTAGATGTCATAGATTTGTGTTAAAATTATATTTCACCGTAATTAATTACGATGCACTTTTTCCAAATCGTTTTTGAGATAATTTTAGGACAATTTAAGGATGTCTTCACCATGTTACACTAGTGTCACATTTTTACAAATTTTTGGATAAATACCGTAGATACCTTATGCATCGTATACCAAAATTGCTTCCCGAGGAACCTCATTATATTATGTTTTTTTAATGTCCTTGAGAAAATAATTTGAAGTTTGAAAGTGCAATGTATTGTAGGAATCCCAACTGCTCGATGTAGGCCTCCACCAAGGCACGCCACGCCACTTCCGTCTGTCCTGAGCTATTTAGTCGCTACTAGAAATCTGCCTCTGATGGTCGATCCAACGAGCTGTCCCGACACTGTGTTTGCCAATCCGTGAGCTCCACTAGAGAGCGATTAACGTTTTATTTAATTAACAATACACTTTATGGTTTACTATGCCAGTTCGATATACATTACATAGCCGATTATCCTTCAGATTTATTAACAAGTGGGAAGGCTCTTCTAATTGTCATAAACTATGTATTGTAGTTTTATGAAACGCGGCCATCGTCTCTGCGACTTTAACTTGCTAATCTTAGGTATAGGCTATGTAAGTCACCTTAGTTCCATGGCGAATTGTATAATTGTACATTTAGTTCCTTAACCACCGTATTGATCTAGTCCATCCAAGTACGAGATCACATTGAATTCGGCTTCCCACGGTCCGCGATATCCCGGACGGACGCGGACCAGCTCGCACGACACACCATGGCTTATCGTTAAGTCGTATCGTATCGAGTATTTGTATCATAAATATTGACGCTCATTTTGTCCAAGTCGTATTATTAAAAAACGCATCCATACTTATCAAATGCTATATCATGTCAGTCTATTGACGAGTTGTACCAAGATACGCGGTTAGTGCGGGTCGGGCCGTATCAGATACGACGTGTATCATACGGGTATCATCTTGCTTCCAAACTAGCGATTATGATACGCGCCGAGGCCACGCAACGGAGATACGATACACCGAAATGCTACAAATGTGGACGGAGCTCAAGGATAAGAAATATCTGAGCAATTTACTTCTTTATGTCCAAATCAGAATTCGCATTATTTATTTGCTATTAGTTGCTGTCGGTAGAAAGAGTCGTTAAAGTTGCATTAACTGCATCAAGTTTATTTTTTTCTACATCATTGCGACAGCTGAGATAATAGCAGCAGACACAAATGTGTCACGCGTTTCTTGCAGACGAGTGTCGTATCTTATCAATAGTCGGCAGTGACAGAAGATAAGAAAGAAAGTAGTATCAAAACTTTTCATAGAGGATTTCGGGAATAACTAGACAATTTTATGGTAAGAACATGGATGTCCGAATTATCTACAAAAAATGCCCCATATCTGAGCGTAAATTAGAAATCAATACAAATATTGATATATTTCGTTAAAAAAAAGTTTAAAGTTTAGTAAAGTTATTATAAAGGACTTTTTATCTTATATAAAGTCTTGTGTCACAAAGAATAAAAAATTACGAGTTCTAAAATAATATCGAACTCGTCCGAAACGCCTTCATTTTTGTGTCTGCCTTAAATATACTTAAAAACTGAAATAGAAAATAACCAAGAATCCTACTCATCATCATCATCATCAGCCTCCCTCTGTCCACTGTTGGGTATAAGCCGTACAACCCGACTGCTGAGCATTAACTACTAAGTAAAAGCAGGCTGGACCAAGCTAAAACATGCTTCGCATAGAGTTTGTTGAATTTGGGTCGTGTCTGCGAATACTCAGCAGTCGGGTTGTTGGTTATTTATTATGTCAGTTTTTTATGTTTGACTTTTTAGTGGTTTATATTTTTAGTTGCATTTATGCGGATTTCATGTGGCCTCTTCTGACACACGCGCAACACGACAAATCGATTGAGATCTTATTTGTCAAAATCTGGTCACTGGTTGAGAAATTGTGAGGGACCATAATTATACGGACATACAAACGAGCCAAAAACAGCCCTCCTTATGGCGGAGTCCGCCACAGTTGGGTAAAAATAATAATTAATACATACAATTTTAATACATAGATGTAGACCTACCTATGTCATAAAACACCATGGTTTGAAACTTTTTCGGGTACGAAGTATTTCGTATCCTAGTGTAGGGCCAGAAGCAATGTATGTGCCTGTATGTAAATGCTATGTTATGTTATGTTATGTATTTTTTTTCTTACTCCACAGACAGATAATAATAATCGATGTGCACTGGTACTGCAAGAAGATAACATAAAAGCTTTTATTACAAACCTGAACATCTAGGTCAATCAATATGTCGTACACGTGTCTGTAGCCTCGATAGTATGTTTAATTTGTGGTGTGAAATTTTCCATGCAATACACTTTTAGAGTTATCGGTATTCATCCTGGAATCACATAAAATTGTATATTGTACAAACACAAATAATAAGTAAAGGAAATGTAGGTGTACACTTAAATTAGGCTGTATCGGGACAGTGTTTCTTGTATAATTCCCAACCATGTTGGTAATAATACATTACAATACAAATACAAGAGTTAAAACAATCAAGCAGAAAATACACAAAGGTTTTATTTGAAAAAAAAGCTTAAATTGCACAAATCTAGCAGCATAGCTTCCCTTCTGTGATCTGATCACACATAAGTAATACTAAGTATTCTTAGATTGTTACTTTACCTATTCTACATAAATCATCTAACAGTCCTACGAAATTCAAGACAGTGACGTAATCAATGTAGGTGGCATTGTTACGGTTTTGTCTGGGTGTGACGGGGGCGCGGGCTCGAGACCGCAACGGTCTCAGCACCAATGCCTTTTTGCCTTGACCTTCATTGGTCCTCAGCACCAATGAAGGTCAAGGCAAAAAGATATGCCCTGCATTCTGATGCATCTCTTGTTTTGTGAGGCGACCCATTTCATTGCAGTTACAGTGATTCCTATGAAGTCTAAACTGATGCTCAACAGACGTTTTTAGTTCAATCACCAGTTCAATATTGAATGGTGGTCCTCATTTATCGGAGTGCGAGCGTAACGAACGCATTGTATAGTACCACTTACAATTGCTTACGCACTCAAATATTACATCGTGGTAATGTCAGTGTTATACTTAGGGCCGATTTTTGAATTGAGAATTTCGCTAAGTAACTACTTAACTCTAGTGCTGTCTCGTCAAAGTTCTCAGAAACGTTACTTAAGTATTTACTTACATGAAATTCTCAATTCAGAAATCGGCCCATAGCCATGTTGAATTTTATCAATACGCCTCTCTCTGGTTTTGAATAAAAAAGGGTGTCTTTACCTTAATTACTAACAGTCAGTAATATTTTTAGAGGACATTAAAACTTGTACATATTTAAAAAAATACGTTTTAGCACAACGTTATACCCCTTACATACAAATACGCATCCTTCACTGATAGATAGAGAACACTTTATTGTACATAACGAACATGTATTTGCTAGTTTTAACATTGTCTTTGTTAAAGCAATGTATATTTGTATTATAAAATAATTTTAAAGTAAGTTCACAAAAAGTGTTGTAAATTAATTTAAACGAACGATCGCAGGCGCAGAACGCTACTTTGTTTTCCAAACTGCCGATTACAAGTAGCGAGTATATTATACCAGTCCTAATGATCCTCAACGACTTGAAATAAAATATCGGCGTTTTACCTACTATTAAAACGCTTATTAAATTCTTACCTGATTCAAATCCCAATAAAATATATGAGAGGGCAACCCTAATTTCCTTCCTTTTCCTTCTCATTCGCCTTTATATTGCTGTCTCACTCGCACATTTACCACCGCGCAGAGTCGAGCTTCGTTGTTGTTCGACTTTCCTCATTGCATCATAAAGTCCAGACGGCAGGACTTATATTATTGGGATTTGAATCAGGTAAGAATTTAATAAGCGTTTTAATGGTAGGTAAAACGCCGATATTAAATTATGTACCGTGATTCAAATCCCAATAAAATATATGAGATGTGTTTGTTATCGCCGCTGGTGGTAAGGATGCCAATGTGATCTCAGAGTGTTATGGAGCCATTGGAAGTTAATCCCTGAAGATTGGGTTAGAATTAAAGAGATGTGCGATTATGGTGGATATTGAATTAAAATAATAAATAAACGAATTCAGCATGTATTTAGTAACCAAAGGTTAACTTATAATATGTAGGTAATCATCATATAACAAATAATTGAAACGAAACAGCGTTTTCTTCTAGATGATTAAATCGACATACTTTTCTTAAATAATATAATTATGATAATATTAATGAGGTAGGCATATGCAGTAATCAGTTCTAAGACTATTTTATATTATTTTTGACTAATCAGTTGGAGTGAATAATACTGTGACATTTTGGTCACTAGTAACTGAGTGCGTAGGTAAGACTTCGCGCCTGTAGAATTTTTTAAATGTGTCACTGGAACGCCAGTTTCCCTTACCTAGTATATCATCGATAGGAAAGTTTTCAGTCCAGTTTTTTGATGCTACGGCTGCCCTTAGGGGAGAGTGGGTAGGATTCGTACACCAGGAGCATTCGTACAACGGCCATAATTCGAATACGCGAAATAGTGGTGCATTCGTATCTGTGTATGTGATGCCCACTCATACGCATAATCTAACCGCGGAGTGGCTCGCCCGTGCGGCTGCCGACTTCGACGTGATAGGACGTGTTTTCGCTTCGCGTAAATATTTGTTCGATGCAACTTTAAACGTGTTTTTCTTCTATAAGTTTTGCTGCCATTGTTAAACTGATTCTTTGTGGTTTTTGAGTACATATTTCAGTTTATTATTTTGACATTGACTTCAAGATAATCTCAGCAGTTATTTTTATTTTCAATATATTAGTAAAATTTCTTGGTTGGGGTAGCTTCGTACAGGTCTGAACGGGGTGGATTCGTACTGTACGAGTGTACCCCAAGTATGATATACAATCTTTATTGTCGTAGCTGATCGAGCTTGATTTGCCATCGACATCTGCTCAAGGATTAGTAACGCCAGAAATGATCCAACCCTACCCTAAAGTGACCAAAAAGTCCAAAAAAGGTACTACTCCCGAAAAAAAATTCGCTAGACGAAATAGAAAAAGCAAAAAGTTGAAGAAGCAAGAGCAAGAGATAAAACAAAGAGATGAAGAGGGCATTAAATTTGATATCGGGTAAATATCTAATCTCTTTAAACGAGCAATTCTTGTATATATATTTATATATAATCAGAATCTCGGAAACGGCTCCAACGATTTTCACGAAATTTTGTAGGCAGATGCTTTCGGGGGCGTTTAATTGATTTAACTAGGTAAAATTTTTAGAAAACGTCATTTTATGCGTGTTTTAAGGATATTGAAATTTGCTATATTAACATACAGAGGTAAATTTCACGTTTATCTGCAAGGTTGGGATAGTTATGACGGGAAAACGGGCGACCCGTTTCGGGCCGATTTCAAGAGACCCGGTTCGAGTCATGAGGTTTTTTTTTCAAGTTCTTTTTTTGTTGAAAATGGATTATTTTAATTTTATATTACATATTGTATGTCACCCAGGTACTATATTAAATAAACCAAAAAGGAAGAGGCAAAGTTCCTGTTCTCCCATTGAAGAGATTGTTGAAGGATCTGATGTGGAGAACGAAACTCCAGTTTTAACTGAATTCGTGAAAGAGAAAGGCTTTATTCTAGTGAAGTTCGAGAAGAAAAAATCTGTCAAACACTATGTTGGTCAGGTAATTACGAACACAAATCCGGGCGCCTGGAAATTTGTTTTTCCCAATAACACAGACGAAGGGACTGTATATATATGGCCGGAACCCAAATCTGCTTCTACAGCAAGAACAGCTAACATTTAGCTTTCATAAAGATCTGTCTATGTACAATGTGCATTGAGTAGATTCATAAAAATATTATGACTCTTGTTACCCTAATGGTAAATATTATTGTTGATTCATTCCCATAGGACATAAGAAGTTAAATAATATTAAAACAAAAAGGTTAACTAATTATTGTATTTAAAACTATTTTATTATTAAGTACTTAGGCAACCCAAGGCTGATTCTGTGAAATTTTGATCTCAATAAACGTTAAATTTTCTATAAATAGCACTATTAATCATGATGTACGGAGGTACCCCACCATGTACGAAGGTACCCCAACACATGTACGAAGCTACCCCGTGAGTGGGGTACATTCGTACGACTTCCACTTTTTTTTTAAATCGTCATAGCTTGGCCACACTTCTTTCTATGAACAAGTCGTGTAAGGGAATATTGTAGCCAAATATATAAGCAATCTAGCATTGCTCAAATTGTTTTCAAATAGCGTTTAGTTTTTCTGCTATAGGGCTCGAAGTGAAAAGTGTGCGAATCCTACCCACTCTCCCCTATGCTGCCCGGAGAGGCCTTAATGCCAGCATCTTTTAATACTGATCTAACCCACCCTCCAATGATGGTGGGCGTAGCTGGTTCAGCAGGGCCTACTGTGCGTAGGAATAAATTATTACATTTTGTTGTTGATCTGCGTTCTTTAGACAGGTAGATCAGTCTACTTATCCAATATATTGGATCTAAATGTATATTTACTGCGTTACGTTTTAGCCTCCAGCCTGATTGCCTATGGTTTGAACTGTCTGTCTTAGAGCCGAAGGCTGGCCAAAGAACTATGGAGTCATCCGAAATGACGAAGTGATCTGCATCACAGCGCAAGAGTGTTGGTCATGAACCCTTCGTCCCGAGCATAGCAATAATAAAGTTGCTGCATATCGTGAAGTGTCGTATAAGTTACTATTTAACGGCCTTTTTGCTAAGAAATCTATTACTTGACTGGTATTCCATATAGGAGGTTTTCGTTCTTTAGGTTTCTTGAGACATAGATTTTAAAACTTGCTTCACCAAAATATGAGAACTTAAGCGATTTGAGGCTTCTAAATTACAGAAAGTTGATATGACTGATTTATGTACAAGGATGGTATTGTACGCGAGACCCTCTATGTTATGTAGGTCAGCTAGGTATTTTGCTAAATCACCTCCGGATGGGTCAGTTATTTTTACCCCGTTTGTTTGGCACCAGCGAGACCAGCGAGCCCATGCGGGTCTATATGTATTTAATGTTGAGGGCCGCCAAGCTGTTTTAAGTAAGTTCTTCTGAGCCGCTGTCCAAGAGGTTAAGGTCTCGGCCCACCCCCACATTTCCATACCTCCAGGGTCATCTCGTTGATCTCTGGAGGTGTCCGGTTGGTTGTGACATCTAGAAGAACTCGATGGAGATTTTCCACTGTGAATGGGGGTGCTACTGCCCGGTTGCGCAGATCTGCTCTCCAGAAAACCCGTTCCCACCTGGGAACTACTAATAAGTATATTCCCGTTGCCTGGTTCATGAACGCTAGTACTCGTGGAATTAGAAAAGGCGGGGGAAAGATCCATGCAAGTCGGTAATGCCAGGGATTCGCTAGAGCGTTGTGAAGCGTTGCGTTTTGATCGCTTCTGTCGAAGGTCCCATACATTGGAACTACGTGAGCTTTCTTTGACGCAAATAAGTCTATTTCCGGCGTTCCCCATTTGAGGAATATTTTCTGGGTAGCTTCGGGAAGGAGATGCCACTCCGGTGGTGTACGATGTCTCGACATACCATCGGCTTCTGTGTTGTAAATGCCGGGTATATGATGAATGGTGAAATGAATCTTGTGGGTATCTACCACTTTGAATACCTTGTATGCGAGTTCCATGATAGCTGACGATCGCGTTCCGCCTTCGTTGCGTAGATATGCCACAACAGTTCTGTTGTCGCTCTGTATAAGGATCGAGCTTTGTTTCAGTGTTTGAACTTGACCTTGTAGGCATTTTAAAATGGCCAACATTTCTTTCCGGTTGCTGTGAAGGTGTAACTCGTCCGTGTTCCAACTTCCTGTGAGGTGCTGATCGTCTAGTGTCGCTCCCCACGCAATATCCGACGCGGCTGTCGTTAAATAATGATTTGGACATGGGCTGTGAAGGAACGTTCGTCTGAAACAACTTGTGAGCCACCAGTTCAGATCTTTCCTCGCTGAGGAAGTTAACGGAACGACTTTTTGTGGAAGGTTTTCGGGGAGGCCACTGATGAGTTTTTGTAACCCTCGATAGTTTAGTCTGCCTCTCGGCACTGCAAAGCTTGCAAAATTGAGTACGCCTAATAACCGTTCTAGATCTTTTCTGCTCACCTCGTTCTTGTTTATAGTGTCCGCTACAAGCATGGTGATTTTTTGTTGCTTGTCTTTTGGTAGGCCTATTTGGTTTATCCATGGGTACCACATCATTCCGAGATATTCTAGCGACTTTTGTGGAACAAGTACCGACTTCTGAAAGTTCACCTTCCAGCCTAATTCTAGGAGAGTTTTTATGACAATTTGCACGTGATATTTCAAGACCGTCCAATCTTGACTTACGATCAAGAAATCGTCTAGATAAACGATCATTCTTATGCCTTTTTGCCTCAGAATCTGCGCGATCCAATTTGTGAGGGTGGCAAAAGTCTTCGGTGCTGTGTTGAGACCGAAGGGCAAGCAACGCATTTGATAGAGTTCGTCGTTGTAAACAAGACGTAAGAAACACCTGTGAGACTTTGCTATTGGAAGGTGATAGTAAGCTTGTGACAGATCTGCTTTGCACAGCCGATCGTTTGCTTGTAGGAAATTTCGGAATCTGGTACATATTTATTAGCTTGAAAGGACTTGTGTCTATGTACTCGTTCAGCGCTTTTAGGTTGAAAATTGCTCGAGAGGTGCCGTCGCTTTTTGGGACGCAAAAATAGGGTGGAAAGGAAGCTGGGGCTTTTCTCCACTTTCTCGATTACACTTTCGATCTCTAGGGACTGTATTATTTTCGTCATTTCTCTGGTAACTGGTGTGCGAAAAGGGCAATTTTGTAAGTTTGGGTTCATCAACGGTGGCTTTTTTGTAAATGGTATGCGGTAACCCTGCAACAATTTTAAAATTGGTATTGGCGCGCCCATTTTTTTCCATTGAAAATGAAACTGGCTTAAACGCCCCGCCCTGAATGGCTGGCTGTCAATATTTGCGTTGTTTACTTGACTTGTCTCTGAATGATGGAGATCCGTAACGTTTTCCGCTACTTCCACGGGATGGGACCGTTGACCTCTTTTTGCATTGCGTGAGCCACGACCGCGAAAGGAATCCCGACCCTTTTGTTGGTACTGTACCACGTCACGTTCCTTATTGTTGACATCGCCATAGTGACTCTCTCGGTCAAAGTGAGCTGAGCCGGCGCAGCAAGTTTTGCCTTGCGCAGGCACATGCTGTCTGTGTTTTCCACCTTGCGCAGGAGCATAGTTTACGGTTCCCTGCGCGGGATACCTGAATGTTCCACTTGAACCTGGTTGCGCACCAGGTTTATTGGAATGAGCTTTTGGCTGTAACCAGAAAGCTTTCTTTAAGCCACCGGCTTTTTCTAGAGCTATGCTTAAAGCCACGGGTTCAAACAAGAATGAACATGTTGGTGGAATTTTACGAAGTCCGCCCTTAATAAGTGGATCTTTTGCCGACGACAGAATGTTGTCTCGCCGTTGTTCGACAATGTCGGCTCTTCGTCCACACACCAGTTGCAAAGCATCCGCGGAGACTTTGTGAAACTTCCCACCTGAGAGAGTCTCATTAATTTTGTCTTTGACCGATTCGTAGCATAGGTTTTCCGAATCTCGGGCCCAGGATAAAAAGTTTCTTATACCTGCCTGAAGCGTTTCTCTTTGCTTGAGTAGTGCGAGTGTCAGTGCAGCGTATGACCTCTCGGCTAGCTGGAGCTGGCGAGAGTTGTCCAAAGATTTAACTTCGTCATTGCATTCTAATTCAACAAAGCCTGGTGAACATGAAAATGTCTTTTGCGCCTCTGCGTAGCGTATATCACACCATTCTGGCTTTACAAACCGCTGGAGACTTTGCAGGGCCGCTAAGTATTGATTGTCTGCCTTTGGTACAGCCGGTTCCTTTACGCTGGTAGAAAATGGCCTGGCACTTCCTCATCACTTATATCATCTAGGATCTGCCTATTTACGTCAAGGCTGATCGTTGGGGAACCTTGTCCGCGAACTGAGGTAGCAGTTTCACTGTAATGGTGCTCGCACCCTGGTGCAGCAGTTTTATTGTGACGGTAAATATGGCTTTGTAATTCACTTACTGTTTTAGCGAGCTTATCAAGAAGTCGATCATTACGTCTCTAGCGTCGCTTACTTTTTTTATTTTTACTCCCTCGTTTTCGACTCGCAGAACCTGAAGAGCTTGAGCTCGAGCTGGCTGAAGAACTCGAGCTAGACGAAGAGTTCGAACGCATCTTCCTTTTCCGCGTTCCTTTTTGCGAGCCCTCCTTTTCTACCACTCTCTCGCTATTTTCTATAATAAAAACTGAAACAGCAAATTTCCCTTAAGTACGGAAGATTGTCACGACGACAAAAAATGTTCTAACACATTACCTCAAGACTTGTCCAATATCTGAGCGCGAATGCGCTAAAACTGTAATCCAAGATACGAAAAATAGCTAACCGCAAGTTATATTTTAAGAATTTTCACTTTAGGGAAGTAACTTTCGTTTATAGAGGTTACTTTCCTCACAGATTACTATACATTCACGTGGCCGGCACAAAATTTGCAAAAATGCCACGCAACAAAATGGCGGTGCGTTTCGTTTGTAAACCTGATATTTTACAAGGTACTTACGTTATTCCACCGACCAAACCTTTATTATTTTATACGACGAATGATATTTTAATACTTAGATGTGGTCGTTCAACTGGTTTATAATTACAGAGCTGGGCGATTTTGTTAAAATTCCGCAGCGCAATTTTCGGGAACGACCTTTCTTGGTAGGAAAAAGGATGCCAATGAGGAAAGTCGAACAACAACGAAGCTCGACTCTGCGCGGTGGTAAAGTGAGAAATGTGCGAGTGAGACAGCAATATAAAGGCGAATGAGAAGGAAAAGGAAGGAAATTAGGGTTGCCCTCTCATATATTTTATTGGGATTTGAATCACGGTACATAATTTAATACATAATTATCTTTTTATTTTGTTTGTTTCTTCAGTAAAGTAAAAATTTCAGAGTTTTCCTTCTTTTTCGAATACGATCAGACGAGAAGTTGGCTAGTTTTTTTACACTTAAGGTTTGGCGAGAATTTAATACATAAAGTTTATGCGTTTGTACGGTAGAACTTATAACGTCAATATGATAGAATGATTATTATGACAAATATGGGTGGCGGATGACGGTGGGTTGTCATTGTTTTTTTTTTTTTCAGAGCCAGGTAAAGCTAGATCCATTATGCTTTACGTGGCTATTTTTAACTCGTTGTCCCGTCAAGTTATAGGCGGCGATAGGAAAAACTCACACATGCCTTGCACGGCGGCGTAGACGGTAGGACTCCTTTTTTAGATTATCAGCTCGTTATTATCTCGTAATCGAGTAACCAGGGTTGTACCTTAGATCTCCAAATATAGACAGATCAGAGCGTGAAGATACCTCCAGGTTATTCGTAGCTATAAAATTTATTATTCAGCCAGATTTTAGGCCCGTTACATACCTACGTAGCATAATATATATTAATATGATGTGCTATAATTATATTATATTAAGTTACCACACACGGAGTTGATGCTATTATATATATTTTTGCCTTCATTTCATTGATGGTCGGCCTATATTACTATGCGATTATATAAATTACGGTATAAGTTGGTGTCGTCATAGAAATATAATATCTTATAGCTGCCTAGACGGTCACATGAATATTTGTAATATGGCTTGCTATAATTTATGTTAATATAATATTATAGCTACGTGTGTAACGGGCTTTATAATGTACGGATGAAATTAGGAGTCGAAAACTTGTAAATATTTTGCGTTATGAGTGTTGAAGTGTGTCAATGTACAATGTTTGCCTCTGCTATTTTGATTTTATGTAAGTAGTTATACCTACAACGTTCGACTAGCCACGTTGTATGAAACCAATCCGTTGCGTTGACGTGATCAAAGCATTGACGTATACATCAATAAAGACAGTGACAATGGCCTTTGAAATTACCTACGAAGTTAGTATGTGTACATTTAAAAAACGTAAAATACTGTATTTTGTGTAAGCTTTGCTTGATAATGATCCTAACGTTTCTTGTACATAATTTTATTACAAGCAGAGAAAACTAGTGCCATCGACACCAATGACTAACCACTGCATAACCTGTACTTGGATCGATGTAGCCCATAAATAAATCATTACCCATTTAAAAATAGATGGAGCAGGTTCTTGTTCAATTTATTTTCTATACAAGTATCTACAACGTTGTTGTGTAGGATTATAAACTTTTACAGAGATTACTTAAACACAGATCTGCAACTTCAAAGAACAACCTAAGTAGGCCAAAATCATGACTTTTATAGGCACCCTGGATTGCCATTAACCAGTTTTCCAGTATCCTTTTAATTTGTTGCTTGATTACATCAGATTTCGGATGTCATTTCCATAATTTTACACGCAACGCTCGATTCCACAGAATGACGGAGTTGTCTAATGTAGCAATATCGAAATTATGTTGCAGTCAGCAATTTCCCTCATCGTGTGGAGTGCACGATCGGATCATCACGCTTTATGATCCGATCATGATCCGACGGTACGACCTGCTGAGTCGCGGACAGCGGTGAGGTCATGCGCACAAAAATGCCTGCAGTTGCAATAAAATTATACTTTGTTAGAGCTTCAGAATTATTTGAACAGCCATCGCCTTAAGATTCCACATTGAATACTCGAATGCGCTTGCAACTCTGTCTTTACCGTCACGAGATTATTTTACTGTTGAGTAGTAAAGCGAATAATCATGTAGTAAAATTATATACATGCTATTTATTCCTACAATTCACCTCAAATAATTTATTATTCCTACTTTTACTCTTCTCACTCAATTCCGATGGATTCAGTTAACCTACGAACTACGTTATAGTAGGTAGCTAGGCTGGCCTGCCTCCGTTGTCCGGGTTCAATTTACATACTTATTCATTCAAATATTTTGATTAAAATGTGAAATTTATCTGACAATCAATAAATTCTTATAAACGTATACAATATTGGATGGTCGGTCAAAAATTATGTGTATTAATAATGTGGCGCCATCGTTCTCGCGAAAATGTAGCCAGTATTGCGTGCTGTCGTATTTTGCTAATATCTCTCCACTCGCTCATTAATCTTCCAGTGAGTGCAATTAATATGCGAGCCACTGAGGCAGCCATATATGTCTGCTCCAAAATTACGCGACAAGCGGAAAAGTACTGGAAGAAAAGTGTCCGAACCAACAATTCGTCAGAGATTGTAAACAGTTTGTGCTGCGATTTCTGAAATAAGTTTACTTTTCATTGTTACAATACAATGATATTATACATCAATGGTAATCTGTAAGTAAGTAATATATATTTTCTATTTTACTTGGACTTCTCTAGCACTACCCCTTATTCTTTCCACATCACCCATGGTTAGCTGGAAGAAAATACTTGTTCGTATTAAGCTCGCCTTTGTGCAGACCTTTTCTTGTGCAATAAAGAATTTTTCATTCATTCATTCATTCATTCATTCAATACAAAAAAATGTCAACTACAATTCTACGACTTGTTGTATTCATAAACTTATAACTGTGTTTTGTGCACAATCATTGTTGTTTGGGTGGGCGAATATTTATCACGGTTCAGAGTATTAGTACCTGTTAGAGCAAATGTTAAGGAACAATTTTGTTTGTCATTGAATAACAAAGCAGAAAGACATTTGTTATGCATCACGATTTTAGAAAAAAACGACCTTTAACATATTTTCAGAAAGGTAGGCCACCTCTAATAGACCTGAATTAGTCAAAAGGAGACTGTTCACACTCTCTCACAGCTCCAATGTACATGTAGTACTCACACATCCACCCTGATGCATGTATATGGCCTGCGAGTACCTATGTGGAAGTGTAAATCGAAACACCTTTCACGCCTACAGACTGGACCAGGTACATATGTAAGTGACTGCTAGTTACACTACAACATGCAAATTTTAATGCAGTAAATTATCATCCTAAGAACTATATTTAATTTCAACTAGTTTCCTAGCATTCCTGAAAAATAATGCCGTTTTTTTTTAAAAATCTGTGGTCAAATTTGCCCTAGATTCACGTAAATGAAAATATTAACTTTGTAATGTCGTTAAGGTTATCAAACTCCAGAATGTAGACCGAAGCCGTGTAATGGAAAGCAATGGCCGAAAGGCAGTAGAGGTTGTGTAGAGGACGTCGATGAAATGGAGCTGCGCTGGCGACGGCACGGCGCGGAATCTCTGACCGGTAAAAAGGCCGGGGTTATTTTTAACCGTAACTCTGGAAATTATGATCCTGTGCGACATTTCGCTGACCATTACCGCAGCTGCGGCGGAGTCTGCGTTTCAAACTAATATTTACCAGTACCTGTAGGTATGTAGTAGTTTTTACCAAAGTTTTTAGCTGAGGCACTAAATCAACGAAGTTCTTCCTATTGTACTTTTGCTATTGATATGACATGCAATCGTGCTATTATGTCCTCGAGCCCTTCTTTGAAATTATATTATGTAACTGAACCAAAGGTTGATGTTAGATTAACCCCATGATGTCAGCGTTGCGTAGGTAGCTTTACGTTAACATAGCCTAAAGTAGTCTATCTCGGGTCTCGAGATTCGGGTTGGCAGAAAAGGCGGGATGTGACTTAATTTTTTTAATATTTTTATATATTCACAAATAATAGAGTCGAGTTCTTACCTGTCTCTTTCTGTCTATAAGATCAGTTCAGTCAAAGCGGCTGTCGAAATTTGTTTGCTGTGTTAACATCACACATGCTTAATGTTTACTTTGCATTGAATGTGCCACCAAGGAGCCTATTAATACCTTTAAAGTAGACATCCGAACGTATTCGTTAACAAGGTACCTGCAGTGCTCTGTCAAGAATGATGATAAAAATCGATGGTCGTCTTCTAATAATATTAGGTCGGGAAAAAAGTCTTTTCGCATAATATAGTATGTATTAACTTGTAATAAAATCTCTGACTGTATCTTACTAGTTTTAATATCATTTTTTTAAGCCTCTCAAAAAAAAACAAATCGGTAAGGTGTTGTTTCCAGCTATTTTTTTTTTGTTTTTCTTTCTGTCTAAATGAAATGTAAAGAAGAAATTCGATACATTTTAAAATTTTGTTATGGAAAGAATGCAACGTAAGCCTCGAAAAAAAATTACGTTTATGGACCTAATGCAGTGATGCAGTCAATCCGGGAATTTTTATGAAAGATTCATCTTGAGATGACTGAGAATTTACCACAAAACAGTTTTTACTGATTTGAGAAAAGCTGGGTACACAAAAAAGCTCGGATATTTGGGTGCCACACGACTTTCGAAGAGATAGATAACTGGTGATAAAAAGTGGATCACGTACGACAAGAACGTGCGTAAAAAGTCGTAGTCAAATATCGGTAAGGCTTCACAGACTGTGCCCGGGTTAATTGGAAGGGCTATTGGAAGATTATTTATTAGTTACCTAGATGATTGGAAGGGCATTGTTCATTATGACCTTTTACGGCCGAGCAGAACCATCGAAATGCATATATACTGCCAAAAACTAACGAAATTAAAGCAATAAGTGGAGAGAAAGCAGCCGAAATCGATCAAAGGGTGTCGTCTTTCATCGCGATAACGCTAGACCTCACACATCTTTAGCTACTCAGCAAAAAGTTTAGCCAGCTGGAAGGAATTAATGCATCCTCCATAATAGCCCTGACCTTGCACCTTCAGATTTCCACCTGTTTCGGCCTCTTCAGAAATCCTTAAGCTGTGTCAGATTCACATCAAGAGAAAACTGCCAAAACTATTTTTCGCGTTTTTTTTTTCAGAAGACCCAAAATTCCAACAGCAACGGGATCATGCCACTTCTAACAAGATGGCAAAAAGTCATCAATAAAATTGCACATAAATACTGTAATTGAATATAAATAAACTTTAAAAAAAATGTTTTAGTTTTCATATAAAATGCTAAAAAACGTTTTCCCCAACCTATTATGCATATAAAATGTCATGCGTAAAATCACAGTTTACAAAACGCATTACAATATTATCTAAGAATCTTGTTCACACTGTTTGTCTTTGTACTCCTCCGAAACTATGTCTTCTTCTCCGACTTTTATGATTTTTTTTGTGTATATTTATTTGCTATCTGAGAAAAGGTCATATTTAATACGGCAAAACAAATTTTGCCGGTTCAGCTAGTCAAATTATAAAATGACTAGCTGTTGCCCGCGACTACGTCCGCGTGGGCTTTAGTTGAGTAAAGTGTTTGCAAATAAGATAGGGATACTTTTAGCGCATGCGAAAGAGCTTTCATACTAACTTCGCAACCCCCTCTTACCCCCTTAAGGGATGATTTTCGAAAAACTACTTTGCACGTCATGTCATGTCTTTCAATGAAGGAGCTTCATGCTGAATTTCATTCGAATAACTTCAAAAACGGCAAAGTTCCGTACTAACTTTGCACCCCCCTTTTACCCCCTTAAGGGATAATTTTTGAAAAACTATTTTACATGTATTTAATGACTTTTAATGGATTTTTTTTATTCTGAATTTCATTCGAATAACTTCCAAAACGGCAAAGTTTCATACTAACTTTGCACACCCTTTTTTCCCTCTTAAGGGATGATTTTTAAAAAACTATTTTATACGTGTTTCATAATTTTAAATGAAGAACCTTCGTACCAAATTTCATGTGAATAACTTCAAAAACGGCAAAGTTTCATACTAACTTTGAATACCCATTTTACCCCTTTAGGGGATGAATTTCAAAAAATCCTTTATTAGTGCTCCCCTACGTTACAAAAGGTACCCCTGTGCAAAATTTCAAGTTTCTAACCCTTATAGTTTAGACCCTGCATTGATATGTGAGTCAGTCAGTCAGCTTCTCCTTTTATATATATAGATATATATCGCGGGCTTCATATCATAGGGGCGTATGCCCAAACACCTACTTTTCAGGAGAGACAAAAAACTTAATAACATCGTACGTAATGAAGTTATCGTGCTAAAACTTGGCATAGCTTAACAAGGCGACTTTGATTTGTGCCCTAACATCATTATTATCTATCTAAGCTCCAAGATCACTTTCTGGTATTTACGCCCATGGACTTGTCAAAAATCACTCAATTTAGTCTTATTATGATCATAAAGTGCATACGAAAAATAGGCGTATAAAATAACTTTTTATTTTGATAACTTATACCATCACGAAGGCCTCTGGTAATATAATGTTTTATCTACATTCATCTCACAGTAACATTCGTCCCAAAATATTATTTTCAAATTTTTCAAATTTTATACGTCCGTATGATTTGGCACAAATATTTGACTTGGGCCACTTTAAGAACATTTTATACAGCTGTGAGAATATGTTTTAAATTATTTAAGAGAGAAAATAGTAAAAGTAAAACACGATAGACGTCTCCATATTGTAAGGTATTACAAATATGATTATATTATCAATGTGAGATCAGAATGAAAATGATTGTTACTGCTGCCACTATGCGCCTTTCTGTTTCAACAAAAAGTCGTTGTTATAATAGATACGCCTTTCGATTTTTAATCAATAACTGAAAATATAATTGTTCAAAAAATAAGAAAAAAATGCAGAAGATGCCAACTCCAAATAGGAATCGAATGACATAATAAAAAAAATGCATTTTTGGGCATAGGGCCCTATGATATGAAGCCCGCGAATTATATAGATAGTTGTTGCCCGCGACTACGTCCGCGTGGGTTTTAGTTGAGTAAAGTGTTTGCAAATAAGATACGGATACTTTTAGCGCATGCGAAAGAGCTTTCATACTAACTTTACTTCGCAACCCCCTCTTACACCCTTAAGGGATGATTTTCGAAAAACTACTTTACACGTCTTTCATGACTTTCAATGAAGGAGCTTCATGCTGAATTTAATTCGAATAACTTCAAAAGTAGTTAAGTTTCATACCAACTTTGCACCCCCCTTTTGCCCCCTTAAGGGATGATTTTCAAAAAACTATTTAAATGTCGTTCATAAATTTAAATGAAGGAACTTCATATTGAATTTCACTCGAATAACTTCAAAAACGGCAAATTTCCATACTAACTTAGCACCCCCCTCTTACTCCCTTAAGAGATGATTTTCGAAAAACTATTTTACATGTGTTTCATGACCTTCAATGAAGAATCTTTATTCTGAATTTCGTTTGAATAACTTCAAAAACGGCAAAGTTTCACACTAAGTTTGCACCCCTATTTTTCCCCCTTAAGGGATGATTTTTAAAAAACTATTTTACACGTGTTTCATAATTTTGAATGAAGAACTTTCGTACCAAATTTCATTCGAATAACTTGAAAAACGGCGAAGTTTCATACTAACTTTGAACCCCCATTTTACCCCCTTAGGGGATGAATTTTCCAAAGCCTTTCTTAGTGCTCCCCTACGTTATAAAAAGAACCCCTGTGCAAAATTTCAAGCTTCTAACCCTTATAGTCAGTCAGTCAGTCAGTCAGTCAGTCAGTCAGTCAGTCAGTCAGTCAGTCAGTCAGTCAGTCAGTCAGTCAGTCAGTCAGTCAGTCAGTCAGTCAGCTTCTCCTTTTATATATATAGATGGCCAGTAGGGGTGCTCCGTTTTGTATGAAACCACATACTTACCTTGCATTGCACGCGTCAATCTGTATCACCTTTTGATCAACCGATTTTAATGAAATATAACTTAGATGTTGTTAGAAGTAATGTATACTAATATTATAAAGAGGAAAGACTTGTGTTTTTGTGTGTGTATGTTTGTAATGAATAGGCTCAGAAAGTACTGGGCCGATTTTAATCATTCTTTCACCATTCGAAAGCTACATTCTTCGTGAGTAACATAATCTAACTTGGATTTTTCAAATAGTTTAGGGTTCCGTACGAAATCTCGAATAATGTAACCCAAGTTTAGTGTAAACAAATTACTACCCCGGGAGTATTCCACGGAACTAATGTATCAATTTCCACGGAAACGTTTTTGCCACCCCTGCGAAGCCGGGGCGGGTCGCTAGTTAAGTTATAAGAAGATAATCACACATTACATAAACTCACGCCTGTATCCCGGATAGGTAGGCAAAGGCGGAGACCAGGGTCTGCCGCATACCACGATCCCGATAGACCCTTTTCGCTTCACCAACATTCATCGGATTCTGACTTTTTATCTTGACCCAAAGGCCAAGAAAAAAATTGCTGATTCTTCTGAACTATTCTTTGCTAAAACTCTACATATAATATGTATATGCCAATGAATATAGATGTTAGTTTATAATTTTGGGGAGTCATTGAAGTGCTATGCTAACAGCAATCTTATTGTACATATGTGTGAATGAAGGTTGGTGTGAACAAAGTTGGTACAGGGTGGTTCGCACCAACACCAGGCCACACAAAATTGTATAAGACGAAATGAGGAAGCAGTAACCTGCATGCACTTCCTTTGGTGCTTTGTACCTCAAAAGAAAAAAAACGGAACCCTTATAGGACCACTTTGTTGCCCGTCCGTCCGTCCGTCCGTCTGTCTAACATCAAGTTGAAATTAAAACCATATACTTACATCTACAGTCCCTTAAAGCTGTGAAAAAATCAATCTTCTGAGTTAACTTAAAAAAAGATACGGCTGTTTATGCTGCCAAAAAAAGGATATTTCGACACTAGGGAATGAAATGAAATGAAATGAAAAACGTTTAATGTACTAAAAGTTACAGTAATTGTCCTGGCTCCCAAACTAGGATACCCTGTGCTATGAGTAGCCAGAAATCAAAATTCAAGTGATTTTTTTTTTCAAATAAAATCGAGTTACATTAGAAATACAGGAAAAACCCGAAAAATACATTTTCAATTCAATTAAATAAAAATTAAAAAAATGTCTTCTATCTTTCGTCATATCTTTGAAGTTCAGGAAAAGCTCCGAAAAAAACTGCAAGTATTGAACCCTCGGCGGGCGAGCCCAACTCGCTCTTGTCCGGTTTTTTGTTATGTTTTTAAGTTCCATGATCTCCTCAGTCCGTGACCTTGAAAATAACAATTGAAAATATTTTTATTTTCAATGTCAGAACTAAGGATATCGTCTTGTTCTATCATCGTATAATCATCAACATTAATTCTGCACGGCGCGAGTCACGTGTTTTGTGGCGCTAAAATGACAACATTTTACAAATACTATACTGGAAAGTCGCGCGATTAGCCGTACGTCGTACTATTTGTTGTTTTTAACCAATATCTCTTACGTTTCTTTTCTTTAATCTAAAATGTCGAATAAGTAGTTATCGCTTATACATCAATATCATTTGTAATTCAAAACTACAAAATGTAAAAAAAACTACATATATGTATAAATATATAATCTCATGAGAGAGAGACATTTTGATTTTTTCCCCAGTACTTACTTTACGGTTACAACTCTCTAGCCACCCTGTGTAACAGAAGTACATCGGTGCAAAAACGCCAGTGACGCCATACCTAGTTTGTGTTCGTGAAACGTGAAACGTTTTGTTTGCACAGCAAGATGGCGTCTCTAGCATACCTACCATCCTCAACAAATAAGCACAATTTACAGGAGGCTGCACGTTAACTTCCGGTAAATATTTGTGTTCAGATATTTTTCGCGGCGCCAAACGCCATTATGTGAGGTAGAGCAGGATATGTATTTAGTTCTAAAAGTATGAGTACTTACTGAAGTCTGATGTCTGTCTGCTTTGTCTGTGTCAGTGAAAAACACACATATTTTTAGGGTGAGAGGCCTTAGGGCGGCTTGAAAACTTCTGACAGTAAGACCAGCCACTAGTCTTACAAGCCTCCACCAATCCGGACTTGGCCCCCGTGGTGGAGTATGGCCTATACCTTCCTCAGGGAAGAGACCCGTGCCCCTCGGTGGGGACATAACCTCCCCGTTACAAAACTTGTACTCTAGTGCTCTCTTAATTTTTAAATCATCGTCATTATCAACCCATTATGTCCCCACCGAGGGGCACGGGTCTCTTCCCTGAGGAAGGTAGGTATAGGCCATACTCCACCACGGGGGCCAATTGTTTTGTTGTAAAAATGACAATACCAAGTATAAATCTTGTCATTTACGTGCAGTCGCTACATTACAACAAAAGTACGAATGGACCATATATTTTTTATTATATTTTTATTTTGACAAATTACACGTAAGCGAAGATATGCGGGTGACAGAATATTGGTCAAATCACTGATTAATTTATGATTTACAGCTATAAAAGATATTTTAACTAAAATGTATCCATTATTTAATCTTGTTTATATTGTTACATTTGAAAATCCACAATTTAATTTATTAATAAAATTTAATGGTTTAATAAATACCAACTGATACCAGTGCCTGTACCTATGTATTTCCGATATTAAACAATTAGTGTTACTCTTTGTGATTCTTAGCTTCGCTTATGAAATAATTTATTCAGACATATTGTGATCGGTAATAATAAATAATCATATTAACCCAACATTAGACAATTAAAATAAATAATAAGATTGCTCGATAATATTTTTAGAAAGACTTCTGTTTGACAGGATGTATTCTGTCATTGGCTAGCTAGGGTGCCATATTGTTTAGTGATAAGTAGGGGGCTCGGGCAGGGTATAAAGGCAATATAATGTTTCGTAGTGGGACTTTTTGCTGTCTTCGCCCTTGGAGCCTGATCTATCAAGTAAGTTATGTACTGCGTTCCAAAATAGTTGCTTACTTATTGTGTTTGAACTGTTCTATTTGTTCTTTAAATGTGTTTTAATTTATAGCCTAACGTGTAGTTTAAAGTTATTGATATTAATCTTGGGCTCCGATGTATTAAGTTTAAAATTATTTTGAAAAGATGGTCAGAGTGGAGTTTTTTGTCCCGCTGCCTTTTTCTCCACTACATGACGGCCCTAAGGCAGCGGTTAATATAAAATATAGATATTCAGTAAAGTCTTTAAAGTACAATAAATTATTTTAATTTGATTTAATGTGTGTAATTGTTCTTCTTCAACCCAATACACTTTTACAGTTCATTTATTTGCTGTTTAATTCGCTGTCCCCTCAGAATAATTTATAGCGAAGGTAGATTAAAAAGAAATACACAATAGTATTAATATTCTATTTGCTTACTAGGTAATTGCCTATTTAAAACACACATTTATTGCAAATAGCTTTCCAAGTTAACTTTCATTACTTTTGCTTTTTATTATGAGATTACATTATTAAAGTTAGCTTCGTATTAGTATGATCTTGCAAAATTGAGCTTAGCTTCCATTTTGCTCTCTTATTTCTTAAATCTTACGGGCATCGGCTAGTTTTTCTCTCTCGATGTCTCGAAAATCCGGTCGTAGTATTTGTGCTTCAGATTATAACAGCAAAGTAAATATTGTTCATCTTTTCATGCGTGGAAATCTTAAATATCTGAAACGGGACTGTGCTCTTTTTCTTACCTTTAAACATACCTAAGCAAAGTTTCATGCAAAACGTGCAAAAATCCCAGAATTACTTCGATGCTAATTAAAAGCTGTATTAGTTAGTATACGACCACTTTTAAACTCCTTAGAGAAGGAGATTATAGAGTTCTAAAATACGTATCCCTCAGAAAATCAACTAACTATTTATAGAGAATGACTAAAAATATCACCCTTATGATTTAAATATTTCAAAATCCTGAAATGCTGTGTTTGTTTATTTACGTCGTAGAATATGTATGAAATATTTCATCAAAATACGGATCATAATTTTATGCATTTTTCGTACTCTTTAAGCTATTTACTTACTGAAATGCCACTACTTCTTTCCAAAAACCATAGCAAAATATAATGTTATCAAGGCTCACTCCAAACTGTTAATTTTAAAAACAGGAAGAAATATATAAATAAAAATAAATTAAATCATTTTTAAGGTATTTCAATATTTCTGCCTCTTTTTGTACACCCATAGGTAACTACAATAAAAATATCTAAAGTTATATTGCTTGTAAAATAAAAAGAACTATTTCAATTTCAATATTTCAATATTCTTCAAAGACCCATACGTATCCCTCTAGGCACAAGAAAATCAACTAACTATTTATAGAGAATGACTAAAAATATTCTCACCCTTATGATTTGAATATTTCAAAATCCTGAAATGCTGTGTTTGTTTATTTACGTCGTAGAATATGTATGCAATATTTCATCAAAATACGGATCATAAACTACGGATTAAAATTTCTCCATACCAAATTTATGCAGTTTTTGAACTCTTTAAGCTATTTTCTTACTAAAATGCCACTATTTCTTTCCAAAAACCATTGCAAAATATAGTGTTATCAAGGCCCACCCCAAACTGTTAATTTTAAAAAGAGGCAGAAATATTTAAATTAAATTAAACCATTTTTAACGTATTTCAATATTTCCGCCTCTTTTTGTACACTCATAGGTACAATAAAAATATCTATGAATAAGTGTTAGGTTATTTTGCTTGTAAAATAAAAAGACCTATACCAACTAATGCACTTTATTTGCCTCTGTTACAGGTGGAACGTCGGAAAATCTTAGTTTCCTAGTTACCGCCTAATGCCCGGTCCCAATAACCTACCACCAGTTAAAATGTTAACTAAGTAGTGATAGGCCACTCAACAGAAAATAAAAACGGAACATTTCAATATCGCGTTCAACTAACCGTCAGTTATCTGTAGATAGATTATTGGGACCGGGCATAAAACACACCTGTCACATCGTCTTCCCGAAACAAACATACTTTTTGCAATAGTTTTATTTTTCGGGGTTTTCGTTACTTCGTGACCATGTCAGCCCCATAGAAACATACTTGTAATGTGTGGTTTATAAATCGTTAAAATCCTCATCCACGCTTACCTACTTTCCTTACCGCGTACTTACATTAGCAAAAAATAAGAAAGTTGTTTAACACGACATCAAATATTTGCCCGTTTTCTACGGAAGGTACCCACTTACCATTGCCACTTGGTTTTTACATTAATTGATTAGAAAGTCGATATTGCAAATTGAAAATTCTCGTGTCGCGATAACGTTCACGGGCGCTGACGTCCACTGAGATTGATCCTAATTGAAGGCGGAGCCACAATGCTATCATTATTTTTCATTGCTCCAAGGTCTTAAGTAAAAGCTTGTCTCGACACTTTGTTTGCCACACCCACAATTTGAGTTGTTTTTCTGTGACAAGCAAGGACCGTCAAAAAAAAAATAGAAATGAGGAAATAGCTAAGGATTGGCTTTACCTACTGATTTTAAGACAAAGTTGACACTGCATAAACCTTGATGTTGCTATTAAACATGCACGTGGAAACCTTCTCGATTTTATTGTTTCACGCACCTAGCCGCATAAAATGCTTTCTTTACATAATTTCAAGTAATAGCCAACTTTATTTGCTCTTGTTAAATTGTGAAATTTAAATTCTTTTTTATTAATTTCTTATTTTTTTGTTATTTATTACCCGTGATTATTACTATGAGTACCCTTGAATTTTTTGTTACGGATGAGCAGCCTAGTCGGATCACGCGCAGTCCAATTTTTATACAGCTAACAACAGCAGGTACCCAATTTTTAATGGAGTCTGCACGAAGTTGGAAAAATTAGAAGTAAGGCGTTACAATCCTTTGTGCCAATCTTCTTCTACATACATGTCTCGGGCTATAGACTCTCCCCCAGTTCGTGTATTTGCCCATCTTTCTATAGTTTCTCATAGTTTTCCTTTTGACTACCTACGTTATAATGTGTGATATTGCCATGAAAGATTTCACGTTTCTATAAAAAAACTTTTACCTCTAATAGTCATATATAGATATAGAAAAAAATGACTTTTTAACAAATTTTTTTTTTTAACTTGTATCTAATATATAAAAATTCTCGTGTCAGCACTCACCGTGTTAGTGCGCATACTCCTCCGAAACGGCTTGACCGATTTTGATGAAATTTTATATGTATATTCGCTACGTCTAAGCATAGTTTTTTATCTATTTTTTATACGCCTATCTGACAAACAGTATATATAAATAAAAAATACCGAACGCCCCCGGGTATTGTGACGGTGTAACCCTCTACACATTTTTTGTATAGTAGGTATGTCTTTAATTTTGTCTGTAACTTTCAAATCAAAATTTAAAATTATGTCACCAATTCCATTTGTTCTCGATCTTCATTGCTACTTCATCTTTTGACACTATCTGACAACTTTTACCTACTTGCAAATTTTATTGTTTTTACGTTCTATTCAATTTTCATAGAAGTTTTCTGTTATTTATCGAAATAAAACCACAGTTTCGAAGTTCTACATACTGTTATGTTCTAACTTTTACCAACTCTGCTTCAACTTTCAATCTTAATGATTCGCAAACAGATTTATGAACCCTTCATATTTAAACGACCAATTCAGCGATATCTATTTACTATTTGGACTAAAACATCCAAATTTAGGTGCAGGGAAGATAACTTTGGCCTTTACGTCTATGTAATGTGATGATTTATACCTTCCACAGGCACAATAACTCACAATAGATGGGTGAAGCGACCACTCGGACGCTGCAGCGCCTGGTGCATTATCTAGATGTGGATTGTACTAAAAAAAAACATTTGGTTTTACCTTTTTGTGGGCGTGATTAATATGAATATCAATGACGATATCAACATTCTAGTACTAAAAGTCCCTGATGTAAGTCGTTCACAGACACATAGACGGAAGGAAGACATGTCGAAATTATAAAGGATCCTTGTTGATTGTCCTAGAGTCCTAGAATCGTGCTCTCTTGAGTAAAACTATCAAATAACAGCAATGCAATATTTATTCTTGCATTTACATATCAAGGTATTAACACAAGTAGTACCATGCTTCAGTAATAGTTTGCCTCCAATAATAATTATGTTTCCGATCTTTTTGTAATTAGTGTTTACTGAAGTACATAAGCGACAAGTAATTATCTAGTCGCCCTCGCTGACATCTCGTTTTGCCTATGATGTACAGGCCAAGGGCTTTTGCATAATTAATGGTTGGTAGGTACTTTGAATACACATTGGTTAAGGTATGCCATCTACCTTGTTACCAAGGTATCTTGCTCTGTCACATGGTTACCAAATATCATGTGACGTGAACGTAAATATTTCTGTCTTCGGTTTTTGTGTGACATCAAACGCTATAATTTTATTATGCTGGCAGCTCTGAATCTTGAATCTTGTTTGTGTTGAGGCGTAGTGGTGCGTTGTTGGTCGTGGAAATAAATTAAAAGATTGCACTCAAGAAGCACGCAAAACTTTTTTGTTTGTTGTCGTTGGTACCGCGAGGTACTTCAACACTTATTTGGTTTTGAAATATAAGGCGCACCTAAGTAAACAATCGAGTCTATGTTATCTCTCAGTGTCATTGAAAGTTTTTTAGGAGTGGCTTTCCATGTGAAATTGTTTTTATTTGTACTATAAGAATCATGATCGACCTTTCGTGGATATTTTTAAGCTCGTATCTGCTAGTCCTAGCAATAATTTAGTCATAAGTGGGTGTACAGTGACGCTTTTACCTGACAAACAACAAGCCTAATACTGTGGACTTTCTTCTCCAAATTTCGCCGAATACTCTTCTTGCCTGTTGCTTAATGTTTGTCATTTGTTTGTTGACAGACGCATGCCTCCGGTGCCAAGGCGAGAGCAACAAGAAGGACTCCTACGGCAAGCAGGACTGCGTGGTGGTGTGGGGCGAGTGCAACCACAGCTTCCACTTCTGCTGCATGTCGCTCTGGGTCAAACAGAACAACCGCTGTCCGCTCTGCCAGCAGGAGTGGTCCATACAACGGATGGGCAAGTGAAACCCATTTACGAACCTTCGTGATGTGTGGTTTCAGCATAGTCCTTGTATAGTTTGATATGTTTTGTAGGTTATTCGAAAAATGCTCATTGCCTGGAACATGTCGGTTAGAGTTCATTTACAACAACTTCAGTTCTACGACTTTTTGAATATTTGTGTTATTTTTTTATATAAAATTCGTTATTGTATGATAATGGTTAAAATACGATAATTATAATGCTTAAGTACTGTAATATATAGTATGGACATCATTCTATGTAAGGCAATGATTTTCTTAAGACTGTGTCATTGATACAGCGCATAAGGCGTAAATTTTATAAAATTTTGTGAACGAAACATTTCGAAAAAGATAAATGTGAAAAAAAACTGATAGATGAAAATTGTTGTAAAACACAAACTTAATTCGAGTGTTTCAGGAATTGCATCTTGTTCTACCTAGTTATATTATAATATCGTGTTCTACCGGGGTGTAGTAAACCTACGCCCTTTTCGATTTTTTTTTCCAAAGTACCATGCTTGATAAAAAAGTGGCTTAGAAGATATATGTTTAGGTAAGTACGTTTTATTGCATTTTTTTGAAAAAAAACAAACTCACGCCCGTTATCCCCAAGAGGGTAGGCAGAGGCACCAATCACTAGAACTGAGCCCACGTTTTAATAGCGGCGACAGGGTTGCCACTTGTTGTGTTGGGAACTAATAAACTCGGCAAAACGTGGGCCCAGTTTAAAAAAAAAATAATAATAAAACGTTTCTTCCCGAAGAACCTTTTCTAATTTTTTAATGTAATAGAAACAAGGTGCAAATAAACAATATTTAAAAGGCCAGGATCTCGAACAAGCGTAAGCGTAGCTTAATAATAGTAAGCGTAACGCTAGTTCTTGTACCTACACACTTTTTGTGCCGTAAGATCTTTAGATTTTAATAACCCAATTTTTTATAGATTTCCCAATAACGTTTAGCGCATCAATTTGTTTGTAGTGGTGTCCAGACTGAAAATCAGCGCTGACGTAATGCCTCCAAGCATTATGCGCAGCACATGCTGAGCCTGCATCCTTTTGTTTGCCATACATTTTTATTTCTTATACGAAGCATGCCTGTATTGTTTTATTTTAAATTTAAGATTGATAAAAGATGATTGACTGCATAGATATATCTATCTATCCAGTCAATCATCTTTCGGGTCAGTATTTTATCACTCTATACGCAAGGATTTCCTGACCCGACAGTCGACAGTACATCAACCTTTACACTCATGCGCACTTCTCGGTTACGTTACGGGTGATTCCTGCAACAAAAATGTTAAAGTTGACCTGCTGTCGACTGTACCTACTACATTAACATTCATTATGAAGTATAGTGGGTGGACCAGTAATAGAGCGTTGAGATGTGAACATTTGAAAACAAACCAAAATTTTCGAAACTTATAGGGATTTTTTCCCTGTGGGTGATTCAATATCGTTTGTATCAAGATTGTTGATATTGTTTTATAAATAAATGTATTTGTAGATCAAGTTGTTCTTTACTTTCTTGAACCTCACCTTTTAGCATACCTACTTAATAGTATAATAATTATTATTATTTTAGAGTTAAAGTCTGCTGTACTAAAATTATCGTTATAGTTGAGCAGATTTAACCGGCGATTTACGATTGAGAATTTCATAAGTTTGTTTCTTCAAATATCTAAAACAGAAATAGTTTGACTTATGCATTTATATTCAAAGGGCTCCCCTATTCTATTTTCGACCAAGCTTTAGGTACGGTCATTTGCCACCTCTGACCACTCCGGCAAGAATTCGTCGAGATCATCTATTCTCGTCATCGTGTACTCGGCCGCCCCGTTTGCGTTGACCGTCGCGCGGTACCCGTCGGTGGCAAGCAAGTGGGCACATGGGTTGCATTGCTAATATTAGCGTAATTATTTGGTAATACATAATAATGTGCCGATTTTCATACAATAATTTTCAGCAATTCAACCTACACGTCACGGGTCAATTGAAATGTCTCACAGAGGTTAGTGCGAAAAAGGCGATGACATAAACAAAGTTGCTGTGCTCCCATCTCATCACTTAAGATTTTGATTGATTGTTATGAGTAATGAACTCAAAGTAGTCTTTACTCCGCAGTCATTATGGCTTTCAAACGAGTCTGTCGCGGAAGCCAACATAGTTATTCAACATGATCGCGATAGATTGACAAATAATTAATTATCGCTTCCGGTTGTTTGTTCCACGAGAAGGATTTTAAAGTGAAACTTTAATATGTAGTAGGTATCTACATATTAACCAAATGACTAAACAAAAATCCAAGAGGAAGTTCCACAAAGAAAACTTGTTGGCAATGGTGGTCAAGATGTAATTGGCCATCCGTGGATTTAAGTAGGTAGGTATATGAGTTACTTATGACTATAATACTATTGAATGTCGTTGTTAAACAGGAAAAGCAAGCTTAAAAACCTTGAGACGGAAGTTATCCTTAGGGTGCGATATTGAACTGTACAGAAATCTGATCCTCACTCGAAACTCGTTTGGTGTAACTCAACGAAGCTGCTAATTGTATGGTAAGAATATTGTTGTTTACAAGAGAAAAATAAACTCAGTGAGGGTAAAGGCATAGAGTGCCTAGAGCAAATAATACGCGCCAAATTACCCGTTGTCAACTATGGTTTCAGGCTTCTTACATCTACACTATAAACCCAATGTCATATCCATCAAACCATATTAATTATTGACTAGACGCACATTCATCAATCATGACCTGCAGACTTTAGACTAGGTACCTATATCAGATTTTACGCAGTTAGTTCTAGTAGAGGCTCATTATTTCTTTTGTTGCAAATGTAAGAAATAGCCTGGGGTTAGAATTTGAAACTATAACAATTTGCTGCACAATTACTCCTTTGGTACTCCTACTACCTTTGGTAAAAAATGGCAAATCGCCCACACAACCGTTTACGATTTCGACACGATGACTCTTATCGTATTCGCTGACTCGACCGACGTCACGCGCCCGCTATAACTGATAACCAGGCGTTTTGTTGGTACACGCCCGTTTTGGTTTTAAAATTAATGAATAATGTTGTAAAAATACACGTATCGACGTGGTTCTAAGAGACATACATGTTTTGGATGCACAGATTGCTAACCTTTTTTTTTGAAGTTACCATTTATTCTAAAGCGTGGTTAATAATTTTAATGTCGATGAAGCGATAGTGGTTAGTCAGGATCGTGGCAGGTGGCAGTCCCTGGTCTCTGCCTACCCCTCTGGGATACAGGCGTGAGCTTGTGTATGTATATAATAATTTTATTTAATGTAACAATAGAAACAAAGGCCACCTAGGCCGAGTATCAAGTTCTTGGCGCCAGACTCATTGGGTAGGAATTACATTGAAGGTTGCTGGTCTAGAAATATTGAGTTGCCTTTATTCTAATCTAATTAATTTGACACTTATGTAGTTGCGGACTCATTAAAGCTAAACCCACTTATTGATGTCATCATCTTTCATTCATATGCTCCACAATATGATTATGCCCCAAATTGAGTTAGGACGTATTGACCGACAATCCTTTTTATAAGCTTACTTTTTAAATTTTCATACAAATTTTACAGGTATGCCAACTTTATAAATTTCCTAGTATTAAGTTCTCTTAAGCCAACATTCCCATTATGATAACTTTTATAGATTTCCTATAATGAGGTCGGCTACGCCATATTTTAGAAAAATCTGTGTAATATGTTTGCCTACTATTTGTACAGTCAGGCATGAACTTTTTTATGTTTTGTGAAAAATATTTTCCTAATTTAGCTTCTTTGATTTTTACTTCTAAAATTACAAATAGTGTATACCTACCTACCTTGGTAATAAAACTTAGTGGACTTATAGACCACTTGAGAGAGATCAATTTGTCTATGGTTGTCGTAATTTAAGGTGTTAATTAAAGTACACCATAAATGGTTTTAATAAATCGTTATTTCCTTAATTAAATACTAGGTTCGTCAAATATTATTATTTTAGGGTTATTACTTGAATACAGTGTATTTATTTACATCAAGTGACAGAAGAAGAGATTTAACATATTATTATTTTTGAACCGTAAAACATTTTTTTGCTTGATTGTATACTTAAGTTGGCAAAATAGGAATCCGCGTATGAGAATTATTTATATTTCGCATAACGATACTTATTGTAAGGTTTCAATTAAAAAATGGCATAACATCACCAAACCCACGTAAAAGGTAAAATAAAAGTTGGCATACCTGGAAAATTTAAAGTAGGCATAAAAAGGAAAGTCGGCCAATACGTCCTAACTCCCCAAATTATAGATAGATAGAGAACACTTTATTGTACATAAAAAAAAATTATGTACCTTCCTTCCTTGTTTGCAAAGTCATTAACTATCTAAAAGTCCCGGATACGAAACTGAACGCCTATGTCATTATTTGACTTTTTTTACATAAATTAGCCTTCAGACGGCAAAAAATCTCAGCAAACACGTTTGCATAATGATTGGCGTTCCTACATTATTAACCCAGGTATTTGACATTTAGTAAATAATGTTATTTCTTAGTACTTATTTCTTTCATAGCATGCCAGTATTGCCAATCTAGCCGGTCGACCTTGATGCAGTGTTGGTGTAGGACGTCTGTATCACGTTCCGACACACCCGGCCATGCCTCCGCCGCCAGCCAATCACAGGCCTCCAACGCGGATAGTACCTAATTATTACTTTCGATTATACTTTGGACTTCGCTACATCCTCGTATTACACACAAGCAACAGATAACACCTTCGGTCATCAAATTCCTCGAAAAGATCGGTGATATACCTATTGGACTTAGCACTCAATATTGCGTCATATCTTTGCTATAAACGCACCTGCATGATTTATTTTGCTGACGTAGACTAAGTTCATAGACGTGAGGTATATCTACTTACGTCACTGTGGGAAATTACATAACACACCTAATCCACCCTTTTTGAAAAGAGGCTAATGCCGGCTACACACGTAACGATATATCGTAGCGATTAAACTGCGCAAGCCGATTTGCGCAGATTTATCCATCGTGTGTATGACAAATCGTTGCAGATTTTCGTCATACACACGATTGATAAATCTGCGCAAATCGGCTTGCGCAGCAGTTTAATCGCTACGATATATCGTTACGTGTGTAGCCGGCATAAGTAAATAGTAGATTGTTCACCAAGGGCGCAAACAAAAGTTTTGCGTCTAGGTTCTGAAATTGAATCCAGAGCGAAATGAGGCGATTCTTGCATTCAGAATAGTTCAAGGAGCGAGGGATTCGAGACCAAAAATGAATTGCGCCCGTGTAGAACACTCTGCTTTTCACTACTATCTGAGAGGAATGAAAATGCGTACTTGCGTTCCAATTTTAAATATTTGACAATTAGTTAGGTACCTACCTACTTAAAAGTTTTGCATCAAAGAGTTTGGAAGTTCAGAAAGTAATTCCAAACTTGGTTTTAAAACTTATTGCTTGGGTTGAAGCGAAATAAATATAGGACGAATCCTCAAGAGTGAAAGAGAAGTCCGACTTCTAAGTAAATGAGTGCATAGTATATAAATTCAAAATTTTATTTTGAGTCTATTTACTTAAAGGTACCTAAAGGTAAATAGACTTAAAACCCAATTTTTAGTCTGTTTACTTTGATGCATCTTAACTTGACCAACAATAGCGTGTTTTGGGTCCTAAATTTGGGCATCAAAATGCATCATTTCGAGCAGATGGAGTGAAAAAAAATTTAAAACATCAAAACACAAACTCACAGAGATTAGGGGAACCTATTGTAACTAGGCCACTTTTTTACATTTCGATTTTTAAAAAAATCATCGTTGAGGTCAGCTTACTCAAATGAGTATTAATATAAAGTTACACTAATAACGCACAACGTCTAAGCACAGGCACTTGTATTTTTTGGTTTATTTTGGATGCATGAATTAATGAAAAAAAAAGGTAATTGTGTCCAAGGTACAACGAACCTGTTTTGCCTTGGCCAGTGTCCTTTGTACCTTGGACATATAGTCATTTTACATACATACATACATAATATTTCATACCTGTCTTTCATGAAAGCAGGCAGATACCAAGGTACGCCACGTGCCACGATCATTCAGCCATTAGATTATAAAACCACATATATTTTTTACACATAGTTTATTTCAACAAAAAAAAAACAAAGCTTAACTTTTAGGTCTCAATCACAAATTGTTGCATAAATTAAAAACTAAAAAAATACTCTCCTACACAAAAATAATAATGACATAATATTATTGTAATTTTAGTGAACAAAAAAAAAATTTAATAATCTTCTCTTCAGATACTCTACTGAACAGTGTCCAAGGTACACATTATAAGTTGTGGCCGAGGTACAACATCGGGTCAATTTGAATTAGCGAACTTTGAAAAGGCAGTTTAAAATTAATTAGGTTAGGAACGCTTAGGTTCTTTGGTAGCTATCTTCTTTAGTTATATATTACAGGTAATACTTTTTTCTTAAGTATGTCATGTCATAAGCAAACTGGCTCAAAGGGAAATGTAAATTACTTACTTTTTGCACTAGTAAAACTATTTTTCCATTTTTTGACGCACTCACTCGCAACCGGTGTTTCGGAACTAACTTCATACTTGAGGTAGCAAATGACGTTTCAGATGCCTTATACAAAATTAATAAAAAGCGTGTGGGTTTCGAAAAATTTACGATTGACCAAGGTACAACTATTAATTAATTACTGTTATGTTGCAATATTTATGTAAGTAAGTAAATAAATAAATAATAAATAAATAATAATAATAATGTCCAAGGTTGAACAGGTTCCATGGGTAGGCAGTGAGCAGAGTTTGGATTACTTGCCAGGATCATAAAAAAAACCCCCTCGCTTCATCAACACTCACAAAGAAAAATGTGACTACATAAATCAATGTAATAAGGCCCGAGTTCGTCTGTACCGAATCCTACCCTAAAACCGGCTTCTCTGGGCTAACACTTGCCCAGAATTTCAAATTTTGAATAAAAAACTCTTGAAAGCACCTTTAATATATTATCTATCACCGATTAATGCGATCAGCTGATAGTTACTCAGTAAAGTCTTTGAGGCCTTTTATTAAAAAGTACGATTAACGCCTTGTTGGAGAAACTGTATTTTCCAGGTAGGAAGTACCCGTCAAGAAACTACGTTAGTTCTTGGACCACAGTTCGTCTACCAGCTTTAAATCAGCTGGTCTCTACCAGGGACTGCCGCTTGCCACGATTCTGACCAGACTGTAATTCAAAAAGGGATTTTTTCTAACACAAATTGGCAATGCGCAAGTCAATGCATTGGCAATTTAAACTGTGACAGACAAATAATACGTTATAAGATTTCTTACCACTGCTGAATAGCACTTGAATGAATGAATGAATGAATGAATGTTTATCGTCACAGCATGCTTACAGAATAATTAATATTAATAATAGTTATTATATAATATACAGCGTGTGACAAAGGTGCTATTTCAGCATTTGCTGTTTCTATTTGAAACAGCGCTGGTTTTCAAATAGCACCTTCTTACAATATAAGACACACCATGCAGGTAGGGCGATAAATCAATACAATTTAACTACAATTTAGAATAATACGAATTAACTACAATCATTGAATTTAGACAACAATTTAGAATATTACGAATTAATAACAGTTACTTCCTTGGGGATAGACGGTAGGTACTTTTTCACACAAGTGTTAAGAATATGAGTCCCTCAAGAAAATTCTAAAGACACTTGGTGCCAAGGTACTCATATTACTCCGGTGAGACACCGTTTTATGCTGAAGTTTTCACATGATGACATTGAATTATTATTCTGCTGCTGTAAACTTGTACCTAGAAGACACAATAACATGAAACTATGTGCTCTCTTCCGGGTATTGGCGACATACTGTAATTAAAAGCAGTAAAACAATTAGAAAGATGCTCCGCTCCGTTGACGCAATTGATGATAATCCCGTGCCCTTAATTAATTGTTATTGTTCCTTCTGCCATTTGACTAACAACCTGCGTCAAGTTGTACAGTCGACGGCACATCGACCTTTACATAAGTACATTCTAATCGGTTATGTTAAGGATGATTCCACAGAAAAAAATGTAAGGTTGACTGTACGTAGTCACTATTCAGTTGACCCGCGGGCTAGGTCAGGTTAGGTTTCGAATTTTTTTATTTCCAAGTTTAGGAGTGCGCGGTCGATAAGAATACGCACACTTCTCAGAACATAACCGCAGCTCTAAAGTAACTTCGCCTGTGTTTTGACGTGTTAGACGTTATCTCTTCCCACCGCAATATTTTTCGAAAACAAAAAAAAAAGATTGTAAAGTTTAGGTGATTAATGATCTATTTTTCCTTTAATTTGAAAGTGTCATTGCTAGTTAAAACTCTGTGAAAACAGAACAGAATTAATATTTGTTTTAGGTAGGTAATCAGCGGCTTTATACTATCATCATCTTACAAAAGTTAGGATAATAGTCCATACATTCCTCAAAGGATGGGGTGTCGTCAGCAGGAATTGTTGAAATGTGAATATCTACTGTGGTAAGAGTGCGCAAGGAAGTGATAGATAAAACTGCGCGCGCATTCTTAACCGACTAGTCTACTTCTAGTAACTTCTAGTAGTTCACTTGGTTAATTACTATTTGATAACTTTTTTTTCTCTCGGGTAAGTAAGTAAATATTTTTTAGAATGTTTTCCAGATCAAGAGAAATACCTACATAAAGTAAAAATGTACCGCTAGAAATAAATGAAAATAATTTTATTAGAAGGATGGAAACTGGTGAAATACAGCGTATTCGCTCGGCAGTAGCATATTCGCTAGAGATTACAGACATCACTCTGTAACGCCCCCGGTATCCGTAAAGTCGACAGCACATCATCCTATACACCCATGCACTCTACTCCGTTGCATTACGGGCGACTTTGCAACTAAAATGTGCAGGTTGATGTGCTGTCGACTGTACGTCGTTGCAAAACTTAAAACATTTTTGCCACATTTTCCACAGCGTCAAAACATGAAAAATACTTTTAAGGGCAGCGATGAAAAATAAAATTGTTCGTAGACTCTCGTAGTGCAAGCATTGTGGTGGCATGAAAATTGTAAAAGATATTATGAACTTGAACTTAATGATGTAAAAGCCCTTGTAAATAGGGTACGTAGGTACTTTTATATATACTCGTGCGTACTTACACACACACACACACACACACACATACACACACACTTATGTGTCGCACTTATGTGCACTTACTTATTATGTGATGTATGCCTGCATTACTATTAATAGTTTAAAATATATATTTATTTCACTTACTAACACTTTCTACTGTATTGTAAGTGTAATTTTGATGAACCCTGTCATATTGTATTTTATGTAAATTCAAATATTTAATTTATGAACGTCAAAGTTGTTAATTTCACAATTGATATATTAGGTATGTGGAGAAGAAGCTACCAAAAAACTCCACATTTATTCTTTTCAAAACAGCTTTAGCTTATTTAAGAAACTTTCAAACCTATAAATTTACTCATGGATGTGTTGAACACTAGACCTCTAAATACATTTAATATTAAATAGACTGATTTATAGGATATCCTTTATTTTATGTGCCCTACATAAGGAATTACACATGAGATTAAACATGAGATGAGATTTGAATATTAATCTACTGTTTAACACCAGACGTCTCCTTTTTTCTAAATAATCGTGGAGTTTATAATAAGCTTTTTTGAGTGTGCTTAACACATTTTGTAAACCACGTCGGAGGTAACTCTAATAAATTATCTTGTTGTACCTTATACAGTGCCCCATAAAAGACGATTAATTATTGCAAGTCTAAATCGTGGATATGACAAATATAACAATTTATGTTTATTTCTAGTAATAATAGACGGTCATCAGTACCTACTTATCTTTTGAGTGTACCTAATCAGATATTGTATCGGTGCTAACTAGATACCTACCTAACAATGTTGACTCTATATAAATGTTAATAGTAGTTGGCAGTCAATTATAATTGAAACAGTTCAAGGCCATCACAGGCTTCTTCAAAGCGCCCGCAAGAATAAAATCGTGCTGCAATAAAACAGTTATTGTACTTATTCATGATTAGACATTCCATGATTATGGTGGGCTTAATGGAAACTTCGAGGTAATCCCTTCAATTATAAGAAAGCAAGATAATTAGATTATTCTTTATTGCACTCAAAGTATACCTACCTATGTACCTGAACTAAGTGAAAATTAGATATTTTCTGAATCCGGAGACCCTGTTTGCACAATAATAAATTCACATGAGAGCGGTAGTCCCCAGTTTTTTTTTGTGTCATTGCAAATATTAGTCAACAGCGTCTAGATTCTACTAATGCTTTGTAAGATAAGATAAGATAAGAATATTCTTTATTGTACCAGGAAAAACATTAATACAGAACATTAACAATAAGATGCAGTACAAGAGGCGGCCTTATTGCTTAAAGCAATTTCTTCCAGGCAACCGACGATGGAAAGTTGCTGACGGAAAAGAGAGAGACGGGTAGTCGGTGCAAATAAGAACATAGAATAAATACTTATACTTAATACTAATATACATACATAAACCTTTACATTCTATACGTATAATAATAATTATAAACATACATAAAGTTACATAATATAACATAAAGTTCTACCATAGGATAAAAGAAAAGACATACCTACCTACATTCAGGAAAACCATAATAATAAAATTATTTAATAAATTACAAAGATAAATAAAAGTCATAAACATTGCTTTTAAAAATAGCTTTGTAGTGCAATGACAACTGCATGAACATGGCGATTTAGTTTCATTGCCGCTTCAAGTCGACGCGTGCACGTATATCAATAATTCTAGGCGTCAATGGAATGAAAAATCACGTCACGTGACCCGACCGAGTCTCTGTCATCTTACTATAATGCACTAACAGGATTGAGGCCCTGGTATATGCGGAGAAGCACCAAATGACCCGGAAAACGTTCGAAGCGGGATTTACATAACAATACAAACAACCTTTCATTAAACTACAACTCGTAGTTTACTGCCTACGACAATATTCGAAGTACATAAGGTAGGTAGGTAGGTTTCTGGTTCCCACGACACAGGGTATCCTAGTATGGTGCCAGATGCAATGTATGTGCGTGTATGTAACTGTTTATAAAGTCAGCTTTATTATCTGCGACTAAATAGACTTTTACATACAGGCACATACATTGCTTCTGGCCTCACACTATGATACCCTGTGTCGTGGGAACCAGAAACAGCGACGTGACAAAAATGTTACATCCAACACCTGGGTTATTTTTATCCCCAGCCGGGATTCGAACCCGGGACCTCTCTCATGGTAGGCAGCGCATCTGCGCTAACCGCAATGTACGTTGCCTTTTGTGGCAACTCAGACACACTACATGTTACTTATGTTCTGTACTTGTCTGATTATTTAATTTCTTTGATGTAACGTGTCTTGTAGGTTTAATAATGGTTTTTCTTCTTCTTTAATTGTCATAGTAAACCATGAATAATTGTAGTTACATAAAAACACGCCTCTGCGCTGTAAACTCTGTCTGGTCACGTCTGGAATAGGCAATAGAAGGCACGTTCAGTTCAGAAACAATCGGAAAATTCCGCTCGTTGATTGGTGACAATGAAATCAATCTATGTGCCGGTACGGAGTCGCTTGCTGATCATGAACAATACTGGAGACGTTTGAATTAGCACGTAAGCTGTAGCTGTGTATAATAAAATAACCAACAGTATTTCTACCTGTACCTACAGCATATTCAAAGCTACAAACTAAAACTGATTTGTTTCGGGCGTATATCCGCGTTACCAATTAAAATCCTGTTTACCAGCCGTTTTTTGTTGCTCGGGCTCCCGGGTATAATATTAGTGCAACCGAAGAAGATAAATCATATCGTTTTTTAGACTTGTTTCTAAAGAAAATTCTTCCAGCCACCCTAGAAATTTTAGAATGTTAAAAAAGAGAGGGGTGGGGCAGATAAAGTAGAAACACAACTCATTATATCTAAATATTAGTACCTTCAGTGAAACCTGGATAAGTGAGACATCAAGGGAGGTATTCCACTTACCCAGTGTCTCAGATATCCAAGTATAAATAAATATCTGTCTCATTAAAATACTACTTGCTAATATACATACAACTTCCATTTATGCCTACATAGATATAAGAATGCCAGAAATATAATTACATAATTATATCTAATTTAAGCGCAAAAATATATAATTAATATCGAACAAAAAACGGCATAAAAATCACGTTTGTTGTATTGGAGCCCACTTATTTTTTTTTTTATTCTATTTTTAGTAAGTATTTTGTTGTTATATCGGCAACAAAAATACATCATCTGTGAAAAATTAAACTCTCTAGCTATGACGGTTTATAAAATATAGCCTTGTGACGGACGGACGGACGGACGGTCGGGCAGACGGACAGTGGAGTCTTAGTAATTGGGTTCGGAGCCCTAAAAACAGAATAGGAAATGTAATGCGAAGTTAACTTGGGTAATAAATATAGGAGTTACAGTCGACAGCATCTCGGCCTTTACATTTTTAATTGCAAAGTCGAACGAATTGTAACTTGAGCACGATAGTAAAGGTTCACAGATTGCTGACTGAATAAAATGTTTTCTAGATGTGTACTTGCTCGTTTTTGCTCGATATTGATAACGGCAGCAGGTAGACGCTGGAAATATTCACAAAATATTTAGATAAATATTCACTTTAGAAATAAATAATTAAAATAAAATAAAACAAATATTTTAGGGGGGCTTGCATACACCGACATGATTTTTTTCCCGTTTTTATAGATAATGGTACGGTACCCTTCGTGCACGAGTCCAACTTGCAATTGGCCGTTTTTTTTATCTTAGAATATTTGAACATTTAACTTAGTACCTACATCAGTTTACTTTGATATTCTTATTTAATTTTAGTAGGAGCATCGTATCCAGAAGCAATGTACCCTTTGTGCCTTTGCCGTTGTGCATATCATTATTTCTTAAAAACACCTTGATCCCATGACCCCTCGGCCTCGACGCGTGTATTTCAGTCAATATCTATTATAATCATATAGTACCTGGGTGACCGAGCTTTGCTCGGTACTTTTTTTGTAACATAAAATATGTAATATAAAATTTAAATAATCCTTTTCCAACAAAAAAAGAACTTGGAAAAAAAACATCATGACTCGAACCGGGTCGCCCGTTTTTCCGTCAGGACTATCCCAACCTTGCAGATAGACGCGAAATTTACCTCTGTATGTTATAGCAAATTTCAATTGCCTTAAAACACAGATAAAACAACGCTTTCTAAAAATGTAACCTAGTTAGATCAATTAAACGCCCCCGAAAGAATCTGCCTACAAAATTTCGTGAAAATCGTTGGAGCCGTTTCCGACATTCTGATTATATATAAATATATATACAAGAATTGCTCGTTTAAAGAGATTAGATTAGATTAGATTCGTTTTTTCTGTGTATGCTAAGTATTTTACTTCACAGTGGCTAACTGGCATTACCCATAGGTAATGACCATAATGAGGTAGTATTCTAGTACTATTGTAAAAATCAAGATACAGAAGCTCATTTTTCTCCTTGCTAAGTGAAAATAAATTAGGTATCTTTCCACAATGGCATGCAATTATTTTTTCTGTACATATTTGTAATAAAGTGTTCTCTGTTATCTATCTCAATTTTTACCTACAAAACAAAATGCGGGCTCGCCCTTGGTCTGAAGACGCTGGCTGTGCTTGAAATCTATTTTGTTCTCTTCCCCACTCGTGTCAAAGCATGAAATTGTCAAGATTGCTGGGGCTGAGGTCAGTGACGTCTATACTCATTAGAAAGTCGTCGTGCGTGCTTCTGCGCATGTACGATTTACCGAGCTGGAGGTGTGGCCCGTCGCACGCTCACACCGCGCCTGCCAATTCCGACATTCGTCGCGCGTCAGTTGCGTCAATAATTGTACATTATTGCATCAGCATCCACGAAGTTTCAGAGAATCGCTAGCCGTTTTAGCATGTCTCATATTGGCCAAATTTTATAGCAAATACATACATACACATTCATGAAACAGTTCCTAGAATTTTAATTGCCTTATTCGTCCTCCATTTGTTCTGTTACTTATCTGTTTATTTTGAGCTTTATCTCTGCGATATCTTGTTACAATAAATGTATTTTCTTTCTTTCGTTTCTTGTGACTATTTCATATTGATTCAGCGTGACTTCTTTGACATAAAATGAATTCTATAGCAGGTGCTACAGTTTGCTACAGTTTTCCGTCTCTGACGCAACCGTGTTGGCGGCCTCCGATTGGCTGCCCTAACCAAGCCCCCAGTCCCGATGACGTCAATCTGTGTCACGAGGTAAACACAATGATTTGAATGTGGCTATCGAAACAACATGGTTTTAACGGTATTAACGTCAATCTTTACACGCGTGCACTATGCTCGGTACGTTACGGGTGGCTACTGGCTAGCAACGGAAATATTGACAACGGAAAGGTTGATTTGTCGATTGTCCATCTATCCTGCTGATAGCCAGATGTTGTGAACCTATTGTCATAACATCGCACGTGGATCAATAAAAAACCAAGTAACTGATTATCATATGGTAGAGAACAATATGATAATCAGTTACCTTGCCTTGTAGTAAACAATAAAGAACGTAGAGTAGTTATACCTAAGTACCTATCACTGAATTTGAAGTAAAATTCATTGGGTATTTAATGGAAACTAGATATTTGGTGTAACAATAGTGAAAAGGTATCACATGAAGCGTATACGACTAGTACGTGCGTCAACCTGATATCAGGATAATCTCGTTATGGTTCACACACCTACCTACTAAACTCTTCGTCCATGAATCTGACTATTCATGAATATTACGAATATTTCACATAACAACTCAACTCAAGGTTAACTGTTGATAGCGCTTGCCCTACAAGCATAAAATTGACTTAAAAATAATCTTTTTTGTACACCCCAGGAACACGAATACGAAACTTATTTGAACAAGATTTATAGTGCAGTGCAGTCTCATTATTTCTTCCTAACACATATGTAAAGTCTGCTAAAGTCTGTTTTTTAATACGATGCAAAAAAGGAAGCAATGTAATCATTATAAAATACATTGTTATATTCTATAGATTTTTGTTTTACTGTAAAAAAATAGACCCGTGAGACGAAAAACCTAATTGCTTCAAAAACATTAGTACGAATAACTTAATAAAAAATCGCTAAGTGCGGATCTTTGAGCAAGGCTGGTAATTGGGTAGTTGACAAAGTGTACGTAAGTTACTTTTAAAACGGAATTTTGTATGAAAATACCGGATTATGACGTCATATTTCAGAGCACTCTTTTTATGTTTCATCTATTTAAAAATTGTAATAACTAGTAATTGACTAAAAGAGATACATTTTCCGAAATATTTTGTCATTTTTGTTTTAATCGAGCATATCAAATTATTTATTGTTGTTACTACCGAATTATACCTGTCTACTTGAAAATGGAAAAAAGAATTGTAGTACGAATAAAAAACCGGACAATTACAAATTGCACAGCATGTTACAAAGGGTTCCGCAGAGCAACGCATACGCACATAAGCATAATCACGACGCAGTAGCTTACTTATATGCATGTTCACGTAAAATGTATGTGTTTATCAACCAATTTCGTTTATTGTGCGGGGAGTTATATTTGTCAACTTTGTTCAGACTAGCAAATAAATTGAATCTCAGAGAGAGAGAGACGGAGAGTATGGGAGAAAAAGTTTATCAATCTTTATTAACATTAATTAATGCAATTATCAATTGAATTTCTCATAGTTCGACTTTCCTAATAATGTTTTTCCAACTATTATATATTTTACTCATATTCCCTAGTACATTTTGCACATGTACTTACGCTTAAGGGACTTCACACACGACGGCTATAATATACATTACATCCCGGTAGGTATAGCTTTACATTATATTAAAGTATCACACACGCAACAGGTAACGTAATGTATATTTCGCTTCATTTCGTTGACATACGTCTCGACCGACACACGTTCCGGCTGCTAAGGCGTTATACAGGGTGTTGTTATGGATCTGTCGACTTACTTACTACTAGATTTTATAGATAGGTAGTTCATCAGAAGATGATTGAGATTTTGATGCGCGTATGCGTTGGCACATGTGCCAAAAATAGAACGATGTGCATTGAACATCATATAAAGTCAGGAAAATTCCGAAGAGTTTAAATTATATGCGGAATTATCAGACATCGCCAGCTAGTGGACAGGCATGATATTATTACAAAATTGATGACCACTGTGTTGCTACACTTTTTTTTCTTTTCTTGAGGTAGATTGATTTTTGTTACTATCCTTCATGTTAAAGGCAATTTTAATGTTATATTCCATCACTATACTATACAAGTTGTAACTTCCTATGTTATATCTATAAAATCATAGGTCATCAATCGACTGAATCGAAGAATTGCTCGCAGCCCTGGCCGCCTGAGTGATCTTAAACGATCACGAAGGTTAAGCAACATAGTGCGCGTTCAGTGCGCGGATGGGTGACCGTTTATGATTAACGCTAATGGCATTTTTCCGAGCGGTTCCATGCTTCGCAAGGCATGTTAAGCAGTTGGTGCTGGCTGCCGTCGATAGATAGTCGATAGTCAGAGGCCATAGAGCAAGACCAGCCACTAGTCTTACAAGCCTCCATCAATCCGGACTTGGCCCCCCGTGGCGGAGTATGGCCTATACCTTCCTCAGCCTTACGAAACGTAGCTTACGGCCGATTTCTGAATTGAGAATTTCGCTAAGTAACTACTTAACTCTAGTGTTGTCTCGTCAAGTTTCTCAGAAAAGAGCGTGACATATGCGTGATATTTAAATATTTAAGTAAAATTCTCAGTTCGGAAACCGGCCTTTAGCGAGACTATTTATATGGAGCAAATTTATATGGAGCAAAATGATTTTTTTGAGATAGGACTCCGAATATCTATGTCGTTTAGCGATATAAGACTCCTAGTGGAGTTTTTGAATCACCAAGAAACTTTTTGTTCAACACCCTGTTCGAAGAAAGATGTATCGTAATACGTAGGTCACACTAAAAGTTTTGCGTAACTTAAAAAAACAACATGTTATAACCAAAATATTATGTTTATTGCTTTTCAAAATACTCTCCTTTTTAATACTTTAAAATACTCTCATTTTAAACATTTTTTCATGCGATCAAACCATTTTTTAAAACAGAAGGACCACAGATCTGAAGGCATGTTTTCTACGTGCCGATTGAACGCTATCACTGCCTCTTCGGAGTTGGTAAAAGTGAAACCTCTCATCAAATCTTTGATTTTGGTGAAAATACAGAAATCACAGGGTGCTAGGTCGGGGCTATGTGCAGGATGGGTGACGAGTTGTACTTTTTCGGAACCTAAAAATGTCTTTGTTTTGTTGGCCGTGTGTGAAGAAGCGTTGTCATGATGTCGGAGAACGCGGCTTTTTGGTCGTCTTTCGCGAACTTATTCTAACACCCTGGGTAAACAAATGATAGAATACCACTAGGCATTAACACTTATTTGATCTTCAAGTGGAATTGTGAAGATGGGACCCGTAGCTGAGAAAAAAAATGTGATCATTTTTTTACCAACGTTTCTCGCCGGCCTCACTTTTGTTGGCCTGTTCTCATTTTCAAACACCCATTCACAAGATTGCTGTTTTTTTTCGGGTTCAAAACAATAAATCCACGTTTCGTCTCCTGTGACAATGTCATAAACAGCATTAGAATGTCCGTGGTCGTAGTTCAGTAGCATCTGTGAGCACGCGAGCCCGCTTCTGCACCGCTGCCGTTTCATGAGGGATCCAACGACAACAATGTTTCCAAACTTTTAATTCTTCGAGTAAAATTTTCTGAATTCGGCTCATACCAATCCCCAATAGTCCTCGAATTGTCTCATAGGTAATCCGTGGGTTTTCATCAATTAGCCGCTTAACAGTAGCCACATTATTTTCATTGACGGCAGTTGAAGGCCACCCTTCACGAAATTCGTCATGTAATGAAACCCGACCTCTCTCAAATTCAGCAAACCATCGCCTCACGGTGCTAAAACAAGGTGCTTCTATCCCAAAAGCATTTTGAAGAGGAGCGGCACAGTCTTGCGGAGAGAGAGAACTTTTAAAATCCTTAAAAATCATCTCTCTAAAATCTTTACGACTTAATTCCATTTTCGTTGCGTACGTAGAGCTTCGATGTGTGATAAAAAACAAATGACAAATGATTTCCCGCAAAATTTTTTGTCATTACGAAGAAGATTGCAATTCGTTTCAAAAAATATAACATTCGACATTCAAATAATTCCGATTAACTAGAAGTGCAAAACTTTTAGTGTGTCCCATGTATACGAAAAGGTATTGAGATATATTAAGATGTATCGACAGGTAAATATACATCTTCGTATCGCTCAGTACCTTTAAGGTACGAAGATGTAAAGATGTATATAATAGCTGTCGTGTGTGGTCTCCTGACGATTTCTATGGAAAGATGTAATGAGATATATCGTGCTATAATATACATCTTTATCTTATAGCCGTCGTGTGTGGAGTCCCTTATGCGCGTGTAATTCATTACCGATTTTTAGATATGAACTATTCTAATAACCAAATATAAATTACTAGCTGTGCCCCGCGGTGTTACCCGCGGTTCATCGATTTTCCCGTAGGAATAAGATATTTCCCCGCGGTAAAACGTAGCCTATGTTTTAATCCAGGGTATCGGCTAACTCCATACCAAATTTTATTAAAATCCGTCCAGCCGTTTCAGCGCTAAAGACTGACAAACATATAAACACACACACAAACTTTCACGTTTATAATATTAGTGTGATTAGTGTGATAGTGTGATTAGGCACTTACTACGGTCCGTGCGGAGTTTCTGGTCTTCCATCGGACGCGTCCCCCGGGTGGCGGATAGGGGAACGCCCTCCAGATATGGGGGGTACCGGCTTCGGCCGGCGCGGACCAAAACCAGAGGGAGGGGGACGTCCAGGGGCTTGCGCTGCTGGATGTCCCGCGGGGTCCACCATGGGCCCCGCACCCGTAACCCCACATTGAGTGGGGCCGGGGGCCTTCGGGCCGCGAGGAGACAACCTCTATAAAAAACACACGGTGGGGGCCCTCTCTATGTCCCTCTGTCCAGCAGAGGGCATGGAAGAGGGCTGGAGGGGCTGGGAGGGGCGCGAGATCCACAAGCCGGGCCTGGGAGGGACATTGCGGGAAGTAAGCCAGGGACCAGGGACTGGGCACCCCATATGGTCTCTGGCCGAGGGGTGTTTTGTTGGGAGGGCATTTGATGGGCCGAGGATCCGGGCAGAGGGCCACAACGGGTCCTCGGTAGTTGGAGGCTTGTGGAGCTCGCGCCTCTCCGCCGGGAGAGCCGGTGGCGCGGGGGACGCTGCGCGGACCTTGCGCCGCCGGTTGAGGGAGGGTCACAGACGGCAGGTTGGGGGACCTGCCGTCCGATATCGTGACGGGAGAAGGGGGTGGGGGGCCCATGCCCCTTCTCCAGTGAGGGTGGGCCCGACTCCTTGCGAGTCGGGTCGACGTCGCCGGGGCGCCGCTGTCGCATTCGCGTTGTGGTTCACACCACTTGCGAGATCCGGCGGCGCCCCATTGCACGAGCGACAGGACGGCCCCCGGGGTGTTTTAGGAGGTATGCCTCTCCTATTATTAGGAGAGGAGAGTCCGACACACGGCCGTCGCCCTCCCCCAAGGGTGGCGGTTATGGTGCACAAAGCATTTCACCCCGTTAACAAAAAAAAAAAAAAAGGCACTTACTACGGTACAAGTACGTTTTTCTATCCTCGGCTATACATAATAGTATCGTGGATTAACTCTGTATCTGTTCATTGGTAGACTTAAAACTAGAACTTTGTGCACAGAGTACATTATTAGTGGTTCGTCAGAAGTCACCGTCAGTCATCGTGTCGATCAAAGTCAAGATCTTTCACGATTGTATGTTTTGTGGTACCTAAATATGTATTATTCAAGTCTCATAGACCGTTAAAAATTATCATCTTTTTTACTATTTATTTATTTAAGGCAACAAAATATACAATATTCACAAAATCCAAAGTCACAAAAACCCTTCTGATTTTCTGAGTATTAACACTAGGTATTAAGTTTAGCCTGAAACGTACTTTTCGACACAAATCTACTCTTTTCGGGTTTAGATTTCAAATCGCATAGTTACCTACTACACTAGGTAGTAGTCCATTTAGGATAACGGATAGTCTGCCGTACGCATACCATTATTATATATTTTATATTCGTACATCGGTACTACAAAAGAAGGCGGATAGGACAGTCCTTCCTGCAGTCTTGTCCATGAACTTTTTTTACAGGATCTAACTGGCATTTTATTGAATGGAACTAGCACAATGGCCAAGCTAGGTATATTGACACTCGTACATACTTTATTAGGTATGTACGTTGCAGCCTCATAAACAAGAGTCAATTGGTTCGCTAAAGGCAACAAAAAACTCGTTAATTGAACGAATGAATACTAACGAACACATATTAGTTAGAAAGACGTCGGGGGATTTCGCATTATTTATGCCTTGCCAACGGTTGTCCGACTACGGTAGCTAGGTGAGTAGAAGACACACCAATAATGATTTACTAAGTACATAATTAAACTTTTTTCTACCTTAAAATAATATTAATATTAAATATTGTTTAATATTGCACAATATAAGCATTAGTGTATTGTAACTTGCTATATTTGAAATAAATGCTTTGCTCTATAATTTTCCCTAAGTCATCTTTAAAATTACTATTTTTACTTTAAAAAATCAGCTCGACATTTATTTTACAGTGGAAATCATCTGTTTTAGAGCAGCGACGTTAACTATTTTGTTATAAGAAATTATTTCATGGTAAAATAATATCCGCATAACCTATGGGGCACATCAAACAAACACTGACATAATGGAAAAGCATACAGTTCATATGGAGCCATATTAACAGATTCCTACAAATCCTTAAAATATGGAAACCTATTAAATCTACGGACTTTCCCGGCTCCCGAGAAAGACTACCAAAAACTTTGAAAAGCTGAATTGCGTCAGAAGTGAACAGTTCATGTTAAATAAACACAACTCTCGTTATACATATAAGCAGAAGAAAAAAAACTAATTAGATACCAACAAATGTGTGCATTCGAAGTATTTTCAACAAAAATGTGTGTATTTGAAGCATTTTTAAAAGAAGGAGAGGCTCTAGTTCATCGAGCTCTTTTTTTATTTTTATGTATGTATGTTCTCCGATTACTTGAACACACATGTCCATTCGAAACATTTTTTTGTTTTAAAGGTACCAAGTCAGGATAGATGTCGGGATTCTGGAGAAATCGAGGAAACTCTTCAAATTTCAAAGACACGCTTGAAGGGATTTCGGTGTTTTTTAGGGCTACTTATCCAAAGGGTAAAAACGGTCCGTCTTTCTGTCGGTCACCAGGCTGTATCTGATGAACCGTGATAGCTAGACAGTTGAAAGTTTCACAGATGATGTAGTTCTGTTGCCGCTATACAACAAATAGTAAAAACAGAATAAAATATATATTTAAGTGCTATACAACAAACGTGTTTTTTTGCCAATTTCTGCTTGACATTAATAATAACAACAACAGGTAGACGCTTGAAATATTCACATAATATTAAGTTGCAAGTTCACTTTAAAAATAACTAATTAAAATAAAATAAATATTTACGGGGGCCTCGAACGAGGCAAAGTGATATTCATAAAAAAACCATGATTTTTATAAAATATAAAAACAGACTTTAAAACTCTACAGCAATAAAAGCAGAGAAACAATTAAAACGAACATGACTCTTAAATTCGATATAGGTACTGCATACACGATATACTCGAGTCAGTGCTCAAAACAATACTAGTGTATCCGGTGAAAAATTAATAATATACCTACTATACAACTCGCACTTGATATACTTTTACAATGGGATACATTTCACTCGCATAATTTTTCCTTCCTAATTTACTTTGTCATAGTGAATGTCGCATTATTTGTACATTCATAATGATAATTTTGCATAAACGTTCTTTGGCATAATAATTCTTAAGAATAATGGTCTGTTATACCTACTATATTAATTTTGGCTATTGTTGTGAAGCATATAGTTTTTGTCTTTTTGTTATTTTGCCTAATATTAATTTTCCATAACCACACATGGCATAAGTTACACCTATAAAAATAAGTCTCAATATAATTTACATATCTACTTACATGCCTTTATTATAATAATTTATCAGATAGGTATATATTATACGACTTATTTCTATAAGTTGAAAGTACTAGCTATATCAAACCATATATCAAGATTTTTTTTTACGTGTATGTTTCTTTGTTCTTTATGACGTTTTCAATATGGTTTTGTTTGTTTGTGTATTTCTTCCGTTTTGCTTGCGTTTTGCGAAACGCGAATTAATTTATTTACCATTTTTGATATGGTAAACTCTAAAAACCGAAACTGGAACAACAAAAATACAGGTGCGTGCGACGAAGCGCGTTGTTTTCAAGTCCGTGTTTTCGCAGTGTTTTCAAGTCGGTTTTTATTTTTTACTTAAATATTTTTTTAGTGTTCCGCATACAGGGGTGCCAACGGGACCTTATAAAAATGTCTACGCAGTATGTCTGTCTGTTCGTCTTATCACAACTACCGTTAAGATAGAGATAAAGCCCTAAAAGACAGTGGACGTCGCGTATGCATAATATTGTGGACCCGTTTGGCACGCTTTGGGTGCGGAACCCTAAAAACTGGCGAAATGTGGTTGAGACTCCCGCTAAAGGAACCGGGAACTGAACAAAAAAACATAGTTTTGCAAAAAAATTTGGTTGCACGAAACTCTGAGCGCGAATACTTGCACTTGACCGGTTTTTTATATGCAAATTGCAAAGGAATGGATGACCTCCAGCTTCAGCAAAAAATGCACACACGTAAAGCCTTGGAAGGCGTGTTCGTGTATGTGCATAGTGTGTATGTGTACACTCGTAGGTATATTCGCTTGTGTAAGTAAGAATGTTGATTCCTTTGAAAGGCAAGGCGCAAACAGAAACGTAAGCAAGTCACCTGACCGACGCGGCAGCCTCGCAGGTTTTAAACGTCTTTAACGACATTGTCTTGTCGCGCTAATTGTAGCTTTACCACCAACTACTTAGAGTTAGAGTTCCTTAAATAGTCCTCAGCGAGTTATTTCAGAGCGCCACAGGACAGGAATGAATAAATACCAGTCTACGTATGAAACGTGTTGACGTACGCATGAAGCAAAGATTTTGGGTAGCTCGCAATCTTGTTGATATTTCACCACTGAGGTTAGACTGTGAGTCCTGCCATTCGAAAAAATATTGTAAGAAAAAAACAACAACTTCAGTCTAACACTGGAATAGAAAACATAGGAGACAAATGGAAGCAAATAATTACATAATTATTTCCTTTTTTTTTTAAAATAACAAAAGATTAGAAACTTGACCCCGACGTGATTTGAACACGCAACCTTCTGATCTGGAGTCAGACGCGCTACCGTTGCGCCACGGAGTCGTTACAAACTGTGTTGAAAATAATCAACACTTATTTCTATTTTTGTAAAACTAGGTAATTTCTTTTTCGGTTCTTTAACTCTGAGGAATAGAGTTTCAATCACAGATTTCCACTTCTGACGGTCGTTCGCGGTAACTTCCAATTTTAGGCTAATGTCGATCAACTTGGCCTCTTGCGCTGTAGATAAAACTACCTATAACTTATTAGCATAAAATACAAAGCAGCAATAATTATTACACATTCTGAGTTTTTTTTTTCAAATATAGTTATTTAAAAATTGCCCAGTATCAATGGGTTTTACAAATATGAAGAACGAAAACACCAATAGGTCTGTGGAAAACACTAATGTGTTTTGACCAGCGCCATCTATTAGAAACCAAACATACTACAGAAAATGTGCGACTTTCTAATGTAGCTTAGCTTCGATCAACATTTAGGTATTTTATTATTTTCGGAATATCGTAAACAATAAAATGGCAAATAGCTAAACTACATTTAACTACAAAAATGGCAAATAGGTACTTTTACAAACAAAATAGAAAATTCATGACATCATTAGAAGCCCCTGTGGCCTAATGGATAAGGCATCGGCCTCCTAAGCCGGGGATTGTGGGTTCGAGTCCCACCAGGGGTACGAGTTATTTTTACTATTTTTTTTTGGTCTACTTCTACATCTACTTGCCCAGATTTTAATTTATTCTGTAAATTTTCTGCTTTTGACTAGGTGAAAGATAATATTTTTAAAAAAAGCAGCTCATTATCTTCAATTTATTCTTTAATTTTTCTTTAAAAAAGAAACTTCAATGATAAAACCATATAAAACTATAAGCTAAACAGAATTATGAAACAACTGTTAGATATTTTCTTCAATAAATAAAACTAACTTCCAGAAGAATTTTCAATAAATATCGAGAAATGTACAATTGAGATCGTAATATATAGCCATGCATGATCCCACAACGGTAAAAGTCTTGCCGAAGATCCCGTCACTAGAGCCAAACAATGCAAACCCGTGTGTTGTATGTAGTACCCAACTTGCTGAGGGAAGCGGCATTCATTGTCTGAAAAGATTTTGCGACTGTATTGTCCTGGCCCTAAAATACTTTAAAGGAAATGCAAGAAAAAAATTGGAAAGGAACATAGGTACTAACAAAATAGGTTACGATATTTTTATATTATTTTGATTGTTACTTTTCTCAAGGTAGGTAACTCTACTTTTACTGAAATTAAATAAGATCCTTATAACATTGTCTCCCGCACATATTTTCGGATGTCACCTATTTTTATTAGACCGCTCACTACCTATTTATAATATATCAGATGTTTTTATTCCGTAGTCGTTCCCTAGCGTTAGTTTATGGCAATTTAACGCTACTGAGTTCAAGTTCTAAAAATAGCTTTTATCTTGCTATTATTGACATTTTATTTTGCAAGATGATCTTATTTACTTTCTTTGGAGCCGATAATGAATGTCTCCAAAGTGGTCGATTCTTTGATGCGATAATGTAATACATACATCAGTGGTTTTACTGTTATGGCACCATAAAACTCCGTTTAGTATATATTACATAATTTCAAGAAGAGATTCAACGGCGCCGTGGCTTAGTTGGTTAAAGCGCCTGTCTAGTAAACAGGAGATCACGAGTTCGAATCTCGTCGGGGCCTGAGTGTAAGGATAGTTCCTTTTTTTTTTTTCTCAACACTGGCTCAATAAGCTAACCTTTAATTTTTAGGCTTCTGTAGCTCAAAAAGAAAAAAATAGAACGTTTACTGTACAACTTTGCCAAAACTCAAGTCTACGATCCTGTGAAGCTGTGAAAAAATCGAACTGATTTAGTGTCGTTTAAAGTCTAAAAAAAATGCCAAGTATAGATAAATGGATAGTACCTTGCCGTTGACCTAGAACGATTAAATGTGGCAAGTAATGTCGTCTTATACTACAAATACAGGAAAAAGTCTGATTTCATTAATTCATTAGAGAAATGTCTTTGAACAATCTGTTCGGGAAAAGTTCGGAATAAACGTACGGAAGCCTAGGTGGAGACTCGCTCTTGTCCAGTTTTTTTCACAACAAGCTGGTTCAATATCGTTATACTATTATAATCGCGTTTGACCCCTTCAGATTAAATTCAGTAAATCTGGAGCGAATCCCCACGAAACTCTAGTATATATGTCAATGTTTATGTTTGCACCGACTACCCGTCTCCATTTTCCTTCAGCAACTCTCCATCATCTAAATAATCTAATATAATTTTTTATTTGTGTTTTTACTATTCAGAAGTACGAAATTACGAATACTTACTCGCACATAAACTGAGCGAAGAAAAAGCAGTCACACTCAGGTGTACGGGTGGACAAAAGTCGATAGATGGACATGGTGTCGTGATAGAAAAGGAATGCAGTTGTCGGACATCCATTGTTTGACAAGTGTGTGCAGTGTCAGCGCCTCGCCACCAACACACTAACAAGCTTCCCTGACCACCGTTCCGGAACTACAACAATGAGGATTACTTTAGTATGTTCTACATAGTTTACTTACCTATTTACCACAATTTTGTACTAAGGAGTAACTAGGTTAGTGATAATAAATGCGATTAGAAGTTTTCACTCTTCGATATCTTATTCACCCCAGTAACATGCGTACATATGTACTTACAATAATTGAGATTACAGGTTGCTGCTTCAAATAATAAGGGTGGATGCGGTATTTATTCTCTCGATTGGGAAGTACGAAGTCTTCATAGGCGATTTGGGTGTAAACGGTGTCGTTGACGGGGCAGTGGGCGCCGAGAATTCGTTTTGGGATAACATTTTTGATCAAGTCTGAACCGACTGATTTTATCGCATCTTGTACTGTAGCTGAATGTGTCTAAAATTAAATGGAAAGTTTTTATCATATCTGTTGTTAGCATTTTACATGGAAATAAAGAAAATATATTTTGTATTTTCAGTCACTGTAAAAAAAGTATTTCGTGTATAAATGCCCACTTACCTGTATGAACAATTCAGAGTAATCTAAGTACTCATTGTTGATGTTTTCGAAGCTGGTGAAATCTTGAGAGACGTAAGCGAAATAAACATCGAAATAGCTCAATCTCAATAAGCTCATGAGATCCCGCGCTTCCTCGACCTCGTTAGCCGAAAGGCGATCGCTGGGACTGACCACCAATACCACGGTGCTGGGCGCTACGCTTGTTTCCAGGGAAACTTCCATCAGGGTTTTATTTTGCGAATGCTGGATTATTGTCGACATTATACGAGGGAAATTCAGACGGTTGGGCCCTGGGGACAAGTTGGTTGGTAAATAAGGCACTTGGAGATTTTAAGAAAACAGCGCCATCTTTTGGTAATTTGAGTAAGTACATAGGTACAAAGTGGTACAAAAACAGCGCCATCTATATTTTAGCAACCGGACTATTACAAATAGTGATGGATCGTCCTCTATTGGTCTGCACCAACAGAGGCTCCAGAATAAACAGTTTTTGATGCACTTTTGACAACTCACAGCTGTTAACAATAGTCTGTTAGACTGTTAGCATTCGAGCAACCGGCGGGTACCCTCATAGAACTGGGCCATTAAAAGTAGCAAGCACCGGTGTAGGCAAATATCTCAGAAATTAGGGTTTCCTCACGACGTTTTCCTTCACTATAAAACTTCTTAAATGTCTACATAAATTCTTACAAAATAAAGTCTATTGTATTGCGAGGGTTTGAACCTACGACCTCCCGAATGAGAAGCCAAAGTTCTTCCGCTCTGCTAGAATAGAATATTCTTTATTGTATAGTCTGTTTGCTATCATAGTGTCACTTTGATATTTACCGCCTCGGCACGTGGCGGCTTTTCACAAAATAAATTAAAGGAAGCCGACGCGGCGCAAACACGCCAGTGAATTTGGCTCGCAGCTCGTCTCATTCTACTATTATTTAGATCACGCAATTAAAGAAGTCATTATTTTAGAATGGATTTATAACGAGACGATCCGGCATCACTTAGGTAGGCACCTATTCTAAATACCGATGGAGATGAATATTCTGAGGACACTTCGAGTGATGAAGAGTAGTGTTTTATTTTGTGCTTCATTTGGTATATTGCGTACCATGTTTTTTTTTCTATTTAAAGTATTTTTGCCGTCTAAGTTGTATTATTGAAATAAATGTTTTTTTTTACTAAAACCAAGATTGCCTTCGTGTGTACCGACACTATCTAAGCGAACGGACTTTACCTATGTACACCAGGAATTACACATGAGATTTGAAAATAATATAGTACAGTATCTTACATTTGGCGGCTTTATCGACCTTATCGCTACCGCATCTTAAAACAAAATTAGATCCTGGCCACCTAATAATTCACTTTCATAGAACAAAACGGCGCGCTTTTCCGTGCCCTCGCCTCATGTTTGTGGCCAGGGACATAGGTTTTGTAAGAATTTTCTCGAGCACAACAAAAAAAAATTCTATTCTGTCCTTGTATTAGATGAGTCCAGTGTCGTAGTATTTGACAGTACAGTCGACAGCATATCATGGTATACACCAATGCACTCTACTCCGTTGCGTTACGGGTGACTTTGCAAATGTGAAGATTGACGTGCAGTCGACTGTACAGTGTAGGCTAAATCAGAAAACTCACATAGTGGCCCTCCCGATGCCAGATTATTTATATAACTAATGTAGATATGCATGTGTCAACCATAACTAGAAAAAGTGACCACTGAGACTAGTGACTGGGACTATGTGGGATTCTAGAGTAATTTTCCATGAGCACTGCCCCCTAAAATTGGCTTATCAACCCGATTCTCAATACATTTACGACGCGGTTGGTCCATCAACATCAGGTGCTGATGGGCACTTGACTATTTTGGGGTGGGCAGAGCCCACGAGTCTCCTCTATAAACGTCAATGCCTGGGACATATGCATAACCCACTTAGTTATCATTTAATTGCATCTGATAATTTAATCAATAAAAAATACCTACACTCATCCGTGAAATTGCTAATATGTGAGAACAGCGTCGTCACATTGTCCGATGGAGGGGCAATCCAGCGGCCCGTATTGCCATGCAGCAATGCTATGGACCCGACGTTCGAGGACACTTCTACCGCGCCACCAAGCCACCTACAGAAGATATGGTGATATGAACAAAATACTAAACAGAGAATAATGAGTAATGTATATTTAATTAATTGCGGAATTTGATCAATCCTTCTAACTTACGACATAAACTGCTCGACGTCATATCCTTTCCACGAGCCGTCTGTGGCAACAATGAGATCTATTACCGGCACACTAGTAGAAATCGTAGTACAATCGCGATGGTTTTGTTTTAGTAACGTTGCTAAAACAAAACGATCCAACAATTAGTTACTAATCCCTATGCCTCAGTTTCTAAAAGAGTGTTCAAATGTAACAAGAGATTAATCTAAGATTAATTCAAAATACCGGCAAGTGATTGACTAAAATTAGCTTGACGTGAGATTAACATTTGATCTCTCTTCTAGAAACCGAGCGTATGTCTCCTTTATATGTGGGAATCAATTATTAGCAGTCTACATACGAACATAATTCATCAAAGCGGTAACTGCAGCATCGGTTATCCGGTCCATCTCGTCCGCCTTCACATAAACTGTGCCTTGTGTCAGAGAGAGAACATGTGCAAACGTCGATACTTCATGTGCTAGCTGAGTCTTATCGAATACTGCCGCAAACAGAGCTTGTCTATTGCAAACCTTGACCGATTCACTGAATACAACTCCTTCGCTCGAGTAATACATCTCTATGATTTGTGACAGTCTCAGTGTTCCCCGTTGGCTTATCCAGGTGGGGATGTATTGCGCTAAAATAAGACCTGTAACATAAAAAAATAATTGATACCATAGAGAACTTGAGTATTTGTATTATTACAAAACAAAAAATGTCGAAAGTTCCGAAATATAGTAGCTACTTAAATTAGTTAATTGGCTCAATTTCATTTTCAAAAGATAACAACTGTGCACCATCAATTCCAGCTAAAAGTTCGGCGTCAGTAAATTGCCAATCCACGGATGATTCATTTTGTATCAGCATATAGTAGTTCCGAGGCAACCACGTGTCATTCCATCTGTTGTTGCTACCGACGACCATCCTTTGCGACGTCGAGCCGAACCTCGGTCCTTGATTCACTGCAACTTCTGCCAAGTCACCTGAAGATTTTCGAAACAAATGAAGATAGAAGCAAACTGCATCTATTACTTGCAATTAAATTCCAGAATTCATTGGTAATTTGGGAATTACCAATTTGTCTTTAAACTGAGCCCCCATTCACTAATTTATGGTCTATGCTTGTTAGAAGTGACATGAAACCGAATCCGATACTCACCAGCTAGAGTTGCGACCCAAATATTACTGATGTCCGCATTAGCTACACGTGGCGTCTCCTTCACAGTATTCAGTGTCTCAATGTCCAGCTCCCATTCCTCGGGAGCTTCCACTATTGGCTCGGCCAATCCCGCTTTAAACACATCAGCATTTAGGATGTCTGTGACTGAAACCCTCTGAGCCTCTAGAGACGATGTTATGGCAGCGACTAGGATACCGGGGGAAATAGTGCCCCATTCTGTTTGGACGACGCCTTCTTCGATAGGGCATCGGCTGAGAATTCTAAAAACATACCAAGAAACAATTTTACCTTAATACTGGATTCTAAACGGCTGGCATTAAGACTGAATTAAAGAAAAAAACAAGACTTACTTCTTTAATAATAAAGTCGTATTCAAGTAGGTACACTATGGAAAAAAATGTGTACAAACAATACCTGCTTCCATTATTAGCCATCGTAACTCTCTGTCGATGTTCTATAGAGAGTGGACACACGACACTCTCGTCGCCTCGCTCCCATTGGTGCACCGTCGAACTAAGCATCTTGTGCAGAAGACACTTCTCATGTAGCGATAATATCTCATCGACGTCGAGAAGATTCTGGCTCGGGATGAACAGATCCATCAGCAACTTATATTTGTGGAACTGGAAGGCAGACGCCCGGTAAGGAGTTACGAATTCTGTCTCCGTTGGATTGGCAGCCTGTTCAATGCCGTCGAGGCGAAGGCTGAAAAATTGAGAGAATACTGTAGGAGCATTATAAGTGCTTGTTAGGGTTGCCCACCCAAAGGATAAAACGGACCCTATTACTGAGACTCCGCTGTCCGTCCGTCCGTCTGTCACCAGGATGTATCTCATGAACCGTGATAGACAGTTGAAATTTTAAGTAAAAAAATAAGTAGCTACCTACTTATGGGGGCTCCCATACAGCATACATGATTTTTTGCCGTTTTTATAGACAATGGTACAGAACCCTTCGTGTGCGAGTACGTCTCCGACTCTCAATTGGCCGGTTTTATAGGTACCTATTGTTGAAATCTACACGTAAATCTGAGTCAGTGTCGAATATAAAGATGTAGATATTCGGTGGTCTATTATTGGATATCGTCTTCTGAACATTACGTGAAAAGCTATCCCTTATTTCCATGCCCTTGGATACACATTACATAAACTCCCGCCTTTATCCATGAGGAATAGGCAGAGACAGAGTTCACCACTTGCCACGATCCTGGCAAACCTCTTTCGCTTCGCTAAACAATAGTCTCTACATGTACGCATGCTTGTTGCGGGTACTTTTTATCTTGCCCTTTATACATTGTATCTCTTACTTAACAGGTACTTTACAGGCACATACATTGCTTCTGGCCCCACACTAGGATACCCCGTGTCGTAGGAACCAGAAACAGCGACTTCACAAACATGTAAACATCCAAGACCTGGGTTTCTTTTTTTTCTGTCCCCAGCCGGGATTCGAACCCGGGACCTCTCGCATGGTAGCCAGATGCGCTAACCACTGCGCCACAGAGGTCGTCTTATTTATTATGATACCATAATCAAGGTTCATGTCAAAGAAATTGTTCCACAAATTGAAAAATTTACAAGAATGACTCACCTTCTGAGCAAAGCAGCGCTGAACAGCCGTAAATCTAACTGTGAATTGGCTTCTAGTTTTCTGATTAAGCTGAGAAAAACATCAAGCCGCCGCGGAGCGCCTAGCGGCGGCCCCCCTCCTCTGTAGCATCCCAACAGGTGCGAGGGTATGCTCGGGTAGATGACACTGACTGAAACTGCAGAATATGACAGGAGCAAAGCAATATTCTCTCCAATTTAAAATGTAGAGCAATATACTTACTGTGTACGAACACTAGTAAAATTAAAATTTGCCACTTCATCTTGATAAGAACATTAAAATTTGCAGTTAAATCAATCTCATTTTAATTCAAGACACAGGTATTGAAAACAAAAGTTGTATATTACATGAATGGTGCGTCGTGTACGATGGGAGTCATAATCAGAAACTAGATAACAGTTTTGTGATAAGATAATGACGCCAGGGTACCTTGTAATATACAATGGGTGGGTTCGTTCGTGATCAGTAGATATAGAGTGAAGTAACAAGTAACTTCTAAAGGTATTTTCGAAGTACATATTCAGATTCAAATGCAGCGTTTAAAAAAATTATGTTTATTGTAGTAAAATAAAATCACCTAGGTTTTTCTGTACTTAGGTACCTAGGGGTAATACTGTCTGCAGTCATTCAATGGCAGTGACAATAAAATCAAACATTTTGGTATAGATATCACCTAAGTTCTTTTAATAGAAACTTTGACTTCACATCAACGAAATGGCTAACCAACAACAAATCTTTTAGGTCCCTATTTAAAGGTCATTTAAAAAATAATGGAAATAAGAATCAAATCATGATTTTTAACATAAGTAATAACAATAATAACTTGTTTACAATACAATCACCAGTCCTGTTCCTGTTAGGATACGCCAATCTGTGATGAACACGCAAGAAAATCACAAACATGGAATTACACCACGACTGATGCATTTAAAAAAACAGCTTTCGAATAAATTGTTTCACGATAAAATTAACCAGCAATTTGTAATATAAAAATAATTTTGTTGCTTAATTTCCCCAATTGCGGCATACCCTAAAACAGAGGATCTGGGTTTCGTATTCAACTTAATTTTAATCAATTCATTAATTTTAATTAAGACTTGTTTATAGTTCTGGACGTTAGAAGCATTTGGTCGGATTAACAAAATCTTTATACTTTTCAGGAGAACATGCCTGAAAGTTACTATTAGCCTACATGCGAAATTATGCACCTGAAGTATCCCAGTAATAGAATAAAATTGAAATATGTTTCTGGGGATGGTTAGAAAGAGCTCGACGAGCTGTGATTATAGGTATAAAAAGTTTTTGTCGGAATTGTATATGTAACGACTATATGCTTCCGAAGTTGCGAGCTAATATCTGTAAAATTATAAAATAATAAAAAAATATAATTATGCAAAACCCAATTTTAAAGTAAATTTTTTACAGAATAGTCCATTTATCTATACTTGACTTTTTTTCCAAACTTTAAACGACACTAAATCAAAAACCTTTAGCGGTAGAAAACGTGAAACAGTCTACACATTTACCCCTTATTCATAAAAAATTTTAAGCATTGGTTAAGTAAACAACTGATTAAATGTCATGCTGTCCTTGACAGATGTCATTGAAATATAAAGGACAGCATGACATTTAATCAGTTGTTTACTTAACCAATGCTTATTTTTTTTTATGAATAAGGGGGTTAGTGCTAGCTAGTACTAAATTTGCAAACTGTTTCGAGTTTTCTACCGCTAAAGGTTTTTGATTTAGTGTCGTTTAAAGTTTGGAAAAAAAGTCAAGTATAGATAAATGGAGTGTAGGTCTTTTGTATACCATTGTTGTTTAATTTCACAACCAATTTTCTAAAGCGGTGGTGGCGTAGTGGGGTTGACCCTTGCTTCTCGATCATGAGGGTCTGGGTTCGAACCACGCATGTACCAATGACTTTTAGTTACGTACATTTGTTTGTACAGCAACACCATTCGCTCATAAATTGTGCCCGGATAACGGCGACAGGCTTGCCACTTGTCACGTTTGGACCTAATAAACTCGGCAAAACGTGGGTCCAGTTCTAGAGACTGGTGCCTCTGCCTACCCCTTCGGGGATAACGGGCGTGAGTTTATTATTTTTTATTTATTTTACAATTTTCTATCTTGCCTTGCACAAATCCATACACGAATTTACTATGCAATTATGGAATCAATATAAATAAAACTAAATTAGAAAACTAGTACTTTTGTTCTTCATGTCATCATTGGCGAAAGTTAAAAATAGTAATTAATGTTAACAATAAAATTATATTATCGGAGCACTAATTTAGCTGGTTTTCCATCAACATCTCTAGATGACCCATGCTTCAAAGTAAACTCTCTTTTTATATATGCAAACAAAAGGTCAGTTATTAGGAATATTTGAGCAGTAGCAAAGGATAGAGTCACTCCAAAGAAGAAATTGGCATTGGCAGATCCTGAGTAAATCCATAGATGCCACACTGTTGGTCCCAGAGCTGATGTGATGATGAAAGCAACACCCACTATGAACTTTTGTTGCATAACTGGAAAAAGAAACAGAGAGAAATCTAAGATATAAAAGTCTTGTCACAGTGATTGATATCAAACTCGTCTGAAACAGATTCACAATTGTTTATGAAAGGGAATTGTCCATTCCTGGCTAAGTGTGAACAGAATGTTCATAAAATATAATTATAGTAAATAATCATATAAATTGAGACATGAATATTGTATTATGTTCTTTTTGTAACCATGTTTTTTTTTTACATAGTGTGTCCCAGTGTGTCCCACTGCTGGGCCTGGGTCCTGCTTTCCATCTCTTCCTATCTCAACCATGATTAAAGAATAAAAATACAGCTTAAATAAGTCAGTCAATACATTTGTACAAACTTTTGTTACTGGGATATGGCTCTCCATGTTTGTATTGCCAGTACTAAATTGGTATATTCATTACCGATTTCAAAATGATTAATGAATCGTTAGAGACTATACCATATGAGTCACTTCAACCCTTCTTTTATGCACAAAAGAAAAAAAATATGCGGCAAAAATCGATGATGAATCGAATCGGAATTCGATTTGGCATTTGAATATGGCAACGAAAAATTAAAAAAACCTACTATCAGAAATAAACTCGACCGATTTTCTCTTTGTATTCATACAGTGTAAACATATTTTTTTTTTACGAACTGGCATGTGATAATGGATCCCGATACCGTGTGTTAACACGTGTGACCCTGATTGTGACCCTGGCTTTTCTACGGACTCTGGACTTCATTCCTATGACGACCCTGGCGCTTTAACGGAACCCGAACCTTCTCGTAACGTTGACAAAAATCAACAGACCTGTTTCTGCAAATGCTTTGATTCTGCTACAAAAAGGACTTAACATTTTGTTTATTACACATAAATACACTAAACCTATTACTTATTAATAATCAAATTGCCCGTTCATGTTTAGCCAAAACACTATAAAATGGTCATTGTCCTTTGTGGGCATTTGGCAGGCCTGAGTATAGATTGTAGGCTAACTCTTTTTATAATTAATTTATTTTGTTGATAAAAATAGATATAAAATACACAATTTAGAGCCAATACTCACAAGGGAAAAGATGTTTCCACATAGGCAGCAAAGACAGATAGAATCCCACATCTCCAATGCAAGGGTATGATCTGAATATTGTAGACAATGCTATAATTACTGTAGCCAGCAACATAGGTTCCTTCTTGAACCTCAGCGTCAAAGGTATCAGATAGAGAGCCAGAGCATTGATTTGGAATGCACAAACAAACAGCAGACGAAAGTGCTCAAACATTTCAGTGAAGAAATACCAGAACAATCCAATGTTGGGCTTCAAGTTTGGAATGGTCAATCTGAAAAGAAATAGAAACATTTACTAAATTTTCGCTGTCACAAATGAAGAATAATAATTCTGAAGTAAAAGTTAAAATAAAAAACTACTTACATTAATCCATAGGTATTATTCAAATATTCATATGAGCCATTCATAATGAAGGCAGAAATATAAATCAGGAAGCCCCAGCAGAGGACAAAGATGAGTAGAGTTCTTATATATGAGCACTTCACACAGCCAGTGTTCTTGTCAGCTAGGATGATTGCTACGGGCACAATGAGAAGCACTGGGTAAAGTGCTTGATGTGTTGCTAGTGCCACAAATATACATGCCAGCTCCCTGCGGCCACCGGTAGCTGACCACAAAGACGCAGCCAACAGGGCATTCTGCACTACAGTCGTTGTCATGCCCACACAGTTTAAAACAGAGTAAGGGTTAAATAAGTATACAGATAAAACATAATCTGGCACTTCACTCAGCTGTACTTCACTTAACAACATTGTTTTGGATTCCTCATGAATTTCGTCTTTCGCCTTTATTTGTGACCCTCTAAAAAGGCATACAAATGCCATGGAACTCTTGTAAAGCAAGTAAGCCGTCATCAAGTCAAGTATCGTGAATATTAGAGGTAGTAGAAATGGGACATTCTTCATCAGCCAATGAAATAGTATTAGCATTATCGGCGACTCATGAAAAGCATCTCCTTGGTATGGGTTTATGTTATGGTCGTACAAGAAAACGCCCTCAGTTAACCTCTTCCAGGAATTCAGGGGTGTCGCTATTTCAACTCTGTTTGCTAACGTCTGCCAATACGCTGTGTGAATGAGCCAATACCTGACGAAACCGGCAACTAAATATTTAACTATTGCACTCATTTTGACTCCAAAGTCCGTATTATCATCAGGAAAAACACAATTTCATTTAGATATTTTAGTAGCTAGCAAGACAAAATCAAAATTGTTTGATACACAGATCAATCAACCTGATCAACCAGGGATGTTAGATGCCAAGTCTTGAATTATGGCACCAGACCCTCAAAATTATTGTATTTTTGAAAAAAATAAGGTACGCGTTGGAAAACTCTTACGGATTTAATAAATTAAGTAGCTATTACTTTACTAAATCATTTCTTTGAATTTTCATAAATTCTTCAAAGTCTTCAAACTTTATTAGCTCTTACATTAAAATCGATTTTTTTGTACGTATTGATTTTTTTAATTTTTTTTTATTAAACAATCGAATTCGTATGTAGAAAGTCACAACTCTACAATCCACAAACTAAAAAAAAAAATCACATATAAGTGTTGCTAGATATCAGTAGGTATATAAAAAAAACTCGTCAACAGCAAACGCGAACGAAATGAGCGCTTTTCTATATGTCAAATTTAGTTCTAAAAGAATCGCTAGGTGGTGCTGCCGTGCCGTTCTGTGGAATTTGTGATGGTTGATTACGGAAAAACAAAAATGCTGTTGTCGTTTGGTAATAAGTGCGATTTTGGATATTTTGGAGTCTTTGCTGTGGATTGTGGGTTTGAATTTTTATTTTTATTACGAGAAATCTCGTCCGAATAGCAACCCTGGTTCCTTCTCTTGTTTAGTAATCTGTGGACTAGCTTTGACATTGATTGCTACGAATCACAATTTTGTACGTCGAAACGAATAACGCCATCTAGATTATCTCAAGGAACTAAGAAAAAAAAAGAAAGGAAAAACGCTCATTATGAAAAGTGCTTGTGATGAAAAAATGCCAAAATTATGGTATTTTCGCGTACCATAATGGATGTATCATGGTACATGGTACAAACAGCCGAATTATGGTACATATACCATAATAAGTTATGGCACGTATAACATCCCTGTGATCAACCCTCTTTCTAGTCTGTGCAGTGCACAGACAAAAGACAAAACAAGTATGATGTTAGAGATGTGAACTAGTTATATTAAGACCGGTAAAAACCGGTTTTTTTTTAAACTGATAATAGCCGATTTTATAAAAAGTACCTAATGAGCCGTTTTCAGAAGAACTAAAAAAAAATAAATAATATGGCTGTCAAAGGAATGCAATTTTGGACCTCAGCCCAATAGCCATGTGTGATACGTCATAAAATAGGTCTCAGCGAGCTGAACAAAAGTTACTACTACGCCAACAGCCAAATGTTTGTCGTTTCGGAGTTATATTTTGTTGAAAATGTTAGTTTTGTTTTTAATACTATATAACTCCGAAACGACAAGCATTTGGCTGTTGGCGTCATAGTAACTTTTGTTCAGCTCGCTGAGACCTATTTTATGATGTATCACAAATGGCTATTGGGCTGAGGTCCAAAAATGCATTCCTTTGACAGCCGTATTATTTTTTTTTTTAGTTCTTCTGAAAACGGCTCATTGATTACTTTTTATCTGTGATTAGTACAGTAGGATCGGTAACCAAAAAAAAATTCACATACATTTTACGGCCTAGCCACGGAGAACGGCGGCGCGAACGGCGGTGCGGCAAGCGGGACGAAAATTCGCGGGGCGCGGTTTGCCGGCCACGGGCAGGCGCGTTTGCCGCTGCGACTAGTAGGGCTGAGTAGGGCAGGCCGGTCAAAAGCGAAATGTCTTTATCTCAAAGTAATATTTTTTCTTGTTCAATACATAATATTTGGAAGAGCGTAATCTACTCCATAGATTTGAATAGGAATCGAGGTATACTATGGAGAGTTCCACATTTTTCCACCGAAACATTGGAAAAAAAAGTCAATGCAGCTAGAGTTTTAAGTGCCGCTGAAAAATTGATCTAATACATAGGTGTCATTTAATGAGCCGTTTTCAGAAGAACTAAAAAAAAAAAAATAATTAGGCTGTCAAAGGAATGCAATTTTGGACCTCAGCCCAATAGCCATGTGTGATACGTCATAAAATAGGTCTCAGCGAGCTGAACAAAAGTTACTATGACGCCAACAGCCAAATGTTTGTCCTTTCGGAGTTATATAGTATTGAAAAAAAACTAACAATTCAACAAAATATAACTCCGAAACGACAAACATTTGGCTGTTGGCGTAATAGTAACTTTTGTTCAGCTCGCTGAGATCTATTTTATGATGTATCACAAATGGCTATTGGGCTGAGGTCCAAAAATGCATTCCTTTGACAGCCGTATTTTTTAGTTCTTCTGAAAACGGCTCATTAAGCTGACCATATTTTGGAGAATGATAGTAGGTATAGGTCTGTTATCTAAAGCTGGCACGTTCACAGTACTCACACTTATGCAATTTCACTATACAGGATCTTTAAAAATATATGATTTTGATTCAAAATGCGACTCTAGTTTAAGTGTAGACTAGAGTTAGGTTTTAGTAAGATAGGTGCGTTGTAGATAAATAAATACAAATATATGGGTTACTTGTTATAATATATTTTTAGCAAATTCGAGCGAAAAGTATTAAAAACAAGGTGGAATCAATGGTTGCAAAATAGTTTTCTATTTCAATAAATTTTCACATGAACAAAAATAATTTCACCTAAGAAAATCTTTACCGAAACAGAAAATAATTATCCCAGAAATCCTCAACAATTTAATTATGTAACAAAGGGTAACGGACGCTCAGTGGTCAGTTACTGGATGAATTACCCTACCTTTTTTTCTAATTGCTTGCCACAGATAAAAACTTTATTACTGTTCTGTAATTTCATCAACTGGAAGGAATCTGTGATCAACTGAGCAACATCATTCGGTTTCTATTGTGGTTACGCGAATGTTCTGGTCTCCTATTCTTCTTCTTTTTCTTCAACGTTTTTTCCATGATTTTAGCACCAGTAGCAGTTGTTCGAAGTCCAATCACAATCAAATGCAAGAGCCAAAAAAAAGAGGAAAGACCACAGAATAAACTGGCAATTCCCATTAGAAAAACAAGAACCCTCTCTTAAAAATGCAATCTACTGACTAATGAGCCGTTTTCAGAAGAAAAAAAAACGAATGGCTGTCAAAGGAATGCAGTTTTGGACCTCAGCCCAATAGCCATGTGTGATACATGTTTTTTTTTTTAAATTGAAAATGTTAGTTTTTTTTTTCAAAACAATATAACTCCGAAAGGATAAACATTTGGCTGTTGACGTCTTAGTAACTTTTATTCAGCTCGCTGAGACCTATTCGATGATGATCACACATGGCTATTGGACTGAGGTCCAAAATTGCATTCCTTTGACAGCCATTCATTTTTTTTTTTAGTTCTTCTGAAAGCGGCTCATTTGGAACTACTTTTCTTAGCTGTCAGAAAAATCCCTCATTGAAACGCACATACGGTTGAATACCAAAAAAGATCACGCTGTATATATAAACAGTACCTAGTAAAAGTAAAACTATAACTGTCCCCTTCACACTCATAAGCTAGATGCGCATGCAGTACACGTCACGCCGCGCGCTATTCACAGACACTACACAAGCGCAACGTGTAAATGTGTTGAACGTGCCAGCTTTACTTAACTGACCTATATCAATGATTTTTTTTCATAACTACAATTTTTCAGAAATATCGCTGCTAAAATATGGTCAGTTAATTAAATGTTACTCTGTGTATTAATGTTTCATGAAATTAAATAACTTTTAGGTAATTATGTTCTTTATCAAAGTAACAAATATACCCCATTTTAGTATGTATTATTTTAGTTAGTATTTCAGCAATAACAGTCTCGGTATTTATTATTCGCGGCAAAAGCCACTAAACTCGTTTGATCTCTGCACTAGTCGCCGCGATTGCCGCTCGACGCCGTACTGGTTCATGTGTTTGTTTCACTCGCCGGCCGCGCCGCCAGTCGCCGCCAGTCGCCGCTCGGTACATTTCGCCTGTCGCGCCGCCGTTCGCCGCTCCGCGTGGCTTGCGCCGTTCATTTCTATGAGTTTGCCGTCCCGCCCGCCGCACCGCCGTTCGCGCCGCCGTTAACCGTGGCTAGGCCGTTTAGGATGAACACCTTATTTTCTATGTAAAATTATCGTTAAAGATGATTACATCCAGAACAACAATTATTGTTTGAATAGGCTATTTGACTGATTTCTGAAAACTAACTCATATTTTTTGTTGTAGTTTTGGTGGAATTCTCAAAAAGTGGTAATTTTAAAGTCTTGTTATTGTTTCCGTGATTGGATTACATGCTAGACATAATCAACCTAATTTTGATATCTAGTTATAAAATTAATTTTAATATTTTACTTACTAAGAAACCGGTTTAAAACCTGCACTGCCCGCGTTCGAATCCCGGCCGGGGACAAACAAAAAAAGAAACCCAGGTCTTGGATGTTTACATGTTCGTGACGTCGCTGTTTCTGGTTCCCACGACACAGGGATACCCTGTGTGTGTAGTATGTAGTGTGGGGCCAGAAGCAATGTATGTGCCTGTATGTAAATGATATGTTATGTTATATTATTATGTTTGCTAACTATTACATCACGCATTTTTTTTGCATTCAAGAAGGCTCAGCTTCGAATTGTCTAGAAATTCCAGCACCATTTCATCGCTCCACTCCATTAAGATGTTGTTTAATGAGCGTTTTTCCTTATGTCAAATTTAGTTTTAAAAGGATCCCTAGGTGGCGCTGCCGTACCAATAATAAACGTCAAAGCAAAAAATAATACTATGGTTCTGTGAAATTTGTGATGGTTGATTACCTAGAAGAAAAAATGCTGTTGTCGTTTGGTGATAAGTGCGCTTTTGGATACTTTGGAGTCTTTGCTATGGATTGTGGGTTTGAATTTTTATTTTTATTACGAGACACCTCGTCCGAATAGCAACCCTGGTTCCTTCTCTTGTTTAGTGATCTGTGGACTGACTTTCACATTGGTTGCTACGAATCACAAATTCGTATGAAGAAACGAATGACGCCATCTAGTGTATCTCAAGGGACTAAGAAAAAAAAAGAAAGGAAAAACGCCCATTACGTCTTTATCCGACCAAGAACAACATTCAAAATGAAAAACACATCAGACCACGCTATACGATATTTGGCGCGCTAAATCCCTTTGATGTACCACACCGCAGCAATAACTAAGACGCAGCCCGAACCATCGTGATGATAGCCGATAATGGACGGTTACATCTTACCGCCTGGCCACGGGGGAAATCGGCCGCGCGAAAAATCGCAGCCGCGACTGAAACAAACTCGTAGAAATGTACGTGGCAAGCCACGGGGTTGACGCCCCGCCGTTCTAGCGACTAAAACAAACTCATAGAAATGTACGTAGCAAGCCACGGGGTTGACGCCCCGCCGTTCGCGCCGCGCGATTTTTCGCGCGGGCGATTTCCCCCGTGGCCAGGCCGTAGATCGTGTCGTTGCGCGAAGCCACAGAGTACATTGTTATATACTGCGCGATTCGCGAAGCTTTGTCACGATAGACGCAGGTGCGTGCGACCCCAGCATTAGGAAAATCCTATTATTTTAAATTTGTATTTTGGAAACTTCTGTTCCATATATTGAAATTGAGCCGGCTGTTACTATCTGTTTTCACCGGAGTTATGAGCATAGGATTTAATTACAAATGTTTAGTTACAAATTAAAATGTAACTAGGTATTAGGTATATTATGTCATTTTTGTGTATATTTGATAGGTAGATAATTAGGTCTAGCTGAATTTATATAGCAAAACATCGTTTGCTGTAGGTATTAATTCAGTTTGTTTTGCTAGTAATAAAAATATAATATTAAGAAGTAGCTGGAAACAGCTGGTCATAAGGTACTTTCAGGAAGATCTTGTTTGCTACTTTGGTCCCAATCTTGTTCCAATTGGCTTGAGCGTAAGGCAGTAGTTCTTTGTACATTATCCTCCAGTTCTGGTTTGCGAAGGAATTTGCCAGTTCCGCTGAAAACAGAATAAATGCCGCTTAAAGTTAGGCACTGAAAGATAGATAGATATACTAACTTAAATCTAAATTATAATCAGTACCAGACATTGAACTTCCCAGATAGCAAAATAATAATTTAAAAAAATCCGGCCTGGAGATTTCAAATGTTATTAATCCTTTAACGCACATTCTTTTTTAGTGTTGCCGAAAAACAAAAATAAATTATGAAGAAATTTGTTTTTTTTTTATTTAAGTAATTTAATAAAAAAGTCGACCTTTGCCTTTGCGGTTTAACACACAGCACAGCATATAGGGCTGCTACACATTATGCCGACGGCACGGCCGGAGACCGTGCCGCCGGCCACCATGACGTCTCCATGATGACGCCGGCATTGCCGGCGGGTAATAAAGCCGCCGGCAAGCCGCGTGTGCCGGCGGGTTGTTTGTCATTTTTCTTTTGAGTCTTTTGCTAATGGTGATTTCAACAGCCTTCTTGTCCATTGATAAGAACTAGGAACACAAACTGTACAACACCACTTGTCTGAATACTTGAAAATGATACCTCAGAGACAATGATGATCTGCGGCAGCCAGCGGCAAGGCCGGGCGGCCTGAATAAATAACCCGGCGGCATAGCCGCGCGGCAAGAACCCGCCGGCCGTACTGCCGCACCGGCATAGTCTATACAGCCATTCATTATACTCCGTATGTTTAGGTACAGTCTGTTAGGTTTTAGAATATACCACGGCTACTATCGTAGGTATAGACTCGGATATATACCTGTGTAATTTCCTTTTTTATGAACAATTAAGTGTTCTCTATCTATTGTGCGGCCGCTGGGAGTTTACGATCCTGACACATGTCTGTTTCATATGACTAGTGATGGGAGAAAAGCAACGTTATCATTCCTTGCGTTATTCTTAACTAGCTTTTGCCACTGACTCACGATTAAGTAGTTTTGTTTTTTAGACGACCTTCACTCAGTCATCTCTTGTGCCATTTTCGCAGGCATTTTAGAAGGGTCATCATATTTTTTGTACCGAATGGCGGTGAAGTGTTGTGGCGAGCTGTGCGACCTTTTATTTGGGCCCAGATCAGCTCAATCGCTTTGTACGGCAGTGGTACGGAGAGATTCTGAGAACGCGATGATCTTTTTCTAAAGCCTGTTCATCAACTTCGTATCGTTAAAGGGACCGTTATTATTTTCGTTATTTTTGGTACGTCACTACAAAAAAATACGGTTGACATAACCTTGTGACAGCGTAGTAAGGATTTTACGCACGAACATTAAATATTGATTTCTTCTTATTTCACATTTAAATCACTGTGCAAAATATAACATTGATTGTAAGTTTACACAATGATATAGTTTCAATGACAATTATTTGCTAGTAGGATAAATAGGACATAAAAATATTTTAATCGAAAATTTAACGCCACTTCAAGGTTACGTCGTCCGTTCTAACATGACCTGTCAAGATCGTAAACTCCCAGCGGCCGGACGTTTTATAAAAATTAGGACGTTTTATAAAAATACGTTTAATAGAAATATCGGAACTAATATGACACTTAATTTCGAAATCGGAACTATTATGACACTTAATTTCGAAATCAGAACTCGATCAACAGTACGTACTCGTGAGCTTTCGGCGAAAATCGAAGCCTACTCTAGAGCCCGAGGTATAGTTCAGCGCCAAAGCAATCGAACGCAAATTTAATATTGTTCGAATAAGGACTGGCTGGTACCATGGTACGTCGGCCCACAGTTGGGCCGCGCGCCAGCTGAATAAAAAAAAGAAGAAATCAAATTAAAAACGCGCAAACTACAGCCCGAATTTTCGTCAATTTTCATTTCACGGATTGTTATGTTAAAAATTCATGGTTTTGTTTTGAAACATGAGTTCTTCAAGTGACAGTGAAATTATACATTTAACTCCTAATAGAACTGACCAAGGAGCTTGGAACTGACGAAATAAATGTGATGGATTATAATAGGTATCTGGATTCTCTAGAAGCGCCCTCGCCGTAATAATATTATTTTGCTCCCGATAAAATCAATACTAAATATTTCTTACACATACATTATAAATAAGGCATTAGGTAGATACTCGCGGACGTGACGCGTTATGTACCGAGTCGGCCGATTTGTACAGCGCGTTTTTGTACCACGTGAGTATATTGACTTTTCGACTGGTTATTATGAAAATAGCAGAGAAAAAGAAATTGTGCAAGTTAGATTAGATTAGAACTCTTTAGAACACCAGAAAAAAAACTTAAATTAGGAACCTCTAAGTTCCTCATTAATAGGTAGTTAGTAACTCGGATCAACTACCTAAATTCCGAATAACTAACTACGCGTCACCTAAACGTCAACTAAACTACGGCACGTCCGCGTCCCGCGCCCCCACCCACCCTACCTACACGACACCCTAAAAAACTGATTTTTTCATGCTAACTAATTGTCTGCTACTTACTTAGTTGTGGGTTATCAGGAAAGATGTTAGACACGTAAGACTTCAGGTCTCCGAGGTCGGGCCTCATGTAGAACGAGGTGACTTTGACGAAGGTGTCATTGCCGCGTTTCGAAGGCGTACCATCCATCTTCCAAGTGTAAACCAAGTCACCTATCGAGAAAGGGACATAGATTTCTCAAATAAAATATCAGTACTTCATCTTCATCGAGGCGTAGTAGGTAGAAGATAACACTTAAAGTCTGCCATTATCAGCACGACCCAGCCCTATAAAAACACAAGTTACGAATAAAAAAAATATAATTGCATAAAACCTCTGGGCCGAGTTACATAACACTACGATTCATAGATTATAATAACAATTCGATCTACATAAATATAAAAATTTATACAAAGGCACGTACATCGCTTCTGGCCCCACATAGGATAACTTGTGTCGTGGGAACCAAAAACAGCGAATGCACGAACATGTAAACATCCAAGAACTGGGTTTTTTTCTCCCCAGCCGGGGTTCGAACCCGGGACCTACATTGCGTAGCAAAGCCCTCCTTGTCTGTAGTTAACCGAATTTGCAATGAATTGTAGTTTTATATGACACAGTCCTCCGGCTGTGATTTGTAGGGGCTGCGGTCAGGCGTCACCGCGACCTCTCTAGTAGCGTGGCAGGCTTTTGATTAAAGTCGTATCACCATAATTTCCTGTTATCATTCATAACAGTGAAGACATAGAGTTCGCGAAACAGATTGATTTTGCGTCTTCAATTCAAGCTCATCTATATTCTGTTAATATCCTGATTGCTTGCTTCCTACCGACCCAAACGTTTCCAAGGCTCTATTTCATTTAACAGTAATTCATGGCTTTATTATGTCAATTCGATGTACCTACCTACCTATATTGCAAAGTTGATTAACCCACAGATTAATAAATAAGAAGACTGGGCTACTCAATGTACATATAAATTTCATAATAATATTAATTGTAGTTTGATGAAACGCGGCCTTAAGACGTCGTCTATATCTCGGTTCAATATTTCAGAGCATTGGCGATATCAATGGGTAATTATATCACAAGCTTAATTTGTTTTAGCGAAGACCATAGTGACTCGATACAAACATCGAATGACAAATAGGCAGGTGGAATTATTCAAATGACCAGTGAACTTGGCCTGCTTGCATTAGCATGCCTAACAGCAAGCACTCTACGTGAATGGTATTTATTGATTGAATTGTATGTAGGTACCTACATACACAAGGTATGTTACATAGGTACCTACATACAGTTCATGCATTCTACAATGTTCTTACCTACCTCAGTAGATAACCAATCGATGTGCAGTGTGCAGCAAATTTTCAAGAAAAGTAACTGCAGCTTTACCTATAAGATGCCACAAAAATTCTGCTACTGATCTAACTACTTGCAAGAACCAATCAAGGAGATTACAAAATTAGAATTCTGAGGTACACAACGTAAAAACTCACGCGTGATTTTTTGAGCATTAGTCAAGTAGTTAGTACCTACATTTCCCTAAAAAGCTCCCATTGCCTTGAACACAATGTGCACACAATGCACATTGCACATGCCCCCAAACATAGATAAACTCGTTCTTTCTGGGCAGAGTTTCATAAAACTATAATTTGGAGTAGGTATATTGAGACAATTCGACGTTCATTGCGTAGCACTCTACTTGTTAACGTGTAGGTTAAGAGACTTTGTAATGTACATTAAATTGTCACAGTAAATCATTAATTATTAGGCTCCTGGACAACGCCTTGCCCAGAAGGGGCGGATTCGCGGTGAATAGTTTAGTGCGTACATCGAGCGTTTTACATGCGTATTTTAAATTCGCGCGTATTGGCGTCCAGTATCTCTCCAATGCAGAAATGTTTTTCTTTTTTGCGCGGATTTAAGGTGTATATAGGTGGATAGTTAGCATGTCTTACGCATAGTGGTGTTGAACTCCCCGGTGGAGTTGATGCGCAGCGAGTTGTAGCGCCCCTCGCCGTGGTAGCGGCCTGTTACGTGGATTCGTGGCGACGTCAGGTCCACCTCCAAGTGGAAACGGTCCTCGTCTGCTCGCAGTCTGTAGGTGGACAAACATTAGTAATAGCTAGGACTGCAGGCTTTAGGTATAGGATCCGCGGCGACGTTAAGTCCACCAAAAGATGATGAACGGTCCTCATCTGCGCGCAGTCTGTAGGTGGACATATATTTACATTAACATAACATTTACATACAGGCACGTACATTGCTTGTGGCCCCACACTAGGATACCCTGTGTCGTGGGAACCAGAAACAGCGACGTCACAAACATGTAAACATCCAAGACCTGGAGTTTTTTTTCTCCTCAGCCGGGGATTGAACCCGGGACCTCTCGCATGGTAAGCAGATGCGCTAACCGTTACGCCACAGAGGTCGTCATACATATTTGTAATAGCTATGACTGTATGCCTTAGGTATAGGATCCGCGGCGACGTTAAGTCTACCTCCAGGTACATGTTTCTTAAAGCGACGCCAATTCGATGTACATTGCAAAAGTTGATTAACCCAGAGATTGAGATTATTGTAAGAGTAAGTTGACATTATTTTATTATGTGACATTGTCGTAGTAAACCATTAATTGAAGTTATATTAAGCCCGGCGCGGTGGAAACGGTCCTAGTCCACGCGCAGTCTGTAGGTAGAGACATCTATGCTAGAGGACTGCAGGCCACAGGTTCAGATTCAGGCTGCACTACAAGCATCGGCAATAGGTACCTACATAATTGCGAAATAACCGTCGTCGACCGAAACGAGATGGAAGTCGACACTACGCTGTCATGGGCCTTTTTTATTTAGTAATAAATAATTTGTATCGTTTCTATTAGATAGGACCGGTATGTACTAAAAAAGTAATACCTAGAGTAATAGAAAAATATCATCTCCATTGTAGGTGCTTGTGGGGATACTCCACAGAGGTATTAAAATTTATTAATAAAAAAAAAGAAACACTGAATCAAAATTCAAAATAAAATAATAAATAAAAAATAAAATAAAACACACTGTGGAGAATCTCCACAGTACCTAGATATCTATTCAAAAACTGCAAAGAACGAATGCAACAAAAACGTTATATCGCAGTATATTATTATCACTGTGGCAATGATCATAGATGATCATCTTAATTAGCGCTCGAGGCTTCCAAACTATTTCAATTAAGCATTTCTTCTCACGACTAAATTACACAATTTATCTACAACGAGCCAGAACTGCTCCAGCATTGTTGATGAGATTTTGGTAAGATAGGTAGGTACCTACCCACGACGAATCACTTCGTTAAGATGTTGCGCCAGAATGTGTTCAATGCAGAAGATTAACTCAATAGAAATACATCTGATTGTACATTTCTTCTAGCATCCCTCTCGCTCGCACATTTTAAATAGATACTGATGGAAATTGTAGCGGATAAGTGTTTTTCTCATTGGAGAGGCCATTTTGTTATAATTTTTTTTGGTAATTTTTTTTCTCTACGACTTATACCTTTTTATTAAATTTGTAACCCGTCGAAAAGTCATTCTAGTCACGTGATAATCACTTCAAATTGGACTCACACTATGATGTTACGACTTGAACGCGTTTAGTAAACCTAGAAATTATTCTACCTGTCAAGTAAAATAACGTTTTTATGCATCTACACCCTTTTTAGAAACCAAAAGATTCGAGTAACAAAACTAAATTCAGTATGTTTTTATTATTAAAGTAACTTGATTTTCCGCATTTTTTGGATTCTCAAAAGGCTGAAAATGTTTTCTTGGTTTTATTACAAAAAAATCTTGAAATTTTCATTGTTTTCTGTCGTATAAAAGCAATGCTAAATGTATTCTAAGAAGTCATTCTAATATAAGTCGATGAAGATAAAAAAATAATGCGCTCAAAAGTACCTACCTACTGTAGTTTTTTAAACTTAAGATGGCGATAAATTAATTCTAGATGGCGCTAATGGTCTTTCCGTAATTCCGTAAAGATGTCTTTGCAAATTAAAGGGTTCGATGATTCTCTTTATATTTATACATTTTCCAAAATGCACACATACCTACTTTTATACATTGTACTAGGGTGCAAGTTTTCATCAACACCATCAGCCATTTGACGCCCACTGCAGGACAGACCTTCCTCATAGTTTTAGTTTACTGACGTTCAAATTAAAGGTTCAAATTGCTAATAAATATTAAAACGCAAAAAAATGGCATTGTCAGATTTTTTAAGAATAAGAATATTAATTTGAATAGCATTATATTCTCTTACTTTTTACCTGTAAATGAAGTATCATTTGTAACCATGGTGAATATACTTAGTAAAATTACCTTGCGTCGTGCACTTTAGATTCTTTCAACCCGTGGACGATGATATCCTTCATTGCCATTTTAGCAATAATCTGAAAATAATAAAATCACTGAATGTATTACTGTAAGAGGGTTAATTAGATACTTGTACCTACTTATCGTCAACATAAATGGATACTATCTAATTCCTGATCTCCACATACAATATTGTAGGATATTAGATCTACCTTAGGAAGCTAAATATTTTGACTTTCTTAGTAATAATCAGTAGTAGTCGTAGTAGACCAACGAAGATCTAAATAATATAATACACTTATGATCTAAATAACAAGATCTAAATAACATGATTGAAGCTCGCCAAAATGAATAAATCCTAATAAATTATCGCGTAAAATTCCGAAAAACTAAATTAAGTATTAATGTAAGCTATTAATTAAGACTTTGTTACATCCTGTAAATCGGATTACGTCTAAGACGTTTCATATGAAAATAAAAAATTAATTTGATACTAGTTTCTTTATTACTCTAAGTTAGATCAGAGATAACAAGTTTTGACCGTATGATTATCAGGTTTTTGCTGCATTCACTAATGCGAATGCGAACGCATTGAGGCAAGCCAAGGACATCGGGTTATTGGTAGGTAGAACTAACCGGCTAACTAGCTACCTATGTATTAACTATACCTGCCATGAGCAAATTAGTTTGTCACTCTCGCACTTTATGGCACGCATTTGTCAAAATGAGCGACACATGCCCCTGTTCTCAGCCGCCATGTTGGCTTGAAGGGACCAAAGAAGTAGCGTATTGTTATGCTACGAGCACAGCTGCCTACTGCCAAGGTAATGTTTAGGCACAACAAAAAGAATACATAAAATAGATGTCCTCATATAGGAAACGGAACGAACGTTGAAGAGTCGAGACATTATAGGTTCTTTACAATTTACTCAATGAAAGAATCCGCGACCTTTGTTCACAAGGTTTCTAATGCAATTCCGTAGTAACGGATGTTACAGTAGATAAAGCTTGACATACCATGTTATGGGATCGCTCTACCAATATCCTACCACTACAGCAGAAGACTGTCTGAAGTACTGTGAACGATATGAATGAAAGGATGTCCTAAATTATATGTCAATTATTGGTTCTTAATTTTATTGTATCCTATGTGTATTTTGTGTCAAATTTATAATTAAATATTATATTATTATTATTATTATAAGTAATTTATTAAATTATTATTGTTAAACGCAATAGTTGATACTGTAATATTCTAAAATTTAAATAAATAGCTAAATAATAATAAATAGTTACCTAAGACCCTTTGTTTAAAGGTAAGTATAAATATATTATATAAGTTGGTAAAGTATTAATACACATTATATAAGTGAATATAACAGTACATATTGTATATTAATAATATTAACTGATATCTTCTCCATTTCATGGAATCGTCCGATTCCACTCAGAGCTGTCCAATACATGCATACTTATGATACTTTGACACTACGGAAACGTGAAAATCTATATCCAATAGAGTGTAGGTAGTACGCAGCGATAGGAGGGCACAGCCACTGTTTCAGTGTGTACAAAATATGTGTGTGTAAAATAAATACTCTATAAAGTAAATAAATAAACATTCATAGACAGAAAAGCGAAACTACACCAGTACCATCAAACAATATCCCATCCCATTGCGACGTCCGTGTGGTCAATTCATCCATCTAGTGTGAGTGAAGGTGCAACTGGACGCTGCATAAATCATCTCATTACGTAGATGGAAAGGCAAAATTTAATCACTTGTGAGATTGTAACAAATTACTTAACATGTTAAGTAATTTGTTAATTAACACGTATTAATGCACCTAACAAGTTACCGTCAGTAAGATTCACACCCAGACATAATAATATGTAGTATGCTAAACAAGCGCTGGAAACTCTCGCGAATCTACACAAGCCTGCAACCTGTCGCTTCATAACAGATTAAGCAACCGGCACCCAGCCCGGCGGCGGAGTCCGACCCGACGCTATAAATTAACCGCTCAAAGTCATACATAACTTAGTAGACGACATTCAGGGCCCCAATTCATAGAACTACGAGCTGACACGGCAAACGTTTATCATCAACCCATTATGTCCTCGACGGGCAGGGGTCTCTTCCCTGAGGAAGGTATAGGCCGTACTCCACTATGGGGGCCAAGTCCGGATTGGTGGGGGCTTGTAAGACTAGTGGCTGGTCTTACTGTCAGAAGTTTTCAAGCCGCCCTATGGCCTCTGACTTGGCTTAACGACTGCCATCTCTATCGAAGGCATAGGAAATATCCCACTAGCGTTATTCATAGACGGTCATCCATCCATGCACTGAACGCGCCCTATGTTGCTTAATTTTCGTGATCGTTTAAGATCACTCAGGTGGCCGAGGCTACGAGTACGGCAAATGTTATAAACATTCATAAACATTTACATTCAGGCACAAACATTGCTTCTGGCCCCACACTAGGATACCCTGTATCGTGGGAACCAGAAACAGCGACGTCACAAACATGTAAACATCCAAGACCTGGAGTTTTTTTTTTCTCCCCAGCCAGCAGTTATTAATAGTTAAACAAAAAAAACAGAAACCAGAGAAGCAGTTTCGGAGGATTCGATAACAAATACTGTGACAAGGGATTTCATGTATTAGATAGTCCATGTTCTCCTATGAAATTCGATGTTCATTGCCGACTAACTCATAGATTAACGATGAGGAAGATAAATATTGCACTAATCGACTACGCAATAGTCAAATTACCTAAACTATAAATCGTAGTTTTATGAACTTCAATTATTATTGATGGTTTACTACAGCAATTTAATGTACATTGCAATTTATTGCATATGCAATGTTACTTATCTGTTGCCTAATGCAATAAATAAAACAAAATAAAGTCTAATAACCCACAGATTGCTAGGTAGAATCTACTATACAATTTACGTCATAATAAACTACGAATTCTAGATTTATGAAACGCGGCCCTGCTTATCAGGTAAGTATAATCATGTTGAACATAAACGGCCATTGGATCGCGACCGGTTTGCTCTTGGCTCACCTGGTTATTTTTGTACTCAACCCTGATCTCGTCCTGGGTGTAGGGGTCAACTGGAGGGACGCCAAGGTCAGGGATGCCCACGCTCATCGTGCGAATACCTTCCTGGATGGACTCCGCCAGACAGTCGTTCACGTCTGGGCTGGTTCTCTCGCACGTTTTCAGATATTTGCCTGAAATAAAAAAAATGTATTAGACTCCCAAAAGTCAAAACCTCCGCTACCCGACACCGCGATTCCCCTTTTTATCGCGAAGATATATTTTCCTTAATATTAGTTTTGGTAATATGATGTGAGACTATGGCGGTGACGTGCAACGGGGGTGAAGTAGAATAGTATAAAAAAAGTTTTATTAATTAATTCATTCAAATCACTCAGAGCTACTGTTCAGTAAGCAAAGTTCTACAGATCTGCTTTGCCACTGGCTTCCTAAATTAATATTATTATGATATATTTCCCAAATATTAGGGTTTACAATTCGTTATCCAAGTGTCGCAGATTCCGGTGAATCATTATCTCGCTTACATAGAAGAATGTCTATTATATTTAGCGCATCTACAACATTTACCTATCGATATCGCCAATACAAAGAAGAAAAATCGCAATAATACACGAAATTAAAACATGAAATTTCAACTTAAAATATTGTACTAAAACTAATTGAATCACATCTACAACACAGAATCACACAATCACATCTTGTAATATTCAGCGTAAAACATTGTCCAAATTCAATGTATAAATTAATTTAAAAAAAACATACTCTTGCTTTGGTATAGTAGATATAGTACATAAGTGACCAAATATATCAATAAAGAAACAGTGTTAATATTTAGGTTATTTCAATAATACGTTATGTATGTAAGTCAGAATGCACTTGTCTAAAGTCCATTTTGGTTTATCATACAGTCTTAAAACTTGACGCAGTCAATTTGCAACAGCAAAAAAGCCGAAAAAAACACAATATTGTACAGTGTAAGTGCGTGATTTGCTAAAAACATAATTGCGATATAAATTAATACCATGTTCTGAGGTTCATTTACTCATAACTGCAGGGCTTTTCTTCACTTGTAAAATGCTTGGTCTTTTTGCTACCAAATGTGCAACTTGACATTGCAACTGTCTGCATAGTGGTAGTATAAGTTTTCACAGATAAAGTTCTAAGGTTAACTACAGTCCCAGTCACAGCGGAGGTTATGAAAGTAGGAGCCGAGATCGAATAAGAAAACTTACCAAGGTACACAATCAGTAGCGGAGATCAAATAATAATGATTATAATTTATGACATTTGGGATTAATAATTATTGGTATGTAAATTTGTAACTTTATAGGTTTATCTATTTTGGCCAGTGTTGGCACTGGCGAAGATACCGTACTTACTCCAGCATTGGGTATTTGACAAAATGTCAAATGAATTACTTTTAAAACGGAATTTCGTATGAAAATACCGAAAATACTTGCTTTCAGAGCACCCTTTTTATGTTTCATTTATTTAAAAATTGTAATAACTAGTAAATTATTAAAAGAGTTACTTTTTCCGAAACATTTTGTAATATTATTCTATGCTCGATAGCATATCAAATAATTTATTGTTTATAGTGTCAAATACCGAATTGCCTGAATCCATCTCGGGAGATGCAAAATACTCTATCGCTCTTCAGGAGAGCCCCCCTGAAAGTAATCCTAAATACCTACGTGAGGTATTTCACCTCAAACATGCCTTGCTAGCTACCGTAGACAATATTATAAACTTATTGAAGTAAAACGATAGAATGTTTTATGTTGCAATTAGCATATTGAATCGGAAATCAAATGATAAATTAATGTGACCGTCTGACCATGAATGTAACACTTGTTATTATGAAGTTGACGTGTCATAGGACTTATTATAACTTAAGAGGTGGTATTAATACCACAAAAATGTTGTAACTCAATAGAAACATAATTATTTGCGTTTGAATATTGAAGCATTGGGTATGTAAAATAATATTGTATTGCAACTGTAAGAGAGTCTTGCACTTTATTGCAACTGTACGAGATTCTGATATGCGCAATTCCTGAGACACCCGAATTAGAGTTAGTGTTCGGCAACAATTTTGTTCCATGAGCTTTTTATTCAGGTTTTTATTTTTCGAAATATCAACGAATTAATGATATTATAAAATTCGCGCTTTATGCGCTCCACCAATGTCGCAGCCTTCAGTAAATCATTGTCCTACATATACGAATGCCCATTCTATTTAACACGCGCATGGTTTTAAACAAAGCAAAAATCTACCAAAAACAATTGAAATCGTATTCACATCGAATTTACAGGTCAGATTAGCTTTAATTATTTCTGTCTTGGTGCTGAACTCTTTGGAAGTCGGTTTTGGCGTGATTTATCTGAATAATATAAATTGAAATAACCCCATGTACAGTGCCACTACGTTATCTGTTCAGTTGGTAGCGGCGCTAGTGTAGAATTTAGTAGTAACAATTAAGAAATTTACCTAGAAAAATGAGAATATTTTAACCCGACTTTCAATTTTAATGAAAATATGTCTATAAATCTTAGTAAGTGAATAAATAAAACAAAAAATGGGGAACAGGATTTACAATTAATCAGTTCGTTACAATTTTGCCACCTGAACAGATAACTTGGTGGCGCTGTACAAGGTATCCCAAAAATAGTGTGAAACGGAAGTCGGAAGGATACAATAGCTCCATAAAAAAATGAGGAATCGCAAAGTTTGTTAAAACTTATAAATGTTGACGACCTCTGTGGCGCAATGGTTAGCGCATCTGCCTACCATGTGAGAGGTCCCGGGTTCGAATCCCGGCTGGGGACAAAAAAAAAGAAAAGAAAAACAGGTCTTGGATGTTTACATGTTTGTGACGTCGCTGTTTCTGGTTTCCACGACACAGGGTGGATACCCTGTGTAGTGCGGGGCCGGAAGCAATGTATGTGCCTGTATGTAAATGTAAATGTTAATGTTTAAAATGTTTGAGGACTCAAAAGCTACAAAAATCACGGAACATACATGGGGGTGATTCGGGTACTCCTGGAGGTGCTCTATCTCTAGACTTCCACTTGACACCTTTTTTTGGGACACCCAGTATTTTCAGGAATTTATTTTAATTGTTAAAAACACAACCGACTAGGGTTGGAGGAAATTGTGTTTATAATTTTAGAAAATCCAGTGGCCAACATAAAGTTTTACTGTTTACTTGTTTTTTGTATGTAGGTATGTAAATGTTATATTATGTTATGTGTATACTTTGGTTAGTGTGCAAAAAATTGGGAAGCACTTGCAAGCAAGACAGATTTGACTTTTGTCTCATATAATCTCAGTTGTATGAATGGTGAACTGAGTCCAGCCTTCCAGAACGACTGTGGAAGTAGCAATCAAAGGTGTAGATTACAAACATTTCCTCAATGTGTACTTTACCGATTTCAATTTTCCCATAACATAGGTTCGATGCCATCAGCACGAACAAAATTTTAAGTACAGCAACACACTTCATTATAAAAATATTAACAAACACTTTACTTATTTATTATAAAAATATTAAATCTAGTAAAGCCACGAAAAATCACGGAACGTTAATAAAACGGGGAGCGTACAAGCGCCTCTAACTAGCACATGGCATCGATTGCAACAGTCACAGTGGTCGTCTCGAAGAGGCTGTGGAGGATCGTGCCTCCCCGTCACACTGTTACGTAATATAAGCACTCAATGTCAACGGCATGTACCCCAGTACACAACACTCGCCGCGGCTGCAGCACGCAGCCAGACAGGGAAAAAGTTGAGTCGGATGACAGCTGTGAATAGTAACTAATAATTAATTGTAATTTAGTTCCGCCGCTAAATTGCTAATAGTTGCCAACTTAAATATATATATTTACAAAGATAAGAACAAAAACAATGCAACCACTGCTTACCTTTTTTTAGGGTTCCGTAGTCAACAAGGAACGCCATTTTTGTTAGATCAGGATGCCCCTCCTCTCTCGGTAAAAAGGTTGATGGTAGCAATGTGGAAAAATTGTAATACGAGTAATTTTGTAATATTAGAAAAATATAAAAGTTATCACGGTGAAGTAGGGTTAAGTTAACGAGTGAACTATCACTCACAAACTTATGAAAGGAAAGGTACAAGTTCCACTAAAAATAATTGTGATGAAATTGTTAGTAGTGTAGGTAAAATAGGTATTTCTACGGAGCCCTACAATAGGCGTGGCCCGACACGCACTTTGCCGTTTTTATGTTACACGTGTCCCTGTTTCTTACGAAGGCAAGTGCTAGGGCTTTTCCAGTCTTCTAATGAACCAACTTGCTGCCTGAACAGCAAAGAACAACAACGACAGGACTAAATGGGGCTAATTGTTACTACATATTACATTTCGGTCGGTACCGATTAATCGTAGTTTTCGTAAAAACACCGATGATGGGATCTCCTGTTAAATTTGCAAAAATATAATCATGTTGTAATTCATGTTATAATCTTATCTTATCTTAATTTCGGACGCGCGATACATAGGTCACATTAAAATTTCCGGAACCGGCCATTTACATAAACAATTTAAAAAAAAGTTATTACAACATTTGAAAATGGAACTCCTTAGCAGTAGAATGCAGTTTGTTTCATCCGACTGTCAATTGTTTTTACATTGTGGCACCATTCTAAAAATTGCGTATCTAGGTTAACATTGATTTGACTCGGGAAAAATTTTCGTTCTCTGGAAGAAATTGCTCTTAGCAATAAGAGCGCCTATTGTATATCTTTATTTTAATTGTAACTTTTATTTTCGATATTGTTTCTTGTGTGCAATAAGGAATATTCTTATCTTATCTTGTGACTTTTTTCTGTCCCCAAAAATTAAGAACCAATTACGCGATCAACGATTTTCATCACCAAAAGCATTGAATTTCCTTCTAAATTCAATGCCAGAAGAGGCTGTCGAAGAGTATGAAAAACAAGTTTCTGAGGTCACCACGGAGGAGTGCGAGTGGCACAAAAAATTTCAAATTGATTTAATTGAATGAAAAAGTGCATTTACGCAAAGAATATTTTGAGAAACAATAAATTAATTTTTGACCTTTAATAGTATTTTTTTCTTATTCATTATCGAAACTTTTAGTGCGCCCCGTAATTCAGAGGATCTGTTTTCGAAACAGAGCCTATAAATTTCTTCCCACAGTAAAATATATTTTTCTGGAGAAAAGTAGTTACGGAGTCTGATGCACTGAATAAAAACTGAATAGTAATTTTTTTTTCTTAAGAAAAATTTAAATACTTTTCTGGGTATAAAAAAAACCCAGGTCTTGGATGTTTACATGTTTGTGACGTCGCTGTTTCTGGTTCCCAGGACACAGGGTATGCTAGTGTGGGGCCAGAAGCAATGTATGTGTCTGTTCGTAAATGTTATGTTATATCATGTTGACTATGTGAAGAAAAAAAAGAAAAACTTAATGTTAAACTTTGGCCAGTTGACTCTATAATTATTTAAAATTTTTATTTTTATTTTATTTTATTTATTCAAGGAGAAAAAACAGAATTGACAAACTTATTATGTAAAGAATATTAAGTTAACACAGTACATTTTGCCAACTCCTAAGCTTTTCCCACAGATAGGTAATCACATTAATAATAAGGCGCAATACACGTTATAGTTAGGAACTAAGAATAAGATAAACAAATAAATGCATGAAGCAACTGTTTCGGAAAGAGAAATAGGTAAATGTGCACATACTTACATACGATTTTTTTTTTTGCATTGAAATTAAAACACATAAATAAACACAAAAAATTACATTAACCAAGAAATCAATACAGCTCATGAATTTAATAGAATTCTTGAGAACATTTGCTTGCAGCACTGCTTTGACTTATAAAACAAATGTTGATTTGTTTTATAAGTCAAAGCTATGTTTCTGTAAATGCTATGTTGTAACTATCGCACATTCTGTTGAGAGGAGCTCTTTTGACCAGCATTGGTTCTAGAGACTCTCTGCGAGAAAACACGTTTCTTCCTTATAGATCGGACAGGAACGCGGAAACATACTTGAGCCAATAGATCAGGACAATTGAGTTCAGATGTACAGATTGATCGAAGAACGTTCATGTCGGTCAAAGAAAGTCTGGGGAAGCCCATTCGGTAGTTGAGAGCACGCAGGAATTTCTTTTGTATCATCTCTAAGCGCTTGTTATATATATCAATAGCTGTTGCCCGCGACTACGTCCGAGTGGGCTTTAGTTGAGTAAAGTGTTTGCAAATAAGACAGGGAACCTTTTAGCGCATACGAAACAGCTTTCATACTAATTTTGCAACCCCCTCTTACCACTTAAGGGATGATTTTCGAAAGACTACTTGACACGTTTTTCATGACTTTCAATGAAGGACCTTCATACTGAATTTCATTCGAATAACTTCAAAAATGGCAATGTTTCATACTAAGTTTGCACTCCCTTTTTCCCCCCTTAAGGAATGATTTTTAAAAAACTATTCTACACGTGTTTCATAATTTTAAATGAAGAATCTTCGTACCAAATTTCATTTGAATAACTTCAAAAACGGCAAAGTTTCATACTAACTTTGAACCCTCATTTTACCCCCTTAGGGGATGAATTTTCAAAAATCCTTTCTTAGTGCTCCCCTACGTGACAAAAAAAACCTCTGTGCAAAATTTCAAGTTTATAACCCCTATAGTTTAGGCCATGTCAGTCAGTCAGTCAGTCAGCTTCTTTTATATATATAGGTATAGATAGATATATCGGGTTCCAGACCACTGATGCGTACTCCAGATGAGGTCTAACCAGTGCTCGGAAAATCTTTTCCTACGCGCAAAATAAAACCCAACATACGGTAAGCTTTATTTACAACACTCTCTACATGAGTATCAAAAAGTAGCTTAGAGTCAAAATAAATGCCCAAATCACGAATGGTTTCCACTCTACCCAGGCTATAACCACCAATTTCATAACCAATTTCAATTTCAATATATATATTACCATACTAAGACCACTGTAAGGGCAAATTCTATCACAAAGTGCGCCCTTTTCGACACTTACAGATGCCTGAAAGAATCTCTGAGAGAAGGCCTGTGCCCTACAGGGACATACATATATAGTGTATAAATGTAGGTCTATGAATAGGTCATAGGCTCATTAGGTAATATGGCAAAACTCCGTTTGGCGGATGAGCCAGTCTAATATACAGGGCGTCCCAAAAAATAGTGTCAAGCGGAAGTCCAGAGATAGAGCACCTCGCTAGCGGTACCCGTATCACCCCTATTATGTTCCGCGATTTTTTGTAATTTTCGAGTTATAATTATTTTTCTCGTATTTTTTGTCCCACCTTAACCTACAAGACAATATTGGCCACAGACCCATGAATTATTAACCTTCAAGCTTTTTTTTTTTTTCATAATAGGCGAATAGTGTGCCTTGCAGACACGAAATCACTTGTGGGACAATCTGATACAATAGGACCATAAAAAATTAAGAATAGCAAAATTAGATAGTTAACATTTTTAAAATGTTTGAGGACTAGCAAACTACAAAAAATCGCGGATCGCGGGGTGATTCAGGTACCCCTAGGGGTGCTCTACCTCTGGACTTCTGTTTGACACTAGTTTTGGGACACCCTGTATAAAAGCCACGTGTCACAGTATGTCTTATGAAATTCCTCCCAAAAGCGGCATTACCTATATTTTTTATGTTTTTTTTGTATTCTGGGAGATCTGAGAATAGATCGTAGGCTAATTAATAGCAAAACAACGTTTACAGGGTCAGCAAATAACAATATAAGTAGGTACTGTTTATAGTAGCTTATGTTATAATAGGTAAATGGATATCTTTCACACTACTTAATTACCTGTTGTTAGCTTATACGATTGTGCATAGGCGAATATTTAATGATCAAACTACTCAAATAAATTGTTCAGCATTGTTAAGCTTTAGATTTAGACTACATTATTGGTGTAATCGGAAACAGCCCCAGATATCTCAAAGAACCAGTAGGTGATTTCGTTTCTTCAGCATTATTTTATACGAAAGTTTCGAATCTTAACCCAAACTTCTTCATTCATAGTCAGAAAATAAAATTAAAATGTGTGAATAGGTACGAATTTTGAAAGACAGTAGGCAAACGGGATAGTTAGGTACGTTGTAAACTTTCAACATAACTACTGACTTAGTAAAGCGTCATCACCATCATCATCATCATAATGATGATGCCAATGGGAGCCGATGGGCGTTTGCATCTATTTTAGATGATTTATGCAGTATTTTTTGAGCATTTATGCTCGAAAGAGTAGAAATATTCAAATACCACGGACGCGGTAGTAAGGAGTAAGCGGAAATACTAATTAAACAAATGTGTATTTCTAAAACTATATACATATAGCATCCTTATATTATGATGCCCATACCAAGGAGAATTCTGGTTGCCCATACCACACGAATGCAATTAGAGATTTAACTTGAAAGAGAAAATACTCGACCTAAAATTCAACCGAAATTGCCCATAGAAAAGACATCAACGCAGCGCCTTGCAAGTGTTTTTAGCAGAATTCTTAACTTCAACATCACTGCGAGTTCATAGTAAGGCTTTGCTTTACTAGAATGCGCTGTGCTGCTTGCTGTATCGGTGTATCCGAAAGATAAAAGAAAAACTTAATTCTTTAACCGCTGACAGTACGCTTAATGCAAATCTGTTTTTTTAATAACTCGTTAAAGGAAGTACGCCTTTAAGCCCGATGTACCTTATGCGTAAAAAGGCTAAGTCTAAGTCGCGTTTTGCCTAAATGTCATGTTTTTTTGCTTTATACCTAGGAAGTTGCTTAATTGCAAATTGCTCAATTCGCTTTATGCCTATAACGGTGTTAGTCTATTTAGCAGATTGCCTAAATATTCGTCAGCCTAAGTCGCGTTTTGCAAAGATCGCATCTTTGAAAAGATCGCCAACATGCAAACCTTAAAAAATATTTACAAAATTAAAAAGGATCTTATTAACATTCACAATCATTAATTAGGAACAACTAGTATGTTCTAGTAGTAGTATCTTTATTAAAAAGATACGGTATCGTCTGAGGAACCGTGGCTTGGACTACCGCTCTGGGGCATATTTGATGCAACGGATCTCCCTGGCAGTGCAGCGTGGTAATGCTGCCAGCGTTATGGGAACCTTTGGGTCGGATAATGTCACGGAGCGGTTTGATTGACTGATTTTATTTTATTTGTATTGTGTGTGTGTGCTAGTAATTAGTTATAATATAATTTGACATTTTCTTTTTTTCTTTTGCTGATATTGATATTTTTGATTTTATTTTCATAAATGCATGGTATTAAAATAAAATGTATATTAATAATGTACATTTAAAATTATTGCAGGTGAAATAGACTTTTTTAAAGTTTAAAGTTTTGTTTAGACAAGTGTAGTTTTCAATGTAAACAATAATTTATAGAAGGTCAAATAGTCCATCGCAGCAGGACTAATAGCTGTTGAACTGTAATTCAGTATGTCCATGAAACTTTATGCCTTCCTCTCTTCAAACCTATATCGCAGTAGCTCTAACTAGCAACATAGTGTCAAGTTCGCACTATGTCTAGTCATAACGCGACTTAGTCCATGATACGCTTAAGGTATATCGGTCACAAAGGAAGGTAAAAAAATGACACTCAACCCGAATTATGTCCTAAGAACTTTGCTTACGTTCAAGCTTCATAAGTATCTCCCAATCCGATGATTTCCCAGGTGTGGTTCCGTAGAAGAAATATATTCCTATTGATGCAGAAAATAAGTGGGTTTGATAAGGCGTTATTTAAGAGAAACGAGAACTGTTTCATAGAACATAGCTTTTAAATACTGAAATTTAAAAAAAAACCCTGATTGGTTATTGCTTAGCGACAGGCCATCCCAGATGTACATACTTCGACCAAATAGGGGATGTATTAGCAAAGGGCAAGATAAAAACTACCCGAAACCGGCGGGCGTGCATGCAATGACTAATGAATGTCAGAGAAGCGAGAGTGTTTTGTCAGGATCGTGGCATGTGGTAGTACGTGGTCCCTGCCTACCCCTCTGGGATACAGGTGTGAGTTTATGTATGTATGTATACAGTATGTATGCATGCGAAACAAACTACTTTTTCTTCTTTTCTTCTTCGGTCCTTTTAACTCCTAGGGGAGCATAGGGCCTTAGCCACAGATTTCCACTTCTGATGGTCGTTCGCGGCAACTTCCAATTCAGGCCAGCTAGTGCCGATCGACTTGATTTCTTGGGCTACAGATCTTTTCCAGGTTGTCCTAGGCAGTCCCTTCTTTTGTTTTCCCGAGGGCGTGTATGTGAGGGCCTGTCTGGTCTGGCATGTTCTGTCCCGGCGTAGTGTGTGGCCTATTCAGCGCCATTTGCTATCCAGGATTTCTAGGTGGACAGGTATCTGGTTAGTAACGTCTGCCATCTATCGCCGGCAGCCGGCACCACCTGCTAAACGTGCCTTGCTAAGCACGGAACCGCTCGGTAAAATGCCACTAGCGTTAGTCATAGACGGTGACCCATCCATGGACTGAACGCGCCGTATGTTGCTTAACCGTAGTGATCGTTTTAGATCACTCAGGCAGCCTAGGCTACGAGCGATTATTGCGCTTAAGTAAACGATACAGTGACAATGCAGAAGACTTAATGGTATAAGTATTTTCTACCAGTAAACCGCAGGAGATGCATGACAATAATTGGTAGGCATAAGGAAGTTACTATTATTTTTTGGGAACTATATTTTGTGTCATCAAAGTTTACATTTGTCATCAACTTGTATCATCTAATTAATAGATCTATGACCACGAAATATTTTCATTCTCAGAAAAATAAAAAGTATTGCCAGGTACAAATTATGAAATTAATGTCAATATGTACGTAGAAAAAGAGATGGATTATCTATATAATCGTAGTTCATCCATTGAAGAAACAATTTGTTCTCAAAATAATAAGTTTATTCCAAAAATAACAGCTCCGTACTCAGAATAGTAGATCTGTCATCAAATAAATCGATTATCGTCCGCAAATTGAGATTTGTTTTATTTGTTATTTTGTCATAAGTACAGTAGTTACGAATTATTTCGATCAATTCTCCGAATAATACTATTCGTTACCAATTTAATAGTTCAGTTCATCAATTTAATGAAAAAATGTTCAAAGGGGCGGAGCCAAATTGGCCTACGAAATAAACCTACAATTAGGTACAATTTATATTTTATGATTGGTACTAAGTAATAATAATTATTGTGATTTTAAATAATTCTGTGTTTCATTTATTATTCTAATACATTCATACTACTTACTTAAATCTAAATAATAATTCAACATTAATAAATATTTACAGGGTGTAAATAAAACTACGGCAGATGTAGAAACAACAATAGGTACAACCAGTACACAAGTACCTAATGTAAGATAGTAGTTAAAGTCATAGGTACAAAAACATTATTATTCTGGTTTATGATTGTTTTAAGTTACATATTTCATTTTTCCTTACCGTTTGACCGTTTTTCCTTAATTTGATTATACAGTTATCAGGACAAATCTATTAAAATAAGTACAAACCTACTTATTTCATACTTTATAATATATACCGATGATTATAAATATGTGATTTATTATGAAATTGGTTTTATATTGTTTGGCGACTACACATTGATGACAGATCTATTATTTTGCGGACAAACCTTATTATTTAAAACATTCAAAACTTAATAAATTGATGATCGCTTAAATCATACCCTTATTTTTTTACACTAGAGTATCCATGAGCGTTTCTTTAACCGTTCTATAGGTACGTTGCTTAAAATTTAGCTAACGGTTTCAGATACACTCTATAGTTTGTGCGAAGCTTAATAACAAACATAAAAATAATGTAGTGTTTGGACACAATTTAAAACCCCACATCGTGATCTCGGCAATAATAAAGACGACATATGTGTAACGGTACCCACTTGGTACAGGATTAATTGAGCACATACATTACTTACGATTATATCTAACCGTCTTTGTTCATCGATCTCGAGCTTTTGGCAGCGTGGCGCGCTCCGAACGGTAATTCCATGTCGACAGATGGATGTCAACATGCCATGCCTCATCATGAGTTGAGGTGACATGTTGGGCTGATGGTGAATGCATATGTGGAACACTTATTCTGCTCTGATAACTCTCGTCTTGATCCTAGGCAATAAAATAAATCTAAACCATAGTAGAAACATAGCACCAAGAAAATGAAGACACCCTAGCACGTAGGCTTTTGTTCATTTTGCAATCCTTTCTATAATAACATATAACATGATATATAACGACAACTAGGTACCTAAATTCAAACATTTTATGAACCCAAAGTGTGTTATTTTTTCCTTTTAATTTTATTTTCCACAGTATTACATAAGGTAGAGTCAGTGGCGGATTTACCCTAAGGCCCAGTAGGCCCGAGCCTAGAGCGGCAGATATTAGGGGCGGCAAATCGTTACAAACCTTGTACCTAGATGAAGTTTATGACATCCTCTGGGATTTGCATATGTACTCGTCATCACCCACCAAACTGATTCCAACTCTTGCTCTCCAAGTTCAAGTTTTACAAATGGAACAGAGTCCTGTCTCAAATTACCGACGCGCTAATCACGTCGCTAGCTCAACTCAACAAATCTAAATAGCGAAGTAAATAATATTCACTGAAAGGGGCGGCACATGGCCTGGGGCCTATTTAAACCGGACGTAGGATTTTGCCGGTACGTATTTTTTTATTAATAAAACGAATCTGGGGATTAAATACACTGTTACTCACCTACGCATTGTCGTCCATTAATGTTTACTTACCTTTTTTACGAATATTTGATATCTTTTTACGTCTATTTATTTTTTCGTCGGTAATATTGTCGCAAGGTTCCGGGTCTCGTGCGAAGTTGCAAATTTGAATAGTGGTATCGATTCCAAAATAAGACCATCCGCTCGATTTGCAAAACTTTTGAAACTCTTTCAAGGATAACAAAATGCGAAAAATCGATTTTTGCAAAGAACACAAAGTTGCGGATCTCATGCGGGGTTGCAAATTTTAATACTGACATGCACCTCAAAGAAACAATCATTGGCTCGATTTGCAAATATTTGCAATTTTTTCGAAAATGAAAAATGCCATAAATTTAAATTTCCGACATCACACAAGATTCCGGATTGCGTGATGAGAGGTAGCAAATTTTAATACTAACATTAATCCCAAAATTAAACAGTCCCCTCGATTTGCAGAACTTTTGAAATTTTTTCGGAAATTAAAAATGCCATGAAGTTAAATTTCCGACATCACACAAGATTCCGGATTGCGTGAGAGGTTGCAAATTCAAATACTGACATTAATCCCAAAATTAAACAGTCCCCTCGATTTGCAGAACTTTTGAAATTTTCTTGAAGGTGAAAAAATAAAAAAATTACATTTTTGCAAATTGCATAAAGTTCCGGATCGCGTATGAGGTTGCAAATTTGTAAATGCATCAGAATAGATGTTTTCGAAGTTTGCAACCAAGTTTCAAAACTTTTGTAATTATTCCGAGACCACCTTACTCGAAAAAATGACCACGAATTAAAAATAATTATAAATAAACATGTTCCGGTCAACGAAAATGGTTGCAAATTTATACAACCGTTCGGTATATTTTTCCGATATATGTGTCAAGTTTGCAGAACTTTTGGAACGTTTTCATTCAGTTTAATAAAAAAAACATTAATTTTCAATAACAAAAAATGTTCCGTACACTTAGATTGGTTGCAAATTTAATACGTGATATGAAATATTATATCGAAAACTTCCCCAAGTTTGCAGAACTTTTGGAATTTTTTTCACGACCATACAGCAAAAATTAATTTAATTGCAATTTCAACAATGTTCCGGACAGCGGACAAGGTTGCAAAATGAGATTTATTGTCGTCCCAATGTCCCACTTGACCGAAGTTTGAAAACTTTTGGAATTATTATTAAATTTTCGATTTCGAATGTCAATAATGACTGGACTATAGAGCGGCCAAGACTGCAAATCCGCCACTGGGTAGAGTAGAGTTAAGTCACCTTCATAAATAGAGAATGGGCTAGATGGGCTAAGACCATAATATTAGTTTCCATAATACACGAAAGCAGAAATCAGAAATTTATTTCAACGTAAAGAATTTACATTCTGTTTGTTTAATGTCACGGAAACATTACTTTTGGTTTGATACCAACTTGAAAACCACACGTAATGGCGCTATCCAATAATAAACGATCCATTAGGGATACATATATCCAAGTTATGTCTGTCATAAACGTCATAACTTTATTAAACGTCTTTTAAGCATCGGACAAACTTAGTCCGGATTTATTGATCAATCAGTTAAAAATAAATTCCTGTGTGGTTCAATGAACTCAAAAATATGCCAACACCTACAAGCGCATTTTCGACACAGTGTGAGTGCGCAGATGTAAACAACTTCATCGAGACGAAACTTTTAAAGCCTAATTTAAATTCCTGAAAGGATTAATCCGTCAATCGTGCCCAAAAGCTAATGACAGTAATATTTTACAAAGCTTGTTCTCTTAAGCCCGGGACAAAAGACCGAAAGGCTCTGTTATCTTTTCTTCGTTATGTAGAGCGCCAGTGCGAAAATATTATAAAGCCGCGTCCATCCGCGGCCGCAGCATTGAGCGAAGAGCCTCCTTGTGAGCGACACATCCGACGAGCGACGATCCTCAACCACTGCATGGTGAATGTGTGAACCAACATAATGGCTATCAGGACACAATTCATAGTTATCCTTCTGATCGCCGTGATCTGCGGAAGTGTTATCAGCGAAAAGAAGCAAAGGTTTTCTGAGAAGGACGGCGCGTTCTATGCGGGCGATGCGGTTATTATAAACGGTAATATTGACTTCAATTTCTACTTTTTTTTGTTACGATGTTGGCTTATTATAATGCCAGAACACTAGCATGTTATTAGTTTATTAACTAAATAATGTAGAGCTTTACGCACGATTCCAGTTTAAACGCCGTTGGTTTAAAAAAATAACGACGAACTTCAATTAACTTGAACAGTATCCTGCATTAAAATCGGCCCACTGCGGGCTCCACTGTCTTGTTTGTTTATTTACTTTGAGACGATCCTGTTTCGCGGTATGTTGACTTTTCGCGTTCAGTCTTTTGTTTCTTCGTCAAAATAAAGAATAGCGGCGCGCGTGGACTGACACCTTGACGGGTCAAAACAATGCGTTGGCAGTGGCCGGTATGAGGTTTTTAGGCTAGAGAAAGTGTAAATTTCCAATCGAGATGTCCGGCAATACAGTGTCCTGACACCTTACGCGATAATTTAAGTGGATATCATCATGTAGGTAATCCAAGTACCAACCTAAATTTGTCATCCATTAACACGTGGGTCGGTTATTGGGAAGATCCTGGGACCAATCGATTCAATGCAAATTATGTTCTTGCGCCCACGCGGCCCGGGCCAGCGGATCGATCAACTTATTGTTCGGCAATGAACTCTAATTCGTTTGTTACAATTTTTTGTGACTCGCATGATGGGGATTTAAGATTAAAGCCTCAAGTACTTGTCACCGTTGGCAATTGACATTTCCTTAAGCTGCCGTGACATGAGCAATACTGTGGTTAAACTGAAGTGCACAATGAAAAAAAATTAAATATGTGATAAAAAAAAAAAACTAAGTATTATTTTAGTCAACAGGTACAAGCTATATACAACGTGTTTATTTGTAAAGCAACGCCCGATTCAGAGTACTTTCTTCTCATCAACTCGATACCTACTGAATAAAATGTACGGAACAGCTGGTTTTTTGTGTTTTGTACCCAAAAGGTAAGGGACCCTATTACTGAGGCTCCACTGTCCATCTGTCTGTCTGTCACCAGGCTGTATCTCATGAACCTTGATAGCTACACAGTTAAAATTTACAAAACACACATACTAAAAACAATAAAATAAATATTTAAGTGGGGCTCCCATACAATAAACGTGTTTTGTTTGCCTTTTCTGCCGATATTAATAACGGCAAGAGACAGAAGCTTGAAATATTCACACAATAATTATTTAGTTGTATACTCACTTTAAAAATAAATAATTAAATTAAAATAATTTATTTTGTGTGTAAGGGACCTACTATACAACAAACGTGTTTTTTTGCCGTTTCTTGATCGATATTAATAACGGCAACATGACGCTCGAAATATTCACATAATATTTAGTTGTGTATTTACTTTAAAAATAAATAATATAATTTAATATTTTTAATAATTAATATCTAAGGGGGGGGGGGCTTCCATACAACAATTAATGTAATTTTTATGGTGTTTTTTGCTCATTATTAATAACAGGAACAAGCAGACGCTTGAAATATTCAAGTGTTGCATAGATAATGGTACTTCCCTTCGCGCGCGGGTCTAGATTTTTAGTCTAGAAGTTTAGATTTTTAGAGTTGGTCTTAAAAGTTGTTCATATTGATGAGTAGAGAGTATCCTGAACTGGGCGTTACTTTACAAATCAACACCTTATATAAGATGCAAGTTATCGCAAATTCGGATTAAAGTAATCGCCTCCTGTTCAAATATAATCAAGGCGAAACTGTGTATAAACTAGGTAACTCGAATGGAACGCGTAGCTTACAAATGTACCTACGTACAGTCGACAGCACGTCAATCTTCCCATTTTAGTTGCAAAGTCGCCCGTAATACAACGGAGCAGAGTGCATGGGTGTATACCATGATGTGCTGTCGACTGTACCTATATCCAAGAATGCCTCAATCAGGTTTAATCACGAGATGTTTCAGTCAACTCGTCTAGGCGACTGACTCCTGGTGCCCAAGGTCGGTTATTAACGCGACATTTTTTGTTATTCCTGGTTTCGTCAAAGGCCTATCCTGTGCATTCTGCAAAAACATTAAATTACACAGCGAGGAGGTAATTCACCGAGACAGTCAGTCGAGTGATTGATGGCGATTTGACGAGTAGAGTAAAAAAATTCAAGCAGATAGTGATCTAGAGAAAAATTATCTATAGAAAGTAATATCAAAACACGTTTACAAGTCGATATAAAAAGTCGCATGTCGCAACGGCATATGAGGTATTCAGTCGCCAATAGAATACTAATCTCCAAAATTAAATGCACAAAGAAGCGCCAGCGTATACAACCACTTTCATTGGCATTTTATCCGTTTCTTCCAAAACGGATGTTCAAGGATTTAAACCAAGCATTTAGGTGGCACTGAACGGCTATCAAATTTATAAGTCGGTACCATGATTTGATACTTTTATCGCATTAGATGTCACATCAAAAAAACTGGATTAAGACGTGGGCGGGACAGGCAAACTCGTTCTCAATTATTTCGACTGCATATTTTATTATTATTACGGTAAATGTAATCAGAGCGTTTACATGGACTTCGGAATAGCATTAAATTATCATAAAATCGGATAACGGTCAATTTATTTTATTTTTCATTCCAGCGGCAGTATCACGAGTACGGCGAAGTGTATCAAATGACACTCAGCGCGATGCCAAGCAACTTTTGTTGTTCAGGCCAAGACAGGTAAAGCCTAAAAACCAACGCCTCGATTCAGTTAGTGCATTACAGTACGATGACAGATACACGGTCTTACTACGTCACGTGTTTTTTCATACCGTTGACGCCTAGGTTTGATATGTGTGCGCACGTATGAAGCGGCAAGGAAAATAAAATCGCCACATTCATGCAGTGTTCATTGTAATGCATTAACAGGATCTTGGTCCTGATTTGACTCAAAATCACATCGACCATTTCAACATAACATTTTATTCCAGCAAGTGGACGAGGGCGCATTCGGTCTCGATTGTGAGACTACTCTGGGCAAACAAGGGACGTGCAAGAGCTTCCGAGATTGCTACCCCCTGGTGAAAGTAGCAGACTTGTCAGGATGGGATGGCTGGGTCATGGGCCATTACGATACTTGTAGTTACATCAGCGGTGATAATATGGAGGTCTGTGAACTGACTCCTTAAGCTGGCTTCCCACGGTTCGTGATATCGCGGACGGACGCGGACGGCCGACGACCACGGACCTGTCGTCTGTCTACCGCTACCGCGGACCGAGACCCTTCCCACGGTGTGTCGAGCTGGTCCCCGTCCCTCCGCGATATCGCAAACCGTGGGAAGCCAGCTTTACGTTTACAAGATATGTAGCTCCCCAGTTCTCATTAATCGCATATCTTTTGGTACTTACAGGTATTCGGAGTATGCTGCACGGAACCAGTCGGTACTCCTCCGCAGCAGGAACCTGACGTGCAGCGTTTAGGGGTATTCCCGCCAGCCGTCCCTGTAGCTTTACCGCCGGTTCAATTGTCAGGGTAAGCTTCAGATAGACAATAAAACGTTCACAACGTACAAGCAATCAAACAAAGGACACTCGGCCACGAGTTGCTAAGAATTCGTATAAGTAGCGGTAAGTAGTGCCTAAGTAAGCACTATCTTTACAATTTTATCGATTTATAAAATTCAGAGTTACTCAGGATTTATGTGACAAAACAATTATGTTACCCTACAAATGTCTCTTAATTAGTGAAATAGGCTTTGCTTCTTGGTTACATGTGGGGTTTCGAAATTCACAATGCTTTTTACCCCACTGCGAAAACAAAGTATGGTAAGTTTTTCGCGCGTTTATGTTTCGTTATGACCACGCTCAAACGGCTTAACCGATTTTGACAAATAAGATGTCAAATGAAAGGTAATAAAGGAAAAAAGTATCAAATAAAAAACGTACTAAAAATACTGGGAGCTAAGTTTTAAGCAGGACTTAGATGAGTTTGTCGAATTTTCAATCTCAACAGGAGGCACCAAAAACACATACTTACCTACAAAATATTGAATGAGATGTCCCGCCTCATAAGGTTGAAATTTGAACAGACTGTTCTAGCCGTGGTTTAAGAATTTTTAGCAGTCGAGTTTGTACTCGTAATTGTTTCATAATGAGATTTTTTACGAACAGCTATCCCGGTGGACTGATATCAGCGCTATCACCGTGGAGGTACGCGCAAAATGTGGGGCTTCGACAAATACCCGCCAACTGGCCACCGGCCATACCCCCGCTGCCGACGCATCCGCCCGACCATGCTGCGCCGACGCATCCACCGATGTTTGGTATGTACCTCTGTCTGGTTTTGGCTATTTTTGACTTTTTATGGTTCCGTGCTAAACGGGACCCTCTTACTGTGCCTCCGGTATCTAACCGTCTGACCTTTAAAGGACTCTTTATCTTTGGAACCGCAATATGTAGCTAGTTGAAATTTTCATAGAAAATGTAATATTTACATATTCTGTGAAAATATTACATATTCTTTATGCGGATTATCAAACAAATAACAAAAAAAAACAAATAAAAATAAGAGGATCTCCACACAAAAACCGTGAATTTTCGTAATGTTTTTCTTTTTTCTATCGTAAAAACGGTAATAGATACAGCCATCAAACTTGACGTGGTTGTGAAACTTATATTATTACGTTCTAACGACAAATAATAAAAAACGCCCAAGCGAGAGTCGGACTTAATAAATACGTGTAAAAAAGAGAGGTGGGTCGGAACCCTCGGTGCGCGAGCCCGACTCGCGCATGGCCATTTTTTATTTCGTTCTGGCTTCCAACGTAATTAGCCAGCCATGTTTATTTCTTGATTTAATTTGTTAGATATCAATTCTTCTATTTAGAGACTGTAGACACGTAAAAGCAGAGTGAAACTGGGTAAATTCACGAAATTATTACTAGTGCTGTTTGACATTTTACAGATGCTGGTATATCACCCGTTACAAGCAAACCTGCTACTTGGGCAACGCAACCTCCAAGCACCACACAAGCTACTACAAAGCAGGTAATTCTAAATATTCAAATGTTCTTATTTCAAATAGAAGTAAACACTTATATCGACGCCTTACTGCTAAAACCGACTATCTGCATGAAATTTTGTTTCGAAAAAACTCGCGTTTAAGTTTTGGATGTCGTTAACTATATTAAAACTTGTAAATGTGTATGCTTAGTTTGTGTTTTTGTTTCCGTTATTTCGACCATTATGTAGATGTTGAAGAGGAGATTCTGATGGTATAAACTCAGTTTTGACAAAAAGGGCACTTTGTTGGTTTTAGCAGTAAGGCGTCGATATAACTTTTTTTATTCTCTTCATTGTGCACTATTCTAGTAACTATGAACTTCCTTTTATGCTCTAGTCGTGGCCACCAGCATACCCGACACATCCCAGTATGATCGCGAGCAAGCCTACAACGCAGCCTCAACCAGCAGTCGATGGTTCTTGTGGAATGAAAAATGGCGCACAGGTATAGTTTTATGTGGCAGCACGGATAGTACGATGGCATAAGTCACGCGATTTATCAAATTAAGAACATTCACATAACACAATCACTTAGCCAGGGCCTAGATTCTGCTAGTGCATTGTAGTAGAATGACAACTGTATGATCATGGTGGTTTAGTTTCATTGCCGCTTAAAGTCTACGCGCGCACGTGTATTCGTAATTTTAAGCGTCAATGGAATTAAAAAAACATGTCACGTGACCCGACCATGCAACTGTAATTGAACTGTAATGCACTAACAGAATCGAGACCCTGGTCCCAAACCAGGATACCCTGTGCTATGGCAACCAGGCAAGGACATTACAAACACCGAAAAACACCCAGACCGAGGCCACCTGTATAAATTGTACCACGGCCCCCAGTGGGAATCGAACCCACGACCTCTTGCTTGGTAGCTAAGCACCTTAACGACTAGCCCAACGAGGCAGACAAGTCCAACGAGTTAATTAGCGCTAAAATATGAGAATTTGACAATTTATGCACTGCAAAATCGCGATTTTCCGCGAGTCCATTCAAACCAAAAATAAAACCGGCCAATCAGATTAGATTGGCCGGTTTTATTTTCTGCGTATCAGCGTAATTTTCAATTGACTTTGTGGTAAGTTTACTTTTATAGGTTGGTCGCCTATTACTCTTTACTTGTAGAAACTGCCGAGATAGGTTCCTTTTATGTTCATTATATAAAAAAAAACAAAATTCAAAATTATTTATTTACATAACCGATCGAATATTAGTGGTTAGGTCTCTCCATTTGAATATAGAAACCTCTATTAGGAGAGGCCCGCTTTTTCCACCGATTCACAATTTACACTTCTATGCAAACAAAACGTACAAAGGACTACTAAAGATTATAATAAGTCTTCTCTTGAAATAAATATAGATAGTTTAATGTATGTACCTAAGCATGCTTGTTCTGTTTGTATGTGTGTGTGTGTGTGTGTGTGTTTAATATTTATTTCAATGAAAAAATTATTTAGTAGTGATTATGTATGCGTAAAAAAATTCAGGGTAGTAATAAGTACTAAAATTACTTTGTTAAAGTGGTTAGTTCTGTGAAGCAAAACCCCTTCTTTCTTCGGAACGCTACACTGCGCGTGGCACTCGGCCAGATTTTGTTATTTGCTATTGTAGTGCTGAATGCACCACAAGCACACCAACTTTGACACTCGCGTGTATTACAATTTTTACCATAGAGCAAAAAGATAAAAAAAACCTAATATACCTACCACTCCCATTAATTTATTAGATAAATTCCTTTGGGTATAATGTCAGACGTACTAGACACACAATATATCTAAGGCCCCAATTGGCACCCTTCGGGTACGGATCCCTAAAAAGAAACGAAGCTACCAGGTCCGCAATTCATAAAACTAATATTCATAGGTTTATCATGTAAATTGCGTAACCGATTAGTACGATTGTGGGTTAATCGGCTATGCAACATGGGTACATAACTGTCATATAGTATAGCATGAATACGGTATTTGACACTATCAACAATAAATTATTTGAGATGCTCGTTTAAAACATAAATTACAAAATGATTCGGAAAAAGTATTTCTCCTAATCATTTACTAGTTATTACAATTTTTAAATAGATGACACATAAAAAGAGTCTTCTGAAACGTGACGTCACAAGTAAGTATTTTCATACAAAATTCCGTTATAAAAGTAACTCATTTGACATCCTGTCAAATACCCAATTATAGTTGCATGAAATGAAGCTTGAATGAATTTTGACCATTCTTTTTTCAGACATACGAGTTCCAGGATCAAGAGCGTATAGTAGGAGGGCACCCCGCAGATCTGAACGAGTGGCCCTGGATAGTGGCGCTGTTCAACAATGGTCGCCAGTTCTGCGGCGGCTCGCTTATTGATGACGTGCACGTTCTCTCCGCAGCGCACTGCGTCGCCCAGTGAGTCAACATTAACGTTTCGAGGACTCCAATCAGATAGAATTTATTTTAGTTGAAGAAAGTTGAAGAAAGATTCGGGTGCGGTGGTCCCCACGTGAAAGTTTAGATTATAGGAATGCGCATGCATAAGCATGCCTCGATAACGTGCAATGACAAATATGTCAAGACGAAAATTAATATTTAAATAATTAAATCAGCCATTGCAGAGACTGAGAGAAAGCATATAAATATAAATATTTCTTGATTCCAACAGCATGACATCCTGGGATGTAGCACGTTTGACAGCGAGACTGGGTGATCACAACATCCGTACCAATGCCGAAACGCAGCACGTGGAAAGAAAGATAAAGAGAGTCGTGAGACATCGTGGTTTCGACATGCGCACTTTGGTAAGCATGAAGCATGATGCTTAAAGCATCATCTTAACTTGAAGATCAATCTCAAAGACTGCGAAAGTGTTACTACGACCTTTTTATTTTCAGTATAACGACGTCGCTCTTCTGACCTTAGACCAGCCCGTGAAGTTTTCGAGGAATATTCGACCAATTTGTTTGCCCGGCGGCGCACGCGCTTACAGTGGCTTGGTCGCTACTGTTATCGGATGGGGAAGTTTGCGAGAAAGTTAGTATCTTACTAAGACTAGGCAATGTTTTTTAACCAGTGTTCTAAAGCAATGAAAATGTTTCAGGTGGCCCTCAGCCTTCGACTCTTCAGGAAGTATCGATTCCAATTTGGACCAATCAAGATTGCAGACTAAAGTACGGCGGGGCTGCACCGGGAGGCATTACCGAAAGCATGTTGTGTGCCGGTAAAGCCAGCATGGACTCTTGCAGTGTAAGTTTGTTACTGACCGATGGTCTACAGGTTGTAAGAAACCCTTTATGCAACCGAAAAAAGCGGTTTCTACTCGGCAATAAGGACAACTATGAGGGAAACTATAATTTACACCGAACTTTCGTACGCCGCATGTAATAACGGCTGATATATTTTTCGCTTTGCTTAACCAAGCAATACGGAATACTGTTACTTTAGCGAAATCAGCTATTCCATACCAAAGTATACAGTACCCGAAACCGACGTGCGTGCATGCAACGACTAATGAATGTCGATGAAGCGAAAGTGATTTATCAGGATCGTGGCAGGTGGCAGTCCTTGGTCTCTGCTACCCCTCTGGGATACAGGCGTGAGCTTATGTATGTATATATGTATGAAACAGCCGATATTTTTCGCGATTTCAAATTTTCCACATAGTAAAAGGGTGAATCTACTCGAATTGTCGCTAATTCGTCATTGTTGTCATTAATCTCTCACAGTTCTCAGCACAACAGAAATGTACTAAGTATACAGTTATTGTCGTTACAGTATGTAAGATTGTCAGTCAGCTTCAACTAATATAGAAATAAAAATATCTTTAACACCTGTTGCACTGACTATTGTTGCACCGACTACGATATATAAGTGTGACACTTCCAAGGACGATGACGCCGTCAATTTGAGTGGATTCACCAAAAAGTGGTTTGTATTGACGACCAAAATCTCCCATTTTCCGATAGATGATTTCTTTACGGACTATGAAGGAAAAGAAAGCTGATAGGTACCAATTTCTTTCGCAGGGTGACAGCGGTGGCCCGTTGATGGTGAGCGAGGGAGGTCGGTGGACGCAAGTGGGGGTGGTGTCCTGGGGAATAGGGTGCGGTAAAGGGCAGTACCCGGGGGTGTACACGCGAGTCACCTCCTTCCTTCCGTGGGTGCAAAAGAACTCTAAGTAGACTCTACAGTCGATAAAATGACGAACGGTTCACGTGTTTGAAATACTCGCAACAAAATTAGGATCTGCATGGACGAATCAAAAATTCACCAATTCCTTTGAGAAAGACAACCGTGACAACTTGCCTTTCTTAATTAATTGGAATTTCAGTTTAAATTGTGGCATTTAGCATTACGCATACTTTTACGTTTAGGTCTTAATATAGTAAGCAATGAAATAGAATGTAGTATTCCATAAGTTATTTGGTTTAATTTTAAACAATTATCTACCTACTCATAAACAGTCTATAAAATAAGGAATAGATTACATTATAAATCAGAGCAACTAATCGACTAGTGACTTAGTACAAATACCAGATCTATAAGTTATTTCAACAACATAATCGATTACGAAAATAGAATACCGCATAATTCAGTTTATATCACAATGCGTAGATGCAAGTACATACCTTTAACTACTACTTTCAATAACTTAAATATCGAAGTTGGACACTTGCAACTGCTGAAGAATGTTGCGAGCTGAAACAAAATTTCCTTTTTAAGTTGCATTTAGAGTTCGTTTTCATCTTTTTGTGCCGAGGACCACTAACTTAACAGTTTTTTTTAAATCTCACGTACCTAACTCTTTTTTATACAATTGGAATAAAAGAAAACAAGTTACTTTCTTATAAGCGAGGATTCTATGCTATGATAGCAATCCTAACCACCGCATTCTGATTTGATAATTACACTAAAGTCTGATTTTTAATTCCGTAGAATTCTGACAGTTATCATTTTTTGACATGTCAGAGATTAGAAACCTTTTTTGGACGGGCACATTTTTCAATTTCAATACGAGTGTGAACATCTGAGTCTACACATTTAATTTGTTAGTGAATGTATCCATTTTATAAAGTGTGGAGCTTCAAATTAAAAGAGAATTTAAGGCGAGTGACAATTGTGTCCCTTTTCATCACAAAAACAGTAAAAAAGGACAAGTAAAGAAAAAGTATTTTTAATAAAATATCTAAATGATCATTAATACTAATATCACCATCTTCATCATCATCATCATCGCTGACATAAATTATTAAGAGAGGTAACAGCAGCATACTTCACTTTTCTAAAAAGGTTTACGAAACCTTGAATTAGTAGGCAGTGATGCCAGCTAAAGAATAAAATAAAGTAATTAAAGTTAATTTGATATATTTGAAAAAGCGGTGGTGGCGTAGTGGGGTTGACCCTTGCTTCTCGATCATGAGGGTCTGGGTTCGAACCACGTTCGAACCACGCATGTACCAATGACTTTTAGTTACGTACATTTGTTTGTACAGCAACACCATTCGCTGATAAATTGTGCCCGGATAACGGCGACAGGCTTGCCACTTGTCACGTTTGGGACCTAATAAACTCGGCAAAACGTGGGTCCAGTTCTAGAGACTGGTGCCTCTGCCTACCCCTTCGGGGATAACGGGCGTGAGTTTATTATTATTATTTATATTATTGATATATTATTCGTGATATTGAAATATTTGTAATTTTTGTATTAGGTCACTTGAGTAAGTAAATATTTAGATTAACGTTTTTGTAGGTAAAACATAAAAAATACGTAGCATTTTATTTTTTATTGCCCTCAAATGGGTCAAATTTGTCCCTTTTTCGGTAGTGAACTTTTTCAGTAGCAACACTTATGAAATGTCAGAATTCTACGGAATAAAAAATCAGACTTTAGGTATATTTTTGACATTTCTGAATTCTAACTTAAGGGGTAAGTATCGTCCTAACAATTCCTAGTACAATCTATATATTAATCCTCTATTTGAGAGTGAGCAAAGTGCAAACCACAAAAAACTACTGACAGCTGTCAACAATAAATTGACACATAGTGGACAAGAAACAGTCTGTTAGGTATTTACCAGAAGAAAATCTCAGTTCAGAAATCAGCTGGAACTGTAAGTAGTCTACCTTGAAAGTATCCAGTGTCGTGCAGATCGTCGGGAGTGGGCACGAAAGGTGGTTCAGCGTCCAGCTGGCGATCCCAGTCTATGTTACGGAAGAGGGGCATGGTCCGCACAGAGACCGCGGCTGGCCGGCCGGCGGGCTCCATGGTGAGGAGGCTTTCTATTGCGCTGACGGCCTCGGGGGACAGGGCTTCGTCCGCTTCGGGCCACTCGATGTCTGGGGACATGAGATGATTTATACTCCATTTATCTATGCTTGGCATTTTTTCCAGACTTTAAACGACACAAAATCAAAAACCTTTAGCGGTAGAAAACTCGAAACAGTTTGCAAATTTAGTACTAGCCAGCACTAAATTTGTAAACTGTTTCGAGTTTTCTACCGCTGGCTAGTACTAAATTTGCAAACTGTTTCGAGTTTCCTACCGCTAAAGGTTTTTGATTTCGTGTCGTTTAAAGTCTGGAAAAAATGCCAAATATAGATAAATGGAGTGTACGCAATGAGATGATTTTTAAAGCGTCTTCAGCACCTTCACTCATGCTAGATGGGTGAAGGGACCACTCGGACGCAGTGCCTGGGACATTGTTTTAGACGCAACTACACAACATCATCATCATGTCAAATCAAATATTTCTATTGATAATAAAAACAAAATGTCATGAACGTCAAAGTTCGATTTGAGTTGTTAGTTAAAGTCCGTTGGCTTTCGCTTAGATAGTGTCGGTTCACACGAAGGCAATCTTGGTTTTAGTAAAAAAACATTTATTTCAATAATACAACTTAGACGCCCAAAACACTTTAAATAGAAAAAAAAAACATGGTACACAATATACCTAATGAAGCACAAAATAAAACACTACTCTTCATCACTCGAAGTGTCCTCAGAATATTCATCTCCACCCGTATTTAGAATAGGTGCCCACCTAAGTGATGCAGGATCGTTTCGTTATAAATCCATTCTAAAATACTGATTGATTTACTTCTTTAATTGCGTGATCTACATAATAGTAGAATGAGACGAGCTGCGAGCCAAATTCACTGGCGTGTTTGCGCCGCGTCGGCTTCCTTTAATTTCTTTTGTCAAAAGCCGCCATTTGCCGAGGCGGTAAATATCAAAGTGACACTATGATAGCGAACAGACTTTAACCGTTTCTAATGTCGGAGACATGATTGTATCATTGAGCATCGAGGCATTGCAACATAGTTACAAATCGATTTTTAAGTCAGTAAATGTCAGACTAACATCATACACTATGAATTTTCACTGATTTCTTGTATGTTTGTAAATAAGTGTATGGCTTTCATAAACCTCCTTACGTTAGATTCACAAATGCATGAAGAGACCAGTTCTGTATGAAAAAAAAAAACTTCATCTACGTAGGTATAAGATTATCCTAATCTGTACATACCTCAGGTACATACATGTACCGATTAGGATTATCTTTAGTTTTGTTTGTTTCGATGACATACTTCCATCATTACACACTTCGGATTGCGTAAACCCAGAGCCTTTATTCTCTCATTAAATATCAATTAAAGCAACCCAAATCTAAATATTTGACCCGAGTCTCGAAATTACCTAACTTTTTAAAAACAAAATAAAACGGAACTTTTTTACATCAATATATTATTCAATGATGAACCTCGTATGCCCTGCAGTCGGCGCCAAATGGCTGATGACGACGATGATTAATTATCCCAATAATCGTGGTATGGACAGCTAGTCGAAACTAACTGGAGAGAAAGTTTACTAACAAATTCAGGCGTAATTTAAAAAGCTTACTTACAGTTGTACATTCGTGGAGTTTATCCACGATTGTACAAGTGTAAGTAAGCTTTTCTATGTCCCACTATGGGACACCGGCCTTCTGTCAGAGAGAGACAATTACAACTTGTAAGTTCGCCTTAAAACTGTAAGGATCGCGTATCACTAAAAGTGTTATAATCTGTTAGCTTTTAGAATATACCTCGGCTACTATCAGATAGAATCGGATATATTCGTGTGATAATATCGGAACTAATGTGACACTTAATTTCGAAATCAGAACTCAATCATCACTAGGATATAAATACATATATATAGTTATGGCTAACTTGGCTTATGGCCAATTAAACTATGGCTTAAAAGCTAACAGACTGTAACATTTACCACTGTAAATTATGAACCGAACCGTTTCTCGCGTTGCCGTTGGTTAGGATTTAAAAAGTTTAATACATTTAATGCCTCTAACATATTATCACCGATAGTAGAGAACAAGGCTCACTTCTGGAGAGTATATTCTTAAACACGGCTTGTGGGGTTTCATCGTTGAATGGCGGGACTCCTGTCATGAACTCGTACAGACATACGCCGAGAGCCCACCAGTCCACCGGCGGTCCGTGGCCTTGCCTGCGGAAAAGATCATCTAAATATCTGTGGAGCTCTAATAAAGGGTGTTTTTTTAGAGGTATAGAACTTTGAAATGGAATAAAATCAGTATTTTTGTTTAAATTGACATAATATTTACTTTATTCGAAAGATATAACCTTCTGGCATTATGATTTAAATATGACTTCTGGCATATGACCTCCGCGGCTGGCTCGGACGTAATCTAAACTGGAAGTCCAATTTTCGATGACTTTTTCCAACATTTGTGGCCGTACATCGGCAATAACGCGGCGAATATTGTCTTACAAGTGGTCAATCGTTTTGGGCTTATCGGCATAGATTAGCGACTTCACATAATCCCCACAGAAAATAGTCAAGCGGCGTTAAATCGCACGATCTTGGAGCCCAATTCACGGGTCCGAAAAGTAAAACTATGCGGTTACCAAACGTTTCCTTCAATAATTAAAGTAAAGTAAAAAAATGGTTTATTGCTCATAACTTAAAGGTAAATACAATTGTGGCACGAGCTGTGTTGCATGTTGCGCCGTCTTGTTGAAACCACAGCTCCTACACATCATGGTTATTCAATTTTGCAAGCACGCAAACCAAGATCTTTCCGCAAAATCTTCCATAAAGTGTATGGACACATATCCAACTCCTGTGCACGACGGTGGATAGACTGATTCGGGTCTTCCTCTACGCTACGCTCTACCGCAACAATGACTTCTTCTGTTCGAACTGTACGACGTCTCTCTGGATGCGTATTATCATTTAGAGTAAACGTGGTGCGAAAACGTTCCATAGTTAATCGAATTAATTGCTCTGAGGGACGATTGTATTGACCGTAAAATGGACGCAGAGTGCGATACGTATTTCGAACAGAACCATTAATTTCAAAATAAATTTGCACAATTTGGAAGCGTTGTTCAGGCGTCAGTCTAGTCAAGTCATGTTGAAATGCCAAACCAAACTAACTAAACTAAACATAAATGATTTGACAGCTACCAAAATTGCCGCCATTTAAAAAAGTCTTGCCAACTTAAAGTTCTATATCTCTAAAAAAACACCCTTTATAATCAAGCTACCCCACTCGATTCTTACAGAAGACTTTTTTAGCGATGAGCTCGATGGACTTTCTCATCAGTAACATCTCTTCCATACAAACTTTTATATGGGGTCAATTTCAAAAATCCTTTCATAATGCTCTTTAATTTTCTATAGCTATAACGTGTTATTGAAATAACATCGCCTGAATACCTTCTGTATTGATAACCACTTGAAATAAACATTTCAAATACTTAATTACATGTTTAATTTTTCATACAATCTTGAAACGCGGTCAAATGGATTGAAAAAAGTTAATTTTAACGTAGTGGCACCAATGACCGACAAGAACCAATAACCGACACTTTATTTTTTGATTCAATAAAATAAGGGTAGGAAACCGATTTCTTAATATAGCAACACTGTACCGTAGTTAGCACACTTTTGACTGTCTCCCATTTGAGCGAAATGTGCCGTTTTGTTTGAAAATGGCGACGTGGCAAGTGATTGCGGCTGGAGTACGGTGAAAATAAAAACATTTCTTATTGAAATCCTTAAGGAAGTGAGTAGGTACATAGTTTCTTAATTAAACTAATGTATTGTAAATTATTTGAATTTTATGTTTTTCACGGGTTATTAGAAGAACTATAGGATTGATTTTTTTTATTATAACGAAAGTTTAAAATTATTTTGATATTAGTAAAATGTAGGTGTCGATCACTGGTTTTTTCAAACCGTCTTTTCCAATAATCGACATGTGTCGAAAATAATTTTTTTAAACATTTTTCATTTGGCAAGCGAATATAGTTCTTCTTATTTTGCTTATTTGGTAGATATTTGAAGTGAACTAATCAAAGTCGAGCTACCAGTAATCGACAAGTGTCGATTACTGGGGAATAATTAGTGTCGATGATTGGTTCTTACAGATGGCTCCGAGAAAACATTATACTCCCGACCAGTTAGAAAAATATATAGTTACTAGCGATCCCTCCCGGCTTCGCACGGGTGGCAAAAAAAAAGAATTTTTAAAATCGGCTCAGTAGTTTCTGAGCGTACATTACAAACACACAAAAATACAATTTTTTCCTATTTATAATCTATAATATAAAAAAAGGAGAACCTGACTGACTGACATATCAACGCGGGGCCTAAACTATCATCATCGGCCTACGGTTCTCCACTGCTGGACATAGGCCACTCCCATTGCACGCCACTGAGCACGGCCCTCGGCTACTCTCATCCAGCTCTTGCCAGCCGCCCTGCGAAGATCATCGCTCCACCGAGTCTGAGGACGTCTACACTACGTTTACCGATCCGCGGTCTCCACTCAAGAACTCTTCTACCCCATCGGTTATCAGTTCTTCGGGTGATATGGCCGGCCCACTGCAACTTCAGCATGCTAATTCGGTGGGCTATGTCGGTGACTTTGGTTCTCTGTCGGATGACTTCGTTTCGAATTCGATCTTTCAGAGAAACCCCGAGCATAGCCCTTTCCATAGCACGCTGAGCGACTTTAAATTTGTGGATCAACCCCACCGTGAGTCTCCACGTTTTGGCACCGTATGTCATAACGGGTAGGACGCACTGAGAATACTTTAGTCTTTAGATTCTGTAGAATTGGCTATGTGAAGACTCGACGTAGTTTCCCATACGCTGCCCAGCCCAGCTGTATTCTTCTATTGGCCTCTTTCTCGAAGTTGTTTTTACCTCATTGCATGGTTTGCCCGAGGTAAACGTACTCCTTAACAACTTCGCGAATACTGCCTTGAACAGCAATTGGCTCCGGATTTACGTGTTCATTGAACATAATCTTGGTTTTATCCAAGTTCATCCGGAGACCAATGCGTTGGAAAGAATCAGCTAGGCTACTCAGCATATGTTGCAGATCTTGCAGCGTTTCCGCCATGATGAAGATGTCGTCCGCAAATCGCAAGTGTGAAAGGTACTCGCCGCTAATATTAATGCCGTACCCCTTCCAGTCCAGCGTCTTAAACATATCCTCCATAGCATTTGTGAACAATTTGGGGGAAATAACATCCCCTTTTCTCACACCACGATGTATGGGGATAGGTTCAGACTGCCGGTTCTGGATTTGGACGGCCATAGTAGCGGCGTTGTATAGACCTCTCAGCACTTGGATGTATCGCCAGTCGACTTGGCATCACTGCAAAGATTCCAGAACAGACCAGGTTTCGACCGAGTCAAAGGCCTTTTCATTGTCCACAAACGCTAAGCACAGGGGCCGATTATACTCTTCGGTCTTCTGTATAATCTGCCACACTGTGTGAATGTGGTCTAATGGTTCCGTAACCCGATCTAAAGCCGGCCTGCTCAGGTGGCTGAAACTCATCGAGTCTCCTCGCAAGACGATTCGTGATGACTAAAATGGGTCGGTAGTTTTTCAAAAGGGTTTTATCACCCTTTTTGAAGAACAACACGACAACACACTTACTCCACGCCTCCGGAGTTCTCCCATCAAAGAGGACAGCATTAAAGATCTTCTGGAGCTCCTTCATTACGGGTTTACCGCCGGACTTCAAGAGCTCAGTTGTAATACCGTCCTATCCAGGGGCTTTTCTCTTTTTAAGTTGTTTAATAGCCATCGCGATTTCGTCTAGGCTGACTTCTGGCAAGTCTTCAGTATAGTGGCGTGTCAATGTAGCTTTGGAATATTCATTTTGGGGATCAGGCCGCATGCGCCGATGCATGCGCAGCGTACAGCTGGCCGTAGAAGTTTTCATCTTCCGAAAGAACCTCTGGTATGGAGGAAACAACCACTCCATCCGTGGTGGTCAACTTTGTCAGATGGCTTCTCCCAAGAGATTGAACAAACACTTTCGATCCCCGATTTTGCTCCATGGCTCGTTCTATTGAACGAGTGTTGGAGCATCGGAGATCGCGTCGAACTAGTTTGCCAATTCTCCTGTTTAGAGCATGCCTTTCTGACGCAGTGACTGGTGGGCGTTCACGTCGTTCTTCCATAAGCTTGAGTGTTTCTTCCGAAAATTTCGACTTCGTGCCTTTATGCCGCATATGCCTCCCTGAGGATTCCGACTACATTCTCGAGGGCCTGGTCAATGTCAACGTCATTTGTGGTTTCCACGGTAGCGAATCGGTTCTCCAGGTTAGACTGGAACTTTTCAGATCACACTATAGTTTGGTGCAGGTTTGGTCGGAGCCTGGATTTCATTAAACGGACACGTTCGAGCTTAAAATCAATATTCAGAGAGCCTCGCACAAGTCGGCGATCGCTTCCGGTATTAAACCTATTGATCACTGAGACGTCTCTGAATATACGCTTCTTGTCCGTTATGATGAAATCGATCTCATTTTTTGTCATAGTGTCGGGGCTCTGCCATGTCCACTTCCTTTGGGGCTTTTTCTTGAAGAATGAATTCATCAAGAATAACCCCTCCCTTTCGAGGAAGTTGATTAGCATTTGCCCCCTATGATTCCTGTTTCCATAACCATGGGATCCTACTAGGTACCGATTCATTGCAATATTAGTATTTGTAACTTTACAGTAAATATTGTTGATTTTTGCAATTTAAACTTTTTGACATTGACGTTTTTTATTATATTAGAAAAGTGTGTACACTATGTGTGTATTTGTATGATTTAGAAAGAAAAATATGAACATTGTACTGTGGACAATAAATGAATACTTATTAAACAGTTATTATAATTTAATTACCCACTAAGGGGGTTGTGATTTGGCAGATACACATTATAGGTAATAGTCGATAACTGGGTGTCGGTAACTGGTAACTGTCGATGACTGGGGGTCGATTACTGGAGATTCGGTGTCGATGACTGGAGATTTATACTTTTTCCTTTTTTGCGATTTTTTTCTAGCCCATGTATAGTTAATAAAAATAATACATCCTATTCTTATCTCAAGAACATACCTTACCATACTCAATCGTTACTTTTGGTTTAAATATGACTAAATGATCTTTATTGTTGTAAAGAAGCCCACCATCTCCTAAAAGTGTCGATAATTGGTGCCACTACGTTAAATTGTGAGTGGTTTAATATGATATGGAAGAAACGGTTCCAAGTTTTGCTTTATTTGACAAACACGTTTTATAAGGAACTCAAGCCAAATTACATGCTTCTAGACGCACCGGTTTGGGTTCGTTGTCAGTCAGTCAGGTGTTAGAGTATTTCTCCCTAGCTGAGTAAAGACGTAGGAGAGTAGTAGAAATGTTACATCTTACTTCAGCAGCAGTTCTGGTGCCAAATAATCCGGGGTACCCAATATTCTCTGGTCCGAAATTTGATTACCACGCCTAACACTTTTTGGGGTACGATAGGGCGTTTGAGCGGCGGCTAGTGGTGTTTTACACTGATCTGTTGGAGACCTGTTTATATCCTGAAAATATAGATAACGTATTTCTATTTTAGGTAGTTTTGTAAGATAATAAAAATTACTGTGTTATTAATTATTCATTGATAATTATTGATTCCGTGCTTCGCAAGGCACGTTAAGCAGTTGGTGCCGGCTGCCGTCGATAGATGGCAGTCGTTAAGCCAAGTCAGAGGCCTTAGGGCGGCTTGAAAACTTCTAACAGTAAGACCAGCCACTAGTCTTACAAGTGGTGGAGTATGTCGTATACCTTCCTCAGGGAAGAGACCCGTGCCCCTCGATGGGGACATAAAGGGTTGATGATGAAAATTAATTCTGGTTTCAATGGTCAAGTAAACTAAAATATCCGATGCTTCACAGAACACTCTTGTACTCAGGAGTGGGCCACACAGTAAGGATGTGGGCCGTCCTCGCAAGCGACTCTTACGTCACTCTTTGTCACAAGTCACTCAGTAATTTCTTTTTCTTTTACATAATCTTACTCATAGATCAACACTTTGTACCTTGCTCATTCTCCTGGTTGGAAATATTTCTAAGCTACTAGAGATGTGTTTGCTGAAGACTATAGATTTTTCCTTTATCCCCGATAAGACCGAATCATCCTTTGGTAGATTGAAACGTGTCTCCTTTTGCCGCCTTTTGTTTTCCGTCGATTTGGAGTTCGAAACTGGCGTAGAGAATATCACTCCCACGTTGAAGTGATGACTGTCGTTTTGTGAGGCCCATCTGTAAAAAAATATCAATGACTGTTTTTAACTTAATATTTTTGGTCACCGCATGTTAAATACGAAGCCAGGGAATAAAGTTTATTAATTATCGGAAGTTTATACAAAAAAGATTATCATCGTACTACCGTATATTGAGCGTGTAGCTATCATGAGTCTGAGGTCATATCGACCCCTATTTGGCAAAACATCGTAAGCGCCAATTCAATAAAAAAAGTTACAAGCCATTTAGTGTTTTATCAATGTTTTACCATAATAAATAGAGAAACGGGTAAAGCAAAATTAGGAGACCGAGATATTTCACTTAAGATCGATAACAAAATAATAACAACAAATGAAGGTATCGCTGCAGCTTTCGAACAGTTCCTCACTAATGTCCCAATCGTAACTACAGCTCCATTAGACTCGTCACCAGATCGTGCGGCGACATTATTAAGGGACCATGTCCCCGCGTGCGAACACGATTTTACATTTAATTACATTGACATTGTTAAGAATTTTAAATTATTGAATCTTAAAAAAACCGAGGACTTATGGGGTTTGTCAGTAAAAATAGTTAATTCAGTGATAAATATCCTAGCTTTGCCGTTAGCACAGATTTTTAATAAATGCGTGGATGAAGGAGTATTTCCAGACCTCATGAAATATAGTAGGTTAGTGCCCTTATTTAAAAGCGGTGATAAACAAGACCCAACCAATTTTAGACCCGTTTCAGTCCTACCAGTATTAAGTAAAATATTTGAAAGAATTATCTTAGATCAATTGCTTATTCATTTCAATAATTACCAACTCCTCCATAGTCAGCAGTTCGGTTTCACTAAAGGGCGGAATACAACAGACGCTGGAGTCATGTTAGTTAAACATATTTTCAGTGCGTGGGAGGATCATAATGATGCTATAGGAGTATTTTGTGATTTGTCAAAGGCATTTGATTGTGTAGACCACAAAACACTGCTCTCAAAATTAAAACACTATGGAATAAAAACATTAAGTTTAGATCTTCTAAAATCATATTTAGAAGGAAGGGTTCGGCAGGAAGGGAATTAGGAAGGAAGGGCAGACATAAACCGTATTAAATCGTCAGGTTCACATGTAAAAATGGGAGTCCCCCAGGGATATATCTTAGGGCCGTTCCTTTTCCTGGTCTATGTAAATGATTTACCGTTTATGGTACAAAAAATGTGTGCGATAGTGCTATTTGCTGATGACACGTCACTTATTTTTAAAATAAGGAGACAGGAAAATAATCTTGACGAAGCAAATAATGCTCTCTCGCACGTTCTAGATTGGTTTACAGCAAATAATCTGTTGTTAAATTCAAAAAAGACAAAATGTATGAAGTTTACCCTACCTAATGTAAAATTAGTTGAAAATAACATTGTCATTGGAAATGAAAAACTAGAATTTGTTGAAGATACTGTATTTCTGGGCATCACAATCGATGCCAAACTACAATGGGGCCCACATATTGTAAAATTAGCACATAGACTTAGCTCCGCAGCATATGCCGTGAAAAGAATTCGAGAACTTACTGACGTTGCAACTGCTAGGCTTGTTTATTTTAGTTACTTCCATAGTATTATGTCCTATGGTATACTACTATGGGGCCGGGCAGCAGACATTGAGACTATCTTCATATTGCAGAAGAGAGCGATCCGATTTATTTACAAGCTAGGTAGTAGGGACACACTAAGAAATTTTTTCAAAGAAATCAACATCCTAACAGTTGCAAGCCAATACATTTATGAAAATATTATGTACGTTAGGAAAAATATTAAAGACTTCGAAACACTTGGTAGCCATCATAACGTTAATACTAGGAATAAACATAAATTGTCATTTCCACGATTTAGACTTGCAAAAGTTAATACTTCCTTTATGGGGCACTGTATAAGGTTCTACAACAAGATACCCCAAGATATATTAGAGTTACCTCCAACGCGATTTAAGAATTGTGTTAAGCACACTCTTTGCAAAAAAGCTTATTATAAAATCAACGATTATTTAGAAGACAAGGACGTATGGCTTTAAATAGTAGTTTAATATTAAATTTAATCAGAGGATAAATGTGTCTAGTGTTCAACACATCCAAGATATTGTTTTGTAAGTTTTATTTGTATTAGCTTTAAGTTGATTTGAGAAAAGATGGTCAGAGTGGAGTTTTTTCTTTCGCTGCCTTTTTCTCCACTACAGACGGCCCCAAGGCAGCGGCTAACATTATACATAACTGTATGTACATTGACATTCAACAAGCAGAATGTAAATTCTTTACGTTGAAATAAATTTCTGATTCTGATTCTGATTATCGTAACCGCCAATAAAGGTGCATACGCTAAAAAAAAAAGTTATTTTCTTTATCGTATCCGCCATGTCTGAAAAAAACGTCACATACGTTACCGCACGAGAGTGAAATAGAGGTTTCGAGTTCGAATTCTGAGCAATCAGCTGGTTTAAAACGGTGTCAATCAGTCGACATAACGTGGCTAGCGTGCGTACTATTGTTTGATCCCAAAAGAAAACTTAAATGTAGAAGGCAAAACTGCGTTAAAAGTTGTTTTTGATTAGTTGCAGGTAACTCTCACTGCTATAATTTATTTTGCTTACTATCGCTTGCGTGATTAGCAGGCAAGGCTTAAAAATAAAAAAAATTACCTATCCGTAAGAATTTGGACGCTCTTGCGCGATTACCGGACAAGTTTAGTACTATAATTGCAAATTGCCTGGGGCTCTTTCTGTGTGGTCAGAGACCCTCTTCAAGTTAATATTCTTTTCGACTGCCTCTTTAGTTCAGTCATCATTCAGCCACTAGAAGTCTACTGCTGGACATAGGCCTCCTCCATGGATTTCCAAAAAGACCGGAGCGGCTTGCATCCAGTGTCTTCCTGCCACTTGGATAAGACAGTCTGTCCATCTTTTGGCTGGTCGTCCTACGCTGCGCTTGCCGATGTGTGGTCTCCATTCGAGCACTTTTTGGCCCCATCGGCCATCAGTTCTGCGTGCTATGTGCCCCGCCCACTGCCACTTCAACTTGCTCATCCGGTGGGCTATGACTTTCGTTTGTCTACGGACCTCATCATTTCTGATTCGGTCTCGTAGAAAAATCCCGAGCATAGCCCTTTCCATAGCTCGTTGCGTTACGTTTAGCTTTTTTATGAGGCCCATAGTAAAAGACCACGTTTCAGTGCATAAGTAATCACTGGTATCACACTCTAGTTGTATAATTTTGTTTTGAGTGATTGAGGTATATCGGAGGAAAAGACTTTTCTAAGCTTCCCGTATGCTGCCCAGCTGAGTCGGATTTGACGACTGACCTCTTTCACGAAGTTGGCCCGGCCTAGTTGGACTGTATGTTCTAAGTAGACGTATTCGTCTACAACTTCGAGAGTCGAGTTCCCTACTGTTATTGGGGTGGGCACAACACGGGCGTTCGACATGACCTTCGTTTTGTCCATGTTCATTTTAAGGCCCACCCGTTGAGAGACTCAACTGAGGTCTGGGAGCATTATGCCGAGGTCCTCCAGCGTCTCTGCCATGACTACTATATCGTTGGCAAATCGAAGGTGACTAATGCACTCGCCATTGATATTGATGCCGCGTTCCTGCCATTCCAGAAGCTTGAAGGCATCTTCCAGTCCGTTCGTGAACAGTTTCGTAGATATGACATCTCCCTGTCTCACGCCTCTTTTCTGTGGAATTCTGCTCCTGTACTCCGACCGACATGGTGGCGTTGTGGTACAAGCACCTCGATAGTCAATTCGGCAACACTGAAGATACTCGAGCACCTCCCGTGTCTCGATCGAATCGAAGGCAATCGATGACATGATAGAAATAAATGAAAAGATGAGAATGAGATAATCGTATTCGAAACAGATGGTAAAGATAACAATAACATTATTTTCAAAAATTCAAAGACCGGTTAACTGCAGTGATTCTGAAGTATCTACGGCGTCTTCGACCATCGACTTCATCATTCAAGAAACAGAATGTAAAACCTTTACGTTGAAAAAAAAATTCTGACTGAGGGCTATTGTTACTATGGTTAGGTTTTAAATAATGTTTAACTGTTTACTAACTATTTTGTATCCTTTATAGAAGTGATAAAATGTATGGTTGTTTATTTATCTTTAGGTACAATAGATAAAAGTAATTTGAAATAAGTGATTTAATTTAAGTTTATTATTTTACCTGTGCAATTGTGTTTTTAAAGAATAAAACATCTTATTTTAAATATTATTGGATGCAAGCGGCTCCGGTCTTTTTGGAAATCCATGGAGGAGGCCTATGTCCAGCAGTGGACTTCTAGTGGCTGAATGATGACTGGACTAAAGAGGCAGTCGAAAAGAATATTAACTTGAAGAGGGCCCCTGAACCCACCCAGAAAGAGCCCCATGCAATTTGGAATTATAGTACTAACTAAACTTGTCCGGTAATCGCGCAAGAGCGTCCAAATTCTTACGGATAGGTAAAAATTGTTATTTTTAAGCCTTGCCTGCTAATCACGCAAGCGATAGTAAGCAAAATAAATTATAGCAGTGAGAGTTACCTGTAACTAATCAAAAACAACTTTTAACGCAGTTTTGCCTTCTAAATTTAAGTTTTCTTTTGGGATCAAACAGTAGTACGCACGCTAGCCACGTTATGTCGACTGATTGACACCGTTTTAAACCAGCTGATTGCTCAAAATTCGAACTCGAAACGTCTATTTCACTCTCGTGCGGTAACGAATGTGACGTTTTTTTCAGACATGGCGGATACGATAAAGAAAAATAACTTTTTTTTTTGCGTATGCACCTTTTTTGGTGGTTAAGCTAAAAAACTTTTTTTCTGATTGAAAAACCGTTACAATCTATACATATTTTGTAGACGGCATCAAACTGCGTTGGTTACGATAAAAAAAGTATTTTCTTAAAATTGGCGCTTACGATGTTTTGCCAAATAGGGGTCGATATGTACAAATCAAGTCGGCGCTCTCTAGCGGGTATCGAAGCCACGACATCTGGTTTGGTAGTAAAGCGTGTTACCGCAAGACCACAGATGGAGTCAGTGTGTCTCTTTACAGCCTATCCAACGTTGGCATTACCGTATCTTTTAGTAGAAAAGTAGAGTCTTCGTCTGTCATGTTTCTAGGGAGGTTTAAATTTAGTTTTAATGCTAAACAAACTTTACTAATGAATGAGTAAAAATTCTTCATTGCACTAAACAAATCTGTACAAAGGCGAGCTTAACACTAAAGGGTGACTTTGAATTCGTTCACCGTATTTTTAAAGGGACATTCTAATTATGGCCTATCAGGACACAAAGAAATAAAAATAAAACTATGCATTGAACGTCTCTTGGTCGGCGCGGGCGAACTCAATGATTTTTTTAATTGTTTATTGGACATTAGTACACATTTTTCAACATTAGAGTACATCCTACCACTTCGAATTGGGATTCAAAGTTTGGGACCGGTTGGAAGTCACGAATAGTTATAAATTAATCATCATCATCATCATCAACCCATTATGTCCCCACCGAGGGGCACGGGTCTCTTCCCTGAGGAAGGTATAGGCCATACTCCACCACGGGGGCCAAGTCCGGATTGGTCGGCAGCCGGCAAGATCTGCTTAACGTGCCCTGCGAAGCATGGAACCGCTCGGAAAAATGCCACTAGCGTTAGTCATAGACGGTCACCCATCCATGCAGTGAACGCGCCCGATGTTGCTTAACCTTCGTGATCGTTTAAATCACTCAGGCGGCCGGGGCTACGAGCGATTCCAAATTTGATTTATGTTATACTAATACCGATAAATCTTTCAAAATACTGTTTTCCATAATGAAAAGAATATTCTCTCAAAATATAGCTAATGATTTCAAAATTATCCTTTAGATAGTGCTCACAGTATTACTATTGTTCGTATTTTTTTTTATTATTGAAGCATTTCCTACATCGAGATAAGTATACCGACCGAGCATAGATTTTTGATAATGTCATGGAAAATCCACAAAATTAACTATCAGAGGAAAACGCCATAAATCTCCACACGTACCTCTTCTTGAGCACACCTTTGATAGGATTCCTTCGCTTGTCAGGCGTGGGATGTATAGCCATTCGTTTCGGTGTGTTCTGACTCAGCTCGAGCGCCATAATCTCTTGCGTGAGACCGCTGTGGTTCGCCTTGGAGTCGGCGAGGCTTGTGACGCCCGTCGGCGTGTCGCCGTCGTGGTCCAGGATCCTCTTCCTCTTTTTGGCGCGAAAACTGTAGTAAATACAATCATGCTACACTTAGAAAGTAATAATATTCAGTGATTTCTTCTTGTACTTTTGACAATAAGCGTTTCTAATTATAGCAGCCTAAATCGAAATATTCGGTCCTGGCTTTCTTTTTTTTTAGATCAATGCCCATATTATTATACTCTTGTCCTTTAAGCAAAACTTTTACGTAAACACAAAAGAAATCATGATGTTACAAACCTGGGTATTCTCTTCAGGGACTGACCCCTACATAAAGGAGAGGTAGATTGATCATGCTGTGAATCAGTCAGCTGTGAAGAAGACTGTTCTTCCAAAGATGATCCATTTGTGCTGCTGATGTCTGTTGACTTGTTGCCTCTAGAGTGGGAACTGTTCTTTGAGCTTTCACATGTGTGGTAGGAACTGAGAGATTCCGAGCCAGAATCTTGAGACTAAAAGGTAAAGTGTATATCATAGATGGATCATAATAAAAGGAAAATCAAATCTTCTAAATATATTGTAGGTAATGTATTTGAATAGAGCTTACTCCTTCAGGGTGCAGTCGTCGTTTAGAAGTAGAATTTATTACATTTTGAATGTACTTACAGGTATATCATGCAAATTGATACTGTCCGCACTCATGAAAGGGTGAATTCCAGATATTTGAGAATGATCCATCAGAATCGAGTTTTCTAGTCCACTCTCTGATGCACTTTTTAGCTTACCTGTAAGCGCAGATAATAATTAAGTAACCTCTACATATGATTTAAAAAAAATCATATAATGAGTTACGCTGTGACCTTGAAAATAATAATTAAAATCAATAGTTACGGGGGGCCGATTGGCCCACCAAAAATTCTACAGGGTAAGTCAATTCCAGGTATCGTTGACACTTTCAGAAGTTTTGTGATATAGGTGATCAAGACAAAGAACTAATTCATAAACCAACAATATTTTGACCTCTGTGGCGCAGTGGCTAGCGCATCTGCCTACCACACGAGAGGTCCCGGGTTCGAATCCCGGCTGGGCACAAAAAAAAAGAAACCCAGGTCTTGGATGTTTACATGTTTGTGACGTCGCTGTTTCTGGTTCCCACGACATAGGATATCCTAGTGTGGGGCCAGAAGCAATGTATGTGCCTGTATGTAAATGTTTATTTTTTATAATGTTATAATGTCTAGGTATCCATTCCTCACACTCAGGGTTGCCCAGATAAATTGAAAGATGACGCTTTTTGTATTAATAATTAGTGTAAGGTGTTCTAGTGTTATTTTGTACCCTTGGTTAGTAAAAGAAGTAGATATTTGATTGAGAATTCATACTAGTCTCCATGAGCTCATGGATAAGGTTCTCACAGGCGTCGGCAGATATGGCGGAGCTATGGGCGCTGTCGCCGCCGCCCGAGCCGAATGAGAGATGCGACGTAAGCGAGAGCAGCTGGCCTGGAGTGCGCATGTTTAGACTTGGGGTGCGGTTCACAAAGTCTGAGAACTCCAAGTCTGAAAATATACAAAAGAATATATATGATGCTGCGCAAATTTGATTAGCCGGATCCACACCAAACGATCCAACGCGCTCCGATCGCGCGCGGCAGGGGCGCGCTCCAGTAGATGCTCCTTTGGAGCGCGCTCCTGCCGCGCGCGATCGGAGCGCGTTGGATCGTTTGGTGTGGATCCAGCTATTTGAGTGGCATTTACTTGATACAAGCATGAAAGAAAAACAAGACCATTATTTATTGTTCGGGACTGTAAAAGCGAAACGCGTTAACGCATAGGACCTCAGCAAACCGGATAATCAAACTGTGTACTTTTATTTATCTTTTTACTAGCTGAACCCGCAAACGTTGTTTTGCCAGATCGGGCTAAGAAAAATAGATAACAACCTATTCTCTGACCTACCGAATATACACGTAAAGTTTCATCAAAATTGGTCAAGCCGTTTCGGAGGAGTATGCACTAACATTGTGACATGAGAATTTTTTATATTAGATGATGATAGATGAAGATAGAATACACCCATATAATTTTTCCATTAACTTTTGAACAACAGCTGGACCGGCATAATCTATCATTGTTCCTATTTTGTAATATATGTATTACCAGAGTAGTGAACACTATTAGGGATGTTTATTCGCCACTTTATGACATATTCATAGCAAAAGAGATTTGAATGTTTGGTACATAGGCACTATGGTTCCAATTTAAGGATGTCAGGTTATAAGTCAAGTAATAATAGTGAGTGATACTTTATTGGCTATTTTTTATCCAAATCTGAAAGTTGATGAAAACTTATTTTAAAGCAGACACAAAAAAATTACCTCTATGAATTTCTATTGTAGACAATCCAAAATCTGTCAATTTCACATGGCCTGATTTGGCAATCAGCATATTATCAGGCTTCAAGTCTCTGTGAACAATGTTGTGCCTGTGCAAGTAGTCTAGGGCCAAGGTGATTTCCGCTATGTAGAATACAGCCATTGACTCTTCTAGGAATCCATAGACACCCAAGAGAGATTTCAAGTCACCTCCAACCATATACTCCATTACCTGAAACATGATATGAATAAAAAACTGTATCAACTGTAAAAAAAGTTTTTTTTTCATAGTACATTTATTTAGACCAATTTCTTTTGGTCAAATAATCAGTAATAGAGAAAATTAATACTTTTTCTAGCTTAGAAAGAAGGCCCAGCTTAAATAGCTGATTTTGCTCATACGCACCAAATATATTGAAGATATTGACTGCAAGGAGTAATACAAGTGGACACAAAATGGGCTTCTCGATAATGCTAAAGCGTTCCTTTCAGTGACAACCTGTGCAACCATGTTTTTGTTGATCATATCTGACTTCTTCATCACTTTGATTGCATACATCAACTCTTTGTTATTCTTTTTGTGTGCCAGAAACACTTTTCCAAATGCACCTCTGCTGATGGGTTTTATTATCGTAAAATCATTAATGTCAGGAGCCTGTAAACAAATTGAACTACGTATTTAGGCCTACTTTCAGATAATGAACTCCACTTAATACAACATTCTACCACCTTGGTCACAACATCATTTATAGCATTAATTTTCTCTAAAATAGTATGGCGAGAGGTCACATTTTCCACGTTAGATATGTCGGAAGCCATAGCGACTGACTATACCTATTTCCTAATCACTGCTAGCGATCCAGATTTTAATTAATTTCAAAACAATAAAAAAACACATTCAAATTAAACGACTGCTATGCGCTCCACAGAACACCTATAATACCCCAGGCCCCAGCGCGCTGTGTGTGCGTTGATTCACGCCTGGCAAGGCCCATAGAGATATTTTCGACCGTACAGAATTTAAAAAAAAAGCCTACTTAACAGAAACTGACGTCGTCGCGTCGCCGCCATCTTGTCTGTCTCGCTCGCTTTGACAACCGGCGGCCGGCCGCCATTACTGTTTTTGTGTTTGAGTTTGGTGCGTTTGCGTCGATTAATTTCCGCCACTAATCCTTGCCACAAATTCTTGTAATCTTCTTGTTCTTTCTTTGTTTGGTTGAAGTGCTGCGTTGATTAAGTTCCGCCACCAATCGTTGCCACAAAGATTCTAGGACAGTTTTCAAAATGCCTCCTAAATTATATGGAAAGTGTTGTGTGCCAAAGTGCAATAGTTTACGACAGGACGTTATTTTACACAACTTTCCCTCGGCCGAAGAGCTCAAAAGACAATGGATTATGTGTATTTTTGGTGAGGCAGACGTTAGCCATAAAGAGGAAAAGTTGTATTTTGTTTGCCACAAGCATTTTGAGGAAAAGTTTTTGTGCGTGCGGTCACACCGTTTGCGAATAAACGCATACCCAAGTTTATTTACTGACTTGGAAGTTTCTTCTGGGAAACCCTCAATAGTCAGAGAAACAGGTAAGATATTATATTCCATCCAAGTTGCTTTTTGAAGTTATATTTTCCGCGTATAATTGCTTGCTTTTCAAAACTATTAGTCTGAATTAACCAAGCATTCATTTATGTTTGAGTGACTCCAGAAAAAGTAACACAGGAGCACAGTTACTCCAGGAAGCGCCACATTGACCATTCATATTCAAAGTCACTTGAGCATGGGCCTATTAAAGTTTCACGTAAAGAAGTTTTTGGTGAGAATATCTTTTTATTCACCACTATCCGTCCATCTTTCTGTCAGTGGGCTATCTCTATTTAAAAATACTTCTGTCTTTTCAGCTCAGTATCCTGATGGGAAACCAGTCAGCGAAACACTTAAAAACACGGCAAAAGCAATCTCCTTCTTTGATGACGTCTTCGATAGCGTGAATGGAGCAGGAGGTGCGAAGGAGAGCCGAGGAAAAAATCTCCGACAGGCTGTCAGAGAAACCACGGAGCACCACAAATTCTGGCCAAATGCCATAAAAAAAATAGAGGAAATTAAATTCATCACCAAGGACAAGAATTAAAGGCCCAAAATATAAAGATAATGAGGCCTAGATACTTTAATTCAGACCCGATTGAAAATTTCTTCGGCCAAGTAAGAGCTTACAACTACAGAAGTAATGGCCCAAGCTCATACTCTTTTGAGAGCACATTTAAATCTCTGCTAATAACAAGATTTATTAACTTTCACTCCAAAAACTTTAATTGTGAAGATGACACGGGCAGTGAGCTCTTAACAATTCAGTCTCAAACAGTGCACCACCACAAGTGGCTGCTTCTTCACAAACTGAAGAATCAAATTATCAAACCAGCTTTGACCATGATAACATTCAAGCTCAAGCAAAGCGTGAACGACTGAATGTACACTCAAGGGCCTATACGGTTGGGTGGGTCACCAGGAAAATATTTAAATAAATTAAATGCCGAAACAATTTGATGACTGACGATGAAAACGACACTCATTCTTATATTCACCATAAAGAATTTAAATGTCTAAAGCAAAAAAAACTGGCCTACCCAATCGAAGATGCCGTGAAAAGTTTTGGATATATTGTAAGAACAACAAACGAATACTTGAATGTCAATGCACATAAAAACGAAGTATGCAAAAGAATTCAACAAAAGCTGACAGACAAATATTCTTTTGAGTTCCTCAATTGCCCCTTACACAAAGAAATTGTGCTTGATTGCTTTCTAAGCATTTCAGACAAATTGTTCATTTTTAATTGGTGCAATGTTATTAATAGAATTCTAAAGGGGACTGATTTGATCCGGCTGGAGCGCAGAGTTTTGCCACTAATGCAGCAAAAAGCTCTGAATAAATATAAGAAAAAAATAAAAAATAAAAAGTTATTTAAATAACTCCAGTGTTTAATTCTACAGTCGACAGCACATCAACCTTTAAGTTTCGGAAATAGTAAAGTTTGATGTGCTGTAGACAACCATGAAAGATTTTTTTTATTAATTAATAAATGCACCTGCGGCGCCCAACATTGGCTGTTTGCCGTGACTTTGGACTACCACCTCAAAAAAAAAAAACTAATCAACCAATCACGCAAAGTTCGTTTGTTAGCCAATCGCGTTCTATAAAGTAGGCCTTTTTTTTATTTTATACGGTCGAAGCATTTGTTCTCTAGCTGGCGCACAGTGGTCCCATTTTGAAAATCCGTGGACTTAGGGTCGAAAGTCAGAATTCCGGTCTGATTTTTTTATATGTGGTGGACAGTTATACGCCTAGTAATAGTTGTGGGGAAAACTTTTTTGAGAAATTGATACTTTACCAGAAAAAAAATAATCAAGTTTTTTTTGTATGGAGAAATTAACCTTTTATTTTTTTTCTTTTTTTGTTTCAACTTGTTTAGCCTATGACTTTAATATTACAATAGTATAAGTCATGGCCAACCCAGAAAAAATATAATCTACAGCCGTCACTTGCCGCCGCGCGAGATTTCGATCGCGAAACATAGCTAATTTTTTTCATACATTTTACTAAGAATTTACCATCATGCTCGACATTTCAGTTGTCTGTATGTCACTGCCTCAATTAAAAACCAAATTACAATATTATTTCCTCAAAAAAAGTTAAAGGTAAACATTTAGCATTTTTTTATTATTTAAAGGTAATTTGTTTTTTGTCCAGCTTTAACCATAAGATTACGAAAATGTTTAATAACTTTTAGGTCAGCTCCCCAAAATGTACCAATTACCACTTATCTACTACTTTAAGTATCTACCTGAAGTTTCTGGGTAACGCTAATGCTGTTAGTGCGCGAATAAATGAGTCAACTACGAAAGTAAGCTTCCGTTGATCACTGTGCTCTGATCGGTCGTCATAACTGCTATCGCAGACTGCTGACGACCAATCAGAGCCCAGTATCGGGGACAATAGCTCTTCGCTTATATTGCTGGTACTGAATATGACATCGGATTGAAATTCATTTAGATGACCTATCTATTACTATGCTTCCGTTGACTACCTTGCTTGCGCAAATTTTGTTGTGTGTTCTCTGCTATTGTATTTATATTATACAAAGTATTGCAGTAGCATTATTGAATCTGCATCCTAGCTGCTCAGATTAGACACTGTGAATAGGTATGGCGAAATCAAACTTTCATTCATGAATCGATTCACGTTCATGAATCGATGATCGTCTTCTTATATAGAAACAAAGCCATTGTGGAGGTAAGTCGGCAATGAGAGGATTTTTATACGATAAGTCGTGCATTGCTGCACGAAATGAATCCCCTTAGCTATTATGACAGTGATGTCATAATAGCTAAGGGGGTTCATTGATGAGCTCCTATTAATGAGCTCTCTGGTTTTAGCGTTGATGTCGAAAACAAACATAGATTTATCTTCTAAATCCTTGACTATTGCAGTGTTCTCCTTATCGAATAGAAGCTAGGTCACTACATCTACAGCATCAGGATTCTTGCTTAGATGGTCCACAATCTTAGCTAATGCAAGTTTGCCTTTTTTTTTTAACTTTGATGTGAACATGTATTGCAACTCTTCTGCCGTCACAAGAGGGTCAGAGCGTCTTTTTTTCTGTTTCTCACTCAACACTTTAAAATCCAGCCATATTTTGTGGTTTTGTAGATGCTCCTGCTTCCGCAGTGCAGATGGATGGAATTAGACTTTTTGTCGGCGTTAGATCTGGAAGTTCCAATGGCTCTGCTGAAGTTTCCATCATCATCTTCAAATCTACAGAGTCACGAGTTAGCCACGTGATGCTTGTCTCTAACCACGTGCGGTTCACTTCACGGTACAGAAATGTTTTCTGACATCTGTTTCTTTCATTCCACTTTTTAAATAGACATGTCATGAAAAGTCGGGAGAATTCTATGATTTTAGCTTGGTCTTATTGGGATATTTCGACTGATATTTCAGAAACTATAACTTTGTATAAATACTGAAAATTGTTCAAATTGCCACCACTATCGCGAAGTTTTTGATACAGGTCGATATTTATGTGTAAAATCCATAAATAGCACTTCCTTGACACACTAACTTCACTTCAAAATAAAAATATTTAAAACTTTTGCAGTCAAGCGTCGGGAGCAGAATGAAACAAATTTCGACATGATTTAAAAATAAAACCCTAATTAGTTGTCATGTAAACCAATCAGAGCCCAGAATCACATAAGTACTATCCGCGATACTGGGCTCTGATTGAATAAGAATAAGAATTGGTCGTCAGCAGTGTGCGACAGCAGCAATCAGAGCACAGTGAACAACGGAAGCTTGGTATCGTAGATGACTCATTTGTTTGTGCACTAACTTATTTACCCAAAAACTTCAGGTCGATACTTAAAGTGGTAGATAAGTTGTAGTTAGAACTGTTTGGGGTGCTGACCTAAAAGTTATTAAACATTTTCGTAATGTTATTGTTACAGCTGGACAAAAAACAAATTACCTTTAAATAATAAAAAAAATGCTAAAAGTTTACCTTGAACTTTTTTTTGAGGAAATAATATTTTCATTTGTTTTTAATTGAGGCAGCGACATACAGACAACTGAAATGTCGAGCATGATGGTACATTCTTAGTAAAATGTATGAAAAAAATTAGCTATGTTTTGCGATCGAAATCTCGCGCGGCGGCAAGTGACGGCTGTAGATTATATTTTTTCTGGGTTGGCCATGACCTATACTATTGTAATATTAAAGTCATAGGCTAAACAAGTTGAAACAAAAAAAGAAAAAAAATAAAAGGTTAACTTCTCCATACAAAAAAAACTTAATTATTTTTTTCTGGCAAAGTATCAATTTTTCAAAAAAGTTTTCCCACAACTATTGCTAGGCGTATAACTGTCCAACACACATAAAAAAATCAGACCGGAATTCTGACTTTCGACCCTAAGTCCACGGATTTTCAAGATGGGACCACTGTGTGGCGGTCTGATACGTAGTATCCCTATATCGTCTGTGGCGTTGATTGCACAGGTTGATTGAGTAAAACCATAGATAGATCAAGCCACAGTGTAACCGGTTTTGCGTCGGTGAATATTATTTCTTTGTGTGCGTAATGTTGCCAGAGTAAAGTGAATTTGCCATAATGTGTGCTAAAATATTTCAGTCGTTCGTAGGACGTGAATAAAAATGCAATTGTTTTGAACATTATTATTCATACAACATTGAATTTAGAATACAGATAGAAACCCATTCCCATACAAAAAAAGTGGCGACCAAAAAGCCGGACCATTTCCAGAGGCCGCCACTTAGTTGCCGAGCCGAGCAGACTTTTAGAGAGCTTTCTCTCACTAGATGGCTGTATTGTCAGTTCATTACAGGTTCACTAAGAACATCTAGTAGTGAGTAGCGAAACGTGTTATTTCAAGTTTATTCTGCAATAGCAGTTTGATTTAGTGGCGAGTAGCAGAAAATAGATGCGTTCAGTTCTAGATTTTTGAATTTTGAAACGGAACGCATTTGCATCTGTCAATGTCAAATTGTCAAACAAAGCTGTGGCATCGATAACAAAAGCAGCTAAGTGCGAGTCGGACTCGTCCATTAAGGGCTCCTTAAATGTTTTTGATTTTTTATTTTTATATTTGAGATGATTGAATGAAAGGTAAATTGAGGTTTAATATTTATGAAGAATTAAAAAAAATCTACTTAATAGATCTCGTTCGAACCAATTCTCGGTGGAAGTTTGCATGGTAAGGTACAACAGTTATTTGTTATGCAAGGCTGCAAAGTGGTTATTTGGAACGAGTGTTGAAATTGAAAGCTGAGCAAGCGAAGGAATCTAAGATTGAGCCATGAGCGGAGCGAATGGTTCAAAAATAGATTCCTGAGCGTAGCGAGGCTTTCAAGACACGAAACGACAAATAATTTTGCAGCCATGCGGAACACACAAGTTTTCACTCACTACACCTCACTACAGTGAGGAAAATGCGAGAGGCAAGAAAAACAATAAAAATAAATACTTATCGTGTGATTTTTCAGGGAGAAAGCTCAACTCGGCATTTTGTAAACGTCCATTAATTCTGGAGGTGTTGAAATCATATCGTCATTGCTGCTAGAATCACTCATTTTTATAGTTCAAATAGCTTAGCATAGGACGAATCCGACAAATTTAAGTGAATTGTGATAACATTCAACTTTTTAAATTTTTCTTTTTTTTCGGTTGCGTTCAGAAATTACACTCTTATGTTTCAATTTCTATGTCAAATAAACATTGAAATTGGGTTTTATTTAATCGATTAATTAGTCATAATATGTAACTTAAACTGAAATACTTAGTATTTCTAAACTTTCTTTGTTTCTTCTTTCTTTCTTTCTTCTATGTATAATTAAACCTATTTGACATAAAATTAAGTGTAGATAAAATTGCATTAGGAAATCAGTCACGCGTTGAAGGAGTTTTATAATTTAAAAAAAATATTTTCCACGCTAGCGAATAAAATAGGCTTTTCCCCGCAGATTGCGCGCTATAAAATGAGGTTTTCTGAGCAAGTGAGGTGAAAATATATTTTTTTAGTTTTATCGTTGTCTTATTTTAAAAGTTACAGGGGGGACACACATTTTACCACTTTGGAAGTGTTTCTCGTGCAAACTATTCAAAAAATTATATTAGAAACCTCAATAATAATAATAATAAAAATAATAATACTTAATTATAATAGAAAGCTCTAGTTGCTCCCTACCCGATTTGCAGGAATGCTCACATAATTTATCTTCTCTACTTAGTGCTTTTCAATCCAGCCATCCCACTATCATAAAGAGTGCTTTGTCTACCTCAGTGACTCCGACAGCTGGGCACTTCGATCTGACAAGACTCTGATGCTGAAGATTCCAAGTCATTCGACGAGGTTCCTTGGCAACTCATTTGGTTTTAGGGCCACCCGACTGTGGAACGATCTGCCATTAAATAACTTTATTTTCTTATATATTATATCCTCTGGTAGAACTTTATGGTATATTATGTTACTCTATGTAGGTACCTATGTTTAAAATATGCTTATAATTTATTATTATATTTATAGTATGTAAAGCATGTATGTATATTATTATTATTAAGTAGAAGTATTTATATAAATGTTCTTATTTGCACCGACTGCTCTTGTTTGCCGGACAGACAAACAGACATGACGTATCCTTACAAGGGTTCCGTTTTTGCCATTTGGCTACGGAACCCTAAAATTCTTAAATATTCTATCAACGATTCAACGCTCAAAAAGTGAACAAACATCTTCTGTCAGTCATGCGTGCGTAGGTTCTATTGTGATTTGGATTGGATTTAGTGTTTTTGCAAAAACTCTTCTTGTGCAGTTAGTGTCTTATTATTTTATTGATAAGCGCAATCATGGACGCTGGATTCGTGGAAGCTGATAGTACCAATTTGCCAAAACCAAACCAAATCAAACCAAGCATTATTACAGCTAAAAACAGTTTCTGTATACATTGATATTACAGGACTTACATTAGAGTGATCCTCACATAAATACACCCAAGTTTCATAATGATAATTGATATTTTGTATGTAAACTCGATGAAATCATGAATGCGTTGTTGTTCAATTCAATTCAATTCTGTTTTATGGACTCAATGATTTCACTATGCTCACAGATCACTAACAGATTTTAGGACTAGGTAAAGATCGTTTCACCAAACAAGTCCCACGGTAAAATCCTTAAGGCCATAACAATAAAAGCCAAAATTCATTAACTCATACTTCTTTCGTGGCACGAACTCTACCTATGTTGAATGTCAAACTTTGTTTACAAAAATAAAGGACTTCAAACCATAGACAAAAATGGCGGACCGCGTTTTTGGTTGTTTAGCAAAGCAACGTTTTAAAATAATGTTTTTGTTGCTTTTAGGTCCTCAAAAAATATACTAAATTATTTTTTGATCTAATGGAAGAGATATTTAGCATTTAAGACATACTTGAAAAAAGAGTCAAGTAGCGGATTTGAGTAGATTCACCCAGGCGCTCATATAAAGGAAGAGCTCTGCATTTAGGCTTTCATCAATATAAACATCATTATAGATTAGGATGTGTTTTTAGATTAGAACCTATGTCTACCTACATACGTAGCATGATTAAATGATAAAAAATTTAAGGCTCTCAAAAAAAAGCACAAAATATTATTTTTAACGATCTAATTGAACTGTTTTGCCGGCGTGATTATATGAATGTTGATGCCAAATTTCCGTTTCCTAGTATCAATCGTCTAGCTCAGAGACGAATCGCCTTGGACAGACAGACTGACGGACATAGTGAAACATAAATTATAAGAGTTCCTTGATATATTTTTTTATTTTGTTAGTTAATTGATGGGTATTCAATATTGCGTATTTATGTGAGATGAGAAGTTCGTAATTTTTTTTACTCATGCAGCAGAGAAACGATTTTTTTTAAGTTTCCGCAATTATTACGAGGAATATATTTGTTATGGAAAAAAATCTTAATTGTGGATATTTATTTATTAATAAAAATATAAAAAAGAATATGTTTCTTGCGGTAAGAGAAAAAAAAATATTATGAAAAACAATAAAATACATGTCTTGTGAACTTTCTGCACTACATTTTGTACTAGGCACCATAATACCTAACTAATTCTAGTAAATTTAATGTTGATGTTCTTTATAGCTCTGTAAATAGTAGTTATTGATAATTTATCGTCGATATACATTTTCATATAAATTACTAATCTCAGCAGTGATCGTATAAAAATTTGTGCAAATACTTTAAAAAAAAGAATTTTCACATTTTGGGACGATATTGTCAAATAATATTTTCAAACTAACACAATAGTTCCATTTTTGAATTTTATTCAAAATACTTTAAATTATTAAATATAAAAATAAACAAAACATTTCACAAAATTAAGTTACACATTTACCATTAATAAATGTAAAACAAAATAAATAAGCAGTTCCAAAAGGTTTTCAATCTTCGTCGGCCCTGCATAAGGCTACACTATCACTGAATCCTTGAATAAGCGAAGAGCACATTAAAGTTTGATGAGGATTATCTTCATAGCATTTAATAATCTGTAAAATCAAATTAAATTTAAATACTCTGCATGTTATCTCAAAAATAAGGTTTATAATTTTAAATATGGATAATTTAGCAGCATTTAACTAGAATCATTTATACGACATTATATTTAAATGGTTCTTTAGTGAAATTTAAGAAGAGGTCTAATAGACTTTAATCCGACAGTAATGTTCAGTCGTTCAATTCAATATAGGTAGGTATGTACGTAGCCCAAAAAACATTCCGAAATAACAAAGTTGATGTCAGCTGCCCTATTATGAAGTCCCTATTCTGTAACTTTCCGCTTTCAGCAGACAGCTCGCTGTCAGCTGTCAGCTAATTTATGATGCCAATGTAAAATATATCTAAACAGCAATATTTAAAGCCCATATTTGAATGATATTATTTTTGCCGGGTGGTAGCAGAGTCGTGTAAGTGGGCTATGACCTTTAGTAATAGGGTCTCTTACCCTTTTGGCACGGAACTGTAAAATAATCAGATATATGAAAAAAAAAATCTTTACATTTATTTTGTAATAACCAATATTGAGATGGTTTCCACTAATTAACTTCTTGAATTTTTGACAGGCCGAACGGCTCACCACAAAAGTATTTTTGAACTTTACTTTAATTTATGGACTTTACTTAACCATGTACATTTAGATTTAAAACAAAATAGTTTAGCGATGCTAATTACTGTAAATTTTAAAGTAAAAAAACGATACAGAAACGCTCTAATACAGGCAATTAAATTTTACCTTACAAATAATATCCAATAGACCTGTTTAATACAATAACTATGTATGGGCACGGCGAGACTATAAAATACTAATTATTTTACCAATTATTTCAATTATACTTAGCTGATACCTTGTTACGTGACATACTAGAAATAGCCCGTCATCTCGGTGACATCAACCTTAATATAAACCTAATCTCTAGTATAAATAAGAAACAAGCAAAATTTATCTAAGAAGCCAAACTTACTTTTGCTCGCCATTGTGACAAAGGTTGAATTTTGTTAATCTTTTCTTGAGTTATTGTGCGCGGTTCACATATCTTTACAGTGCCTTCATATGTTTTATTATATTCAAATTTCATAATTTCATTAATATTTTGATGTTCTTTTTTCAGCTCATTTAGCCGTTGGGCCCAATAGTCAAGTTCACGATCTTCTAATGACACATCAGTAGCACTTCTCTTGATGAAATCAGAGCCGGCTTCCTATTGATGAAAACAAGTTACAAACAAAAATAAACTAGCTAGCACGTAGGTACTAGTAGGTATAAAAGTTACAAAAGTTACTTGCAGGTGTGAACTTTTCTATATCCATGAAAGCATCGGCATTTTTTATGGATTTCTCTACTGATAATGCAGGTCCAACGGCAAAATTATTGTCAAAGCTAATTCTTCTGGTGCCAGATAAATTACCCATTCCTTAAAATGTTTGATAGGAGAAATTTTGGTTGTGTTTATGTTTATTCCATGAACCTTTTAGAGTATCTAAATCCGTGGTTTATTCTAAAAATATGCAATATTATTTGTCAGAATTTGTCAATTCAGACATCGTGTGAGTTTTTTTTCTTCAATCTGAGGTAGAGACTAATACTTTTTTCGAAAGTCTCTGGTACCTACTAAGAGCTTCAGAGAGCTTCTCAGAATGAGCTTGCATAGCTTGACAGAACAATGTTGACACCGGAAGTGAAAGGAAGACCCTCAGGATAAGGACTAATATTCTGAGGGAGGACCCAAGGAGGACCGGACGAAATGGTCCTCGATACCAATAACGACGTGACAAATCTCATTCGAAAGGTATTTCTAATACACTACATACAATAGTTTGGAGGTACTATGGGAGCTCCGATCAAGGACCTTGATAATAGTATTATTTATTACGTCCTGCAAAGGTAGTATGAGGACGCGAGTCGCGCGCGACAACGTCAAAAGTCGCGACTTTCCAGTACATTAACTGTCAAATTCTCGCTACTTTTGACGTTGTCGCGCGCGACTCGCGTCCTCATACTACCTTTGCATGTTCCCTCCACACATTTTGGTCTTCTTGCAGCGCCATCTAGTTTTTTTTAATGAACTAAGCTGACAGCCAGTGTTGCCAACCCTACTGTTTTAACAGTAGATTTACTGTTTTCGCTATGACACCACTGTTTTCTGTTTTAGCTCGTATTCCTACTGTTTTGTGTTGATGTATCTGAATTTAAAACTTCGTAAAAAATATTTCATTCCAAATCGCAACAAGGCCACAACCAACATGTCAAAATGGAATAATAACACTTTAGGAAAAGCAATAAAGATAGTTTTTGTATACGTCGGTCAGGGTGCTAGCGGGCTTCTTGCGGCATAGAGGATTACCCGTTTACTGAAGCAAATCTTTTCAAATACAGTAAAACAGAATACTCTGTGTTAAAGTATAGAGGTTCAATTGGCAATCGACTCACGCTTGACACAAGATTTAAATATAGAATGTTGATATTTGTGGTATGTCAATTTGAATGTTAGACATATCGCTCTTCTGACTGACTCAATGCAAAAAACTCGTGTTTGTTGATTATTAAATCATAATAAATACTCTAATGGATATCTAGTGCCTTCACTTTATTCAATAAAGCCCCAAAGACCTCCTACAAATTCAAATAACAGGTCATGGGCTCGCAATAGCTTTTAAAGATCAGTATAATCGTTTTCAGTGTTTCAGAAATATAAGTCTTTTTTCGTACACATCGAGTTACGAAGATAAGCATAGCAACCAAACAGTTGTTGACAAAATAAGCATAGCAACCAAGGTGACATTTTAAAATTTTGAAGAAGAAATAAACTAAGCAAAAGGAATCGGAAACGACAGCGAGGAAAAAGAAAAGATAAACACAGAAATAAGATGTGCAAATGCTGGAAACAATTGTAAAAGCGAGAGATGTTAGAATAAATGAAAATGAGCAAGGTATATATTTAAATGAAGGAAATGGTGATAGAAGTGGAGGTTTTTGGAGGATGGATGAAGAAAATCAAGAGTCAGTTGGTGAAGGCACAACACAAAGAAGAATAGATAATAGTCAGGAAGAAAATCAAGTCGGAAGAGTCAACAACAACGAAGATCGAGAAGGTGATATATTAAGAGAAAGAGGAAGAAGTAGAAGTAATGAGAGTGTTCGAGAAGGTGAAATATTAAGAAGAATAGTAAGTAGTAGAAATATTGAGAATGTTCGAGAAGGCGATTTTCATTTGAGAAGATTATTGAAATACGTAACAAGTTCAGACAGATTTAAAGGGGTGCTTAATAATGACAGATTTAAGGGGGTGCTTAATAATGATTCACTTAAGGGGGTGTATGTAATGTAATATTAATTGAATCATTATTTAACATTTAACTTGTCAAAAGAAGAGTAAAATTTAAAATTTTTATTTCTTTACACATTTTCTGAAGATATCCTTAAGTATTTTTTTCTAGATCTTTAAAATTGAATATATATGAGGTATTGTATTTTTTATATGTTTAGTGATGGTGAATCGAGTGGAAGAAAATAAAAGAATATAGTTGAGGTTATTTTTATATGATGGTGATGAGTCGAGTGGGAGAAAAGCAAATAAGATAGTTGAGGTTATTTATATATGATGATGGTGGTCGAGTCGAGTGGGAGAAAATAAAGATGATAGTTATACTTATGTATTTATATATGATAATGATGATGAGTCGAGTGGGAGAAAATAAAATAGATAGTTATACTTATTTATATGATGATGATATCATAGTGGTGTTGATATGAGTGGGAGAAGATGAAGATAAAACAAGATAGTTGTAGTTATTTATGTCAGTGGTGACGTGATGTGTCGAGTGGTGAAAATAGAGATAGATATGGAATAAATAGTTCATATTGTTTGTGGTGAAAGATATACAGGGTGAAAATGTTTATATAGTAAAGTTGAAAATTTGATATACAGGTTGAATATTTTTTGATATTGTATTTTAAAATATACAGGTTGAGTTATTATTGGGTAGTGAATTTTCGAAATTAATTTGATGATGTATAAAATATAATTTTGGGAAACATTGTTTAGATGCAGTAGGTGAATTAAATTAATTAAAGAAATTGTTATTAATGTTTTTACAAGCAGAGTCGATTGAGGGGGTGTGTTAAAGTATAGAGGTTCAATTGGCAATCGACTCACGCTTGACACAAGATTTAAATATAGAATGTTGATATTTGTGGTATGTCAATTTGAATGTTAGACATATCGCTCTTCTGACTGACTCAATGCAGGAAAACTCGTGTTTGTTGATTATTAAATCATAATAAATACTCTAATGGATATCTAGTGCCTTCACTTTATTCAATAAAGCCCCAAAGACCTCCTACAAATTCAAATAACACTCTGTTAGTTTATGTACATATCCCATCACTCTATTTCATGTACGTTTACCTACCTTTTCTTTAATCTCCTTCTTTCTATCCATCCCAAGGTTGTCTGGAAGAGATCGCTTTTATCGATAAGACCGCCAATTGTATACGACAAAACTTACATATATAAGGCCTCTAATGTAGGTATTTATTTCTTTCTGGTGTGTACAATAAAGAGTTCTTATCCAATAGCTACATTTGTAGTTTAATATGTGTAGCATATTGAGTACAACAGGTTTTTCTCATTCATTTCTCATTTCGTTTTGCAAGTGCGGTCAAAGATCGTAGTTTCAAAAAATTCTCAGAATTTCTTAAATAAAGGCAATTTGTGTTAGCTCTAAGAGTAGTTGTATTTGTCCAGTCTATAAATGTTGTGTCAGATTTGATTTGCGATTTGATAATATGAAATTACTATTTTACTGTTTTCTACTGTTTTTTTTAAGTTCTATTTGCTGCTTTTTGCTCTCCTGAGGTTGGCAACAGTGCTGACAGCTGTCATTGAAAAGCTTTCACTTCATCTCTGCCTGCTCTGTGTGTGATGAAACTGGAATAATGTGAATCTTGAAAAATATATTAAAGAGTAACATTGTTTGCTCAATACCAACATTTTTAGGGAAGCTTTTGGACGAAAAAAGTCAGTCGGACAGTATAAAACCATAAATTACAGTTCAAGAAAAAAACAATCGCAATGTCGCTCTATGACGACTTGGATTCGATCAAAGCTAGAACTACTGATAAAGTGGCTGGCTGGTCATCAGGAATCAAGCTGCTGCAGTCACAATTACAGCTAAAGAAAGCTGCTGTCACTCAGCCGAAGAGAGAAGCACTCAGGAGGTCTAATCAGGTTGGTATTTCAGCCTCTGTGATCCATTAGAAAGTTGTAAATTTTCATTTTATATAGGTTTTATTCATAATTATCTTCTAGGCTCTAAGATTGTGTGTGTCTTAATAGTATGTTGACAAGAATGATCCTTTTTACCCTCGAGAGGTTTTATCTATCGATCCCACCGGATCAAAATATAAAGTAATTATTGCTGTGGGAAAACTAGAAACAATTAACATGTAGGAGTGTTATAAATAATATTATGGCTTTGATTTATTGGCATATCGTAGGTAGGTTAAAAGGAGTTGCGACGCGGGAGACCCCGGCTTCACTTCATCATGATTCTTTGAACCAATCAGTAACAAGTGTGTTTGTTGAGAAATAAAAAATAAAATTTAACAGCCTTAATCATATCAACAACTGGGTAGGTTTTGGTGTAGGTATTGTTTCCTTGCCTCAGAAATTATGCGGCTGATTAGTCTGGATGCTTGATTTTTACAGGTTGCTAGATTGGTGCTTAAAATGTCAAAACTGTCTAATCTAGACTTGATCTGTGTTGTTTGGTAAACTATGCAATGCATGTTTACAATAAGCCAACAGCCTGGGGTGGGCATTAGACAATTCTACCACATGTCAGATGCAGTTCTTCATGATGTAATACTGGAATATTTGCAAGAAATAGCTGAATTGCTGTATTTTTATGTTCCAGGTCTTAACACCAGTCATAGATTTGAAAAGTAAGCCAAAGGAAGATGATGAGTCTAACTCAAACAGTCCCAATTCCCAGCCTAAAACACTCACAGCTTCATTGAGTGTCAGAGACTTTGACTGGAATGTTGCAAATGAATATGACCCCATGTGGCCAAATGACTATGAAAAGGTTGCTAAAGGTTTGTATTCCTTCAAATTTGCAAAATCTTATTTATTACTAGTTGACTTGGCAAACATTGTTTTGTCATATTAACTAGTTTGGAGCAAAAGCTGACGAAAAACTCCAATATCTTTCTTAATTTAACAGTATAATTTTCAAATATCTTTCTTAATTTAACAGTATTCACATATTTTATTTTTCGAACACCTAGACCTAATGCATTGAACTGGCTTTAATTCCAGACATCTTTGTTATCTAAATAAGCATTAATGCTGTAGTAGGCCTTTCAGCATCAAGTGCACTTAACACATTTTCTGAACCATGCTTCTGGCAAGCTTATGTCTCCAGGAATGATATTGTAGAAACATTAACATAAAGTTTAACATTTTCCTTATTTACTAGAATTACAGGCAAAGAGGCTAAACTCTGATGGAGGAGATAGAACTGAGAGGAAACGAAAAAGTAGATTTGGCGATGAAGATGACATTATACCTGAAAAGACTCTCATACCTATGGTAAGATTTGGAGATGTGGGATTTGACTTAGAATTCTTTGGGCTTTAGTTAATGCAAATACATCCCCACTGCAAAGTTTAACTGTCCAATGTTATACCTAAAATTAGATGCTACTCATATTTTGTGCACCTTAGTACACTCTGTTGAAAACGTCTAATCTATCTCTTAAACTAGAAGAGATGAGTCACCTGTCCTGTGATAATTTCTGTGCGCTATACAATAATGTTTGAATGTTTGCGTTGCCTCTCATAGGGTACATTCCCTAACTTTTATTGTAATTTGTGAATTCCACAAGCCAATCAAATTAAATTAATTTATTTCAACGTAAAGAATTTACATTCTGTTTGCTGAATATCAATGTACTAAGTTAGCCACTGTCCTCAGGCCATATTAATTTGTAGTGGAGAGAAAGGCAGCGGGAAAAAAAAAACCACTGACCATCTTTTCTAAAATAAATTTTAAAGATAATACATCAAAGACTAAGTATATCATAAGATTCCATGATTGCTACAACTTTAACAAGTAAGACATTAGTTAATTTTCTTACAAAAATATGAAATAAACCTACCTACCTAAAATAGATGACTCCAGTGCCTAGAACACTAGTAGCTAAAGTAGGTCTGTCGCGGCTTTATCGTTCTAACAATACCACAATCAAAGAGCTAAAATAGATACAGTCTGTTAGCTTTTAGAATATACCTCGGCTACTATCGGATAGAACCGATTATATTGCAATAAGGTAAGGTTATTTTGTATTGTTATTTATGACTATAACTTTTCAAAATAGTGAAGAAAAGTTTTATACAGAGCAGGATTCAGCAGGAAGTAGTATTACACTCGTGTGCTTTCGGCGAAAACCGTAGCCTACTCTAGAGCCCGAGGTATATTCTAAAAGCTATAATAACAGACTGTATTTGCCTAGAATATTATGCCTAGAACAGTAGTAGCTAAAATAGGTCACTCTGTGAAATCGCGACTTTATCGTTCTAGCAACCTGAAGAAGAGGAAGCCGAGGAGATCGGTAAGCGTGCGGCGGGCGCCGCCATCGCGCCGCCGCCTTCGCTGACGGTGGACTCGTCGTCGCCGCCGCCCGCAGCGCCGAACTCGCTCCCCGCCGCCGGGGCCGGCGCCGGCGCCGGCTTCTCGATCGGCGGCTACGGCGCCAGCTCCATCGCGGCCAAGATCATGGCCAAATACGGCTTTAAGGTACCAATGCTGACTCTGTTTCGATCGGTGCACGAAGCCCATAGGCCTATGCGCACCAAATCTTGTCGGGATCCTGACGTTTGCGATAGCAATTAGTGTGGATTAGAGCAGGTTTGTGGGGCTGGCGCCTTTGACCATGTAAGGTTGAAGAAATGCTATAAAAATGTGTCCCGACTCTGTCATTGTACTATAACCAGGCCTGTTTCACTACGCGTGTCGGTATCGAACGCGTAAGTACATGCGCCGACCACTCCGAAGTGGCAAATAGGTAGGAATTCAGGCACCAGAAGAGGTAAGAGTTACGCGGTAGAAAGAGAGGCAACATGTAGGTGAATATAACATAGCTTTCTTAGCGCCGTGCGATCTGAATTGCACCTAATAGGGTAGTTTCCAGGGTCAAACTAATTAAATTCTATTTAGTCCGTATTTTAGATTATAAAAAATAAACGCTCCTTGGTATGTCACAAACGAGCGCATTCACAGAGATCTATACATGCCTACAGTGGAACAGGAAATAAAATCCAACCTTACACGGTATAGAGATAGACTGAGTAACCACCCAAATGCCTTGGCATCAAAACTGATGACAAACCCTTTATTACGACAAACTGAAGTTACCTTCAACAGGCTGAAAAGAAGAGCACCCCAAGATATGCTGAAAGCCAACTAAAATGATAAAATGTATATAGAGAATGAGACAGTGGCCTCATTCCCTGCAAGCCCGGATAAAGAAAACAAAACTATTGCTAAATGTTCCAGATAACAGTTGCAATAAAATGAGGAAGATATATAAAAAAAAAAATAGTCCGTATTTTAGATTATAAAAAAATATTGGACACGTATTTTTTCTCTTTTCGATTAAAAAATAACAAAGATATAGCCCATTAAAGTTACGTGTGACGTCACTCCGTGCTAAAAAATGCAGCACGGCGTGACGTCACTTATAACTTTAATGGGCTATATCTTTGTCATTTTTGGTCTAATTTAGAAATAAAAAAATACGTGTCCGTTATTTTTGAATAATCTAAAAGACGGACTAATTACATTTTTTAGGGCAACTAGCCTATTGGATCGCTGCTAGAGTCCCTTTTTCTTTAATAGATTTTGCGGTGTGATTCTTCTGTACCTGTACTATTATGTATTCTGTGCTAAAACCCACAAAGAGAATGGACAGCCAGAGCAGAGTTTTGTAAAAATACAACCCATACTTTATTACGACAATTTGTTATAACTTGCGAAGCACAGTTTTCCTGTTTGTCAATCAACAGCTTAGTCGACTCTGCAAGTTACATCGAATTGTTATAGTAAACCATGACTGTAAATCTTAAAAACAGGCCTCAGACCTGATTTTGTGCTACAAAGACATGCATTTGTGTTCAAGGAGGGGCAAGGCCTCGGCAAGAAGGAGCAGGGCATGTCGGTGGCCCTGCAGGTGGAGAAGACTTCGAAGCGCGGCGGCCGAATCATACACGAGAAAGACGCGCCCGTCATGCCTCCACCGGGTTTCACTATGTTCGCGCCGCCCGAGCCTGGTCAGTACAGCGTTGTAAACCAACCTAGTAGGTGTAAAACAACAGATCTACAGTATACAGTCTTGTCAGTGGCAAGTCGTAAGCATCAAGACGTCGAAGTTCCATCTCACGCGAGAAATGTGGTCGCCGCTTACAACAGTGGGCTTTCGTTGAACGATTTCTGTGCACGTGAAATTGGGACGTACGGGGGAATGGAGCAAAATATGTTACATATTATTTATATTCGTATCCCATGCGATCGAATTCGCTGACATATATTCTATTTACTGAAGCGAACGACTAATTGTCAACATGTCAAAAATTGGGTTTTTCAATATGCCAAATTTACAACGCTGCATAATATTTAGCAAAGTTATACAAAACGATGTGCCTAATAAATGCCATTAAGCAATAAACACAATAACACTGTTATAACCTGATTTATCCCTTACTCGCAGTTTATTTAACAAAATATTTAATTTTATCATAAAAATACAATTTGCTTAAGAGATCTGTGGCCCAAAAAATACCTAAAATTTCAGTGGTCCTCAAAATAAAAGCGATCCTACTGCTGCCAAATATGTTCGCAAAATCGCAACTAGCAAAGATGACGGAATTTTGTTCAAAGGCCGATTATGATCGATTATTTTATGCTAATGCGCTACGCGATGTGTAGGAAGAAGTATGGAGAGCTGACTACGAACCTCTTTTTTAATTAGATGCAAAAAAAAAGTAAGATAGCCACCCCAACGCCATATTTTTGCTCACGACGATTGACGTTGTTAATGCGAGTGCAACTTCTCTTAAGCTATTTTATTTTCTTTTGTATTTGTTTTGTCTTGTTTGGTTGTCTGTCTGTTTTCCTTAAACAGTAGGTAGGTACCTACCTTAACCTATGTGGGTATACGATGCAAGCAAAGCTGCGTGCATGAGCTATTTTGAGTGACATGTAAGTTTGAGAGATGCTGTGTCTTTGTTTACCTTTAGTCGTTCGCTTCAAAAAATAGAATATAGGTGCTTCCTAATTATAGGATAATATTATTTACCAGTAGGAAACAATAATGTCACATGATATTTTACTTTCAGATTCACCTAACAATTCTTCGAATTCACCAAACATGTCAAAGCAGGAACCTTCTATAACAGAAATAATGAAGTCACCGAGCAAAGTTGTTTTGCTCAGGGTAAGAAGATAAGATTATTTATTTAATTACATAGCAACATCTGGCAGAAAGTTCGTAACTTTAGAGTTCTTCCAAAGCAAAGCTATGTCTATTTTATTATGTTTATTAGTTGCGAAGAGGTCTCATTCATACACTTTTATTTATCGAATATACATATAAAATTTCATTAAAATCGGCCAAGCCGTTTCGCACTAACAATGACATGAGAATTTTAAATATTAGAAGATCTTACATGCATCCCTTTTACACACGCCCGCAACACCTGATTTATATGAACTAAATTGAGATCTTATCTAAACTTACTAATAATAACTTACAGATTACAATACTAAAAGAGATTGACCATTTTTGTATGAATGTTGGACCAAGTGCTGCCCAACATTGAAATCATAGTACATAATGTTCCTTAGACTAATACCAGAATGTAACCCAAAGCGCTTTAGAATCTATTCGAGGAGTACTGAGAAAAAAAATATTTTTCATAGGATTTACATTGATGAAAAATCATAACTAACAGCTATTATTTTTAAATAATTGTGAATTGTGAACAATGGATTATTTATTATATAGTAAAACTTGTTTAGGATATTGATTAATAAATCAATCATTTATTCGTTACATGATCTAAATGATCCTCTGTGTCAGGCCTCATGTAAACATTACTACTACCCACCCATGTTACTACACCCACGGGAAAAGAGTCAACATACAAAAAACTTGCTTCGAGCGATACTAGTGGGTTCGAGACCTGACCAGAGGAAGAATAAATAAGATTATAATATTAAACAACAACGTAAACATTATAAAAAAATAAAATATTAAAAGTTAAAGTACTAAAAAGCTATAAGATATTTTATTAGGTACTACACAACCTCGTGGATATTATTTTTTTAAATACCTTTTTATGTAAGGTAAAATAAAAAACTATTCCCACGCCTGGGAAACATTTGGTCCAACAAAATGGTCAATCTTCTTAAAAAAAATTATTTTCGTAAGCACTACACATCATAATATTATACTGTGTAACTGTGTACAGTGTATCCGGAAAACAGTCTATAATACTAATTTTGTGCAACTGTTAAAGTACTGGTAAAAATTCAAATAAACAAAAATTTTAACGTAAGGAGTCATTACAAGATTTAAGATTAAGACAGCGCAGTGTAAGGTTTTTATTGCCCAATATTTTTTCGATAGATATTAATTTATATCACGACCTACTCAGTACTATTTATCAATGAATATTACAGTCAGTCAAGACAATCAATTCATTATAATTCCAAAAGTTTTCAAATTTTGATGTAAGGTCGGGAATGGTATTAAAACAAACTATAAAATTTTGCAACCTGTTCTGCGGTCCGGAACATTGTTAAAAATGCAATAAATGATAATCTGCTCATTTCTTGAGACCAAAATTCCAAAAGTTCTGCAAAGTTGGTGTGGTGTTAAATATATTATTTTACATCACGTGTCAAATTTGCAACCAATTTAAGTGTACGGAACATTTTTTGTTATTAAAAATTAATGTTTTTCTTTATTAAACTGAAGGAAAACGTTCCAAAAGTTCTGCAAATTTGACAGATATATCGGAAAAATATACCGAACGATTGTATAAATTTGCAACCTTTTACGTTGACCGGAACATGTTTATTTATAATTTTTTTTAATTCGTGGTCATTTTTTCGAGTAAGGTGGTCTCGGAATAATTACAAAAGTTTTGAAACTTGGTTGCAAACTTCGAAAACATCTATTCTGATGCATTTACAAATTTGCAACCTCATACACGATCCGGAACTTTATGCAATTTGCAAAAATGTATATTGTTATTTTTTCACCTTTAAGAAAATTTCAAAAGTTCTGCAAATCGAGGGGACTGTTTAATTTTGGGATTAATGTCAGTATTTGAATTTGCAACCATATCCGGAATACGGAAATATTTTTTAATCACATTCACGCAAAATATTATTTCCGTACACATCGCTGTTATATATTCAGGGCCTAAACTTTGTGCTATACGAAGCCGCCGCGACGTCGTATACCTGCGTTGCTATGGTAACGCGGCCAATGGTCGCGTTGCTATGGTAACAAGGCTACCGTGGAGATGCAGAAGATGGTGCACCGGATAATACAATCCGGTCAATCTTTTTTCAAGTATGTCTTAAATGCTAAATATCTCTTCCATTAGACCAAAAAATATTTTAGTATATTTTTTGAGGACCTAAAAGCAACAAAAACTTTATTTTAAAACGTTGATTTGCTAAACAGCCAAAAACGCGGTCCGCCATTTTTGTCTATGGTTTGAAGTCCTCTACGTTTGTAAACAAAGTTTGACATTCAACATAGGTAGAGTTCGTGCCACGAAAGAAGTATGAGTCACAATAGAACCTACGCACGCACGTCTGACAGATGTTTGTTTACAACCAAAGGTGCTTTCAAGATGGCGGATAGTGTTTTCACCGTTCCGATTTAAAAGCGAAAAATATTTTTTTTATTTGCAAATTTTGCAGCCATCCTGCATATTTACTTAGCAAAGTCAATATATTTCGGTTTCTTACGTTAGATACTACAGGAAATATCCATTTATCGCGTCAAATTTGATACGAGGCAAGTAGCGTATTGTGGAATGTGAAATGTCATCGGAATGTACAGTCACCAGCATAAATATATGACGGTGGGCAGTAGTGCAAAAATATCTGATTCGACATTGAGATCGTAAGAATATGATGACACTTTGCCGGTAAAAATATGTGATGCTTTGTGGGCGGTATAAATATCGTATTTCACTAATTTGCATAAATATCGGACCAGGTCGCTTAAAAATATTTGATCACTGCTAAAATCAAAATAATGTGACTGCTCTTGCTGGAATATATATCTATTCACTGTGAAGGAATAAATATCGAATGATGGCAGGCATAATAAATATGTATAACTTAAACACAAGCAAAAATATGTGACTTTGTCACAAAAACGAGCTACCCGGCTGGTTTCTGTCTTGTCTTGGAAAATATACCTATCAGAATTCTTGCTCATCCCAAATCACGTCTCTATTTAAAACCTTGACTCCCAATAATACCTATTTTTCTTCTGTATAAGAAAATATGACTAACTAAAAAGTTGGTCAGTTTCTCTCCTGTACTGAGTGGTCCTACATGCTGCAATATATTACAATTGTATTGTAATTAAACTCTGCAGATACTGAGTAATTATATTTTTTATAAAATATTACACAAAAAAATACAAAATATTGAATGGGGGCTACCATACAACAAACGTGATTTTTTTCCTATTGTATAATGGTACGGAACCCTCCGTGCGCGAGTCCGACTCGCACTTGGTCGGTATGAGACCAAGACATGGGTTCAAAACATGACAGTTCTAATTATCATTTTACTGACTCGAATTATGAAATGGTGTAGGTATAAAATATTATGTTCATTTTATTGTGACAGACTTGACGGATAAAATGTTTTTTTACGATGTCAGTAAAGTTTTGCGTGCAAGGAGGTTAACATAAATATCATCTCAGTAATTAACCCCGATTAAAAAAAAAGATATCGGTACCTACACCGACACTGAACTACACGCACCGACACGCACTAATACGAAATGACAAATCGATAAAATATTTTTGCTTGTGTTTAAGTTACACATATTTATGACGCCTGCCATTATTCGATATTTATTCCTTCCTAATGAATAGATAAATATTCCAGCCAGAGCAGTCACATCATTTTGATTTTAGCAGTGATCACATATTTTTAAGCGACATGGTCCGATATTCATGCAATTAGTGAGATACGATATTTATACCGCCCACAAAGCATCACATATTTTTACCGGCAAAGTGTCATCATATTCTTATGATCTCAATGGTGAATCAGATATTTTGGCACTACTGCCCACCGTCATATATTTATGCTGGTGACTGTACCACGGAACTGGAAGAACATTATGGTGATCCAGGACCCTCCCACACAAAAAAATTCAAATGCTCATAATTATTTCTTTTCGGATATGTATTTCTACGAAATTCAAATAAATCAGATTTTCAGTATCTTCAATTACAGATTACTACATTCAACATGCATTCAAAGTTTTATCGCTGACTTGTAAGGTTTTAACACTTATTAACTGACCTCATATATTGAAAAAAGTTATTATTTACGGACAATCTATTCGAAATGTTTTTCCTTAAACGCTTGAATGTAAAAATCGTCAGTGTCGACATTTACTTGTTTTATATGAGAAATTATAAACGTAATACAGAAATTATTTTAGGTAGTTTCTTTAGTATTTTTCAGCATGTCTCATGCATTTGCAAAACTTTTGCAATTTTTTCGAATATGAAAATGCCATAAAGTTAAATTTCCGACATCACACAAGATTCCAGATTGCGTGAGAGGTTGCAAATTTTAATACTAACATTAATCCCAAAATTAAACAGCCCCCTCGATTTGCAGAACTTTTGAAATTTTATCGAAAATGAAAAATGCCATAAAGCTAAATTTCCGACATCACACAAGATTCCGGACTGCGTGAGAGGTTGCAAATTCAAATACTGACATTAATCCCAAAATTAAACAGTCCCCTCGATTTGCAGAACTTTTGAAATTTTCTTGAAAGTGAAAAAATAAAAAAATTACATTTTTGCAAATTGCATAAAGTTCCGGATCGCGTATGAGGTTGCAAATTTGTAAATGCATCAGAATAGATGTTTTCGAAGTTTGCAACCAAGTTTCAAAACTTTTGTAATTATTCCGAGACCACCTTACTCGAAAAAATGACCACGAATTAAAAAGAATTATAAATAAACATGTTCCGGTCAACGAAAAAGGTTGCAAAGAGGTTGTAAGATTTTACTATGGAAGGTGGCCTATGGTAGCGGCCATTTTGTTTTTTTTTCAAAATTCTTGTCGCACTTTGAAACCTTCATTAATCGCTAGTGGACATTCAAATAACCACAAAACATAATAAGTCATAATGTGCTCAAGCCACCAGTTTCAGAGATATTTCATAAATAACATCTAAATGATCAATATAACAGAATTACCCACATCTACACCTATCTCTCTCTCACTGTCACCGACACCGCGATGTTCAAATTCATTCAAACGATTTCTCGCCCAGTGTTGCCAGCTTAGCGTATTTTTACGACAAACTTATAGAGTCTGACAAGCGAGTCCTGGCACGCGATTTATTTCGAATTCTTCATATGGCCACACTCTGACTGTCAAAATTAGGTATTTCAGCTGCAAGTAGTACAGCCGAAACAGTTTGATACTCGTCCCAGATACAAGTCCAGTTAATTGTACCTATCTATCACGCTATACACCTCTGGAATGCTCGTGATGTTAGTCGCCTCCAACTAGGATTAACGACTGTTATTTTTCGACAACAACCGGGACCGACTGCTTTACGTGACCTCCGAATCACGGAAACGCTCATGAAAATATCCCACGAGCGGTCATCACCTATCCAGACTGACCGCGCCCGAATTCGCTTAACTTCGGTGATCGTTTCCGAACGCCGAGTACCGCTGGGCTATGAGTGATGATAGTAGTACCATTAATGGTACATTGTCATTGATGGTGCATTGTCTTGATTAATTTAAGATATTTCTTTAGATTACTGATATTTTTGACAGAAAAAAATGTATTTATTTCCTAACATCTAAATGCTTTATTTTTGTCTTGTTTTTTGTTTGTTTTGTTTTATTTGTGTTTCTGCAATATATATTAACGAGACTACGATTATTCACTATTTAAAAACAAAAAACCAAGATGGCCGCACAGCATTACGGGAGGAATCACAAAATTAATTATATCTTTATAACCGGCGATGTTACGACAAAATGACTTATTATATTTTTTGATCGCCTATCGATATATATAGGTTCCAAAGTGTGACATCATTTTTGGAAAAAAAAAACAAAATGGCGGCCGGATTATAGGCCACTTATCTTCTAACCCCTTTATACAACCGTTCGGTATATTTTTCCGATATATGTGTCAAGTTTGCAGAACTTTTGGAACGTTTTCATTCAGTTTAATAAAGAAAAACATTAATTTTCAATAACAAAAAATATTCCGTACACTTAGATTGGTTGCAAATTTAATACGTGATATGAAATATTATATCGAAAACTTCCCCAAGTTTGCAGAACTTTTGGAATTTTTTTCACGACCATACAGCAAAAATTAATTTAATTGCAATTTTAACAATGTTCCGGACTGCGGACAAGGTTGCAAAATGAGATTTATTGTCGTCCCGATGTACCATTCACTTGACCGAAGTTTGAAAACTTTTGGAATTATAATTAAATTTTCGATTTCGAATGTCTATAATGACTGGACTGTATAGGAGAAGGCAACTAATGGCTGTCGCTACTTTTACGTTCGGAGGATCGTCCTCTGACTTTTGCAGCAGAACCTGCCTCGTAATGAAAATCGAAGTTTCATAGTTCACATTAATGTTAGTTCACACTGACTTCATGATGTCTTTTTTCATTTCAGAACATGGTTGGCCCTGGAGATGTCGATGAAGAGTTAGAGCCTGAAGTAAAAGATGAATGCAACACGAAATACGGCGATGTCATCAAAGTTCTTATCTATGAGATACCTAATGTTTACCATGAAGAAGCAGTGCGAATATTTGTTGAGTTCAAACGTATTGAAAGTGCAATAAAAGCAGTTGTAGATTTAAATGGACGATTCTTCGGTGGCCGGCAAGTAAAAGCTGGCTTTTATGATGTGGAAAAGTTTGCTGCTTTACAATTAACTGAATAATATTAGATGGAATCATGAACACCAAATTTAAGGTAGTACTTATTTTATTTCATCGACCTTAAGTAGCTTGGGATGGAATATGGTATGGTTATTGGAGAGGTACAGTTGAAATACCTGGATCTTCGAGGATCTTGATCTGAACCTCTAACTGCAACTCTCGACAGTGGATTTTTGTTCTGACGGGCGGCAAAATATGTATTCGAACATTGTTAGTACGAAAGAATAGCGAACTCTGGTTCCTGCACCTAAAGTTTGTACATCGTAGAATCTGAATAGACATAGGCTTGCTCGAAGAAATGGTACAGTGTTAAATTAACGAGCTTTCTTTTTGCTGAGGATGGAGGGGCATCGATTTTAGAACCGAGAAGATACAAAGTCCACCCTAAAATATACTCAAGCCATTCATGGTTCACGGTGGATAGGGTCCATACAGATTAGGTATACCATGGCCGGGTTTCATAAAACTACAATATATCTAGTTCAATAAGACAATTCCAGGTACATCGCGTAGCAGTCGTAATAGAGTACTCTAATACTCTTTGATCGTCTTTGCAATGGGCGTTTTTCCTTTCTTTTTTTTTCTTAGTTCCTTGAGATACACTAGATGGCGCCATTCGTTTCTTCATACGAATTTGTGATTCGTTGCAATCAATGTCAAAATCAGTCCACAGATCACTAAACAAGAGAAGGAACCAGGGTTGCTATTCGGTCGAGGTTTCTCGTAATAAAAATAAAAATTCAAACCCACAATCCATAGCAAAGACTCCAAAGTATCCAAAAGCGCACTTATCACCAAACGACAACAGCATTTTACTTCTAGGTAACCAACCATCACAAATTCCACAGAATCAAAGTATTACTTTTTTTGTTTGACGTTTATTATTACGGTACGGCAGCGCCACCTAGGGATCCTTTTAAAACTAAATTTGACATAAGGAAAAACGCTTATTGTGGTTTTATGAAATTATGATTGAAACAGACCTTACGGGGCTTTACGAGCCTTTATTTACGACAGCAGACCAATCAATCAGTCTCGCGCGAGGCATTTTGCGCCACAACAAGCCACATTCTAATCTGTCTTGAGTTTGGCGCCCGAAATCGTTGGGCGTTAGGAACATTTTTTCTTATTTCTTTGCCAACTTGCGGGGTTGTTACTGTAAATATTAATTGTAATGTTATTATCGACAGATCCTAAAAATCGTAAGTAAAAAAATGAAAAGATGTACTTATTCGACGCGAAATTATTTACTATTTCAAATCATTTTGCGCTATACATTAAAGAAAGAAAGAGACATACATTATCGAGGAGCTAAATGCGGAGAAGGGATGTCAGTATTATTCCACGGTAGGCGCTGTAATAGCGTTTTTTTGTTGTTCGTTCGTCAATTTTCAACTTTTAATAAAAAAAATGGTGCCAGCAAGAGGCAGTGTTCATGAACATTTTAGAATAGTTAAGGAAGGTCATAAGGAAAAGACTTTATGTAAATACTGTGACGCAGTGTGGAGTAAAAAATGCAACAAAATTCGCGCGCCATCTTGTAAAATGCAAGAAAGCCTCGTTAGTGATTAAACAATCATTTGAAAAAACAGACACTAACGCTGCAAGCAGTGGAGCTGCAGTAGAACAAAATGTAGAAAAATTAAACAAATTTAATTTTTGCGGGTTTAATAGTCACTAAGGGAGAGACTGTTTTCAGAAATTGTTTTATTTACCAAACATACCGTAGAGATAGGAAATTTTAATGGCAAATAATGTGGTAAAATATAGCTGTAATTAGAAATTAAACTTGTGGTTAAAAAAAGTACGCATAAGGAAATAACTAAAGTAACTTCTGGCAAAAAATATGCTAAATAAATGAATGATGATTTCCCAATAAAATTACAAAATTTGTAAATATTTCGAAAGTTTTCTTTAAAATACAACATTAACAGTATAAAAAATTAAAGAATAAATGGTTTTAGAAAAAAATAAATGTCAAAATAATTCCTTAAAATGACTCCCGTTATAAAGTAAACATTGAGATTGATAAGATTTTTAAGAAAACAAATGTACAAAATACCGGAATCGGCCATATTAACTGAAACAGCAATCAATGTGAATGACGTCACGACTAGCTACAACGGCCGTGTTGTTTGACTTTTTGTTGTGACTACGCGTTCCGATTAATTTTCGCATAATTTAATTAGTGGATGTTATTGTTTATTCGTGGCTCAATATCGTGGTTCATAATCAACAATCAAACAATATTTTATTGAGGCCAATCAGCTCTAGTTTACCCAGAGTTGACTTGTTGATATTGAGCGAGTTTCTCGCATCAAATAAACACTTTTGCTCATCTGTATACCAAAATGTGAAAAGTTCTTTCATCATCATCATCGTAGCCTACCGCTGCCCACTGTTGGGTATAGGCCTTTTCTTCCAAATGCCATTTCACTCGGTCTCTCGCCACCCGCAGTCACGGACCTTCCGTCGACTAAACCATCGTCCGACTATCGGGCCGCAGGTCTGCCTACTGACCGTCGTCCTGTTCTCGGTCACCACTCTGTGATTGCCTTTGTCCACCTGCGGTCTTCCCGCCTCGCCAGGTGTCCCGCCCATTTCCACTTCAGTCTTGAGACTCTTTCGCCAATGTCATCAAACCTTGTCCGGCGACGGATGACGACATTGCGTACTCGATCTACGAGTCTAAGACCTAGCATGGCTCGCTCCATTGTTTTTTGTGCTACTTTAATTCGTTGCATATTCTGCTTTGTGAAGTTTCGGCTCCATATGTGAGAATGGCTAGAACACACTGGTCGTGGTTTTTAGACATTGCGGAATCTTTGATTTGAAAACATCGGCAAGATTCCCGAAAGCAGCCCAACCAAGCTGAATCCGCCTCATGATCTCCTTTACCTGGGCTTCTCGGTGAAAAGATAAACAATGTCCATGGTAGATATACTCATCGACAACTTCTATCGGGCAATTACCGACAGTGATGTTCGGCATAGTCACCAGATGGTTAGCCATGACTTTTATTTTGGACATGTTCATCTTGAGACCGACCTCCAGGGACGCTTCGTGCAAGTTTGCGAGCATACACTGAAGATCCGTGGCATTTTCTGCCAAGATGATGATGTCATCGGCAAAACGCAAGTGCGACATATAAACGCCGTTAATATTGACATCCTTCTCACCCCAGTCTAGAGTCTTACGTCTTCTAAGACGTTGGTGAAGAGCTTAGGCGAGATGGTGTCACCTTGGCGTACACCCCTGTTGATATTGACAAGGTTAGTAAGCTCATTTTGGCTTCAGTTTTAGATAGTTTAGCTCTAGTTGTTACACTTGGAGGCCGTACTAATAGCACTCCCATATTCCGTAAAGCCAGCAAATGCTTTATAAAGTGACAGTTTATCTCTATAATATCTTTATCTCTCATTACTTTCTTGTTTCGAACATAAACAGTTTGTTCGGTGCTGCTGTTGATGTGTTTTTGCACAGAGAGACGTTTTGTTCACTTTCTTAACAGCATAGATATAATGCCGTATCTACATAGTCATTACATCATAAGCGACGCCATGATATTTTGGAGCGTTTCCGCGCGTATTTCAAATTGATTGAATAGCAAAAAATATCATAAATTTGTACGAAAACTAAGTTTTTTTGTTGATTTTATTTTTAGAAAATAGTAGCCGTCTACCTATTAGACATAATAAAAGGAAAATTCAAAATCTGTCATCATGCCTATTATTGTAACTCCCTTACAAAATATTAATGAATCGGCTACTTGACTCTTTTTTCAAGTAAGCCTTAAATGCTAAATATCTCTTCCATTAGACCAAAAAATATTTTAGTATATTTTTTGAGGACCTAAAAGCAACAAAAACATTATTTTTAAAACGTTGTTTTGCTAAACAGCCAAAAACGCGGTCCGCCATTTTTGTCTATGGTTTGAAGTCCAAATTTTTGTAAACAAAGTTGTGATAGAACTCTAATCAAAAATGACGATTCGAATCGATTCGAATCACCCGGAAGATGATTCGAATCATTATGTTGATTTGAATCAATATGCTGATTCGAATCAATATGCTGATTTGAATCAATATGTTGATTCAAATAATTATTAAGATTCGAATCGATACGATGATTCGAATCAATGCGGAGACATCATATGCATTGAAAATACTGATAAAATGTACCTATAAAAATAATAATTTTCAATGTAAATGTTTCAATACACCCAATTATTTTCCATGTTCTCATCAAAATTTAGTTATTATTTTAATAAGTAAAGGTATGTGTCCGTTATATGAAATTTATTTATATATTTATTTATTCAACACTGATTTTCACTTACACGCATACACTCACACACCTACAGTACTTAAGGTCACAAATTTTTGATACTTGAAGCATGTAATGTAATGTTTTTTTTGTCAACGCTTTTTCGTTATCACCGTGTTAAAATGTCTTCTGAAAAAACTTATCCAGCACAACTCTTTCACTTATTCCACTCAGACCAACTGAACTATGAACTAAAACTCTACTACAATTTTTATTTCTAACAGAGATATGAGGTAGTTTTGGGAAGTATTTGTGTTGAATGATTTTGAAATGTGTTTAAGATGGTATTGGAATATTCTTAAACTATAATTTATCCTTGCACATTATTTGATTTGAGATAATGTTTAGCAAGGTTTTGGACTGTATTTGGTATTATTTAGAAATCATCGATATAAAAAAATCCCAAACGCATCCCAAAACCATCCTAAAACATACCAAAACCATCCTAAACATATCCCTAAATCATTGCTAACACATTTCAAAACCATTCCAAATAAATACTAAAACGCCTTAAGCGGTCGTCTGCGGCTATGTCCATATTTGCACAAAACAATAGATTTTCTATTGTTTTTCTAATACTGCATACTAGAGGTTAAACACAAACATCCTAAAACTATCCCAATTATACCCTCAAACATTCTAAACACATATCAAAACCGTCCCAAACACATGCAAAAACCATCTTAAACACATCCCAAAACCATCCTAAATTCATTTCAAAACCATCTATTAAAAAATCCTAAAAAAACAAATAATACATCCCAAACACATTTCAAGGCGATCAAAACAAAAAGTTATAATCGAAAGTAGGTAACAATAATGCAGTGGAATGTGGAATGGAAAGAACCAGTTGACAAGTTCGGTTGGTCAGAGTGGAATAAGCCCTTTAAACACCAATTTACTTTAACCACTTTCTAAAAAACTTCATAGTTTAACATAAGAAAAAGTTAATAACTTAACAGTAACATAGAAGCAAGACAAAACTAAAACAATAACTGTTTAAAAAAAAAACTTCAACAAATCCTACTTGAATCAACTCGACCATTCGAATCAAGCTATGATTCGAATCAACTTAAATTCTCATTCGAATCAAGTTTTTACCGTCGTGATTCGAATCATTCGAATCAAAGGTGATTCGAGTCCCATCACTAACAAAGTTTGACATTCAACTTCGTGCCACGAAAAAAGTAGGAGTTAAATCGTCATCAACCCATTATGTCCCCACCGAGAGGCACGGGTCTCTTCCCTGAGGAAGGTATAGGCCATACTCCACCACGGGGGCCAAGTCCGGATTGGTGGAGGCTTGTAAGACTAGTGGCTGGTCTTACTGTCAGAAGTTTTCAAGCCGCCCTAAGGCCTCTGACTTGGCTTAACGACTGCCATCTATCGACGGCAGCCGGCACCAACTGCTTAACGTACCTTGCGAAGCACGGAATCGCTCGGAAAAAATGCCACTAGCGTTAGTCATAGACGGTGACCCATCCATGGACTGAACGTGCCGTATGTTGCTTAACCTTAGTGATCGTTTAAGATCACTCAGGCAGCCCAGGCTACGAGGAGTTAAATTAATGGCTTTTATTGTTATGGCCAAGGATTTTACCGTGGGACTTGTTTGGTGAAACGATCTTTACCTAGCTAGTCCTAGAATCTTAGTGATCTGTGAGCATAGTGAAATAACAACAACGCAACCATGATTTCATCGAGTTTACATGCAAAATACAGTGTGTCCCTGGATAAAGTGCAATCCCGAAAGGGGATGAAACTAGACCATGAATCATTGACAAAAAAAATTTATAAAAAATTATTGTAGGATTTATTGGTATTTTAAGATTTTCATGTTTCATTAAGGACTCTATGTACAAAAGTATTGATTTCTTCCAAAATAATGGGTCTATTTCTTTGAAATAAAAAAAACCAGTATGCCTAATACCTGGCGATGACCATGAAATAATAAATAGTCCGCAAAAAAGTAACTATCTTGGGTAAAAAAATGTATTTTTATGAAAAAAATGATTTTTTTAGACGTTTATTTTAAAAAACTTCAAATTACTAAAAAAATGTGCCCTATAACTATGTAATTTTATAGCTTACTTTTATTCTTTACCATTTTAGCTTCCAAATAAAAAAAAAACAATGTTCTAACTAAAAAAACACGCTATCTACGAACTTTTAAAGTGGAGCCTAATCGTGTTACCGTGCAGGTAGAGACCGTTTTTTCCATTGTTTCCGTCCTACTCTGTGCCCTTCGGCAGTCGCAGTCCTTTTGTTCTACACTCAGGTAGAGGGAAGGCGAGGGGAGGGGAGGCAGGGGGTTCGAAACAGGACTTACACAGTCGCTCCGATATTCTCGCCGCTGCTACTACTGTTCTCGTTCTCGCATTGTGTTCTCGTTGATTTGTTATTAAGTTTTTGTTACATTGTTGACTGTTACGTTTTCTACTGTTCGTTACGTTTGGACTGTTCCTGTTCTGCTGTTAAGTGTTGACGAAATGCCGCGATTGACAGAGTTCTCACCTCGAGAAATAGCCGACATGCATTATTATTATGGCATGTCACATGGTCGCACAACAGTCGCTCGGACTGCATACATAAATGCTTTCCCGGGCAGACTCATACCCTCAGCTCGAAATTTTCAAGAGATTCATAGGAGGCTCTCCAACATTGGACTTGGTTTGGCACGAGATCGCCGTGAGCAACCAGCTGTCGTTATTGACAATGCGATAGAAGAGGCCATTTTAAACGATCTGTTTGCTGACCCTACAACAAGCATAAGACGATTAGCGTTGCGTCATGGCATATCGAAGACGTCTGTCTGGCGAATTTTGAAAAAGGAGGGATTGCATCCTTTCCATTACCAACGAGTACAACATTTACACGAAAATGTAGATAATCGTCCAAGATGCGTAATGTCGACGTGGATTCTAAGAAAAATTAGAGCTGACCCAAATTTTCCCAAACGCATTTTTTGGATGGACGAAGCGACATTTACCCGAGACGGCATTACAAACTGCAGAAATTCGCACCAGTGGTCTCACGAAAATCCACGATTGAAGCGGGCATCTACTTTTCAAGTAAAATTTTCAATAAACGTATGGGCAGTCTTAATCGACGACATTTTAATCGGTCCAGTCATTTTACCCAGAACCCTAAATGCTGAACGTTTTTTAGAATTACTACAAAATTTACCCATGTTGATGGAAGATGTTCCCCTGGCTACGAGACGGCGTGGGCGTATGTATCTCCAAATGGATGGATGTCCTGCACATTATGGGCGGGAGGTGCGGCGATTTTTGAACGAAAATTACCCGAACCGGTGGATTGGCCGAGGAGGGCCAGTAGGCTGGCCAGCGCGTTCACCTGATCTGACACCCCTAGATTATTTTTTATGGGGTGTCATGAAGCAAAGAGTATACAGCACGCCAATAAATACCGAGGCACAGTTGCACGACCGAATAATTCAGTGCGCAAATGACATTAAAAATGATCCAGGAATGATTCGCAGAGCCACTAACCAAATTAATATTCGTGCAGTAATGTGCTTGCAAAATCGAGGAGGCCATTTTGAACATTTAATGCATTAAATAAAAATGCAAAAATGTAAATTACGGATAATTTTATTAATAAAGTTATTGTGATTAAAGTCTGACTTTTATTACCTACTAAAATGTAAATAACTCCTACCTAGCCATTTTTTTAGTTAGAACATTGTTTTTTTTTTATTTGGAAGCTAAAATGGTTAAGAATAAAAGTAAGCTATAAAATTACATAGTTATAGAGCACATTTTTTTAGTAATTTGAAGTTTTTTAAAATAAACGTCTAAAAAAATCATTTTTTTCATAAAAATACATTTTTTTACCCAAGATAGTTACTTTTTTGCGGACTATTTATTATTTCATGGTCATCGCCAGGTATTAGGCATACTGTTTTTTTTTATTTCAAAGAAATAGACCCATTATTTTGGAAGAAATCAATACTTTTGTACATAGAGTCCTTAATGAAACATGAAAATCTTAAAATACCAATAAATCCTACAATAATTTTTTATAATTTTTTTTATATTTTTATAGTCAATGATTCATGGTCTAGTTTCATCCCCTTTCGGGATTGCACTTTATCCAGGGCCACACTGTATATCAATTATCATTATTCGAGAATGCAAAAACACGTCAATAAAGACCGCCGGAAAGTCGCGGATTCGTGTAGGTATGTACCTACCCAGTGAAATAAACATACGAAAAACTTTGCTCAAACTTGCCAAGAGAGACCCCGATTCTTTATCGACTGAAACTTGGGTGTATTTATGTGAAGATCACTTCAATGTAAGTCCTGTAATATCTGTACACAAACTGTTTTTAGCTGTAATAATGTTTGGTTTGGTTTGGTTTGGTTTGGTTTTGGCAAATCGGTACTATCTGCATCCACGAATCCAGCGTCCATGATTGCGCCTGTCAATAAAATGATAATACACTAACGGCACAAGAAGAGTTTTTGCAAAAACACTAAATCCAATCCAAATCACAATCGAACCTACGCACGCACGACTGACAGATGTTTGTTTACAACCAAAGGTGCTTTCAAGATGGCGGATAGTGTTTTCACCGTTCCGATTTAAAGGCGAAAAATATTTTTTTAATTTGCAAATTTTGCAGCCATCCTGCATATTTACTTAGCAAAGTCAATATATTTCGGTTTCTTACGTTAGATACTACAGGAAATATCCATTTATCGCGTCAAATTTGATACGAGGCAAGTAGCGTATTCAAGTTTTTAAATTGTTTTTTTTTTTTCACTTTTCACACAAACTCGAAACTTGCTACGGCTAATTTTTATGAACAGTAAAAAAATAAAATTGACTTTTAGAATTTTTTGGTATTTTTCAAAAGTCAGTGACAGAGAAATTTCCCTCCAACATTCGGAATTTAGGACATACCAAGGGGATTTTGTTTCATATTGAATATCATGCTTCTTAGGAATCACAAATTAACTATTCCCAAGAACTCTATCTTAGTTAACACTTGAATTAATGCATTGTTCCCAATAATTCCCACCTCTTGGGATCGTTCCCGGCAACGATCCCACGATAATTCCCACTTCTGGGATCGTTCCCGGGAACGGCACATCGCTTTAATATCATTGGGATCGTTCCCGTTGTTGCCGGAAATAATGGGAACGTTCCCATTATTGCCGGGAGTGGGAAGCTTCCCATTATTGCCGGGAATGGGAAGCTTCCCATCTGGCACATCTCTAGTTGGGCCTTTGTGGTGTGGACGTGCGTGCCTAGCCCAAGTAGCCCAAGAACACGGACCAGGGAGCCGATTCTCGCCCATGCGAATTGAAAGCGTAGGCGCCAAACATTCGAAGGATTAGATTTTTGTCGCATAAAAATCAGCTTCATGTATTCCCACAAAGTCGTATACGCAAATTTGCTAACGATTTTCGTTCGTTTTGAGGTGTCATCTTGTCGCATGGTAATTACAATGCGACTCGCAAAAGGCGTATGAAATTTGAACGCATTCATTGATAGTTGACGTTTCTTGATTGGAAATTCCAAGAATACTTTCCGTACGACGTTGCCTGGCGCGAATCCACTTAAGTGCAGTAGGCACAAAAACCCTACTCCGTGCGAGATACTTTGGGACTACTAAATTTGGTCGGATTCGCGCTGTAATTGATTTTGTCGCATTACGGAACGTAGGGCAAGTCCATTATTAATGGACTCGCCCAACGTTCCCTACGTTGACGTTTCGTTATAAGTAAAATTTCAGTTGAAAATTTTAAGAGTTAAGTGTATTAAACTTTTAAATAACGTATATTTTGTACGTAAACAGTTTCTTAGTTTATAAAATAACACTCAATGTAATAATTTGCCGCAAAATGTATCAGTTTAAAAGTGAAATTGTAAATGTTTTAAGATTCGACTAACTTTCAATTTACAATCGAGAAAATGGAACGTAGGATTCACAGATTACTGTTCTAATCGTTAGACATTTCTTTTTTCATTCGAATTCAATGTCGCATGGTGTTCAGAATACAGAATTTGGGTGTCGTTCGACTTTTTTATGTAGAATTCAAGTCATACGCCTTAGAGTCGTATACGTCTTATTTGCTAATGAAGTGAGAATTGGCCCCCAGTAGGGCCCCCAACTATAAAGGCGGTTCAACACCATGGGCCATCGCGATGGGCCACTATGATGGGCCAGCGTGTGGAGGGTATAGTGGTGTAGGATGGCTTATGGCGCGTGCGATGGTTGTGGGATGGTTGGTGTCGGTTTTTTGGCCGCACATCAAAGGTAGGTAGTGGGCCAGCGCGCGTAGACCTGTTTGCCAGCGAGCGATGGCGGTACGCATCTACACGTGGCCCATTCCTCAGTGCCTGCCCGAACGCGGTTGAGTGTGGACGTTTTCGCTTTAATAACGAACTTTCAAAATGACGACTACGTGGGCTCATATTAAAACAATAAAATTTTTAGAATACGGTATTTGACACTATCAACAATAAATTTATTTGAGATGCTCGATTAAAACAAAAATTACAAAATAATGCGGAAAATATATTTCTCTTAATCATTTACTAGTTATTACAATTTTTAAATAGATGAAACATAAAAAGAGTGCTCTGAAATGTATGTCACAAGCAAGTATTTGCATACAAAATTCTGTTTTAAAAGTAACTCATTTGACATCCTGTCAAATAACCAATTATGGTTCGGCCGCTGGGAGTATACGACCCTGAGACACCTGTCTGACTAGAGATGGGAGAAAATCAACGTTATCATTGTACGTTATTCTTAACTAGCTTTTGCTACTGACTCACGATTAAGTAGTTTTGTTTTTTAGACGACCTTCACTCGGTCATCTCTTGTGCCATTTTCGCTGGCATTTTAGAAGGGTCATCAGCTTTTTTGTGCCGAATGGCGGTGAAGTGTTGTGGCGAGCTGTGCGACCTTTTATTTGAGCCCAGATCAGCTCAAACGCTTTGTACGGCAGTGGTACGGAGAGATTCTGGGAACGCGATGATCTTTTTCTAAAGCCTGTTCATCAACTTCGTATCGTTAAAGGGACCGTTATTATTTTCGTTATTTTTGGTACGTCACTACAAAAAAATACGATTGACATAACCTTGTGACAGCGTAGTAAGGATTTTACGCACGAACATTAAATATTGCTTTTTTATTATTCAACATTTAAATCACTGTGCAAAATATAACATTGATTTTAAGTTTACACAATGATATAGTTTCTATGACAAATATTTGCTAGTAGGATAAATAGGACATAAAAATATTTTAATCGAAAATTTAACGCCACTTCAAGGTTACGTCGTCCGTTCCAACATGACCTGTCAGGATCGTATTCTCCCAGCGGCCGGACGGTAGATCGGGGAGAAAGCGCGTGATATGGAATTCCAAATATAAACAACACAAAGATAACGTCGGCTGGCCGACCAAGGCCATCTTGACCAACGTAACTAAATCACAAATGAATGACACCAACGTGAAGTGGCGATTCAACCATCGCATGGCCATCTCACTGGGCCAGCGCTGGCCCATCATATAGAGGCACCATAAGAATTAGCTTGGCTTGATTTCGAAACGATATGCTTGTACTCAGAAGATGGTATTCCTTCTTCTTCTGAGACGTTGTAACAACGTTCGATAGTTTTTCAACGAAACTTAATTCACCGGTTCAAGCGAAATGTCAAATCCTGTCTCCTAACTCACCCTCACTCACCCACCTCATTTAGATCAGCGTTGCCAGACGTACGGTAATTACCGTATTTGTACGGTATTTTCAAGCCTTGTACGGTAATCTATCGTGGTACCGAAAACGTACGGTAATGAGCCGTTTTCAGAAGAACTAAAAAAAGAAAAATATTACGGCTGTCAAAAGAATGTAATTTTGGACCTTAGCCCAATAGCCATGTGTGATACATCTTAAAATAGGTCTCAGCGAGCTCAACAATAGTTACTATGACGCCAACAGCCAAATGTTTGTCCTTCCGGAGTTATATTGTATTGAAAAAAAACTAAAATTTTCAATAAAATATAACTCCGAAACGACAAACATTTGGCTGTTGGCGTCATAGTAACTTTTGTTCAGCTCGTTGAGACCTATTTTATGATGTATCATACATGGCTATTGGGCTGAGGTCCAAAATTACATTAACATAACATAACATAACATAACATTTACATACAGCCACATACATTGCTTCTGGCCCCACACTAGGATACCCTGTGTCGTGGAAACCAGAAACAGCGACGTCACAAACATGTAAACACCCAAGACCCGGGTTTCTTTTTTTTTTCCCCAGCCGGGATTCGAACCCGGGACCTCTCGCATGGTAGGCAGATGCGCTAACCACTGCGCCACATTACTTTGACAGCCGTAATAATTTTTTTTAAGCTCTTCTGAAAACGGCTCATTCTAAGAACATTGCCTAAATTCGACAAATTGTACGGTAATTTGAAATTGTCGCCTAATCTCAGTATATTTCGCTATTTTCTTTCTTCATTCATGAATGATTGTACGATACGAATACCAACGATCCGAATCCGAAACTAAAACTGAAATGAAAATTGTCTTTCGATAGGCCGATCGACACGTTGCGTTTGTTTGTTTGTTTAATTTGTCTGAATATAACGACAAAATCTGCTTTTTCTTGGGTAAGAAATATCTCTGAATCATCAAATTGAGGCATGAAACCAACTACTGGTCAAGCAGTTTCACTTTCAGGGGCAAAAAGTTTTGAGTTACTTTTACCGGATAAAACTACATTATTATTTAAGAAATAAAACTTATTAAGTAATTTAAGACTAGTGTTCTGTTTAATAGAAAATAAGTGATAATCTCATTTTTATATCATAAAATCAGTGTGTACGATTACATCCATTGTGTACGGTAAATGTACGGTAATTTTGGGGTGCATTTTTCGGTAATTCTTACAACACAGTCTGGCAACGCTGATTTAGATGAACTTTGCCGGGATTTCGTTTTCAGCCATCATGGCGTAAAGTTCCATTTTTTGTAGCAAATGTTTTCCGAACATCCGTTAGGGCTAAAGTTTCGTACAGGCCCTGTAAAAATAAATATATAAATAAAAAATGAACTTTGCCGTTTTGCCTGTGCATTGCCGTTTTGCCCAAGGATGTTATGGTTTTGCCTGTGCAATTAGTCTGTGGATAAAATCTTCAATCTGTTTTGTCAACAATTTTGAGGGATTTACGGATAATTTTGTTTACGTAGCCACCTACGTTCCTTAATTTGATGCATATTCATACACAATTTTAGATTTATTCACGTGAAGTATTTACATATAATAATATTGTCACAAAGTAATGTCAGTTAAAACTATATTAATTTAAGGTTATAGACATTTATTCTCTGAAAGTAAATATAAGAATGGCTTTCTATTCGTGTAGTCGTTATCGATTACTTGTACTTATTCTATCAATCCTCATCTTATGGCAAATGTTCAGGTTATTGCCTTCACCTGCAAAGAGTTCTACTTCTTTATCTGAGGTATGTATTTTTCTGTTCTTATCCATTCATTAAGTAGGTAAGTACCTATGTACAAGTTGTAAGTATGTACTTTAAAATTCTTAAGATAATAAATCGACTTATGGCTATAATTTGTATGTATTACAGTCAGGGATAGTGGAACTGGAAGATGACCACTACAACAAGCATAAACAGGATAAAGTAAAGATTCGCGTCTACTATGAGGCTCTTTGCCCAGACTCAAAGCACTTCTTCTTGAAACATCTCTTACCTGTGACAGAAAAGCTGTCAGAGTTCTTAGAAATAGCTCTTGTTCCCTACGGAAAAGCACAAGTAAGTTGTTAAATTGTATTAAATCTCTTGTTACATTCCAGAAAATTTTAAAAGCCCTTAATTAATTTAATTACATAATATGTATCCTGTATCCCAGAGGGGTAGGCCAGACTGGAGGGGTAGAGGTAGGCCAGACCGGAGGGAGAGTCCAGGGACTGCCACTTGCTGCTATCCTGACAGATCTCTTTCACTTTATCAACATTCATTAGTTGTTGCATGCATGCATGCCAGTTTCGGTTTAGATTAATTAAAAACCATACATAATGATTTTTGTATTGCTTTATTTTATTAGCTTAATTAGGAGATATACCTAATTTAGTAGAAATAAGGGTATTATCTCAGTTACATACAGCAAATAATATTATCAATTACTTAACTAAACATTTATAATGAGAAGATTTATACAGTGCCCAGTAGCATCTTCATTTTGACATAAAAGACTACAGAAAATGTATTGGTTATATTTCTGAGCGATTCCAATCATTTGTTGATTCTGTACTAATTGGGCAGTTAGACAATTTTAATTGATAAGGATTCATTATGTGTAACATAGGGAGTGATGAGTAAAATATTTTTATAATTTTGTTTTGCAAATTTTTTTATTACTTTGCTATCTTATTCAGAGTTTATTGTTTCCAAGATTTTTAAAACAGGCATCTGAGGCCTTGTGTTAAGTTTTCAAGTGTGATTATTATGTTTTTAAGTAGCTATAGGATATTTAAGATACATTCATAGAAGTTTGTTTATGTGCACACCAGTTATCATGTTTACAGAGATAAGGTGAATACCTTATCTCTGTAAACAAGGGTAAGTACTTATTAATAGCATAATAAAGATTTCTAATACATTTTCAGACCAAAGAGAATAATGGGCAGTATTACTTCAGTTGTCAGCATGGTGAGGAGGAATGCTATGCCAACAAGATTCACGCCTGTTCTATTGATATTCTCGCCAACATGACGATGGCTGTCCGATTAACAGAGTGCATGATATTGGACAACATGAATGCTGATGAGGCACTAGTCAGGGTAAACAAAACACATTATTCAACTAAGGCTATATTATTTACTATCTGGCCCGGCAACACTGTAAGTAAGTAAGCATCATATGAGTCCCACTGCAGGGCACAGGCCATCTCTCAGAGAGAGAGATAGTTTGAGCTTAATGACCACTCGTGCCCATAGCGGTTTGACGATTTTAACTCCTTAGCAGACGCTCATATGTAATCTATTGTTATTTTTATTGTTATCGAATGCTAATAGCATCCACTGTCCGGGAAAGTGTAAAGTGCTGTCGTATGTGAATAGCTAGGACATTAGGTTTCCCTACAATATTTTCCTTCACTGTTAGCATGCACCAAGGGCTATGCGTTGAGAAAAATTAAATGGCTGGGCAGAAAAATGGATAGATAGATAAATGCCCTAATTGTTTTCTTAATTTCAGTGTGGAAAAGAAATGAAAATCGAAACAGACCGCATCAGCGCATGTGCTACAAGTGATCATGGGTCAGCTTTACTGAAGAAACATGGTGATGATACACACATAGTAAAGCCGTCATTTATTCCTACCATAACAATGAATGGGTCCGATGGTAATCAAATTGCCATCCTGAAGAATTTCCTCTTGGAGGTCTGTAAGTTGATTGACATGCCCTTACCACCACCTTGTTTGTGATACGGTAGGTATTTAAAAAGTGACATCTAAAGAAGCATTTCAAGCAATTCATTAAGTATTCCAAATCATGACTGAAGCTAAGTTTATTCTCAATAAAGCCAAAGCGACAGAATAATGCTCATATGACTAAGTTGCTCATGGTTTTGCTTCCTCCTATGACTGACTTGATAAAAAGGTAATGCAATTTTAGTACCATTGTTAAGTTAGTTATAATATAATGCGACATAAATAGAAATCCCATAAAGGGGACCCAAAAAGTAGTCAAGTTAAAAATGTAGATAAACCCCAGGGTTATTAATTAATTCACACTCGTAATTTCGCCATTGATCTTAATTTATGACTCATTCCTATATTTTTCGAATTCTGTCTTTTTACGAATCTTGAGTTTTAAGTCTTGTTGGATCATGCTGCTGTGAAAAATTTGGAGTCCAGTATGACGACGTGTGGCATTTTACATGTCAAAAGTCGCGACAATAATTGTCAAATTTTAACATTTTAGCGCTAAAAAACCCGTGACTGGCGCCGTCATACTACCTCTGGATTTTCCTAAATCAGCTGACTGGTCCTAGCCGACACAAAAGCACTGAAAAAAATATCAGCATAATTTTTTTTTTTTTAAATTAAAGCTTCTCCACCAATCCGGGCTTGGCCCCCGTGGTGGATTATGGCCTATACCTTCCTCAGGGAAGAGACCCGTGCCCCTCGGTGGGGACATGATGGGTTGATGATGAAAGCTTCTGATTCTGCAAATAATTCTGTTTTTTGATACATACATTGTGTTTATTTGCATAGCTCTGGGCGTTGTCTACCTCTGGCTTTACTAAACTGCTCTTTTTGGGACAGCCTGTGTGTATATTAGTACCATCTATTAATAGGCTAGTTGCCCTAAAAAATGTAATCAGTCCGTCTTTTAGATTATTCAAAAATAAGGGACACGTATTTTTTATTTGTAATTTAGACCAAAAATGACAAAGATATAGCCCATTAAAGTTACGTGTGACGTCACGCCGTGCTGTATTTTTTAGCACGGAGTGACGTCACACGTAACTTTAATGGGCTATATCTTACTTTTTTTTTTGTTTAATCGAAAAAAGAAAAAATTCGTGTCAAATATTTTTTTATATTCTAAAATACGGACTAAATAGAATTTAATTATTTTGACCCTGGAAACTACCCTATTGCCAATGACCACATCTTGCCCGATTTATTAATTACCACATATTTGCATAAATTGCAATGTTTAATTGTTTCCTCTACATTGCACCGACATGTAATTATCGTTAATAAGCAAAAAAAAATGTTGCACAAGCTCGGAGTTCGTAGCTTATACATTGCAGTTAGAGTCAATTAAAATGTTTCGGCAGCCAATTTGCAAAGAATTTGAACAAATCAACAGGTCGTCTAAAATAATATATGAATTACTTTTAGTGGCCATAATGGTTGACTTGCCCTAAGTGACTGGATAAATAAATAGATAATTACTTATCCAGAGATAAAGGAATAAATGGCTGATTGACAATGTATCTATGGATAGGTCTGCAAATTTCATAATACAATACGTTTTCGTACTTATTCACTGGTTATCCCATGGACAAACAGATGGATCACTAACCATCGTGGTCGGGTAGCGCTCACCTAACTCAACTTATCAATTAACTTTCGTAAAATAACCCTTCAAAGACCTTGAGCGGTTATTTTACAAAGTTGTAGGAATGCTCTACAATTACAATTAACGTTATATAGGGCTCCATGCAGTAACGCTGGTGCCACCAATGGAAAGGAAACTTAATTAATCTAGACACATGATTTAAGGTCGATTTACATCAGACGAGCGAATGCTCATTCTATCCCTACTCTATCAAAAGACGTAGAACATTATTTCGTTGTTCTATCTGCGTTCGCAAAGATTCTATGAAGAGATTGATTGGTCTGATATTTTTTGCAAAAAGGATCTAGGTATAAAAAAAGGTGTGTTTTTTTCTATTAGTGGCGCTACTGGTACTGCTCGACGCGCTGTAGTATCGTTTTCTGCGTATAAAGGTGGTGCTGATTGTAGAGCAATAGTAAAAAACTTCCAAGCTGTAGAGAAAAGCGTACGTGATTTTTAAGGTTGTATTTTTATATGGTACAAAATATGAAACGAAACTAAAGAATAGTATTACTTTTCACCCCCCAATAACATTTTGTGAAAATGTTCAAATATATGTATACGTGTTAGGTCTTTGTTTCGGCTTTAATGGAGCATAATCGGCTTAACAAATTTAGATCAACTTTGATAGATACAAAGACCATGTCCAGGAATACCGAATAGGATAATTTAAATTTTAGTGAAACGCATACGTTTCGTTTCGTCGGACAATTTGCAAAGACTTTGTTCTAAAAGAAAGTGTTTTCGTAATAACCAGTTCAATGTAACCAGCTAGGCTAGTGGTGCACAATATTGACATTGGCATGACAAAGTTATGATAAGTATCCGATTTTCGCCTTGCATTCCTTCGTGAGTAGCCAGAACATGTCCAAAAGAGCAAGATTGGCTATCCGTAATAGTGTGCTGGTTCCAATACTGATGTAAGCATGGTAGCGAGATTTGGGTATGGCAGAAGAATCATGAAAGTAGGATTAGTGCAGTACAAATGAGATCCTTAAGAAATATGTGTGGTGTTACTTTGAATGACAGAATACGCAATAGTGTGATCAGAGACCGAGGATGTAGAGAAAGAGGATGTAGTGAGTGACTAGAATTGAAAAAAGGAATGTTGCGTTGGTTTGGAGATGTGGAGAGGATGAACGAAGAAAGACTGACGAAGCAAATATTATATCGGGCGAATGTGAGTGGAAGGGCCGGTAAGGGTCGCCCCAGTTGGACATACTTCGACCAAATAGGGGATGTATTAGCAAAGGGCAAGATGAAAAGTACCCGAAACCGATGTGGGTACATGCAACGACTAATGGATGTCGATGAAGCGAAAGTGATTTGTCAGGATAGTGGCAGGTGACAGTCCGTGGTCTCTGCCTACCCCTCTGGGATACAGGTGTGAGCTTATGTATCTGAATGTATTAAGAGATTTATATCTACTGGTGGTTGATAAATACAGAGGCGTCACCAAATAAAAAAACATAGTGGAATATTATTTTGCGTCTACATTTTACCCGAGCATAGCCGGGTTTTCGTCTAGTAATATATAATGTGAAATCATTATACATATAAAAAAGAATAGACTGGGATAAACTAAATTGAAACAAACCTCTCAGGGATTCCTTTCTGCTGTATGTATGGTCATAGTGTCTTTTGCGAGAATAACTATGTTCAGTCTGAGGATCCACATTTTCTGAAACATGTCAAAGATTTAAAGTTATGGTTTTTATTACTTATATGCCTACCTAAAATAATAATCAACATCATATCCATATGATTTCCATTTGCTGCAATCTTGAGCGGCCACATTGAAATCATCCCATCCCAAAGCCAATGTAACCATAAAATCCAACCTAAAATAATAGTTTAGTTTTGCATTTGTTGAGTATTTGCGTAATGGGCATTGATCACCCCTATTTTTTATTCCAGAAATAGAAAATATAGACTAATATAAGAACCTAATGAATGAACCTAGAACAATGCCCGTTGAGACCTATGTGACAGTTCTGTACTATAAATTGGGGTTGTATTTTATTTTGTTTGGTTTACCATAGTTCAAGTTTGGGACCACAACAAGTGATTGTTTGGTCCAACAATTATTTATATTATCTTTAGTTGAAAATATAAAATAGGAATTATGAAGTGTTCACCAATCCGGACTTGGCCCCCGTGGTGGAGTAAGTTATGTAAAGTACCTTCCTCAGGGAAGAGACCCGGGACCCTCGGTGGGGACATAATGGGTAGATGATGATGTATACATGACTTAGCTTACCGGAGTTGTCTTTGGATGGTCTTCCACTTAAAATCTCATCTACCGTAAAGATAGATAGTAGGATACGCCTTGCCACGCAACATTACCTGCGGCATTACCTGCGGAAGCGCTGGCCAATCACAGCGCAGAACAATTTCCAAGAACTGTCAAACATGACCAAACAATATGGCGCCTATGAATGAGTTTCGTTGTACGGAGATTACAAGCCGTGCGTTAACGCGATCGAGTAGTTACAAAAACTCGCACTAAGCACTCCGAAAACGGTTGTTTACTCCTTAAAGTTGTGAGACGGGAGTAACATTCTTACAAACGTTCCTACGAACTAAGCGTTCCTACAAACTGTATTGCAGTACCCTTACAGGGCTCATGTTGAGGACTCTGCTATTTATAAGACCAAATATGTACCACATAAAGCGATAAACAATTGAAATTGAACATTTGTAGATATGTTATGAACAATCGGCTATTGAAGGATTCCTATAATATTTGTAACATAGAGTAACGTAGGTAAAGCACCTTTAATTTTTCATTCACCAAAAATTCATTTTTTAAAAATTTTTACTTACTATTTCTTACATTTTGTGCAAGTCCATTATTTGGTTGTGAATTAGTTTATATTTTAGATATTCTTTTGTCTTAAAAGACCCATTTAGAGTTAGTAAACCAAAAAGAAAACACTTGTAGTATGCGTACTCTACTCTATCTGTATTGTACCTAAGTTAAATTGAATGGATAATAAGTTTGGTCAACCGTCTTCACATCAGTGCACAAAGTACGTTACTAAACATCGGTGCATTCAGTTACGTCACTAAAATTTCATTATATTCAGGTAGATTTGCTTCTAACTATGTGAACGTTATGATTTTAGATTGACATGACATATTATAGTATAAAAATCCTGTACAGGGTTGTCATTAAAACAAACGTCAATCAATTAGAGTTTGTCATCTACAATAACACCTTTGTTCTGAGACTCAATGTAAGATTTTTCAATGGTTTTTACGTGTTTTCGTTATTTTTGTACAGTCGAGTTCATAAATATATGAACACTTCCGCGGCTTCAAAAATATGTGTGCAAATAAGGGTACAAAAATATCTAGCATGTTATGCAATCAAAAATATATAAAGATTTTACTGGTCATAAATATCAACACAAGGCTTCACAAATATATAAACAACTGAAAATTTATAAATATCTGCACAAAATATTGTCATATGTATGTTAACAACTACAGTTACACAAATATCTATACATTAATTGGTCATTTTTATGAGGACAAGCTGACCTACAAATATATCTAAGTATACAAATGTCAGCCATATTTATGTGAACAACTTAGAGGTACGAACTCCATGATAATCTTTTAAAGAGGTTGTATTATATTTATGACTTCTTGATGGCCACTTATTTATCTAAATTAAAAGATTTATGAAAGATAACTTCATGATGTCACTGTCATAAACATAACAACCGTCATCGTGCCTTGCAAGAATTGCATGTAAAGTTTGTGTATTGCACAGGTACATACGTGCTGCGAACAAAAATGTATAGAGAGAGACTCATTTTTGCTTACTGCAAAACATTTTTACCCAGACAACCACCAAATTGAATTTGTACAAGGCAATTGTAGCATTCACAATGCTTACTTAGTACAATTGTGGATATCCGAGATGGAAAATCGAGAGGTACTAAAATTAATTAAAATGCCTCCGAAAAACCCCGATCTTAACCCCATAGAAAATCTATGGGGTTAGATGGTGCAAAATTGCGATGCGACAAAATCGCTCGTAGCCTGGGCTGCCTAAGTGATCTTAAACGATCACTAAGGCTAAGCAACATACGGCGCGTTCAGTCCATGGATGGGTCACATCTATGACTAACGCTAGTGGCATTTTTTCGAGCGGTTCCGTGCTTCGTAAGGCACGTTTAGCAGTTGGTGCCGGCTGCCGACGATAGATGGCAGTCGTTAAGCCAAGTCAGAGGCCATAAGGCGGCTTCAAAACTTCTGACAGTAAGACCAGCCACTAGTCTTACAAGCCTCCACTAATCCGGACTTGGCCCATGTGGTGGAGTATGGCCTATACCTTCCTCAGGGAAGAGACCTATGCCCCTTGGTGGGGACATAATGGGTTGATGATGATATTTAATTAATAGTTTATTAACTTTTTTTTTTATTCATATACTATATCTACTGCATTACCTATAAGTAGTAGTTCTGGGATAACAGGATAAAAAATAGCAAACTCATTGTATGTAAGGAAGATATAAAAATATCAAAATGTACTGAAATGTACGTTTCAACCGTGATAAAGGGTAAACGCATCCAAATGTTTGACTATATACCTCCCAATCTAGCCATGTCATTTGTATTAGACTAGACTAGATTGCCCATCCTCTATTGTAGGTAAGTATGTTCTTTTTGCGATTGAAAAACTAGCGATGTAAAAATTGCAAAAAAGCGTAGTTGGAACACCAAACAGAAGTTGCGTACAGATACCCCTAGGCCACTGCGTCATTACTACTAAGTTCTAAAATAGTCAACGGATAAAACAAAATAGCACTGTCTTTTGTCCTCGCTGTTTTCCCGTATTCTTCATAAAATGAAAAATTTTGCGAGCGATGACGACGTTGCCATGTGGTGCATAAGAAGTTTGTATAGCATACAGATACAGAAAAGAGACAGACATATGCACTGACGAGTCTGCACTGTTTTCGTGAATTGTCAAATCACATGTTCACATAAATATGGCTGACATTTGTGTAGATATATTTGTAGGTCAGCTTGTCCTCATAGAAATGACCAACTAATGTATAGATATTTATGTAACTATAGTTGTTGACATACATATGACAATATTTTGTGCATATATTTATAAATTTTCAGTTGTTTATATATTTGTGAAGCCTTGTGTTGATATTTATGACCAGTAAAACGTTAATATATTTTTGATTGCATAACATGCTAGATATTTTTGTAACCTTATTTGCACACATATTTTTGAAGCCGCGGAAGTGCTCATATATTTATGAACTCGACTGTACTGTCCGCTGTTTGATAGATATAATCCTTAAAACCACGTGTTAAGTAGAATGATCATATTTATATGTTGGATAATCTTTAAACGTAAAGCGCAAATGTCATCAAATTCTTTAAACCCAAGAACAGTCCCACTGCTCTCGGCGTTATTGACCAGCTTAGAGGTCACCCTGTATATGTGTTCCTGCAGAGCACAGGCCTTTTATTAGAAGGAGAGTATGAACTTTATCACAGCGACTGCCCACCGCAATTTTAATCTGCCGGGTTCGAGCGCTCAGTGACTTAATTATGCACACCAAATCCTGAGCAATTCTGCTCCATTCTATTACCTAGGTGCTAATTTGACAGGCGATCGGAATCGCCGGAATTTGGCGCGCGTAATAGGTATAAGGGCTAGAATGTGAACATGCTGGCTCTCTGACTTCCTCGTGATGTTTAGTGTTATTTTTATTGAAATAGTAATAAAAACTAATAAAATAGGTGTACTTTTAATGCGATGCAATTTACATAAATTTAAAACAAGATACTTTATAAACGTTTACTTGATAAACATAAATCGCATAAGACATTTGTGAAAAATACCTCTTATGGAAAGGTATCTAATATTAGATGTATTTGAAGAACTTTGTAACATATATTGGACATTATTTATTTTTACCTATTTGTAAATAGTTTTCCATTTTTTATTCCGTAAGGTTATACAATTATGTACGTGATAATTATTGACATTTATACAATTGATGTACTTATAAAAATAAAAGTAACATTTATATCACTAAAAACTGTGTGCTTAATTTTAATAAATAAATAAATTCGTATAATCCCGTCACATACTTTCCGTGTGGCACAGAGGAAAAAAGAAGTAGTGGTACCATAGACCTAAAAAGGGGAAGATCTAGGGTTTTCATTTCTTTATATAAATGGAAACCCTAGAATCCCCTAGACTGGGATCCGATCAACACATAGCCCAGAAGCTGTAATAATGAGGACATTGAGATGTTTTTGTCTAAGACGCTTCCTAACAAGGGTTTGTTAGAATTTATGCCTCTAAACGGATCGAAAGGGTTGCAATTTATTTCAATTTTATTATCTCTGGTACATAATTACTCAAGGGTCGAAAATATGGCACCATTAACCCGTCATTCCAAGCAATGCTTAATTCTATCGGTTAATGGTAGAACGATGAAACTTGTATTGTCTATAAAAAATGTCCCGTAGGTGTACGGTTCAAAAGGGGTAAAAGAAAATAAAATTAATTGGGGGAAGAAAGCGAAAATCTGCGGCGGTGAAATTACACCTAATATTAAAACTAGATCATGTGTAATACAGATACCAGTTTCAGTCAAGATTATTTAGGACCTCCAATACAAGAGATGTATGGGCTACAAAAGAACTTGAAGACCTAATGAGGTAGATTAATGTAAACAACTAGAAGTGGAATGTCATGAAAAAATCTGGGCCAGGTGTAATCCCCGGCAAATAACTTGAACAGGAATGCGCGCAGTTGGGGTTATTTTGTGATCGACCCGTGAGAGCAAAAATCGGTGTAGCCCTCCCGGAGGAGTTCTTAATACCTACTCTACTTAATATTTCACTGTTTGATTGACTCTGTAAGGTTTTTGTTATTAGAGTAACTTTAATTTTCGCATTTTTTTGTGTCCCTGAAAACCACGAACAAAATAGTTTTGTTGTTTAATATTAAAATTTTTCCTAAGTTTTTATATTATTTCTATAGTATCAAAGCAATGTCAATATCTTCTTATCATCTTTATCTAGCTTAGGCGCAAGTTCCCCATCGTTTTCAGGTCTTTATAATAAAGATGATACAACGTTGAGAAGCTTGTGTAAGTCTGTTTAGTGAACCCTATGTCCTTAAGAATTAGGAAAGCTATATTTATGAAACTGAGTGACATAGTTACCCACTGTTTACATTTCCATATCGAGCGTACTAAGGTAGAGGCAATAAATTAGCCACATCCTACCTGCAGTGAGTCTCCGCTCAACGCAAACAAGAACTTCAGTCAATTCAATTAAAGAGTACAGTCTGCCAGTACCAATTTGCCTGCGAAACGGCTACCTTTTGCACTGAAAGCCATTTCAAACACCACAATAAATCTTCGCTGAAATCACGGTCTAATTTCGTAAAAGCCCCGTCTCTCTTTGCTAATTAATATGAATGGCGTTTGCATCCAGCTTTTTCTCGTACAGTCGTACCCATTTCCAACTATTGTTTTGCAAATATCCGAAAATTTATTATTATTTGTTTTTTTTTTGCTGTCCCGGTTGATATTACAATAAGAACAAAAGCAGCAAGCAGTTGTACGTTACGTTATAGCTTTTGTTCCATTTGCCGGTCTTGTTTTCCAGCCTAGATACGCATGGTGGAAGTCAGTTCGTTTGAAATTGAGAATGTCTTGCTAAGGTTTGTTAAGATAGGAGAGTTTTTATTTTTTTTTATTTTTATTTGCCAAAAACTTAGAGCTAACATTACAGGGGATCCCTATTGCGTTAACCAGTTTCATAGTTAATTTAAAACTTAATCTTATAAAAACTCAATCTATTTACAACTAATACCTATTACTTTAACACAACACAAAAAGAGTTACTTTTTTGAATTCATTCAGAGAACAGAAAAATATGTCTGTAATCTCCGCGACTCGGTTTAAAGTATTGAAAGCCCGCGTGAGAGGCGCGTTCTGCAGCAGACAGGTGCGCGCGCGCGGCACGGCCAGCAGCGGCGCGCGGCGCCGGCGCCGGCGCCACACGCAGCGCTCCGGCGCACACAGACCGACCGTCTGGTCGTATTGACCGTATTGTACCTATGTGATGAGTACCTACCTATTAACAGAATCAATTTCACTGTGGAAAAAATATCGTAATGTAATTGGTTCGTACTATGGTTTTTTCACAATGAAAGTTTTAAATAAATTTGATACCACAGTACCTAAAGTCGAATAATAATTTCCTTTTTGCATAGATATGAGGGTTTTGTTACACGCTACAAAAGGCGCTTACTTTGTACATAATTGAGTTTGATCGGTACACGAAACTGCTATCACGATGTTTACGCCGGTGTTCCAGTGAGGCTGATAGGAGCGTAAAGCGGCTTACACACGGTGAACTGACGCAAGCGCCCGCCCGCCCCAGCCCGTTAGCGCGCCCGCCCGCCCGGATGCTTGCCAGCCAGCCAGTGCACAAATCTAATGGATTTTTTATGCTGCCCAAAAACGCGCCAATATGCATAAAATGAAAAATGCACGCTGCCAATTGTTTAACGGGTGTGACTATTTAGGTATCTATTATGTACATAGGTATGTATGTATGTTTTAACTACGTGTGATTAGTCGTGGTGTTACAGTATAAAAATATTGTGTAGAGATTATTTTTATCTTAGAATCTTACAAAAGGAGTCACTGTTTCGGCAGTTAGCTTTCTTTAGTACCTTCTGACCCCCAGTTTCTCGTACGCTAACAGCTGTTAATCTATTGTTACCTAACAGCTGTCAGTTGGCAAAAGTGCATACAAAAAAACAGCTGACAGCTATTAATAGTAGATTAACAGACTATTAGCGTTCGAGAAATCGGGGGTTAGTCTTGACCAAAAAAAAGTCATAACCTATAAGACATATTATTGGAATAGGCAAACCTTTGCGAATCATGACGGGACAAATAAATGACGTTTGAAAAAATATTAGATAGGTACCTATGGTACAAGTTCGGTGCAATCAGCTTCCAAATGTACACTGAGCATTTTCTTATGATAAATCAGAACAGAACTGATAAAGGCTCATTCAGTTGTGCTTGGCTAATAGTCTTATCTATACAGGGTGATGATTTGTACAGTTAAATCCGGCCCAGGGGTGGTTATTTACATGATACTGAAGCTAAAAAATTTTTTTTTTAAGTTAAAATCACCAGAAATTCCCGGTTTTGCGGCGCGCGGGCGCACTCTCCCGCCCCGCCCCGCGAAACCCCCGCCGGACCCGAAAAGTGGAGACAATAGAAGCTAAGCCATGTAACTTTATGATTTTTAGATGATTTTCACTAAAAAAATATTTTTTTAAATATTTTTTGCTTCAGTATCATGTAAATAACCACCCCTGAGTCGGATTTAACTGTACAAATCAACACTCTGTATAACAACTGACAAAAACCTTAAAGTAGAATTAATATTTAAAACCAATTTACCGTTAACCTGTGGTAGTTTTCATAACAATGTTTTTTTAATAAAGACCCCTTAATAAATCGTATGCTAATTTTACTTGGCATTGCATTAGCAGTTTATTTTTATAATGCTAAATAATGAAAGAATAAATTAACAGACTTACATACAAAAACGGAAACTAAATATTTCGTACTCCGTTCCGCACGCCGTGTAACTCGGCGGAATTATCTAGGCACATTGCATTAAGGCGACTCCGACGATGGTAGACCGTTTAATTTCGACGGGTACTTAAGATAGGTATGGCTCATCATAACCTTGTCATTTGTATCCGTCAATGTGAAAAAGCATTATTCAGTGACCTCACAGCTATGTTGTATTTTGGTGAATATGTTACCTACACGGGAATTATTATTGAACTAAAAATTTCGTAAGCAAATTATGTACAAGTTATTAACTTTATTCCCGATATGTATAGGTTGACCATAAAGTCTAGAAAACGGAAGTGAAGTGTAACTAAATATTGTACGAACTTTTCAGGCCATCTTCTATTCTAATATAAGCACAATTTATTGTAACTGAGACCAAGGTTAATTCGCCTTGCTGAGACTATGTCTTTTAGTACTAACCCCCTTATTCATAAAAAAATTTAAGCATTGGTTAAGTAAACAACTGATTAAATGTCATGCTGTCCTTGACAGATGTCATTGAAATATAAAGGACAGCATGACATTTAATCAGTTGTTTACTTAACCAATGCTTAAAATTTTTTATGAATAAGGGGGTAAAAGTTTGGGTATGTAAAATAAGAGTATTAGCAAAATCGCACTCTTTAATTTCTACTCTTTCTGGTCAAACTATACCTAAGTACTTGATTTTTGTCCAAAGAGTATCCGGAAAAGTTAATAACGGAAATTATTACATAATATTATTAATTCTTTACCTATAACACAAAATATAGCGTATAAAAGGTGGACTTAATGCCAATGGCATTTTCTACCAGTTAACCTGAATCTAAGGTTTATTAGTTTTAATTTGATTTAGTAGTTTTCCGTGACGCACACGCACTAAAAAATAGCGAGACAGACAGACATATATCAGACAGAGACAACATTTGGATTTATTGAGATACCTGTCCGTGATGTCTTAATTTGTTCATACATAGAAAATGTCGATAAAACTGTATATTCATCACTAGGTACTCATCAATAGTACTTGTATATAGTAAAGAATAGGCCTAGCCACGTATTTTGGAAGGTGTAGAATTTGTCGAATTAAAGCTTGCAGAGATAAGGCGTGTAGAGTTAGGACCTTGGCTCTATTTAAGATTTGATATCTTTTTTACAGTACATACTTAGAATATGGCCTCGTCTTCGCAACATTTTACACGAAAATGTTTTTGGTGCATTTGCATTTGACCAAATGGCGGATATGACAGTCCCCACGTTCATTCCTGTTTAAATTTTTTTAATTGCCTGATAATTCGCAATAATTCAAATTAATTAACTCAATGAGATCCAGCCACAAGAGCAGGCCCATTTTAAAAAAACACTCTAGCAAAATAAATCACAAACATGCAATGCGTTAGATGACACAGAAGTTAGCAGTACAATCGCCCGTTGCCTCTAGCATATGTGGATTATGAAAAATCCTTCAACTCTCTCGAGAACTGGGCTGCTCTGAAGTCACTGCAGCGATGCTATATTGATTGGCGGTATCGATATCGATGAGATGTTGGTGAAATTTTGCAATCTACAACAACTGTAAATTCCAGGACCAGCAACGAGACTCCTCCAACTAGAACGAGGTATAAACGGAAAGGTGTCATATTCCCGAAACTGTTTACCAATGCATTGATATCTTCAAAACAGTAGATAGGGCTGAACGAGGCATTAATATTAATGGCGAATGCATATCGCATCTGCGCTTTGCTGACGATTCCCTAGTCACAAATGGTGGAATCTATGCTTAAACTCAGTAAGATACATAGCGACCTCAATGCTGCCAAACTACATACGTGTGTATCATGTTCAGTGATAGGATTGTGCCGCAGCCAGTGTGTACGACGAGGTGATCCTCGAACCCAGGAATAGTGAATACTGGAATTACATTGCTGAATACTGGAAATATAGGAATACTGAGTTAGGGCAGGTTTTTCCACTGACCAGAAGGATAAAGGTAAATCGCGCCAGGTGTTCTCACAGCTCAACGATATAATATTGAGCTAGTGCGTTTTGATAATTATGATATGATATATGAATTTTAAACTTGGACACTGAGCGAAGGCCTAATCCGCTGTATTGAACAATAAGTACAGTATTGAGCGGAATGGGATAGCCCGTTCGATAATTCTCGAAGTACTTAGATATCTATTATTGAAGGATCTCAGTGGAAATACGATATTTCGTCAATTTAGCCTATAGTAGGTATTAGCAAGTTGAAGTAACAGCAGGGGTCACTTGCCGAAGAACCTATAGTCGATAGGTATGAAAGGATCTCTAGTGGAAACTATGAACTGGCATACGGCCAGTAGATCGTTGGACCGAGGATTTGAACTAAATTGTTTGCAGATGTTGGATGAGGGTGGCCGATGACAGAAAGAAGGGGCGTGTCGTGGTCTTGAAGAGACCTCTGAACGAGAGTGGAGGAGTTGATTGATATCACAGTTCACAAAGGTTGTAGATAAGTTGTCGTTTTTTAAGGAAATATAAAACATTACCTACATACATTGAAAATCAGCTTGATTTTTTTTAGATAGGAAATATTTATACTTTCTCACATTACTGTAGCTAATAGTTACCTATCTGCATTGCCTATACAGGGTGGCATTTTCACCGGTACAATAAATCAACATACGTAATACTAAGTCCAAAATACAAATACCAACATTTTTTGTTACTATGTACCCCGTTGGTACAAAAAAACAAAAATACCAATGTCTGAACTTATCCGCAAATCTTAAAGAAATATGGACTCATTACGCATGAGCACAACTAAACGCACGAACTGGCAACTGCGCGCGGCTTGCGGGAAGGCAAAGAAGCGGCGGCGGCGGCGGCGCAGCCAGTAGGTATGACTTATGTATGACGTAGCAAAAAAAATCTTGCTTGATTTCAATTCTTGCTTCATACTTGCACGGGCTTAGGACCGTCACCGGCGTGGAATGCTTGCACTGGTTGGTAGTGGTATGAATTTCCACACCACATACTGGCTAATGCCGAAGTGCGCCGTACGTACCGCGTCGTTGGTGCTCCTTCTGGGGTCTTCCTCGAAGAACGCGAATATCTGTTCCTCGATCTCCACGGCCAAGGAAGGTCTCCCTCCTCGGCCTTGAGCGTGCGCTGGTGCAGTGAACTGTCCGTAGTCTAGCAAATGCTGCGTCACTCTCATGAATGTCCTGGTGTTGAGTATTTGAGGTTAAATAAAACCGGCATTTATCAGGCCCCGCCTGATTAATGCCGGTTTTATTTAACCTCAAACTTTCTTCAGCGTATACCCGCCGAGCTGCACTGTATTTTCCCCACTGAGAAAGTAACTACGAACCATTTCGTAATACTCGCGGTTTGTAAACATCGTGCGCGCGTAATTTTCGACTGCAGGAAGTGCGGAAACGGCGCACGTGCACTCACCCAGGTCAATGCAAGCGGACTGAATGACCGGCCGGCCAAATCGTGCGCCGGCCAGCCCGCCGCCCGCTCACGCACCCCACCCCGCCGCCCTCTGCCTCGCACCGCGATGACACCTTGTAATGGGTGTCCATGAGTTACAAATTGGATGAATGATAAATTAATGAAAATGAAAAAAAGAATATGGTAATTTTATTCGACAAATGTAATCTATTATCGATACCAATGATATGGTAAAATTTATTGTACCGGTGAAAAAATCAGGCTGTATAAAGTTAATACTAAACCACGTAACTTAACTCTCACATAGTGCGAAACACCGGAGTGAAATCGTTCAGCTACCTATATCCATAGGTAACATGGGATGAAAATGTAAAGCCGCAAAAGTTAAGCACGATACCACCATGATTTAATAACAATTTGTTTCATAAAACGTATACAGGATCAGCGGGCGCGGCGGGCACATCGCGGGAGAGCAGGCCGTGTTCGTGTAGTCTCTCATTAAAACTTTCCTCAGGCTGGGCTTGCACGTGTTTTTAATTTTTATCGAGAGCCCTCGTCGTTAGCAAGCCGGGCCGGGCGGCGTTCGCGGGCTTTGATTGCGGGATTGCGGTAATGACGTCACTCTACCTGCTCTCTACACTGCCTGCACTTCACTGTCTCCACTCGCATCTTCTAATTATTATTCTTCTACTAATGACATGACATCTTTTAATTAAGCAACTGCAACCAGACTGCGCCGAGGTTTTCTGGGAAATATTTTGAACATGTTATGAAAGGCCCTGAGTGGCAGCGCATCGGTTTGCATAGTGCAGCGATGCGGCCGAGAGAAACGCAACAAATCGGCTTACTCACGGTCACTGGCGCCGCCTGCGTTCGCCGAGTCGCCGACGCAAACAACTCTAATGGATTTTTCATGTCGATTGAACACAGCATAGGTATCTGTGCACAGAAAATAGGTAAGCTAGGCAGTTTATAACACAATACGTAAATTCTATTCTCAAACTAAAGGTAGTTTACCATCCCAACCAACAATCTTTATATAGAGCTAGAAATTTCAGAACTCGGTTCCATTAGTAAGTAGGTATGCCTAAATACAAATTGAACTATTTTAAAAGTTTCATTTTTCGGGGTATTTAACTCGGTAAACATTTTCTGCATTGCTTAATAATGTGTAAAAATCTCGTTTGTCATCAAACTCATTCGAAACGGGTTCTCCGAATTTTATAAAAATGTTGTGTTTGTTTAGAACAAAGGTCATTTATGGTAAAATAACTTTTGCAGGATCAGCTAGTCTATATTATAATTAGTACCTGGATGACCGAGCTTTGCTCGGTATGTAGGTTTTCACACAAAAGGAGGAACTTGAAAAAAAAGAAACATTATTATCAAGTCTCGAACCAGGGTCTTCTGTTTACGGTATCGTCCTATTTCCCACTTGAGCTATGACAACCTTACAGATGGTTGCGAAAATTACCTTCTCGTAGTGTAGCAGTTATTTCTTTGCCTTAAAACACGGTTAAAACGACGTTTTATAAAAATGAAACCTAGATGGATTAATTAATTGCCCCCGAAACCCCCTGCATAGAAAATTTCATGAAAATCGTTGGAGCCGTTTCCGAGATTCTGATTATATATAAATATATATACAAGAATTGCTCGTTTAAAGAGATTAGATAGATACAAATCTGGTGTCACAGTGTTTGTTATCGTCCTCCACCGAAACGGCTAGACCCATTTTATGTTATTTTAATATACCTAGTAGGTCTATAGGTACCACGTTGCAGACATGAGGAATTGAGGACCTATTCGTCTGCCCTCTGAAGGAATTTACAAAGGCTCTTTTTATATTGTGTTACAGTCAGTAGACTTCATTGGGTTTGGCTGTACATATACAAAAAAGCATTTGTTATGTAATTATGTAACATAAATAGTTATTTTAATATATACGTAAGTATTGTTTGGAACAATACCTACTTAGTTAATTTCTGTAATTTTTGTATTTTAGTTTGATACTATATCGATGAAATCGCTGATTTATTTATGATTTACTACTATAAAACTTACTTTGATTTAAAAAGTATCTATGCTTTATTGAGAACCCAATGTTATAATTTGTGTTTGAAATTTAATTAATTAATCAATATCAACTTTTATATTAATACTACATTTATGATACCAAACAATACGTGTTATTCTTTGTGACTTTTAGAGTTACTTAAGAAATAATTTATACAGACATATCTTTATCGGTCACAATAAATAATAATGTTAAGCCTACAGTAGACAATTAAGATAAATTAATTAAGATTACTTGATAATATTTTCAGAAACACTTCTGTTTGACATGATATATTTTGTGATTGGGTTAGAGCCATATAATTGTTTTCAGCTAAGCAGGAGACTCAACCAGGGTAGGATATAGGCAGTACAACGTTTAGTAGCCAGGCCTTTTTGTTGTTCGCCTGCGGAGCCGGATCTATCAAGTAAGTTATGTAGGTACTTCTACTTCGTTCCAAAGTTGTTGCTTACTTATTGTGTTTAAGCTGTTCTATTTCTTACTGTGTTTTTTTGCGTGATGTGTAGTTGTTAATTTTGCTTTTTAAAATCAAAATACTTTTAAGATTGATTTAATTGCTGTCCCCTCAGAACAGTTAATATAATGTATATAACATGTATAATGTTTGCTTATGTAAAATACACGTTTATTGCAAATAGCTTTTCAAATTCACTTTCATATATTTTTGGTTTTTAAGATCATAAGATTACATTACTAGAGTTACCTTTCTGACTAACTTGCTCTTGTGAAATTGAACTTAGCTATCATATTGCTCTCTTTTTTCATCTCACAAGTTCATACTTAGGCCAAGTAAATCTTATTGTAGTGGTGTCTTTGTATCATTTATAACCATTAGGGCGGATTTTCCGAAGCGTCTTACGCGGGTCTCGCTCCCGAACCGGCTCCCGAACGCCCGAGTTCGCGTGGTGAACTCTCAAATTATGACAATAATTTTATTGTGCAGGGCACAATAGAGAACGCTGCTCAAAAGCCGTAATCGCACCGTCATTAGACGCCGTGAAAACAATGAATAATTGTTTGATGTCAGCGCTGCATAACAGAAAGTAGGTTTTAGGTACCTACGTAGAGATCTACATATGTATACCTATACCTATACATATTTATGCAGATTTAAAAAAAGATCTCATTGTAAAGTGGCCTCTATCTCTGCTTAAGATTGTGATGGTTATTTTTTGTCTACACTTAATACTTATCTATCTTTTTTTTATCGCAATTTAGCAATGTAACTAAACATTGCTAAATTTATGTATGATTTGTATAAAGTACTAGCTGAGTAGCTGACCCGGCAAACGTTGTTTTGCCAGATAGGGGTATGAAAAATCACATGAAAAATAGATCACAACCTATTCTGAGACCTACCGAATGTACATATTAAATTTTATCAAAATCGGTCAAGCCGTTTCGGCGGAGTATGGAGAACATTGGGACATGAGAATTTTATATATTAGATAATAATTTTATTAATTAATTTATTGTTACTTTTTCCGTATGTACCTACCTATAATTATAGATAGATAAGGAACACTTTATTTTACATACAAAAGGTGATTACACAGGTATCTCTTAATCTAAGAGAGATTAATTTTTTATTATAATGTAATGGCTGTACCATTGTTACTATGTTACTATGGCCGACATAATAGGTTCAGTAGCTAAAAACATACCTACTAGAATAAACTGTAAAAAGAAGAAACTCTAAATCGAAGAGTTTCGTGCCTAGGAAGGTACCTAGGTATCGTTTTTGCTTTCTGGTTAACAACTGCTAACTACTAGTTGAGCACCAGCTACCTGCTTATTCATTCATGCTCCGAAAACTTTTCCGCCTCGTGATTACAACTTGCAGCAAAAATATCGCACCGTGCCGCGGATGATATACTAATTGCCGCCTTTAGCTGAGATAACTGCTAGTTCTTGCCTTGTTATTCGCAGTATGTCATTAAACCTAAATGGTGTCTGCAAGATATAAGAGAGGTGTTTTTGATAAAGATTCCACAGGCGGCGCATCGGCAGCGCAGCGCCATGTTCATAAAAAGGCTGCCTATTTTTCTATTGCTAATTACCGTCAGTCTAGGAGCAAAGGAAAAACCGGTAAGAAAAAATATTTATTTTCTATTTATGCACAAATTTCGAATCGCTCGTAGCCTGGGCTGCCTGAGTGATCTTGAACGATCACTAAGGTTAAGCAACATACGGCGCGATCAGTCCATGCATGGGTCACTGTCCATGACTAACGCTAGAAGCATTTTTCCGAACGGTTCCGTTCTTCCCACGGCACGTTAAGCAGTTGGTGCCGGCTGCCGTCGATAGATGGCAGTCGTTTAGCCAAGTCAGAGGCCTTAGGGCGGCTTGAAAACTACTGATAGTAAGACCAGCCACTAGTCTTACAGGCCTCCAATCCGACCAATCCGAACAGAACAATCCGGACTTGGCCCCCGTGGTGGAGTATGGCCTATACCTTCCTCAGGGAAGAGACCCGTGCCCCTCGGTGGGGACATAATGGGTTGATGATGATGATGCACAAATTTATTATACCTAATATTATATTTATGCTGATGATTCGAAGCTGAAAGCTGAAGCGCTTGATTCGCTTTCAAGAGTTCCTGGGTTCGAATTTAAAATAACAAAACCAGGCGATGAACTGAAACTGTGAAACATCATGAGGAAATCTGAGAAGTGTTCTTTCACATTATCTAGCGCTTGAAGTGGTCTGTTTGTCTACTCATGGTGTTAAATCCTCTGAGAGAAGGCCGGTGCTCTGCTGTGTATGGCTGCTTATGTAAATCTCGTAAGCAGCTTGTATAAATTCTATTTGCACATAGGGCTTCTCTCAGACAGAGAGAGTATGTATGCTTATACGGTCGTGCTTTGAAATGAAGTTATAGGACGTGAAGTTATTGCTATTTACGCTTATAAACAAACAAACATTTACCTATAAACATTTACATACAGGCACATACATTGCTTCTGGCCCCACACTAGGATACCCTGTGTCGTGGGAACCAGAAACAGCGACGTCACAAACATGTACACATCCAAGACCTGGAGTTTTTTTTTCTCCCCAGCCGGGGATCGAACCCGGGACCTCTCGCATGGTAAGCAGATGCGCTAACCGTTACACCACAGAGGTCGCTTATGGGCAGGAGCAGAACGTTAACATAGTCTCAGCTCGCATTTTTCACGAGATGTAGTTTATGAAAAGTCGTAGCGTGTTGTCTGCCGGGGTGAGAGTGATTGATGAGCGACGGAGCGCCGGTGCGGAACGCACGCCGAACTATCCCTCAATGTCGCCGTCTGCGAATACGATATGCACCCAGTGTCGTGAACTATCGTGTTGGCTGAGTGCTTAGTGCGAGTTTTTTTAACTACTCGATCGCGTTATCGTAAACTCATATTCTATAGGAGTGACAAAGCGCGCCACCTAGTTGTCTCTTTGTCACTCCTATACAAATTGCAAACGCTCTCGCTATCGAAAGTGAATGAAAAAACTCGCACTAAGCACTCTGGTGTGTCTCCTCTACCTTCACCAGAGCTCTCAATATGAGCTCTTCAATATGAAAATCAGTCTGCTGTTGCTTGGTTTTGGCTGAGGGCCTGTTACGAGAACCCTCAGATCTAAACAAATATGTAACATTTGGAATTTTGTGCTATAAGCTATCTCCTATTTTTACTATGCTACTATGTATTTCTAGATCAACAGATCCGTGGAACTTACAAACATATTGTTGTCTCTAGTAGTAGTTATTAACAAAATAAACTCTGGTATCTTTTACCTGGCTACAGAAATTCTGTAAGAACTATCCGAAGAAACATACTTTGTAGATCAATGGAAACGGGTACAGAGCGATTTAAATATTAAAGATTATGATACAAGCATTGAATATGATACAAGTTGATGCGACCGGGTGTCCCCCGTGGAAACGCGACTTAATAATTTTCTTTGAAGCGACGTCTTATTTTTAATGTCTCAGTGACTTATTTCTCTACGGGCATTCACAAAGAAAAAATATAAGGGGAGGCATTTGTACTCTTATGTAAATTTTTCACAATACGTAGATGCGTACCAGGACAGTGCGGATCGAATGTAACACAATATAATGTTGTCGTAGCCTTATTTAGTATGCTTCGCAATGTAAGGTGGAGAAATAAAAATGGTCGTTTCACCACAAATTAAAAATATTGAATTTTCTGTTTTCTCAGTCTTGTGGATCACGTGGGCTTTGATAGGCTATTTGACAGAGTGAAAAAAAAGTATTATTTTTACGAGTCTTAAAACCGTTTTAAAGCATTTTAACTAAGAAAAAATGATTACTTATAAAAAAACGCAGGATAAAATTATGTAAATTATGTAATTATATATCTGCAGCCAATGTATCGAAAAAGGCCTGGATTGGCCAATCCTATGATGACGTCACAGCTCAGTGAAAATGGCGTCTGTCATTCATGTCTTTCTTACGTACATTGGTTTGTTTACAGACCAGTGACATCATAATTCTTGTACGACGCCCCATATTGGCCAAGATAGCGTTTTGGCTGCTTATTTGAAAAGTAAATTTTCCTCTGCTTTTAGAAGAAATACACGAAAGAATTTAAAATGACCACTTTGTGAGCACTCCATGAACCCCAACAAAAATATGAGATGGTTTTCAGAAATCTGTCAAATAGCCTATTACTTAACTTCCTATTCCCGACAGCGAAACTATATACCTTTATACTTTATAGTAAATGTTATGTTATGTTATGTTTACATATTTACTTAATTTAATTTTCCAGAAATGTACGTTTCTGGAAAGTTTTTACAGATTTTTATATAATAGATAAATATATACCTACATTGACATTCAACACATAGAACGGAATGGAGTAAGGACTCATTGATTGCTCCAGAAATATCTCGATGCTCTGAGGATTGACCATTTATTTACCTAGCCAGGTATTTCATCGAAAGTCTGCGAAAGTACATATCTACGAGTGTATATCTATACAAATAGAAAACCAAATAATTTGTCAGAACAAAAACAGAAACACGAAAAAAAGAGACTGCGAATTTTCCCTTTGATCTCCGAAGCAGGAGTAGGTGGCCGAAATTGACTATGTATGTAACGAAAATTGTATTTACAGGAATTCAGTGAGGAAATACGAGAAATCATTCAACATGTACACAATGAGTGTGTCGGCAAGACAAAAGTGGCTGAGGGTGAGTTTGCCGAAGAAAATTAACTCTTCGCCTATGTGTCCGCAAGAGCGTTGCTGCATACGAAAGCTCCGCGGGCGCTGAGTGGCTCTTGGAGGCTTATGCCGCGGGCTACTGCCGCCACTTTCTTATAAACAACTTGGCAGTATCTAAGTACACACAAACGTAATACTGTTTTGCTCTGTCCTCAGAGGATATAACAAACTGCGAAAACGGCATATTTAAAGAGGACCCGAAATTGAAGTGCTACATGTTCTGTCTGTTAGAAGAAGCTAGTGTTGTGAGTACTTTTTCTATATTATTTTATTCATGTTAAAAAACAGATTAGATTCTTGCGACTTATTATGTACATACCTACCTAATAAACTTATTCTGTTAACCCAGGCGGATGAGGATGGGGTGGTGGATTATGACATGATGGTCAGTTTAATACCCGAGCAGTACACGGAAAGAGTAACAAAAATGATCTTTGGCTGTAAACATCTCGGTAAGTTGGTACCTACTTAAAATACTTTTAGACGATAATCAGGCCGAATTTAACGTTCTCTGGCCGAAGAGTTATTTTGCTTAAATCCAAGCGCGAGGGGAATTCCATACAAATGTAACGTAGTTTGAGATTACTTAATACAAACCAGTTCGGTAATTAAGGGGAAATATTTAAATGTACTTAATTTAATATTTTAAAATAAATGGTTTGCCCTAAAATTTTACGTATGGCAGCGATAAAAAAGTCATCTTTAAAATGACTACTTTAGCTTAAAATATGTCTATCCTTAAAATGATTAGTCGGGCACGGATCTAGGTTCCTGTGTATCAGGTATAAAAAATCGACCAAGTGCGAGTCGCATGAAGGGTTCCGTACCATCTATAAAAACTTCAAAAAAGTCGCTTATATGGGAACCTCTTTAAATAAAATAATAAAATAAATAATAATAAACTCACGCCCGTTATCCCCGAAGGGGCGCGAGTCTTTAAATATTTATTTTATTCTGTTTTTTAATATTTGTTGTTATAGAGGCAACAGCAACACATCATCTGTGAAAATATCAACTGTCTAATTATCACGGTTCATAAGATACAGATTGGTGACAGACGGACATACAGAGGAGTCTCAGTAATAGGGTCCGTTTTACCCTTTGGATACGGAACCCTAAAACAATGTCAAAGCCCCGGACGCCTGAGTGATCTTAAACGATCACGAAGGCTAAGCAACATAAGGTGCGTTCATTGCAGTTCAGGGAAGAAACCCGTGCCCCTCGGTGGAGACATTATGGGTTTATTACGCCAACAAAATTGTAGAATAAAATATCGAAATATTTTTTAGGGTACCTATGTAATAATTGTAATATTCAGTAAATAGTTATACATTTTTTGCCCCTTCTTACAGACACAGAGGGCAAAGACAAATGCCAAAAAGCATTTGATGTTCACAAATGTTCGTACGAAAAAGACCCCGATGTAAGTATTTTCTCATCAATTCGAAATTTTAAAGGAGTGATGTATTTATTTAAGTGAGATCAATAATTCACTCTTCATCACAGACACACTCACACACACACACACACACACTCACACACCCACACACACCCTCACACACACACACACACACACACACACACACACACACACACACACACACACACACACACACACACACACACACACACACACACACACACACACACACACACACACACATGCGCGCGCGGCGCGCGCATTTAATCTTGTAAGTATGCCCCGGTACGTGCTCGATACCTGTGAGTACAAAGAATATTCCATTTATCTATCTAAAAGCGTATTTACGAGGCTGATGTTTTAAATTTACTGTCTTACATATTTGAGATGCTTAAGTGCACTATTTTAACACAACGGGCTCTCGCAAACTAGTACTTTTTGACTTCTCGTAGTTTTTTGGTGGAGTAACTCTCGTAGTAATAATGTACAGTCTGTTAGCTTTTAGAATTTAAACCTCAACTGAGCAATCAAAAACCGATTACATTGCAATAAGGTAAGGTTTATTCTGTATTGTTATTTATAACTTTACATAACTTTTCAAAATAGTGATGAAAAGTTTTATACAGAGCAGGAAGTAGTATTAGACTCGTGTGCTTGGGCGAAAACCGAAGCCTACTCTAGAGCCCGAGGTATATTCTAAAAGCTAACAGACTGTATAAATTCAATATTATAGTATGAGACCTTTTTGAATCGCTCGTAGCCCCGGCTGCCTGAGTGATCTTAAACGATCACGAATGTTAATCAACATAGGGCGCGTTCAGTACATGGATGGGTCTATGACTAACGCTAGTGGCATTTTCCCGAGCGGTTCCGCAGTTGGTGCCGGTGCCGTCGATAGATGGCAGTTGTTAAGCCAAGTCAGGGCGGCTTGAAAACTTCTGACAGTAAGACCGGCCACTAGTCTTACAAGCCTCCACCAATCCGGTCTAGGCCCCCGTGGTGGAGTATGGCCTATACCATCCTCAGGGAAGAGACCCGTGCCCCTCGGTCGGGACATAATGGGTTGATGATGATTGACTAGGTACTTTGACTATTGTACACCTATAAGATCCAATTTGCAAATTTTTGTAGTTGCTAACAAATTGTCTCTTAATTTTCAGTTTTATTTCTTATTCTGAAGCCTTAAATTACGTGACGAGGGGCAACCGAAGAGAAGACTTAAACCAATAAACTTAAGCTTAGCGGGAAACTACGCAAAGTATTTTATTATTACCTGCGTTTACATTCATTCCCTGGTTGAAATAACCGAGATGAAATAAAATTAATAAAAATAATGCCATACTAGGTAAGTGAACCCCATTTGTAAATAAAGACGTAATTTGGAACGAGCCGCAGGGCTCAAAGAACGCGTCTATTTTTCATGAAATCTTGCTCAAAGTTTATTCAAATCATAAAAAGTAAAACGCTAAGAAATTAATTTGCTTCTCGTGAAATAATTTGCTCGGAGAAAATGAGTCGAAATCTTGTAAAACGTATAATTGCAATCTATATATATAAAAGGAGAAGCTGACTGACTGACTGACTGACTGAATGACTGACTGACTGACATATCAACGCAGGGCCCAAACTATAAGGGTTAGAAACTTGAAATTTTGCACAGAAGTTCCTTTTATAACGTAGGGTAGCACTAAGAAAGGATTTTTCAAAATTCACCCCCTAAAGGGGTAAAATGGGGGTGCAAAGTTAGTATGAAACTCTGCCGTTTTTGAAGTTACTCAAATGAAACTCAGTATGAAGTTTTTTCGTTTAAAATCATGAAACACGTGTACAATAGTTTTTCACTAATCATCCCTTAAGGGGGAAAAAGGGGGGGTGCAAAGTTAGTATGAAACTTTGCCGTTTTTGAAGTTATTCAAATGATATTTAGTACGAAGGTCCTTCATTTAAAATCATGAAACATGTGTAAAGTAGTTTTTCAAAAATCATCCCTTAAGGGGGAAAAAGGGGGTGCAAAGTTAGTATGAAACTTTGCCGTTATCCAAGTTATTCGAATGAGATTCTATATGAAGGTCCTTCATTAAAAGTCATGAAACATGTGTAAAATAGTTTTTCGAAAATCATCCCTTTAGGGGATAAAAGGGGGGTGCAAAGTTAGTATGACACCTGCCGTTTTAGAAGTTATTCAAATGATATTTAGTTCGAAGGTTCTTCATTTAAAATCATGAAACACGTGTAAAATCGTATTTCAAAATTGAAGTTATTCGAATGAAATGCAGTATGTAGGTCCTTCATTGAAAGTCATGAAACATTGTGTGAAGTAGTTTTTAGAAAATCATCCCAAGGGGGGTGCAAAGTTAGAATGAAAGCTCTCTGACATTCAAAGTTATTTCAATAAAATGTTGTATTTGGGTTATAAGTTCCTGATAAACTTATTGATTATTGCCGACAGCCGTTTTTGTGAATTCAATACTTATGGGGGTTGCAAATTTAGAAGGTGTAAAAGTTCTTCGTATTTACTTCGTATCGTCGCTTCGATTATTAAACATTTCGCTGCGATTTTTGAATTGAATTTCTTTGTTCTTCCATGTGTTTAAATACCACCACATACTTGCTTACTTTCTTTTTTTTTTCATATTAGTCGTTCTAACTCTTGAATAAATTTTCTCAATTCTTCTTATTATTTCTCCGTTCATGTGTTCATAAATATTTCTCAGTTCTTTAAAATACAACCCATAGTAAACAGCCTATACGAGTATATGTCCCACTGCTGGGAATAGGTCTTCTCTCAGAGAGAGTAGTATGGTTTTATTTATTTCGCATGCGCTAAAAGTATCCCAATCTTAATTGCAAACGCAAACACTTTACTCAACTAAAGCCCACGCGGACGAAGTCGTGGGCAACAGCTAGTGTTTAATAAAAATGAAATTCATGGGAGATTCCTTTTGAGAGGAAATTATTAAATATTTGGGCGAGAGTACCTCCCTGTTTCTCGTAAATAATCAGTTGTATTACTGTAACGCCCGGTTTATCGTATGCTAACGTTAATCTACTCTTAACAGAAGTCAGTTGTTTTTTTATGCCCTATTGCCAACTGACAGCTGTTAAGAATAGAATAACAGACTGTTAGAGGTTTAAGAAACCGGGTGTTATCATGCAACTAGTAATACCGTCCACTGTCAGTTGGTTAATGTGCGTACAAAAACAACTAACAGCTGTTAACAGAAAACTAACAAATTGTTAGCGTCCAAGAAACCGGGGATAATTGTGCTATTAAGATACATTTAAGATCTTTTTTTATATTGAAACATTGTTATCTTGTTATCTCATTGTCACGTACTTGAGGCTAGACCTAGTGCGAGTCCGTCTACGTAGGTATAATGCTGGGACCACACCTGCATTAACGTTAACGTTGATGTTAATGCCCTACTACTCGCTAATTAAGGCACTAAAAATGTGCGTTGGCTATATTAAGGTTACAACACCGCTAAGGTTATGAAGTAACGCGTTCACACACAAAAAGGAAGTTGAAGCAGTTGCACTAGTTGCAGCTGCTTCAACTTCCATGCGTTCTGCGGAATGAGCCGGCGTTAGTATTGCCAACATCGCTCAGCGGCTTAAAGTACGCGCTAAAACCTTTGATGTGTCGAAAAAAACCGACACCCGAACTATCTTGCATAGTGCTTTTACACACACTGCCTGTTAGGACAGTCATCTGAAGGGTACGGCTCAATTAGGCTGGCTGAACCGCGGACCAGTTTCTTATGTAGAGACGGACCTCTCACACACCCGAACTATCGCTTAACGTTTAGTGACATTAGTAATGCCGTTGGTAATTTAACACGCTAAAGCCGCGTATCCATTACGCGCTCCAAGAGGGCGAACATTGGCGCGCGTTCCAGCCGCGCGAAATGGATACCATTTTGGAACGCGCGCCAATGTGTTCGTTGGAGCACGCGAACACGGAGCGGTCCGTTCCGACTGGTGTCGGTTTTTTAGCGCGCATCAATCGTGGCGCGCGCGCCATTTGAGACGGTCGTTGTATTTTTTCTCGAACACGACTGGCTTCCATGATGAAGGGTCGAACACTGGAACGGTTGGCACGCGCGCCAGATGCGTTTAGTTGATATACTTCAAATGTTTGGAACGCGTTCCGCGGAGCGCTCTCTCGGTGCGGTCATTCATGGCGCGCGCTCCAGGAGCGCGTAATGGATACACGGCTTAAATCTTTGTCGACACCTACGTTACGGAGTAATTAATTCCTTTGATGTGTCGAAAAAAACCGACACCCGAGCTATCGCTTAACGTTTAGTGACATTAGTAATGCCGTTGGTAATTTAATACGCTAAATCGTCGTCGACACCTACGTTACGAAGTAATTAATGTGCTAATTTACGCGTTTTGACCCAGCATAAGAGGCCAGAGGCCTGATTATGGGAACAAAATCCTGTTGGAATCCTGACGAGAGCAATTTGTTCGGAATTTCGCAGTTGGATGGTTGGAATCCTACAGGTTTTGGTGCGCGTACTATAGTATCAGTTTTAGATAAAGTCCGTTCGCTTAGATAGTGTCGGTACACACGAAGGCAATCTTGGTTTTAGTAAAAAAAACATTTATTTCAATAATACAACTTAGACGACAACAATACTTTAAATAGAAAAAAAACATGGTACGCAATATACCTAATGAAGCACAAAATAAAACACTACTCTTCATCAATCGAAGTGTCCTCAGAATATTCATCTCCACCGGTATTTAGAATAGGTACCTACCTAAGTGATGCAGGATCGTCTCGTTATAAATCCATTCTAAAATACTGATTGATTCACTTATTTAATTGCCTGATCTACATAATAGTAGAATGAGACGAGCTGCGAGCCAAATTCACTGGCGTGTTTGCGCAGCGTCGGCTTCCTTTCATTTCTTATTTAAAATCCGCCACGTGCTGAGGCGGTAAATATCAAAGTGACACTATGATAGCGAACAGACTTTATGTCTAACCCCTGGTTTTTCGTACGCTAACAGTCTGTTAATCTACCGTTAACAGCTGTCAGTTGGCCAAAGTGCATAAAAAAAACGTTTGACAGCTGTTAACAGCAGATTAACAGATTGTTAGCGTACGAGAAACCGGGGGGCGAGAAACACCTTTTGATGAAGCACCACTACTGACAGATTTGCTTGTGAATATCTATTGTTCTATTTATCAAAATAAAATCTCAGATCTTCAAAGTCGTATATAATTTATTAATTTACATTTAGAATCCTAGAACATTTGACTATCGTGGCAGTCGTAGGTTCGGTCCCCGTTCGGCACCGCCATTTGATTTGTACATGATGTTAGTCTGGGTGTTTTACCATGTTTACTTATCTGGTTACCGTATCACAGGAAAGTGTCCTAATTTGGCATCAGGTGACTTAATTGTATTATGGGGATTATAATAATTATAGCGATAATTGTGGCTTAAATTTTGATGTGAATCCTCAATTACAATAGAAGGGCGAGTTATTTAACAGCAAAACGACATTCAAAAGACGGAAAATCCGACCCTCGGAACATCTGCACATAAAGAGGCAATTTGGAGATTGCCGGGGGCGCTACGGCCACGGAGAATTGTACTCAAATGTATTCAAAATTAAAAAAAGAAGAAAATATTGCGAAGAAATTCATTGCGGTAAAATAAACAAGAGAAGCCACTCTTGTTTATTCTGCTATGTTACTGCTGGTTGAGTGTACCTACTCAGGGAAAAAACGTGGACGGTAGATAGCGCATAATGGTGCTGAAAAATTGTAATCGTCCGCTATTTAGGCGGTCTGTAAACGGCACGCGGTATAAAAGGCTTCCTTGAGTATCTATCGGTGAAATTGGCTCAATAGCATCTCGACATTAGGGGTCTGCTGTGTACAGAGGCAGTAGACCTAATTTGGCAGTGGGCAGCGCTGTAATGATGGCCAGTGCGCCCGACCACGCTAGAACGTGCTCCGTATACGACTCGATGCCAAAGTGCCTCGCCTCTATGCACCTGTCTTATGTCAATATCGGCTTGCGTTAAAGGTTCATTTATGTTTTCTACTTTACTGAATTAAACCACTTTATAAAAGTCACATGTATGTAGCTATTCAAATTGAATGTAATATTAACAATAATTCATAATTATTGGAGAGCAAGTCAGTCTTAACGTAACTTCAAATAAATACATAAAAAAACAATGTGAGAAGTGGATATTCTTAACCTATATCTTTCAATATGAAGTGCGTAGTTATCTTCTCCAGTTGTTAATGCGGTCTGTTGAGAAGCGTTCTACCCTTTCATGGGAAAGATAAAAAGAACCAACGATGTACACGTTAATATAAAATTAGTCGTTCGTCGTTCTCCTCATAGGTACGTGAACTAATTTGCAGTGGATCTAGTTATTACGTGTAGTAGTTGGGCCGCTGTATACATCATTTCTTTTGATGTGAGCATCAATTTATATGGTAATATAGTGTCGGTATTAGAGACTAGCACGAATATGCAGCGGTTGGGCAGCCACGTTAGTTTCCAACAAATTATTCGGGCGCCTAGTCCCTACACGGAATATTAAGATGGGCTTTGGCTAGCGCAAATAACGAGAGCTTATTTCGAATACACGTTCCAAAACAGAAATTCATCTAAATTAGACAATAAATTATACTGAATCGAAATAAAAATATCTATGCTGAACATCGACTGAAACTGTGCTTTTTGCTTTGCAGAAATAGGTAGCTGAGTAATAGCGTACACGGGTAGGTTATAGTGGAACAAGTCAATTATGATAACAAACAAATTGAGTTGGCGAACCCGTGCCAGGGCTGCCGTGCGGCGGCATAGTGTTCGCTTTTAAAGGAACCGCATCATTATGCTTCTTCGGAAAGGTGTTTGTTTCGGAGGGCGCGCCGCCTCGCCAAATTAATATTGATGACATCATAGGGGCCGGAGATGATTTGGAGAAAAATAAGCTTCTTTCATCGTTTTATTGCCCTTCGGCGTATTCCAAAAGCCACTGATGAAGACTAATATAACCGTTAATTTTGCTTAGTAACGCTGGGATGCGCTTGGATTTATGTTAGGCCATTTATTCAATTATGAAGTTCAAATAAGCTTTTATAACGCTTAGTTTGATTAAAGATGTATCTGTTATGATGGCTTTAGTAATTGGGCTTATAAAAACTGAGAAAAAATAGCTTGCGAGTGATTTTTTTGGCACAATTTGTTTAAACTGAACTTAATGTTCATATTATATATGATGCGGAAGAAGTTCGGGTGAGATATACAGCGTGTCCCAAAAATGACAAGTTTTTTAACAAGTTTAGTGCTAGCATGTTAGGTAGGTTCGATGCCTTTTGGGCAGGTCTACCTCCGGTGTCACTGTGACATGTCATTTTTGGGACACCCCGTATAGAGGCCGAAGCCATATTTGCGCGTCCAAACACTGCGGACGTGTGTCATCTTGGTCGGCTGCGTGTTCCGAAGACACAATTTATATGCAAATTCAGCACAAGATACAACCTTCGCCGACAGAGAACGCGGGGCATACTTGTATTAACACTTCTAAAATTACTTCTGCGTACTGAATAATATTAATACGTTATGGGATGAAACGTAATACGGACAAGCCAATTACGCGATGTTTACGTTGACTTGCCTCGGTATTAATAGCTATAATCGACGGTCTGTGTTTGTGATGATTGATGACAGCCGAGCGGGGAGGTAGGTCGTGACTTAACTGGTATAGCTTTAACATTATTGGTTCCCTTATGATATTTTTACGTTCGTATAACCATGTGTAGTATAACCATATACGGTTTATCTTGGTCATGTAGTCAGAGATAGCAAGTGATAGATGCGGTGGTAACAGAGCGGTAGAACGCCTGCTTCTCATTCGGGAGGTCGTAGGTTCGAGTCCGGGCATGTTTAAAAGATTTTGTTTTCTAAATCATAAATCTTGAAGAATTTATTTGTACCTTTACATTTGGTGTTCAGTCAGGTTTCAGATCGCTGTGTCCTGCCATAAAGGCGTACAAATATATTTTTCACCTCACTCGCTCGGAAAACCTCATTTTATAGCGCGAAATCAGCGTGGGAAAGCCTATTTTATCCGCTAGCGTGGAAAGTAGTTTTTTCTAAATATAAAACTCCTTCAACGCGTGACTGATTTCTGCAATCAGAAACATGTTTTTTTTATTACAGATTTTAACCTTTTTTTTTATCTACACTTTATGTCGCATAGGTTTAATTATAAATACCATTAAATACTAATAGTATTTCAGTTTAAGTTACATATTTTGACTAATTAATCGATTAAATAAAACACAATTTTAATGTTTATTTGATGTAGAATTGAAACATAAGAGTGCTTTTAGAAAGCAACCGGAAAAAAAAGAAAAAATTTAAAAAGTTGAAAGTTATCACAATTCACGTAAATTTGTCGGATTCGTCCTGTGCTTAAGCTATTTGAACTATAAAAATGAGTGATTCTAGCAGCGATGACGATGTGATTTCAACACCTACAGAATTAATGGACGGTTACAAAATGCCGAGTTGAGCTTTCTCCCTGAAAAATCACGCGATAAGTATTTATTTTTATTGTTTTTCTTGCCTCTCGCATTTTCTTCGCTGTAGTGAGGTGAAAAGTTGTGTGTTCCGCATGGCTGCAAAATTATTTGTCGTCTCGTGTCTTGAAAGCCTCGCTACGCTCAGGAATCTATTTTTGAACCATTGGCTTCGCTTATGGTTTAATCTTAGATTCCTTCGCTTGCTCAGCTTTCAATTTCAACACTCGCGCCAAATAACCACTTTGCAGCCTTGCATAACAAATAACTATTGTTGTCGGTATTCATAAGAATTATAAAAACCTGATAGTTAAACTAAGTATTTGAAAGTCAAAAACTGTATAAATCTTGAAATTAAAATTAAGTAAAATAATAAGAATGTCAAATTATAAAATAAATTAAAACAGACAACACAATGATTAATTAACATTAATATAAGAATCGCTCGTAGCCTGGGCTGCCTGAGTGATCTTAAACAATCACTAAGGTTAAGCAACATACGGCGCGTTTAGTCCATGGATGGGTGACCGTCTATGACTAACGCTAGTGGCATTTTCCCGAGCGCTTCCGTGCTTCGCAAGGCACGTTAAGCAGTTGGTGCCGGGTGCCGTCGATAGATGGCAGTCGTTAAGCCAAGTCAGAGGCCTTAGGGCGGCTTGAAAACTTCTGACGGTAAGACCAGCCACTAGTCTTACAAGCCTCCACCAATCCGGATTTGGCCCCCGTGGTGGAGTATGGCCTATACCTTCCTCAGGGAAGAGACCCGTTCCCCTTGGTGGGGACATGATGGGTTGATGATGATGATCCCATTGACCATCAAACAACTTGAAGTTCTACGGGACCGTACCTACACTACACGTGGCGTGACATACATTTGGTCGGTGTTTATAAAGTTGTGCATCTTTTTTCCTAGGGTATGAAAGCGTAAAATAAATCTTGGATTAACAAGGCGATCGTGAGATATAAATGGAGTCGGCTGAATGCTGAACGCGCTTAATTTCTGTGATTGCAACCTCGTTTTGGCGTCGCCCTTACAAAAGCTCTTACCAAGGAAAAGTAAAGTTTTCCATATATGGATACGCCGGGAACAAAAACTTTTTTCGCACGTAATGTAAGTATAATTTTTAGGTAGCGTTGATTTGATGAAAATAGCGTATGTATGTATAAAACAAGTACGACGAATGTTATATTGCTTACTTACTAAAATAAGTCTTTTGTAATTTTTAATATAAATATAAGCTCTCTTTAAGACCAGAAATGTCGTATGGAAGTTATACTTACTGAGAGTTTATACAGAAATACAAACCACTTGTTATTTGACCTAAAATATCAGCTTTTTGTACCTATATTGATTTTGCTTTAGCAAAAGTATGAAACCGTCGACACTTCGATATTTCGGTAGTTACTTTAACAGTCATATTTGTTAGTATTGATATTTATGCCCTAATTTTCACTGGACGTTTCTGAAACATCCTGCATAACAACAGCAGATACATAAAGGAATCGTTAATTGTTTGAAAGTCAGCAGTAAAACTTTGGCGAGCGCGACCGTCTGCCCACTCCATAGATTGTAAGTGTGCTCCATAAGTTGGAGACTGCAGCGACGGCGACCGCCGGCTAAGCCAATTAGTGTCCACTTCGGTAAACAGCGGCTCGTTAGTGGACTCGTATGTTCTATCAAATTCAATTTGCCAGCTCCACCCGAACTTATTGATGTGACATACTTTTATTTCCCAACTCCTTGATTTCGAGCGCATCTGTCCTGAATGACGAAATGTTGTACCTACGTTTTATTGGCCCTCGACTCATAGTCTATAGCTCGTTCTTAGTTTTTATATTATGTTTTACTGTGAACAGCTTAGATTTGTCTGTTACTTCGTTCGGACGGGATTTGCGTATAATCTAAGTTCTTATCCAGATCAAAATTAGTGTTGTCAGCATAGCATGACAAAAAAAAAACATGTAACATAAAAGTTCACTTTTATTAGACTGAGATGGAGTGCGATTTATCCAATGCCAACTCTATGGGAATTGTTACTCCGTCGGCAGAAATTCTAATAAGATCCGAGTGGGTACCTTTGCATAAAATTAAATATGATAATGATAACGAGTCGTAATGTAATTCCACGACGAGTCCTAGTTAATAAGGGTCTCGGCTCATTTCTCAGCCGCAGCGCCGCCCGGACTGCGGTCTCCGCCCGCCCTCCGTTGTTTAACATTTAACCACGATTTAAACACTGGTTAGCATTAAGTACAACCACAAAAGGTAGGCGAATGAAATTTGTGATTTTAATACCTATTCGGATCAATTTTGATTTTTGATTTTCACCGATTTGATTTAGCCTGAATAAAATTAAATTATGTAGTTCTTTATAATACCGCAAAACCAAAATAGCGTATAAAAAAATTGTCTGAATACAATCAATAAATAATTGCTATTAGCAATTATCCGAGATGCTTCAAATTGACAAAACATTTTTTTAACTAAAACATTCGTAAGCATTTGACAAAACTTATTAAGAACTAACGGCAAAGAGAAAAATAATTATAAGGAAAATTTCTGCAAATTTTTAGCAAATTTACTTTACCTGCTTAATTTTTCAGATAAATAGAAGAAATGTGGTTGTACCATTGCATACTTTGATCAATTATAACCCTAGGCGGTGTCTCTTGGAAGGGCCAAGTGCACCAAGTGCGCGTATTTAATCAGGCGTCGTGGCCGACTGCGGCGAAGGGTTGTCGCTAGGCTGCTGGCTCTGCCGGTAATCTAGTCCGTGACTTGCAAGTCGAATGTGTGGTTTTATTACCCGCCGGCGCGGAACGGGCGGATGGCGGCACAGAGTATGAAAGTATTGAAAGTCGATTTCTGGTCGGCCTCCACAATCGATGACTCTTCACGAGTAATCACAAACCTTTTAAATTTCGTTACCATTGTGAATCATTAGCTAAACTTATGTTACCTTTCAACACTTGTGGAAGCAGAAAAGGCAATAGGGTTCTGCCAGTCTCTTATCGGGTAAAACCCCGTGGCGTTCCTTCAAACGCCGTGTGGCGGGGACCCGGGAACGCTTTTGCGATCTCAGCTTAGTCTAACATTTTAGATCGTGTTATCTCTATGATGATATATCTATATGTATTGTTCGGCCGCTGGGAGTATACGATCCTGACACATATGACTAGTGATGGGAGAAAATCAACGTTATCATTCCTTACGTTATTCTTACCTAGCTTTTGCTACTGACTCACGATTAAGTAGTTTTGTTTTTTTGACGACCTTCACTCAGTCATCTCTTGTGACATTTTCGCAGGCATTTTAGAAGGGTCATCATCTTTTTTGTGGCGAATGGCGGTGAAATGTTGTGGCGAGCTGTGCGACCGTTTATTTGAGCCCAGATCAGCTCAATCACTTTGTACGGCAGTGGTACGGAGAGATTCTGAGAACGCGATGATCATTTTCTAAAGCCTGTTCATCAACTTCGTATCGTTAAAGGGACCGTTATTATTTTCGTTATTTTTGGTACGTCACTACAAAAAAATACGGTTGACATAACCTTGTGACAGCGTAGCAAGGATTTTACGCACGAACATTAAATATTGATTTCTTCTTATTTAACATTTAAATCCATGTGCAAAATATAACATTGATTGTAAGTTTACACAATGATATAGTTTCAATGACAATTATTTGCTAGTAGGATAAATAGGACATAAAAATATTTTAATCGAAAATTAAACGCCACTACAAGGTTACGTCGTCCGTTCTAACATGACCTGTCAGGATCGTATTCTCCCAGCGGCCGAACTCTAGGTAAACCCTTACCTTTACCCCCGAAACGTTATTTTTAGAATTAAGAAATACAAATATGTACAGATATAGACCACAGACATGATTCTGTGCGAGCGAGCGCAAACTACAGTGCATCTACATTCAGTTGGCGGTGGTCTCAGCCGCAACTGGCGTTGCGCATAAAAAATACATTTATATTACTTTTGACTAAATAAGTAAATAAGTCAATCAATCAATCAGCGCGTACTCGTTCTCTGCTAGACTTAGGACTGCCGAAAGACACGCCACTTCTTTTCATCCTCGGCCATCCTCTTTCAGCCGCAGCCAGCTATCAGCCGCAGATCGTCAGTCTAGTGAGCTGGTGGGCGTTCTACTCTATTAGTGGTAAAAAATAAATAAACACACCTGCACTCAGGAGGACCTAATGATTGCAAGTGATGAGACAGTCAGCGTCGCGAAGTTCTTGGCCGCAACTGTCTAGTAAAGACTCATAAAAATTGTTTTGCCATCGACACGCTAGGAAGAAGAAAAAACGCACTTAATTCTGATGCAAGTAATGACAAGTGCTACTTCAGAAGTCGTAGTACGATGACGCGAGTCACGCGTTGTGGGGCGCTAAAATGTAGAATTTGACAGTTAATGTACAGTCGACAGCACGTCAATCTTCACATTTTAGTTGCAAAGTCGCCCGTAATGCAACGGAGTAGAGTGCATGGGTGTATACCATGATGTGCTGTCGACTGTACTGGAAAGTCGCGACTTTTGACGTTAAGGTGCGCGACTCCCGTCGTCGTACTACCTATGCAGGGGTAAGCCCCGTCGTCGCACCGACGCACCGACCGTTAACGTTTTCGAAACGGACGTTAAGTTTTTACCGCACGGATAAAATCGTGCGGGTGCGGCGCGGGGTCCCTATATTATGTAATTGTCGCTTTCGGTCGTGCGTTCGTCCGTCCATCCGTCCGTCCGATTATCTGACACCAGGCTGTATCTCATGAACCGTGACAGCTAAACAGTTGAAAGTTTCACAAATGTATTTAATTTAATAAATACCTACTAAAAGCCGAATAAAATAAATTTATAAATATATTTAAATTTTACAAACGTGATTTATTGCCGTTTTTTGCTCGATATTAATAACGTCAACTCGTAGATGCTTGAAATATTGAATTTAACAAATGTTGTATAGATAGTAGGCGGAACCACGGGCAGGTGTTTCTTAAGTGACACTGTGCAGTACTCACACCTTATTACCAGATTAATGGTGCTTAAGCTTATCGCACTACTGTCAGTAATTAAAACAAAATCAAAACAAAAACAAAAGCCGGGGCAGGCTGTCTGTGTCTCGATATTGTATGGCTGCGTGTCGTTAGCGTGCCGCGCATTGTGTTGCTTATTGCTGCCCGTCTGAAGTTCGCTAGTGTTGTCATTGACGGGAGTTTATTTTTAGTAATTCATCAATTAGACACGAAAACTGATCCATGCAATGGATTGGATATTATGCGGCAAAGAAAACAGTAGTCCGTAGTTGCTGGATATAATTCTGACTACCGACTGTCCCGGGTTCGCATCCCGGCTGGGGAAAAAACACCCAGGTCTTGGATGTTTACATGTTTGTGAAGTCGCTGTTTCTGGTTCCCACGACACAGGGTATCCCAGTTTGGGGCCAGAAGCAATGTTTGTGCTTGTGCCTGAATGTAAATGCTACAAAAAAAATTGCAACATTAATTACTTTGTAAATTATAGGATAAGTAGACTTGAGTGAATAATTGTATGTCTTACATAAAAAAAGGCTACTTGTCCAGCCCGTCTACTTGGTGTTATTGTGTTTAAAAGTCAGAAATAATGACTTAGTAAACGATTTAGGTACAAAAAATAGCATTCAACTTATTGAAAGTTCAGAGCACATCGGAAATTGAAAACATATTTTGGCTAAATCATTAAATGCACTTTGTTATCGCTCGTAGCCCCTGCTGCCTGAGTGATTTTAAACGATCACTAAGGTTAAACAATATACGGCGCGCTGAGTGTATCCAGGATGGGTCACCGTCTATGACTAACGCTAGTGGCTTTTTTGAGCGGTTCCGTGATTCCAAGGCACGTTAAGCAGTTGGTGCCGGCTGCCGTCGATAAATGGCAGTCGTTAAGCCAAGTCAGAGTCCTTAGGGTGGCTTGAAAACTTCTGGCAGTAAGACCAGCCTCTAGTCTTACAAGCCTCCACCAATCCAGACTAGGCCGTCGTGGTGGAGTATGGCCTATACCTACCTCAGGGAAGAGACCCGTGCCCCTCGGTGAGGACATAATGGGTTGACGATGATGACTTTGTTATAAAGCAAATGTAAGCTTAATCTATCGGAGTTCGACGAGCAGAGGTCGGGGCAAAGGCGAAATAAAATCTTGATGCAGCGTGCTAACTTTTTACTCCAACTTGATAGCGCAAATACAGGAACATAAAAGAGGACCCTGAATCAGTTACAAACCTTTTTATAGAAATTATTGGTTAGAAAAAAAAACAAGTACTGCCAACTTCATAAAATAAAATCAACGTAGATGGCGCTGACGGCGCAACAATACTAATTATTGCTCTGAATTTCTGAAAATTATTATTTTAATATATTATAATGAAATTAAACAAATTAAAATTATTGTTAAATAACAGAATTAATTAGACAGTGCTTCAAGAATGATAACCAAAATAAATATTTAAAGTTCCCAAGTGTTTCATTATCAGGCTATATTAGTCCACTGCTGGACATAGCCCTCCCCTAATGAGCGCCATAGCGCCCTGTCTTCGGCTTGCCGCATCCAGCATCTGCCTGCAGTCCTTCGCAGATCGTCATCCCACCTGGTTAGAGGGCGTCCTACACTACGTTTACCCAAGTGTTTACGGTACTACCAACCTCAATGTCAAGGAAAGTAGGTGGCGCTGATGGCGCGGCGGATATTGACTAACAAATACTAATTAAGTGTTATGAATAGTTCTGGATTACTTCAATAAATTATTTGAAAGTACATAATTAATTTAAAATAAAGCAAACTGTTGCACAACATTAAAATTAATATAACAGTAGTTCAAGAGTGATTACGCAAAATTAGTGTCTATGTTGTTAAGTTTGAATGGAATTACCAACAACGAAAATTATAAACTAAATATTTATACTGGCAATGTTACTTGAGAATTGTAAAATAACATAAACATCAAACAATTAAATTACATAATTGTGATTCTAATCTACAAATTAAATGAACACCACTCCTATTAAATTATGTACTTGGCCAGACCTAGCCCCTATAATCTAACACAAAACTAACGTCGACAGTTAGATAGCTGATCTTTTTTGTAGTAACGAAATACAATGGGGAATGAAGTTAACTATATTTGTACTACATGGAGAGAGTTTTGCATTTTTTTAGACTTATATTTTAGCCGCTCTATACTCTCGCGTGTTATAGGCATAAAAATCTGAATTTTCAAGAAAATGCTGCACATTGATTGTATTATATTCTGCGTATTAGTTTTGTGTCGAGGCGAAGCGTACTCTTCCAACTCTACATTGGCTGCGAGCAATCGTAACCAGCCCATGAGATACACGCGCATATTAATAGTGCATGAATAAACAATCACGTTACAGATCGGTATTGTGAAGCTTTCTATGAGTATCGAGTTGTCTACACTGTATTAAAAAAATACTTGGTGGTTATTCTTTATTAAATAAAAACCAGCTAGGCTTCAGTGATTAGAATATAGATAGTTAGATGACTTTATAGAGTAAATATCGAATATTTATGTGTACAAACTCGATTTTATGTAGAAAAATATTTGTAGCGGATTAATTTCGAACAAGCGGCCTGCTACATAAAGCCGTTTTAAAAACGTGGCGCATGTTGTAATGATGGCTTGATGAGAGTCGGCCAGTTGGCTGCGCTTCGTACCGGGCCAGCGGACGTGCTCCGAAAACAATCATGAAAACACATTTTCGGCACATGACAAAGTGGTGTTACATCAAAGGTGTACAGTGACATTTGAACGAATTGTGGCCTCCGTCTACAATCTCTGCCGGCGACATTTGCCAATTTGCTTCTGTACATTGTACACTGTACATCTCTAATGTTCACTTCAAAAACATGTTGATGTAGATTTGGGGTAGATTATATCAAAATACTAAAACTATTATCAAAATGGTTCGTACCAATCGCCAAGCCGTATCCTTGGCAAGAAATGTTAAATGTTGCATTTTCTACTGTGGTTCTAAAATCGATTAACATGCTTAAACTCACGCCTGTGTCCCAGAGGGGTAGGCAAAGACTGCTAAAATCGATTAAGTAATTTTATTTTGCTGTTGTTAATGCGGAAAAGTATGAATGTTATTATGTTTATACTAATATAATTCAACCTTTTTACCTGGGAAACCTTTTTTATTTGAATATGTACTACCAAAATGCAAGAAATGTCTGATTGGGATTGATCCAGAAAGTATAGGCAAAACACAGGTATATAATTACTTTCCATATATGAACGATTTTCCAAAGGTTGATGAAACGAAATACTTAATATACAAGAAATTGGTGAAAGAATTCTGTACGCGATATCCAAAACATGTTCATTTTTCAGATTTCCTTACGGTTTTATTTTTTACTCAACGAGTGTAGAAGTTGAGAGGAGTTTTTTAAAGTTTTCTTCTTTACTTATTTGAGGACGGTCGGGGCAGGAGCGACGAACTCCCTAACTCTTGTTATTGAATTTAATGTACCCCTTGCGACTGCCTAGTTCCACTCACTGTCGATAAATTCACTTGGACCGGTTAGACGATGCAATAGCTACTTACTTATAGCATCGACTAAGGTTTCCTCTTGTTATTTTTTTTGTTTAGATACTTAGATAGGTAAAGCTTCAAGGAACTACGCGCGTAAATCTCCTTAACAACTTTTTTCGAATGCTTTTGTTGTAATTTCAATCATCAAAATCTTTCAGTCCGCAGTAATAATTCTTGGTGCTCTTTTTCAAGCGATTGAATAGATGGATTGAAAATGTTTTGAATTGGGCCGTTCAAAAAATTCGTTGAGTGGTTACGACTTCTGAAGCGAAAGAAAAAAAATCCAACTAAGTTCAAACGAGTTCGCCGTCTCCCTTTGATCTTTAAGTGATGTTATTATTACATTGGACTTCAAACTAACTTATCATCTGGATTCATAATAGTTGGATAATACTGGATAATAAAAAATAAAATTTTATACGGAGTGTAATACTCTTATAAATTCGAAATTATGAGATGAGCTGAGGGGTAGTATTGGTCACTGCAAATTATTACTTTACACGTTATAATATCGGTAGCATTAAAATAAATAGAAAATCAGACATTTTTCCTTCAAAACCTTCAATCTAGGTATTGAAGGTTGATCGTAATGACAAGTTGGATCGCTGATTTTTTTCTACTCTACACTTCCATCTGCATAAAAGAACCTATAATTTCATTCGCTTGTCCGTATCAGTAGATCGTACACAGTGTGAGTCTTCATAAAGTGCACATATGAAAATCTAGGAAACTACACCCTAATTCACCGGCGGAAAAGCATTAAAAAAATTATATATACCTATTGTATTTTTTATGAAAATTAAAAATTTTTTAGTTGCAGCTGCTAGCCCTATTTAATTAATTCGCTATAACTCTTAAACTAAATGTCTTATCATATTGGAATACATTTTGAAGTGATTGCTAATAATAGGCCTTGCCTATAAAGTAAACATTTTGACGAAAATAAATGCTTTAAATTTAGGATAAAAAGGAATTTGCTGAAAATCAGCCCCCCGTAACCAGGTGGTCAGACCATCTGGTGGCGGGGCTTGCCACGCTGCCTGGTCTAGGTTGTAGAGCCTTTAATATTTCTAGGGTCAGCGGACTAAAGCAGACTATGAACTTTTTCGATAATCTGACTTATTAGATAAGTCAAATAAACTCGGCATAACGTGGGTACAGTTCTAGTGATTGGTGCCTCTGCCTACCCCTCGGGGATAACGGTCGTGAGTTTATTTATTTATAGGTCAAATTGTCGAAAAAGTAGTTAGCTTATTTTTTTTTTGGAAAAACAAGTATGTTCAATTTACCGTTTCACGACAGCTCTCCGTTAATGTAATAAAGATAATAAAAATGGTTTAGAGTAACTTTATAAAAGGTTTAATTCACTGCCTCAAAAATTAATTATTATTATTATTAAACTTATGTGCTTTAGTCCGCCGACCCTAGATTTGCAAATTTAAACTTCTCCCCGACTGTAGCAGAAGCAAGCTCAAAAAAAAAATGCTCCGCAAATACAATCACGGTTGAATCAAAGACTTTCTGGGAGAATGTGTAAATTTTCTTTTGACCGCACCGCAAAGAGTTTCTGCCAGCTAACATTTACATTGGGGGTAGTCACATCGCATCCCTGAGCTGCCGCCGCCACCGCCGCCCCGCACCCTGTTTGTGAGAAAGCGCTTTAATCATCACGAACAGGTGGGCGAAGACCCGCCAACGAGCAATTTTCATATTGGAATTTCTTATAAAATCACGACTCACGATTCGCCGTAAATAAATATTTATTTGGAGAGAAAAAAACGTAACGCTAGATTGATTTTTCGTCGCTTGCTTCGAATAAAACCGCAATATCGGCATGCAAACTGTGTCTTATATACACCGACAGATATTATATCGAAAATTGGGACGTTTTTCATTAAATTAACCTTGGCTCAACGCCAAGGTTAATTTAACGCCAACACTAATATTAACTGGAAGATAAGGCTTTTACCTTCAATTCGCCCTTGTAATTTTTAATTTCTAAGAAAGAATTTTAATAATAATAATAATTAAAAAGAAACTCACGCCTGAGGGGGTAGGCAGAGGCAGCAATCACTAGATCTGGGCCCATGTTTTGTCGAGTTTATTTGGTCCCAACGTGACAAGTGGCAAGCCTGTCGCCGTTATCCGGGCACAATTTATTAGCAAATGGTGTTGCTGTACAAACAAATGTACGTAACTAAAAGTCATTGGTACATGCGTGGTTCGAACCCAGACCCTCATGATCGAGAAGCAAGGGTCAACTCCACTACGCGACCACCGCTTAATAATAATAATAATAATATTAATAGGTGTAACATTAATATTAGTTTTATTATTTACGCATGTGTATAGTATACCTTGATTTTAAATACTTACCTTGCATATGTATAGTATAACTATGCAAGGTATTTAAAATCGATGTATACTAATACTAGAAACGTATGCTTCATTAATCTTAGTGCAATAAATATTACTTCGGGCAGTTAGAACATAATTACACTTACTGCACCACAGAGGAAAAAAGGAATTATAACCAGAACTCGGCATACGATTTTATTTCGCTAGTATCCTGGCAACATTTATTATAACTAGAGACTCTCTATACGCGTTTCAATGTACACTTACCTACTACACTTGCTAATAGTTACGAAAACGCGTAGGTACACTACACAGTGACTTGGAAGTTACTGAATTCCTCCACGTATTCCATTTCCCCGTCAATATTTCACTCCACAGGCACTTTCGTATCTTCTCGTAGTTTTATTAGTCAAACAAACTCTATATAAACTCTACGGTTATAGACTTAACCGACCGTTCTCGCGAAACAACAGGGGGAATATTCCTGCGCACGTTCTTAGGATCCCGCTGGCGGATTAAGTAAAACAATTTAAAAATTCCAGCGGCTGTTTGTTTCGTATCAATCCCGGATTAGTTGGAATCAAATTTGGTTCGTGGGATCAGGATTTATGCAGCGTTCTCAATTTCCTGACGACACAGTGGAACATCCGGCGTGGGCTCAAGCCCCCCGACCCCCCGCCCCCCGCGGCACCACAGACGTCGACAGCGGCGCGCACACCGGTCCGAGCGGAAAATGGGACCCGGAATAGGGATGTGCTTACAATAACATAACATTTATATACAGGCACGTACATTGCTTCTGGCCCCACACTAGGATAGGTCCTGTGTCGTGGGAACCAGAAACAGCGACGTCACAAACATGTCAACTTCCAAGACCTGGGTTTTTTTTGTCCCCATAGCGCATTATACTCGTAAAAGCCGTGCTCTCGGCGTTCAACACAAATTTGAATAAAAACTATTACTTATTGAAGTAAAAGTGAGCTAAAAACAAAATTTGGTGATCCTCTTAAGTAGATAGATACTACCTGAAGGCTTTCATGTCACATTTGTGCAATCCAGTTAAATTTGTTTTTTTTTTACTGCAGTAGTTATAGTTCTAGAAACCAAAGTATTATTTAGCGATTATAATAAGTATCGCATCACTAGGGGCTATCCCACGCGGCGCATTTGCATAGCGGCTCAGGAGCCGAGTAGACCGGCAAATTGTTGGCGCATCGGTGACTCGATCAATATGCCATATCTACGCTTCACTAGGCTCTGCTGCGGTTTGTAGGCCTACATTAATTTGTACTCCTCGCTACGACCAGAAACGTCTAAGCACTTGATACGCAGACTTCACACGGTTTCCCGGACTTACAAATAAAAATAAAAACGAAATTAGTTTCTCACAGGCATTACGTATAAAAAACTTCCAACCCAAGTTACTATAGGCACTTACTTACTAAGAAGTGATTGCTAGGTAAAGGCAGTCTTTTGAAGTCTCTGAAAATGTAATAAATATTTCATTTCCTCACCCCATATGTTTCCTTGTAAGCTGTCAGTTGTAATGGCTGAACAAAATATCACAAATCAGAAAAAATAACGTTTCATCTCGACATACGATTCCGTCGACACCCTACAAACAAGCTTAATTCACTCATGACGAAAATGTGCGCTATGCGAGTTGTGAGAATGTTCTTTATACTCTGCACGGCAAAGTATGAGCAGGCAATGGGATGATATTAACAAGATAGTAATTGAATACAAGATCGGAATATGGAATATGTTACACCTTCGTCATTTCATTAAATGTGAAGTTGTCTTTTGCTTTCACATGTCAGTGTTAGGCAGTTACTGTATTAGACGGAGAAAAATGACAGTTAATAGTGAATGCCTGTAATGAAAGAGGCAGAGGTATAGCGAAGTCTAAAAGCCCCGGGGTGCCGACTGGCGGCGGCTCGAGGCGGGAGCTCCGCAACCGGTTAATGTGCTAAGGGTAGGAAAAGTTTCAGGTAAGCGTCTTCTTTTGCGAGACGTGATCTGCCTACAGTGTGAGCTTGAACACATAGCAGTCCGCTAACCCGTTAAAATTAAACAGCAGGAACTGAAAGTTTAATGGTAAGATGTAGTGTCTACTACTGTCTACCTATAGTTACTTTAAGTATTTCGTGTTGGTATTTTATGAGATTTCTTATAAAGTTAGTCTTTTGGGAATTTGAATCAAAATGTAAACACGAGGAAAAAATTCAGTGAACTATATTGCGGGTCGCAAGTCCCAGTTAGGGACCAGAGGAAGATGAAATATAATAATAGAGGAGTATCAAACGTGATGTTATTAAGGGCTTCCGTGTCTGGGATGCCAATGCGCGCGCACGCACCATGCGTGCAGCGAATACAACTTGCTTTTACCATTCGCATGCAAATTCTACTTCTTTCTTACCAAATTCTACGCGACAGTTCCCAAAGTAAAGAGCTTGACATAAATCGGCTCTGGCAGACATTCGTTTCTCTTGACCTTGAAAATGGCTGAGCACGTTACACATGAAAGACTGAAATATTCTCGAAAACGGACGAATCGTCACAAGATTCGATTTTTTTTTCTCGTTGTGCAAAAACGTTCGGTATTTGACTTACTGTCGCAAATAAGTAAAAAATGAATTACTTAGTACTACACATGTACATATCGTACATTGCTCGTCTTTTCAATTCCCCGCAACTTGCTGGCAAAGGGGTGGATTCTTTTTATATTTTGTTGTAGAGCTAGAATCGAAGCATCGTCCGTCGGCACCTAATCAAGGAGTTGGCTGGGGCCCGCGCGCTAACGAACAGGTGTACCTATAAATACTTGGCGAGGCGATTGCTCCAGGCTTTAATCAGCGCCACGGAGCACTTCACCCCCTTTCATTGACTCTCAACTGACCCAGCATCGTCTATCGGAAACCTACACTCCGTAAAAGTGCCTAGTAAAAATTTACGGCGCGTTTCGGCTTCTTGTTGACTTCTTTGTTACTTCTACTACTAAACAATTTCTTTTATTACTACTGGCAAACGAGGTACCTTGTACACACATAGTAAGTAACTGTAATATGATATGGTAGAGTTAAGACTGATGCGGATAATGATCGGTTGATTATTCCTTGCACGTCGCCGTCGCAGACACACACGCTTTGTGCCAAACTTCCTCTGTAGGGAATTAAAAATGAATGCAATATGCACCCGCCGGAGTCAGGGCTGGCACAATGTTCTTTTGAGTAATAATTCTTTAAATAGAAATATTTTTATGAAATTTACTAGTAATCAGCTGATTTATGGCCTTGAAAGGAATAATTAAAACCACTGTTATGGTGAATCGATCAGGCGCCGCCGATCAGGCGCCGCCGAGCAGGCGTAACAAAACGTAATATAAAAATTCTACGGGTTAAAACTGCCTTAGATTTTTATTCATAATTATCATCAGCTCACCGTTGCCCACTGCCTTTCCCCCAAGACATCTCACACAGTTCTTTGACATCAACATTCGCGAACCTTCGCCGACTCAACCACGATGTCTGACGATCGGGCTGCTCGGCTATTTGTAAAAAAAACATTATGGTAAGTATTCGTGCCAACCCTGATACGCAGACATTCCTGTGATACTGAGGCTTCATAGCACGACAGTACACGTACCGCAACCTTTCAGTGCTGACTTCGTTTTAATGAGAGCCAACGTCATTGGCGAGACGCTTCGCCTAGAAAAAGAACAACTTATCAATTGCTAAACAAACCCCACTAATTAATTATGAGCTTCGCGTTCTGACTTGAACACAAATTAAAATATTTCACCAGGTATTTTAGTTGGGGTTATTGTAACAGCACAGTGATTTTGAATTCTTGCATATAAATTAGTCGGCAAAAGCTGGAAGATCTTACGAGTGAAATGCTAAAGTTGAAATTGATGCCGTTTGTTGGCTTATTGCATTTAAAGATAGTTTACCTTAGAATCCGATATCAGTTTTAAATTTTAGGGTTCCGTACCTCAAAAGGAAATAACGTAACCCTTATTATAATCACTTTGTTGTCCGTCTGTCCGTTTGTCAAGACCGTTTATCTTGGAAACCAGTGGAAGTATTGATTTGAAAATAAAAGCATATACTCAAATGTACGGACCCTTGAAGCTTTAAAAAAATCAAAGTTAACCTGGAAAAATCGGTCGAGTGTGAGTATTCCAACACTACCACGAAGGGTTCCGCTATATTCCGATATATTAAGCGTTTAACAGTTGCCATTATTAATATCGAAAAATAGCAGAATAATTACGTGTGTGGAGGACCAGGAAATGTTGGGGAAAAATTATGGGAAAATGGGGTTTCAAGGAAACGCAAATATTCCGGTACTATCGCTTTTCCACGATGGTTAAGTTTTTTTTTTGGATAGTATTTGTTGAAATTACATTTAAACAATAAAAAAAATTGATTTAGCTCGAAATAATCACGGAATATACTACAAGTAGGGGAGAGGGGGGGGGGGGGGGGTAGATTTAACAGGGGTAAGTATTAACAAGTCCATAACTACTAAATTAAACGACGATGCTGTCAGAAGTTCAAGGTTATAAGTTTGGGTGACTTCGGCGAACAAGTCGTGACAAGTCAGTTGACCGCCGGCCGCCACGTTGTGAAGTTGTCACATGTCGGTGCAAATATACAGGTAAGCGAACATTTTTAAGTCTCGAATTTTTTGATTCGTGCTTTAATTATTTAGTTTTTCAATTGCAGATTTTTATATAATGAATGGTTATTTAGTTGTTTATTAAATTTGCGTGTTATTCAATCAAATATACGTATAGTAATTTTTTTTATATTACTTATATTTGAAAAGTTCCTCGGGGGCTAGTTTTAACAAAATGAATGGGGTAAGTATTAACCCGTTAATATTTGCTCCCGCGGAAGGTGTGTCAAGAGCAAAATTGATAATTGTTCTTGTAGAATGCGGACGTATAAAAGAAAAACCACACGGGGAACCACTTCAAAAGAAGTGGAAGAAAAGAAGAAAAAATCCTATACAATGGACAATTCTGGTAATGATTGGATTCAATGCATGTCTTGTAAGGAATAGGCTCATTCTACATGCACTAGGGGAGACACTGTACATTTCTTATGTATAAATTGTGATTCTGATGATGACGATTGTTTTTTTTTTATGTACGAGTACGTTGAGTAAAGAAATATAAAAAAATGTTGTTAAGTATGTAAGTGATATATTTTAATAATAACGAGTCATTTGTTATTTTATCAGTTATAACTGTTTTTTTTAATGTATGAAAGTTTAAGCTGTGAGCAGAGATCTCAATTTATGTTTTGTTGATTTTTATAACATTAAGTTTGTCTACAAATTTATTTACTGCTAGTTGTAATAAATATCTCAATGATACACTAGCATTAAAACATTTTAAATGTAAAAGCCTTTTCTAAGACTGATTACTTAGTTACCTGAGGTAAGGTAAAGATTTATGTTATTTGAGAGAAGTTTTCATTGTTCTTTAATACGTAGAAGTTCGGTATGTCAAACAATAAATAAATTACCATTTTAATATTGTTTTGTTTTTTACTTTTATGTTTAAACGAAATTCTTACGAGTTTACTAGCGTTAATACTTACCCCGCCACTGTTAATATTTGCCCCCGAAACGGGGTAAGTTTTAACCGCTGACTTTTTAAAAAATAAAGCGTATCCCTTTGAATCCAAGTAATTTAGATAAACTTTTAGCTTAGTATATGCAAGTCATATAAATTTCCGTTACTCGGGTACAAAAATAATAATATAAAATTTTCAAATTAAGAAGATATACAACAATATTTAAAATCTGTTAAAACTAGCCCCCCTCTCCCGGAACCCTCGTAGGGGAAGCTCGACTCGCTTATGTCCGGTTTTTAATATGAACATCCGATATTATATTGCAGTTTACTCACCGATTCCACTGAACTTTGGCTGTAAGGAGCTCGGTATAATAACCGAGTCCGTATCCGTAATGAATACAAATAAATCACAGACGCAATCGCGAACTCCTCAAGTAAATTAATATAAAGTTGTGCAATCCGCCGTGCATTAGTATTCAGAGTCGACGTCCATATAACACGGAAACGAAAGATTTTAATGAAAGCGTACCATCGCGGGAATTATACAGAGCAGTTTTAATGACTACCCCAGGACAAATCCTACAAGAGAGGTTCGTAAAATATCATTTGCAAATGTATTTTTATTAGTAAAATTCAAATGTATTTAAAATACTTTAGTAAGGTTCGTATTAACCTGTAAAATTTTTGGAAACCTACATAATTATTATGCTCCCAAGAGCTTTATGGGTGCCATATCTGTCCATTTGTTTGTGTCCAAAGGTGGTAAAATTTTAAAGAACGTATTGAAATATACAAAGGAATAGTCTCATCACTATAACTACTTTTTCATAAAATTTTCATTTTTCATGTTATTGGTACCTTGGTATTAATCCTTATTCAAATAAATTACTTCATTTTCAAATATGGTTAAGACCTGCAAATAGCTTTTTGAATGTTAAAAATGGGATATTCCATTTAATAGATATAACGGATTTAATATCTAGACACATGATCACTTATAATATTACTTTCTATTCTACCCCGGGAAATTTCCAAGGAACTAATATAGCTATTTCCACGGAAAAAAAATTCCACCCGTGCAAAGCCGGGTCACTAGTAAAAAATAAAACAAAAATAGGGAAAGGACAAACCGATCGTAGGACAAATGTAAATGACAAACTTTTTGACCATGTACCATTTCATATTGAAATTACATGGTTGCAATATGAAATGGTATTGATGCATTTTTGTGCTACAAGATTTTGCAGAGTATAGCTACAGTTCCGTAAGTATCAACTCCCAGTGACGTAGGAGCTCTAAGTTAATCTCCGCGGAGCCTCGGCGCAGCCGCTCGCCGCCCGCAACAGCTGCTGATTCCTTAAGTACCTACTTCCACTCTTGCGGCCAACGCGCCCCCGCGCCCTTAATTATTTGCTTTACCCTATTTCACTTCAAATTGGTAATCATCTTCAAGCTTATTCTAAAATAAGCATTACAATGTTATAAAATATAGTTTCGAGCGCTTCAATAAATTGCTTTTAAATTTGTCACCGTTAGCATCTAATTGCAAGATGTAGCTACGTCAGGAATTGCAACTTTGATTTCAGAAAGCTGCTTTTTAAAAGGAAAGTTGGGGATTCATTGTGTTATTTCTAGTTCGATTCACTGAGCGATTTTAGCTCGAAGAAGCTTCTACGAAGCGCTACGAGAATTCTATGGCGTAGCAGAGCGGCGTAGCAATGCTACGGATTACAGACGACGCAAATGACCAAAATAAATATGCTCTATAAAACGTGGCGAGTATTGCCTACGTGGATGTGTTTATAATTTTATGTTTCTTACGTTTGTGTGTCTTATTAGCTTATTTTGAAGCGGTTAATAGTAATAATAATAACCTCGTAAGGCCCGGCCTTGAAAAGAACAATTGATTTTGTGATCACTTGAAGACATTGGGCCACGAGCCATCGAGACACGAGGATGATACTATAAATTAAAATTAAAATTCCAATATTTTTATTCATAATTCAAACTAAATGTTTACTTTATGAACGTCAAAGTTGTCAGTTTCACAGTTAGTAGATTACGTAGAGCAGAAACTAACAAAGAAACTCCACGTGTATTCTTTTCAGAACAGTTTTAGTTTAATTAACAAACGTTCAAACTTAAAAATATTGCTTATCGCTTGAAATTAAATTTAAAATTTTCTCTAAATACATTTAATACTTATCTACTGTTTAACAGCGAACATCTTGTCTCCCAAATAATAATTGATAATACGCTTTTTTGCACAGAGCAAAAAACAGCTTGAGGTATTTCTTAAGCCGCCTCGGAGGTAACTCTAATATATCTTGGGGAATCTTGTTGTAGAACCTTATATAGTGCCCCATAAAAGAAGTATTAACATTAACCTCCTCAGTCTCTTGTCGACAAAATAACAATAGAAAACTATTATTATTTTCAAGGCCAGGACTGAAGAGGTTAAGCTTTATTGTGAAGCACTTGCGAGTTTGCGGCGCCGGTAACGGGCAGTAGTGGCCGCCGCTGCGGCTCGATAACCCGTGGGCTCATTAAATCCAGCTATTTGTTTAGGACTGCGACGCACAAATAAAACAGCCCCTCCGGTACCAAAAACGGATTTCACAATTTTTAAATATTTTATCCTCCAACAATGTTGAGCTGCTTTGAAAACGACATTCTTATTTTTTATTCAATCTTTACCTTCAGACTAAAAAAAATAAATCGCACCCCTAGATGAAAACCCCACTTTCTCGCTTTATAACTGACGGAAAATATAACTCCCATAAAGATACCTTCAACCGTTGAAGACACTGATGGCCCTAAACATTGCTTTAGGTGAATGAATTTGCGTCGAAACGTGGATGATTAATTGGTGGTACAAAAGAAGAGTAACTCAAAAATCTAATTTTCTTGGGTTTTAAAGGATCAACAAAAAAGTACTTTATTGAAAAATCTTTAAAAAAATTTACCTTCATGGATATATTGTTAGATTTTTGATATCTATCATAGGGATTCTAAAATCAGTTTTTAGTCTGTCAGTCTGAAATAAAGTGATTTTTTGAGTTACGAGTTCTTATCTAGGGACTGCGATATATTTTATGAAATTATCTAGTTTTTCACTCAAGTCTGTACCTGCCATGGGGTAGTTGAAGCAATGAAGCAGCCACAGCGTCAAAGGGCAATACATATTCATCGTATATTCCAGATGGCAATCTTTGCTCGGGAAGACACGCGAATGACTCGGCAAACACAGACTTGGATATGTAACTGAAGCCACCGAGAAGTATTCACAGCCAGAAGGTTCTCAAGTAAGCGCATGCACAATAATTTACTGTCAAAGAGACAATTAACGAAAACATGTGTAACTTTGTGTCCTAAATTTGCTTTTTATGGCCTTGATTTTTGCGTAACTTAGAGGCTTGCATTGTTAACAACGCTAAGGAACCATCCAAACCGTTGGTCCGTCTATCTGTCTGTCTATCTGTCCGTCCGTCCGTCCACCCGTCCCCCAACATTAATTAAAATTAACGCAACTATAGTACATTACTGCAGCGGCCAGCAAAAGAGGCATTGATGGACGAACGTGGAAATGTGGGCCAAGGCGAAGCCGAGGCACACATACGTGAGTCCATCAATGCCTAGTTGTGGCCAAGGCTTGTATATGATTTTTCTCAAATAATGCGCGGAAATTAAAACAAGCAGAATGTAAATTCTTTACGTTGAAATAAATTTCTGATTTCTGATAAGTAGTACCTACCTACTAAGGCAGAACTTTTTCCTTTCGATTTTGGCGGTAACAAGTTTTCTATTACGGCTCTTGCCGCCTCTTGAATTTCAGGTGGCGTTAAAATAAGTTCATTGCAGTCATTTTCATCACTTGAAATTACGCTTTCCGCTTCGCGAATTTCCGCGTGAAAGTGTTCTTTTTTTTAAATAGGTATATCTAACTTTCTATCGCAAGTCAGTTTGAAATAAAAAAAAAGTCTGATAGGTTACCTCCTTAGTTGTCATTGTTCGGAGTAAAAGATAGTTCCATTTTTTAATAACACGACAGATATGAGTTTAGTACCTATGTTCCGTTAATAGCGGCGCTAGAGGAGAATTTAGTAGTAACATTTAAGAAATTTACCTAGAAAAATGAGAATGTTTTAACCCGTCTTTCAATTTAATGAAAATATATCTATAAATCTTAGTAATTGAATAAATAAAACAAAAAATGGGGAACATGATGTACAATGAATTAGTTAGTTACAATTTTGCCCACCTGAACAGATAACTTAGTGGCGCTGTAATTTATTTGGCCGTAAAACACGACAGTTATGAATTTTCATAGAACTTTTTCTGGCCGCTGCTCGCGTGTAATTGGTTAGTACAGCAATTTCGATTTATCTCGAAGAAGGTTCTCGAAATAATGCTCAAACCAAGCATGTTTGAGAAAACATTTTTGCCGAAATTGAGTTACGAGTATATACTCGTACATATTCGGAATAAGGAAAAAAAGACGCATCTTTCTGTATTTTTTTTATTTTGATAGTGGAATTTTATTTTGATACCTAGTGGAAAAATACACAGTATAGCTTACTTGTACAAGCTACAATGATGGAACCATCAGTGGCTCTCGTTTTCATTTGCTAATGCAAATGGTACCTCATGAACTGTACTTACTGACTAGTCTACATCCACGTATACTTTACAACTTCAATTCGTCATAAGAAGAACGTCATGTCGATCACCACCGTGCACGTCTCACTTTTTTCTTCTTCACATTTCAAAAGCAAAAAGTCAAAGTAAATATTTTTATATAAACTAATCTATACAAATATTATAAAGAGGAAAGATTTGTGTGTGTATGTGTGTGTCTGTATATTAGATTTTCAAAAAGTTTAGGGTTCCGTACGAAATCTCAAATAATGTAACCCAAGGTGTAAAAAAATTACTACCCCGGGAATTTTCCACGGAACTAATATAGCTATTTCCACGGAAACGGTTTTTGCCACCGGTGCGAACCCGGGGGGGTTGGCTATTTAATTATAAAAACAAAATGTTGTTACTTACACAACTAATTAATTATGTGGAGATGAAGCTAACAAAGAAAGTCTACGTTTATTCTTTTCTTTTCTATTTGGAAAAGAATAAACGTAGATAATAAACAAGATAATAAACAAATAACTGTAAGATAATTATCAGAGTTTAAACTTAAAGTTACACTACACTAAACACTATCGGCCCCGTTAACATTATTTAGATACCAAAACATCTTTGTCTTCGAAACAATCCTCAATGTTATAATAAGGCATTTTTGCACAGAGTATGCTTAACACATTCTTTAAACCACGTTGAACTTCTGTATTATTTGGTGCTTTAACGAACCGAGTCGACCTTCCCGCGGCCCCGCCAGCGTGCCGTGTGCTGCGTATGCTTTGTAACGAACCGAGAGAATCTTTACAAATCCTCCCAGCTGGATTTTCGATGCTTATGCATGAAAAACTTTCGTGCAAGTTTATTATACTTTTTATGTAAACGTATTGGACGCTAACGTAGATCGGTATAATTTTTCAATTACTTCTAAATCGCCTAAGGGTTCTGTAATCGAGAACGTCTCTGATCAACCGACCGGTGCATCGGCGAATCGGCAAATCGGCTGACCGGCTATGCATCATCTAAACCAATGGGTCTAAAAGCGTTACATTTTGCATAGGAAGTCGTTCTAACTAACTTGCTAAGTTGAGTACTAAGAGAGGATTTTTATTATTGCATTCCTTAAGGCTGGAAAATAGCAATGGGTAGTTAAAAGCAATTAGTACAATAGTAGCAATTAGTAGCAATTTATACAATACATAGGGTGACGAAAGCTTTTAGTTTGGTCTATCTTAAAATTCTACGCGAATGAGGTGACAGGCTTATCTTTAAAAATGTGCAACAAATAACCTGCCAAATAAAGCAAAATTAATATGCGTGACAAGTTGATTAAAAAAGTATAACATTTTCATACTTAATATTCAAAGTAACTTTTTTTTTCTCTAATTACTTTGTTACTAAATGACCTCAGTAATGTAACAAGACCATTATAAAGTATGACTTTTTTTAATTGGTGGTACTAGACATCCGGGTTGCCCTAAGCATTTTAGCTAAAAATATTTTAAAGGAGGACCAGACAGAATGGTCCTTGATACCAATAACCACGTGACATATCTCGTTAGAAAGGTATTCTTATACTCTACAATAGTTACTATGGGAGCTCGGTTTAAAACGCTGTGTGAAAAAAGTTATAGCAATATAAAAAATATTTTTTTCATAGACCATTTTAAGCAATAAAAAATATCTTTTCACTTTTAAACGGCATTGGCAGTCGCTTTGTGAGTACCTACGTTACAAGTGAATTTCTTTGTATTCTTGATTGCCGTGACTATTTTTGACCCGACTTTGATATTGGACTTTGTTTGCTTTTCCGTTGACTCTAGGTTTGTTATTGGAGTATCGTTGCTTACTACCTATTGAAAACGGTATTTACCTATATTAGACTCGATATCCTAATCTGTTTTACCTTTGTTTATCTAAACAATGATACCTAAAACTAATGAAGCCTTGTAATTATTATTATGTAAAACTTCCCGATAAGGCGAGCTAAGTGTCCCTGTACACGAGCCACTCGCCACAGCCACAAACGCCGCCACAAGAAGCTAAAAGCGGCTATAGAGTGGCTGAAGCGCGCGACATCCACTTGTGGCCGGTGGCCGACACTTGAGGTTGGTGGCCGCTACTTTTTTATTTAACCAATACGATCGCAGGACGGCATTGAATCTCTGATATAAATAATTCTGTATCCATATTTATTTAAATGAACAACAGACTACGTGGCGTTGCCGTCGACTCGAACAGGTTAAATGAGGTAAGAGAGAGAGGGGTGAGGAATAGCGCGAGTGGCGTGTGTCAGCGTTAGTGGCCGGTGTGGGCCACAAGAAGTGAGAAGCGACGATTGTAGTGTGTGGCGGCCACCGGCGTCAACCGTGTGGTGCGGGTCGAATAGCGAATAGCGCCCTTCAGCTTGCCGCATTCAGCATCTGCCTACAGTTTTTCCCAGATCGTCATCCCACCTGGTCGGAGGGCGTCCTACATTACGTTTGCCGAGTCGCGATCTTCACTCAAGAGCACGTTTACCCCAGCGGTTGTCGGTTCTTCGCGAAATGTTGCCAGCCCACTGCCAATTCAGCTTGCTAATTCTCTGAGCTATATCAGCTCAGAGAATTAGCAAGCTGAAGAAGATTGCTTTGGTTCTCTGTCGGATGTATTCGTTACGAATCCTATCCTTCAGAGAAACTCCGACCATAGCTCTCTACATAGCTCACTGAGCGACTTTGAACTGGTGGACCAACCCTTTCGTGAGTGTCCATGTCTCGGCGACGTAGGTCACGACAGGTAGGTAGGACACACTGATACAAAACTTTCGTTTTCAAGCATTGTGGTATAGATGACGAGAAGACTCGGCGTAGTTTCCCAAACGCTGCCCAGCCCAGCTAGATCCTCCTCTTGGCCTCATTCTCGAAATTGTTTTTACCTAACTGCAGAATCTGCCCGAGGTAAGTGTATTCGTAAGTGGCAGTAGGCCAGCCATATCACCGAAGAACTGATAACCGATGGGGTAGACAAGTTCTTGAGTGGAGACCGCGGATCGGTAAACGTAGTGTAGGACGTCCTCAGACTCGGTGGAACGATGATCTTCGCAGGACGGCTGGCAAGAGCTGGATGAGAGTAGCCGAGGACCGTGCTCAGTGTCGTGCAATGGAAGAGGCCTATGTCCAGCAGTGGACAACCATAGGCCGATGATGATGATGATGATGAAGTGTATTCGGAAACGATTTCGAGAAGGTGATCATGTACGACGACCGGTATTAGATCAATGTAACCATTGATCATGACTTTGGTTTTATCTTCTCTTATTTGGTTTTAGAAAACTATATTTTATCAAAACTTGTTTTATTTTACGATCTGATAGAGATTGACCATCACCCTGCACTCTGCATCCCCAGCAATACTCATAAACATATTTTAACTTGCTCTATAATGTCATCGAATACGAAATAATTATTTTTATTGCTTAAAAATCGTCTATGAAAAAAATATTGTTTATATCGCTTTAACTTTTTTCACACAATTATTTGAAGTGAGCTACCATAGTAACTATTTTAGTATATTAAAAAACCTTTCTAATGACATATGTCACGTCGTTATTGGTTCTTGGACCAGCCTGCATACATGTTTGCCGGTTCTCCTTTGATACTAAAACTTTTTATTAGGGTTACGTACCTCAAAATGAAAAAGTATTAGGGTTCCGCCTAATAGAATCACTTTGTTTCCATCCGTCCGGCCGTCTGTCAAGATCTTTCTTTTTGGAGAATACGTCGAGGCATTGAGTTGAAACGAAATACTCAAATCTACGGTTCCTTTCAAATAAAACTTCTAACTTAGAGAAAAAAAAAATTTCGACACCCAATGGAATTAAAATTCATAGGGCGCTTCCCGTTGACCTAGAACTATAAAATTTGGCCAGTAATTTAAATATTGTTTTCTACTAAAAATACTGCGGGTGCGAGCCCGACGCGCTCTTGTCCTGTGTTTTTTTATACTAATACCGACTATTCAACAATAGCGAAATATATAAACTAACCAAGGATTTAAATTAATTAACGAGGTGTGTATATAAATATAAAATACTGCGTCCAGATCTATGCCTTTTATTGATTTATCATCCGATAGTACTTCGCAGTCAACTGCAGGAGACAGCCCTGTCCGAACATATTTTAGAGCAAACCATCGACTATAGCTTCAAGTTGCTTCTAGCACATTCTTTATAGCTAATCGTGAGGGATATTTAAGTTTCTTACGATATCAAACGTCTTGAGACGCTAGCCGTTGCTGTCATCAATATCCGTAGATAGAGCAGTGTGTCATAACGAGCTACCTAATAATATATGTGAAGGGGCACCGCCATAAATCGCATGCTGCAATATAGAGGGCACCACAATAGCTGTCAGCGCGCCGCGAGACGTCGCCCGCTACAAACTAATAACACTTCATAAATGCAACACATTTACGGTCTGGTTGGCTAGAGTTCATTTAAGGTGATATTTTCGTAAGCCTTGTATCTTTAAAACTCAAAATTATTAAAGTTAACTGTGCGTTTAATAAAACCGCGTAAAACTTTATTGGGAACTTAATTCCGGATTCACTTACTTGCTTTTATCAAGGGTGATATTACTTCTATCATCCATCTCCCTCGCTCAATCTAATATTATAAATAACCGTAACGTAACAGGAGCCTTAAGGCGATCAATGAAGTTCACTAGCGCTGCCAAAGAAAAAAAAACAGGTTGTTTTACAGGTCGTTGTGCAAAAAGTCTCAGACCAATCTCTCAATCATGTTAATAGTGAAGGAGCTATGGCCGCGAACCTAAGGCAAAGACCTTTTTTTTCATTGGTGACACTCGTAAGCCTAGTACACTAGTAGATACTAGTAAGTTTAGGGTAGCAAGCAGCCAATAGAATAGTTAACGTTTGTTCCTTATACTTTTGTAGATTAATAATCTTTATTGCACACCATACACACCAGAAGGTGTTTTCAAATAATATACTTTCTAAGAGACAAATAACTTATCTCAACATTTTCCAGCGGTGGAGCTTAACATTTTGTCTATTGTATTGTGCTCGAGCTGAGTCGAGTAAAGGAATGTCGTATTGCATTGGAGCGTGCACAGGGGCGACGGAGAGCGAGGGCGCGTCAGCAACGAGGGAGGGCAGACGCGCTAGGCTCGCGGTAACACGAATAAGTAACTTTTCTTTCATAAGCATCATACTTTTACAGTGTGAGCTTAGGACACCCTGTGACCAGGTGGAGGTACGACATTCATAAAGCGGTGGGCAGTGACTGGAGATTAAGAGTCGAATATCCGCCTCAGTGACGTGTCTTGAGGGAGGCTTATGTCCAGCAGTGGACTACCATCGGCTGATTATGATAATGATACTCTTACGTTCTTAGTTCTAAAAAGTCGATTCCACTAAAATAAAATTAGCTCCACAAAACAATCACTTGTCCTATACAGGTCCTAAACAAGGACACCCTGTTTTATAGTAACTAGGCAAGGACATCAAAAACATTGTAAGCCGGTTTATAACAGGAATTTCTCTTGTACACCTCTTTTACTCTTTTACTCTAGAGTGTTTTAGTAGATATTTTTTAGTAAATACGACTAAGTTTTTTCATAATAATAGGCTGAGTTGGAGTGAATTTGTTTATTTGACACATTGATTCTTGAGATGGCCTCTACATACAAAGATTTTCTTGAATTGCTGACACTCAATACTTGTGCGTTGATAAAATAACACGAAGAAGTAAAACGTGTTATGAAAGTTTCAGACTTAGGGTTGTTTCAATGGTATGTTGTACAAGTGTAAGGACTGAAATATATGAAAGGATATAATGCGGTCAACGATATCTCCCTTCAAATATTGGTGGGAGTCGGAGTGCATTAATGTGAGATATCTGGCGAGCGTCGGAGGCCCGCGGTCGCAGCCCGGGCGGCAGTTCGTTAGCCGCGCATCGCTGACCCCAAGAGCACCCGCGCCAACCTCCTACAAAAAAATAATTCAATAAAACACATTTTCAAATCTCTCAAGAAACTCGAGAAGGCGTAAAATCACAAGATTTCACGACCATTGTGAGCTGCTCAAAGTATGCTTGCAAGTATTTGGGACTGCACGGATACTTGACTGTATACAATGTCCTTATTTCATTTCAATTCACTGTCTTTACGAAGTCATACCACTTCCCCGACATTTACTTAAGACTTGTATTTGGAATATTACGATCTTTATATAAATTTCATTTTCAGAATTTCGTGGGCTCACAAGTAAATTGAATTTTAAAAGATCGATATGCAATGTAACGACTACTTAATCTAGCCGCGCCGAGCTGCCCCCCTTGTTATCGTCCAATATCCTGCCGTCGCTGCTGATACGATCGACATTGATATTTAGCCTTCCGTCACATCACGTCAGCTAATTCTCATTTCCAACAAAAACGAGCCAGGAAATTGGATATAAGGATCTGCGCGGTCGGATCCGGGGACGTGACGTTTGTCGAACACGTCACTACACTATGTGGTAATTTCCGCTCCGAGCTCGCGGAAAATTACTTTAGCAGCATGAAATTTTTGATGGCGTTCGAATAAAACGTTATGGAATGTCGTGTACAAATACGTTTATGCCCAGTAATTCCTTTTGAAAATTCCTTCAAAGGAATTAATGGTGCTTTTTCTTCCGAATAGTTCCTTCGAAATGATAAAAGGGAAAAAGTAGATAGATAAAGAACACTTTATTGTACATAAAAAAGGAAATTACACAGGTTTTTCGCAATCTAAGAATACCAAAGTACCGATAAGTAAAAGTACCATTCGTTGCTTTGAAGGAACAGTTAAAATGATCAACTGGGAAAAAACTTACAAATATACCAGTTTGTAATAAAGTAATAACAATAATAATGATGAAAGTAAAATACCCTTTTTTACAGTTTAGTTCCATGTAAATTTGACAATTTGTTTTTATTTGAATGAATGAACCTATCAACTTTATTTGTGGAATGTATTTGATTAATGGAAGTGTCGAAATTCTGTTTAACTGTTAATATATGTATTTTTTCTAACTTATTAACTAATAAAAAAAAAATTCATTACAAACATAATCAAAATTCACATAAAGCTTCGTCAAAAAGAATTAAATTAAAAGAATGTCAAGCCAATAACAATAATAATAAAATAATAATTAAAGAAAAAAAAAAAAAAAACTCTATCCAAATAAATCGCTCCGAGCCACATCCGAACCAAAAGTCCCCATAATACTGGCCGCGTTCCCGCGCTGCACAGCAAGGGAAATCCTTTGGCTCAGATATGCCTTCTGCGAATGAATGAATGAATGAATGAATGATTTGTTGCTTATGCTTTCAGAAAAATATTAATAATAATTATATTTACGTAGTGCGTGTGACAATGATGTTATTTAGAAATTTCGTACTTAAACTGTTATACAAATAAAAAAATGTGGCGTGCGATTAACGTTATCATACTTTTCTCAATCATGCTTGGAAATTTGAGCATTATCTTGACAACATTCTTCGAGATAAATTGAAATAGCTTTGCTGGGCAAATACACGCGTATTGGCGGCCGGAAAAAGTTGTATGAAAATCAATTTATATTGTGTTGTAGTACCTAGATAAATTACCCACATAGTAAGCTCATATAATGTTGTGCGATTTAAAAATGGAACAATCTTGTACTCTGAAACATGACAACCAGGAAGTTAACTTACCAAAAGTTCCCCGGCCAATCACGCAACGTAGAGGTCGTATGCTTGGCTGAGGTCAGGAGCGTCTGGACCGGTCTGAATGAGGACATGCCGTCAAATACGGCATTGCAGTGACTTTGGGACGAGCCGCTCTGTATCCAGGTTCAAACTAACCTGCTTGAAATCGCAGTGCTCGTCTCTAAGCGAGTTGTGAGCCAGAGTCGGGCTACTAGCTGAGGGCTCTCCCATCAGCGAGCTTACCGCTGCGGTGGAGGCGTCGACGGGTTAGGTCACCATGGCTCGGTATTCTGCCGCAGCGCTGTACGTCTGTCTAGACGCACTGCCCTGAATGACGTCATTTGTCAGGCCCTCGCCAGCGCAAGTGTGCCCGAAGTACTTGAGCCGAGTGGGATAACACGCGACGATGGCAAGAGGCTCGACGGAATTATGCTTATCCCATGGAAGAAAGTGCGGTCGCTGGTCTGGGATGCAACCTGCGTAGATACCCTTGCCCAGTCCCTTGTCCTGATGATGATGATGACTATCCTTCTAAGTCCTAACATTGAAAATAACAATGGTTTTGGATCCTTATTTTCAAGATCAAGCCGTAAGAGGTTATACAATCCTTGGCAACAACTTGGCATTGATAGACTTACAGTGTGCTTCGGATTCGCCTCGGCTTACGCGTTTGCCCATCAATGCCTATTATGCTCGCCGCTTCAGTAGCGCACCAGCGCCACATCTCTGATTAGGGGTCAAAGGGTCGCCATGGCCGAAATCGGTCTGAACAACTATTCATCAATGTACTATTTAATCCTAATTTAGTCACGAATACCACTAGTCTGTAATCAATTAGAATAGCTAAGAAAAAAAAAGAATAGCATATGCTTTTATTCTACGGAATGTTTCTTTTTGAAGTTATCGGCACTTTTTTCCTTACGCAACATAATACTCACCCCTACGACGTGAAAAGCCGAATCTGAATAGGGGCAAAGGGTGTTATTCGCGAGTACCTCGAGTGACGCACTACACGTCACGCGTCGCTGTCACTGCGGCTGTCGATGAACACGTCACATTTGTTACGTGACACGGGGAAATAGTATTGCCTTATTTAATTCCGCCCTATGGCATCAGTATTTTTTGCCTTTTTGTTTACATCTGTGAAGGGGTGCTATTGTTACACGACTCCCAGAACAAACAAAACGTTTATAGGAATGATGTATGTTCAAAACAGATACAATAAAAGTTTAACCAATGAAGTAGGTTGATGATGATGATAGATACAATTCCTAGAGATATGTGTTACCTAAATAGGGAATTAAGTTTTTTCGAGTCAAATTTCTGAATATCTGAAAAAATATATTTTAAGCTCTCTTTTTCTGAACAGTGAAAGAAACTGAACTGTCAAAAAATAATATCGACTTTTGTCGATAGAATAACAAGATAAGCTAATAATATATTTTATTGCACACAAGAAACAAGAGATAGAAATAAAAGTTACAATTTAAAAAAGCACAATGGGCGGCCTCCTGGTTTACAGCAATAATATTGAATTTTCAAAGTAAAAAGTATTGACCTGTCTATTATTACTCCAGGTGTTGATTTGTAAAGTAACGACTCAGAGTACTTTCCACTCATCAATACAAAAAACAACTTTTACTATGGGACCAACTCTAAAATCTTTAAGAAACAATCAGCTGTCCCATACATTTGTTCCGTAGGTAGCGAAATTTAATATGGAACAGCTCTTTTTTTCGCGATTTAGAGGTCGACGCCGTAGTAAAAGTTGTTGGTGTAGATGAGAAGAAAGCACCCTGAGTCAGGCGTTGTTCTAAAAATCAACAGCCTGTTTATTCAATATTATATTTTATAGTGCTATTAGGTACATACTTTGAATAACATTGCTGTCTTACTTTCGCGCCGTGAAATAATAGCTTTTTTGTAGTTTAATTAATGTGATACATGTTAAAATTCTCTAAAACCTATGTTAGATGGTTTAGATCGACGGTTTTATACAATACTAGCTGTTGCCCGCGACTACGTCCGCGTGGGCTTTGGTTGAGTAAATTGTTTGCAAATAAGATAGGGATACTTTTAGCGCATGCGAAAGAGCTTTCATACTAACTTCGCAACCCCCTCTTACCCCCTTAAGGGATGATTTTCGAAAAACTACTTTTCACGTCTTTCATAACTTTCAATGAAGGACCTACATGCTGAATTTCATTTGAATAACTTCAAAAATGGCTAAGTTTCATACTGACTTTGCACCCCCCCTTTTACTCCCTTAAGGGATGATTTTCAAAAAACTATTTAACATGTATTTCATAAATTTTAATGAAGATACTAACTTTGCACCCCCCCTCTTACCCCCTTAAGGGATGATTTTTGAAAAACTACTTTTCATTTCTTTCATGACTTTCAATGAAGGATCTTCACGCTGAATTTCATTCGGATAACTTCAAAAATGGCTAAGTTTCATACTAACTTTGCACCTCCCTTTTACTCCCTTAAGGGATGATTTTCAAAAAACTAATTTACATGTATTTCATAAATTTTAATGAAGGAACTTCATATTGAATTTTATTCGAATAACTTCAAAAACGGCAAAGTTTCATACTAACTTTGTACCCCCCCCTCTTACCCCTTAAGGGATGATTTTCAAAAAACTATTTTACATGTATTTCATAAATTTTAATGAAGAAACTTCATATTGAATTTCATTCGAATAACTTCAAAAACGGCAAAGTTTCATACTAACTTTGCACCCCCCCTCATACCCCCTTAAGGGATGATTTTAAAAAAACTATTTTACACGTGCTTCATAATTTTAAATGAAGAACCTTCGTACTAAATTTCATTCGAATAACTTCAAAAACGGCAATGTTTCATACTAACTTTGAACCCCCATTTTACCCCCTTAAGGGATGAATTTACAAAAATCCTTTCTTAGTGCTCCCCTACGTTCCAAAAAAAACTCCTGTGCAAAATTTCAAGTTTCTAACCCTTATAGTTTAGGCCCTGCGTTGATATGTCAGTCAGTCAGTCAGTCAGTCAGTCAATCAGTCAGTCAGTCAGTCAGTCAGTCAGTCAGTCAGTCAGCTTCTCCTTTTATATATATTTTATATATATATTCGTCACAAAATTTCTGCACCAGCAATTTAAACAACAATGCCGAATACCACTTTATTTTTTACTGGAAACATTTTTACCTGCTTACAGTATTATTTCACCCAATCCCAAGAGCAGTGTGATGTCGAAACCTCATGCCAGCGATACAATACGAATGGTTCAGATGTTTGTGTATTAATATTAGTGAAACAGAGCAGGTTTCCCAGATTACCATAATTTGCTTCGATGCATTTGAATAATGAGAACGTGTTTCCCTTTCCTCCGCAACCAGTGGGTAGATATCTGTGAAAGTTACTCAATTGTGAAAGCTTTGTTGGATTAATGGATTAATCGGTGCCTGTACACAAATTGTAGGCTTGATCAAGTTACCTTCTTAAGAGGCAGATTCGGGTTCGAAAGTGGGGGTACCACCCCCCGCACGAGACAGGGCAACTACGGGCGGAATACGCTCGTAATTTGGTGATTTTTTAAGGCGTGACCTAAGATAATAAAAAAAAAATAGCTAGTCTTAGTAGTCTTATAAAATGAGTGAAAACTTATTCAGAGAAAAACTTGTACTGTGGGTTAGAGTAAAGCTGAGCTAAGCTGAGGACGTAATACAAAGGTGCTCTACTTTGAAATTAATTTCTTGCAAAAAATATTACTCGCATTGGTTCTTTTAGCGCCGTGGCTCGGGCACGATTATTTTAAAGTTCACTTACAAAATGTGATGCAATATTTTTATACGCATTTTATATCTAATGTATGGAAAGAAAATACTCTCTTGTAGTAGTAAAGCAGAAAACACTTTATTGGAGTCACTAAAACTAAATTTATCGTTTTATTTGGCACCATCTATCGTGCACTTTGAAGGAAAAATTCCAAGTGCAAAGTTTTTCACGACATAACTGCACTTTGATAGTTTAGTGTCAAAGCGCTCGTAAGTTCTATGCATCGGCGCGTCCATGCATAATGTGCCATTGAATGCGAGTTTACGACACCGCTTTCTGATAATTACGTCTTAGGCCGGGAGCAACTTTAAAAAAAATCTGATTTGTGTCTGTGTGCTTTGTCATGTTACGTATTATGTAGAAAAAGAATAAAAAAATGTGTGCATTATTAGGGTAAAGCAATAAAAATACATGTTGGTAACTGGGTATAAATTAGTTCGACTAAAATTTGCTTGGTTTTATATATATATTGGTATTATATTAATATAAATTATAACGTGATACACGACTTCGTTGAAATAACTCAAAACCCGCAAACAGTTCTAAATTTTAAACTGTCGAAAAATTTTACCACCTCCAAAAAGTATCTGCGTAAGTCCTCTATTTTTATTCCCTCATTTGTTTCGTCAAATAAAAATATGAGAAACCGTAGAAATTATCGATACAGACTAAAAGCAGTTTTCATCTTGTATACATAAGTCCGTGAGCCAGGACATAATAATATCATATACGTCAGTGCAATGGTTGTTCGATAGCCAAGCGACAGCACAGCAGGGCGAGGGTCATTGTGAGGACGGCTGGCATCTCATATTGCGCGCGAGATTTATGGCACACTCAGCGGCGAGTGCTGCTTCACCGATCTGACCGACCATGCTAAGCTTAACCTCACTAACTAGACTCGGTTAGTACAATTATGTACTCAGGTAGTTGATGTGTGTACTACTTGCCATAGTATAATTTTAGCCTTATTTTTAATTGTATAACATCGTCACACACATCCGAAAACGGCGAGTTCGTTTCGTCAATACTAATCGCTCGTAGCCTGGGCTGCCTGAGTGATCTTAAACGACCACTAAGGTTAAGCAACATACGGTGCGCTCAGTCCATGGATGGGTTTCTGTCTATGACTAACGCTAGTGGCATTTTTCCGAGCGGTTCCGTGTTTCGCAAGGCACGTTAAGCAGTTTTCAAGCCGTCTTAAGGCTTCTGATTTGGCTTAATGACTGCCATCTATCGACGGCAGCCGGCATCAACTGATTAACGTGCCTTGCAAAGCACGGAACCGCTCGGAATAATGCCACTAGCGTTAGTCATATACGGTCACCTACCCATGCACTGAACGATCATAAGATCACTCAGGCAGCCGGGGCTACGAGCGATTCAATACTCAATCGTCAATATTAATATTAACTTTTGTCACGAGGAAATCATTGAAATTATAAAAAATATTTGAGCTGATCCCTACATTTTCTAATATATAAAATTCTCGTGTCTCAATGTTAGTGCGCATACTCCTCCGGAATGCCTCAGCCGATTTCGATGAAATTTTACAATGTAAAATATATTATATACAATCGGTAAGTTTGAGAATAGGTGTTATCTATTTTTGATAGAATTAAGCGAAAAAAAAAATTAATGGCGGGACATTCGTTCGCCGGGTCAGCTAGTTTTAATATAATTTTCCTATGAATATAGTTAATACAGGTTGTTCCTGTAAATGAGTAGAACAGTACGATGTACCGTATGTAGGGATTTTGTTAATCCCCTATCCATTCATTGAAAAGTAGCTATTTCAGCTTTATTAGAATAATACTGAAAACAAAAGTGATCATGGAAATTCCAATGGTCGTTCCAGCTATGATTCTGTTATTTGGCTATTTCATATTGCAAAATAGCTTAGGAGGAATTCAAAAACAAACTCCAGAGTAATAACATTATGTGGTGTATGCTTGGCAGCAGAAGCGACTGTATAATTTAAACTTAAAAATCCCATTTGAATTGTATGTAAACAAGTTAGTGAGTTCTGCTAGCTTCTGTTATCGTAAAATGAAATAGTCCAACTTTTCCAATACCATTCGGTAGCGAGTTAAAAATTCGGTATTGTCTATAAAAACTGCCCAAATTAAAAACTAGCCAATCAATAATTCATATCCTTACTCTTTTCATAATAGGTACTTGTGTTTGTGCTCTTGCTTTTTAAAAATTACTATTACTCTATCAAAATTACCTCAGCTTATATTTCAGTTGATGATACTTGCTTAGCGATAGATAAATTTAAACGGCTAGACGATAGATAAATAAATAGGCGGCTATAAATCGTGTTTCAAAGAAAAATAAAATTGATATCTAGTACTCTATGTTAGCAAGTCAATGGGCTGCCTCGTTAGTTGTTTGACTAGCAATTCAGAGGTCGTAGGTTCGATTCTTATCCCTACTTGATTTGTGCAAATTACTTCAGCTGGGAGTTTTTCTATGTTTGTTATATCCTTGCCTGGTTACGTTACCACAGTACAGAACATTTTAGTTTTGGACCAGGACAAGAACCACTTGCTACGGCTCGTGTTTTTTGGTTTTGGGTTTTGGACACTTTTTATCATGCCTTTGCTGGGCCTATCTGATTATGAAATACTATTTATTAAAGAAAAACATTTTCTTTTAATAACGAAATTTTCCCGGCAAAACTCATTTCCTATTTTGCGTAAGATGCGAATCTTGGAGGCAAAGGCATCCCCTCATACATCGATTTAAAATTGGTATCGAAGAAAAAACACCTACTTACCTATACAATTTCGCTCCCCCGTCAAAATCCAAGTTGTGCCCAATAAGCAAAATATAGGTTTGGGCCAGAGCAATATCGATCTTCGGGATAAAAGTTTAATTGCGAAAGTTGCTGGCAGTGCGAGGACGACTCAGGACTGCACAAGCTAGACGCTCCCCAACTCACTCGCTGGCTCTGATTGACGATTCCTGGAGTCGCTTCGATAAACATGCTTCGTAGCATCGGGCCAGTATAACATACGCGCCCTCCCATAACGTTAACAATTTGTTGAGGGAAACTTATTCACTCACTTTAGTTTGACGCCAAAGGCACCTCCTATTGTTTGTTTACTTCATTCCGGTAGCCTTCAAAGTTTTCTATTCAGCCTTTTTGGTAAGAACTTAGGCATTGAGTCTATACCTATCAGATCTATAGTAGGTACTACTATATAAAAGAGAGTATTGGCATAATTGGTATTGGCATAGTTATTATTTTTTGGACAAAATAGGTTTCAAATAGTTACTTTCAAATTCACAACCTTCCGAATGAGACATTTTCTAAGTGGTGTATATTTGAGAATTTATAGAGTAGCAAAGATAAACTTTGGCGCTCATTAGGGGAGGGCTATGTCCAGCAGTGGACTAATATAGCCTGATGATGAAAGTTAAACTTTATAAATTTTTAAAATGTCTGAAATCGCGGAACGTACATGGTGGTGATTCGGATACCCCTAGGGGTGCTCTATCTCTGGACTTCCGCTTGACACTATTTTTTGGGACACCCTGTGTACGTCCCACTGTAGGACACAGGACTTCTTTTAAAAATAGAGTAGCTCGTGCCCACCGCGAATTAGCGCCGAGGTATGTGAACACCTCTGACACTCAGGTTTCCTCACGATGTTTTCCTTCTCAGTTAACGCCTGGGATTACTACTATAAATTCAAAAATGTACAAACATAGAAAACAAATTAATTGGTGTGTGTTGGGATTATAGCCCAGGACCACAGGCATGCGAAATAACAGGGCCTAGATTCTGATAATGCATTGTAGGTACTACAATGACAGTTGCATGACTCAAATTCATTTCAAATCAATGCGCGCACTCGTATTCTTAATGTAGGCGTCAATGGAATTAAAACTAACAGAATAGGCCAGAAAGGCCCTGGTCTACTGACCTATTGAACTAGCAGGGCTGTTTTTCATTTAAATCAGCCTGCCAAAACTAAAATTTCCCACAGAAACTAACGAAACAGATGTACGAATAAAAATACCATTATTTAGTTTGCCCCGCAATAGCCGCGCCACTTGTAACGAGGTAGAAAAATGGCACTTAAACCTTCGCAAAGATTGCCCACAAGATCATGGCACAAGTTGCGGCGGGCAATGAAATCTGCCCAGATTTACGAGGATCTGTGTCGTGCGTTGCGGGCTGCCACCAGCTTTATCTTGTTTACGAGACAGTTTGCGGCCAGGTAGCTGTAGTGTCGGCCTCTGTGAACGCCCGCCTCTTTTATTTTACCTTACCGAAATGAAATATTTCATCTTAGAACTTGTTAGAACATAATAATATATTTTAGAATGTAATGACTATTGGTGATTTTAAACGCTAATTGATGTGAACGTCCCAGACTCGCACGGGTCATGCTTTCCTTCACCGAAGCGAGTGATTTAAGCTTCTAGCTTTCTAATGTCACTAAATAGGTATTAAGAATACCTACAGATTCATAATAGGATTACTCGTAGCCGAGGCTAGGCTGCCTGAGTGATCTTAAATGATCACTAAGGTTAAGCAACATACGGCGCGTTCGGTCCATGGATGGGTTTCTGTCTATGACTAACGCTAGTGGCATTTTTCCAAGCGGTTCCGTGCTTCGCAAGGCACTTTAAGCAGTTGGTGCCGGCTGCCGTCGATAGATGGCAGTAGTTAAGACAAGTCAGAGGCGTTAGGGCGGCTTGGAAACTTCTGACAGTAAGACCAGCCACTAGTCTTACAAGCCTCCACCAATCCGGACTTGGCCCCCGTGGTGGAGTATGGTCTATACCAGGGGTGGCCAACTTGATTAGACCCAAGATCTCCTGTTTACTGACGAAACCCTGTGCGATCTACCAATTACATACTTCTTGAAACTTTAAATGAAACAGCATAGTTCAGTAGTACACAATCATGTAATATTTTTTATTTTATTAAGATAGAAAGCATGAATGCGAACATTATTCTTAGCAACAACTTATTTGCCTTTATAGCATTGCGTCTGAGCATCTTCCACTGGCTTAGCATAATCAGGTTTGTAGTTGGAAATTGCCAACCTTAAAGAATCCTATGTGTGAGCTTCTGTCAAGCGAGAACAGTGTTTATTTTTTGTTTGTTTTAAGTAGGAAAATTCTGACTCCCATAAATATGTTGAACCAAAACACGAATGACACGTCGTTCAACACATTTCTTCAAATTTGGATATTTTTCGTTGGAAACCAAAACCCAGAAATCTTGACCTGAGGATGACCTTGCTTTTAGAAATATGTCGCAGCGCAGAGTTATAAATTCGTTTTGTTACATCATGTGCTCCATTTGAAATATATCTGCAAATTTTGTAGCCAATTCATAGATTTTACTATGATCAATGGTCATATCTATGAATTATCAATATTATTATAATAATAAATGGAATTATTGTATGGATGACTGATGAATTGCACTTCAACTTCTGCAACTTCTCAATTTTTCTGAAATCACTAAAGCAAATTTCAAAGTCTACTACAACTGCGCAAATTTCTATCCTGTACTTCTCATACATGAAATTGTAGGTGCCTAAAATGTTTTTCCATAATTATGATTGTTGATGTTCACAAATTGTTAATTTTTTTAAAATCTCTATGTCAACTATCATAGACGCTGTTTGACTGTTAATGTTTTTCTTGCCTTGTAGATTCAGATTTAATTTACTCAGTTTTCCAGTAAAATCTGCCAAAAAAGTTAAATCACATTGCCTGGTCTACGTATTTATATTTTTTGCCTTGCCACGATCGACTGCACTAATAGTCGCGATCGACCGGTCGATCGCGATCGACCTGTTGGCCACCCAGGGCCTCTATACCTTCCTCAGGGAAGAGACCCGTGCCCCACGGTGGGTTATGTTGGGTATGTATGGGTGGGCTAATGGGTTGATGATGATAACATATTCATAATATAAATATTTTCATACAGGCACATACATTGCTTCTGGCCCCGCACTAGGATACCCAAGAATGTCGATAGAATGTCGTGATATTGTTTACCTTCTACAAGTTTTATTCTCTCCATGGTAGAGTGTACAAGCCATGGCTGACCAATACTAGTATATGTCAATGTCACATTAGCATCCAAGATTGTTTACACCCTTAGACAATTTCAAAACTATTTAACTAATTATTATTTTAATACTTTATTACACGTTCTCAGTTTAGTTAACCTTTTTTGTTAACAAACTTAGTGTTAATTTGCAGCACGACGCTTATCTTAACGCCTCAAACGGCACTAAAATTGTTGAGGACAAGATAGTTAACCATTAAGAAACGCTCAGAAAATATAACGGCAGCGGACGGGAGTTGCGCGGGTCCGTAAGCCCCACAATAGATAAAACAGTGATAGAACATGCACCGCGCCGTCGAAATGAATTATTCATTAGGTTCTGTTGGCACTTTCGTTGGTATCGGTGGATTTTCAAGACTTCACGCGGCCAAAAATGAGAGTGGAAGGTCCGTTTATTGTTGGAATTTTTCTCTTTACAATGTCGTACTTTTTAACGAGCTGCGCTAGCTGGTAATGGCCCAATAGTAAGAGTTATCAATAAGTAATTAGATTTATATTTTCAGTAGGAAGGTCAAAATAAATCAAGGTAATATATATATATATATAATATATATTTTTTGCTGAATATTAGCTGTCGCAAATTCAGCTGAGGTTGTTTCAGTTTGGGTTTAATTGTGGTTAATTGTTTTATGTGGTATTTTATTCATAAAACTATGGTTATTTACCTACATACTAGGCTACAAGGGTTACTGAGATTTATATCGGAGGGCCTAAAATTGGGTAAGTGTATTTCTCTGAAAACCATTACCGACCAAAACCGGCTAAGTGCGAGTCGGGATCTAGCACGACGGATTCCATACTACCATACATATAGGCCTCCTTCATGGTTTTACAATTTTTAGGCCTCGGCGTATCCAGAGACTCCCTGGACCTGACCACCACTTTTCCGCCCCAAGGGCCATCAGTTCCCCGCCCACTACCACCTCATCTAAGCCATTCTTCAAACTATAAATGTTAGTAACTGGGGTCCTTCTGCGGATCTTCTCATTCATCATCATCAACCCATTATGTCCCCACCGAGGGGCACGGGTCTCTTCCCTGAGGAAGGTATAGACCATACTCCACCAAGGGGGCCAAGTCTGGATTGGTGGAGGCTTGTAAGACTAGTGGCATGGTCTTACTGTCAGAAGTTTCAAGCCGCCCTAAGGCCTCTGACTTGGCTTAACGACTGCCATCTATCGACGGCAGCCGGCACCAACTTCTTAACGTACCTTGCGAAGCACGGAACCGCTCGGAAAAATGCCACTAGCGTTAGTCATAGAACGGTCACCCATCCATGCACTGAACGCGCCCTATGTTGCTTAACCTTCGTGATCGTTTAAGATCACTCAGGCCGCTGGGGCTACGAGCGATTCTTCTCATTATCTATGTATATAAAAGGAGAAACTGACTGACTGACATATCAACGCAGGGCCTAAACTATAAGGGTTAGAAACGATTTTTGTAAATTCATCCCCTAAGGGGGTAAAATGGGGGTTCAAAGTTAGTATGAAACTTTGCCGTTTTTGAAGTTATTCGTATGAACTTTGGTAGGAACGTTCTTCATTTAAAATTATGAAATACGAGTAAAATAGTTTTTTAAAAATCATCCCTTAAGGGGGAAAAAGGGGGGTGCAAAGTTAGTATGAAACTTTGCCGTTTTTGAAGTTATTCGAATGAGATTCACTGTAAAGGTCCTTCATTAAAAGTTATGAAAAACATGTAAAATAGTTTTTCGAAAATCATCCCTTAAGAGGGGGTTGCAAGGTTAGTATGAAAGTTCTTTCGCATCCGCTAAAAGTATCCCTATCTTATTTGCAAACACTTTACTCAACTAAACCCCACGCGGACGTAGTCGCGGGAAAAAGCTAGTTGACTTATAAAACTTTTTAAAATCCCTCGCGTTCAGCACAGAATCGAGTGTCGCAGGCCACGAAGGGAGCGCGGCACCTCGCCTGCAACCCCACCGCTGAATCGCGTTATAATTTACGATCATCCCGAGAAATCCCGGGATTATTTTTATTCGATAACAATAAAGGTACCGCGGAGGGTACCTTTATTATCACTCACTGCGAGACGACTCTTTTACAGCTTTACACATGTTACGACCGTACGAATAGCTGCGCTATTCCCGACGTTTACTTTAATAGCCTTGAGGTGTCGGGTTTTTGTGTATTTTCCCAAACTGTCCTAAGTAAGTAATGTTTCTTCGGTCATTTTTATTTATATGGCCCATAAACATACAATAGTAAAAATAGGTATCTTTTGGCTTCTTAATAAGATTTCACTGACCTAGAGGGTAAAGGGTCATGCAAAGGGCAGTACCTGGTCTCTGCCTACCTCTCTGGGATACAGGAGTGAGTATGTATGTATAAAAGATTCCTTTGTTTTACTGCGATTTTTTTATTACGAGTATTTATTTTGACGCTTCTGCTTTGTGCTGGTACTGTTAGATGTACCTATAATGCTTAATACAGTTATTAATTTGTGTTGCTTAGAATTTACAATTATCTACCGGAGCCTCCAACAGTGATAGAGCAGAGATATAGTGCCGAGATGAGGAGTTCGATAAAATTATGTGAGCCCTGATGATTTCAAAACACAAATTAATATAAACACGCAGAACAAACTGCAATTGAAGAATTTCTGGAACAGTGCAAATCTGAGGTAACCCTATGCAAATTATTCAGTATATATTTTGTCATAAAGCATACAACCATTAATTTAGGTTTCATTGTACGGAGGAACCTTATTATCATACCGTATTGTCAGCCAGCTGAGAAGGGACGGCCGTAGAGCCACGTCGGGTGTTTTAAAGCCTCCACGATTTGTTTGAATTTGTCTGCGAGGGGTTTGCGTGCCTCAGTACCCGGGACACGTAGCCGGTGATCGAGACGCCGCCGCTCCTCGGATTAAGCAAGCTGAAAGTGATCCTTTATAATTTTGAGGGTGGACAGTGATGGCTGCAACGGGGAGATTAGTCCCCTTCGATAAACAATAGCATTAGTATGCGAGGCCGCGGCTGACCGCCAGCGATCGCCGGCCGTGCCCGGATTAATTTGGCTCCCGAAAATTATAGACCCACGAAACAGAACTGTGGCCGAGCAGCTGGAAAACATGGTCTCGGGTCCGATTGTCTTGTAGGGTTTAGTTTGATCAGTTTCGTGGCTTTGTAGCAATTAGCGATACGTTAGGCTGTACGCAACTTTATTCAATAGATTTCGCGCTGCGATTTCTGAGAATGGCTTTTCTTTTTTCCTTCAATGTTCGACTTGTGGGATTTATTGCTTTCCTCGTAGATATCTATCGTAGTGGCATTAAAACTTGTGGGGAACAAACCCCTATCATTTTCTTTTAACATTGTTATCAGTTGTGTGATCGATGGAGGGCGAGGAAACCCTACATTTTCGTAGACATTCTAAGACATACAAAGTTTTCCTAAAAAAAGTTTCCAATATTTTTTGACTACAGCTTCTTTTTTGAAAGAATTTAAATATTGGCCATAAGCTCTAATAAGCGCGTCTGTAGGTAACAATTACAAAAGCGCGCTTGCGCTCTTTTACGAACATTCGCGGCGAGGCGTTCAGCTAGAGCACCACGTGCTTTTTTGGTGTTATATGCGTCAACGAGGATATTGTTAATATTCGCGGGCAGGGTACATCAATAGTTTTCTGTTACTTTAAAGTAACAACTTAATTAGCGCCCAAAGTAATAAAACCCTTGTACAAGTTAAACGCAGGTTGAACGATTATTTTGTCGCCCCACAACTTCCGGTTCCGGCGGAAGGACACGCCCACTGCGCCGCAGCTAAGTAATGAGGCTCTGTTACAAACAACCTCCTCGTAACAAAGGGAAATAAAACACCTAATCACGCAATACACTTTCGGCGCTATTTGTTCATGAATAGAGTCTAAAATAAAAAGTGCCACAGTTTGAGCGCATGGTCGTGTTGAGCAAATTAGTGATCGTCGATTGACTACCTTAATTTGTGGGTGTTCTGGATTCTACTAATTGTTAATCGCATTGTTAAATAGTGATTAGATGTGCTAAATGTTATTCTGAAATATGCATCGATAGTTTATCGCTTTTTATTGACTCATCCTAGGAAATCTAGATTTTTAGTTATTGGATTTTACTGGTAATAATGATAATAGGTACCTTGAAGCTGAGACATCTCGGGACAAGATTCGGAAACTTGTGAAACATCTATAGAACGTTTGTGGAAAATCAATAAGAATTGAATAATTTGAATATACTTAACATGTGAAACTTGGAAAAGCATGAGAGAAGCCTATGTCCTCCAGTGGGTGTCAAACTGCTGATGATAATAATGACACTTAACTGTGGGATTTTTCAATGATCTTTAAGGGTACTATCATCTATTTATTAGATAAAAATCTGTTAGATGGCAATATTAATATTGGACAGGTAGATGCCCAGATCAAGAAAGCGGAGCCGATAAGACCGCTTTTAGACTTATCATCAAAAACACATTTCAAAGAAGTTAGTTAGATTGGCTTAAAAGTTGGCGAGCCTTCACATACTTAGAGCTGTTTCAGCCCGAACTACTTAAATCTTTAAACATTTTCCACGGATTGTTTGCTAGGTCGCTCCATCAAATGTGACGGGAGATCTCTGAGCATAAATTGTTTGGACAAGTTGTTATTAAATTGTTAACATTAGAAAACAAGAGCTTTCTTATGTATTTTGTTTAAAGAGACATAGCGCCGGTTTTGGTAAAGAGAGTTGCACGAAGTTAATAAGTAAATCGTTGTGTCTATCTATTTACTTCGTGAAATTCTCGCAATTAAGTAATTGAGATTTGGGAATGACGAAAAGATACTTCAATATATTTTTTAAACAAGCTTTATTAATTTTATGACCTACTCTTTCATATACAATAATCAATACATTGTAATTACCTAGGTGTGGCGTGGTATAGCAAACGACAGGTGACCACCACTCTTGTGATTAATAAATATCAACTTCACATGGACGCATTAAGTATAAATTAGACTCAAACACTTAACCAGAGATCCAGAAATATGCAACCCAACACTGATGCAGTTTTAGGAGTAGTTTATGCGTGTCTCTAATGTTATTATTTAGAGTGATTGCATTCTCTGCCGAACTTCCCTCATTGTAATACCTGGTTATTTATAATTACCAATGTTGATGTCTGTAAGCCAGGCTCGCCTGTTAAAGCTTTACCCTATCAGATAGAAGGACACTCAATTGCTTTAGCTTATTTGATACCTAATATTTACAATGAACTTTTTTTAATAGGTACGTTCTTATAAATATAATTTTGGCAACGGTTTAGTGGTAAACACAATTTACATTTATTAATGTTTACAAATCTACGTTAGCACATACATAAGTACGCGGTTATATTTTAGTGACACAGCTGAAAAGGTTTTATTCCACTGGTACTTCTGAACAACTTGGTACCTAATTTCTTATATTTTGCTACTAACATTTTTGTTGTAATAACTTAAAATAATTTCGTTCCAACACAAATAGTTTACTGTGTATTCTATACAAATCCGCAAATAGCACCAGTTTGTATGAAAAAAACATAAAATTTGCTTATTTAAGGCGCTAGTGTGGAGAAATTCAGAATAAAATCCTATCGGCTGTACACTGCTGTTTATGGGTTTGCAACTTTAGATGGGGCCGCAAGGAAAATTGTTTGAACATTTGTAGCTACCGTTTTTAACTGTGATAATGATAAACAATCGATTCTGCTGCTAATAACGATTAAGCGTCTCTGTTGTACAGTCTTCCGGACATTCGCCTTTATAGTTTACTTGCAAAGTCGCCCTAAACGTAACCGAGTATAGTGCACGGATGTGATCTAAGAATAATAAACATTTCAGAATTCAATTTAGCTAAGTATAATTGCGTAAGAACTTTTTGCAGTAACTACGAAAGTTTTTGCCTCATCTAAATTTACAATCACGTAAATACAGAAAATTTTAGGGTTTAATTGACAGAAGATACTTGAATGATAAATACCTACTACAAAAGGAACTACATAAAATAGGGTAGTTTCCAGAATCAAAATAATTTAATTCTATTTAGTCCGTATAAAAAAATATTGGATACGTATTTTTTCTTTTTTCGATTAAACAAAAAATAAACAAAAGATATAGCCCATTGAAGTTACGTATGACGTCACTCAGTGCTGCATTTTGTAGCAATACGTATCCAATATTTTTTTATAATCTAAAAGACGGACTAATTACATTTTTTTAGGAAACTAGCCTATTTTGTATACTGTCGCTACATCTCGAGCGACAATTACAAAATGATTTTAAGCACAGTGCAAACAAATTTTATAAATATCTTTGTGATCGTTAGAATATAAATTTACATTATGCTATGTAGCTCGGTAAGTACCGCAACAGCTCCTGTTTGTTGTCACTAAGTGCTGATCGTTCGCAATTAATATAACTTTTCTTCATTACAAACTTACTTATCACAGCGAACATGAGGTTGCAAGCTCAAAACAATTAGGTGATATCATCTAAAATTACATAATCGTTCATATATTTCTTTCAGTCTTATACTATGTTAAGTTTTATGTATTTATGATAATTGTGCACGTTATATTAATTTAAGTAAATTCTTGTGCTGTCAATTTACTTTATTTTGGTTATATAAAAGAGACCAACAATATCTTCTAGCGTCCACTCCGGCTATACAGAGTGTAATAAAATTAAATGAAAAAATTAAATGGTGGTTCTACTATGAAATAACTCGTATTTTTTTCTCATTAAGAATACATCCCCAAGGTACTAGTTGCACGTAATTAGATGTTATTACACCCTGTATAAGTGATCAGAGCGAGTTGATATCGCACGTGGTGACACCAACACGACATTAATTTAAAGCTGCGTTACCTGCGGTGAACGTTTCTAACGATAACTTTCAAACTTTTATTATTATTAGAAAACAAACCTTCCTAAATGCCACTAAAGTTCATTACCGCCTGCTAAAGTTAGTGCTAGAATTATTTATGCTCCGGCTGGACGCGAGAAAATAAATGCAGTCAGGGCTAGGCTATGTGACTTGCATAGCATCGGTTTCGTCTATTGTCAGGCCGAATGAATCATGAATGAAGTCGGATGACTATTATGGACTGGGCTATTTTGGATCATTCGCTCGGTCAATGTCATTTTCATTCTACGAATTGACATTGTTGTTTTTGCAAAACGTGGAGGCATCGTCGACAACTCAACCACCTTCATATTTTTATTGGAAAATCACTGTTTAAAGTTAATACTAGCGCCACTGAGGAAAAAAACATACCTAGTATGTAGGAATCACTCGTAGCCCCGGCTGCCTGAGTGATCTTAAACGTTTAAGATCACTCAGGCAGCAATTAAAAAAACAATAACAGCAATAACACTTAAAAAACTATGTTATGTAATGTTTTTCTAGTTGGTGCCGTCTGCAGTCGATAGATGGCAGTCGTTAAGCTAAGTCAGAGGCCTTAGGGTGGCTTGAAAACTTCTGTCATTAAGACCAGCCACTAGTCTTACAAGCCTCCACAAATCCGGACTTGGCCCTCGTGGTGGAGTAAGGCCTATACCTTCCTCAGAGAAGACGCGTGCCCCATTGGTGGGGACATAATGGGTTGGTGATGATGAGGATGATGGTGAGCCGATTGGCCCATCAAAAATTCTACAGGTTCAGTGATTGTACAGACACTTTTAACAATTTTGACGACCTCTGTGGCGCAGCGGTTAGCGCATCTGCCTACATGCGAGAGGTCCCGGGTTCGAATCCCAGCTGGGGACAAAAAAAAGAACCCCAGGATGTTTACGTTGTTGTGACGTCGCTGTTTCTGGTTCCCATGACACAGGGTATCCTAGTGTAGGGCCAGAAGCAATGTAGGTGCCTGTATGTAAATGTTATGTTAAAAAAAAACGACCTGTAAAAAATATGTGTTTTTTCTCGGTGGCGCTAGTTTTACTTAGTGGATCAGTGGAACCGTTGAGACAGTGCGGCGTCAGGTATCGCTCTCGCTTGCGTAATATGAAATTTTTAACAATTGTAAAGGAACGAGACTTTTGAAAATGTGGTTTAGGCGACTCTAGTTAATGAATTTATGGACATAATATGTTGTATGAAAGAAGTTCCTTATATAGCCAATGTCTAACATGTCTATAATTTTATGTTTAGTGCCAGATTCAGATCCATTACAACCACGAAAATTTTAAAATGGTTTGGACTTAATGAATGGGTACAGTACATACATGTAAAAAAATATGTGCTGTCGAATATACAAGGAACTGATGCTATTGTAATACAATATTATATTTTATAGTATCTATCGTTCATTAAGTATATTTATTAATTAACAACAACAATTTTACATTCATAAATGTAGTCTTTAAAAACAGGGTGTGCTCATTATAATAGATATCTAGTAGGTACTTGTTATATTATGATGAATCTACCTTCAGGTATTAAGTATCTATAATACTCTTTACCTGTTTTCAAGGGCGAATATACGTATAGTACTTAGTTCTCTTTTTTGTATAAAGTTTTATCTTATAATTTAAACCATAACTTTTCAATAATTTTTAACTAAAGATTTAAACTTAGAAAATAGTACCCACATGCGATTTGGTAGTTTATTCATCTACCGTAACTATGTCCAAGAGCTACGAAGGTATGTTTACATAAATTAACGTAATTATGATACAAAATTAAGTTGTTGATTTGAAATAAGTTTGCACAATTCCCTTAATTTCCACAATTTCTTAGTAATTACTAAGAAACTAAAAATGAGAAAGAAAGGGATTATTTATTTATTGCTAATATTGTTGCCAACAAAATTCCTAATATCCACAGGCAGCTTCTACTGGTAACCGCCGCACCTGAAATAGATAAGACGACGTTACAATATACGTCTCGCTGTAGGGCACAGGCTTTTTTCAGACAGAAACTGTGTATTAAAATTGAATACAGAAAAAGGAAAAGGAATGCATAAAATATGCAAACAGAGAATACCTACAAGACGACTATAGCGACTTGTTGGCTCGTGAACCTTTTGTGCGCGCATTTTGAGCGTGTTTGTGAATACGCACCAGTGAGCGTGGGGTCGCCGACCCAGTTGAGATGTGTCTTCCCACCGCCTTCGTCCGTCTTCTGCTTCCCCTTGTCTATCTCGTTTAGGTTCGTCTGGTACTTCGTGCCTGTTGGAGTAAAAATTAAAAAAAAAAATTAAAACCTAGTTTTAGTTTTTCACGTTAAAATTGTCGATTGAAGAACTGATTATAAAAGAAAATATGTATATTGGAAACCATTCTATTAAGTGCTGCAATAGCGATAATTTTAGAATTATGGTACTTCGCGTGTCAGTAAAAAAATACAGTGTGGTATTAAAAGTCTTTTAGAAATGTTTCGTAGAACTTTTTACAGGAAATTTGTGAAGCACTCCGAATTGTAAATACCATACTATTTACAGGTTTACTTCACTCATCACTTTAAACAAATGTTGTTATCAGCAGTTTTTACAAAGCTTATATCTATAGTGGATATAATTACCCTACTTCCCTACTAAATGTACTTAAGCTGTGTCTTTTGAAATATACATAATTATGATAATATTGTCTGTATAGTGTATACGGCCCACTGTAAAGCGCAGGCCTTCTCTCTAATATATAACATAAAAAATGAAGCGCATTTGTATAGTTTAACCATAACCAATCGAATAAACAATGTAGCTATATTTCCCTTTTAGTCTAAAAAGCAACCTAATACCGAGGAAGAGCGTTTTTCGAAACCACTCGAGCATGAACTCATTTAGTGAAGGATTCAATATGGGCAAGGATAGTGGGGCGCGAGCCTGCGCGCCGCGCAGTTATTGAAAAGTTGCGCAATATTGTCGAGTGTCCGGGCCAGCCGTAAATTCGTAATGGGTGCAAAAAATACGCAAAAAATAAAGCAGTAGCGGCTAGCGGCCCGCCAACGATCCAGCAGCCGCTAGCGTCGCGCAAAAACAATCGGTCGGAACTTCAACATCAAATGGCTTTTTCAAGTTTTCGGATATCCCATGCATCTGAAAACTTATTCATATGGTAACATATTCATATGAAGGAAATATCTCTGCATAAATTACGGCGAAGGGCGACGCTAACATAAAATATGCCAATAGAGTTCAGCGGGTAAGCACACTCACATCACCTACCTACCTACCAGACTTAACGATAAAAATAAATACAAGCTAAGTATGTAATATCAAAGAACATTTGTTAATAAACTTAACCGAATCTGGTCCGACCAGTTAATTGACCAAACAACAAACTAGATACGGAGTTGGAACTAATAATGCGGTCGGCAGCAATATCTGTGCAGTAGGTATTTTCTAAAACGGAAGCCGACAGTTGCTCGTAATAAGGGATGTCGCGACAAGATGTTGCCTGTTCGGCGCGGCTGGCCCGCACCGCCCGCCCAACTTGCCCAATAACGCCCGCGTAATGACGCGGAGGCACCGACTTATGACTCCCACACCCCGTCTACACACCGCTGTCACCCAAAATAGATGACATCATATTATAACCATCTGCATTATCCTGCACCAATCTCTCCTGCGGTTGACTGCAATAACTATCCTAACAAACAAAACGTCCGACACTCAATAAAACATGCTTATAAACAATTTGTTTTTAACTTTACGACAGTCGTAACATTCGAAGCCAGTTAGCAGACTACCGGCGGCGAGCTGACTCGTAACTGTTTATGATACTATAAACAAATATAACGACCACTAATAATAACCGAAACGATGAAAACAATGTGAAACATCTCTTTACGGGTCATCACTCTGTCGTTATCTGTTAATAGATGGCATGCTTTTCCTCTGGACTACATAAAATTTATGCAACATGTTTTATAAAAGGCATTGACATATTGGAAGGAATTCACCAGCAGATGTTGTCTGCTCATCGCATATTTTTATTAACACTCAAGCCTTAAGAGCACCTTTCTTAAATTTTGTCAAAATTATGTTATTATTTATTTATTTATTTTGCTTTTTGGTTCTGGGTGTATTCATAGTTTTAATTTTTGTGTTTGTAATATTTGACTGTTGTAAAGCGTGACTATTTATTCCTCTGATTAAAAAATATATTACACTTATATATTTATTACATTTTATACACGTAACTTTTTATTTACATATAACATAACATAACATAACATTTACAACAGGCACATACATTGTTTCTAGTCCCACACTAGGATACCCTGTGTCGTGTGTTTTAAATATGCACATATTAATACCCAACCGCGTTATAATCGTTTCACGATTGTCTAGTTAACTGGAAGAAATTTCCATAGAAATAAGCTCGCTTGTTTTATCGTTTTGGTTTCTTTTTGTCTTGTGTAAATGATTTTTTCGTTCCTCACAACAAAATAAAAATAACTAACAAAAAAACAGACATCAACAAAAACACGCACTAAAAATATCTATCATGTGCAATGACTTTGACATAGATAAATCATCAGATCTTGATCTATATGGGACTACTAACAAATGATTAATGATCTATATGGGACTACTGATCTATATGGGACTACTAACAAATGATTAACAAATAATTAATGAAATTGGACAAGGTGTAAAAAATTGTCGCTGCACATACGTAAAAAATATAACGATGAATCGAACTTCCTCCTTTGTTGGATTCGGTTAGAAAAAGGTTTAAATGAGTAGAGAGCGGTACATTTGTCAGTTTCACCTTTGTCCGAGAGCGGCGGGTCCCGGCGCGGAGGCCTGGACGGCGGCGGCACGGTCAGCGCCCGAGGGTCGGGCGTCGTCGTCGGCGGGGAAGATGCTACAAGCAGAAATGTTAAATTGAAGAAAAATATTGCTTATTTTTAAGGAGAAAATACAAAACATTGATTTTTATTAATTGACACATAATATCTATTTATTTCAGCATGAGGAAAGAACAGGAAGATTGGTGCAGCAGGGCAATCAGATAAAACTGTGACACTTGTGGGTCGTTCAATTTCATTAATCAGTTCTAAAATTCTAAATTCAAACAAACATGAATTTTGAACAGTATATTCTGAATAATATCGAACGCTTTTTTCAAAGGGCCTCGGACGTCAGCGAGGTACTTTTTGCAGCAATGTTTATTCCAGATATCACATTCATTATTACTTACTTTTGGGACCTTACCAAAGCGTTAAGCTATCTTAAAAAATATATTATACATTTTCAAATACTTAATAATAAATTTGTTTTCAAATAAACTGTTATTTTACCTTTAATTTGAGATTTTAATTTGAAAATACTAATTGTTTCTAAGCACAATATGTTGAAGCATCGGGATAGGTAAGGGATACTTATATCCACTGCGCGATAGTAATTTTAAAATTTAATTAATAAAGAAAACTTTTTTTTTTACATTTACCTACAGGCACATACATTGCAACTGGCCCCACACTAGGATACCCTGTGTCGTGGGAACCAGAAACAGCGACGTCACAAACTATGTAAACATCCAAGACCTGGGTTTATTTTTTGTCCCCAGCTGGGATTCGAACCCGGGACCTCTCGCATGGTAGGCAGATGCGCTAACCACTGCGCCACAGAGGCCGTCGACTAGTTGACTTGTCGACTCAAAACTAATTGATTTCCAAAATTCTATGTTTAAAGTGTATAAAGCTTTGGTATCCAGTATGCACGGATTTCGGGTCAAGCAATTGTTCTCTCTACTACAGGATTTGTACTGCAAGCAACACATTGAATTATAATATAATTTTCCATGTACACTTACTGTACAAACGTATCGTCCCATCGGACTCCCCTCTAGGATTCTTCGCTACACATTTATAAGTGCCATAGTCCTCTGTAATGATATGCCTGATGAGCAACTTCATGTGTGTCTTATACGATGGTGCTCCGACAGTGTTCTCCATATGGTATTTTGGGCTTTCGTGTATCATGTGGCCATCGTCTCTGGTCCAGTAATTGAGTGACGTGGGATGGGCCTCAGTGAAGCATTCTAGTGTGACGTTGTAGTACAATGGAGCGCCCACCAGTTGATGTGGGATCCAGAGCATTGGTGGAACTAGAACAAAAAGAACAAAACAAGTTATATAATATGAGAAGATGCGTCTGGCCTATTTTGTAGCCGAAATTGGCATTGTACTTACAATCGACGCTGACTTTTACTCTTTTGGAGACAGTCGGAGGAACACCATTACTCGCTATACAGAGGTATGCCCCCATATCGAGTCGAGAAATCCGCGCCATTTCCAAAACTTCGCCTTCCCAGTCAGACACTGCAATGAAAATGATTAATAATCATATAGATGGTAAATTATATATGACAAACTTTCTTGACTTCAAGCCGGTTTCCAAATTGAATACTTCATTGAAGCTATGTGTTGCTTTTTTAAGAAATAAGGAGACATATTTGTTAATCTGTGTTTAGGTGTTTCTAAGATAATTGGTTTGGCTCTTTCAAACCTCATACATTCGACAGCAGGTCAGATTTCACATTTTCGTTGCAAAATTGTTCTTAACGTAACATATTAGAGTGCACGTAAGTAAAAGAATGATGTGCAGTCGACTGTGCAAGACAAGTAAAGCAAAAAGTCGAAAAAAAAACTTATCAGATTCAGAGGTACTTTATTCTAAATTACCCGTGTGGCCTTTACTGATGGAGATTTTAGAGTTGTCATCGCGCTTCCACTTGATGGTGGGCTTAGGGGAGCCATTAGCGCGGCACGTCAGCGTCACGTTGGCGCCCTCGCGCACGATAACGTCGCTCGAGCTTAGCGAGTCGTCGATCGTCGGTGGCACTGCGGAAAAAACCGGTTAAGGTTTGCTACGGGGCTTCCAATACGGTAATTGACTTAAAATTAGATTGGGATGGAGTTTTATTTGTACCTTGAAGTACCAACAAATGCCTGGTTTTAAGGTTACGCCTTTTCAAAAACAGAGTATGAGTGTGAGTTGAGTTGAGTTCTGAGTTTTAATTTTAAACGAAATTTTCAAGCTTAATTTGAACTTATTTGCCAACTAAATATTTGTTCAAATGTCGTAACACTATATTTCTTAAGTTAATTGCGAGACAACTCATCCCATATGTATATACATATACATACTATATCTATAAACTAATACAATTGTTTCGACTTTTGGAAATAAGTTTTAAAATAAAGTTGTATTGGTTAGTAAAAAAGATTTGCCAACCGCTTTTGAAAAACGTGATGGAATGGTTACAAAGCATACTTATTTAAGTACTCCATGCAGACTGGTTGTTTTTAAAAATTGCAGAAAAAGTTTTTTTTTAAAAAACTATCTCTCTGCACAATAACTGATTATATGCCTGAGCCTAACATTATAAGCACGTAAATTGACATTCAACAAACATAATTTGAATTCTTTACGTTGAAATAAATTTCTGATTTCTGATTATGGCTGCCGTGTTTGTCATTCAGTATAACACGTTAGATTCTTTTTTTCTGGGTACCCAGTGATAGATATTTTTTTATTTATCATCATCATCAACCCAATATGTCCCCACCGAGGGGCACGGGTCTCTTCCCTGAGGAAGGTATAAGCCATACTCCACCACGGGGGCCAAGTCCGGATTGGTGGAGGCTTGTAAGACTAGTGGCGGGTCTTACTGTCAGAAGTTTTCAAGCCGCCCTAAGGCCTCTGACTTGGCTTAACGACTGCCATTACTGTCTTTTTTATTTATAATAGGTACTTACCTATATCGCAAATGTAGGTAAGTACCCACTATGAGTCTATAATAAATCGCTCACAAATAATTTGTAAAGGACAACGGCAAATGGGGTTATATTTTCCCTGCTGTTGTTAGTTGAGCAGTAAGTAGTATGTATTTGGTTCAAATTATGTTTCTTGATTTTTTATTTGACTTTTCATTTATACATATATGTATGTTCCGGACGTATGTGTGTACAATAGATTGATTTTGTTTCAATTATTTGTGTAGGTATTTATCTCTAACAGTCAAGCAACCGGGGTTGTAACATAACCTCCAAACTTCTTAAAAAAAACAAGCTTAACTCATGACTCCCAACTTTATAAAAAAAAAGAAAATTAATGCAACAAATTCTTATACAATAATCTATTAAATATAAATATTTCATGTTTCAACATGACTTTTTGTAGGTGTACGAGACTTCCACTGAAGCCTGCCATTCTCCTTTGTCTCCGTTTGATATGTATTAATTTCACTCTACTTCTTCAAAACACTAAACTATGTTAAGGAATCGAGTAAAATTCACCATAACATCACACTTAAGTCCTTGGAGGGTAAGAAAATTATCATAACGGTCACTGATCGGTGGTTTACATTTCACCAGGTAATGAAGAACCAGCCACTGTACGCACTAGCCGCTGGAAATATCCACATAATATCTGCCACCACCGGAGTCGCAATATTGCGATGTGCTAAGATAATTCCGCAGGCTTTCAAGGTGTGCATCCATGTCCGAAATAGTCTATTGGTATGCGTTGGTCGATATTTATAATTTAAATGACAAATCACTGTATTAAATTGAGTATTCTATTCCACGTGGAATGAGTTTGAGCGAGCGCAAAGCTGCGCTGACGGGAGACGGCGTGTTGAGGTAGATTAATAGAATAGTAAATTTAATACAACCGCGGGAAGGGACGAAATTTAGAACGGAAATAGCCCACAACCTTGTTTATTACGTTTATTATCACGAGCATTATTCTAAGCCAACGCGAACGAAGTCACAGGCATAGTTAGTATTTAGTAAAATTAGGCAATGAAGTGGATGAGACATTCCAAAAAAGTTTTGTGCCGCAAAAGCGTACTAGTTCTTCGTCAAAATTTGAATTAAAGTCTGTTCGCTATTATAGTGTCACTTTGATATTTACCGCCTCGGCACATGGCGGCTTTTGACAAAAGAAATTAAAGGAAGTCAACGAGGCCCAAACACGCCAGTGAATTTGGCTCGTAGCTCGTCTCATTCTACTATTATGTAGATCACGCAATTAAAGAAGTAAATCAATCACTATTTTAGAATGGATTTATAACGGAACGAACCTGCATTACTTAGGTAGGTACCTATTCTAAATACCGGTGGAGATAAATATTCTGAGGACACTTCGAGTGATGAAGAGTAGTGTTTTATTTTGTGCTTCATTAAGTATATTGTGTACCATGTTTTTTTTTCTATTTAAAGTGTTTTGGCCGTCTAAGTTGTATTATTGAAATAAATGTTTTTTTACTAAAACCAAGATTGCCTTCGTGCGTACCGACACTATATAAGCGAACGGCTTTAAAAAGACATCATCCACTATTACATCGAACAGTTTTTCTAGGTTTACAAAAACTTTTGCGTAATCTCGATTTAGCGGCATAAAAGTGATTCGGTCACTGCTCCAGTAATGAACCCAAATTTTACAATGAATAAAAATTCTAGGAATTTCGGCTCAACTCACCAACGACATGTAAGTATCCGAACTGCGTCTTGGCCGTGACGGTGTTGATCTGGCACATGTAGCGGCCGCGGTCCTCCTCCCGCACGTCCGTGATGTGCAGAAACCAGGTCCGGTGCTTATCGTGCGTCACTGAGACGCGCGGGTTCCGCGTGATCACGTGGTTGTGGACTGTCAGAATAGCTGACTGCTCGAAATGCATCCATGCCACCTGGGAAAACGGTTAATTTTACATTTTCATTCATGACGACGCGAGCACCGTCTCTGCTCACCATGATTAAGCTCTGCGAATCGGAGCGAAGGGTAATTAGTATATTAAAAAACTGAAGAGCTCCTAAAGTTGTACATAACAGATTCACGGTCCCACGTGATCACGTAGTTGTGAACTTTCAGGATAGAAGACTGTTTAAATGCATCAACGCTACCTGGGGAAACGAGTTATTGTAGGTACTTTTTCGTTTATGACGTTTAATTCTCAATTCTACGTTTAGGTTTGTTTTTAACCTACAAAGAACAGGTTAAGGAAACTGATGAGACCGTCATGTAACATACTGCTTCGAAGTATTTTCATTCAATCTTAAATGGGAAATCTTAAGGTGACAACCGACATTGAATATTCGCTCGATGTGAATATTCGCATGAATATTTGTTCGTTGTGAGCAAATGCTTACAACACCTGAATATTCGCGACAAATATTTGCTCGACTGTGCTCCATCCCATCCATCCAGTTGCAGTCCACAGAGTACATTATTATTTGCAGTCGAAATGGCGGATGAAGAGGTGGTGTGTGATGTGTTTGTTTTAATCCGTTACTGCTATTCAAAGAAGAGACGGAAGCGTGTTTGGACAACAAATTTATTTAGATTGAGTCATGAAAGTGGCGGATTGAACTTGTTAGATATTCTAAAAAAACGCTAATATATCACGACACAATCATCGCAGCTCGTATCGAATTGCTCGTATCCCGCCTGAGTGATCTTAAATGATCACGAAGGTTAACCAACATAGGGCGCGTTCAGTCCATGGATGGGTGACCGTCTATGACTAACGCTAATGGAATTTTTTCGAGTGGTTCCGTGCTTTACAAGGCACGTTAAGCCGTTGGTGCCGGCTGACGTCAATAGATGGCAGTCGTTAAGCCAAGTCAGTGGCCTTAGAAACATAATTTAAAACATTATGTTGAGTAAAATAATGGATTACTCTACAATAGCCAGTAGGTCACATCGTTTATGACTTAGAATTTCAGTAAAAGTTATTCGAGTTCAAATCGAGTTGGTTTGATATCAACCTATTGTTAATAAAGTTAGCAAACGTGGAGTCAGGATTGTAGAGCCTCAATGATTTCCAATCGTTTTCTCAATTTGACGAGTGACGTAACGGAAATTAAAGAAAACGTTTGCTCTGCTTCCCATGGAGATTTTTACAAGGAAAATGTATTCCTTTTTTGCCAATATTCAACGTACTTTCGTTAAATATAGCCCGTGATTTTATCAGTTAACAAGGACTTCAGACTTCGTAAAACAATAGTAAGTATTATTGTTCGATCAACAGTTGTCGTCATCAGTGTAAGACAAAATATATATCTGAGGTAAATATATATTTTTTCTTAGGTTTTCTCATAAACTTATTAAACGAAAACTTTCATGAAGTTCAGCCTAAGTATTCTCAACGATAAATGGCGTACAATTGCTCTAAAAAAATATAATTTCTGTTATTACCCATTTGTTTCGGGAATCTAGGTAATTTTGAGAGCCTTGGCTGAATACTTGATTTAATTTTAAAGCGAAAATAAAAATTTTACAAAGTTTACGGAACCAGAAGTACGGCAAGCACGGAAAAACGTCGAATGTAAAGTACTTTTAATGTTAGAAGGCCGAATTAGACTAACACAAAAATTTTGAAAAAATGTAAAAAATCAGAAAATATTATTAATGAACCATTGGATCGTTACATTCTCTGACCATATTATACCTTTAAAATTAACCATAATTTGTAACTATTGTCAATATTTAGGACAATGCCCATTGAGTGCATTTATTTAATAAATAAAAAAATATAACCTCACGCCCGTTATCCCCGAGGGGATAGCCAGAGGCACCATTTATTTAATGTGTTGGTCAAAGTATAATGATGAGCATCACGAATCATTAACAATACTATTACACAACTAGGTAGACTATTTTGCACTTCTTTGATTATTTATTGATTACGATATGTGCACATATTTTAAATAGAGTGCCTAACTTCAATGCATGGTGAATTGAAAACCTTTGGAAACCCCTGGTGTAAGTAGAAGTCAACTTCCGAAACGTGTGGACTAAACAAAATTAATATCATTAGGAACTTTGTATGCATTCCCCCCGGACCTCTGAGCGGATCAGACGCATCTCAAGTTGATTTTTTATATCGTATATTTCTAATTCATTTAAATAAAAACCTATAATTTAATCGTCCAGAATAACAGGAGCACAGAGAAATCAAGAACCGCTTAAAAGTGATTGCTGAAGGCGCCTTACTCACACGCATACAACCATACGTGTTAACGTGAGTAATCAGTTTATTCATTAATCAAGCGCACTCATACATAAGCCTCAGTGACACCCGTCTCTATTACCTTCCGTCTACGCACTGAAGAAAAAAAGAGGCAGATATACTCCTAATCAATCACTACTCAGTTCTAAGCAAAGGGTCATCGTACGTGGCGGAAAATTAATTTGTACTAAATCGTCGCATCTCGACAAATCCACCAGACCTCTCAACTTCTCAAGAGGATCAAATTTTAACAACTCATATAACTTAAAAAGCAACAGTTGGGCACCTTACTACATAGATCTCACGGACCATTTTGCGCTATACTCGACCTCCTTGACATCTTTGAACTCCTGGTACCTCGAGTCACGGCAATACAAATTAAAATACTTGAAGAAGATGTATACTAAACGTACACCTCCACCTTCCCCTGCTCCTGCTAGTCAGACCGAAACTATGACAGACCTCTCGAAAAACTTAACGGCCACTGAACCTGTTTTACCATTATCCTCGACGATTAATGACCAAAACAAATTACAACATTCTGGTTCCGCCCCCGATTTACGCGCCTTTATGGAGCGAAAAAAAAGGAAATTCGAAGAGACTGATAGCCAAATAACTAACCAACTAAAAGACATGTTCAAAACGTTATCTTACGAACAAAATAAAAACTTTCAAGAATTGCAAACCACCGTCAACGACCTGAAAGCTCAGAATGAAGCCCTCACTAAGAGTGTGGAACTATGTCGAGCAAATACGATGTTTTTTTGGAAAAAAATTGCAAATTAGAATCAGAAAGGAAAGAAGATAAAAAGATGGTAAGATATCTAGAAGAGAAAATTGAAATACTGGAAAGAAAGACTCAGGCAACAGGCGTAGAATTTAGAAATATCCCTAAAACCAACGGTGAAAAGAAAGAAGATGTCTTAAACTCAGTCACAAACGTACTAAAAATCTTAAACATAGATGTGCAAGCAAACGACATTAGGGACACCTACCGATTGAACACCAAGGACTCTACGACTCCACCTATAATAACGGAATTTACAACTGTATTATTTCGAGAAAAGGTGCTGAAATCAGTAAACGAGTTCAACAAAAAGAAGGGAAAAGGAGAGAGACTAAATACCCAACATATTAATCCACAAGCACAAATGAAGCCCATATACATATCTGAAACCCTGACTCAAAAAACCCGAAGACTTTTTTATTTAGCGAGGATGTTTCAAAAATCGCATGACTATGACTTCTGCTGGACATCAAATGGAACTGTATACATACGAAAAAAAGAAAATCTTCCGCAAATCAGAATAACAACGGAAGCAGATATCGAACAGCTCAAACGTGCGGAATGACTAAGACAATCGTTACTGTTAATTTTTTCCTGCACCTGGATGTCTTTAAATTGTTTGCATGCTTTTTTAGCTTTTATATCCTTAAATAGCAATTTACTTATACTTAAACTACAACACAAAAACACATACACACACTCACTACACCACACACATACAATCTCCAACATCCCTATAAACAATAATTTTCGTTATACGATACCAGCTATCTATCCATTACGGTCTTTAATCTTGATAAAATATTATACTCTAACAAAAACGGATAGACTGTTTGATTTATCGCAATGTGTTGATGACTTTTCTATGTCCCAATCATATGAATGCAACATTGACGATTGCAAAAACGTCCTACCACATACAAATAACAATAGTGTATTGTTATTAACCCAAAATATCAGAAAAATAAATTGCAATATGACCGGCTTTGAAGTACTCCTGCATGAGCTTGGTTTATCTTGTGATCTTTTAGTTTTGACAGAATGTTGGTTAAAAAATATAAATAACACTCCATCTTTGAAGGATTATTCATCATACCAAAGTTATAATAACAATATTCAAAACGATGGCATCGTAGTCTATGTCAAAGAAGAACTAGCCGTATTTGTTGAAGAGCCTAGGATCATGTTGGAATGTAACTGTTTGCTAATCAAACTAGGACAGGCACATGCTATTATTGCTATATATAGGTCTCCTTCTTTTAGAAATATTGATCCCTTCCTTAATTCTCTAAACAACCTACTACTTACTCTTACGGAATTTGAAGACATTACCATTGTTGGAGATATCAATATTCCTATTAACAAGGAAAAAATAGATAATTCAGCTGAACGGTATCTCACTCTACTAGCTTTTCATGGCCTCCTTCCTACTCACACCTTTGTTACAAGAGACTTATCCGAAACATGCCTAGATCATATTTTCATTAAATCTAAATATAAATCTACAACTGTAGTGGCCAAACCACTCTAACAGACCAAAAAACTGTCATAAACTGTCTTGAGTGTAAACAAGATCGTAACATAGCAATAGCTTACCAAAATAAAATTGATACAAATTCACTACATGTTGACATTGCTAACTTAGATCTTAGTCCTATATATAAGACCAAAGACTGTGATGCCGCAATGCCATATCTAAGCGAGAAAATTCAGCTGGCTATTCAGAACAATACTAAAAGTAATAAGATCCCGTCACGTAAACGTATAATTAAGCCGTGGATAACCACCGGTCTACTCAAATGCATTAAAAATCGTGACCGCTTACATAAAAAACACAAGCATTCGCCAAATAATGAAACACTTAAGATAACTTACACTAGATATAGGAATTTTTGCAACACATTATTAAAAAAAATAAAAATAAACTATGAACGGAACCTTATATCTAAAGCTGGTAACGATAATAAAAAAATATGGAAAGCAATAAAAGAAATCATAAACAACTCTAGAATAACTAAAACCCCAATTGAATTATTAAATAAAAACGTTTCTTCAAAACAATCAATGAATGAAATAAACGAATACTTTGTAAACGTGGGTTTGACGCTGGCAGAAAATATTGAAAAAACACGAACTCATGATGCGAATTCGATCAACCACAATTTTGAACTAGACTCGAGCCCTAATTCGTTTGCTTTCCTCCCAATTGATGAAGAAGAAGTCGAAAGACTTATTCTTAATCTTAAAAGTGACAGCGCTGTAGGATATGATCATATCTCAAATAAAATCTTAAAAGATAATAGACAATATATCATACCTCCTTTAACTCATATTTTTACTAACTGCATCAGTGAAGGTATTTTTCCCTCTGCTCTGAAACGATCAATCGTCTCACCTATATTTAAAAGTGGCGACAGGGACCGTATACAAAACTATAGACCAATATCCATTTTGCCCTCGCTATCAAAGATTTTTGAAAAAATTATAAATAACAGATTGATTAACTATTTTGAGAGTAACCATCTTCTCTCGGATAGACAATTTGGTTTTAGACGAGGTAAATCCACCAATGACGCTATTCTTGGTCTAACTCATTATATCTCTTCTAATTTAGACAATGGTAAAAAGGTGATTACTATATTCTTGGACCTTAGCCAAGGCTTTTGATACGGTCTCTGTCCCCCAGCTCGTAATGAAATTAGAAAGACTTGGTATTAGAGGTAAGGAGTTTGAGATTTTTAAAAGCTATCTATCTGACAGATATCAAAGTTTCAGGATAGGTCCATACATGAGCGATAAACGTATTCTGTCCTATGGGGTACCGCAAGTAGTATTTTGGGACCTACTTTATTCCTAGCCTATTTTAATGATTTACTAGAAATAAAAGACTTTAACGGCAACATTACATCCTATGCTGATGATACGACCCTATCTTTTGCGGCTGATTCTTGGGAAGATGTGTATAATGCTGCACAAGTGGGACTAAACAAGGTAAAAGAATGGTTAAAATTCAATACCTTGACCCTTAATATTGAGAAAACTAAGTACATCACCTTCTCAATCCGCAATACAGTGTTGGTCAATCCTAATCTTAATTTGGTTGCTCATGATTGTTCCAGCACCATAACACAAACCTGCTCTTGCGCAAAAATAGAAAAAGTAAAATCTATAAAATACCTAGGGATCATCATTGATAATAACCTTAACTTCAAGGAGCATATTACATTAGTAACCGCTCGCGTCCGTAAATTAATGTACGTTTTTAAAAGTCTCCGTCACGTTCTTGAACCAAAACGCTTAAAACAAACGTATATATCGCTCTGCCAGTCAGTAATCACTTATGGCATTGCCGCTTGGGGAGGTTCTCATAAAACTGCTTTAAAAAAATTTGAAATCGCACAACGAGCTATTCTTAAAATATGTACCTTTAAACCTATATTTTACCCTACTACAGAACTTTACAAATCCTGTGAAGTACTAACTGTACGGCAACTTTTTCTTCTTGAGATTATATTAAAACAACACTCCTGTCTAACTTTTGATCCTTCCGTAGCGTCGAAACGTAAAAATTACAATGTTTGCAAACATAAAAGACGTTTCAATACATCTTTCTCTCAGAACTTTTTTGAATTTTTAGGCCCCTTTATCTACAACAAAATCAATAAAATAAATAATATTTATGATAAACTAGATTAGACTGTAAAAAAAATATTATAGACTGGCTTCAAAAACTCAATTATGAAGAAACGGAAAATATGTTATTGATATCAAAGTAGAATAAAAGTCAACAAAGGAGTTTACTGGCGAACTTCGCACGGTTCACGCGTCTCCTTATCGCTCCCCGACCGATGCGCTGCGCGCGATCATCGACCGCGAGTGTTTTAATTTCTACCTCCTGTTGTGATTTCTATTTCTTATATTATATTGTTGAATAACGACAAGGGGCATTCCTGGTAACAGGAGCCCCAAACCAACCCAGCAATGGACAATACCCAACCCACTGTCAGTTATGCCAACGTAACCTCTAAATACATACACCCAAAGAAAGATCAAGCCATAGTTCTAGATTCCATAGATGGAATTACCCTACGAGACTACCTACTAGCCCTCTCCACCGTCACTAACTCATCGTCAATCCGTTTCATATCCCGTATTGCCAACTCCAGGGTATGCATTTACATGGATTCCAAACAAACAGCAGATGAACTTATAGAAATAGTAAAGAAAGTTAAAGTTAATGAACACCTACTGGAAATTCGCCCTCTAATATCCAGAAACAAAAGGATTGTCCTATCCAATGTTTGCCCAGTGATCCCACACGAAGAAATAGAGGAAAAATTCAAACAGATGAATGTTAAAATTTTGTCACCCATCACTTTCCTCAAAGTAGGAATTCCTGATCCTGGCTTCTCACATATCATGAGTTTTAGACGTCAATTCTATGTTTCACCGGACGACGAAAAACGCCTACCCGAATCTATGCAAATCACATATGAAGACACGAACTACTGGATTTATATAAGCAATGATACCATGAAATGCTTTATTTGTAACGGGACGGGACACTCAGCTAAGCTATGTCCCCAAAACAAACAGACCCATGAACCTACACCATTACCACTCTCACAGACACCAACAACTACCATAGCCCACGATGAAGGATCAAGCTACCCCCCTATCCAGCTCAACAAACCTAAGACCCTGATCCAGATACCTACTCGTAATATAAACAATGCTACCTCAAAACAAGGATTAGAAGCGGACGACTTTACCGTCCTTACCTCAACTAAAGGTACAAAACGGGTCCATTCATCCACTACTACTGAGCCCACGCAGTCGGACCCATCACCTTCTAACATCGTAGTAGAAGATCAAACCCCCTCAGTAAGTGAGTACACAGATGATACTGGCAGCAACTATTCAGTTGATGACCAACCACTGAAAACAAAGGCGCTTAAAAAGAAGAAAAAATCCCTTGACAATAGAACGGAAGAGCAAGTCTGGAAGGACATACAATTCGAACTCGAAGAACAACACACCCATTCTAAGTTCCCCTTGTCATTGGACCAATTCGTAAGTCTATTGGATAATTCTCGCGGTAAGCAAAATATACTAGAACTTATCAATGAGTACACTGATAATATTCCTGAAGTAATAAATATGTGTTTATACCTCCATCCTAAAATGAATAAGAACTTAAAAAATAGATGCTCTAGACTCTCTCGTAAACTACAAGACTTAAATCATCAAATAAGTGACTAAATTCCGATATCATAGCTTTAAGTTACATATATATTTTCTTTAAAAAAAATTATTAAATTGAATTAATTTAATAATTTTTAAATATTTATTAAAATTATGAATATCTTACAGTGGAACGTCAATGGCTTCACTGCTAGATTTGAAAATATAAAACTTATATTAAATGAAATCGATCCAATATGCTTTTGTATTCAGGAAACAAATTTCTCAAATAATTATTGTGCCAAGTTAAAAAATTATGAGAGTTTTAATAAAAATCGCCTCCATAGCAGTGTAGCCAGTGGCGGTGTAGCAATCTATGTAAAACCACACACATTACCTACAAAACTTAACATAAATAGCTCACTAGAAGTAATAGCGATAAGGATTAATTTTCCCTTAGATCTAACAATTTGTAATATTTATTTACCTAATAGCTGTCCTTTTAGCGAAACTGACTTAAATGATTTAATTACTCAGCTTCCAACACCTTATGTTTTGCTTGGAGACTTTAATAGCCATCATCTGTACTGGGGATCTAGTCGTTGCGACCAGCGAGGAAGAACCATAGCAGATTGGTTGGATTCACATAATAACATTATCCTTTTAAATACCGATCAACCTACGCACTTTAATAGCAGCAATGGACACACCAGCAATATAGACTTGTCATTTGCTTCACAAAGTATATCGACTTACTTTGACTGGAATGCACTTGACGATCTATATGACAGTGACCATTTTCCTATCGTCCTAGCTTCCCAGATAGACTTTAACCCAATCGAAACCACTATTGCTAAACATTTCAAATATCAACTCGCTGATTGGCCCAGATATCGCTCTGAAATAGAATTTAATGTGAACAAACTAGATAAATTAAAACTTGATTCAAATAGATGCATTAATGATATAGTTGATGAATTCAATGAAATAATAATTAGTGCGGCAGAAAATCATATACCAAAAACATCAGGTAAGGTTAAAAAGAATCAAGTCCCATGGTGGAACGAAGAATGTTTACGTGCATTAAAAGAAAGTAAAAAGGCTTATAGAAAATTTAAAAACAAAAGCAAACAATTAAAACAAAATTCAAACCTTTATCAAACTATACAGCAAAAACAAGAAGAACAATCAAAGCTAGAAAAATACAAGATAGATTTTCGGAAAAAACGCGCTATAACAAGAAGGATATTTAAAGATAGTAGAAAAAAGGACTGGGAAAAATTCATCTCATCTATAAATAGCTTTACTCCTATAGGCCACATCTGGCGTAAAATAAATGCAATTAATGGTAGAAGATCTGGTAAACAAACAATAGTTTTAAGAAATAACGAAGGTGAATTAAGTGGAGACCCAATATTAAATTCCGAACTTCTGGCTCAAACTTTTGCTTCCAATTCTAGTTCTGAAAATTATAGTCAAGATTTTTTAGATTACAAAGGTCAAATAGAAGAAGAAAAAAGTGCCTTTGATCTAAGTGATAATAGTAACCCTATTAACAGTATTATTAACTTAAATGAAGTAGGTGTAATTCTAGTTAAGTTAGGTAACTCAAGCCCAGGACCAGACAATATCTCGAATACACTAATAGCAAAATTACCTTTTAATGCTCTAGAGCGCCTAATAGATATCTATAACTATATTTTGTTTAATCAGGTGTTCCCTGAACAGTGGCAAACAGCTAAGGTCATACCCATCCCTAAACCTGGCAAAACTGCTACCATGACCTCAAGTTATAGGCCCATATCCTTAACATGTAATCTCTGCAAACTGTTAGAAAAAATCATTAGCAATAGACTAAGATGGTATCTAGAAATTAATAACCTTATATCACCAAACCAATTCGGTTTTCGACAATCTCGATCTACCTTAGATCACCTTTCACACTTAGAAAACGAAATTCTAACTTCCTTTGCAAATGATAAAAAGGTCATGTTAGTATCACTTGATTTAGAAAAGGCTTATGAAATGGTCTGGAAACACCGAGTTTTAATCATACTAGAACAGTTAAATATTAAAGGAAATCTCCTCGCTTTTGTTAAAAACTTTTTATCAAATAGGACTATATACGTAAAAGTCAATAATTCATTTTCTAACTCCTGCTATACTGAAAACGGTCTTCCAACTGGCTCAGTCTTGAGTGTAATCCTTTTCTTAATATCTATAAATAATGTTCTAGAAGTAGTTGATAATCCAGTAAAAGGATATTTATTCGCAGATGATCTAACAATAATGTGCAGCGGAAAAAATCTTACACCCACTCAAACACTTCTACAAAACACCCTAGATAAATTATATGAATGGTGCAAACATACTGGATTTAAATTTTCAGCAACAAAAACAGAATTCATGATTTTATCAAAAAGAAAAAATAAAGATAAAATAGAACTAAAAATAAATAATAATTTAATTAAAGAATCTCAAACTTTAAAAATTTTAGGATTAAATTTTGATCAAACAATGAACTGGTCTACCCATATAAAAAAACTGAAAACAGATTGTTATAAAAAAATAAATGTGATTAAAATGTTATCCTCCTATAAATGGGGGTCCGATAGCAAATGCATCATAAATACTTATAAGGCTATAGTGAGACAAAAAATAGATTACGGTTCAATCATTTACGACTCCGCTTCCCCCGATGTTCTGCGACTCTTGGAACCCATACATAACACTAGTATGAGGTTAGGTCTAGGTGCTTTCAGAACTAGCCCTGTTGGTAGTCTGCTTGTAGAAGCTGGTGAGATGCCCCTAAATTTAAGAAGAAAAGAATTGTGTTTAACTTATGCAGCAAATCAAATAACTAATAACAGAAATTCTATTATAGCTAAAAGTAACTTACCCTCTGATATTGAATATAACCTGAGACCTTCACTAAGAGTTCCATTAAGACTGAGAATTAAAAAATACCTAAATGAGATTAACTTCCAACTTCCCCCCACCTTTTTACGAACGATACCCAATAACCCTCCATGGCAAGAACTAACACTACCGATAAACTTAAAACTGGCCGAAAACCCACGCGATACGACACCTAACTACATCTATAGAACCCTATTTAATGAAATACAGGAACAACATAGTGATTTCACTACTTATTATACCGATGGCTCAGTCGGTCACAGTAGGACTGGCTGTGCGATTGTTACAACCGGTGATAGTTACATTTACAGGCTTCCCGACTATTTATCTATTTTTACATGTGAAGCAGTAGCTATTTATGAGTGTCTAGAAATTATCAAAAACAATTCAGCTTCTAAAAAATTCGTTATTTATACTGACTCAAAATCATGTCTCTTAGCATTATCAAATATAAATAATAGGGACCCTCTCATTAACCATATCAGACAAAAGATCACTCAATTATTGGCTAATGACCTTATTGTGGAACTGGTGTGGGTACCGAGCCACCAAGGTATTCCTGGCAACGAATTAGCGGACGCGAAAGCAAATGAGGCAGCAAGATTGGAGCAATGTAATTATACAACAGCTAGCCATTGTGACCTTAAGAAATTTTTTAAACTATCTGTCAAAAAGCTATGGGACAGCTGTTGGGTATTAGATAATGCTAGTAGCTTGTTTAAAATTAGAAAATCAGTCTTCGAGAAAAATCAATTAGATGTAAACAATAGAAGAGATCAGGTAGTGATTAATAGACTAAGAATTGGACATTGTAACCATATACATCTTATTACAAAAAAAGACAAAAACAAATGTATAAAATGTAATAACGATATAAGTATAAGTCACCTTCTCATAGAATGCCCAATGTTTAATCCAGAAAGGTTAAAGGTAGCCCTCCCATCATCCTTAAAAGATTGTCTAAACAATCCTAAAGCTACTATTGAGTTTCTTAAATTGATTAACCACTATAAGGATATTTAAATTGTAAACCTAATTGTATAGTCGCTAATGACCCCGTTGTTTGAGCGACTTAAAATAAATAAATAAAAAAAAAAAAAAAAAAAAAGTCAACAAAATTAACCGTTTAAGTTTTTCTTTTTATTACGGATGAACGTCATCTAATAACATACAAAACAGACCCTCTCTCATTAAGTTTAAAACACACATCCACTCACATATACACATCATGCGCGCACACACACACACACACGCACACACACACACACACACACACACACACACGCACACGCACACGCACACGCACACACACACGCACACACACTCACACACACACACACACACACACACACACCGACCTGTAAATTTCAATTATTAAATTTCAATAGTCTAAGAATCATAATCGTTTTGTACAGTGCGACGATCCAATGTCTGATACTAGAACCTGATTCACGTAATGGGAATTGGCACTGATTGCTGTAATACAGGTGATAAGCCTAGCACAGCAACAGAAGCTAATACAACACTTGGACCCTCAAACTAGTTTCATTGTAATCTGTACCTACGCTGTAAAATATTTTCTTGGAAATAAACATTTTATTATTATTATTATTATACACTTACTTTACTTTTCGTCAGGAGAGTCCAAAGTTATAAAGATGATAATGTGTAGTGGTTATAAAAGTTTTAGTTCAAAAATAAATATCCTTATTAATATTTGTCCTTATTATGTTGTCATGTTCTCTCTCTTTTGTATCATGTTCTCTCCTCCTCTCTTTCTCTCTCTCTGTCTCTACACAGGGTATCCTAGTTCCAGACCAGGCAGGACAAGGGATTGTGTTGTGTGCAAGTTATTATTACTCTAAAGAGCAATAAGCTGCCCTGTGAACGTCCCTCGTCTAAATGCATCATTCATGTCCCACGTCAATCAACAATTAAAACACTGCCCGTTAATTAAAAGTAAATGCAGCTTGTATGTGTGCGGTAGCTACGGTTTGTTTTTGTTAACTTTGTAGTGTGCTTGTAAACTACGCTTCCCCGCTGTCTGGAATAAAAACAACAGTCTGGGGGTAATTAAATTACGAACTCGTGCCTAAGTCGCATTGTAAGATTCCCAACCACAACGAAAACGAACGGAATAAGTCTGCTTCGACATCAACAGCTCTGAAAGTTTGCTACTTTAGTGGCACTAAGTTTACTAAAAAACAAACGGCTTTAACTTACTAAGATCACCATACCTATAAGATTCCGATTATTTTTCCGATAGCTGTGTTACTCGCAATTGATTCTCTTGTTTACCTGTTCTAAATTTAAATAATTTTCAGTTTCGTCCCTTCTACAGTCTGTTAGCTTTTAGAATATACCTCGGCTGAGCAATCAAAAACCGATTATATTGCAATAAGGTAAGGTTTATTTTGTATTGTTATTTATAACTTTACATAACTTTTCAAAACAGTGAAGAAAAGTTTTATACAGATCAGGAAGTAGTATTACACTCGTGTGCTTTCGGCGAAAACCGAAGCCTATTTTAGAGCCCGAGGTGTATTTTGAAAGCTAACAGACTGTAGTTATTCAGCAGGAAATGTCTGTCAAGGACATACCGTGACAGACATTTGGCCGAAGTGCTAACCTTGAACACGACTACGACCTATGTAGAACAGCTGGAACATTGCTGGGAGGTGATATCGCGCGGTATCTCTGTGCACTAATTTCCACGGCATTAAGCGCTTAGAATGCAATTTACAAAGACTTTAATTGCTCCAGGAAATTCTGTTTACTTTTACATGAAAACTGTGAGAATTATGTTTAAACAAAACACGTTTCAAAATAATGAAGAAAATTGGAACATTGCAAAAGTATTCAAATCAGACAATGAGAGGCTCTACTCAAAATCAATAAGGAAATATTTTACCTTGAAGACACTTCAAAATAAAAATAAAACTATAATTAAATTGCCATTTAAGAACGATTACTATCTAAAAACATGTTTGCTGATTTTAAGGGAAACTTTAGATAGATCATATGGCCCGAGGTGATATGATAGCAGGTAATGAAATCGTGAACACTAAAAAAGTATTCGCGTTATCCAGTAACTGGTTACATGTACGTACAGATGGTAGCCCAGTGGGTAGAACAATGGACTCTAGAGCGTGAGACCCAGGTTTGAATCCCAGAGCGGGCATGTACCTATGCCTTTATTTTTTAAGTTACGTACGGTTATGTTAAGGTACGGTAGCAATACCCCTAGCTAATTGTGAAGGAAAATACGAAACTCGAGTATCTGAGCTATTCACATACCTCAGCGCATATTGTGTTATATAATATTACGATTTGTGCCCATAGTGAAAATTTCAGCGAAAACATTTTGATACACGCTGCATACGATGAAAGAAAGAATGTGGCTAAGCGGGCTTGCATCAGGTACGTACAGACTCGTCAGTAGTTTTTAAGCCAAGAGCTTGCTTAGTATTGGTTGTTTGCATAGGCATTTCATTATTATTTTCGTTTAATTTTATAGAAAGAAAAAATATTTATTTAACACCAAAAAGACATACTATAACATGTGATTTAACAATAAACTAAATAATTAAACAAAAACACAAAATAATTAGAAAAAAATAAGGGACGCAGAGTATGTCTGTGCAGCTATAAAATGGCCTCAAGCTCAGTATATTATATTGATAATATATTGTATATCTACACTTCTAATAATCTGCTAACATATCAGCTTGTTTGGACGTATAAAGGAAAAGTTTCGAAAAGTTTTCCTTCAAAAACATCGTTATTTGTGCGAAGGTACCTCAGTGTAGTTATTAAGCATCTTTAGTTAGGAGAGGCTTTAACTAGTTCAAAAGTTCGACGAGCATCCTTTATCTCTTTAGCCCGAACTTAAAGTTTGATTCACCGCTAGTTCTTTTTATCAAGATCGGGAGCAATATAGTAGAGAAGTTTGGTGGCGGGAACTGGTGTCGGGCCACATCTTACCTATCTTAAGTGATGCGGTCCTCAGCCGCTGTCTAATTTATAATGGACTTGAGGAAACTTGGGCCATTTTATTATGCAATGGGCCGGGCTGCTTAATGACGGCGACCTCACTTGTCGGCGTAACCTGCCTGAGGCTCTGGGATATTAAGGGAAACTCGGTTTTGAGCAATTTGTACCAAACTTATTTTCAGCGGTATTTAAGAACCTAAAGTTTGTTTCGGAATAAAAAAATCGATTTCAGCAACTTTTCTTTAAATTGTGCGAAATGCGTTTTAAGTGTTATTTGTTAACGTTGAAATCATGTCATGTTATTGGAAGGGCCGGTAAGGGACGCCCCGGGCGGACATACTTTGACCAAATCAGGGATGTAAAAGGGCATGATAAAAAATACCCGAAACCGACATGCGTGCATGCAACGACTAATGAGTGTCGTTGAAGCGAAAGTGATTTGTCGCGATCGTGGCAGGTGGCAATCCTTGGTCTCTGCATACCCCTCTGGGATACAGGCGTGAGCTTATGTATGTATGAAACGATGTTTAACATGACATACCGTGTGGAATCGGAAAGTATAGTTCCGAACAGTTTTTATCCTAAAAATTCTAAATACTGCAAACAATTACTACTTGGAGATTTTGGAAAGATTCAATGAGTTGGAACACTGTCGTATTAAGTATTTCAACAAAAAACTAAATACAACCGTATCGATAAAAAACTCCTACAAAGTATTCAACATCTAAGACCACCTATTAATAAGATTATAACTTACTATCAATACAACGGATTCTGAGTGGCAGCGCCGAGGGAACCGTCAGCGGCGGATTTAAATCAGATCTGCGTAATTGTGGCCGGCGTCTAATCTAATCGAGCCGGGCGTGTCCGTCTGTCCGCACTGATTGAGTTACAAGCCGTCGTCACCTGGCTCGCTCACCGGCTTGGGGCTGTAAAGTCCGTTCGCTTAGATAGTGTCGGTACACACGAAGGCAATCTTGGTTTTAGTAAAAAGACATTTATTTCAATAATACAACTTAGATGGAAAAAAAATTAATATGAAAAAAAAACATGGTACACAATATATCTAATGAAGCACAAAATAAAACACTACTATTCATCACTCGAAGTGTCCTCAGAATATTCATCTCATCAATACCGGTGGTATTTAGAATAGGTACCTACCTAAGTGATGCAGGATCGTCCATTAATAAATAAATCCATTCTAAAATAATGATTGATTTACTTTTAATTGCGTGATGTACATAATAGTAGAATGAGACGAGCTGCGAGCCAAATTTACTGGCGTGTTTGCACCGCGTCGGCTTCCTTTAACTTCTTTTGTGAAAAGCCGCCACGTGCCGGGCAGTAAATTTCAAAGTGACATTATGATAGTGAACAGACTTTATTCCTAGTACATTATTATAAACCTTACATTTTTCTTTGAACTAAAACTTTCGTAAGTTCTGCACATTAGAAGGGTCGCTCGTAGCCCCGGCTGCCTGAGTGATCTTAAACAATCACGAAGGTTAAGCAATATTGGGTGCGTTGAGTGCATGGATGGGTGACCGTTTATGACTAACGCTAGTGGCATGTTTCCGAGCGGTTCCGTGCTTCGCAAGGCACGTTAAGCAGTTGGTGCCGACTGCCGTCGATAAATGGCAGTCGTTAAGCCAAGTCAGAGGCCTTAATAGGGCGGGTTGATAACTTCTGACAGTAAGCCCAGCCACTAGTCTTACAAGCCTCCACCAATCCGGACTTGGCCCCCGTGGTGGAGTATGGCCTATACCTTCCTCAGGGCAGAGACCCGTGCCCCTCGGTCGGGACATAATGGGTTGATGATGATGATGATGACATATTATAAATTGTCTTAAGAGTCGAAAGAGTCCGACTGGTAAGTGTATCCACAGTCGGACTCTTTCGACAAAATTCAAGTAAGGTATATCGGAAAAACAATTTTTAAATTTTTCGTTAAACGTTTCGTTTTTTGTTAAACATAAATATTCAATACCTTTCTAAGCCCGACGTTTTTAGCTATCGTTTCCACTACATACATATCATGTGTTCTCTCAGAGAGAAGGAATGGAGTGAAATCCTCAGACTTTGATGTACATAGGCTGCTACTTATGTATGCGGAATCTGGGATTCCAATAATTTTAAACGCAATGTCTGACCTCCATGGTCAAATTCGTTCTTTTTTTAAATACTGGCCGCTAATATTTTTCTCTTATATACGTTAGTGTTTTGTTTTTGTTGGGTTTAAAATGTCATATCGCTGAAAAAATGGAACTCACTCGTGAAAATATTCGTTCTATGATTTATTACGATTTTCGACGTGGTTTAACGCAACAACAGTGCGTAGATCAATTAACTTCGACTTTTGGTGGTGAAGCTCCATCAAAAACGACTGTGTATCACTGGTTTAGTGAGTTTAGTCGCGGGCGCAGTAAGCTCACGGACGAAGTTAAAGAAGGTCACCCGAAATCGGTGGTTGTGCCACAAAATATTGAAGCTGTGCGAAAACTAATAATGCAAGACCGCCATGTTACGTATCGCGAGATAGAGGCTATTCTGGGCATATGTATGACGAGCATTCATAGGATATTACATGAACATTTGTCTGTAAAAAAATTTGTTCGCGTTGGATCCCGCACAACTTAACTCAGGATCAAAAAGATGCTCGCGTCGAATGGTGCAAGAAAACCTTAAAAAAATTCAACGGAGGCGACTCAAAATCTGTTTATAATATCTACACAGGTGACGAATCCTGGATCTACGCGTACGATCCCGAAACTAAACAACAATCAACAGTTTGGGTGTTTCAAAATGAGCCGAACCCTACGAAAGTGGCTCGTGCAAAAAGCACTGTAAAGCAAATGGTGGCCTGCTTTTTTGGTATTAATGGCCATGTGGCTACAATACCACTAGAGAATCGCAGAACGGTTAATTCGGAGTGGTACACGACCATTTGTTTGCCGGAAGTATTTGAAGAAATACGCCAAAACAACCAGCGACGCAGAATCATACTTTACCATGACAATGCCAGCTGTCATACACCTCAGGAAACAAGTACATTTTTGGATGGTCAAAAAATAGAATTGATGGGTCATCCACCGTACAGCCCTGATTTGGCTCCCAATGATTTCTATTTATTCCCAAATGTAAAGAATAAATTACGTGGTCAACGATTTTCGACCCGTGAAGATGCCGTAGATGCGTTCAAACAGCACGTTTTGGAGATACTTCAATCAGAGTGGAAAAAGTGTTTTACAAATTGGTTTCATCGAATGCAAAAGTGCATCGATCATAGTGGAGAATACTTTGAAAAACAATAAAAGCATATTTAGCCATATGCATTTGTTTATTTTTTCTATTCCGCATACATAAGTAGCAGCCCTCGTATCTATTTTTGTTTGAATTAATTACTTATTTATTCCGAATACATTTACTTAACTTTTTGTCGGAAGAGTCCGACCAGGTTTCTAGTGCTTACGAAAGTTTTAATTCAAAAATAAAATTATTATCATGTTCAAATTATCTCAGGTGATATCGATATGTAGTTTTTTTCGCGATAATTACGGTCCAACTAGTGTCTTTTAACGAACATTAAAATATAGGACCTTAAGACCCGGTTTCATCAAACTCTGTTTGTTAGTGGTAAACGCGGCATTTATAAATCAGCCGTCAAAACTAACAAGGATGTTAAAGCAATGTTAAAATGTCCATGTCCTATGAGATAAATTTAACAGACCATTAGTAAATCAAGCATTACGTGAATGAAACGCAAACCAGTCATTCAAATTCCTGTCAAACGTTGAACATTTGCGTCTGTGGTTCAACACTTTTGAGGTTGTGAAAAGATTTTTCTGGTTTGTTTTGTTGTGATTTCGTTAAATTCGTGCGTTTTCTAAATTAAATTACAAGGGATGTCTAAGAAAACACGATAACCCAATGTTTCTGCTAACGAAAAGGATATCCTCACCCATTTAGTGTCAAAGAACAAAGATGTAGTGGAAAATAAAAAAAACAGACGCCGTTACGACTTCTATGAAACACGAAGGATGGCTGCAGAAGTCCAGGGCCTAGATTCTGTGAATGCATTGTAGTACAATGACAACTGGATGAACGTGGCGATTTAGTTTCATTGCCGCTTCAAGTCTACGCGCAAACTCAAATCAAGCAATGTAGGCGTCAATCGTATGGAAAAAGACGTCGCGTGACCTGACCGTGGATCTGTCATCGAACTATAATGCACCAACAGAATTAAGGCCCAGGTCAGCGAATTCGTCAAACTAGTCACGCTGTGTTTTGAAAATCTTAGGACGGCGTATAACGTGCTCCAAATTATCAAAATTTTCTAAAACATCTTCATTTTCAAAAATAATATTGTAGGCAGCGTCCATTTTGACAGTTTTGACGGAACTAAATCGACTGTTAATGTTTTAACGGACCTCCAATGCCAGGATTAGATTTGATGCTTTGTTAAAGAAGTTAACGGTCCATTAGAGCGTGGTGGGACACTCGACAGCATTTAACAGTCCGTCAGAAGATGTAACAGACTGTTAGACCATTAACAGAGCTTGGAGAAACTGGGCCTTAGGCCCTTAGGCCCAGTTTCTCCAAGCTCCGTTAACTTCTTTAACAAAGCATCAAATCTAATCCTGGCATTGGAGGTCCGTTAAAACATTAACAGTCGATTTAGTTCCGTCAAAACTGTCAAAATGGACGCTGCCTACAATATTATTTTTGAAAATGAAGATGTTTTAGAAAATTCGGATAATTTGGAGCACGTTATACGCCGTCCTAAGATTTTCAAAACACAGCGTGACTACTTTGACGAATACGCTGACCTGGGCCTTAATTCTGTTGGTGCATTATAGTTCGATGACAGATCCACGGTCAGGTCACGCGACGTCTTTTTCCATACGATTGACGCCTACATTGCTTGATTTGAGTTTGCGCGTAGACTTGAAGCGGCAATGAAACTAAATCGCCACGTTCATCCAGTTGTCATTGTACTACAATGCATTAACAGAATCTAGGCCATGGACTTCTGCAGCCATCCTTCGTGTTTCATAGAAGGCGTCTGATTTTTTTTTTTTCCACTACATCTTTGTTCTTTGACACTAAATGGGTGAGGATATCCTTTTCGTTAGCAGAAAAATTGGGTTATCGTGTTTTCTTAGACATCCCTTGTAATTTAATTTAGAAAACGCACGAATTTAACAAAATCACAACAAAACAAACCAGAAAAATCTTTTCACAACCTCAAAAGCGTTGAACCACAGACGCAAATGTTTAACGTTTGACAGGAATTTGAATGACTGGTTTGCGTTTCATTCACGTAATGCTTGATTTACTAATGGTCTGTTAAATTTAGCTCATAGGACATGGACATTTTAACATTGCTTTAACATCCTTGTTAGTTTTGACGGCTGATTTATAAATGCCGCGTTTACCACTAACAAACAGAGTTTGATGAAACCGGGTCTAAACATATCAATTAGTTAACAAGTAAACGTAGTCCTCAGTTCTATCGCACCAGTTCAGCGATTCCACGAGACGTTATTTATTCTATCAAGCTGAGTAAGCTATCTCTAATGGCATCTTGAAGTGAGTGGGCAATGAAGCCGGCACCTGATGCAAATATGATATTCGTAATGGCGGCTCCGGCTAACTTAATCTGCCTCCACTGCGGATCCTAATTGAGTTACAGCTCCGTACATCACCTGCCGCACTCACTCGTTTGTCTGCTTCCACTCCTCTCGCCCTTCTCCGAGCTTCCTTTCCAGTTATAATGAATGAACGGAGCTTCTTAGATTTAACATCACGTAGTTTCCTTAGAAAATATCCTCTAAATGCGTTGTCCGAGTCATTGTTCAGTTTGGGTTTTTTTTTTGTAACAGCTGTTCGTTTAATCATCGCGGTTTTGAATAGCACTCAAACATTAAACGCAGAAGAACTTTCTTTGCCTCAGGCAAGGTATTTGGTTTAATAGGATTGTAAGGCGAGGCGCTGGGGCTCGGAATCAAAGAATATAACCGCTTAAAGCACCGCCGTTCGGCACGAAAGTTTGTGAAGGATGCCTATTAACTCGTTATCTTTTAACCACCTTTAATTTAGGCCCTTCTTTCTTTTTATCTTAATTGTTGAGGCATTAAGGAGACGAAGTTTAACGGTGGAGTCGCGGCGGGACGCGATCCCGTCCCTCAGGATATGCCTGGGAGGCGTCATTTGATTTATAATGGACTCGTTGGAAAGTTTGCCCATTCTGGTACGCGGTGCGCAACCTCTTTAACGACGGACCCGACCGCCGCCGCCACGCCGCCGCCGGCTGCCGGGAGATGAGTCGTGGACGTGTTTAATAATATTACGACAGATTTAATTATGAAACGTTTAAGGAGCTACACCATGCATAATTATCTTTGTTTAAAGTTACTGCTACTTGAAATTTGTTGGGGATTACTTTGTTTACGTTTGTGTAGTAAACATTTTGTTCTGGAAAGGAATGTGGGATATTATGCAAAGTAGCATAAAGACTACATTGGATGTATAAATAGAATAGTAATAGTTCATAATGAAATTTTAGTTACACTAAAGACATAATAAATTGATAGTATTATCACTTTAAGCTACTTGGCTCTGTTGGGATATAGGAGTTTAGTGTAATGTGAGAAGCAACAGTAAGGACTCTATTTGGTTCAGCTACAACTTCTTTTCTAAATTGAAAAATTGTGATTTGCTTTTTAAGTAATGTATATTATTATTGTACTTGTATCTGTTTTCATTTATATTTCTTTAAAAAAAGGTGAATTTTTTTTCTATATTTATTTAAATATGATTTTTTATTTAAATATGATATCTCTTAAATGTTGACCTCCAAAGTTGAAGCACATTTGAGCCCTGTTAACGATATTTTCCATAACTAGTCGTAAAACATGCAGCGATATGTTTCTTATTTATTGGCGAATGTTTTCTTTTAAAACTGCGAGAGTCTGTGGCTTATTAACATATACCAAAGTTTTCAAACTACCCCAAAAAAAGAAAGCTGGACAAGTGAGATTGGGTGATCTTGCAAGCCAAAGCAAAATTCCAAAACGAGAGATAAAATCCCTGGAAAAGCGACCCTAACTAATATTGACGCGATTATTCCACGTTCTTAGGGGAGTAAAACGGTCCATGATTATTGTTAATGAATTTTACATTTGTTTACTACACAATTTTTAATATCAGAACGACAGATGTCTTAAAAAAAGAATATAAGTAATTTCTATAGTGCCAGTACTTTTGCGCCACCCAGTAAAATAAAAAATATGCAACATAGTAAAAACCCCTAAAATTAAATCTCCTAAATCCTACATTAACTGATGATCCTATCAATTTATTATTGAATAGAAAACATCAAAGATCATAGGAAAAGCACTTTGGCTCTTTATCTGTCCTCGAACAAAAAGATAAACTCATGCGGAGTTCAAAGAAGTACCTACCCTTTTGCTGTCAAAGACAGATTTTTTATTTTTATCCTCTGGGTTTTATTTATAACACCTCATATTGTGATAATTAAAAGTTGCATAAGTCAAAATTTTGATAAGAGATTTTGAGACAAGTATCGGTTTATCATAGCACGCAAGGCATGTTCACTCACTTCTGGATTGCGCTCTACGAATGCTGAAACCTACACGCACGTTACTGTTTCATCGGCATGAAATGTCAGCGTGGATAGCCGGGAGCAGCACGTTCGTACGTAGGTATGCGGCTTGCAATAACATGCCACAACGAGTCGCAGCAATGTTACACTCGAGCCGCATGCGAGCGCCGGCTGTTCAAATTCTGGCATTTAATACCGGCGCACTATGGTTCCAAATGAGGCAAAAGTTACCCAAAACTATTTTATGACTCTAACTAGTTCAAAACACTTTAGTAAATATTAATTTGAGTTATATTTGATTTATAAAATGTTTTTAAGGAAAATATTTTTATTTTTAATTTAAATAATTTATTTTATTATTTATGGAAACATGCAAAAAAAGTATAACATTATGTTCAATTCAAGCCACGCGCTATTAAAAGACAATCTCCGTCATTAGACTTCGTCATCATCGTCATTGTCATTGGTATCATTTGGTTCACCTAATCGGTTTTCGTCACTTACATTATAATCATAGGAATTATTCGAATTTGCAATAAAATAATGCTAAAACCTTTTTTGTCAATGGAATTCTTTTCCGGTGTTTCTTCAATCAAGAATACCATAGAAAGGGATCAGATGACAATAACAGTCTGCTTAAAACATCTTTATTACTATCTTCTCTTGAAAATTTGCAAGCAAAGTTCAGTCTATAGGTACTGGCGAAAATGTTTTTTCTTGCTTCCGCTGCTTCCTCAGATGGCTGACCAATTGTCATCAATCATTGTAAACAGATATGTGTGGGTGACACTAACTTCCATAGGTACTGATTTTATCCAATCGTAAAGTATATTTTTCTAGATTATTTATCTCAGCCTTATATACGTATATCCTGATGTCCATATCCTCGTATACCAAATGCTCTGTCTATATTTCATCCCAAAGGTGCAATGTTTTTCGTCTTTTGGCATTTTCACTACACTCTTGAAATGATTTAATTGGACGCCCAGGTAATTTGCTTTTGAGTTTTGTATGTAATTTGACAGTACCTTGAAGCCACGTAGCATATTTTTTTCGGAAGTATGATTCGTTTCGTTTCCTGTCTCTGTCAGTTCACTGTCGCCCATTTGGCTTTAAATTCAGCCTTAAAAACTTATAATGCAATTTTAATAATGCCTTTGTTGCTGCCAGTCTCGCTTGCCAAATATAAATACAAACTTTCGAATTTTTGCTAATATTCTTGAGCAATATCAGTTGGATTAGCTGAAATTAATCATTCCTTGTATAAATCTTCCAACATCCTTGTGATTCTGTAAAATAAAAAGAAAGACTACGACTATTTCAACTTCACCTCTAAAACATATTTTGATACCTAGGCCCGTTGAATGCCTGCAACATGCAGGTTAGCAACTATTAGCAAAGTTTTCTTTTCTTACCTATAACTAGACAGCTGTGCTGATAAAATAAGGCTTAAACCATTGCCCAACTTTGCCCTACTCATAAACATAAACCTTCGTAAATGTTTGGTTAACTACTCAATTTCGGTCTTTAAAAATTCCAACAGAAATGTCCCTCAATCCGGCTAAAATAATCTAACTAATAATATAATCACTTCTTACCTTCATCAACAACATCCATCATGAAAACGTGTAGGTCCAGTAGCAAAATAATTTAGGAGCACGTTTTGAAGATAGGATCAATTTTGCGCGTGAACGGTGTAATGTAGGTAAATATTTATAACAGCAAACTTCGGTGACCGATAACATACTTAACTCGATATTGTGCATTCTTTTGAGGGTAGTTTTAAACGTAGGATTTATCTGGCTGTCCATTGGTGTGATCCCTGATGTGGTATTGCTACTTTCGTAATTTCGATTTATGGGCACCGAGCTCCATACAATGAAACCTTAGTGCGGCGCGGGCAAATCAGACTCAAGCTGAGGAGAAACGCGACGTCCACGCGCTCTTCGCAGTTCACTCTTCCAGACATTTGCGCGCTGTTTACAAAATGACCGTCGACTAATACGCTCAATTTGATGTACTAAAGTACAGCAAACACTATATTACTAGGTTACTGCGCAAACGTTGTTTTGCCATATTAATAGCCTACGAACTGAAAATTGGTTAAGCCGTTTCGGACTATTTTGGTAATAAAAACGTGACATGATTTTTTATGTAGTAATATCAGGTACACTCCATTTATCTATACTTGACTTTTTTTCCAAACTTTAAACGACACTAAATCAAAAACCTTTAGCGGTAGAAAACTCGAAACAGTCTACAAATTTAGTGCTAACTAGTTCTAAATTTGCAAACTGTTTCGAGTTTTCTACCGCTAAAGGTTTTTGATTTAGTGTCGTTTAAAGTTTGGAAAAAAGGCAAGTATAGATAAATGGATTATACACTCAGTCACTCGAGCAAAACCTGGATCGTAACCGAAAAAAAAATTGTACACAAGAGCTATTTTCAGACCCGCTTCCGGTAAACAACTAAGTTTTGTTTGCAGTCGTCCGCTCCTAACTACGTACACGTTAGATCGGGATACAAGTTGGAGCGCGAACGTTTTCGTAAAATCTCGCGGAGCCCTTTTCCGTAAATCCGTAGGTGAAGAGATCTCTAAGTGGGCTTTTAGCCGGGCCGAGCTAAGCCGTCTTCCGCACACGGTTCTGCTCATTTCTGCGCCATTGCATTAGCGCTCGCTGCGACACGCCGCCCGCCGCCTCCGCGATGCTTGCTCTTTATTACTACTCACTGTGATAAAACTGTGAACAAATTGTGTTGTGGCGTAACCACACATCGACTAGTAAGTATGTGCAGGATGAGCACTTATACCAACTGAACCTTTTCTAAGAGCAGTTGAGTGTTTCAAAACGCAATTGCTGCAATGATACGTCTACAGCGTGGCGTACGTATGAGAACTGGGCCAACAAAGTAGCAAAGCATTATAAAAATCAATGCCTAGGAGAGACGGCTTTAGCTGGGGCAAATCTTTTTAAGCGAATGGCGGGAAACTAATGGCACAGGCGGGACTTTCAAGAAAATCCGTTCGTTGTTGTCAATACACGGCAACTGCGATGGCTCACTCCATTGAGCCTATAACTCAGAAGTACAAATACTATCTTAGCTTTTATTGTGCCTGCATTAGAGCCAACTCATGACAAGTAATAAAATGTAATAAAAGGTCAAATTCAGGTGGCATTAAATAACCTTGTGACTTTTGTCTTTTACCAATTGATAACCGATACTGGCAGACGTCCGATACTAGTTGGAATCGCAAATGCCCGATTAGTTAGCTTTGCTGAATTGTTTAATATTCACCGGTGATATTTAATTTAAGCTTCGGTTGAACTTCGGTGAACGTTAAGGCCAAATCACACGATACATGAATGGTTGAATTATTATTCAAATTATCGTTTTTATAACATGTTCAAATGAACAAAAGTAACCACACGCGAAAGGCGAAAGCGCCTCATATAATTACCGTTTTTTGTGAGAGCAAGTGGTAGAGAGTTGTTCAATCAATGTACCCTATTTTATTTGTAAAATACATTAAAAAATTAGGAAACATAATGCATTAACGTTATTCTAATGTACCTACGTTCATTCTATAATTTAGAAGTTTCACTCTTCTTTTATTCTGGAAAATTGACCGACGTGGAATGAAACGAACCAACACTCTTTCGAAAGTCCGGCGTTTATTGAGCGCTTACATGACTCATTCCCAGCGAAAGATGCAGTATGAAATACAGAAAGGAATGAAAAGTGGACGGTCTGATTTCACCTTTAGGGTGGCGGTGTTCGGTTCGCCCCCTGCGGTCGCAGTAGTTAGCCCGGCACCGGCGACGCGCCACCTTGCGGCTTATCGGCCGTCCGGCCGCAGCGCGACGGTAGCTACTCAACGCAACTTGACGCTGAACCTCTCACAGCTCAAAATCACCTCTACTTCCGCACACTAAGATCCAATCGAGTTCATTCCTAAACTGGCAGAATACTGGCTTAACTCGGACATGACTAACTACCAGCCTGTCGCCGAATCAAGTTGCTTTATCTTTGTCGCTTAAGTAATGAGCACTACGACGGCCATCTAGTCTAGACAATTCTGCTCGGTAATTTAATAAGACTACGCATAAATGCAGTTTGATGTATCATTCACCATAGAAAACTTAGCTCGAACTTGAAGCAATACAGATTGGAAGTGGAATCGGAAAAGACTCTCGGTACAAAAACGCTTTCCAAGTCTCAAGTGACTAAGAATAAATACTATCTATCCAATGCATTCGAGAGTACTCCTTTAAAAGTCATCGCTTAAAGTTTTTCTTAGCAAACGGAACGCAATCTTCATCTCCATGTTCAAATAGAAATTTCACATCTTTCTACTAAGGTTTATGCAGCGTCTTTGTAGAAAAACATTGATGTTTTTGAGCCGCGTCGGGGCACGCGAGGTGTAAACTGTGGGTGGGGTGGTAAATCATGTCCTCCTCCATTTATATGGACACTTTATTACGACGGGACGATCTAAATCAAAAGATAAAATTCTTATTTTATGTTTCCCCTCGCCATTTCACGCATATTGTCGTTTTCCTCCGCCACACACTACTCGTATAACCACGTAAAAGATGCCATCGCGCCGCGCTTTCCCCGCTGCGAGCCTCGCATGAGTGTTCACTGAATACTAACCCTTGCAAAGATAATATTCCATTCAATTACACAACCAGTGTGCACTGTTAATTATGGAAAATCATTAACCAGGTATTGATATCGTATGACTGATTAGTATGATGCGTATCTTTAAAACTTTATACAAGTCAAAAGTCACTTTTAAATGTTGGGTTTGTTGATTAAATAGTTGTGGACTACGATACAATTAGTCTTATAATCTGTAAATCTAAGAGTATATTTACAGATTATTTGTGTAAGATATGCCTTCAGTTGGCCAGAAAGAGTAGAGGATAGGCAAGTGGCAGTCTCTGATCTCTGGAATACAGTCTTGAGTTTATGTTTGTATGCATGTTTGTTTGCTATTTCGTATAATCTGGGGGCAAAAAAAATACACCAGGTCCTAGATGTTTATATGTTTGTGATGTCGCTGTTTCTAGTTTCCTTGATACAGGATAACCTAGGCGTAGAAGCAATGTATGTGTCTATATGTAAATGTTTATGTTTATAATCTGATTGCTAATGATCAGGAACCGTAAGTTAGTCAATTTATCGAAAGAAAGATGCATACTTTATTGCATACCCTTTGTACATTAATATACATTTATTTCTTCTTTCTTCAGATTTAAGACATTATTTGTCTTCTATTGGTAAAAGCACTGATAAAGCAGTAATAGATAAAATATGCCTATAAACATATTGCCTATCCGCATATGAATGATGAGGATAGTCGAAGAGAGAAACGAGTACCCTGCGGATACTTGTCGATTCATGATGATGATGATCATGATTAATTCATGGTGCTTGGATCTACGTACCTTATAAGAGCCGAGATTCTTGACGGAGCAGGCGAGGCGTACGTTGCGGCCGGCCGGTACTGTCACGTTCTCGATCACGTCGGTGAACTCCGGCTCCTCCATGACTACAACAAACATACAACACAACCTATTATTACTTTGTACAGATACAATAGCACCCAATTTAACTATTAACTATAAGATAAGTATATTCTTTATTGCACTCTGGAAAAAACAAAATATTTACAAAGGTTCGACTTTATTACTAAAAGCAATTTCTTCGAGACAACCTATAATTATTTAACTTAAATATTTTTCTACAATATAAATTATCGTGTCTCAATGTTAGTGCGCATATTCCTCCGAAACGGCTTGACCGATTTTGATGAAATTTTATATGTATGTTCTATAGGTCTGAGAATAGGTTGTTATCTATTTTTCATTGCCCTATCTGGCAAAACAACGTTTGCTGAGTCAGCTAGTATTTTTATACAAAAGTCGATTTTAATGGCGACTTAAGTGACAACAACATGGTGTAAGTCGGTCTAAGAATCTGTAAATGCATTTTGGTCAACCAAAAGCTGTTAACAGAGATTAACGAATGGATGAGAAGCTGGGGGTAAAAGAGCTTCGTCAGGATCATGGCAGGTACAAAACCCTGATTTTTTTAGTCCTCTAAGATAAATGCGTGAGTTTATAAACGTAAGTACAATGTATGCAAGTAATTTAGAGTAGCTATTTCAATCTTGCTTTTGAGCTCGCTCGCGTTTGAGACATGTATTTTAAACTGACTTCATTCAGAGAGAAAAAAATCTTAGCTTTGATAAGAATTGGTCCGTAAGTCTCGTAATTGTACCGTATTGGTTTGATAAGAGCGCTGGTAGAGTATACCTTTAAGAGAGGTGGGTTTGAATCGTGCTATGGCTTGGATTTTTTTGTAGTATGTATAGTGTAAGTATGTGTTTTCCTGGTACAATAAAGAATATTTTTATTTTATCTTATCTTATAGTTCGTTTGTCAAGCCACTAATGTAGAATTATTTAAACTTGACTGTGATCTGAATTACTAAATACGATTACACAATATATGTCATTAAATCATTTTCAGATTAAAGCTTCCTGAAGAAAATGAGGGATTCTTACGTTTAGATAAATTTGTTCGATATTTTGCGGCCTATCAAAATTTGGCATACCTACTTTGCAGCCATAACGATATTTTTGTGAGAGAATACGATTTGTAATTCTCAAATTATCAAAGCAGAACGCTCTTAAACAAATTGAGTAGGCGATAAGGAATAATGTCGTCGTTTATCAAGTTCAAAGATAGATGGTTGCTGCTCTGCTCTGCCCATTTTAAATGCGTTTGTCTTCGACTTGCCAAATTGACGCTCTACGCTTTCTTCTTACATTTTATGTAGACTAAATCGATAAGAGGTTCAATAAGTCTTGGTTTTCACGCAAAGACAAATCGTGTTAGGGACGTAATAAGAGCAGAGCGAACGTGTTTCAAGTCACATAATCTATTCTATTGGTACACAAAAGGTTTAAAATGCAGGAGGCAATAAGGAAAGCAAACTATGAGCAGTCTTGTGGGGAAGAGTTGGCTCGTGGTTGACTGAATAAACATTTGTCATTCAGTGAGTTGGTCTCGGGCCGCGGTGGCGGTGCGGTGACATAGCACAACATAGTCGTCGCTGTTTAGAGAATAAACTTGCACAGTGCCGATAGTTCGCTTGTTCCTTGGGTATTTGCGCATCTGTTTGTAAGTGACTCGGTGCATCGAATTGTACAGGACAAGTTCTGCTCTGTATAAATGAATGTAAGTAAGATCGTTATAAATTACTTTTGAAACCATAGTCCAAACTTTTGAAATTAGTGTAGTCTACATTACATTAACCTAAAAAAAAATTAGCAAATAAAAAAAAAGTAACTCTGGAATGTTTATGTTTATATCATACTGTTCTGCGCTACGTGGGGCATTGTCCCAGCTACGACGATGTTCTACGCCGTAGCTGCTACGCGACGTAGCATGTGCTACACGTGCTACAGCGTTGGACAATTTTAACTTCCTAATCAACAAATTCTTTGTATTGTTGTCATCAAAATAATTTGTTACATCAGTTGCAAATCAGTAGCAAACTTTTTATATTTTTTTCTTCCGATAAATTTTATCCAATTACTGTTCTATTCACAAATTACATTGAAACTCTGGTCGGTAATGCTTTTTCAAAAAATAGAACACAAAGCTTGTCTTCTCTCCAGATGTCTTAAGCCAATGTATCCCTATATCTCGACGACCCATCATCATCAAACTTGACGAAATATATGTGAGAACGAAAATACAAGCGCTATTAAAGCTATAGAAGTGTCTAACACATGGTAAAATACGAAGTCTCATTTACGTTTTAACAAGCTCCTATCTACTGCGTACAGCAGACCCAGCGGCATTGCCCGTGAGTGCACAGACAGACTCGTCGCGGCAGATACCCGTCTGAAGATGAAAGCTCTGCGTGTTTTGTGTTTGCTCACCTGATCGTATTAGCTCTAAGCACGATGCTCCATTTTCTACCCCGTTGCTCCTGCCTGACTCAACTCGTGTTAATAAAGCATACAACCTATAGTATAATTCGAATATTCTCAAGCATGCGAAGTACCATTACTTTCATAAGTATCGATTAATATGGGTGATAATTGAAGTTACCAATCAGACCTGAAATCCTAAAGAGATACGGTAATAATATTAAGGTATTTTCTAGTTTCACGCTAGGATTGTCCATTTGATTACGCATGTATTTTAATATTGAAATCAAAATGTATAAACGTGCTACGTTTTAATCTTTAGTAGGTCCAAAAGGATTAACCGATACTAATTGAAGGAGCTGATACGCTGATTATGCTCCTAAGAGGATCACTAAGCTTGCGTGATATTTGTTTCAATGGAACAAAGGGGAACGTTGAAAATAATCTTCGACATGGTAGCGCTGTGGGCGGTACGACTATTTAGAGGTTAATTAAGAAACCGCAGAGTACACGGGGAGCCGAGAGGGGCGGGGAAGAGGGGGGAAGTTAATCCTTTTGTCACCGAAAGGCAAGACGTTAGCTAACATTCGACACATGTACCTGTTATTGTTTATTGCGCCCGAGAGCAAAGGATTGCTTCTCAACAATCCAGACGTTTATTATATTTCTACTAACTGGTACACGCGATTTCATCTGCGGAAGGTTAGCACTTCAAGTACCTTATTTTCTTATCCAAGGTTCAGTATCTCTGTAAATTATAGTCTGTTTTATTCTGCTGTATAAACTACTTATATTATTGCAACAATCCACTCACTAGTTTTTCCGTCAGAGCTGTGGTCAGAGTAACAAACATCTATACGTACATACAAACTTTCGCGTTTATAATACGAGTATTACTAGCTATTGCTCGTGATTTTGGTGGCATGGACTTTAGTACATACTCATAAGTTATGGATACTTGGACTGGCCAAACTTTGGAAAACTGAGAAGTAAGTGTTTCATTAATTTTCATACGGTCTTACTAATAAAGGTTATGAGCTGTGTATACCGCCGTTATGCGAGGTCTGACAAGCTGGTTATTTGTACGCTAAATGCGATTAAACCAGTATAAATTGATATACGTCAAATAGTTATTCAGAGGTTATAACTTATTTATTAGTAAGGCCGTTAAAGTTCAACTATTCAAAGTTAGAGAAAATCCGACCACAAATAAGGATACTAAGCGACTGCTTGTACAAACTTGGGCACCAGCTTGGGCATTTTGAAAAACGGAGGAATATGGGTTTTGTTTATGAAAAAATCTGACCATAAATAATCCTGTAAATAATTTCGCAACTTTACTCCCATTACAAACTCTGACATCCCTTTCGCCATCTTGCGGTTCAAACTTTAGGAAACAAAGAAATAACGTTTCTTAAATTTTATTATTTTCTATAATATAAAATTCTCGTGTCACCGTGTTAGTGCGCATACTCTTTCTAAACGGCTTGACCTATTTTCATTAAATTTTAAATGTATATTTGGTAGATCTATTTATGTTGTTATCTATTTTCCATTTATTATTATTATTCCTATTTGGCAAAATAACGTTTGCCTGGTCAGCTAGTATTATATAATTTTTACTTTCGTGAGAATTCGCCTACAAATATTGTATTTCCCATATAAGCTTTCACACCCTTTTTCACCCTTTTGAAGGTCGAATTTTGGGAAAATGAGAAACACGTGTACCATTTATTTTATTGAAGCACATCTTTGAAATGTGTTTTCATCATGCCGGTCGAATTATTTTTAACACATAATTTAATAGTTTATGCAAAAACAGTGTCTATCAAATAAAGTCACTACAAAAAAATCAAAACTTATTGTAATTGATATAACAAAAGTTATTGTAAATGACAATACCGACCAACAAGTATCAAGTTTTACCAAGTTAATGATGACCATGTACTTCAATACAAAATTAATGCCAAACAGTCAATACGCATTCAATAGAAGCGGCAATTCTAATTTGTCCAAAGCCGGGTCGACTAAATATTCCGAAACTAATAATGAATGGGACCGCTTCGGTGGCCACTCCTAACTCGAGACTAATCTCATATTAAAGCTGGCCCTTATGCAAATCGGAGGCGGTCACTCGGAAGTAATCAGCCGCGGGGACCGCAGCGCGGGCCGGGTGCCCCGTGCCCGCCACAAATTGACAGCCACCGCCTCCGCGCGCTCCGCCACCAGCCACCAGCTCTAATTGATTGCGGCCACGCAGACACCTTGTTATAATACCACTGACATGCTGACAAACAACCTATTGCTCACCCCGGCGATGTTTTTTTTTCCCACGCAAAAATCCAATAACATTGTGTATACTAACACTGAACGATCTGATCGGAACGGATTTAAGTGGTATCGCCCACGGCGGCTTTAAAACGTGCAAAACATATACCATGCTGGAGCGAGTATGCATCGCTTCTCAAAAATGTCACAAAACGCGATTCAGAAGCGCATCTAAAAGTAGTCGTGAGATCATTCACAATCCAAGAGGGCTTGTATAATAATATAATTAATAATATAATTTGAGGCTATTTTTGTGCTTAATGTATGATTTGTCAGTCTAATTAAACACTGCCATTCTCTCTCTCTCTCTCTCTCTCTCTCTCAGAGAGAAGGCCTATGCCTTGCCTATAACAAAAGGTTGTTCCTAATTCTCTAACTTGTTATATATTTAAACTAATTTATTTCTCAGCTAAGAGTTTTTTGTTACGGCAAAGCAAACAAAAGTCTGGCTATAATATCTATCTACCATTGATACGCTGACAAATAACCTATCGCTCACGCCGCATACGAGGTTTTGTTCAGCGAACTTTTTAAACTTGTAACATTGTGTTCGCTGAATGAGCGATCAAAATATGATAAATAAATTGTTGCTGCCTTTTGGCCCTAAATTACATGCATGATTTGTCAGGTTATATTTTACATTTTTTTGTTGTTTTTATTAAAATTCCTAAGTTAATAACTTTTTAAATGAAGCCAATTTATTTAGCATAAATCCTCGACATAAATCTGTACAATATAATACTGTATACCAATATGCGAAATAAATACAATACAATGTTATAAAACTAAAATACTTTCGTTTTCTCAAATATTATATATCTACTTATCCTGGTCTTGAATAAAACCCACGTTGGGCGTAAATCTCTTTTTATTCAGGCCAATCCTGGCCACGGTTACTGCACGATATCACTTCTATTGCTTTCCAACGGCATTCCAACATTTTTTTATTTTCAATACCACTTTAACCCCCGGTTCATCGAACGCTAACAGTCAGTCAATCTATTGTCAGCAGCTGTCAGTCGGCAAATATACGAACAAAAAAGCAACTGAAAACACAGTAGAGTAACAGACTGCCAGCGTTCGAGAAACCGGGGGAAGTTGGTCTGGCCGTATTGTACGCATTTGCTGTAAACCTTTGGATTTAACTTGGCACCACCAATATGATATTGAATTCCACCCAATAATAATAATAATCCCCACCGAATCTTATTAATTCCTATGTCATTCGTGTAAATAACACGAATACTTTAAAGGCACAGCATTTTTTTCTGTTCTCGACAGTCTGCACAGTACTAATCTATTAGCAGTCTTTTGGCTTACAATTTTTTCATGTTTCCTTTTTTATCAAAGTTGCGCGCAGTAAAAACCAATATCCAATCATTGCATTGCTGTTACTGAAATATATACTTAGTTAATAGAAGATATACTATACCTTCATCTATTACATTGAGAAATTTTTTAATCGTGTTTTAATTTCATAGGTCGCCAAAGTACGTCCCGTACCAAACTCAGTATACGTGTACAAATATTTACGAATACATTCAGTCCCTTACCACAGCTGTTCCTCGTAATATTCACGTATATGATCGAATTCTTTTTAAGAGATCCGCAGATAAAGAACATGGCGTCGGGTGTTTGGTCGGTTTCGGACTTTCACTTATTTGTATGCTTCACCCTCCGCGGCCGGGACGCGGACGTGACTATTCGAGATACATAAACCCGAAGTGAATAGAGAAAATAGAAATAAAGTAACATATCCTTTAGTGGACGGATTTCGAAAAAGATTCTTGTTTGTTTTGCGGGTGATTTCCGTGCCCTTTAATCTGATTTGTGGCCAAAAGTAAATCAAATGGCTTACTGGATTTTTTTTCTTATTCTGTGCATACTGACCTCGCCCTGTTTGATTAAAGTTCAATAACATTTAAAGGTGGATGTTTGTTCCATTACCGAAACTTGTTATTTCGTGTCAATTTTTCCTTGAGTGACCAAAACGGAAGCGAGTGCTCGACTGGAGATTTTTCGCCCATTCCTACGCCCCTCTTATCATCGGCCTGTCACCGGACTGGCAAAAGTGGCAACTACGAACAAGCTTCACAATAGTCTTCCGCATGTTTTCTAAAAATATTTATTATGTGCTTGGGAAAAAACCATTGGTTGTGAAATAAATGTAGATAGTAAAGAAAATTACCACTTATTCACCAATTTTCCCAATCTGTAGAATCTAAAGTAGGTATAATAAGAGCTATAAGTCATTCCACACGTTTACACCTGGTGGGTCTATAGAATTGATTGATGTGAGTTGGTATGCAGAAGTTAGTATAGGGAAAAAATCGAATCAACGACTACTCGTAGCAAATCGATGTTGTCTCTAAGTTTCTTACAGGATGATGGCTAATTGAACAAGTGTTTGGAGGCTTGCGGGCGCGTGAGTCGAGAGATCTAATTAAAAGGAGCCGCGATGCGGCACCGCCGCCCCAGCAGCAGGAGCCCATTATCGCGCCTCCACCTTCTATTAGCATTGTCTACTCAAGGGCGATACTTATCTTTATTTAAATTCACTTCTTTGGTAATTGGGTTGACGAGTCGACAACGTGATTTGCATTGATGAAAATTGGCCCACCCACCCCATCGCCGGCTTACTCTGTAACAGTAAGTTACTAAATGGGACTTATTTGTTTTCGTTTTGATCTTCAAAGTTAACCGACGGTTTTTCGTATACAAACAAAAAAACAGGTCTTGGATGTTTACTTAGTTGTGATGTCGCCGTTTCTGGTTTCCACGACACACGGTATCCTAGTGTGGGGCCAGAAGCAATGTATGTGCCTGTATGTAAATGTTTATTTCATTAATCTAATGTTAACAGCTGTCAGTTGATTTCATTGTAAGCACTTTGGCCAATTGACAGGTGTTAAAAGTAGATTATTCAGTTGCTTTATGATCTTGAAAAGAACAATTGAAACTGGTATGGTGTACAGTTTAACAGAGAAACGAGAAAGAGAGTGTAACCCCCGGTTTCTCGAACGCTAACAGTCTGTTAATCTACTGTTGACAGCTGTCACTTTTTTTTTTTATGTGTACTTTTGTGTACTTTTGACAACCGACCGCTATTAACAATAGATTAACAGACTGTTAGCGTTCCAAAAACCGGGGGTGAGTCTATCAACTTTATCTTAGCCATTGAAATCAAGTGAATATGATTTTTAAACGAATGTACTGTACAGTATGTAAGTACATGTGCATGTTTGAAGAGAGCCGCTCTCGAGAGGGAAACCCGACGCCGGGTTATTTGTTATTACGGCACATACGATAAAATCACACAGACTTGTTGCCTCATTAAAATCTTCTGGTGCGCGCGTCTGTGAGCCTTTTGTGGAGTAGCGTGTGGTAACGCGCGCGCTCAACACCTTTCACGCTGTCACGCGGCACAATGCGGCACTCCGCCCGCCTCGCTTCACGAGAAACGTCAACGTTCTTGTGACGACAAAATATACCCTTGTGAGCCTATTCATTTCACTCATAGATGATATTTTAATTGATATCACAATAAATGTAGCTTTCTATATCTAGATCTGAGTGAGATAGGAAGTAGCCTCTTTTGATGGTGGAGGCCAAGATACTCTATGGGTCGCCAGGCCAATAAGAATGAATAAGTCCAATTCCATTATATTTATTTATTTCAGACAATTAGTCCATATTTACATTTCAAATCATAATATTTTGTGTTAGTAATAGTCTTATAACTATGTTAGTATGGTACCTACAAAAATATAAAAATCACCTTAAAAGAATACAACAATGTTAATCACATTTCGCCACTAGCGTTAGTGATAGAACGGTCACCCAGCAATGCACTGAATGCGCCCTATGTTGCCTAACCTTCAGGCTGCCTGTGCTACGAACGGTCCCATGCTTTGCAAGGCACGTTAAGCAGTTGGTGCAGTCGTTAAGCCAAGCCAGAGTCCTTAGGGCGGCTTGAAAACTTCTGACAGTAAGACCAACCACTAGTCATACAAGCCTCCACCAATCGGGACTTGGCACCCGTGGTGGACTATGGCCTATACCTTCCTCAGGAAAGAGACCCGTTCCCCTCGGTGGGCATAATAGGTTGATTATGAAATCACATTTTTCATTGGGCGACATCAATGTAGGACAACCTATGACTAGGTTTGCTTAACAAAGCTCATTTTGCTCGGACACCAATAAAATGACATGAAGCTATAATTGGAAAGATCAATATTCCGAGCTGACTGTGCATATTCACAAGAGCGGATAACTCACCTTAACCAGCACTATAGTGCAGGTACAGTCACAGACATACAAATCATCAGGATATCGAGCAGCAAGTGCTATTTATTTTTTTAATATAGAATAATCTCCTAAAATATCAGCAGGCCTTAGTAGGTACTACTTTCTAGTATAACCTGTAACACTTTTCTTAGATATAATGTAAGTTCGATTAGAATGAGGAAGTACTAGAAGACTATTAGACTAAAAAGGTTCTTCATCAACTTTAATAGTCGCCCTTACCTGCTGAAATGAGTGTGCACTGAAGCGTATAGCCTCCTAAGCTAAAAAATCACAACATAAATCGGTAACTGTTGAACTTACTTAAATACAAATAAAAGGTTATCTGGAAGAGATCACTTTTGGTGATAAGGCCGCCGCCTGTACTCTTAGATTGAGAAATACCTCTGTAATTTCCTTTTTATGTACAATAAAGTGGTATCTTTTTTTTTTTTTTTTTTTATTTATTTATTTTAAGTCGCTCAAACAACGGGGTCATTAGCGACTATACAATTAGGTTTACAATTTAAATATCCTTATAGTGGTTAATCAATTTAAGAAACTCAATAGTAGCTTTAGGATTGTTTAGACAATCTTTTAAGGATGATGGGAGGGCTACCTTTAACCTTTCTGGATTAAACATTGGGCATTCTATGAGAAGGTGACTTATACTTATATCGTTATTACATTTTATACATTTGTTTTTGTCTTTTTTTGTAATAAGATGTATATGCGTTAGGTTACAATGTCCAATTCTTAGTCTATTAATCACTACCTGATCTCTTCTATTGTTTACATCTAATTGATTTTTCTCGAAGACTGATTTTCTAATTTTAAACAAGCTACTAGCATTATCTAATACCCAACAGCTGTCCCATAGCTTTTTGACAGATAGTTTAAAAAATTTCTTAAGGTCACAATGGCTAGCTGTTGTATAATTACATTGCTCCAATCTTGCTGCCTCATTTGCTTTCGCGTCCGCTAATTCGTTGCCAGGAATACCTTGGTGGCTCGGTACCCACACCAGTTCCACAATAAGGTCATTAGCCAATAATTGAGTGATCTTTTGTCTGATATGGTTAATGAGAGGGTCCCTATTATTTATATTTGATAATGCTAAGAGACATGATTTTGAGTCAGTATAAATAACGAATTTTTTAGAAGCTGAATTGTTTTTGATAATTTCTAGACACTCATAAATAGCTACTGCTTCACATGTAAAAATAGATAAATAGTCGGGAAGCCTGTAAATGTAACTATCACCGGTTGTAACAATCGCACAGCCAGTCCTACTGTGACTGACTGAGCCATCGGTATAATAAGGAGTGAAATCACTATGTTGTTCCTGTATTTCATTAAATAGGGTTCTATAGATGTAGTTAGGTGTCGTATCGCGTGGGTTTTCGGCCAGTTTTAAGTTTATCGGTAGTGTTAGTTCTTGCCATGGAGGGTTATTGGGTATCGTTCGTAAAAAGGTGGGGGGAAGTTGGAAGTTAATCTCATTTAGGTATTTTTTAATTCTCAGTCTTAATGGAACTCTTAGTGAAGGTCTCAGGTTATATTCAATATCAGAGGGTAAGTTACTTTTAGCTATAATAGAATTTCTGTTATTAGTTATTTGATTTGCTGCATAAGTTAAACACAATTCTTTTCTTCTTAAATTTAGGGGCATCTCACCAGCTTCTACAAGCAGACTACCAACAGGGCTAGTTCTGAAAGCACCTAGACCTAACCTCATACTAGTGTTATGTATGGGTTCCAAGAGTCGCAGAACATCGGGGGAAGCGGAGTCGTAAATGATTGAACCGTAATCTATTTTTTGTCTCACTATAGCCTTATAAGTATTTATGATGCATTTGCTATCGGACCCCCATTTATAGGAGGATAACATTTTAATCACATTTATTTTTTTATAACAATCTGTTTTCAGTTTTTTTATATGGGTAGACCAGTTCATTGTTTGATCAAAATTTAATCCTAAAATTTTTAAAGTTTGAGATTCTTTAATTAAATTATTATTTATTTTTAGTTCTATTTTATCTTTATTTTTTCTTTTTGATAAAATCATGAATTCTGTTTTTGTTGCTGAAAATTTAAATCCAGTATGTTTGCACCATTCATATAATTTATCTAGGGTGTTTTGTAGAAGTGTTTGAGTGGGTGTAAGATTTTTTCCGCTGCACATTATTGTTAGATCATCTGCGAATAAATATCCTTTTACTGGATTATCAACTACTTCTAGAACATTATTTATAGATATTAAGAAAAGGATGACACTCAAGACTGAGCCAGTTGGAAGACCGTTTTCAGTATAGCAGGAGTTAGAAAATGAATTATTGACTTTTACGTATATAGTCCTATTTGATAAAAAGTTTTTAACAAAAGCGAGGAGATTTCCTTTAATATTTAACTGTTCTAGTATGATTAAAACTCGGTGTTTCCAGACCATTTCATAAGCCTTTTCTAAATCAAGTGATACTAACATGACCTTTTTATCATTTGCAAAGGAAGTTAGAATTTCGTTTTCTAAGTGTGAAAGGTGATCTAAGGTAGATCGAGATTGTCGAAAACCGAATTGGTTTGGTGATATAAGGTTATTAATTTCTAGATACCATCTTAGTCTATTGCTAATGATTTTTTCTAACAGTTTGCAGAGATTACATGTTAAGGATATGGGCCTATAACTTGAGGTCATGGTAGCAGTTTTGCCAGGTTTAGGGATGGGTATGACCTTAGCTGTTTGCCACTGTTCAGGGAACACCTGATTAAACAAAATATAGTTATAGATATCTATTAGGCGCTCTAGAGCATTAAAAGGTAATTTTGCTATTAGTGTATTCGAGATATTGTCTGGTCCTGGGCTTGAGTTACCTAACTTAACTAGAATTACACCTACTTCATTTAAGTTAATAATACTGTTAATAGGGTTACTATTATCACTTAGATCAAAGGCACTTTTTTCTTCTTCTATTTGACCTTTGTAATCTAAAAAATCTTGACTATAATTTTCAGAACTAGAATTGGAAGCAAAAGTTTGAGCCAGAAGTTCGGAATTTAATATTGGGTCTCCACTTAATTCACCTTCGTTATTTCTTAAAACTATTGTTTGTTTACCAGACCTTCTACCATTAATTGCATTTATTTTACGCCAGATGTGGCCTATAGGAGTAAAGCTATTTATAGATGAGATGAATTTTTCCCAGTCCTTTTTTCTACTATCTTTAAATATCCTTCTTGTTATAGCGCGTTTTTTCCGAAAATCTATCTTGTATTTTTCTAGCTTTGATTGTTCTTCTTGTTTTTGCTGTATAGTTTGATAAAGGTTTGAATTTTGTTTTAATTGTTTGCTTTTGTTTTTAAATTTTCTATAAGCCTTTTTACTTTCTTTTAATGCACGTAAACATTCTTCGTTCCACCATGGGACTTGATTCTTTTTAACCTTACCTGATGTTTTTGGTATATGATTTTCTGCCGCACTAATTATTATTTCATTGAATTCATCAACTATATCATTAATGCATCTATTTGAATCAAGTTTTAATTTATCTAGTTTGTTCACATTAAATTCTATTTCAGAGCGATATCTGGGCCAATCAGCGAGTTGATATTTGAAATGTTTAGCAATAGTGGTTTCGATTGGGTTAAAGTCTATCTGGGAAGCTAGGACGATAGGAAAATGGTCACTGTCATATAGATCGTCAAGTGCATTCCAGTCAAGGTAAGTCGATATACTTTGTGAAGCAAATGACAAGTCTATATTGCTGGTGTGTCCATTGCTGCTATTAAAGTGCGTAGGTTGATCGGTATTTAAAAGGATAATGTTATTATGTGAATCCAACCAATCTGCTATGGTTCTTCCTCGCTGGTCGCAACGACTAGATCCCCAGTACAGATGATGGCTATTAAAGTCTCCAAGCAAAACATAAGGTGTTGGAAGCTGAGTAATTAAATCATTTAAGTCAGTTTCGCTAAAAGGACAGCTATTAGGTAAATAAATATTACAAATTGTTAGATCTAAGGGAAAATTAATCCTTATCGCTATTACTTCTAGTGAGCTATTTATGTTAAGTTTTGTAGGTAATGTGTGTGGTTTTACATATATTGCTACACCGCCACTGGCTACACTGCTATGGAGGCGATTTTTATTAAAACTCTCATAATTTTTTAACTTGGCACAATAATTATTTGAGAAATTTGTTTCCTGAATACAAAAGCATATTGGATCGATTTCATTTAATATAAGTTTTATATTTTCAAATCTAGCAGTGAAGCCATTGACGTTCCACTGTAAGATATTCATAATTTTAATAAATATTTAAAAATTATTAAATTAATTCAATTTAATAATTTTTTTTAAAGAAAATATATATGTAACTTAAAGCTATGATATCGGAATTTAGTCACTTATTTGATGATTTAAGTTTTGTAGTTTACGAGAGAGTCTAGAGCATCTATTTTTTAAGTTCTTATTCATTTTAGGATGGAGGTATAAACACATATTTATTACTTCAGGAATATTATCAGTGTACTCATTGATAAGTTCTAGTATATTTTGCTTACCGCGAGAATTATCCAATAGACTTACGAATTGGTCCAATGACAAGGGGAACTTAGAATGGGTGTGTTGTTCTTCGAGTTCGAATTGTATGTCCTTCCAGACTTGCTCTTCCGTTCTATTGTCAAGGGATTTTTTCTTCTTTTTAAGCGCCTTTGTTTTCAGTGGTTGGTCATCAACTGAATAGTTGCTGCCAGTATCATCTGTGTACTCACTTACTGAGGGGGTTTGATCTTCTACTACGATGTTAGAAGGTGATGGGTCCGACTGCGTGGGCTCAGTAGTAGTGGATGAATGGACCCGTTTTGTACCTTTAGTTGAGGTAAGGACGGTAAAGTCGTCCGCTTCTAATCCTTGTTTTGAGGTAGCATTGTTTATATTACGAGTAGGTATCGGGATCAGGGTCTTAGGTTTGTTGAGCTGGATAGGGGGGTAGCTTGATCCTTCATCGTGGGCTATGGTAGTTGTTGGTGTCTGTGAGAGTGGTAATGGTGTAGGTTCATGGGTCTGTTTGTTTTGGGGACATAGCTTAGCTGAGTGTCCCGTCCCGTTACAAATAAAGCATTTCATGGTATCATTGCTTATATAAATCCAGTAGTTCGTGTCTTCATATGTGATTTGCATAGATTCGGGTAGGCGTTTTTTGTCGTCCGGTGAAACATAGAATTGACGTCTAAAACTCATGATATGTGAGAAGCCAGGATCAGGAATTCCTACTTTGAGGAAGGTGATGGGTGACAAAATTTTAACATTCATCTGTTTGAATTTTTCCTCTATTTCTTCGTGTGGGATCACTGGGCAAACATTGGATAGGACAATCCTTTTGTTTCTGGATATTAGAGGGCGAATTTCCAGTAGGTGTTCATTAACTTTAACTTTCTTTACTATTTCTATAAGTTCATCTGCTGTTTGTTTGGAATCCATGTAAATGCATACCCTGGAGTTGGCAATACGGGATATGAAACGGATTGACGATGAGTTAGTGACGGTGGAGAGGGCTAGTAGGTAGTCTCGTAGGGTAATTCCATCTATGGAATCTAGAACTATGGCTTGATCTTTCTTTGGGTGTATGTATTTAGAGGTTACGTTGGCATAACTGACAGTGGGTTGGGTATTGTCCATTGCTGGGTTGGTTTGGGGCTCCTGTTACCAGGAATGCCCCTTGTCGTTATTCAACAATATAATATAAGAAATAGAAATCACAACAGGAGGTAGAAATTAAAACACTCGCGGTCGATGATCGCGCGCGGCGCATCGGTCGGGGAGCGATAAGGAGACGCGTGAACAGTGCGAAGTTCGCCAGTAAACTGCCAAAAGTGGTATCTATCTAAACTCTACACACAAAACAAAGCAAGCATTACCTAGCAAGCACATTTATTTGTGGCGTGAGCTATCAGAAACTTTCTCATACAAGTTTATATTTCGATCAAAACTTTTCGTTTGTCAACACTAACGTGGCGTCAGCTATAAAAAAGTGAAGTAAAAAAGTATCAATTTATTTCCATTCATGTTCAAAAATTTGACAGTAGGCTTTGTGGACCTGTATAATGGGATCCAAATGATATCAGTAAGAAAATCTTCGCAGGCAAATCACTTGCCCTGACTTAACGTACTCGTAGATGCACTAACATACTGTTATAGTAGTGTCAACCTCTGTCAGTTCTTTTTATTAAGTAGGTACTTACTCTGCTTTGGATTAGTGAGCCAAAGGTGTTAAAAAGATTGACATATTTTTAGTATGCCAGAAACCGGTCGTTACTAAATTAAATTTTTGGGGGTTATTATTTCAAAATATTTTATAAATAAAATGTAATTAGAGTGGTGTAGTTAGAATAGATGAAACTGGTGAAGTAATTTTGTCATTTTTAAATCAAATGTTTAAAAATGATAGACAAAATGAAAGAAATTTATAAATAGTGTAAAAAGGTTTACACCGTTACAAGCCAGTAATATACAAGTGACTTAACGTGATTCGGTACTAGAAAAGTTAAATGTAGCAAGCTACGAATTTCGAAAATTTATAATCAAATCAGTTTTTATTCATAGTAGCGCAGTAATAGAAACTTAATGACCGTCACAAATAAAAGACAGGTGTCCATTTCAATAAAAGGCGTAGGATTAAGAACTAGCACGATATTTGAATGTGGAATTGAGCGTGGCCACTGCGCTACTGTATAATCGTAATACTGCTCCTTTAGTGAGTTGGAATGGTAATACCCCCATTAGGGGCGCAGTGTGCGGTGTGCCTAAACGCGGCGACATCAACCCCCGTGTACCGATTACCCATTACATCGCGGATGAGCCTGGGAAATTTGATCGTCATTGCGGCACGGGGGTTTTCATGATTACGTGCAGTAAACGAATTAGCTTTTTAGACTCGTTCTTTGCAACGTTTAGTCAACTCTATAAGGTTAAACAACAATTGAATGGCCAAATTCAAGATGACCCTAAGTCTATTTGGGGATTTTATGCACTATTTTTAACACCCTTTCTTTGTAATTTTAAACTTGATTTGTATTTAAAAACATTCAAACTGTAAGGCCCCCTAAGTAGTACTTTTTTACCAAAATTCATGCTTCTCAGTAATCTAGTGTAGTTTCTAGACGCTAAAAGTTACTTTACTTCGTCGTTTTGCAAATCTATGAAATTGGACTGGGACATCTCGAATTTGGCCATCCAATTACTGATTGTGTTTGTTTATTGTTAGATCCTAGGATCCTATCCTAGACCCTTCTTTTAGGTATGTCAGTGCGGCCAAGTGCATACTGGCATTGAACTACGAAGGCAAACAACGGGTCTCCTTGGTCGCAAACAAGCAGAGCAGAGGTCATTAACATATTGTTAAAAGTTGTCTAGTAAGGTGGTTATAGTATTTTGTAGGTCTAACGAAAAATTACGTTTTTGTTGAAATTTCTGTGCTCAGTACCACCCTTTCATGTATTATTCCTATTGTACTTTATATGGGACCAGAGAGATAAGCCTACCTACCTCTTACTTTCAGACATTGAAATGCATAAAAATATAAATATAGAGGTTAAATTAACAAACAAAATAATATTAATAATGAAGAAACTATAAACTAAAATACCATAAATAAAAATTAAATATAGATCATGATAACATAAGAATATTCTAGATTGTACACGAGGAAAAAAACAAAAACATAAAATATTGACAAGGTAGCTAACATAGGTAGATACAATTGGCTGGACTAAAAACCAACTTCTTTTTCCCCAGTCGGTCACAAATTCTCCTTTCAGATCTGCCACGTGTTATTCATAAATATTGTTATCTCTATCAATCCAATAAACTTTTAACTGGTAAGATTCCACCGGATTGGCTTCACGTTCATTGTCTACGAGTACCAATGAGTCGAATGGATGCAGGTCACGACCGCAAGCCCGCTGTTCCGCGTTGCATTTCACGCACCCTAACCTAAGCTACCTCCCCCACCACCCCGGTAGGGGGTATCCCATCTCCACGTAACCCCAAACCCTATAACAGACTAGCACACTGATATTAGTTGAGACAATAACAAGGGGACACGAATAGTTATTATTACTTACCTACTACTTTGCGGTATTTGCGCAAAAGTAACAGAATAAATTTCTTTAGGCAGTTGTCAGCTTTGTTGGCAGTTGTGTGTGTCGAAAGTTAATATTTGTGGCAACCCGATTTATATAGAACACTGGCTAGTGTTGGGATGGCGGGACGATTTTAATACGTTCTTGCTGGGATAATGCGTTCACACACCTCAGCGCTTGTAAGCCCCAATCCGCAGTGGGCACGCGTGGTGAGTAAGCCCATACTCTCTCTGAGAGAAGGCAAGTGCACTGACTGCAATAGGACGTATATAGGCTGCTTACTTGTTGGGATGGTGCGAGGTGGATAAGAGCCGTGGAAATAGGAAGCGAGGCCTTTGCCCGTCAATGGGACACAATAGAGGCTAAGTAAAAAAATCTTATCGCAAAAAAGTGTCCCATCTATATGAACATTATAAGGAACCCTGAGAGCCTGAGATATTCACAAACCTCAGTACTTGAACTCGACAATCCGTGGTGAGCCCGCGTAGTAGCCCATACTCTATCTCTCTCTATCTCTCTCTCTCTCTCTCTTTCTCTCTCTCTCTCTCTGGGAGAAGTTCTGTGCCCTAAAGTGGGACGTACATAGGCTGCATCATAACGCTATTACAAACGTGCGAACCAAGTCATAAAAGTGCGAGCGAGAGTTCCGATATGCCTGATATGCCTCCTATATGTGTGACAGAGAGGTCTGATACAAATGTTTATGACTCAGTTCGCACGTTTGTAATGGCTCAAGTATAGCATTGTTTATTTGACTGTCATATTTCATCGGAATAATTTTAATTATTGCATGTCATCAATAAACATCCAAATATCTATAAGATAAGATATCTATACTCACTCAAGTCTTTCTCATTCTTATAATATCGTATAATAAAAGTATCCTGATGTAAATTCTAATATAATATAGATTGGTGGGTTATGCGGCACGGTTCAGTAGTTCACGACCGGGATGCGGCGGTCGCCAGAGTGCATTTCCATGCAGGCCACGCGGCGCGTCTCCGAGGAATCGAGAGGGCTCCGCTCGCCCGTCACGTCACTTTGTGTGCTTTACCTGATTCCGAGTCGTCAGCGAATATATAGACCTTATTATTGGCTTCACACACATAAACCAAATAGATGGATAGATGGATGAACTGAATATTCTTCACAGCATAACAGGAATTACAATGACGTCACCAGCTTTAGAAATTTAGTGTTTAACTGTTAGCTTTAAAATTTTGTTAAAGAACTCTCCAAATTCACAAATTTGTTGTGCCACAGTGCAAGCTCTCACGACGTCTACCCTCAACTTTCATGTTTTTGTTATAAAGTTTTAATACGACAGTTTCCGCGCAGCACATAAGATTTCCAAGCAATACATCACAACATGTGGTGTGGTGTAGTAAACGGGGCGAAACTAAACACTAACGAGACAACGGAGGGCACGCTTCCCCTTGCCTTCCAAAAGAGATGACTGTTGTGTTGGATACCTTTGATGGGTAAACTTTCTGCCTGTATGTAGATCTATCTTTAGGGAGTGCAGTTACGTATTCTACCGTCGGCGGCGGATCGTTATCTGTTTCCACTAAAGGAAACTGGCTTTTCTACGAAAGAACCATCCCCCTAGCCTCCTCCGCGCCCCACGACTTCTCCTTTTTGTGTTATTTCATTTTTCTACCCTGTACCTTCTAGTTAGCTGTCTCGGGCTTTCATTGCACTAGAAAATGTTAACTTTGGACGCTTTATGTTAGTAAATACGTTGCTGGTTGCATTCTCGGAAACTTTACTCAAATAAACGAAGCGGATGAAACTTGTGTTCTTTGTCATATCTGTGTAAACTTTGTTTCATAAAATGGTATGTAGCACATTTTTATAAGAAACTAGCTGACCTGGAAAACATTGTTTGGCTTTACTTTAGCCTACGATCTATAAATTCCCTAGCCTACCAATTATATGCTTAAAAAAAATTAAAATCGGTGAAGTCGTTTCAAAAACAAACAGTGTGACACAAGATTTAAAATATATAATATTAGTTAATGGTAATACATACCTACATCATGAATAATAATAATAATAATACAACATACGATAAGAATACATTTGTTTATTTTCTGTCCACGAATTACATTTAAGACTATAAAACATTTTTTTACTGTTCATATTAGGTGCATGGTAGAACGTACTGAATAAGACATTACGATTTATCGAGCGCATCTATAAATCGAAGACGCAATCAATTCGCTATGAAGTTTAATGTGAGACGTCAGTACAAAGGATGGCATCCAGAGACGGAACAAGGTTCCTGATGCATTTGTATTCCTTGCAGACAAGTAATCAATATCCGTTCCGAACTCGAGAGCGCGGACATCGCTATCTCATACTGGTGATTCTTTTCACTCAAACGCGCAAACGCATTCGTTTTCTTGAAAAGTCGTACTTAATTTTTTTAACGTAACAATATTCCAGTTTCTCCTACCTTGACAAAGCTGACAATTGGAAAAAGTACGTACAAAAGAACAAATGACTGGCTGATTAACAGATTGTTGATTCACAAAGGTTTTGAGTTCACTCACTCGTGTGAGTGTTGAGTACCTATAAAATATTATGGTTACATAACATCACAATGGATACATTCTTGCCGGGATAGTGTGATGTGGCCTGTGTCAGGGAGAGATGGAAAGCAGAAGGGGAGGCCTTTGCCCAGCAGTGGACACAAAAGAGAAACTTTGTTTGGTACACAGGACTTGTTCTTCTGGTGGGTGTAGACCAACCAAATGAATGCAAACGAACGGTTCAGTGAGTCAATCGGGGCACACTGAACACCGCCTCGAAAAGTTCTCTTTGGCAATCTGAACCGTACGTTCGCAGTAATTTTTTCATTCGGTTCGGTCTGTTCCCACTATTTTACTTTTTCTACAAACATGTACATAGGTTATGCTCGGTAGATAGCTTAAACAAAGTCGGGATGAATTTGCAATGGACACTGTAGAGCATAGATACATGCATAAACTCACGTCTATATCCCGGAGGGGTAGGCAGAGTCCAGGGGCTTTAGGGCATTTTTTATTATTATTTGTTAAATTGTCGAAACTACAGTCAGGAGAATTATGAAATGTCAAATCGCGCGTCCTCTGCCAGCGAAACCAAAACCGACTTCGAATTAATTGAATAAAGCGTGAATAATCCTAATTTATGAAACGCGGCTCTGGTGGGTATTCTGCGCGATGTTTTCCGGTTTGTAGTCTCCACTAGAAAACCTTTGTATGATGTAGCCCTTCGGCTATCGGTTATTCTGCAGGTGTTTACCCTTGCTTAAAAGATTATTAAGGCTATGTCAGTAATCTTAGTTCTTTGGTGAACTGTTTCATTTCTGATGTGATCAATCACAGAGACTCCAAGCGAGTTCCATGGCACGCTGAGTAACTTTGAATCGTTGGATTATAGTTGGTATCCGCATTTCGAAGTCGTAGGTCGTAACTGGCAGGAGGCACTGGTTGATGACTCATTAAGCTCTAAGGGACAGCCGAGTAACAAAGGTGTTCCGAGTTTTTCCAAGACTCTCCAATGTACCTAGTTGAATCCTTTTCGCGGCCTCTTTCTTAGTCTGCCCTAAATTTATGAAATATTCCCGAATTCCTCCCTATACATCGGACTCGCGTGTTAAGGTGTGGATAGTTCAAGGTCAGTGGGATAATTCAAGTTACGACGTATCATGCGTCGTAACTTGCATTATCCCACTGAGTTACTGTCATTGATAAAGCGCAGATGCAAGACGTATACGTTAATATTAATGCTACTTGAATTTCAATTCACTGTTTTGAAAACACCTTCCAATGCTCTGACATGCAAAACACAGTTTCACACAAACTCCATGCTACGCGGGCAGCTCTGGAGTCAATTGACTCACTCCCTTTTTACGAATAAACAAAATTATAGTATGAGTAGTAGTGGAATCCTTTTAAAGAATCCAAAAGATATCTAAGCAAATGTTAATCGGACAAAATTTCGAGCTCCTGTACCTTAATAAGTACAATGTTATTCTCAGGGTACTGTCCCGCCTCTATTAAGTTAAATATGATATCAACATTAACATTTACATACAGGCACATACATTGCTTCTGACCCCACACTAGGATACCCTGTGTCGTGGGAACCAGAAACAGCGACGTCACAAACATGTAAACATCCAAGACCTGGGTTTCTTTTTTTTGTCCCCAGCCGGTATTCGAACCCGGGACCTCTCGCATGGTAGACAGATGCACTAACCGCTGTGCCACAGAGGTCGGTTTGTTTTGAAATTAAATTAAAGGTATTTTTTGTACGCCTACCAACTCTTACTTTTACCTCCTGCGGTCGACTGCTAGAAAATGCTTACTGTATTAATGCTTAGTCCACCGCTGTACCATAATGTAAGTGCAATAAAATAAACAATAAATAAATAAATATGGTGAGATACTAATTCTTCTCAGGAAATCGTTTTAGAAAAAGTCTTAGAAATTACAACACAACACAAATGAACCGCGGGTCAGGCGTAAAGTCTATCGTGTTGTATTTTTTTTATTTTCATGCTCCGCATTGCTATTGTAATTTTTTACACTAAAAATGTATGAAAAGTATGAAAATTAACACGTTAACCGGCAATGTTTTGTGGATGAAATATTAGTCTTACGTACCCAATATGATTTAATACATATTTTGATAAAACATACCCTGAAAGTAAGCCGGTCTATGTGCATGCATTTACTTAAGTTACCTTACGTGTATGTATTGTGTTTTTTGTAATTAATTATAATAAAACAAAAAGTAGAAAACGAAATCCCAGCAAACATCTAGTTGTACTTTTATAACTGTGATTTTTTTTATATATTAATTCTTTGCCATATAGGTAGACCATCTCCTAGGATATCCGTGGTCCGCAGACCACGAAGTATCGAAATAAAATGTTGTAAGTACAAACCAACTTATTAAGTAAATTCGGGTTTCTCAATATTCAAGGGACAAATGTGGGAGACGAAACAAAAAAGAAATAAGGCCAAGAATCCCTGCATATTGCGAAAAAATGAAGCCACTGACTGCGACCTCACGCTTACGGAATAAAATAAGGCGCGGAGGGGCTTGATACATATTTGAATATATTACCGAGCATGCGGATAATGCGAGAACACACCACGTAGCTATTCATGTACCGTGCCGGACGGAATATTTATTCACTTTGTCACACCCACCGGAAATTATTGCGCCTTTGCTCAATGAAATTGTCGACATACCAGCTTGACTTGTCGACATTTCGGTGATGAAAACTAATCTAAATAATGTTCATCGAGTATTATTCTGGTTGTCCAATGAAGTTTTCTCTATCTATCAATCTATCTAAATGCGGGCTGATTAAATAAACATCACCCAACAAGAGCTCACTGGGTTATATTTTCGCCAGCAGCAATTTTATGAAGTAAAAATATACTTGCTTCCCGCAAGTAAATATTTTTAGTCCTTTCTCAGTGCTTCAGATTTATTGGAAACCATTTCAGCACGCAATCATTTTACAGTCTACAGTAGCCGGCCTTAGAGCGACGTCTTCAATTACTTAAGTACGTCGAAGTGAATAAGTTGCTACTTGGTGACTGCTTTCGTTTGCTCCCCTTCTAGAGTTCCGCATCCCAAAGCGTAAGGGACCCTTTTACTTAAGACTCCTCTGTCCGTCCTTCTGTCTGTCAACATTGTGTATTTCATGAACCGTATTTTCACACAATTTCTGTTACACATACAAAATACAACTCAACAACATAATAAAAAAACAGGGGGGCTCCCATACAACAAACGTGATTTTTTTGCCGTTCTTTGCTGGATATTAATAACGGCAACAGCTACACGCTTTAAATATTCAACTTTTATATAAATAATGGTACGTAACGGAACGAAAGGTTCCACCTTCGCGCGCAAGTCCGGCTCGCACTTGGCCGGTTTTATTTATTACTTCCAGCCAATAAATAGAATGAGCCTTCAGCGCTACCTCTCTCACAGGCGGCGACGCAATAAACGTGCCGTAACATTTCATTACTGTACTGTACCTAGATATTAAAAAAATTAAAAAGGCTACTTTCAAATAAATCGCGAAATACATTATCGCAGACACTTGACTTTTATTGTGACATCAAAATAGCGAGGGAGAGAAAGTGTTATTCATTGTTTCAATAAAAGCCCTTCCCGTCGAAGCGTGTGCTACACAAAGTTCGCCGTAAAGTCGCGTAATGGTGAATTTATCGTGCATGAAGCGGGAATGTTTACGCAAGTGGCAACCTCCGGACAGAGGAGGCGTCGGGTCCGATATCCTGTAAACACGTCCCATTGTATCCCAACGTGTCGGCGGACACCCGGCGCCCCGCATCCCCCTCCGGGGAGAATGTCGCGAATAATTGTTTGAGATATTTCACCGTAACACCGGACGCGGAAACACTACACAAGTGTGTCATCAAACGCTTATGAGTGATTAAGGATATTAATTTCTCCGTTAGTACTCATACATTATTTTACTTTCTTATTGCAAGATGATTCCACCCGTATAGCCGATAGTATCGTCTAATTTAAATGACGACGCCGTTCACCAGTGACATTGAAAGTCAGACCAAGAAAGGCCTGGACGTAAATGGGAACGGGTTATTGAAATAAACAAAAATAGACAAGGCACACGCAACATTTTGTTTTTGTTGTAAGGCGCACCAATATAACCTATTGAGAAATCAGTGTCTACTTTCTTTGTAGGCTAAAGTACTTTTGGAGAATTTGACTTTGATTTGTGAGCGATAATTACTAGGAATGAGAAACAAGGTTACCCTGTCGATAAATTAGTGAGATGTATCGACAGAGAATCGAAAGGGCCGTAGTTCCGGAGATTAGACGGTAGCTAAGTGTCGCACTGCGAAGACGAGGAGTGCTCGGCAGTCAAGGGGCCCTCGAGACGAGCCGCTTGTTCCCGGCCGCGCGCTCTGAGCAAACACTCCCTCGCACGCGCTACCAAGAGATCCTCGAATTTGCTTACGATTTGAATACACCCGAATACGGGCTGCACTGCATTTTTAAGATGAAAAGTGAATCTCAATCTCAAAGATTCAGATATCCCTGCGCGAGTTCAAATGCAAAGTCGAGGGGCATAATTAGAAATGTTCTGGCGCAGCGGCCGCGAGTGATTGATGTAGTGGAAGCAGCGAGTCGCTCGCGCCGCGCCCGCACCTCCGTCCGCCCTCGCCCGCGACACGCCGCGACAACTTGGAGACATTAAGAATATTTAAATTGTAAATTGCTCTCCTGCACTGAATACCTATTTGCCCAAAGTTTCGGTTTTTGAGGCGTCGTCCTTACTTTTTCGTTAATGCTATTTACCGTCAATTTATAGATATTGAAAGTGTCATGAATAACCAGTGGTTAAGGTTTTTATTTTTCACCCATTCTTGTATTATACCTACTGCTGGGCCAGAATTATTTCATCTCTACTCCTTTTTGTTTTGTTTTGTACCCAATTAATTTAGCAACCAATCAAATCTGACTAACATAAGTAACTCGCGCGTATTTTGTTTCGATGCCAGGCTGTTTGCATGTTCGAAAAACAACGTCATTGGTATATTAATTGAACATGCCACTAAGTTTGTTTTCTTTGGCTGATATTTATCAATTAATTTGTACAGTAATACTTTTTTTTAGTTCCAATTGCCCTATTCTGTGTAAATGCTCAAGTCCAGTCACACATCAGGATCATCTATAAAGCCATGAAACTCCCAGTGAAATGGAATCCTCTGGATGGGGTAGAATAAATGATCATAAATGGAAAAAGAAAGACCGGAGCTTTTCGTGAAAGGACGAGCTGCTCATAACAATAAGTCTGATATATAGAGACATATGAAAGCTGAGTGTAACGTGAATATAACAAACTAAAGAAGCGGCTGATTGAATCATCCAACTGGTCTTTGTCATAAATCCGACAACGGGCAGCCCCGGCAACAATGCGTTCAGAAATTGTTACATTTCTCGTTTTGCCTCCCCTTTAATCTCGTGTTCGTACCAAAGTGGATAAGCGTAGCAAGAGTGCATTGCCGACGAACCACCGCCGTTGATTAATGTATTGTGAAAATTGTCTGATTGGAGTCCCCTCGCCAACGGATTAGATTTTAGAATTCACGGCAACAAGTCTACAAAGAAGTTTTGACGTTGCTTTATGAGCACACGCCTCAAAATATGAAGCAAAGAAAATTCTCAATAAGATATAGAAGAATAAACTGCTCGAGCAAGTTTCTTATCCCGCATACAAAATAAGAATATGTCACGTGCTCTCAACGCGTCCCGCTCGATACATACGTAATGCGGAGCATGCCCAAATTGAGTTCTGCCGCTACTAACAAACATTCCTTAATGGAGAACTTGCAAAAATATATTTTGATCTCGTTTGAGAGGCTGTATCGAAATATAAATTATCGTGATAAATATTTTTCTCTGTAACCAATACTTTTCATAATATTATTAAGTATAACCCAGTCTTAATTTACAAGTCATAGACATGAGTTATAAATTGTGTACTAGTCACCATGTACATCTAAGCCTAAAGTGTTATTTTTGGCATTCATTCTAAGTCTTTTCATTAAGCAAAATTTCAATGTGCCTGTTTGTAAAACTGTGACTGTCTGTTGCCAAAACAAAAATAAATAAAAATAAAACTTGTCGGAAATTAATTATCGTAACGTGACACAAAAACTCTTCATACGACTCCGATAAGATTCAACAGAAAAAATAAAATAATATTTTTTATTTACCCAAAACACATATTTCACTTTTTCAGCCACAAGAAGTCCACGGCTGGACATAAGCCTCCTTCATGGATTTCCAAAAAGACCGGTTGGAAGCGGCTTGCATCCAGCGTCTTCCTTCCACTTGGTTGAGATGTTTTTTTAAGTGACTCATGCTTATGGTACTAAATAAAACGAAACTGCAATCAAACTTGAGGCAGTAGTAAACTTCAATTCAACTGAAAAAAAAAACCCATTTATATGATTTAACATAAGTTTTAAGAAGGCTATCAATCAAAATGAAATAACTGTTACCTCTACCACAACGTTTGCCCGTTACGGACATAAACGACCAAATAGGTGGCCATTCGCCAAAACAAAGCTCCGAGTGGCAGGCACTCCGCGCTCACCCCTGTCAGGTCGCCGAGAAAAACAAGGGGTTTATTTTCACGGGCTAATTTGAGGTAACTCTTCGACTGACGCCACCGGAATTCCTTCAGTCAATACGTCTTTCATTCAACAAGCCCCGATTGCAGATGGGTCCCTTTTCTCTCTCCGAGCAAATTCATTTGTCGACTCCTATTTCATAAAATGCATTCACAAAAGTTAAGAAAGCGTGCGAGCAATCCTCATAAATTAAACTCAGCCGAAAGAAATATGCGAAAGCCACATCATTTCATAATTCCTACTTTCCGTCACCGGGAAATCCGAGTTAGCCGAGATTACAACCGTTAACCAACTGATCCGGGGTGGAAGAAAACAGAATGTCTCGCGACTTGGATAATGTTAAATTTATTGCAGCGCTAAAATGTTTACGGATATGGTGCGAGGGAACAAAAGTGGGCAGAGAGACGTGCCGCGCCTCACCACTCCTCACCCTTGTAAACACGTTTTATTGGCTTTATAATATGTTTTACGCGTGACGTTTTACAAACGATCCCGGAGGAACGTCGAATTATTTTTACGGACGCACTCGTGCGCCAGTCCGAAATAAACGCAAAATTTAGGAAACGAGGGTCTGGGAATCACGTCTCTTTAATAAAGGATGCTCGATTATGGCTATAATATGTAAATATGAAACATAAATGATATGTTATCAATTCAAGAAGTTTACTGTATATAACAGGTAGATTGCTTAAAAAAAATTTAAGTAATAGAATCTATGGTGTACAGATATGAGATATGATGACCGGTGGGAGAGCAATACTCTCAACGTAAAATCGACCACTTTTGACAATCGATTATCTAATACAGAATTCGTAGCAAATTCCAATAATATTGGCACTTGCTGCAGGGTCACTTTGAATTCGACTGACAAAGGAGCCGGGGATCTCTGGGCCCAATTGTAATAAGCTGAAATATGGTTTAAAAAAGCGGTATTTTTTTCTGTTTCAAAATATAAAAAATCTGCTCAATTCACAATCTGTGAGACGAGAAATCTTAAAAACAAGTTTATTGCACTGATGAAATAGAGTTTCGATTACTATAATCGATTACTGTGAATGATTCCAAGAATTATTATTGAACATAAAAACACTCTCATCGAATGATGGATTCAATCAAAGTGAACAAAATCTACGGAATAAATTATTATATTGTCAATAGTTTACAATAAAACAGAATATTAACTTTAAAATCGATTCTCGAAAAAGCGCGGGAAACGTTAAACTTGGCGGGCGTATTTTTGGCGAAAGAATTTTAAATTGAATTTAAAATAGGTTTTAAGATCAGTTTGCTTCTATTTTTGTATTATATTGTAGAGTAGTTTTTCTTTTATTAGTTTCTGTATATACTATTCATATCTGGTGAGTTTTTTCTACTTTTTTTTGTTCTGGTCCCATGGAGGAGCCACCCGATCCGGGGGGCACAGTCCCCCCGGTCGGTGTTAATTTAACAATTCCTGTGGTAAGCTTCAACAACGAATCAACTGGAATGGACACTGATGGTTCCATCAGGTCAGACAAACGGAAAAGGTCAAGAGCGCAGCGTAAGGTCTGCCGTCATTGTAATAAAAGGAGGAAACATCATAAACATAATACAGATGCTGTAAATGTCTGTGGTTGTGATAGCGACGAAAACAATAAAAAACCATGTGAAATATCCGACTCACAAGAAGCTTCGTCCCAAGTGGACGCAGCTTCTTCTGTGTCGCGCATATCGCCGTTACCCGCGACACTGCCCCAGCAGCCCTCACAGGTTGGTAGAACTCGGTATGAATAGACAGATGCATCTCCATATCGACGGTTAAAAAGATATAGGGGTTAAGCGACAAAAAGCAAATTGTTCACGAGAGCATTTTAAAGTTTGAAATTTCAAAAAAAAATTCATAACTTTTTTATTTATTATCATAACGTAAAGATGGAAACGCTCGTAGCCGGGGCTGCCTGAGTGATCTTGAACGATCACTAAGGTTAAGCAACATACGGCGCGTTCAGTCCATGGACGGGTCACCGTCTATGACTAACGCTAGTGGCATTTTTTCCGAGCGATTCCGTGCTTCGCAAGGTACGTTAAGCAGTTGGTGCCGGCTGCCGTCGATAGATGGCAGTCGTTAAGCCAAGTCAGAGGCCTTTAGGGGCGGCTTGAAAACTTCTGACAGTAAGACCAGCCACTAGTCTTACAAGCCTCCACCAATCCGGACTTGGCCCCCGTGGTGGAGTATGGCCTATACCTTCCTCAGGGAAGAGACCCGTGCCCCTCGGTGGGGACATATTGGGTTGATGATAAAGATGGAAACAGCTCTAAACTAAAAAAAAATACGAGCATTAATTGCCATTTAATTTTATTTGACTGGACGTTGTATTATGTAGTTTTATGTCGCTTGACCCAATTGAACATAATTTTTATATGAGGTAATACAGCATATGTTACATCTACAAATAAAAAAAAACGAAGAGTATACACGACTAAGCTACATTTGGTTTTCGTATACCAGGAGGTAATAGGGCATAAGTCACATGACTGTTGAATACTAAAATAGGTAAAAAAGGATATATTATAATTCACACCATTGTGACAAAAGGTAATGGAGCACAAGAAACAGTGCTTAGCAAAAATACCGTGAGGATATCAGTCATTAGCGACTCCGTAAGATGGTTGAAAAAAAAGGTAACATGGTATTTCCACACATCGAGATTTGTAGGCCAAGAGGAAAACAAGAATATACAACACATGACATTATCTGGGCAATTGGTAACGTAGATTAAACGTCACGTCCTAAAAATAATAGATTCTCAACAATCTCAACCAACATTATTCTCCTTTGAAATAAGAATTAAGCAACTGCAAACGTTAGAGGATGTTAGTGTCACCATCATCGTTCGTACCAGATTACTCACCTACCTACATAAGGTATGATTTTGTAACGATTATTTGACCTGATTGTGCGATGAAATGAAAACTTAAAATATAGGTACCTACCTGAGTATAAACAAGACCTGAATAGGTAATACAAAAAATCTATTGATAATGGAGATCCAGCTAAAGTCTGGAATTTTCTCAAACCTCTAGGAGTTGGAAAACCACGCCAGGCCTCTATTTCTAAAGACCTTAATGTCAATGCTCTCATTAGTCACTTCACTTTTGTTTCTCAATTTAATGCGTTTGATCCTCTCTGAGTTCTCCTTTGAACGTGTGGTACCTGGATGACAGCACCATTGGTGGCTGCCCAGATGTTTTCATTGAAGATGTTAAAAGGTTGATACGAGATATCCAAAAGGCTATCTGGGGCTCCAGATACCCAAAACCACGTATCAACACGTGCGATACGTACCACACAGAAGTCGCAACTGTTTCCATGCTTAGGGCAGGCTTAGTAACAGGAAGTGACGTCAGAATTTTACGCTGAGGTCCCTGGGATCGTACTCTTGGACAAGTCAGACTTTACTCTGCCCCAATATTTCCAGAAGGCATCCCAGGGGTGCTGCGTAGAAGAAGAATGATATTTTGTCGGCAAATAGGCATCACCCTAAGGCAACTATAAGCACGTGTTGCCCTGACGATTTTGCGTAGTTGTTTCTCAATCCCAAAGCTGAACTACACTATTCGTACGGCTCCATTGTGGCTGCAGAGAGAGGCATCAATAGATTATGACAACATCTTGAAGAAGGAAGGAAGCTCGGAGTCGTATTCTTTACGTGTATATGACCTAATCTCAGTGGAGTCAAGTATCGCTCTCCATCATCATCATCTCATCGTTCCCAGCTTTCTTGGCTTCATCATGGGATGTTGGACCTCGTCACTCGCATTTTGATTTTTAATGGCGGTGGGTTTCACAACCCCTTTGCAGAGGAAGCCTTGGAGTTGTAGCAGGCTCGTTGTCAGCATTCTTGAGATGAGGTCATATGCAAGTCCACTGTTGATGGTCTCGTCGGCCAGAGTGAAGGACCATAGCTCGTTTACTCGTTCACGCGTGAACTGGAGTCAGGTTTGTGGCAGCCAGCGTTACCGTCTCTACAGCTTGAAACCTTGCTGGATAATGACTCCCTGCGTACGGCAGTAGCGCTTTGTTTGAGTTGCAAGGTGAGCGAGCCGATCTGTGTGTCTGTGGGGTGTGTTGGGACATCACGGGCTGCATTGTGTTAGGAGTGCGGGTAGATGGTCTGTAAACCATTCATTGAACGACTTCATCCGCAGGGCTCTCTGTTTTGTCAACGTTCCTTGCGTGTTAGAGCTTCCGGGCTTGTGTCGCACCGATGAGAAACATCCGAACAATCTCACTCATTTATCCTGCGAGAAGGGGTGTTGTTCAGTGTGGGATGCGGCCTGCATCCGCACTTTTGCTCTCTTGCATTTATCCGCTACTGCAGTTGCTCCCGGTGCAGTTGCTGAATCGACAGCGAGGGTCAAGCTCCAAAAGTATAGTGCCTTTATGGCTTGCATCTTTGTCCACTAGCAGTGAAGACTATAGGGTTTGGGGGCAAAAGGCCAAGATTTTTGTTAGGGAGTTGGGGCGCCGTTTGAGGGACCGTGGGCTTAACTGCCGCTCTGGGGCATTTCTGGGTCAAAGGATTTTCTTTGGCAGTGCAGCGTTCCAGTGCTACCAGCGCGCTGGGGACCTTTATTTCAGATGTTATTCGAGGAGGATATTACGGTTGTTAGGTAATTTTTTTTGTGTGCGCCTAACCGATTACTGTATCTGTGTTGTCAACAAAACATTCGGTGAATTTGTTGGAACTATTAAAAATAACACATTGAGTAATCTTTTTCAAGAAGTCAATTCTCCTATTGTGATGTTGCAAAGAGCATAGCTAGTCACCTACAATGCCGTGGGTCAGTACCCACGCCATCAGTATCGCGTTAGCCGAAAAATGGTAATGGCCATAATAGAAGTCATTTCAACTACTCGGTCAAGACTGGTGTTTTACCCAAAAAGCTTTATGCTTCCTCATTCTCCGATTTTCGGCCCATATCCATCCATTCATCATAAAAGATTTCGAGCGTCTTATCCATTACCAAGTAAGTATCTTCCTAAGCAAAAACGGTCTCAATCTGGCTTTTGTGCAGGCTGCACAGTTTCTGCACTTATTAAAATTATAGGTGAATGAAATGGAGTAAAATTATAGGAAAATGGTTATGCAACTGTCCTCACATTGTTGGACTTCATCAACACGGTTGACTTTGACATCCTGCTGGACACTGTTCTCTCGATGAATCCTTCTTCGCTTAGTCTGATACTTCTGCCGGTGTCGCGCAAGGTGGTGTGTTGTGTCCTCTTCTCTTTGCAATTTTCATCAATAGTTATCCAGAAACCTCTCTTCTTCCTACGACCTTTATGCAAATAACCTCCAAATTTATAAGCATAGTGCTGTAGATAGTCTGCCCTCGGCGATTGCTAAAAGAAATGCTGATCTACCTAGATCGTATTTTGAAATAAAGTAAGTATCATGGCTTGAGGGATAATCCCGTCAAGACGCAGATGATCGTGGTTGGCAGTCTTAGAACGGTTTCTAGGGGAGTAGTTCGGCAGTGTAATAATACCATTCAGTCAGAAGGTAAAACTTGGGCATCATCATCGGCTGCTTGAGGTGAGTCGGAAAATTTTCGTCTCAGCGACCAAAAAGCACTTGCGCAATCTCTGTTGCTCCCGATCCGCGACTATGCTAATGCCAGCTATCTTGACTTGATTAAAAAACAACTTGATCAACTTGAGCGCCGCTAGATCTTTGCTATAAGGTTCATATTTGGCTTACGCAAATATGACTACTTCTTCGAGTGGCTCCCACTCATTCTCTTAGAAATGCTCACTAAGACTTCCTCTCTCTTCTTTACTCAGCACTGCAAAATCCCACTACTCCTCGTTATCTCAAAGAGCGCTTTATTTACCTCAGTTACTCCCACAGCCGGGCACCGCGATCTGACCTGACTTTGACTTTGAAGGCACCAAGTCACGGCAACTTATTTGCGGTAAGGGCCGCCCGGCTGTTGTAAAATCTGCCGGTTTCAATAAGGCACTCTTCTTCCCTAGCTGTCATCAAAAGCAGGATTCTTGATCTATATTTATCACTCTAATTTCTAACTATTTAACTGACTAATATCTATTTAACTGTCTTGTTGTGTATTTACTTACTTTACTTTACTTTTACTTTTTTTTATTTTTACTTTGTTGTAATTACTCTTTTTTATTTCCTGTGTAGAATTTTATATTTATAATAATCTTTCAAGAAATTTATTTTAGTAATAAAGCCGCGAACCTTTGCCACTATTTGTAATAAATTTTGTTATCTTGACTGACAGCCGTTGGCTTAATGCATCCCGACTACGTATGTATGCACATTTATAACGCTTTAACTTTATTTCACTTTCTCCTAAGACACAGGTTTTTCCCCAAGCTTAGGCGACATGATGAAAGATTTAGCACCAAACGATTGTCGTCAGTTTTACATATTGTAATTGTTTTGGTTTTCAAATAAAAAAAAAATTATTTTGATTTTTTTATTTTGAATAATATTTTGTATTTTTTGTTTCTCCGGTGTAAAATAAAGAATATTCTTATCTTATCTTACAAATTGCCATACACACAAATTAATAAATCTCAATTGTAAAGTAATACGGCGTAATTAATAGAGTTTTATTATATTTGTAAACAACAGAACATAACATAACATTTACATACAGGCACATATACTGGTTCTGGCCCCACACTAGGATACCCTGTGTCGTGGGAACCAAAAAATGGTAAAAAAATGGTAGTAGGGAGTAACTGACAGTTAAATAGTTAACTTGGTTATAGTAATTGACTATAGGCGACAACTATTTGGTGAACTTGTGCATAGGTAGGGTGGTAGGGTATAACCGACAGTTCAATATTAATTAATTTTTAGTAATTGCCTGTAAGCGACAATTGTACGGCAAATTTGTGTATGGTAGTAGGATATAACCGACAGTTCAATATTAATCAGGTTTTAGTAGTTGCCTATAAGCGACAGCTGTATTATGAACTTGTATTGGTAGTAAGATATAACCGATGCTTTATGTTTTTGACGACAAAGCTAAAGAGACATTAGTTCCAACTTTCAAAATAGGTGCTTATGGTAAAGAACCGTAAGCGCCCAGAAGCTCCAAACCAATAGGAAGTAAAAATACATTACCGACTAGAGACCAAAAATGATGCCACTTTTACAGGGGTACAAACGCCGTTAAGCAAAAAAAGGCCTAAAAAACGGTCGGTAACACCAAAACGACTATTTAAAAACGCAGTTTTTTGCTTGGGCACAAGTGACAAAAAAGTCATCGTAGAGCCGCGGGAGTAAGCGCATTCGACGCAGATTTTTTTTTTAAGTAAGATGGCATTCAAAAGTCATTTTGGGCCAAAATGTCGCTTATGCCCTATTGCCTTTTAACCGTCGATATGTTATCCACATCCAAAAAAATTCAACTGAATCTTCACCTTCTCCCACACTCCATCCAGTATCATTCGGCCAATATGTAAAGAGACGTGGTTTTAAAATATAATTAACGGCAGCGTCAAACGGCTTAGCAGAAGTAAATTAAGCATTTCTTTCTGTGACTACAATGATGCAAATTCATTTTTGTTAGAGCCAGACTTTAGCAAGAATAACTTCAAAGCCTTCATACCATCTTTCAATGTCACTAGGATGGGAGTTGTTCGTGGAGTCCCAGCAGAGTGGACACCCGAAGAGGTCCTTGACAATATATCTGTGCCGATTGGGTGTGGTAAAGTACTTAAGATGAGACGATTTAATTATAAAATAAATGACCCAATCCCTACTTGGAAGCCCTCGCAGACAGTCGTACTAACTTTCGATGGTCAAGTTTTGCCAAAAAGAGTTTTTCTCTGTTACAATGCACTACCTGTTGAGCTATATTCATACCCTACAGTTCAGTGTTTCAATTGCTGTCGTTTTGGCCACACTACGATAAAGTGCAATTCTACACCAAGGTGCTATAAATGTGGTCAAGATCACTCTGGTGACTCTTGTAACATTGAGAATGATGATGCTGTGTGTTTGTCATGTAATGGAAACCATTTCTCTACAAACAAGTCTTGTCCAGAGTACGAACGGCAGACCCGTGTTAAGTTATATATGGCACAAAATTGTGTCTCATACTCGGAAGCTATTAAATTACATCCTCCAGTGAATAGGTCCTACAGTGACATATTATCCTCTGCACCAACATCTTCTCATTTCCTTCCATCATCAATACCCCCTCAGCAAAAATTTAACTATAATTCGTACAGAAAAACAGTCTTTCGAAAACCTTCTGCCCCAAAATCCACTGCTAAAGGATATGATCGCTCTATTCATAGATCTCTTACTTCTGACTACGATCCTCCATCTCCTCCAAATGGCTGTGCCATAAAAGATAAAGTCAGGGACACAGGGGAAATTGACACAAATATTTTAGAATTAATCTCAACTTTAATTCAAGTTATCTCAAAATCTTTTTCTAATAGTAATAACTTATTACCGTCGAACGTTGCCTCTATTATCCAAATTGTAAATTCTTTAGCCAAAAATGGCCAAGTTAGTCAAGATCCTGGAGTGCAATTGCCGAAGTATAATAAGTAAAAAGTCAGACCTAATTCATCTACTTAATAATTACAATCCATCTATATTTACCCTTTCAGAGACATGGTTGAAGCCAGGGTTTTCCTTTAAAGCCCTTGGTTACGCCTGTCTTCGAGAAGACAGAGATGATGGATATGATGGAGTGGCCATTCTCATCAATAAGTCATTCTCATTTACATCATTTCCACTTCCTTCTCACAGCCAATGACATTTCTATTGTCGCTGCTATTGTAAATAATATTTGTATAGTTTCTGTATATTTTTCTCGACCATCTGTAAATATTTTAACTGATATTAGTCATTTAATTAGTGCTCTCCCAAAACCCTTTCTGGTGATGGGAGATTTTAACTGCCAACATCAGGCATGGGGTAGTTCTTTTACTTCTTGCTACGGGCAAAACAATTACTAGATATCATCCAGTCCCATAATCTTTGTATTTTAAATACTTGTTTACCAACTCGTCTTACTAAGCCTGATGAAGGACTTAGTGCTCCTGATTTGACCTTTGACACTCCTGATCTTGCTTTGTCTTTAAATTGGTACCCTCTTTCTTCCTCTTATGGTAGTGATCACTTTCCTTTAGTTATTTCATTTCCCAATAGTAAACCTTCTGTTTCAACACATAAACCCCGTATTAAACATAGGTTAAGTAATGCAGATTGGAGTTTTTTTAGAGAATGTGTAGAGTTAAAAGTCAAAGATTGTGAATCTCAATGTGCCACTGATGCTGAGATGTTTGCTAAGGTTTTAATAGAGGCCGCAGACGAGTCTTTTCCTCTTAAAAATGGTGCTTCTGGAAAAATCCCTTCTCCTCCTTGGTGGGACGCAGACTGCTCTGTGGCTGTAAAAAAGAGAAAAGATGCTGAAAAACTCTATAGTGCTGAAATTACTCCAGATAACTTTGACAGATATTCAGAGGTGTCCAGAATTACAAAAAAACTTTTGAAACAGAAAAAGTATGAAGGTTGGCATAAATTTTGTACTTCTATTTCACCTAATACGCCACCATCAGTTGTTTGGAAAAATATAAAACGATTTAGATCAGCTTTCATTAATTCTGACACTCCTAAAATGTCTGTTTCCCTTGCTAATGAGTTTATGGACCACTTAGCCCCTCCCTCTGTTCCAGAAGAAACTTATATTTCTCCCCTTCGCCATATTGTGGATAACCAGTCTGATTTGAACTCCCCTTTCACCTTAGAGGAATTAAAAGGGATACTCTCTCACGTTAGGGATTCTGCACCAGGAGAAGATAGCATTCCTTATTCTTTCATTGCAAATCTTAGTGATTTTACTCTCCTAACTTACCTAAAATTGATTAACTCAATTGTAATTTCAGGTATTATTCCGCTCTCTTGGAAATCCCAAATTATTATTCAAATTTTAAAATCCCATGCCTTCTGCTGACCCTTCTTCTTATAGACCTATTGCCCTATCCTCTGTTCTAGTTAAAATTGCTGAATATCTTGTCAAAATTCGCCTTGAGTGGTTCATTGAGAGCAATAATCTTTTATCTCCTTCTCAGCATGGCTTTAGAAAGGGCAGGGGTACCATTGATAGCTTAAGTGTTTTTACCACTGACATCCGTATAGCTTTCTCAAATAGTAATTCGGTTCTTGCAGCATTTTTTGATATCCGTGCTGCCTATGACAGTGTCCTTGTGTCTGTCCTGGAACAAAAGCTTCATTTATTAAAAGTTCCCCAAATGCTTGTAAATTTTATTGTAAATATCCTGTCAGAAAGGTACATTAATGTATACATAGATGATAATAAAATATCAAGATTAGTGTGGAGAGGTCTCCGGTTCTCTCTCCTTTATTGTACAATATTTATACTCACGATTTAGACTCTGCCCTTAGTAGTTCTGTACAGGTCTTGCAATACGCAGACGATCTTCTTATTTATACTATAGGCCATTCAGTTAATTCAATATCTTCTTCTTTAACTGACTCCCTTTCATTACTTCAGGACTGGCTTTTCTCTAATGGTCTTGACCTGTCAGTTAATAAAAGTGCTGTGGTGTTGTTCTCAAGAATGAGAAAGCAACCAGATATTTCAGTTCAGTATAATTCCACTCCTATCCCTGTAAAAACACAAGTAAAATTCTTAGGAGTTGTTTTAGACAGTCACCTTACAGGACTCCCTCACTGTGAATACATTGCTGCCAAGTGTGACCGCTTGATAAATATTATCAGATGTCTCTCTGGGGTTTGGTGGGGTGCTCATCCTTTGTCATTAAGGTTACTCTACAATGCTTTGATCAGGAGTGTTCTTGATTATAGAACCTTCTTGTTGGAGTCTGGTAACGCTGCTGGTTTCAAGAAATTGGATGCTGTGCAGTCCAAGGCTTTGAGAATAATTTCAGGAGCAATGAAATCGAGCCCTATTATTTGCTTACAAGTAGAGTGCGGAGAGCCTCCTCTCACGTTAAGACGTCAATACCTTTCTTTCTTTAGAACTAAGCTCAAGTGGCTCCCTATTCGTCTCCGCCGGAATACACACATTCTTTCTCTCCTCTATTGCATTCTGTTCAACCCAGCTATTCCATCCTATCTCAAAGAGCGATTCGAGTTTCTTCATTCTTCACATAGCTTGACTCTTCGCTCGTCCCAAAACCTTCTCCTTAAAACTCCATCGCATACCACATCACTTTATGGCTCCTCCTTCTCGGTTCAGGCAGTCCATTTATGGAACGACCTGCCCGTGGAAGTGAGAAAAGCAAAGTCCTTGAATTGTTTTAAGGCTTTGGTAAAATCCCGCTACTTACTTACTTCTTAAACTGGAAAACTGTTGCATTTATTATGTATGTATTTATTTTGTACGTATATGTATTATCATCTAAATATATGCATGTCATGTATCACGTATTTATAAGTACCTACTTATCTTCATTATATCTTGCTACTTTTCAATATATTTTCGATTTTTTATTTTTTTTTATTTATGTACATCCGAAAATCCACACCTACCGACTATGTTCTTCCTGCAATTCTCTCCATCCAAAGGTTGTCTGGAAGAGATCGCTCTAAGCGATAAGACCGCCAATTGTGTACCATTTAGACATAAGGAAATTACAATAACTCTGTATTCTGGTTGAGCAATAAAGTGTTATCTATCTATCTTTCTGATAGATTCTGGTGTCGTTGCTTGCAGCTCTCTGATCATACATTACATGGCAAATTACTGCGCCTTTCAGAGTTAGTTGTTACATCTAAGTATTGGTCTCACAGGGGTGTCCCTTGTCTAGTTAAAAGTTTTATGAAGTTTAATTCTATTGAGGCTCCATGTCATAACTCCAAATTACTTCCTATTTTTCATTGTCCATATAATTCTTTAGTTCAAGTTCCAAACGTCCGTCTCGATTTAGGTATTGAGAAACACGGCTTATGTCAAAATAGTGCGTTCAATAACCTTTTAAACGACCAATTCCAGGGGTATCACACCATTTTTACGGACGCTTCAAAACACAAAAATAGTTGTGTAGGTGTAGGTGTTTTTCATGCCCAGTATTCAATTGTTAAAAAAATTAGACCTGCTGCTGAATCGTCGATATTCACTGGAGAATGCTTTGGACTCTTAAAGGCAGTGGAATATATACTTTTGATGGGTCTCCGGAATACTCTGGTATTGTCCGATTCTTTAAGTTCTCTTTAGGCTCTAGTAAAATTTCCATTTTTTCGTCTCAATCAAACATAAATTTTCAGTATACGTAAGTTATTATTTCAATGCTCTGAGAGAGGTTTTTCAGTTTCTTTTGGTTGGGTCCCTTCTCATTCCGGTATAGTTGGCAATGAAAAAGCAGATATACTTGCTAATGAGGCTGTGAAGTGTGGAGATCTCTTCCCATTTAAAAATTACTCTAGTGACCTCACCACTCTTCCCAGGGTTTATCTCCAGGAGTCCTAGGATAAAACCTGGGCAGAGGAGTTTAGTAAAGGCTTGCATTACCACAGAATTCAGCCTGTTATTTCTGCTAAGCCCTGGTTTTGTCGCTCCGATGCCAAGTTTAGTAAGAAGGTTACTTCAATTATTATCCGCATGCGTATGGGCCATACTTCAACTCCGGCCCACCTTGCTAAACTTGGCATTGCACCGAGTCCTGCCTGTGCCTGTGGAGCTCAATTGGGAGATTTAAATCAATTGGACTGATTTTGATCATTTCTCCTTTTTCGCGTCCCTGACTGTCCTCGGTGTTCCTTTCCCTTCCTCCGCATCCTGCCTTTTATATAATTTTGATGTAAATATTTATAAATGTATTGCCAAGTATTTAAGTAAAAATTATATTAAAATTTAGTGTATGATTTTATTTATTGTACATATTTCAATTTTATTTTATTTATTTACATATTTAACATTTTATTCCTAATGTTATCGTCACCTGATTTTAAAATACCTACCTATCTTCCAAATTCCGTTTCACTTTTCCTTTTAGTACCTACGTTCCGTTTCCCTACCTTTAACTTTAGTCACGATAACTTGACACTGGCGTAGGCACAAATCGTGCAGAGCCATATCACAAAAAAAAATCGATTCTCGTAGATTCTCGTTTACAGATCGATTTATTACTTTTTATGTTTGTCAAATGTATTTAATCTGTGCTGACAGTGACAGCTCCCGGATTTTCAATCTATGATCATGATGGGTCACTGTATTGCACGGACCGAGAATTTACGGCACGAGAATGTACAACCCGGGAATTCGTGCTCAAATGACCATCTATAACTAACGCTAGTGGGATTTTTCCGAGCGGTTCCGTGCTTCGCAAGGCAAGTAGAGCAGTTGGTGCCGGCTGCCGTCAATAGATGGAAGTAGTGAAGCCAAGTCAGAGGCCTTAGGGCAGCTTGAAAACTTCCGACAGTAAGCCAGCCACTAGTCTTACAAGGCTCCACCTGTCCGGACTAGGTCCCCGTAGTGGAGTATGCCCTATAGGTATAGGACCGAGGGACACGGGCTTTTCACTGAGAAAGGTTCCTCAGGGAAAAGCCCCGTGCTCCTCAGTGGGTTTATAATGGGTTGGTGTATCGCTCCTCTACATCTAAACTCTGATCATTTGGATTGACTTGTCTAGTTTAAGATCCAGCCAGATCAGGACGTCAATCTATTGCGACTCATAGCCTCGATAATGTCACGCACTAGATCGAGCGTGTAATGGCTGCGAAGTGAATGATTTACGCTTCATGGAAACGAGGCACCACTCTGTCGTGTCTATGGCTGTACACGGATTCTCGCCCGTACCAATTTTATACAGCCTGATATGATAACGCACGACCCGAGAACGTACGGACGGGAATCCGTGTACATGTGCACGGATTCCGTGGCTGTACATTACCGGGGCGTACGTTCTCAGAATGTGCATTCACGGTACGTACATTATCGTCTCCCATCATGATCACCGGACTACCTACCTACTCGTCTTGTATCGGTTATCGTTTGCGTATTTTAATTATATTCCTCGACCAGTGCTTTCGCTCTACGGACTTCTAGTATATTGTTTAACTTGTACGACTGTGGCATACCGACTTATCGATGTAATACACTGGGCCGACGAGTTTTAGAGGATGAAATGACACAAATCCTTGTCTTCTCTGTCTTTTAATCTATTTGTGAGTTTCGTTACATTTTCCCACTCAATACAATGAGAACTACAATTAATATAATAAATAACTGTCTATCACATGATCACAGTTATAAAATCAGTTGTTAAGTACCTATAGGTTATTGTCAATTTGTTGCATAGCCTCACTTTTACTAAATCTCTTTTAACTTTGCTCTCAGATTGCTAAAATTCGCAAAATTTTCAAAGATGGTTTGACAATATATAAGCTGTTTATTGACACCACTCTCGTCTTTTTACATCTGGGCCCAAGAATGTATGGAAGCGTTTCCGTCTCCTTTAAGGGGAGACTGACATTCTAAACATGATATTAATAAATGGGACTCAATTATATTAGAAAACATTTTTAATGTCACGATACTCTTCCAACTATTTTGGTTTGGATTTCCAGTTTCAAGCAAAAGGTCGGAAATAATTACTAATATTTTATACCATTACCAATAATTTATTAATATTACTGTTTTTCACAATGAAAAGAACATTCTCTCAAAATATAGCTAACGATTACAAAATCACCTTATAGTAAATATTAGAATATTATATCAAGTTATTTAAATTTTGTTCCTAAAACACCCATTACTATAAATGGGGAACTAGGGTCAAGCATAAATTGGCTTGCCATTGGTTTTATATCATAGAAGACATAGAAAGACTTGGAACCATGGATAACATCCTTGCTTGGAACAAATAAAACAAAAGTTATAAAAATATTATTTTTTTGACAGTTCTTGACAATTTAAATCGTAGAGAAAAATCTAAAGTCAATTTTTTTATCCACGCTATGGCATTAAAACTTGTTTTTACAGTTAAGGTAAGTGTCGGCAAGAGGCTGCCGCGACCCAGCAGCCGCTGGTCGGCAGTCGCTGCCGGGCAGTCGCCGCATTGCTTTATAGGGATTTGTATGACTCACCGTCCGATGCAGGCGGCTGAGCGGCGCGGCCGGGGGGCGTGGCCAGGGCGCGACCTCGGCCGCGCCGCCGAGCCGCTCCCGTAGCAGTATGGCAGCGCTGCTCGCTCGCTTTTAATGAAGAAAACTACGAATATTTAATTTTAGTGTAGCTTATTGCTAAACATCCAGGGCTTTATGATTCTGACTGCCTTCCTCAGCTCTGGACGTATATAATGAACCAATTCTACTCCTCTTTGATGAAAGTAAAATCATAATTATTTCATAATCGGCTTCTTCTTTTTTTTTGCTCCACAAGTTTTCGCTTTCGTATAATTAAATTGTCAGACTCGTTATTTTTAATAATACGCAACCGAATCGCACAAGTACTGACTCCTTTGTGACTATGCACTTAGCAGTCGGCAGTCGCCGCCCGGTCGCGCCTATCCGAATGCTTACGGCGGCGCTGCCCAGCAGTCACGTTCGGCGGCGGCGGTCGGTCGCGGCAGCCGGGTCGCGGCAGCGTCTTGCCGAATGCTATCTTTATCCGTTGTAAATTATCACTGACAATTATATCAGAAACATTTTTTTAATAATAATCGATTTCTTAACACTGTAAGGCAATTATTGTTAGGTTTTTGTTTCAGATTCACCTACCCTTTAATCAATAAACGGTATTTGCACATCTCTTGCCTTACCGGTACATTCTATAAATCCCTCCGTGGGACCTTGGGGTAGCCGGCGCCTCCCAGACATGGGTGATAATATGTGAAATCACAGTGTGAAATATATGTTGTGTCGGCAGTGGAATGCGGAGCAGTAGAACAATCGTGCGCCCTAATACCAGTCAACCGCTTGATGAAGGTCCGACCCGCTTCCTTGTTCCCCTCGCCACCCCCTGCGCCCTGTGCCGCCCCCACAGAAAGCTACTCTTCTTCACTTCTAAAAGCGCACTAAAGTTAGTAATTTTAATACTGTTACATTAAATAAATCCCGCACTTCCTTGAGATACAATGTCGTGAAGTGTATCACGAGTTTAACGGATTGGCAATTTCAAACGCTGAAATAATGATGAGAACACCTCTGACACTCAATTTTCCTCACTAAACTAATATAATGGAAAAATATAGGTATAAATACAACTTTCATACAACACAATCACTTGCCCTGGTCCCAAGCTAGGGTACTGATATAGGGATATAGCAAGGAACATAACATTTAACATTTACATACACATACATTGCCTCTGGCCCCACACTAGGATACCCTGTGTCGTGGGAACCAGAAACAGCGACGTCACAAACATGTAAACATCCAAGACCTGGAGTTTTTTTTTTCTCCCCAGCCGGGGATCGAACCCGGGACCTCTCGCATGGCAAGCAGATGCGCTAACCACTACGCCACAGAGGTCGTCAAAAAGGAAAGAGATTTTCATTCTTATATTTTTCTATAACATCATAAAATCTTCACGCAAAGTAAGATAAAAGAAAAGCCAGGTAGATAAAGCGCAATGAAAAGCTATTATAGAGAATGTGGATGTTGCTGTGAAGGAACTGGCCTGCAACCGGAGTAACTACATCGAAAACACTGCAAAAAACAATATTTTATTTATTTGTATGCGTTATATATTTTTGAAACAATATTTTAAATAAACTTTTGCTATAAGTGTGTAAAATTTTTGAAGTAACCTGGGTTGGGACATACTGTGGGCAGAAGCCTCTCCTTTAGCATAATTGATAAGTAAACGTATTCTTCCCGAAAAAAGGGATAGAAACCGCTTCCTTCGAAACACTTGTTGACGCGTATAAATTTTACCATGGAATCAAATTCGCGAAATCGGGAGAAATATTTTAGATTAGGCACTTAAGGTAAAATTATTCACGACGCCAAAATATTTGTAAATAATACACAATTAATAATAAGCACCACAATTTGCGATTTAGATGTTATCCAAAATACTATTACCGGTAATGGTTGACAGTTAATTTAGTTGACGGGGAAAACCATCTATTCCTGAGAAGGTAAGTTGATTTTTATGCACCCTGCGAGAACGGACTGAAATAAGGACTAACTTTTTAGCCCACCCATACGTCAAACCGGTTTGGGTGTGCCGCTATCCGTACTACACGAACGCGTATATCAAGTCTGTTTATATAAATGCAAAGCAGGTCGGGCGGCTTGTCAACTCGGGGTACCTTTTGCTGATCGAATATGGATTTAAAGTGTCTCCCCCATCGACACGGCGTCTCCGCCCGCGTGCACTCGCGATCGGACAGCCGGGAAATAATCCCAGCTAATAATGAAAGGGGACGTAATGCGACATATTTTTGGAGAGGCTTAGAAAAAAACTCGTTATAACAACAAAAAACCTTTTTGCGTGTTTTACCGCTGCTCCGACTCTCCAAGGTTTACTGGAAGAAATCGCTTAATCGAATAAGCTCGCCTTTGTACGTGTTATTTCTTATGTAATGTCCTGTTCAATGTTTGGTGTGAAATAAATTAATAAAATAAAAAAACGGTTTTTCTCAACCTATTTTGTGGTATAGAATTAATATGAATGTTGAGTTGAAAACTTACCGACTGACAGACTTATCTAGATTTTTTAAGCAAGGTCTCAAGAGTTTAACAGCAATTTTTTACATTCATATTTTTTTTTGTTTGATTCTATGTAGTATCTTTTTTACTGCAGCCGTGCGTATTGAACCCAAAATGAGTCAGTCATACCTTTCTATACTTTTCATTTGTCAAATTTCTCGACATCTGTCCCGACGTTTGACCTTGGTGCGGCACTACTTCTTTGATGTTGATGAAATACTATAAATTCTCCGTATTTGAGTACGGAGAATTTTTATTTAAGTAGAACTAAGATATTTTTTTTAAAGTGATGCATATCCGCCTAACTTTCCTTCTATATCAAGATGTATTGAAATATAAGCCGCCAATAAGACAAGACTACTTTTTTACTTTATTTTTAAGTTATTATGTAATAGGTACTTGATGGCCTAGTCATAGACGGATTCAAAAACTCAGGTATATATTAAAAACGTTTGTCGGTCGCTTTGTGTACCTAATATTGTATATATGAATTTACTCCTCTATGATTTGTTGATTCTTCTCGGATGTATAAGGAGCCCATCAGTAAATAAAAACACATACTCTTACATACACACCTACATACATACGAAGACTTCTAATATCATAACCTAGTCGGGTAAAAAATAAAAGTTTATCAATTCTGCTTTCATGACTTTCGTGATAAAGTTTACAACAGGTTCGGTTAACCGAGTCGATCTGACTAAATCACTAGCAATATTACGAGAATGATTTATAGCAACTGAAACCACCGGAAAATCCGGTACATCCTCGCTGATTTCCTTATCGGCCGATATTCGTATCCCCTGTTTGAATGCCGATAAACATTTCCCTTGGCTGCGTCCGCCCGCCCGCCTGCGACCGAATCCAATCGGTAAGATATTAAAAGTTTCCATCCTCACTGATTCTGTGTGTCCCTTTGTACTCAAATTCAAATGCGCCCCCAAGCCACATGAACATGTTTCTCCTTTTACTTTTGCTACGGAGAAAGAAAGAAAGAAAGAGGCTGCCTCAACGGGACTCAACTGGAAAGAGCTAGAAGTTGCCGCACAAGACCAAGAGAAATGGAGATCCCTTCTACGAGCCCTATGTCCCTGATAAGGGATAAGAGGAAATCGTTATCATCATCACTTTTGTAACAGCTAATTTTATATTAAAGTACTCACTCGACCGGAGTGGCAGTCCCTGGACTCAGCCTACCCCTTTCGGATACAGGCGTGCGTTTGTGTGTAAATACACACCTCTGATATGAAAAATTTACTGAAACTCACAATGATACTGAAATTGTATACAAAAAATACGACTAAAATTACACAAATAAAAAAACTACAATAGCACAATCGGGCAGTAACTTCCTTTTAAGTATGTGAATACCTGTATCAAGAAGCACCGCTCTTCCATTGTAGGACGTAATTGTCTACTAATGTTGGTCTTACACATACATTATTTGAAATTACCTTAGATATAATATACCTAACACTAATTTACTTGTTTTCCTAGGTAGGTATTAGCGTATATGTGTATTTATAATGTACATAATGATGATGGGTGCGTGCGTGCGTGCGTGCGTGCGTGTGCGTGTGCGTGTGCGTGTGCGTGTGCGTGTGCGTGTGCCTGAGTGTGTGCGTGTGCGTGTGTGTGTGAGTTATACGCTGACAACTGAGACTAATTATACGCTGAAAAATTTACTTTCACATAGAAACATAAACTCATGCCTATATTCTGCAGGGGTAGGTTGAGACCAGTGTTTGTCACTAGCCATGATCCCATAAACGGTACACACGCCAATTTCGGGTACTTTTTATCATGGTCTTTCTTCCTATTCCATTTTACCATGTTCGAGTATAAGGGAACTCGACGTTAATTTCGCTGACGTGCGTCACAGTTGAGTGAACGCACTCTTTATTAGTTTAGGGAGAAATTTATCATTTTATTCCATTGAAATTTCTTGTCTAGGTAATAAGAGAGTTAAAAGAAATATAATATGTAAATTTTCTAGTCTTTAAAGTAAGATCATTACTGATGAGTAAGTAAGGTATAAACTTCTGATAGTAAGACCAGCCACTAGTCTACAAGCCTTCACCAATCCGGACTTGGCCCCCGTAGTGTAGTATGGCCTATACCTTCCTCAGGGATGAGACCCGTGCCTCTCGGTGGGGACTAATGGGTTGATGATGAAAGTAAGGTCGAACATAAGTAACTTTTTTTTGCTTAAGATTTTTCGCAATTTTACTCAGTTTTCCTTATAAGGACTGCTTTGAACTAACTCGTAGAATTTTAGAATCGCACGTGAGTATTGTTCCATGAATCATATTGCTTGGCGGAGGGTTGTTAAGTTTCAAATGCGCTATAGAGTCTAGAGCGCTTATTCACCTTAAGTTTTCCTATCGCTCTAAAGTCTAAATGAGTTCAGTGCTTGTTAGTAAAACGTATGATAAATTGTAATTTCTAACGTACTGCATTGAACATTTTATTCAGGCACATTCGGGTGACATTGTACAGCAACGGATATAAATATGCTATAACATAGAAAATCTCAGAAAATGTTTTGGCCTGAAAACATTTTTTTCTTACCTGACAAATTTAATTTTCAATTTCAAAAGTTTTCTTATAATGAGCGTAGTAACATACCTAGAACATAAATTTCTGAGATTACTCTAATATTAATAAATGCCTCAGAATTATATTATAAGGTGCTACTCGTAACTCGTGACGTCACAGTATGTCACCCATTTATTCTTGTTTGGAACGTTTTTTTTACCACGTGATCAAAAGGAGTTACGAATTAAAACATCGTCAAGATGAAAGCTTTGTATGAAAGAAATGTGAAAAAAGTTGACACGCAAAACTCTATTCATTCGCTCGATATATTTAGATAGATAGATAGAATATTTACTTACTAACTTAATATTAACATTAATAATATTAATATTAATATTAATATTACTTACTTTACTTCGTTACTCTCCTTTCTTATTATATGTCCAAGTTGAAATAACATTTCTTCTTTAATTCTGTTCACTACAAAAACTTGACAACGCTAACATAATCCTCCTTGATCCACCTCGACACTGCTAAGCGATTCTTAATTTTGCGCAGTAAAGTCGTAGCGGGCGCAGACTGTAGGTACCTGCTACGGTATTCAGCCTGCAGCGCATAAATAATTAAAGACGCGTTCGACGCAGCTCCGCCGGCAAGCAGTAGACCTACCTAATTAGTTCCGCAGCCGAGTCGTTTTCTTATTCTAAAATTCACAATGTTCTCTCGAGCCCGCACTACGAAAATGCTACTTAACTTTCAAGTAAGTAACGTGATACGAAACGCTCTCAAAGCTACAAGAACATAACAAAAGCTACACTTCTCAAAGAATATTGTTGTCTACCTAGAAGTTGTTTCTTAGAAATAACGTGTGCTAGTTTACATATTTCGTCTAGTTGTCAACATAATAGAAGTGTTTCTAATTCAGAAAAAGACGGTGCATACGTGAAGTTATAGTAGCCATACCACTAATCCTAAGTGTGAAGGAAAATATCGTGAGGAAACCTGAGTCTCTGAGCTATTCAATCCCTCAGCGCTTTAAATCGTAAGTCCGCGGTAGGCATGCGTGTTGAATAAAGCCCATACTCTCTCTTGGAGAGAAGGCTTGTGCCCTATAGCTTAACGTATGTAGGTTGCTTACACAAGTTAAGTAGTTTTTTCTCCAAAAGATATCTTACCTACTACCTCTTAATTTGTATTCGACCCTCGGCTGGCGGGTCGGCGGACGCACGCTCCTTTTGTAGCTCCAGAAACCAATTTGTGTACCAATAAGAAAATTAAAAAGCTCTAAAAACTTTCACGAAAGCTATCCATAATGCCACCCCTCCTTAATACTTATAATAGCTTTTGCGAATGGATTTGAAATTTAATTTTACTGCAGGGCACTGTTTACCTTTGATTTAAAAAATAAAAGGCAATTATAATGAAACGGTATCAGCAGTCTCGCGGAGGTATTTCGAATGAAATGGAAAGTGACATTAAGACAGATGTTAAGAGCCGGGACAATAATTAAGAGGCTCGCCGGTGCCGGTTTGTAACCGCGTTGTCGGCAAGATTTAATTAGTGCGAGAACAATCCAAGAGCGAGCGGGGCACCCGCGGCCGCGCGCTTCTCGCCTTTGAAGCAGGTACTTCCTTTAGGTCCTTTCTCCACTGCTCCGGTCCGGCGTCGGAACCGGAATCAGTCATGAGAAAAATATCGGATGCCGGATTATGCTTCTCCACTTCATCCGACTATAATCGGCAATGGACGTGACGCTGTGCTTTATTAAAATTCCTCGGTTTTTCTATTCGAGGCAGGGGACGTTTTCCACACATTCTAATAATGTAAATAAATAGTATGGAAACATTTTTTGGTTGTATGCGCGGTGTAAAAACGTGTATTGTTTTTGTACGTCGCTCAGCGATCACTTCGGACCGGTAAAATACTATTCCGATCTAGCAAATTATCGGGTCGTTAAAAACCGGATGGGGGAGTAGTGGAGAAGCTTATTAGTATTATTGTGTGTTTCTAAATCGGATCGGTAATTAACGTTTGCCGGACCGGAGCAGTGGAGAAAGGCAATTACTCTTGAGTTTATTGTGTTAAGAATAGCGCAACAATTAAGTTTGATGTCTTAGATCCATTGCACAAACTAGTCTTACTTGATCAGCCTTCCTTCTACGGCAGCGGTTCTCAAACTTTTTTGGTGACGGAACCCTTTTGAAAAGCGAAATATTTGATGTAACCCTACAATAAAACGAATAAAGAACTATCCTTTATTAACAACTGTACTACGTCCGACCAGAGAGGGAGCTGTTTTTTTTCTAAATTCTTGCGGAACCCCTACAGGGGCATTGCGGAACCCTAGGGTTCCGCGGAACACACTTCGAGTATGGCTGTTCTACGGTATGAGTTATTAACAAAAGGAGAAAAAAAGTCTTTTGATGTTGTACGGTGTTTCAATTTGACCAATCAGAGAAAAATATTTTTTACTTACATTGACATAGGAAATATGTTTGAAAATATAATGCGGCGTTTTGTAGACATCAAAGTCAGATACAGAATTATCGTTACTAATGCAACCGTCCCCACAAATAGGTTTGCAGAAGAAGAAGACTAGACCCGTAAAAGTGTATATACCTAATAAAAAAAGATTCAAAGAATCTTCTGTAAATGCATACAAAGCCATTTTTTGATGGAATTAGAATCTTAAATTAGGTCCGAGAAGTGATTATCTGCGCATTGGGTTGCATCACCATCATTAGGTCTGTAGTGACATCACAGCACTGTCGGCTTTCTGGAAGGTGATTAGCTGGCTAGAGTAAACTAACACATTTGCTATACAAGGGCCCAACCATGAGGCTAAGTGAAGAAATCTACGGTATAACTTCTACTAACTTATAACTCTTTCTCCATGATACAAGGAGTTAATGTTACTATGTCCGTTTTCTCTCCAAATTGATCTAGAGTATAAAACAGATACCTAATGTTACAGTGTTACGTTAATTAAGTCACAGCTTCCGTCATGTGTTATATTGAACATATGTATTTTAATTTAGATACAAGAACTCGCTATTTATTCACCAAAAATCAATCGCGCAAAAAAAGAGAAAAAACTGCGCTTCAATTATGCGCTTTAAAAACCGCCGAAAACACTTCTATACAAACTAGGAGTAGATAATCTAAATCAGTCAAACGATGGTAGGCGACGTATCATCATACGGCGATAAAACGCCTGCCTCCCGTTTGGAAGGTCGTGCCTTCGAATCCCGACTTTTTTTCGAATACAAACGACTTTTTTTCTAATTTTGTTTTTCAACGTACATTTGAAACTTTGTATTAGCAATTATAGCTATTATTGCTACTACCTACTTCCTGACGTGAAGGAAACCATCGAGACGAAACCTGAGTGTCTGAGGTAAAACGCGATAAATTGACCAACCTCGGTGGTAATAATGCCTCCATACTCTCATATAGGGAGTAGAAAGAGATGAGTGATGAGATGAGAGTATTGTTATATACCTATATAGGCTACATAAAAAACTGTCAAACGGTGACTAGATTATTATCTTCAATTGGGTCTTCAATCAAAAATTCAAAAGTGAGTAAACGCATTATAGAGGTACAGACATTTTGTATCAAGTTAGCGTGTACTTTCAGACGATGTTCCTCGCATAAACTAGGTTTATTTTACCTACTTAACTATATTCATTCTATGGATTTTTTAAGTACCTGCTTAATAACACACAAATTAAGTTACTTGATACCGCTGTCTGCCTATGGATACCCATATAATTCATTTTGTACAAATAAATGCGATATGTTTCGCAAAAAGAGTGCGATAATACGACACGGCTGGGGTTGCTGACAAATCTGATTTCCCTATCTCCCTATATTTGTATTCGTAGCCCGATCCATCGCATATTTCCTTCCAACTCCGGTGGTGCTATCTACGTTCCTTCCTGACATCGAATCTAATAGGAATAGATATTAAAACTTTCCTTACTACAGTAGCTAGCTAGGTATTATGTTGGTCTTCGACTTTTTTACAAACAGTTTTGATACCCAAGATTATTATATAGTTAAGTATTTTTTTTGGATAGAAGTTGGGAGATAAATAAATTAAAAACAAATTAATAAAGTGATAAATTGTGGCCGGATAACGGCGACAGGCTTGCCACTTGTCACGTTTGGGGCCAAATAAACTCGACAAAACGTGGGCCCAGCTCTAGTGATTGGTGCTTCTGCCTACCCCCTCGGGGATAACGAGCGTGAGTAATTTTTTTTTTTAAGTTGGGAGATATGATAATAGAAATTCCTAATGAGAATGCCATTCACAATCGCAGGAACAAAAACTGTTCTCGCCTAAAGATCTCGGGTCCGGTCGGTACACACTGTTGTACCACATAAAACTGTTGGCACGAAAAGTTGCTAAGTGGCGCAGTCAGCGCGAACCCGTCTTATCTAATTTATGTAAGTGTTAGTGAGGAAACGAAAACAACTGCCCGCAATCCCCTATGTCTACGAGAGATATCGACCGCCTCACATATTATGCTTGCGGTCATGTGTATTAGTAACCTGTATTAAGTTTTACGCCATTTCACCTTTTCTCATAAGTTTACTTTGCACTGTAGAATCGACCGAGGGGTAATTTAATCATCACCCACTTAACTCTTTATGCGCTAACGGTGTTATTTATAAAAACAATATTTTTGAACTCAAACTTTCGTAAGCATTAGCACTACACATTGTAATTTTTTCGGTCCGGATCAATTTACTTGGCTTTTTATCGGACGAGTCCAACCAGGTGTAGCTCCAATTAGCAGAGCTTAATCATGGTGAGTAATCAATCAATCTTAACCTGGTCGGACTCGTCCGATAAAAAGCCAAGTAAGTTTATCGGGACCGAAAAATTTACAAAACAATATTTGTTAAGACACTCGATGAACCCCTTTTAGTCTGTGTCTGAGAGTTTACAAGGAAAATACTTTTTTCAGTGCTTTCAAGGTAGCAGCTGGTTTAACTACAAATAATGATGATAATAATAATTGTACATCGATTTATCAAAATTCTGTAAATTTAGTTTGTGTGTATGTACAATACAGAATTGTCTATCGATGACAAGGTATTGGACCATGGTAACCTTGATTAGGCCACAATGCATAAAATTAATAACGAAACCTATGGTGTTCTACATTTTACAGTGGGCGCTACAAGACCGAGAAACGTGGAAAACCATGAGGGAGGCCTATGACCTGCAGTGGTCCTCCAATAGCTGATGATGGTAATGGCAAAAATATATATTGTAACATTTTCTATGTATCTACCTATAGAGATACATACTTTTGCATACCTAGGTAAATAAAAAAATAGTGGGCAGAAGCTCTTGAGACAAATAAAATAATTTGAATGACACGATTCATTAGCCGGCGTCTAATTACAAAGTGAAATAAGTCGGGCCTTTATTCGACAATCACGCCTCGCGAGTCGTCTCGCCGCGTTTTTATCCGCCTCTTTTTAGGCTGACCCTCTCCTTTTTATGTAATCTCCTTTCCCTTTCATAAGAAGTCCACAAAATTACGAGACTCCCTAAAAGCAGGATTATCGGGGCTTTTCACAATTTGCAACATGTTTTCCATTGAAAAAAAACTGCATTTGCGTTTTCTTTTCGTAGAATTTGCGACATTAATTCTATTGTAAGTGAGTAGCGAGTACCTTCCGAATGAAATTAATTGCAATTTTACAACTCGATTACTTAGTTAGGTAAATAAAGAGTTGGCGAAAAGACTTTTAATCAAAACTAGGGGAGCCTTGAGTATAATATGTTGGATAGTCGCGAGAAGCATAAAATATTTATCAAATGCCCGCCTGTACAGCAGTCCCTGGGGAGCCACACGTGCTCCGCGCTCCTTCCTCGCGTCCTCACTGCACACTACTTAGCACTCTATAAACGTAATGCTTTGTTATTGCTTGTCGGCAACCTCTTAGCTGACTGCTTTGTTCGTGTTTTTAACAGTCGAAAAGTATGAATGTAGTCTAAATATATATGTATCTATTACTTTCGAAATAACTTCCTTCGAAAAAAAGGGGTCATATTGTCAGTGGGCATTGGGGATTCTCGTAAATATCGACAATGGTTACAAATTATCCGTCATTTTAAATGTATAAGGTCAGTGAATAAAATGCAACAATTATAAATTAATAACATAACTGCTTTCTTCTATGTTTGTGAATAAGATTGAATAACTATCTCGACATTCTAAATTTCGTTTCACGTATGACTGTAAGTACCTTTAATATTTTCGATTTTTTTTTCGCCTTAAAAAATAATTAAAGCACTCTGTTTCTATATTTATATTACATTTCACCAAGGCTCTCAAAAGTATCTCCTTTCTCTAAAAATAAAACACAAGTTTGTTGGAACAATCCCTATTAGTAAAAATTTTTTTGGAAAATTTTGGCAATATGATAACTTGTTCCATAATAAACGCTAAAATATAGCATTGCAGGTGTTACTATTTTGCGATTTCGAAATTATTGTCGAAGTAAAATTTGTTCGTATTGACGACCAGTACATCAGGGTACCCCACCAATTTTCGTGTGTAAATGGGCATTTTATTACACACCGAATTTTTTTACGCAGCTTCTTTGATATGGGTATCCCACAACAGGGAAAGACCTCCCTATTGACGGACCGAGATATTTGTATAGGTACATAGTCAAAACTCGCCATCGTTGTCGCCTTCGCAAGTGACGTCAGCCGAAAAGACGATGGCGGGATAATCTCGACATGGTCTGGCTAGACAGCTCAAAGTTAGCTAATAACCGATAGATATTTTCCTGAACCTCAATTTGCTTTTGCGAGTTGAGTGAGCTTTCAAACAGCGGCTTTTCAACGGACGAACAAGGTAATTTGCAGGAGCACCGACGATTTTATTTCAATTTAGAGGTTGAAACCGAAAAAACGGTGCAGTGAAGCGGTTGAACGGTTGGTGCTGCTTTGTGCAACGCGGTCGTGGATGACTGGGCATGCTCACACGCTTCGGCATGGCTAACTGCACATTCTGTGTGCTGCCCTTGCATCGACGCCTTGACAAGCAGAAATGGAGGAGTGTACAGGCACATGTTCATATTGTCACTAATTATGAAGATTCTCTAGGTTGGTCCCCTAAAGAGCAGTGGAGTGCAGTAAATGATGCATCGCCCGTCCCGATCTGCCGGCGGCGCTCAGGCGACACGCCAGTTCCCAGCACTCCGTCCAAAGATCGCTACAAGTTCGAATAACAATTCAATCGATACTGTGGATGCGACAGATTTGTGCAAGCGTTGTTTCTTTGTTGGAGAACTTCACACGTTGGAAATGCAGAGTAGAGTATCTCAGCGTAAATAAATTATTTATTATTGCCTATACTAGGTAACTACCTACATGTATGTTAATATTTGATGAGATACGTATTTCTTTTTTTTCATTCTGAGGGGCATAAAGGCTTGAACGCGGAGTAAACTACCGTGACCAAATTTAGTTAGAAAAGAATATATTTTCTCACCATTGATCATTTGATTAGAGTTCTCGAACATTTTTAATACAAAGTTTTCTCAGCCTTTTCGACTTTTTCTTATAGTTCTATTAGATAGATAGATAGAGAACACTTTATTGTACATAAGAAAGGAAATTACACAGGTATTTCTTAATCTATGAGTACAGCCTTATCACTAAAAGTGATCTCTTCCAGACAACCTTTGGATGGACTGGATCAAAATTCTTATGTGTTATATACACATAATATGTTTCTATTTTCTAAGTTTCGAAAATTAATGCATTATTAATAAAATTACTACTATTATTATTAGCACTTGTCTAGAAAGTATTTGTGAAAAGCTAATTATTCTTCAAATTTCATTGATTGATTGAAAATTCTTGCACAAGAAAAAATCTGTACAAAGGCGAGCTTAATACTAAAAAGTATTTTCTTCCAGCTAACCATGGGTGATGTGGAAAGAGTAAGGGGTAGTGCTAGAGAAGTCCAAGTAAAATAGAAATGAGAGAGAGAGAGAGAGAGAGAGAGAGACATTTATTTGCAGCCACAAAGATACAATACACATAACACAATGTAACACGATATTATAATAATACAGACAAATAATAAAAGACAGAACAAAGAAAAATATAATAAAACAAAGAATACGATTTAAAACAAACATTTACAATTTAGAAGAGCATTGTATCTCCGCAGCCACAAACAGGTAGCTGACTCAGCATTTGCTGCAGGCTGGGCCTGCAACACTGATTTTCAGTCAGCACCTATTATTCAATTTATACACGTACATTAAGTAATATACCTACATACAGATCTTACATAAAAATTAATATTAAAAAATTGTTACTTTGAAAAATATTTATTCCACTACGAAAAAATTGTACAACCCGAGCTTAACATCAATGAGATGTGTGAGGGCGAGGTTGGTGGATATGGCACATTAACAAACTATAGCAAGTTGTCGCTATGCCTAATACACAAACATAAAATATATTCAGGGATAGATTTTTTTACTTATAAATAACAACTTTTTCTGTGGGTGATGACGCCTTCACTGTTTCGTCGCTCCGTTTGCCTCGACGCTCTGTCACCCGCGATCGACACTAAAGTTTTTAATTAGTTCAAGGAAGATAATCGAATACTGTCTTGTTACTTCCCATCGACGCTCCTTCACGAGCTGCACTCTCCGAACTCTTCGAAGATATTTCTGTCGACATCAAACTTTAACTCTACATAAAAGCAAACGGGCTTTGATAGTACTGTGTTAGTAGAAATAAAGCACAGACAATTCGTCCAAAGCCAGTTCACTTTAATTAATGCCTAGTTGAGCGAAACTAATTTTCAACTTAGTTTTAAGAGGCTAGGCGTTAATAATTAAGTACGTTGATACAAATACACACATCGTCCACTTGCATGCGCGGGATGGTATAGTCGACGCTGAATACATAACTTACCATCATCCTGAAAAATCTCTTTGGCTTCATCAACATTCATCAGTCGTTGCATGCGCGCATCTTGGTTTCGGTTCTGATTACGAAGTCCTAAATAATGTCTATAATACTAAACAGAAAGTAGAATTGATGCTGTTGTTCTGTAGCTGTTTCTGGTTCCGACACAGGATATCCTAGTGTGGGGCCAGAAGCAGTGTATGTGTCTGTACGTAAATGCTTATGTTTTATGTTGACCACGAGGTCCCGAGGTACCATGCAAGAGGTCCCGGGTTCATATCCCGGCTAGGGACCAAAAAAAACCCCCTGGTCTTGGATGTTTGTGACGTCGCTGTTTCTGGTTCCCACGACACAGGTTATCCTGTGTGGGGCCAGTAGCAGTGATGTGCCTATATGTAAATCTTTACGTTTATGGTCACTTAATTGTTAACACGTAACTTAGGTAAAGTTATTAGTCGCAGTTTTGATGCGGACTTAATACGTGTAATTAATTAAAACGGTTTGCAAAAAATGTTTGCTCCGACACATGGTTTACACGCAGATATAAAATTTGAATAGCTTTTTAAACGTTTGTTTTTCCCGGAATTTTGCAGAGCACGTAAGAGGTTTAATGAATTCACGCGGAAGGCAACGGCATGCCCGCGAATGAATGGCCATTGGAAAGTCATCAGTTATGTGAAGGGCGTCCGCGCCATGTGGCCGCCGCTGAAACCGCCGCGCCGCCCCCCGCCCTTGCCCCACACCGCTACCCGCCTACACTTCTGTAATTTTACACCACCGATATCCTGAATGACCGTCCTTTATTCAGGATTCAAACGCTTGGATGCAAAATCACCTTTCAATGGAAATGTCCGTGGACTACAATGAATAAAAAATATGCATCGACATAACAATAAAATTGCCGAGCACTTAATAAAATGCTGATGTGTCCGTTATTGATATTAAAATACTACTACCACTCTGTGGCCACTATGCATATTTGCAAATATTTTAGCTACCTTCCAATATTCAACGATTGATTGAACGAGTATCTACTACATCTATATTTGTGACACTCGAACGTTGCGGAGAGCATATTGATAGCTTTTCAACAGCAAATTAAAATGAAACAAAATTCACAAAGAGTGTTCGCGACCCGCATGCCCATACAAACTAATTGACAAATAAATCAACATGTAGCTTTTTGAGCAGCACCAGAGTGCATTGTAGTTCGTCTATGAAGCTAAATGTATGTGATCATTTAATATAGTAAGCCAACGTTAGTTTCAGCTGCGAACGCCGCTGCTAGAACTCATCCAGGTTGAGTGAAAGCATTATGAGAGAGCGCTGAGGAAGCTGCTGGCTGGCTGACTTCGAGCATAGTTTTATGAGGCAAACCCACCCGGCGTCGTGGCCCAACTCATATTACTCGTGCTTGAAACAAAAACCTCTATAAAAAATTATGCTCCATTTAGTTTCATCCAAGAGAGCATGTTTTCTGAATCGGTGCAACATATTGCTTTTAAACAATATCGATAAATAAAATATGTATAGACGGAATGTGACCCTTTATTAATCCAGAACCAAAGATAATATTGCCATTGGGAAGATGTTTTAGAGTTACTTACACCCGAAGAAAATATAGGTCTGATCTCAAATTTCACAGGAAAATCGGAACGAAAATCAAGTTGATGATTTCAGAGACAAGTTGAATGAAAATATGAAGCCCTTATTCCCGCGGGAAATAAAATAGTACGGAACCCTCTTCACACGAGACAAATTCGCACTTGGCTAGGTATGTTTTCTTCAATCAGGGCACAATGTCAACCACATAGCTTACCAACCAAGTACACGGGCATGCTTACCACAGGCTACATAATCGCTTCAACGCAGACTCTATTGTCATGTAATTAATGCTAATAAATTAATCTCGAGTTACAGGAGACAAATTAGACGCCGGCTGCTCAACTAACGAGGGACTATTTGGATTAAATGGAGGGTTGATATTTATGATTTACGGAGGCTGTGTAATTGAGGCGCCGCACGGTCGCGCGGCGCCGACGCAGCGTCGCCGCGGTCTCCGCATCCTGGCTGAGTTAACACCTAACTGCGTACACATTTTTCCACTAATTACTAACTTCCAAAACTTGCTCCGTTTCACGCCAATTCTTGCCCCTACTGCTAGCTTATTTAGCACGTAAGCTAGCAGCTTAGCTAGAAGGTCTGCATAGACGTTCTTTTAGAGATAGAAGGGCCTAAAACTGGACCTAGATTATGTTAATGTACAATGTGGTACAATGACAGCAGTATGAACATGGCATGGCGATTAGTTTCATTGCCGCTTCAAGTCTACGCTCGCGCACATATCATAGAATCTAGTGGTCAATGTTATGAAAAAACGTGTTACATGACGACCCATCTTGTATACATTCATTAAAGATATTTGTATTTATATGTTACTTTTATAAGTATTGTTTTTTTTACGTAAATAAGTATATTATGTTTTTTAATTTAGATAATGCATCTCGATATGATATATCAAACCCAAAACCTCACTGATATAAGGGAAGTGATCTACCGATGTAATTCTTACCACCGCGTCTTATAAAGGCTATTAGGGAACAGATTTTCTTGGTTTACTTTAAGCATTTGACGTGGTCCAATTTGATTCCACGCATACCACAACAGTCGCCGAAACAAAACAGAGATTGCGGCATGTTGACTATTCATTATTGCATTTCTGGGTAAGACAACAAACCCTTGTTATTAGATTCTCGCCGTTCTGCCTGTTACAAAATTATTCGGCTATTAATACTGGGATAATTTTGGCAGACAACAATCAATTTGATGTTGATGATTATCGAGTTTTTGATGAAAACAAACGATAGGTATTATAGTCCTTTGTTGTCCTAAATATTGACGGTATATAGTTACAACACAAGTGATGTTTTATTTTAAAGTTATGATGCCAGAGAATATAATGCTACAATTATTAATTAATGACATTCACAGATTATCTTTTACGTTAGGAAAAATTATGAGTATGGTGTATAAGGCCGGTTTTAGAGTCACGCTGATACTCGGCGCTGACAGACCAATATGTAGGTAGTACCTACGTCCTAAGGAGGGTTTTAGAAATATGCCGACCCTTCAACGCTGACCAGCCATACATTTTGTCTATCAGCGCTAACGGTCAGCGCGTAGTCAGCGTGACTCTAAAACTAGCCTTATGTAGTGTTCACTATCTCTATCTATCTACATATAAGTCTTTTTAGTTTTGTTTGTTTAAAGAGACCTTGTACCAAGCCAATTGTATGAATATAAACTAACAGCTCGTAGGATCTCAGTAGACTACGTTTTTCAGTGCATGACGTAAAGTACTTCCGGTTTCGTGGACTATTTTTCACGGTTCCGTACTACCCTAAGGGTAAAACTGATCCTACTGCTGAGACTCCGCTGTCTATCCGTCCGTTCGTCCGTGCGCCCGTCCGTCCGACCATCCGTTGGCCCGTCTGTCGTCACCAGGATGTATCTAATGAACCGTGATAGTTAGACAGTTGAAATTTTCACAGATGATTTCTGTTGCCGCTATAACAACAAATACTAAAAAACAGAATTAAATAGAATTTAAGGACGCTCCCATACAACAAACGTTGCCCTTATCAATATCGAGCAAGAACTAAAAATAAATAATTAAATTAAAATAAAACAAGTATTTAAGGGGGGCCTCACACAAGTAGACAAAAAAACCCCGGTCTTGGATGTGTACATGTTTGTGATGTCGCTGTTTCTGTTTCCCACGACACAGTATATCCCAGTGTGGGGCCAGAAGCAATGTATATCCCTGTATGTAAATGTTTGTTATTTGTTGTAATTGATGAACTATAAAAAATGTTTGTGATTGGAAACAAGTACAGTAACAGTTTGTCGTAAATTGCAGCGGCCATCCGTGCACTGCGTGCATATAGCTGGAGACAAAGCTTGTTTGTCCTGGCAGACTAATTAAAAAGTTTGTTGCCGGAAACTTCCCGCTAGCAGTGGCAACGAAGTGGAGTCAGGGCTTGTTTGACATCGAGATTGACAAATATATTTGGAAAACGCTCTGTTGATCGGAAAAAGTTTTAGATTGTACGGTTTCTTTCTACTTTAGCTCGAGAAAATTATAGGTCTTCCTTTTTGGCGGAGACTGCCGCTACAAGTTAATGCCGCTAAGGTCATGTTGCACCACTTTGTATGATTTTGTATGCAGAGCTCTGACTTAGGTAAAGTCAATCCCATATATTTTTTTAATTATTTTGTTTCTGTTCCATCGTAAAAACTGTAATAAACTTGAGTAAAATATAGTCAGTAAGGAAATAAGGTTATTTCTAACCCGCGCAACACCTGAAACATGCCTGTTAGAATTTGTCATTGACTACTTTTGTTTTACGAGTCAAAATATATAAAATATATAAAATTTTACTTTTTCTACTTTCTAGTGGCGCTGTTTGATACATTATGTTAAAGTTCATGTGGGTTAAATAGATTGGACATCCTTCTATGACGAACAATCATTTACTGAACGGAATCCAGAAATTTACCGCTTATATTTTTTATCGCTGCACCGACTCTCCAAGTTCAAAGAAAAAGAGATTGACTGCGACGAGATTCAAGATTCTTCAAAAATTCAAAAATTCGGATTCGAATCCCAGCTGGGGACAAAAATAAAGAAACCCAGGTCTTGGATGCTTACACGTTTGTGACGTCGCTGTTTCTGGTTCCCACAACACAGGGTATCCTAGTGTGGGGCCAGAAGCAATGTATGTATATGCCTGTATGTAAATGTTATTTTATGTTTTACTCCTTGGAAGTCATTAAATTATCGACATCGAAGAAGCGGTCGACGGTTTTTCCGCTACTCCCATAGCACATTGCATAATTACTGCAGGTTTGATTCGATCTTGCCGAAGCGAGACTTGTGGCGCATATGAATATTTATGCGAGCCGAGCGCGATCCTCCAGATAATGGAATCTGCACACGGAAGCGAATCCGTTTAGTCCCGCCACAATTAGCGAGCAAGCCGGAAAGAGAATAAAAACACGTCGCCCGCCGCTACCACGCCACACATCAGCCAGCGCCATTTCGTACCGCGCGAACAATTAAGAACGTTAGCTAATTTGTCCTTTTCTTTTTCCACTTTACCGCTTTAGTTTCATAACTGATTTTAGTATTTTTTTTATTTTAAAATGTTGTGTTTACTGGCACTCATAATTTACACCCTATAATGACAAACGTCCGACTGCACACCGCAGGCCTTCTCTCAGAGAGAGGGATTAATGATTTAATCTCTGATGTAGCTATGTTAGGATGCGTTACCTAGCGCTAAGCTATGTAAACACCTGCACTCGTATCTCTACACGAATGTTTACCTTCACTGGTTACAAATGACATTGCTACTACATATTGACAAAATGTACGTAACTTAGAAAAGACAGTCATTGGTACATTGGTATAGGGATCGAGCTCATGGCCTTTAGGGTGTGATGCCAGCGTTCTACCGAAAGAATTATGTGCAAACATAATACGCGCTACTGAAAGGCGGTTAGTGACATTTTGAGATGCGCGAGAACTTTGATTCCTTGATCTCTTTTGCTATGTGTGATACGTAAATCGCGTTTTAGAATCGCCGTGAGCGATAGCTCTAACTTATGGACAGTCCATAACATCCGATACGATTTATCGGTGAAACGATTTACGCACGTGCGAGAGGCCGTGTTAATATATGTCAAACACTAACGCTTCAGAGCGGTCACTTTACTTGAGTACCTAATGTAGGTAGTCGTAGTATCTAAACGCCGTATAAGTAAGCAAACCTAAGGGTAAAACGCCTATTATTTTATTAGAAGTGTGTTCCAGCCGATATTTTAGACAGTGTGTCCGGGGCGAGCGGCGGTTAGGGGTGGGCGGCGGTAAACAGCAGAGCACATAAACGGAGATTAGTGAGCGGGCTGGAGGTGCGCGATAGTGGAAACCCGACATGAGCACGTGCCCCGCGGTACAGGTGCACTGTGCCGGTCCCGTCCTTGTGCTGCTGTTGTCGGACCACTAACACTCCATCAGTATCGTTTAAGGCAGCATACGAATGTAACCCCAATTTTAATTAGCCTGTTAACAATCGTGTTTAATTGTTTGTTACAAGGTCGGAATCTAACAGATTGATTACCAGAAACACTTAGGACTTGATTTACATTTTTGTTGTGCAGTACCTCTTTCGAATTGATATTCTTGTAAGTAACTACACCAGTAGTACACCCCTATTACAAAACTAGAATTAGGTTTTAGTAGTTAGTAATTTTCACTATTATTATAAACTAGCTGTTGCCCGCGACTCCGTCCGCGTGGGCTTTAGTTGAGTAAAGTGTTTGCAAATAAGATAGGGATACTTTTAGCGCATGCGAAAGAGCTTTCATACTAACTTCGCAACCCCCTCTTACCCCCTTAAGGGATGATTTTCGAAAAACTACTTTACACGTCTTTCATGACTTTCAATAAAGGACCTTCATGCTGAATTTCATTCGAATAACTTCAAAAATGGCTAAGTTTCATACTAAGTTTGCACCCCCATTTTACCCCCTTAGGGGATGAATTTTCAAAAATTCTTTCTTAGTGCTCCCCTACGTTACAAAAGGAACTCCTGTGCAAAATTTCAAGTTTCTAACCCTTATAGTTTAGGCCCTCCGTTGATATGTCAGTCAGTCAGTCAGTCAGCTTCTCCTTTTATATATATACTAGCTGTTGCCCGCGACTTCGTCCGCGTGGATTAAGTTGAGTAAAGTGTTTGCGTTTGCAAATAATATTGGGATACTTTTAGCGCATGCGAAATAATTAAAACCATACTACTTACTCTGAGAGAAGACCAATTCCCTGCAGTGGGACGTATACTCGTATAGGCTGTTTACTATGGGTTGTATTTTAAAGAACTGAGAAATATTTATAAACACATGAACTGAGAAATAATAAGAAAATGTATTCAAGTATTCAAGTTAGTATGAGAGCTTTCATACTAACTTCGCACCCCCCTCTTACCCCCTTAAAGATTTAATTCACAAAAAGAGATATCGCGAATAATCATTATTACGAACTAATAACCCAAATACAACATTTTATCAGAATAGCTATGAAAATCAGAAAACTTTCATTCTACCTTTGCACCCCTCTTGCACCCCCTTAAGGAATGATTTTCTAAAAACTACTTTATACATGTTTCATCACTTTCAATGAAGGACCTACATACTGAATTTCATTCGAATAACTTCAAAAACGGCAGAGTTTCATACTAACTTTGCACCACCCTTTTACCCCCTGAAGGGATGATTTTCGAAAAACTATTTTACATGTATTTCATGACTTTTAATGGCGAACCCTCATATTGAATTTAATTTGAATAACTTCAAAACGGCAGGTGTCATACTAACTTTGCACCCCCCTTTTTCCCCCTTATGGGATGATTTTTGAAAAACTATTTTCACATGTTTCATGATTTTAAATGAACGACCTTCGTACTAAATATAATTTGAATAACTTCAAAAACGGCAAAGTTTCATACTAACTTTGCACCGCCCATTTTTCCCCCTTAAGAGATGATTTTTGAAAAACTATTTTACATGTGTTTCATGACTATCAATGAAGAACCTTTATACTGAGTTTCATTCGAATTACTTCAAAAACGGTAAAGTTTCATACTAATTTTGCACCTCCATTTTCCCCCTTAAAGGATGATTTTTGAAAAACTATTTTACATGTGTTTCATGACTATCAATGAAGAACCTTCATACTGAGTTTCATTCGAATAACTTCAAAAACGGCAAAGTTTCATACTAACTTTTCACCCCCATTTTACCCCCTTAGGGGGTGAATTTTCAAAAATCCTTTCTTAATGCTACCCTACGTTATAAGAAAAACCCCTGTGCAAAATTTCAAGTTTCTAACCTTTATAGTTTGGGCTTTGCGTTGATATGTCAGTCAGTCAGTCAGTCAGCTTCTCCTTTTATATACAAGAAGAAAGATAGATAAGTGAATCACTCGTAGCCCTGTCTACATGAATGATCTTAAACGATCACGAATGTTAAGCAACATAGGGCGCGTTCAGTCCATGGATGGGTGACCATCTGTGACTAACGCTAGTGGCATTTTTCCGAGTGGTTCCGTGCTTCACAAGGCACGTTAAGCAGTTGGTGCCGGCTGCCGTCGATAGATGGCAGTCGTTAAGCCAAGTTAGAGGCCTTAGGGCGGCTTGTAAACTTCTGACAGTAAAACCAGCCACTAGTCTTACAAGCCTACACCAATCCGGACGGAGTATGGCCTATACCTTCCTCAGGGATGAGACCCGTGTCCCTCGGTGGGGACATACTGGGTTGATGAATATGATGATGAAATAGAATGATGGATAGCCCATACTCATCCACTGCGCACTCACTCATACATATTCCCAAAGCTCTTTTTTTCTGTCCTCGGCCATCCTCAGCCATAATCGGCCATCCTTGGCCATCCTCGCCCAGCTGCTAGGAGCGACCTGCCTTAGGTCGTCAGTCCAGTGAGCTGGAGGGCGTCAATTAGAGCTTGTAGTAGGTGTTTTACAACACTTTAAATTGCTCTTTGTATCTTTCATGTGTAACTGCTGTTTCCGTGTTAATTTTTAATAATATTCTAATCTTATCTTATTCTTAGATCGTTTCAGCACCTATTTTTTTTTTTTTTTTTAATTTTTGTATTTTAGATAGATGTTTTTGGGCTTAGATATTTTTTTTATAAAATTCTGCCGTACCACCAATGTCGTGGCCAGGTGTTCATAATATGATTGTTCTACATAAGAAAATACCCGTTCTATTAAATACATAGTTTTAGTAACATAAGGTTCGAAATTTATTAAAAAGTGCTGTGTATTACAAAGTAAAAAAAACCCGAATACTCAAAAAGTTCTCTAAAGTTGCAAACATTCATTATTATACACCAGGCAAAACAAATACAAAATATTTACAAAATTGTTGTAAATGTCTTATCACGTCTAGAGCTAACCCTGTATATTAGTCTAACAGTCAATTAGTTGGTGGCTGGTGGGGGTAATTGTTGGAAGGTGACGAAACAAAGCGATGCGGTTGCCTTGCGACGACGGCGGCAGAGCGGCGCGCGGTGTTGACGTTCCATTAGCCCGGTTATAATCAACGCAGTCACACACAGCTCTGTCATTACCTAAGGCCAAACTACAAACCATTGGACGGAGCGCTGTAATAACGTAAGCGTGTTTACCTGAAACAATAAAACGCCAACGTTAAACTGAACTGACGTCAGACTAATAAATCAAGATATTTTTGAATTAGCGACCCTTCATTCCCACGCCAATAAAAATAATCCATTCTAACGAATGTCGACAAAACGTTATCCTTTTCTGTGATTAATAGCAGAATAATTGTAGCTGCGGCGGCGCAGACGGCGGGCGGCGGAGCGCGCGCGCGAGGTGGCCGCGCGCTAAGCCATGCCCTGCATGCCCTAATAAATTGCGATTTAACTTGTCGCCCGGATAACGCCAACTTTTCCGCGTTTGTTCCGCACCCAACACTTTTTTCCGCCTCTTCATTTCCTATCTCTTACTTTTGTATTTTTCGTTCTTTTTTCTCTGAGATAAACAGGCGAGAAACGTTGAAAGGGGCTTTACAAATTCAAATTGAACTTATCACACAACTTTTTACATTTGTTTCTGGTCTCGAGTTGGAGGAAAGAGAGCGGAGAAGCATTTAATAGTACAATCTCGACGAAACGAAAGATTGATGATTTTGTATCACACCTCGCTTCGGGCGGCTCGTAACGAGTTGGATGGCTCTCGACGTGGGTCGTGCTGTTTCTTATCTGGAATGGGATGCCGCTTTATCTTAAATTACATATTTTACTCGAAACGTTGCAGGAATATACTTAAGCCTTTTATTTTTTACCTTCTATCTTAATTTAAGGAACGTATGAAAGTTACACATAACATAGCCTTCGGGTCGAACTTAGAATGCACAAAAGGTTACAATGGAGAGGAAATGCAGCATATTTCAGAAGAGGCTTATAGTTTGCTTGGAGTAAGTAGAACGTGTCTTTTCACATTGTCGTTAATTTTCCAGCGACGTGGCATGGCTCAGCGAGCTCAGGTCGGCGGCAACTAACGTCTCGCCTTAATGCGGCGAATGTAAACACAATCTAGTTAATCAAGCCGGTAAGGAAGTTCCACCGGTGCAGTAAATAGCCTCACTTAATTCCGGGGCCATGTGCGAGCACATAACCGCGGCATATTTATCCCATTATGCACGGTGGCGGGTGCGGGCTGATGCGAGTCACGTCCGCTGAAACGAATCGCATGTGACATTATTTGTGAAGATCGTGCTCTATCTTCGTCGCTGACGTAGCTGGGACGTGGAGGGATTACGCGCGAAAGAAGTGCGATTCCGCCGCCAGGACAAAGAAGCGCGGTTAACCTTGGCGTCCGGTGACGTGCCCCCTGGGATTAACCGTTGCTCATACACTCTTTTTGCCATATGAAATATATTATACAGCAGTTATGTGATAAAAGGTGTAAAAAGGGGTGCAAACAAACCGTGACACAATTAATTTAATACAATCTTCTTTATACAACTATTGTATCCAATATGTCCTATTGCGATGAAATCTAAACTTCTATCACGTAAACCACCATAAACGTCACCATGATTATGATCTTAGTTTTCGTAGAATTCACAAACCAGCTCATGATGACATAAATGTAAATATGATTGAAAATGTCTAAGCATATTTTCTGCATTGGAAAGCCTAGAGCTGCAATCTAAATTACGAAAACAATCACTGATTCCCACGTACTGTTATTATTCCCATTGAGCAACAAACGCCCACATCCATTGCATAATTTTGTTTTACACTCACTAATAGTGTGGGGAGCACTAACAAATATGTAGAGACCGCAGAATACTAAGCAACCCGGAATTGTTTACAGTTATCGCAACTATTGTTCCTACAGTCTGTTGGCTTTTAGAATATACCTCACACAGGTGTAATACTACTTCCTGCTCTGTATAAAACATTTCTTCACTATTTTGAAAAGTTATGTAAAGTTATAAATAACAATACAATATAAACATTACCTTATTGCAATATAATCGGTTTAATCGATAGTAGCCGAGGTATATTATAAGTGCTAACAGACTGTACATTGGTACAGACGAGTATGAATGGTGAGAATTTAAATCCAGAGAGAGATAGAATATTCTTCACTGTACACGTGTACTGTAGAAGAGAACAGGGCCTCTATTCTATTAGCGCATTATCGTACGATGACAGATACACGGTCGGGTCACGTGACGTGTTTTTTCATACCATTGACGCCTAGAATGATGGATATGCGTGCTCGCTTTGACTTGACGTGGCAGTAAAACTATATCACCCATCATGTCCATGTCTTGGATGTCTACCTATATGTTTGTGACGTCGCTGCTTCTGATTCCCACGACTTAGGGTATCCTGTGTGGGGCCAGAAGCAATGTATGTGTGTAAATGTTTATGTTCATGCAATTGTCATTGTAAAACAATGCAATAGCTGAGTCTAGGCCCTAGCCTTCTCAAGCTGGCTTCCCACGGTGCGCGATTCTGCCGACGGCCGACGCTGGCCGACGACCACGGACAGCCATGCACCACGCACTGGTACGGCGCACCGCCACAGACGTCTGTGCTACCGCGGACCGAGAGCCTTCCCACGGTGTGTCGTGCGAGCTGGTCCGCCTCCGTCCGCGATATCGCGGACCGTGGGAAGCCAACTTTACAAAGAGAGATAGTGTGGGCTTAATCATCACCCGTGCCCACCACGAATAGGCCATTTCGATCGCTGAGGTAAGTGAATAGCTCAAACACATGTTTCCTCCCGATGTTTTCCTTCACCGTTAGCGAGTTAGTTATGAACACTACATAATTTAAATCGCCCGTAGCCCCGGCCGCCTGAGTGATCATAAACGATCACGAAGGTTAAGCAACATAGGGCGCGTTCAGTGCATATCCATGCACTGAGTGACCGTTATATGACTAACGCTAGTGGCATTTTTCCGAGCATTTTTTCGCAAGGCACGTTAAGCAGTTGGTGCCAGCTGCCGTCGATAGATGGCAGTCGTTAAGCCAAGTCACAGGCCTTAGCGTAGCTTAAATACTTCTGACAGTAAGACCAGCCACTAGTCTTACAAGCCTCCACGAATCCGGAGTTAGCGCCCGTGGTGGAGTATGGCCTATACCTTCGTCAGTGAAGAGACCCATGCCCCTTGGTGGGGATATAATGGGTTTATGATGATGATGACTAGGTATATCATTTGAATCGACGTTGTAACTCAATAGTCTAAACCGTGTAATAGTTTGACAATTACCAACTATATTTCAATAAATTAGTGACAATAAACATTGTAAATGCGTTTCTTTGATTTGCATACTAAACTTACCAGTTAAATAACTAACGAATTCATAAAGGACAATTATTGTGGACGTCATTAGCATGCAATATTTGTACTTATGGTTGGAATGATTACCACATTTCACATATTATCTACCTATAATGGGAGACGTCGCATTCAATGATAGAGTGGCTCAGGTACTCCTGTTATTAGGAGTTAACGATCATATCCGTGGCTTTGTTCGCATATACAGATAAATTTTATAATGGTACCATCGTGCGCGAATCCGACTCGCATTAGTCAGTTTTTTTATTATTAATTTTTATTTTATGAATATTCTTCTAAAATATCAACTTTTTAATACAATCGTTAGGAGCAAATATAAAAAAAAACACGCTAATTTCGATATTTCGCAGTGAGTTTCGTAATAAAAGATGTTTTGTATTGATTGATAGAATAACTTTTTTTAATTTCCGAATACAGTTCTAAGACATCAGTATTCTGTATTTTTGAACTAAAACTTTCGCAAGCACTAAGCTCCTTCCATCCTCACTATGATTAAGCTCTGCGAATAGGAGCGAAACCTGGTCGGACTCGTCCGATAAAAAGCCATGTAAGTTGATCCGGACCAATTTTCAGAATGTACTTTTTCGTCTTATTACATGGTGAAACAAACGAAGGTAACGCACATAATGTATAGACCGCAACCTACGTAAATACCTTGTATATGTAGATTCAACATAACGGACAATGTTGTCACATCCTCTCTAATAATATTCTCGTATGCAGTGAATCATAGAATGCAATAACCATGTTATTACAGTTGTGGCTCAATCACCGGCGGCACACTGACAACGTATCCATCCATGTTTGCTCCCAACTAATACCTAAGATATGCCTTGGTAATATCCAGAAACATTTCTGGTCACTGTGAAAGCATACGTATAATTATTTCTATCTTGATTATGAATATCTGCTCATTTGAAACATTCTTGCGATATTACTGTATGTTACGACACTGAATTCTACCTGCGGATAATAATTTGTTTTTAAATACAAAATATGTATTACTAGCTGTTGCCCGCGACTCCGTCCGCGTGGGCTTTAGTTGAGTAAAGTGTTTGCAAATAAGATAGGGATACTTTTAGAGCATTCGAAAGAGCTTTCATACTAACTTCGCAACCCCCTCTTACCCGCTTAAGAGATGATTTTCTAAAAACTACTTTACACGTCTTTCATGACTTTCGATGAAAGACCTTCATATTGAGTCTCATTCGAATAACTTAAAAAACGGCAAAGTTTCATACTAAGTTTGAACCCCCATTTTACCCCCTTAGGGGATGAATTTTCAAAAATCCTTTCTTAGTGTTCCCCTACGTTACAAAAGAAACCCCTGTGCAAAATTTCAAGTTTCTAGCCCTTATAGTTTAGGCCCTGCGTTGATATGTCAGTCAGTCAGTCAGTCAGCTTCTCCTTTTATATACATATATAGATAATGACTTACCGGAGGCTGCGATATTAGTAGAACGGGTAATAGAGAATTTCATAAAAATTGTAATCCGAGCAAAAACTCATACAACAAAATTTTATGCAAAACACCAACTTCCTGACGTGTTTGGGAAATTCGCATCTTAGAGGCAACTCTATATCCAATATTTTCTCTTCCACTTCAATATTTTTCAGGCGTTTTGAAGATCGGTCTCTGCTTGGTATTCCTTGCAGCGGCGATGCGGCAGACAGCGGGTCCGAGCGCGAAGATTAGCTGCCAGCGATGTGACTAAGCCACCGCACGTATTAACTGTCTCCAGACCGCTTTTTTTTCATTAGATACGCCACATAGCGACGAGCATCATACCTAACGACCTGAAGATATAGTAGGATTAATAAATATATTTCATTATTACAGCAGATATTACGTGCTTAATCTGAAAAAGTATTACGACGCTTATGACTAGACCAAAGAAATCATTATATCAGACGGCCAATATACCAAAATAACCATAGTGCTCCGACCGCGTGGTAAGTTAAAAAATACCCCCATAAGAAACAAAACTCACAAGTAATAATGTGTAACATGACTAATGTTTACAAAACCATAGCTCATGTATCGTCCAACCAGTTACACGTAGCAGCCTCAAACTATTCGTAATGGACAATATTGCTGCGAAGTTCTTGTACAACCGCTTAGCTCGGTTAGCAAAAGAACATAACGGCGTTCAGTGGACAGTAAAGCTAACCGCACGTCGACAGTATTGTTCATAATCCGACGCAGTGTGAAGTTGTGCTCGAGGCTTAAATGTTCGTTCACACGGTGACTCGGCGATGATAAATGTTTTTCTTATTGGAAATAATCGTTTATTGAATCCGAGTTCGTACGATGAAATGATTGTACAATTCAATAGAGCAGCTCCCTAAGTCCCAAATTAAATTATGGAACATCTCGGCACCTGGCGGCGCCGGCGCCTCCTGGGGCCCCCCCGTGCCCGCGCATCCCCCGCTGCTCCCGCTGCCCTGTCGGCTCACACACTTATGGACAATTTGTTTTCACCGTTCCATTGCTATTTCACAAGGATAACAATTCAATACATATTCGGCCTTAAGCGCAACCGAATCTACAATTATTAATTAGCACTTTCAAGTTTAATTAAGCATGATAATTGAATTGAACGCATGGTTGACTCGGCAAGCATGAAATTGTTTGTATTGCTTACAAACTATAAGATACATACATACTGTTATTTCAATGCACTTTTTATCTAGGAATTAACTAAATATCGGTTATTATTGGTTTGAAAATGAATTCTAATTTCAAACAGCAGATGTTTGATGCTAATAGTATAGTTATTTTTTATCTTATTAAAATGACAGACTGTGATGTTCTTGTTACTGAACATCAGTCTGTCATAAATCTGTCTCTAGCAATCGTGCAAAGTGAAGCACCCAACCACAAGGTTTAGATCATAATACGATAGGGACTATAAATCTGAGCGCTTGTTGGAGCTGTTACGGTGGGACAGTGAGGACCCAATACCCAGCCACTATATTTGAGGAAACCCTGCTGAGGATTTAGTGGGACAAATCTTTTCGATTTGGTCACGTTGCGGCCAAATAGGGCTCTTTGCGCACCCCAAACGCTTATGTTCAGATTTCGCTGCCGTTGGGTTGTTTATTGAATGAAAATGAGACTGCTTTATTCCATTAGGAACATCTTATGGATTTGTTCCACTGATTTTTGTTTATCCATTGTCTAGTGATTAATTCCCTGCTCAAATTGAAACAAAACTGATCTATAATTCAGGGAATTCCATTTGCACGCTCGTGTCATAGGCAGTAAGCCAAATTCCCAATAACAAGAGCCGTAACAGACAGTCACGCGCTAGTCTATTTGTACGCAGCGCGTGTAATTACGAACACAGCTGACGCATCGACAAAGGCTACGAGTCTACGACGGTTTGCGCTACGGCGTAGCAGACTCGTAGCACGTAACGCGCTGTCAGACAACGCGTTCTTATGTAAAATATAAATGAGTACAAATAGAAATTAACGCCACTTTAGTATAAGTGTTCAAGTTATTTAAGCGTTTAAAATAACCCGGTAATAAAACCAAAAGCGAGTGAGTTAGAGAAATTTTGTAAGAGTAAATCGGAAATCTGTACTACCGAAAATAATTTGTTGCTCAAAATTTAATAATTGAAAATGCTTGCAACCAGTAAATGATCAGCCAGTAAATACCACTTAATATAACACGATTATATATGTATAACACCCGACAAACAAATTGACCAGATTGACGGGTTTCAGTTTTCATAAAGGGGGTTTTGAGATGTGACTCATAAAGTCATAACTCTTCAGACTTTAGTAAAATTTACAAACAATTAAAAAAGTTATTCTGTAACACTCATCGTGACTAGGTACATATATTTTGGTTAAATTATGTGCTCAGCATTGTACGTAATATAGTAGAAACGATACGTTTACTTTACTGAATGGGTTCAGTTATCAGAAATAAACCTTGGTCTGCTGATTCTCACTGACATACAAGGTGCAAATTGAATTTGTCAGCAGGTGCCATAAATCCACGGACAAGGCAGCGCGCTGAGGGGAAAACGAGCAAAAACGAGAAAGGATAATCAATTCCAACATGTTTCATTTACCTTGCCTATTGAATCAATCTCAAATAAGTGCATTTACTTTGCCATCCTATTCTGCGAGTACGCCCCTTCTAATATCATGAAACAAAAGAAAAGCATCGCGATACCGTACGCTGAAAGTGCATCTCGCACTCGAGTGGCAACTTACCATTACCGCTCTGAAAACTTTAGCAAACATTTGTTACCTACCTCGTGTTTACCCTGAATGGCTCTCGGCCTGAGTAACAACTACACACTCCACAACTCTGCTGCTATCTTTGATTTGAGACATCATCCTAATTTATAAAAAAACTAAACAAATATCATTCCGCGGAAAAGAACATTTTTTACACAGAATGAACATGGAACGTACAAAACTTTCTCTTGGCGGCGTACTCGTACAAACAGGGATAATTAAGAGTCATTCCTGTTGGAAATCATTTGAATATTTTATGAATATTTCATATGGACGGGGACACAGCTACTGCGTCGTCAAATTGTATAAATTCATCCTGTAGCGACACTTGATTATCTCTTCATCGTGAAATTTTGCGCAGACAACTTCAATAGGTACTTCTAGTACTTTGCATATCGTCATACCATGTAGAAAAAGCACATCGTAGCCCGTGAATCGAGGGTAAAAGTTTTCAGTCCATTTTGGCATGACAGAAATGATGCTCGACAGAGAGCTGGTAGCGGCGGCGCGGCGGCGGCAGCGACACGGCGCGAGTGCGGTCTGTGTGTGCCACATTGCGCGTGTAATTGCCGCGCGATGTCGACATGAGCCCCATTAATCTCGCGTTCCGTACTCGATAAAACGCAAGTCACCACGTTACAATGTGACTTTCACTCGTGTTCCCGCCACCCCAATGTTTGCTTGAACAAAAATTACGATAATGTCCTAAAAGTTGCCCATCTGTTTCTGTAATATGAAATCTTTAGGCAGAATCGTCCACATTGCCGAGAAGTCGAGCAACTATAATTAGGCATGCATATAGCCGGCGATATTTGCTTCCAACATCTTCCATACTTCCAACATATGTATTAGAATCATGAAATCTGTAATCCATCTGTACATTAATTAAGTACATTATATCACTAACTAGCTGTTGCCCGCGACTACGTCCGCGTGGGCTTTAGTTGAGTAAAGTGTTTGCAAATGAAAGCTCTTGCACATGCGCTAAAAGTATCCCTATCTTAGCGCATGTGAAAGAGCTTTCATACTAACTTCGCAACCCCCTCTTACCCCCTTATGGGATGATTTTCGAAAGACTACTTTTACACGTCTTTCATGACTTTCAATGAAGGACCTTCATACTGAATTTCAAACGAATAAAATCAAAAATGGCAAAGCTTCATACTAACTTTGCACCCCCTCTTACCCCCTTAAGGGATGATTTTCAAAAAACTATTTTACATGTATTTCATGACCTTCAATGAAGACTCTTAATTTCGTTCGAATAACTTCAAAAAAGGCAAAGTTTCATACTAACTTTGCAGCCCCCCTTTTTACCCCCTTAAGGGATGATTTTCGAAACACTATTTTAAATTTTTTTCATAACATTTAATGACGAAACTTCATATTGAATTTCATTCGAATAACTTCAAAAACGGTAAAGTTTCATACTAACTTTGCACCCTCCTCTTACCCCCCTAAGGAATGATTTTTAAAAAACTATTTTACACGTCTTCATTATTTTAAATGAAGAACCTTCTTACCAAATTTCATTTAAATAACTTCAAAAACGGCAAAGTTTCATACTAACTTTGAACGCCCATTTTACCCCCTTAGGGGATGAATTTTCAAAAATCCTTTCTTAGTGCTCCCCTACGTTACAAAAGGAACTCTTGTGCAAAATTTCAAGTTTCTAACCCTTATAGTTTAGGTCCTGCGTTGATATATCAGTCAGTCAGTCAGTCAGTCAGTCAGTCAGTCAGTCAGCCAGTCAGTCAGTCAGTCAGTCAGTCAGTCAGTCAGCTTCTCCTTTTATATATGTCGCAGTAAAGTAGTTAAATCAGAGAGTCAATTGAATCTCTAGACAGTCAATCAAAGATCGATATTAAATCAAGTCGCTAAAGTTCCGTCAGACAAGAGAGTGAACGAAACGTTCAACGAGTTTCCTAAACGTTCCTAGGTATTTCAACTTTGGTAGGGTGACCAAGATATTTGATTGGAAACTCACTATGAAAACAATACTCTTCTTCTTAATTTTGCTGAGTAACCATTTACAACAAAACAAAACACGGAATTTGTTCACGATGACACCGAATAACAATAAAAAATGAAATAATCGTGGCGGAGTCGACAACATGTTTACAATTTCACCAAAGACCACAATTTGAAACAAAACACCACTCACACAGCAAACGGACGTTGCACAACGTTTGCCAAAAGAAAGACTCTAAAAGTAGTCAGCTGTTGTCGTGACCGCCATCTTGTTTTACATTATTAATCAACATGCTGACTTTCGGTCAGTTAGTTAGTGAAACGTTTTCGACGCTGCTTTATTTAAATCAAAATGCTAGCGACTTGATTGAATATCGATCTTTGATTGACTGTCTAGAGATTCAGTTGACTCTCTGATTTAACTACTTTACTGCAACATATATATAGATTGCCAAAATACAGGACCACCTAGTTTGGCAATTAGCTGAATTGATAACTGTACCAATAGCCTTTAAGCGATTTTGTAAAGCCCTCAAGGCTCGTAATACGCGGTTTGTTGTTTTTGTTTTATGGTGAGAAATAAACTTTACTTTACTTTACTTTAACTCCATACTTCCAACAACACTCAAGTAATGACAATATTTTTCGAAACCGTTCTTTGTTAACTATGCAAGGACTAATTACACTTTGCTTAGCGGCCCGTTAAACAGACCACTGATCTGTTTGAATTGATCACAACCGGAAAAGATTGGTAAAGGAGTTAACTAACCACAAAAAGTGTTTTTTCCGTGCGTGAGTTGTATATGTTTGTTAATTTTTATTTTTGACCAAGAAATAACTTCAATACTGATGACGGCACTCGATTCAGTTCCAGTGTGGAAGGTATTTGTCGAGGCGGTGAGGCCACTCGACCGCACAGCACGCGCCATGCCTCCGTTTCTGTAGGTACAACACATTCGAGGCAAATTGAATTTGCGCGGACGCCGACGGACGTACCAGTTTGCACCCTTAACTAGCTCCAACATGAACAGTGAACATGCTTTTATATTACACCCGCCGATTTAAGGATTCATTTCCCCAAACATGTTCTCTTTGTAGCACACACAATAATAAACTGTAGAGAGTTAAAGGTTTGTTTGCTACACTTGTTTGTGTGCAGAAATAACAAGACAATCTTCGTTTCATTGTTGAGTAAAAGCTTTCTGGCGTTGACTCAGACAAAGCACAAATGAATGACTATATATCTCTAAATGAAATTTAGATAAATTTGTAAGATAGAGCAGGCAAGGTTGCCAGCATTCGATTTTGGCTCCATTATTTCCGACTCAGTATAAAAAATATATGTACAATATAGCCGAGATTGTTTTCAATCAAGATCCAGGAGCAATATCGGATATCAGAGCGATGCGAGCGGCAAGCGGAGCGCGCTGCGTCTAATAGCGTGCGAGCGAAAACACATTTGTCTTGTCTCCGCCCGTTAGCGTATATCACGGGAGCTGCGACGTCGGCCGGCTGCGTGCTTCTTTATCTCGTTTCGTTGCGTCTCTTCTGTGTTTTTTGTTCTAAATTATCCTATTTATTACTGACCTCGTATTGTTTCTCATTTACATTGCTAGCTCAGTTTTTTTTTAATAAGTTAAGATATCTATCGATTATGGTTTACTTTCCACGATTCATTTTAGAGCAGTTAAAGAACCATCCCATAAATAACAAAGATATTAAAGCAAAAGTCTCCGTTGTAATTATTACTTAGCGTGTTTGTAACGGGCTCGCAGCAGCAGTAACGGCGGTTTCTTACTCAAACTTTGACGTCCAACTTTGTTCCAACCATTGTTCAAATTAATTTGTAGAGTAGCATTTAGCGCTATGAATTAAAAAGTTAAGGCACCTTTGCTCTATTTCCATTTTTGAATCATCTTGTTTCGTTTACGATTTAACGTATGATGACACGGCTGTTGTAAGCTATCGGAGCACACAAAGCGAGTAGAAGGGGTGTACGTATACACAACAGACAGCACTGAAAGGTTAAGGCTCGTCTGGCGCCACACAGTCTCCACACTTTGTCCCCTCTAAATCTTATAACAGTAACACCGCGTCATAATGCAAGCGAGGCACAAACATGACTACGTGCGCCAACCTTGTTAAGTGGTTCGGAAGAATAACATCACGAAAACTTTTTTATTGTCGTAAGCCATTTATGCTAGGATCAATTTTTTTTCTTCATCGTCGTGTCTTGTTGCGGTTATAGCACCCTCAAAATATAATACTGCTCAGATTTACCTCATTTGTTATGTAGTGTACAAATATTAATTACTCTTTAACTTTGAGCTACCATTGACCTCCGTTAATCTGCCACCTTAATTTTGTAATGTTAGCAAAATCTCATTTTAAATTCCGCAGAAGCGACGAGAAAAAGCAATGGCCAGAGCCCCTCAAGAAGTTGAGAAAACAACCCTCGCCCATCCCTCACTCGCTTTTTTGTGGTGAAGTCTTCGTAATAATAACCTTTGTAATTCTTCAAGTGAAACTTCGTGAAGTTTATAAGTGTGCCTCAAAGCGAGTTTACCGTTGCTCTTCATAAATTATGAAACGATCTGTTTCCTCTCCCCTTATTCCAAAACAAAGCTGCGCTCGCAAAGGCATGTGAAGATCGCGCTATCGCTGTAAAAGCTGCCGGTGCCGAGCGAGTCGAGATCGAGAGACAAGGGTGTTCATCTTCGAATTTATGAGAACGCCCTAAGTGGTAGTTCGTCTAACGACACACGCTCCCGCATTCGCTTTTATCGACATGAAATCATTGCGTCTCGTGCAAAATCCGGGTAAAGATTTGAGGTCGTAAATGCGATGCATGTTTTCAGAGCCCGGGGAGGGTAGCAAAATGTTATGACCTTTTAATACTCGTAAAGGAATCGACGTTAACATGAAGGTAGTTTAAATTTATAAAAGTTGAAATAGACATTTAACATATATGTACACTTTAAATTAAATCTTTATTTCAACATTTGTAAATTTGAAGCAAACTTGTAAAGATTGTAGTAAATTATTTTTCTAAGAATCGCCCATTAAATAAACATATAATATATGTATAATGTATTATCCTGTTGGCGGAGCAAATAAATAAATAAATAAATAAATAAATAAATAAATAATATTGTCAAAAGTTGCGAAGTGTTATGTTTGGTGTCTAAAGTAAGAGTATCCGGCTACGAAGTTGACGTCAGGCAAGCTGTCCCAACGGACGTAATTTTCAGAACATTTTCGTGGAACGAGTCGACATAAAGCTGCCCGCTGACGAGCGGCCCTCGTGAACTCGCCTCGTCAACTCACTTACCGCTCGACTCTTACCTCCTGCCTCCTGACTGGCTTAGCCTCCACCGCCGCCACCGCCGCCGCCGGCGCGACCTGCTAGCCGCAGCTACAGGACCGAATATTTTTTGCGGGGACATCATAATAATAGCTCTGTATTACTTCAGGAGAAATTCCAAGAAGTTTATAACTCGAGATGAGTTTCGTGTTCCTTGTCATAAATAATAAAGCGGTCGTCGACAACAATGTTGTGCAGATTTTAAGTGAAGTAAAAATTCAAGAAATAATTTTTCATTTCAGCCCTCGAGGCAAGTCGAAATTTTTGAAACTTTAGTCGTAAATTAATGAAGATTTCGTGCCAAGATTAGGAAGTGGCTTTCCAACTGTATTCACGTCAAGAATTTTGTAAGTAACCCTTAGCAGGGCTGCGCTGAGTTAATCTGCATATACAGAGACATTTCTGGTAATCGCGATTCCTGAAAAAATTGTTTGTCGCTAATAACAACTTTTGTACTCCCAGCTTAAAAAGTGTTTTGTACGATTTTCCTTTGTTTTTTAAACAGGAAATATTTTATAAAATCTTGGTTATCTTAAAGGCAATAGAATGGGCATGCCTCTATTTAGGACAATGATTTACAGAAAGCTACGACATTTGGAGAAAGCCTTAAACGCGATTTAATAAAATTATTTCTACCTGATATATCCGTGATACATATTAAAAAATATTTAAAACTGAGAAAAAAAACCTCTAGAACCAAACTAAAGTTGTAAAACACAAACTGTAATTCTTATGTAATTCTGTTAATCTAAAAATAATCTTGTATAGTCTGGAATTGTGGATTATTTATCTCTATAGGAAAATAGTTAAAACGTGTATCTTTTTTTATAGGTATTTTTCCTCTTAACAAGAAAGGCTTATTATAGGCTTTGACTAGTTTGTTAACGTAATTACTAAGCCATCCAATAGCACAAGCAGCCAACAGCTAGATCTGAGTACATTCCTCTACCTACGTTTGTCATGAATCCAGCGAAGCGTCCAAACTAGTAACGACAGTGAAGGCACTATTCTGTTGTCTACAGATTCTACTTAACTTAATAGATAAGTTGTGAAAGCAAGTTTACTTTGTGTTTTCAGATAGACGGACTTAGATCGTGAAGTTTTCTTCGTTAATTTGAACAAGGCGGGACTCGGAACTTCACAATACCGTCAGGTAGTTTGGCAACGTTCGTTACCTGATTCTTGGATTTGCATTATCACGTGAAATGGAATACCGACTTAATTAACAGACTATCGCTAACTGGATTTCTGTGTCAATAACAAAACAGACGTTTTGTATTATTCATGAGTCTCGCTACTCTCGCTGGTTATGAGTTAGGAAGTCTGTGTTAAACCTAGAGTTAGTTAGTTACAAATTATAGAAGTCGGCGGTAGTCGCCTTGGAGGTGATTAAATAAACTTCGTAGATTGAGACAATAAGCTGAGCTATAACGAGCATCTCTGCTTAAGACTATTTCTTGAACGTTGAAGATAAGTGGGTGCAGAAGTTGCAGAGTTAAGAGTTTGAAAGTAGCCCTCACTAGGCCCACACGCGTTCTTTACCCCAAGTTTTGCGCTCACCTCTAAAGTTCCCCTTGCTACTAATATTAGTCCATTAGGTATTCAGGGCAGGCTCGGCCCCCGCGCCCCGCACCCCCGCCTGAGCGCCCGCGCCGCGCCGTGGGTGCACTGTCTACAACACAGCATATTGGTTTTTGCGACGTGTATTAACGGCTCCTTTTTATTAAAAAACGGCTAATCCATAATACAAACTTAAGTAAATATTAAAACTCGCAATATATTCCTTTGCGTCTATGACTGAAATATAGCTAATCTATGCCCTAGGTTTCTAGTATTTCTGGCTCAAGGTTTCCGCTAAGCAGTGGGCTTAAAACATTTTTTGGGTTCCGTACGTCAAAAGTAAAAAACAGAACGCTTAGACCACTTTGATATCAGTCCGTCCGTCTGTCTGTCAAAACACATTCTTTACCTCAAGCACGCGTAGAGGTATCGAGTAAAAAAACCACACACTCAAGTCAAAAAAATCAAACTAAGTTTACGCAAAATAAAATACGACCGCTTATGCCGTAAAAAAAGTCTATTTCCACACTCAGGGGAATTAAAATTGATAGGGTCCCACGACCTAGAAGTGTGAAATTTGGCAACTAAGCACAAAGCACAAAAAGGAACAATCTGTAAACCGTACATTCGGAAAAGTTCTGAAAAAACTACGAGACACGATTCCTGAACCATTTATAACAATTCTACAGATACCTACAAATTTGTACGGGACCCTCGTTGGAGCAGTCTGACTCGCACTTGTCCGGTTTTTAGCCCTTAACTAAGCGTAAGGGTCAGCAAACACCATTTTGTACTTACCTTTCTCCTACTGACCAAAGTGCATTGTTTCATAAAGTTAGTTAGTCAATTTTGTAAAAAATATAGGTGATTTGTGAATATTTAGAACTGCAAAGTAAGATTATTTAAAAAGAAGAAGTAAAAAGAAGTGTTTTATAATAAAGGCTCGAAGGAACTTTCACTCACAACTCGTAGTCTTAATTAATTAAAAACAGAGTAAAAAGATGTTTTCTGTCAAATAAATATCATTCCATTTCAAATTCACAGTATTGTATTCAGCATCGAAGACACAGACCTACACTATCGTTCGGCCGCTGGGAGTATACGATCCTGACACATATGACTAGTGATAGGAGAAAATCAACGTTATCATTCTTTACGTTATTCTTAACTAGCTTTTGCTACTGACTCACGATTAAGTAGTTTTGTTTTTAGACGACCTTCACTCAGTCATCTCTTGTGCCATTTTCGCAGGCATTTTAGAAGGGTCATCATCTTTTTTGTGCCGAATGGCGGTGAAGTGTTGTGGCGAGCTGTGCGACCTTTTATTTGAGCCCAGATCAGCTCAATCGCTTTGTACGGCAGTGGTACGGAGAGATTCTGAGAACGCGATGATCATTTTCTAATGCCTGTTCATCAACTTCGTATCGTTAAAGGGACCGTTATTATTTTCGTTATTTTTGGTACGTCACTACAAAAAAATACGGTTGACATAACCTTGTGACATCGTAGTAAGGATTTTACGCACGAACATTAAATATTGATTAGATAGATAGATAGAATATTCTTTATTGTATGTACACCAGGAATTACACATGAAATTTGACAATAGCATCATCATCAACCCATTATGTCCCCACCAAGGGGCACGGGTCTCTTCCCTGAGGAAGGTATAGGCCATACTCCACCACGGGGGCCAATAATAACATAGACAATACAATAGCATAGTACAGTACAATTGACGGCCTTATTACTAAAAGTAATTTCTTCCAGACAACCATTGATGGAAAAAGATAAAGAAGCTAAATTACGGGTAGTCGGTGCAACTAGACAATATTAAACAAGATATTTCTATATCTAATACACATACATAAACGGTACATATACAGCCTGATTTTTTCACCGGTACAATAAATTTTACCATATCATTGGTATCGATAATAGATTACATTTATCGAATAAAATTACCATATATATTTTTTCATTTTCATTAATTTATCATTCATCCAATTTGTAACTCATGGACACCCGTTACAAGGTGTCATCGCGGTGCGAGGCAGAGGGCGGCGGGGTTGGGTGAGTGAGCGGGCGGCGGGCTGGCCGGCGCACGATTTGGCCGGTCATTCATTCAGTCCGCGCGCATTGACCTAGGTGAGTGCACGTGCGCCGTTTCCGCACTTCCTGCAGTCGAAAATTACGCACGCACGATGTTTACAAACCGCGAGTATTACGAAATGGTTCGTAGTTACTTTCTCAGTGGGGAAAATACAGTGCAGCTCGGCGGGTATACGCTGAAGAAAGTTTGCCCCGCCTGATAAATGCCGGTTTTATTTAACCTCAAATACTCAACACCAGGACATTCATGAGAGTGACGCAGCATTTGCTAGACTACGGACAGTTCACTGCACCAGCGCACGCTCAAGGCCAAGGAGGGAGACCTCCCTTGGCCGTGGAGATCGAGGAACAGATATTCGCGTTCTCCTAGGAAGACCCCAGAAGGAGCACCAACGACGCGGTACGCACGGCGCACTTCGGCGTTAGCCAGTACGTGGTGTGGAAATTCATACCACTACCAACCAGTGCAAGCATTCCACGCCGGTGACGGTCCTAAGCCCGTGCAAGTATGAAGCAAGAATTGAAATCAAGTAAGATTTTTTTTGCTTCGTCATACATAAGTCATACCTACTGGCTGAATCAAGAATCAAGAAGAATCAAGAATTTATTTCAACGTAAAGAATTTACATTCTGCTTGTTGAATGTCAATGTACATACAGTTATGTATAACGTTAGCCGCTGCCTTGGGGCCGTCTGTAGTGGAGAAAAAGGCAGCGAAAAAAAAACTCCACTCTGACCATCTTTTCTCAAATCACCTTAAAGCTAATACAAATAAAACATACAAAATAATATCTTGGATGTGTTGAACACTAGACACATTTATCCTCTGATTTAATTTAATATTAAACTACTATTTAATGCCATATGTCCTTGTCTTCTAAATAATCGTTGATTTTATAATAAGCTTTTTTGCAAAGAGTGTGCTTAACACAATTCTTAAATCGCGTTGGGGGTAACTCTAATATATCTTGGGGTATCTTGTTGTAGAACCTTATACAGTGCCCCATAAAGGAAGTATTAACTTTTGCAAGTCTAAATCGTGGAAATGACAATTTATGTTTATTCCTAGTATTAACGTTATGATGGCTACCAAGAGTTTCGAAGTCCTTAATATTTTTCCGAACGTACATAATATTTTCATAAATGTATTGGCTTGCAACTGTTAAGATGTTAGTTTCTTTGAAAAAATCTCTTAGCGAGTCCCTACTACCTAGCTTGTAAATAAATCGGATCGCTCTCTTCTGCAAGATGAAGATAGTCTCAATGTCTGCTGCCCGGCCCCATAGTATTATACCATAGGACATAATACTATGGAAGTAACTAAAATAAACAAGCCTAGCAGTTGCAACGTCAGTAAGTTCTCGAATTCTTTTCACGGCATATGCTGCGGAGCTTAGTCTATGTGCCAATTTTATAATATGTGGACCCCATTGTAGTTTGGCATCGATTGTGATGCCCAAAAATACAGTATCTTCAACAAATTCTAGTTTATCATTTTCAATTACAATGTTGTTTTCAACTAATTTTACGTTAGGTAGGGTAAATTTCATATATTTTGTTTTTTTTTTAATTTAACAATAGATTATTTACTGTAAACCAATCTAGAACGTGCGAGAGAGCATTATTTGCTTCGTCAAGATTATTTTCCTCTCTCTTTATTTTAAAAACAAGTGACGTATCATCAGCATATAGCACTATCTCACACATTTTTGTACCAAAAACGGTAAATCATTTACATAGACTAGGAAAAGGAACGGCCCTAAGATAGACTGACGGGATTCTCATTTTTACAAGTGAGCCTGACGATTTAATACGATTTATTTCTGCTTTTTGAACCCTTCCTTCTAAATATGATTTTAAAAGATCTAGACTTATTTTTTTTATTCCATAGTGTTTTAACTTTGAGAGTAATGTTTTGTGGTCTACACAATCGAATGCCTTTGACAGATCACAAAATACTCCTATCGCATCATTATGATCCTCCCACGCACTGAAAATATGTTTAACTAACATGACTCCAGCGTCTGTTGTATTCCGCCCTTTAATGAAACCGAACTGCTGACTATGGAGGAGTTCGTAATTATTGAAATGAATAAGTAATTGATCTAAGATAATTCTTTCAAATATTTTACTTAATACTGGTAGGACTGAAACAGGTCTAAAATTTGTTGGATCTTGTTTATCACCGCTTTTAAATAAGGGTACTAACCTACTATATTTCATGAGGTCTGGAAATACTCCTTCATCTACGCATTTATTGAAAATCTGTGCTAACGGCAAAGCTAGGATATTTATCACTGAACTAACTATTGTTACTGACATACCCCACAAGTCCTCGGTTTTTTTAAGATTTAATAATTTAAAATTCTTAACAATGTCATGGGGCTCAATGTAATTAAACGTAAAATCGTGTTCGCATGCAGGGGCATTGTCCCTTAATAATGTCGCCGCACGATCAGGTGACGAGTCTAACGGAGCTGTAGTTATGATTGGGACATTAGTGAAGAACTGTTCGAAAGCTGCAGCGATACCTTCATTTGATGTTATTATTTTGTCATCAATCTTAAGTGAAATATCTCGGTCTCCTAACTTTGCTTTACCCGTTTCTCTATTTATTATGGTACAAATTGTTTTTACTTTATTCGGTAATTGTAGGATTTTACATTTTATATGATCGCATTTAGCTTTATGGCAGACGGCCTTAAATAATTTTGAATATTTTTTTACGTACTGTATGAAATTGGCGTCATATGTATAAGTCTTTTTGTCATATAATTCATAAAGTGTGTCTCTGCTCTTTCGAATACCTGACGTAGCCCATTCACTGAATCCTACTCTATTGTCCTTGCTTTTTAGATGGCGCAATTTAAAAATCTTTTTAAAACTACCCGACACCTCTTCGAATAACTCTTTGTAATGATCATTAGCATTTTCATAATTTTCTTGAGTCCTTATACTACTTTCTAGGTCTGATTTAAATGAAACTAATTTTTTACTTGTTACGGGCCGGCAGAGGATAACAGGTTCGGCCTTTTTTGTATCTATTTCAAAATGCGCAACTTGACCGCTGTGGTCTGACTTTAGACAATTTACTGTAGAATAATCGGAAAAATCGCAATCGCAGTAAACATTATCTAGGCAGGTGGCAGTAGTTTCAGTTATCCTGGAAGGCTCCAAAAAAATATTTGCTAGATTAAACGACTTGAAAATAATTGTCAATTTTGTATTTAAAGCGGTGTCTGCCATCAAGTCAATGTTGAAGTCACCACAGACTATGACTTTCTTATTGCTGCTAGAAGCTACCTTTAAAACATCCTCTAATATAGTTTCAAATAAACTGTAATCACTGGTAGGGGGCCTGTACAAGGCTACTACAATGTGTCCAGACAGTTCAACACACGATATTTCGCCGCTGCGCCGCCGCCGCCGCTTCTTTTCCTTCCCGCAAGCCGCGCGCAGTTGCCAGTTCGGGCGTTTAGTTGTGCTCATGCGTAATGAGTCTATATTTCTTTAAGATTTGCGGATAAGTTCAGACATTGGTATTTTTGTTTTTTTGTACCAACGGGGTAGTAACAAAAAATGTTGGTATTTGTATTTTGGACTTAGTGTTCACGCCGAACGCCTGCACGACGGTGTGAGCAAAATTCTCTCGACCACAAACAGCAACAACATTCACACAGGCACTCGAACATGAACCTACTGCGACTGCGCAACACGTAAACCACGTGAGCAATCTGCGACCAATGGCACGACGGCGACACGGTGGTGGAAGGGAGCTCCAACGGCAAAATCGAAGCTAGGTCATTCTTTTCAAAAAGCTTACTACTACCAACTGTTGTTTTTTACACGAAAATTAAAAGGACTTCTGAAGTTATATACTTTACTGGATATTTTCATTCCTCACACAATTAAAAACACAAGGAGAGGTCACCACAATAAGCCACAGGGCTCACGCCTGAACATTTGGACCTTCTTCGCTGGATTCTTCAAGGAACCACACAAGACCTTCAGATCCAGGGGCATTGGAAGAGGCGCACATCAGACCAAGAGCATTCCGGTAAGACGTGCCAGCCAAGACTCCCAACCCCTATCCCTTTCACTTGTGTTAATACCGTGTTTCACATTATATTCTAGTCCTACAAGTGCTTCGCTTCATCATCGCGCGTCGCAAAGGCAAAGCCATATCACACCCATCAGACGTGGATAAAAATCGTGAGTACCTCAGCCTCTTATAAGACACACCAAAATGGCTCAATCATCAGATTATTCAGCTGCTGCTAAGACTTGTGATGCAATCAGTATCCTTATGCGGAAACGTGGGGCTTGCAAGGGTAGGTTGACGAACTTGTCAAAACATGTCGAGTCATTCTCCGAGCAATCTTTAACTTCAGATAAAAAAGCCGAGATTAAATTACGCACACAAGGAGCCGCTTCACTGCTGAGCGAATTTAATGAAATTCAGTCTAAACTTGAGGAGCTTAGTGAAGACATTGATGAGCATTTGGAATACCGAGATAATTTTGAGTTAAAGTACTACAATACAATTGCAAAAGCACACTCTTTGTCCGTTGAAAATGATAAGTTCACCGGGTCAGCTTCCAATAGTTCATTTCAACCAGTGAAATTGCCTACTATTTCCTTGCCGAGTTTTAACGGTTGTTATGAGAACTGGTTAGAGTTTAGAGATACCAACCTATCACTAGTACACAACTCCACACAAATCAGTGCAATTCAAAAATTTCATTATTTGAAATCTTCTCTAGAGGGTAGCGCAGAACTAGTAATAGATTCACTCGAATTTTCAGCTCAGAACTACGATATTGCATGGGAATTGCTCACGAATAGGTACGATAACAACCGATTATTAGTGCACAACCATGTCAAAGCATTATTCTCGATTCAACCATTGACAAAGGAATCACCAGTGTTGCTTCGAAAGCTCAGCGATACCATCTTAAAAAATCTTCGCGCTTTAAAAACACTCGGTGAGCCAACAGAGTACTGGGGCACACTCGTGATTTACACAATGGTTTCTAAACTAGATTCTACTACAGAGAGAGAGTGGGAACAGTATAAGGGCACACAAGACACTAAGGACTCCAAGTCCAGGTTGAAGGTCGAAAATTTGCTTGACTTTTTAGGTCGAAGAGCGGACATGTTAGAAACGTTGATTGTGACTCATAATAAGGCGCACGGTCTTAAAAAACACACGCCACACGCATCAAATGCAAATTACGGCCAGAATAAAATTCACTGCAACGTTTCTTCCACTTCCACTTCGAATAAACAGCAACCAAATAGGCACACACACAAATCATGCCCTGTGTGTCACGGACCGCATCCAGTTTTTGCATGCCAAGGCTTTCTGGATCTTTCAGTATCCGAAAAGTATGATGTAATTACACGCAACAAAATGTGCACAAACTGCCTGCGCTCTGGACACGAAATCAACGACTGTCGATTCGGTCCCTGCAAAAAATGTTCCAAGAAACATAACACACTACTGCACCGCGACCAGTCTAATGGAGGCACACAAAATACCGCCTTAGCGTTATTCACATTAGACACGGATTCGCAGTCTAGTCACTTATCGACGCCTTACACACACGACCACGTTTCACGTCATGACACTCTAAGCGCACAAGTGCCCATTGCCGAACCGGTCTTACTGTCTACCGCCATAATCGAGATTGCTGATAAACACAATAAATATCATCAAGCACGCGCTCTACTCGACAGCGGTAGCCAGAGATGTTTTATCACAAAGGCACTCTGTGAAAAATTACACACACCAATTATACAGTCCACTCACAATATCAAGGGTGTAGGTAACTCAGTTATACAGTGCACACAGACCTGTGACATCACAATCAGGTCCCTGTCGAGTAACTACACAAAACACATTCAATGCCTTGTGCTTCCAACTATAACATCCGATTTACCATCTTGTCATATATCAGATAAAACTATCCGCATACCAAAGCACATCCAGTTAGCCGACCCTCGCTACTTTGAATCGCGACCAATCGACATTTTAATTGGTGCCGATTTATTCTGGGACCTCCTAGACGAAGGGAAGATCCACCTGTCAAATGGTCCATTCCTTCAAAATACAAAATTCGGTTGGATTATTTCAGGGCCCTTTCACAACACACAGAGTAGGTCGCTACAGGTTCAGTGCAATTTTACTCAATCATTAGACACACAATTGAGAAAATTTTGGGAACTTGAAGAGTTGCCGGGGCCAACTTACACGCGCAGTAACGAAGAAATGGCTTGCGAGGAACATTTCATAAAGACTACTACGCGCACTCAAGATGGTCGATTTTGCGTTAAAATTCCTTTAAAGGACAACCCGTTAGGCGAATCATTTCCTCAGGCTGAACGGCGGTTTCTCGCAATAGAGAAGCGCCTAAGTCACGCACCGGCCTACAAGGAATTATATACACAGTTTATTAACGAGTATATTGATCTAAGACACATGTCACTCGTCGATACCTACAAAACACCTCACTATGTACTTCCACACCATGGCGTCTTCCGCGAACATAGTACAACCACAAAATTACGCGTTGTGTTCGATGCAAGTGCCAGTACCACCACAGGGAAATCGCTGAACGACTTGCAACTCGTAGGAGAAGCTATTCAAGGGGACCTACTCGCGATTCTACTGCGGTTCAGGCAACACACATATGTTGCATGCGCCGACGTAAAAAAAATGTATCGGCAGGTGTTAATAGATCCTAGCCAACGGGACTTACAGTTAATACTATGGCGTGATGAATCAACTAATCCGTTAAGATTATATCAACTCAATACAGTTACGTATGGTACTGCATCTGCTCCATTCCTCAGCGTCAGATGTTTGAAGCAGTTGGCGTCTGAATGCACTGATCAAGAAGTCAGTAGAACTATTCGCGATGACTTCTACGTTGACGATCTGATCACAGGAGCAGATTCCATACAAAATTTAACACACATATGTGAAAAAACCACACAGATTTTACAGTCAGGTTGTTTCCCTCTACGAAAGTGGATATTTAATTTTAATCGAGAAAACACAGTAGACCCCCCAGCTGCGTCGAAGGAATTGTCACTCGGTGAAAACATGCATCACAAAACACTCGGTCTCGGTTGGCTTAACCAGTCTGATACATTACACTTTCACACAGAATTTAATGACGATTGTAAGCCAATAAGCAAGCGCATCATACTGTCGACAGTTTCGAAAATATTCGATCCATTAGGATTACTGAGTCCATTCATAATCATAGCAAAAATGTTGTTGCAAAAACTTTGGCTTGTCAAAATCAGCTGGGATGATCCAGTTCCCGATGACGTCACCAAAGACTGGAAGCTATTTGTAAACAACATTCCATTGTTGCGTTATCTTCGGATTCTTCGTTGCGTAATGGGGGTCGATTCTGTAAGGATAGAACTGCATATTTTCACAGACGCTTCGCAGCTCGCTTGCGGTGCATGTGTTTACGTGCGCACAATTTGCAGTGACAATTCGGTGACAGTCAAACTTTTATGCTCAAAGGGAAAGGTCGCTCCTCTAAACCCAACAACTATACCTAGATTAGAGTTGTGTGGAGCGTTGGTAGGAGCTAAGCTCTATGCAAAAGTAAAAGACTCACTCTTATGTCAGTTCAGTAGCGTTATATTTTGGACCGACTCAACAATCGTTATCGGTTGGTTACGAATGAACCCAAACCAACTGAAAACGTTTGTCCAGAATAGGGCCGCTGAAATAAATAACATAACGCGCGACCTTCCATGGCGGCATGTAGCTGGTAAGCACAATCCGGCAGATTTAGTCTCACGCGGAGCCAGCTTAGACACACTGCAAGCGAGCCAGTTGTGGTGGGAAGGTCCGTCATTCTTACATGACCCTTGCTTTGATGCATCAAGGTTTCAAGGGTCACAAAGCGTCGAGTTAACCAATCTACCCGAAATAAAATTAAATTCACACACAACATTCGTTCATCACGCTTCTCACGACAACACAAACTGGTTTCCTTTTCACAATTTCTCTCAGTTCAGCCGCTTGAGGCGCGCGTTTGCTTATGTATTGCGTTTTGTACACAACACAAAAAATAAAGCCGATAAGCGAACGGGTCCATTAAGCGTGGCTGAATTGAGTGAATCAAACTTACATTTAACAAAAATCTCACAACACGAATCATTTTCTGATGTTCACACTAGCCTGTCAAAACACGGAAACTTAAAACCTTCACACAATCTGACTAAATTGAACCCCTTTCTCGATCAAAATAATGTTATCAGGGTCGGCGGGAGACTCAGCAATTCACACGAATTTTCCTTCGATAAAAAGAATCCCATATTAATATCAGGAAAGCATTACTTCACAGCTCTGCTATTCCGCGCAGAGCACGAGCGACTACTGCACGCGGCCCCTCAGGCTTTGTTATATTTGATTAGAGATGCGTGGTGGCCCGTAGGTGGGAAAAACCTAGCTAGAAAAACAGTTCACCATTGTGTCAAATGCTCACGCTTACGTGCAAAACCACTCACACCTATTATGGGCAATCTCCCTCAGCAACGACTAGATCCCGGATTTGCATTCATGAACACTGGTGTAGACTACATGGGACCTGTGTATATATTAAATAGAAAGGGGAGAGGCGCTAGAACTGTAAAGGCATATGTTTGCATTTTGTTTGTTTCACAACACGCGCAGTGAACTTGGAGCTGGTCGGTGACTTATCATCGGAATCCTATTTGCTCGCACTCAAGCGGTTTATTTCACGTCGAGGCAAACCAGCCACAATCTTTTCCGACAATGGAAAGAACTTTGTTGGGCTTATGAATGACTTCACTAAATTCCTAGGCTCTTGCTCACACGACATTCAGGATTACGCTACTAGGCAAGATATAAAATTCAGTTTCATTCCCCCGTACGCTCCGCATTTTGGTGGTCTGTGGGAGGCTGGGGTAAAATCATGTAAATACCATTTGCGTCGGGTCATTGGCAATTCACACTTATCTTACGAGGAGTTTAACACGGTGTTGACACAGGTTGAAGCCGTCCTAAACTCCCGTCCACTAAGTCCTATGTCCACAGATCCACACGACTATTATCCCCTTAGCCCAGCTCACTTCTTGGTTGGCCGTCCACTGACCGCACCGCTCTGCGAGGACCTGAGCGACACGCCTTCACATCGCCTGACACGTTACCGTCGAGTGGACCAAATCCGACAACATTTCTGGACGAGGTGGTCCAAGGAGTATATATCAGAGATGCAGACGCGAACAAAATGGAAGTCGAGACACGCAGACTTAAAGGCAGACACTCTGGTACTCATCAAGGATGACAACTTACCTCCGTTAAGATGGCACCTTGGCCGCGTCATCACAACTATCCCAGGCAACGATGGCATCTCCAGGGTCGCAGACATCAGGACCGAGACAGGCATTATACGCCGTGCCTTTTCCAAAATCTGTCCCCTCTGGGAGGAAGACGACTGAAGCCTACTGTAAGACGACACCTTCACAGCAACGACAACTCGACGAGACGCTGAAACTCGCGTACTTCACACAGAAACTTCGTTGAAAGTGGACCCTTTCAAGGCCGGGGACATGTTCACGCCGAACGCCTGCACAACGGTGTGAGCAAAATTCTCTCGACCACAAACAGCAACAACATTCACACAGGCACTCGAACATGAACCTACTGCGACTGCGCAACACGTAAACCACGTGAGCAATCTGCGACCAATGGCACGACGGCGACACGGTGGTGGAAGGGAGCTCCAACGGCAAAATCGAAGCTAGGTCATTCTTTTCAAAAAGCTTACTACTACCAACTGTTGTTTTTTACACGAAAATTAAAAGGACTTCTGAAGTTATATACTTTACTGGATATTTTCATTCCTCACACAATTAAAAACACAAGGAGAGGTCACCACAATAAGCCACAGGGCTCACGCCTGAACACTTAGTATTACGTATGTTGATTTATTGTACCGGTGAAAATATCACCCTGTATATTAAATAAATATAGAATAAACATACATAAATAAAAATTATATAATATGGATGGAGGAGATGATAGAAAACATATACCTACATAATACTAGAGAAAAGAAAAGGAAACACATACTTAAATGAGGGAAAAATAATGTTTCTCTACTCTGTTCTTAAATATTGCGAGGGAAGGAGAAGATCTTACGACCAGAGGTAGATCGTTCCACAGGCGCTGTGATAGAGAAAGAATTGCTGAAGAACCTCGTCGAGTGACTTGGTGTCTTCAGCAATCGATTCTGTTCGAATCGTAAAGTGCGACTCAAAAATCAAATAAATGCGAAGTGCCTTTTGAGATACGGGGGTGTGGCTGGATTGAACAGCACCGAATAGAGGATTGAAAGAATGTGAGCATTCCTACGGAGGCGGATTGGGAGCCACTTGAGTTTGACGCGATATTCGGAGACATGGTCATATTTTTGCAAGCCAAATATGAACCGGATAGAGAAATTTTGAAGGCGCTCAAGCTTATTCAGTTGCTCTTCGGTGAGGTCTAGATAGCTGGCTTAAGCATAGTCGAGGATAGGAAGTAAGAGAGATTGGGCAAGCGCAGTCTTGGTGGATGTAGGCAGGAAATTCCGTAACCTTCTCAAAGAGGCCGCTGAAGCGAACATTTTCCGGCTCACCTCCGCTAGCTGTGGCACCCAGGACAAACACCTGTCAATGATAATCCCCAAGTTCTTCACCCTCTCACTATAAGGAATTTGAACACCGTCAAATCTAATTTGTGGGAGTAATTGTCAATTGATCTTTGAAATCATTTTTGGGCTTCCTATTACTCGTACAATGACTTGAGTCTTGCTTGCAATTACTTCTTATTTAACATTCAAATCACTGTGCAAAATATAACATTGATTGTAAGTTTACACAATGATATAGTTTCAATGACAATTATTTGCTAGTAGGATAAATAGGACATAAAAATATTTTAATCGAAAATTTAAGGCCACTTCAAGGTTACGTCATCCGTTCTAACATAACCTGTAAGGATCGTATTCTCCCAGCGGCCGGACTGTAGATCGAAAGAATAAAATCAAAGTTCAACATGTTTTTACGTGATTGGTCCCAGAGCGAGTGTAAAGCAGTACTCCCCTTCAAACAGCGTGAGCATAGCGGCAGACAGACCGCAGATTTATTTATTTTTATTTCATTCCTAGTCTAACTCCAGACGTCGGAAGCTTCTCTTTTGCAACAAATGCTTTCAAGTAAATTCCGAAAATTTCCCTGAACATTGCGATTCAAAAGAAACAAACTTGTATTAAAGTATTGTAATTTAAATGGCGCCTTTATTCTTGGTCCGGAGTTATGAAAAGTTCTTGAAAAGTTATGCATTTTATACCTCCTGCGTGGAACAGACGATACTTCCGCAAGACATATCACGGCACTTGTGTTGTTCTATAAGTGAGCAGAAAAGTGCTTGAATACGTTTGAAGCCCTCATTCAGACTGACAGACTGACGTTAAACTTAATATTGTGCTTACTGGAATAGATTTAATTACTCACAAAGTTGGTTTCACTTTCTACTTTTGATCACAAGTATTCTGTAATCATAAAAGAAAAGCCCTCTCTCTCATATCTTGCACCCATATTTTTTTCTGAAATTATAATTTGATTATCCCAGGCTTAAATTATGGTAACGAACTCAAGCATCCGTCCATTTAAACAAGCTGCTGCCAATATTAAATTCTTAAGGCTTGCCCACCGCCGTGGCGAACGCGCCAGCAACTTTTTTCTTACTTAAGTACAGTGCCCATCATATGCTGTAAATAAACACAGATCAAGTATGTACAGTCGAGACAGGTGCTGTTGACAGCATTAGTAACCGGAAAAGAGTGCATAGATTTCAAATTTGATGTCCTGTCGACTGTGCATACTTAACAAGAACTTAGGTAAAAGGACTGGGCGCCGACGCGCCGAAAAATTCTACGTAACGATTCATTACTAGAGTCTGCATTACAAATATGCAGACTCTAGTAAAGAATCGTTACGTAGAATTTTCTTTTATTTTTAGAATGAACTTGTAGAACATGGTAACTAAACTTAACAAACTAAAACTGAAACTATTACTGTATCAACAACAAACTGAAACTATGTTACTTTACTACTACTGATCTTTGAACTAAAACTTTCGTAACGACCACGCTTTATTCAAGTAAGTGGATCCGGATAATATTTTAGAATACTTAATTAAACTACTCAGTAAAAAGAAAAAACATAATTTCGCTTCAAGTTTTAAGATTGTATAAAAATAAAATAAAATTGATACTTTTAATCTTTTGTTTAACACTTGTTTAACTCGTCCATAGGTACTGAAGAAGTAGTTCCCTTTTTGGGCAATTCGAACATGTATAATAATACAATCTTCAATTAATTACAATTAATATTAAAACAATAAACGGCACGAGTCCGGGAAAAGTTCTGCAGCAGGCGTCAAATGGCTGATGACGATGATTAGAATAATTATAATCAATACTTTTTCGTCCCGAGAAAAACACCTTAAAGTTACAAGTCTGATCTGGTACCCTTGGGAATAAAAGATGTGCCAAAAACCCCTAAGCCTAATTATGAATGACCATTAATACGTTACAAAGCGGATTTTTCTCCTATCGCCACCGCAAGGCATTATAATATAAATGAAGCAAATCTCCCCGCACAATGGACGCCGGCTGGCTAATCCAGCAATAAATCATCACTTAGAGCAAGTAATCACCATAAACCTCTGGTGCGCGACGAACGACGATCTGCGATCACCCTCATACATCATACTGCGATTGCTTGTATCAAATAAACATTACGCTGGACGGCGGACGCCTTTCCATATTATACTTCGACCATGTGCTTCGACTTAACGAATAATGATTTTTATGGTTAACACACATGTAGGTATGAATAGACCTTTTAATATAGATAAAGAATTTTATGTGTCAAACCGGTGGTAGCCTAGTGGGTAGAACAATGGACTCGGAAGCGGGAGACCCAGGTTCGATCTCCAGTCCGGGCCTGTACCTATGACTTAGTTTTATAAGCTATGAATGTTTATGTTTAATAGTCTATTTTCACATTTCTAAATTTTCAAAATATGTATTACTGTACGTGTGTCATATTTTGGACTATAATTATGTTAAATCGGAGAAGTCCAAACAGTGGAGTTGTTGCGTAGTAGCACCCCGGTAGCATTTTTCTAATTTATGCAGGTAATAAACTTGGCAAAAGTTTGGTTTATTTATTTTTTCATTTGTAATTTGTACGTATTACACGCTGTACTTACATTTATAGGTGATCAGTGATCACGCCAAATGTGTTCTTCTGTTGCAGTTGTGTTACCGTTACGGACCGAGCCCCTGGCATAGCTTGACAAACGAAGTCAGCGTCCATGATTAAAAATTCGACAGGAGAGACCCTCCATCTGATTATGTGAACATGTGGCCCACAGAGACTTCGAATATTGGATGGGGAAAAAATAAAAGATTGCCGATACGGTGAATAAGCCTTCCTACATTCATACGTAATACCACTGTATATGTAGGAGGAACTACACCGCTTTTGACAGCTTTTCCAATTACGTGATTTGATTTTGTGATTTCCCGAGATTCGTCTTTCTTTTCGGGACTTCAAAATCGTTATCAAGCACTTCTTTTTTATGTTAGTTAGGTAGGGACCAAATTTAAGCATCAACCATTGAATATCATTGCATTAGTTATGTCAGCCAGTTGTCAGTAACCCTACGTCATACGTTACCAAGATGAGACTAATTCAAGATATAGCAACGGTATTCATAATGCACTTTTTGGGAAAATTGGGCTAAGAATGAGAAGAGTAAACAGGCGAAACATTGAGGCTATTTCTGAATTGAGAATTTCACTGATTAAATACTCAAGTAACGTACTGTCACGGTTTTTTCTGAGAAATTTGATGAGACAGCAGTACAGTTAAAAGTTAATTTACAAGTAAAATGATCGAACGAACACCATGGTCAATGGAAATTTGTTCACACTGACGAGAAAAACCCGCTATCTTTGGATGTACAAGGGAATTTTGTTACACCTTGTACAGTAAGAGCCTGAGCTGGCAAGAAATTTATTTACAAAAACCTTTCTTAGCTTTGATTGATGATACGAGTAGCGTCGTGGAAACACTATAGTCGCTTAATTAAGATCTTAGGTTTGGAACGAGGTGCAATTCGCCTCGTTTCTTCCTATTATTTTTTGCCACTAAATATTCTAAATTTAATTACTTTTTGACATTTGCCACAGCGGTTGGACGTAGCTGGTCCAGATAACCCATAGCTTCCAAGCTGGGTGGACGTAAACGTCATTCTACCTTTTATTACGACCCGGACTACTCTATTCTGCATATTATTATCAGTCTATAATCGTCATATAATATTCAAAAGGCACATAATTATTATGTGCCTTTCTTTTAGCATATAAATTAATTAAAAAATCTGTCTCTGGATACCCTACTTTCACTTTACGGATCGCACTTCCCCGAACCCTATATTGCGACAGGTTTACATCTCGAGTGACTTGATTCTTCCGTTTTACGTATATTTGTAAATTTTCGCAATCTTATCACTTGATTATTTTAAAAGAAAACATCTTGGAGAATGCCTAGTAGGCTCTAAATGTATAGCCCTGCTCTTTTTTACGGATTTACCCAACGAAAGTTGAGATGATGGTAATGGTGCCGGTGTAGGACAAGCATACTCCATCCAATAATATATCCTAGGCAGAACAGCGTCTGAATGGTTTGATTTAGCTATCTAGCGCAAGTTGGAGTTGCAACTAGACGCTGCCGATGTAAATATAAATCTTCTAGCATAGATTTAAAAGGCCAAAGAGATATTTTTCCCTATACTAAATGCCCCTACATTTAATATATGGAAAAAATATCTCTGGCGAAATACTTAAATAGGAAATACCTAATCGATACGTAGCTTAAACGTAAAAGCTACGTTTTAAAAAGTGCCTACTAACACTTCTAGTAACCTGTGGTAGTAATATAATTACTAATTACGTCCTTTATTTTTGTACAAACGAGAAACACCTCTTGAATGTAGCCCATACTTGAAATTCATAAAAAATCTCAGCTTCAAAGTCATGCCAAGAGCACACAGAAATAAAGGGCCGTGTCGTGGAGCGCCCTAATAGTTGCAAATTAAAAGGCGGCAGCCCCTCGCGGACTGACACCCCTCGGTTCAGAGCGACAGAATAGTTAAATACAGAAATACGCAAAAATTAAAACATTATATATCGGGTTTATTCATTTTAGGTATGTCATTTCCCGCTACACCGCTTTTAAATCAAGGATGTACGGTATGTGTTTTTTTTTAAATATATTGTGCACATATTGTACTTCTGACAGTAAGACCAGCCACTAGTCTTACAAGTCTCCACCAATCCGGACTTGGCCCCCGTGGTGGAGTACGGCCTATACCTTCCTCAGGGAAGAGACCAGAGTGCGTATACTGAGTTTTTTCATTCACTCTCGATAGTGAGAGCGTTTGCGATTTGCATAGGAGTGACAAAGAGACAACTAGATGGCGCGCTTTGTCACTCCTACGCAAATCGCAAACGCTCTCGCTATCGAAAGTGAATGACAAAACTCAGTATACGCACTCAGAGCCCCTCGGTGGGGACATAATGGGTTGATGTCGAGGGTTGTCTGGAAGAAAGGTAGGCCATACTCCACTACGGAGGCCAAGTCCGGATTGGTGGGGGACAACCCTATGATGGAAAAATTCTGAAGGAAAAGGGAGACGAGTAGTCGGTGCAAAAGTGAATATTGATACTTACATAAATAACTATAAATATACGTAGGTGTACCTACATAATCCATAAAACATAGTTACGATAAACATACATAAATACATATGTATGTTATGTGCCGTAGTGTTTTGAAATCGGTTTTTATTTTTTATTTACAATTATATTTTATTTCACTGCGGATCTTCTGTATTTTATTTACCAAGTGTTCTTTTGTGGTCTCCCGGCGAGCACAATCGATCATTAATTGTGTTTAGTCACATTTACGCGCCACATGTCATTTGCTCACTCGTTAGCTTTGAAAAGTAGCTCTTAAACGTATCGAGCATTGTTCCATGTTTTGGTAGAGTCGACAGCAGATCAATCTTCACATGTTTGTTGTCTGAGCATGAACGCGCTGCCTACTGTAGAGTGTTTTGTTTGGATGTTATAAACAATTGTCAGGTGACGAAAGAGGTGTTGATAATATCCTAAAAGGTCTTCACAAAAATATTGGACTACCGTGGATATGCTCCTCATAAAAAAACTCCGACTCCTACTTTTTACTACTACTTTTTTTTCAGTGGGGCTCACTAGTTTACCCCCACCTCTAGCCCCACCTAGAGGCCCCTAAGGGGGTTCATGGGGTTCACTAGTGCCACCAAGACAAAAATCATATCTTTTTATACAGATCGAATTTGCGACAATTGTCTTTACCATCTCCCAATCATATTAATTGCCAAAAAACTAGAACTAGATAGCATTAACGCCAAAAATGGCTGTTTTTGACACAAATCCTATCTGGGCCTGGGTTCGTGATCCTATGTTATATCATCATCGACCCATTATGTCCCCACCGAGAAGCACGGGTCTCTTTCCTGAAGAAGGTACAGGCCATACTGCATCACGGGGGCCAAGTACAGATTGGTGGAGGGATGTAAGACTAGTGGCTGGTCTTACTGTCAGAAGTTTTCAAGGCCTCTGACTTGGCTTCTGTCGACGGCAGCCGGCACCAACTGCTTAGCGTGCCTTGCGAAGCACGGAACTACTCGGAAAAATGCTACTAGCGTTTGTCATAGACGGTCACCCATCCATGTGCTGAACGCGCCTAATGTTGCTTAACTTATGTGATCGTTTAAGATCACTCAGGCGGCCGGGACTACGAGCGATAAAGCGTAAAAAATTATTAAATTAAAGAGGAGTATGCGCACTAACACTGTGACACGAGAATTTTATATAGCTTATTCATATTCAAATAGAAGTTTCTTTAATATAATTATGCATTCGTTTACATACCTAGAACTGTGATACAAATATAAAATCAATCCTGTCGACATTAAAGTTAATCCCTTACTATAAACAACTATATATCTAGTCGAAGGTGTGTAGAGAGTAGCTGTTGTTGATTGTCTTAGACGAAATGCTCATTTAATTCTGCAGATAAAAATCTGCAGAGTGTCCCCCTTCTGTTTACGGATTCAGATATAATCTCCACATCTAATACGACCCAACTCAAAAATAACGATGTTTGACGGCGCCGTAGCAATTTATATACGTACATATCTATGTATATACCTACCGGGTTCTCTACATTTTGTCATAGAGTTCTTATGTAACTAGTTGAAAAACTCATTTAGAAATATACTGAAGTTGGAATTAAATAAACCATAGTTACGAATTCAATGGAGCACCTTCCACTACCCTGAGCTGAGCATACCATTGTTGTCCCAAAAATGGGAAACGAGGGGAGACGTTAATAAAAATTCCACGCTGAAACAACAAATTAAACGAAGCTGAGCCACTCGAAAAGCCATAAGTACTCATCTCAATTGCCGCCGATAAGAAATCCTCCGCGATGTATTCCGGGCACGTTTCGGCTCACGGTTTTTTCTTGCTATGCTACGGTGGCGTTTAAAACGAATTGACTCTTAAATTCTTCAGAATGAAATGTTGTCGGAGTTTTATTAAATCGAGTGTAACCATTCCCGACATTACGCAAATGGCGGCTCCTCCCCTACATCTGTCGCGGGATGCACCCCCTTAATAAGTGTTAACGCTCGCCGGCTGCGATGAACACTCCGTCCCAGCTCTCCGGCTAAATCTCTACAAATTCTTGATACAAATTAATGTCGCGGGATGACTCGAGTTCAAGCTCTCGGCTCTCTCTTAATTTCATTCGCACGCCGCACCCCAGCTCACTCTTTGCGCTAGACAAAAGCGTATCTATACATATATGAAATATGTATGAAACATAACTCAATACAACTACTTAGGCTACCCTCTGATTGAATGATTAGGCCTCTTTTAGGGGGTTTCTGTTATCGATTTTAGAGATTGTTTGAGTTTTGAGTCTCACTTAATATAATGATACTTAATAATATCGTATTACTATCCGTGTTCCATATTGCTTATTTGTGTCCTTTCCTAATAGTGGCTAATGTAATTATTACAACTACCTACGAAGGGCGCGTGTAGCTACATATACTTATACTTAAAAAAATCAAATCCTATTCCTTAAACTTTCGCTATCTGACGTAATTTTATACACGTCGATGCTATTCCGTTACAGTCGACAATAACACTATACAAATTGCAATTCATTTCTGTTTTTCAGCCCATTAACTTCGGACAATAACACCGTAGCGGAACGGGCGAGAAATAAACGCCGGCCGCGCGCCCCGGACAAAATAGTTCGGAACTGGTATCATCGTTGCAAATGTAAATGAACAATTAAAGCGCTCGTCGGAGCCAGGGACAATGACGATAATTATTTTAGTTTGCTGTTGGCGCGCTGTCAGTCGGGCTGCTAGGCCTCCGCTCGCGCCCCGTGGAGCCCTACGCCGCCCGGCGCCCCTGCAGCGACACTTCTGCTCTCCGTAAATTATGATCAGCGAACGCTTTCATTAAAGTACTCCACTGCGCCACAATGGAACTCAAAATCTACGTCCTGATTTAACTTCGATTTCGCCACCATTGTGTTCACGGCGAGAAATCATGACACATATTAAGCTTGAGGTGGAATTGTGATTAATTTGTTAGACTGTTCACGGTTATCCATAGTTTCAGCCGTGTAACTTTAACAAAAGACCGCCTCAACTTTAGAGTAATTGCATTAACTTTCCTAGTTTCAAACCGAACTGCATTGTTGGAATACCGGCATCGGTAATATTTTATTTGGTAAACGTAAGTTGATGAGGTAAGTCTGTAAATTAATGCAACAGAGATATTTAATATACACAGCCAACACATGTTCAGTTAAATTTCAGTTAGGATTCCATACTCAAAGGGTAAAACGGACTCTATTACTGAGACTCCGCTGTCCGTCCATCCGTCCGTCCATCTTAGTGGGCCAAGATGCAATTTCTGTGGGAGTCCAGAATGAACAGCGTAGACTTAAGAAAAAAGGCCTCTATTTCAGTCCGACCTGGTAAATAAGTAATCCAGCTTAACTTCCTACTGTTAACTCCGAAAAAGTGTTACCCTTTTTAAAAAGTGGAGTAACATTAGGTAATTTTCATGTAGATGGCATGACTGTTTAAATAATTTTACATCTCTCATATTCGGTAAGTAGCTCCTTATTACCCCCAATTGGGGCTTGTAGGTGACCAATTAGCGCTCTAGGGTAATAATGTAGCTAAGGTCCGTTTTTTAATTCCAGTCAGTAAAATGACATTTAGAATTGGAAAGGGCTGCCAGTTAAAATAGTGATGTTTTCAGTCTGTCGATTTAACGTTATAATCAATTTTCTTTTTAAATTTAATCAACAAATTAAATATTAGCACAGAGGAAAAAAGAAACAGAGTGACCACCAGATTTTTAATTTTAAGTAAATCTTTTTACGTATTCTTATTTTTTTGTCACAGGATTTCAACCTGGTGATTATGTAATTAAATAATAAAAACATATTGTAAATGAAAAACAAGTTTTGGGTTTCAGAATTTTATTCTGACTCTGACGAGATAGAACTGACTGAATCGTATACATTTATTTATTTTACAACTTTAAGTCTAAAAAAAATCACCTACGTAACATAAACAATTTTTACTTGGAAGTAAAATGGGGTTATTTGGTTTATGATTATTAATCTGTGATAGTCTAAACATCTCTTTGTAGTCTGTGATCTAAAGTAGACTTTGTTTCGAAACTGTTGAAACTTGAAAGTTATCGAAGTATTTTTACTTTGTTTATTACATACGTACGTGAATTATTGTCTTTGCTCATGACTAGCCCATGCATTGTGCATTTTTGTAAAAACATAGGACAGGAACCACAGATAAGGTACAGTGATGTAATGACATCAGCACCATCTATCGGTGATTTGCGGTACTATTTTTTTTTAATGACGCTTTGAAAAGCCCTCATTGCAGTTGTACTCTGAATTAGTACCAAGTTTAGCACCTTGCGCCTGGATTAGCGTTATGCCGAGATTGGGATTTATGCCGTCAGAAATGTTAATCATGGAACATCGCGGTAACAAATCGTCAAGTTCGAGATGTGTTTATTTTTCATGCATATTATTATGACCACAACATACTAATAATGAGCCGTTTTCAGAAGAACTAAAAAAAATAGTATATTTAATTACAAGTGCGAAAAGCCTTCGGCTGCGCCTCGGCTCGGGTAGACATTTGTCGGAACTCGTTGCAATGACGGTTCCGCACGTGTACTGAACAACTATTTTTAATACAGTGGCGAAAAAATGAAGCAATTTAATAAAGAACATTTTTGGAAAATGGCGCCTACCGTAAAAGAGATTTTTTTTTCTTCACCAATTCTGGGTAGGCAAAGGGAACTAGCCCATACAGCCAAGTCTTCAGTAATTTTTTTTTATTGATATGAAATGAAAATGAAATTTAATGAGATGAAATGAAATGGAACCAAACCTAACTCAATTGAATCAAATCATTAAATCTGTTATTGAAACAAATTATAGTAGGTTCTTTGTAAAAATATTTGCATGAATAATAAAAACTTCGTGGTTGATTTTTTTTTTTTCTTTTTAATAGACATTATTTTGAGAGTTAGATATTTTATTGAAAATGTTAGTTTTTTTTTTCAATACAATATAACTCCCAAAAGAACAAACATTTGGCTGTTGGCGTCATAGTAACTTTTGTTCAACTCGCTGAGACCTATTTTATGATGTATCACACATGGCTATTGGCCTGACGCCTAAAATTGCATTCCTTTGACAGCCGTAATATTTTATTTTTTTTAGTTCTTCTGAAAACGGCTCATTGATAATTTTTATTCATCTAACACGACTTTGGGAGCGAATTCTACGAAAGAAAGAAGTGATACAACCTTAGTCTTTATTTTATGTCGATTGTGTACATCCCTATTATTTTTCTTCCAAAACCTGGTCACATCGCAAATGTCATTTTACATCTCTCATATTCGGTAAGTAGGTTCTTATTACCCGCAAATGGGGCTTGTAGGTGACCAATTAGCGCTCTAGGGTAATAATGTAGCTAGAAAAGCCCTAGGGCGGTAAGTAATTAAAAAAACACTCTTTCAAAAAGTTCGCGTACATCTAACCATCATACTGGCAATAGACATCATGCATTCAGCCTAAGGACAAAAGAGGTCGCTTCGCTATTCAGCCTTGCCGTCGTATGTCTATAATAGTCATCAATCGAACGGCGAAGCTCAATTTCGTTCTTGAAAACAATACATACATACATAAGCTCACGCCTGTATCCCAGAGGGGTAGGCAGAGACCAGGGACTGCCACCTGCCACGATCCTGACAAACCACTTTCGCTTCATCGACATTCATTAGTCGTTGAAACCGGCGTGCGTGCATACGCACGCCGGTTTCGGGTACTTTTTATCTTGCCCTTTGCTAATACATTCCCTATTTGGTCGAAGTATGTTCGCCTGGGGCGTCCCTTACCGGCCCTTCCACTCACATTTGCTCGATATATTTGCTTCGTCAGTCTTTCTTCCTTCATCCTCTCCACATGTCCGAACCAACGCAACATTCCTTTCTCAATTCTAGTCACTACATCCTCTTTCAGTCCACAACGTTCTCTGATCACACTATTTCGTATTCTGTCATTCAAAGTAACACCACACATATTTGAAAACAATATTAAAAAAAAAGATGAAAAGGGCGGGAATAGAAAACTTTAACTTTAAATATTCTTTGTTTTTGGGATTTTTTTTATAATTACGTGCTAATTAGGAAAAAAAACATGAGTTCTGCAACTGATGAAGATATAAGCTACATTTTGCCTGAAAGTTCTAAAGAGAGATATTTGAAAACTTACGACGAGTTCATGAAGTGGCGAAAAGAAGAACGAGTAAATGTTTTATTCTTGAAATGTCGTTTTTTTTCTACTTACCTCAAAATCGAGATGTAAAGCAGAGTAGTTAGCTCGGGTGTAAGGATCAATTGCACCCTCGAACTATAGGCGCCCTCGCTGCGCTCGTGCGCCTAAATATCTCGGGCTGTTATTGATGCCTTACAGCCCTTGGCTACTAATCTACTATTTTACTGACTGGAATTAAAAAATGGACTATAGAAAAGCCCTAGGGCGGTAAGTAATTAAAAAAAAACTCTTTACTCTTTCAAAAAGTTCGCGTAACCATCATACTGGCAAAGACATCATGAATTCAGCCCAATGACAAAGGAGGTCGCTTCGCTATTCAGCCTTGTCTTCGTATGAGTATAATAGCCATCAATTTTAAATATCGAAGGGCGAACCTCAATTTCGTTCTTGAAAAAAATAATAAAAAAAAGATGAAAAAAGGCGGGAATAGAAAACTTTTACTTTAAATATTTCTTGTTTTTGGGATTTTTTTATAATTACGTGCTAATTAGGAAAAAAAACATGAGTTCTGCAAGTGATGAAGATATATGTAAGTTGCACTCCCGATTCTATGAAAATGGAAGCTGAAGCAGCAATTAACAATATTTTGCATGAAAGTTCAAATATTTAAAACTTACGACGAGTTCATGAAGTCGCGAAAAGAAAAACGAGTAATTTTTACTTCTTACCTTACCTCACAATCGAGATGTAAAGCAGAGTAGTTAGCTCGGGTGTAAGCATCAATTGCACCCTCGAACTAATATCTCGGGCTGCATTTGATGCCTTACAGCCCTTGGCTACTAATCTACTATTAATAAGGGTAAGGTCTAGTACGATAGTAGATGGCAGTCGTTAAGCCAAGTCAGAGGCCTTAGGGCGGCTTGAAAATTTCTGACAGTAAGACCAGTCACTAGTCTTACAAGCCTCCACCAATCCGGACTTGGCCCCCGTGGTAGAGTAGGCCTATACCTTCCTCAGGAAAGATACCCGTGCCCCTCGATGGGGATATTATGGGTTGATGATGATGAAGGTCTAGTATTTAGAACTAGGTACTTTTTAAGAAAAGTATGTTATTTGTACCTACTGATATCTAGAGATTTTAAGACTTTAGGAAGGAGATCTTAGTAAAATCTATTGTTGATAAGCTGGCCATGTTATTATTGTTGAAATAATGAGATATGTCAGCATCAGAATTAAGAGGTGTACATAGATACATCAACTCACGCCTATGCCCCAGAGGGGTAGGCAGATACCAAGGACTGCCAGTTAACGCTGGTGTGTTGGATTGTATGAAAGCAGATGCAAAATGAGTTGCAAATAACCCACATTGCTGTCGGATTCGAAAGAATAAAGCTGCATTAGGTTATTATACACGGATTTAGTGTTGGGTACAACTATCTTTTACAATCTTTGAAAATGATTTATGGTTAACATCCAGTTCTAGACTCGCGACAGCGAGTCCAGCCAAGTTCGAGAAAAAAGGAACTGGTGACGAAGCAGCCGTGTGCAATATTACAGGAATCACTTCGAGCTACTTTTGACCCCTTCACAACTCTACAACTATTTAACCTACGTATATGAAATTTGGCACATTTCTTAAAGTCCATTAGCTTGCCTAGAATCCAAAGTTTCATCAGTGTTGCTCAAACAGTTATAGATATGTTAACGTTTAAAAACCGGCATTTTTATGACTGACTGACTGACTCACTTAAAGATCAAAAATCTAACCCACTTCTAGATGACCTAGAAACTTGATATTTGGCATCAAGGTAGACTATTAGGCATATACAAAGGAAAAAATCTAAAAACTGAAAATTATTGATATTAATGTCCTCATAGTATTTAGTTCCAAATTCTGCCAATAGATGGCGCTTTTTAATTCTATATCGCGGTATGGTTTTGTTCAATCGATTCTATATAATATCTGTAAACGACTTCCTTCTGCACGTTTCTCTGAATTGTAAATGAGTTTCTGATAAGTCGTATGTTCGTAGCCGATAACCTATTAACGATGGATGGGAACCGATAACTTATCGTTTCCTTGGCAATAAATAACGATGTGCTTATTAGTGATCAATACCAATAATCTTTGTACAAAAAGCAGTGATATCCCATCAAAAACATAAATGTGACTGATATGAGAGCCAAGTTCAATATTAAGAACAGACGTCGTTATCGACTTCACCGACAAAAGAATTCACATCTCAGTGATCTTGTAACTAAAATTTCATGATTTTCTTCAGAGAACTTGGCAGCACCCCATATAGATCTCAATTCTTTTGTCGGCGAAGTCGATAAGTCTATTCTTAATATTGAACTTGGCTCTCATATCATTCACATTTATGTTTTTGATGGGATTGCTTTCTACTGATGCTATGTCTGCTTTTCTGTAGCTTAGAGTAGCATATTGTTTTGCTTTTGGTGTTTCTCGAGCATTGGTATGGTATACCTACGACTACCTCTAAAGCACGATGATGAGCATCAAAATTACGCTGTAAAAAAGCCTCAAAAAGTTGCTCATGACTAAATCAAGTACATATATGGTTCAATAACCATTAAGAATACAATAATGCTGATTTGCGAACAGTGCGTGCATCAAATGCAGTAAAATGATTTTGTGGCATTTTTATTATACTACGAGTAGCTGTACCTACATGCAAAGTCATCTGTAACATTACTGAATAGAATGCACGGATATTATAAGGATTGCAGTGCTTTTGAATGTCCGATCTAGTGGTAAATTGTATTTTTTGCTTTATTATGAATTTCTGGTGAAGGGTTTTTTATGTGAAGATCATGATAGGGCTTATAATAATCGCCCATTTCACTCTTCGATTGTTTCGAATAACTCTCGAATACGAATAAACTGTTACTCGAACATTTCTTAAATCTAGTTTTTCGCATAGTTGCTATTTTACAAAAGTATTTTTATTTCACCTAATTTAGTAGTAGGTAGTAAAAAAATCGAATAATACCGCTGCGGCTAGAACTCTTATTTGACTAACAACCTTCATCTCTGATGAAACCAAGGCAGGTCTAAAATCATTGCAAAGGCTTTGTGCTTAATAATAAAATCTAAAATATTTGAAGGATAAAATAGGGAAATATTCGAATAATATCAATACTCAAAGTCTAAACCCTAGTCGGAATAAAGTTACTGTACCATCTTTTTTTGAGCCCTGTTCCCAAAAAGTATTGATGAATAGGCACTCGGTCAATTGCATTTTTCCTAGATGTAAACAGATAGTAAATAAGCCTCGAAAAAAAACGAAACATAATTTACATCTATCTAAAGCGTAATTTTGAAAGCGATGGAATATTATGTTATAAGCTGTATTCCGGATACACTTACTTGACTTCCGGACACCAACTCTCCGGTCCGACCTTTCCGGTTACTTGATTCCTAGTCGGACTCTTCCGACAAAAATTGAAGTAACTATATACGACACAGGGTATCCTAGTGTGGGGCCAGAAGCAATGTATGTGCTTGTATGTAAATGTTATGTTATGTTATATCCGGAAAACAGTTTATAATGTCTAGTGCTTACGAAAGTTTTAGATCAAGAATATTATGTTCACTAAACAATAATATAAATTCTTTTATAGTAATGTTTTGGAGCTCTACATTTTGATTAAAGTGATGAGTAGGTACAGCCGGGGATCGGCCGCGCCGCACCGGTAACCCCACGGTAAGAAGAGACCTATCAATAGAAGATACGTCTAATATAATATTACTAACTAGCTGTTGCCCGCGACTACGTCCGCGTGGGCTTTAGTTGAGTAAAGTATTTCCAAATAAGATAGAGATACTTTTAGCGCATGCAAAAGAGCTTTCATACTAACTTCGCAACCCCCTCTCACCCCCTTAAGGGATGAGTTTCGAAAAACTACTTCACACGTCTTTCATGACTTTCAATGAAGAATTTCATTCGAATAACTTCCAAAATGGCTAAGTTTCATACTAAGATTGCAGCCCCCTTTTATCTCCTAAAGAGATGATTTTCGAAAAACTATTTTACATGTGTTTCAAGACATTTAATGAAGGACCTTAATTCTGAATTTCATTCGAATAACTCCATAAACGGCAGTTTCATACTAACTTTGCATCCCCCTTTTACCCTCCTAGGGGATGATTTTCAAAAAACTATTTTACATGTATTTCATAAATTTTAATGAAGGAACTTCATATTGAATCTCATTCGAATAACTTCAAAAACGCCAAAGTTTCATACTAACTTTGCACCCCCCTCTTACCCCTTAAGGGGCCGTCCATAAATTACGTCATCGATTTTTTCAGATTTTAGACCCCCCCCCCCTATAATCATCCTATCGTCATTTCTTAATGCCCCCCCCCTTCTCCCGAAATTGACGTCATTACTAGTTTGACAAAATAAAACATTGCAGATTTGGGAAAAATAGGGTATTATAATGATTAAAACACTTGGTTATAGAATCACCTTTTATTATTTTTACTTTGGCAATAATCATTGATATAATATAACTACTTATTTTTTACTTTTCTTTGGATAACTCCCACGGAGTTTTCACCCATTCTTTTAAATTCTGGATCACGGGTAATATCTCCGTATCCTCCCGATATTCGTTTTGGCTCGATTCATTCACGTCTTCAACCCACTCAACGTCAAGTGCCTGTCCCGTTACGCCTTCATGCAACTGTTGAAGGAAACTAGGTGTGCTGGAAGAAATTTCTTTTTAGAAATAATCTTTTTGTACGTGAAAAATAAACTATAAATAAATAAATAAGAATGACGTCAATTTCGAAACCACCCCCCCCCCCCCCATCTATCATTTACCGTCATCCGCAGACCAACCCCCCCCCCCCTAATTTAGAATGACGTAATATATGGACGGCCCCTAAGGGATGATTTTCGAAAAACTATTTTACATGTGTTTCATGACATTCAATAAAGGACCTTCATATTGAATCTCATTCGAATAACTTCAAAAACGGCAAAGTTTCATACTAAGTTTGCACCCCCCTTTTTCCCCCGATTAAAGGGATGATTTTTAAAAAACTATTTTACACTTGCTTCATAATTTTAAATGAAGATCCTACGTACCAAATTTCATTCGAATAACTTCAAAAACGGCACAGTTTCATACTAACGTTGAACCCCAATTTTACCCCTTTAGGGGATTAATTTTCAAAAATCCTTTTTTAATGCTCCCCTACGTTACAAAAGGAACCCCTGTGCAAAATTTCAAGATTCTAACCCTTACAGTTTAGGCCCTGCGTTGATATGTAAGTCAGTCAGTCAGCTTCTCCTTTTATATATATATATTTGACGACCTCTGTGGCGTAGTGGTTAGCGCATCTGCGTACCATGCGAGAGGTCCCGGGTTCGAATCCCGGCTGGGCACAAAAAAAAACGAAACCCAGAAACATCCAATGTTTACATGTTTGTGACGTCGCTGTTTCTGGTTCCCACGACACAGGGTATCCTAGTGTGGGGCCAGAAGCAATGTATGTGCATGTATGTAAATGTTATGTTATGTTACTTATATATATATATATATATATATATAGATATATATAATATAGATATAGATAGATAGATAGATAATATAGACATATCTTTTCTTTCCTGGCCGTACCACCGGAGTTATACATATTTGCTAGTAAGGAATATATTCCGGAATTCCAGATATTTGTGACTCTATATATCTGGCGATATCTTGGACCATCATCATCCACCCATAATGGACATAATGTCCCCATCGAGAGGCACGGGTCTCTTCCCTGAGGCAGGTTAGGCCATACTTCACCACGGGAGACAAGTCTGGATTGGTGGAGGCTTGTAACACTAGTGGCTGGTCTTACTGTCAGAAGTTTTCAAGCCGCCCTGAGGCCTCTGACTTGGCTTAACGACTGTCATCTATCGACGGCAGCCGGCACCAACTGATAAACGTGCCTTGTGAAGCATGGAACCGCTCGCAAAAATGCCACTAGCGTTAGTCATAGAACGGTCACCCATCCATGCACTCAACGCGCCCTATGTTGCTTCACCTTCGTGATCGTTTAAGATTACTCAAGTGGCCGATACTACGAGCGATTCCTTTATATTAAGTGCAACAAACAAAAATATTAAACACATGAAATTTCAAGTAGGTATTTTCATACAATAAAGAGTTTTAATTGAATCTAATCTCAGGCTTTTTTAACTGGTGTCATTGCCATGAGTTTCTTAATCGTGGTTAGAATATCTTTTTAAAATTCCATGAATTATTTCTATGTTCGCCAGTATTTATTTCCCAGTATTCGATGTGATAAAAGAATGTACCATTAATGAGTATTCGAAGAGTTAACGAATGTTCACTTAATGAGTATTCGATGAGATAAACGAATGTTTGTTTGAGTACTCGATGAGATGAACGAATCAAGAAACAATATTAACCTTCTTTAGTCTTTTTTTACCTTCATCGTATTTCAAAAGATTGGGAATTAATCATATCTAAGTAAGAGTACTCCACCAATCCGGACTTGGCCCCCGTGGTGGAGTATGGCCTAGACCTTCCTCAGGGAAGAGACCCGTGCCCCTCGGTGGGGACATAATGGGTTGATGACGAAGTAAGAGTTACCTATCTTATAGTCGACAGACAGTACACCTACCTGAACCAAGCATCAACAGATACGCAGATACACGGGAGACTTTTTGCAAAACTGTAAATATGAACTGTACATTGTTTTCTACAAAACGCATTAACACAGAGGTAATTTTGTTCATGGGGATTTTGGGAAAATTACCCAAATTCATGTATTGGCCATTAATTAAATTTCACTGATACAAAGCTCATTTCCAAAGTGCTTCGGATGCCTACATAACAGTGGTGGGTATAGGGGAGAAGAGCTCGATGCATGCGTGTACTTCCATTCCATCCGACCTCGTGTAATTCAGTTAAACGCGTTATTTATGACTGGTCGAACTACTCACGTCGCATGCCCACTATTTCTAGTGCCTATTCGATAATTGAATTGAATCGCTCGTAGCCTGGGCTGCCTGAGTGATCTTAAACGATGACTAAGGTTACGCAATATACGTCACCATCTATGATTAACGCTAGTGGCGTTTTTCCGAGCGGTTCCGTGCTTCGCAAGGCACGATAAGCAGTTGGTGCCGGCTGCCGTCGATAGATGGCAGTCGTTAAGCTAAATCAGAGGCCTTAGGGCGGCTTGAAAACTTCTGATAGTAAGACCAGCCACTAGTCTTACAAGCCTCCACCAATCCGGACTTGGCCCCCGTGGAGGAGTATGAACTACATAGGCTGCTACTTATGTATCCGGAATCTGGGATTCCAATAATTTTAAACGCAATGTCTGACCTCCATGGTCAAATTCGTTATTTTTTTAAATACTGGCCGCTAATATTTTTCTCTTATATACGTTAGTGTTTTGTTTTTGTTGGGTTTAAAATGTCATATCGCTGAAAAAATGGAACTCACTCGTGAAAATATTCGTGCTATGATTTATTACGATTTTCGACGTGGTTTAACGCAACAACCGTGCGTAGATCAATTAACTTCGACTTTTGGTGGTGAAGCTCCATCAAAAACGACTGTGTATCACTGGTTTAGTTAGTTTAATCGCGGGCGCAGTAAGCTCACGGACGAAGTTAAAGAAGGTCGCCCGAAATCGGTGGTTGTGCCACAAAATATTGAAGCTGTGCAAAAACTAATAATGCAAGACCGCCATGTTACGTATCGCGAGATAGAGGCTATTCTGGGCATATGTATGACGAGCATTCATAGGATATTACATGAACATTTGTCTGTAAAAAAAAATTGTTCGCGTTGGATCCCGCACAACTTAACTCAGGATCAAAAAGATGCTCGCGTCGAATGGTGCAAGAAAACCTTCAAAAAATTCAACGGAGGCGACTCAAAATCTGTTTATAATATCTACACAGGTGACGAATCCTGGATCTACGCGTACGATCCCGAAACTAAACAACAATCAACAGTTTGGGTGTTTCAAAATGAGCCGAACCCTACGAAAGTGGCTCGTGCAAAAAGCACTGTAAAGCAAATGGTGGCCTGCTTTTTTGGTATTAATGGCCATGTGGCTACAATACCACTGGAAAATCGCAGAACGGTTAATTCGGAGTGGTACATGACCATTTGTTTGCCGGAAGTATTTGAAGAAATACGCCAAAACAACCAGCGACGCAGAATCATACTTCACCATGACAATGCCAGCTGCCATACATCTCAGGAAACAACTACATTTTTGGATGGTCAAAAAATAGAATTGATGGGTCATCCACCGTACAGCCCTGATTTGGCTCCCAATGATTTCTATTTATTCCCAAATGTAAAGAATAAATTACGTGGTCAACGATTTTCGACCCGTGAAGATGCCGTAGATGCGTTCAAACAGCACGTTTTGGAGATACCACAATCAGAGTGGAAAAAGTGTTTTACAAATTGGTTTCATCGAATGCAAAAGTGCATCGATCATAGTGGAGAATACTTTGAAAAACAATAAAAGCATATTATTGAGCTTTAAAGCGCAAATTTTCATCCGCCTAACCTGTCCAAATGGTTGTAGAAACATTCAGTGTAGGACATTATACCTACCTGTAACGAAAGTAAACCGAAAACTATCACGAATACCTAAGTAGGCGTTACACGTTAACGAGTAATTACTATTATTTATTTCACATATGGCTATAATTAAAAAAAAATAAGGATCTAGAAAACAAGCCAACTACCTACATGCGTATACACACGGAATTACTGCATTCGTAATTATTGCCATTAATTTCATTAAACGATCTTTCGATGTTTGGGGATATATCACGGAAACGCGACACTTTTTTTGTTTGTGTAATTATGTATCGTATATCCATATTTACCACTTTCATCGTGCACGGAATCTTTAAAAAAAAATTAAATGCCCCTTACGCCCTTATGCCAACGAAGCCATTAAAAAAAACACGTATAGAACTTTCGCTTCCTTTGATTCTTTGTGCAAATGCATTCTCATTCAATTGGTGCTGAAGAAAATCTTTTTCTGAATGAAACATCGACAGTAGTACGAACTTTAAATTAAGTGACTCATTGTTTTGTACTATTTTTGATAGTATGATTCCCGTAACAACTATTTACGGATTGAAAAACTAAATAAATCCTCAAAATTGTAGAAACTTTGATATTTTACATCAGTACCTAGCTCGCGTAGTTTTGTTGCCAATATAGACTTATACAACGCAAGAAAATATGTGTAAATTATTTTTTTGAAATTAAAAGGTTACGTTATCTTAAAATCGGGCCTTTTAGCATCAGGTAGTTGAAAAACAAGACTAGATGTTTAATTCAAGATATACACATACACAGAGATATTCGATCAAAATTAATCTTGAAAATGACTAGTGTTGGTAATGTCCTTGCCTGGTTACTATAGCACAGGGTGTCCTAGTTAGCGACCAGGTCAAGTGATTGCGTTGTGTGATTGTATGGGAGTTTATATTATTATTATACCAAAAACAAAAAACTATATAGCAGAAAAGTATAAAATAATCATAAAAGAAAGCTATATGGATTCGGATAAGCCTGCAAAACATGAAAACCATATTTTCTTCAATATCAATAAACGATTGCCAATAAACAACTACCCGTCTCTCTTTCTCCTTCAGCAACTTTTCTGTCATAAGGTTGTCTGGAAGAAATTACAACAGAAAGAGTAGGTATTCTTATTCTCAATTCTCAACATTTTTTTCAGTGGCCACAGTTATACCCACCCTCCGATAGATTATGGGGCCATAAGAAAAAGATCTGTAGATTTGTGCAATTAGGTTAAGCAAAAAAGGTTAGTTTTTGCTTGCCACTAATAAATAATCTATTTCTTGCTTTACAGTAAAAGTTGCTTATTGCATCCATAGTAAGGGAAGCCATATCACTTAAAACGGGAACATCTATTAACGACAATAGCCAAGAAACTTCTCGTAATAGGTATGATCATCTACGAAAAGTGACTGCAGTAATCCTTGCTACACAACCACGACCGATATTTGAAGCGGTAGAAATAGACTTGTGGATTATTATTAAAATTTTAGTCACAAGGTAGAAAAACCACTTAATACAAAACAGGCCAAGCATTTATCAATATTTGAGCTATCTCGTAAATCAACTATTTACGTGTAATTTGGTAGAAAATAAATATAAATTCAGAATTCAAAGAAAAAACTAATTTAACAACATAACAACATTTTACATTTACATACAGGCACATACATAATAAGTTTTTTAATATTACACTAACTTAACTTTTCGCATTACTTGAGACTTGTGCAATCCCAAAAAAAATACATTTTGCATTAAGTATTCTCTGTTTTTAGAGCTCCGTACTTCAAAAGGAAAATATGGAGCCCTTATAAGAACACAAATTAAGGGTTCTTACTTTCCGTTGTCCTAGTCTTATACGACCAATACAGAAAAAAATCTGGAATTATACATTTGTAATTAAATCATACAAAATGGTTCTTGAAGTTCAGAAGAAGGCGAGTCCAACTCGCACTTGGCCAAGGTTTTTTTTTAAATGTCTATTTTTTAGGCATCTTGTCAGCCAATACATGTTCCCCATTAACAGAAACTATATTTTTTATTTTTTCGATTTGTACAAATTTATAATTTCAAACCAATCTTTGATTGTCATGATTTCTACCGAAAACCTCCGATTATAATATTCATTGATTGTATTTCTATAGTAGGCATTAATCAGTAGCGTTATGTATGACCTTGAAAAAAATATTTAAAAACCATTGATAAGGTGAGCCGCTCGGCCCACCAAAAATTCTACAAGTTAAAAGCTAGAGGAGATTTTTGGGTTTCCCACAAAGTTATAAGGATTAAATGTTTATTGAAATATCAATCTATACGTATACATAATTAAAGTTTGTAGATTTTTTGTTCACAAATCTCCATTCAACTTCGATTGAGCGCCTAGTAGAGACTAAAAAATTTCCTAGATTTCGCTAGTTTAAATGGTGAGAGAACCTAAAATACGTCAAAATATTCTGTGAAGGGTATTTCATCTATGTTCGTAGAATGCATCTACACATTATACAACACAATCACTTGTCCCAAACTTGGCCTCGTGACCACGTGACCATGCGCCATTATAAGCACGTGAACACATCACAAACACGTACAAACACCCAGCCAAAGTACAGCGACCCCAGCGGGAGTCGAACCTACAACCCCTGTGATAACGTCGGACCAAAGAGGTAGTCAATCTCGATTTTTGTCTTACCAGAATTAGTAAGAGTGTTGTCGCCGAGCCCAGTGGAGGTGTCTGTGTCAGCGGCGGCGGCCAGCGCGCACGCCCACGCGCAGCCCAGCAGCACACGCCGTGCGCAACTCACGCCGCGAGACTCTGCGCCGCCCTTACCCATTGCACATCACACCAACTACCTTCAGGTCCTCGACTAGAGCCAAACTCTATCACATACGTCTCCGAAAACAGGATAAAATGTCCAACTACAGTTCTAACTTTACAAACAAGTCTAAACTAACATGTCCTAGAGGCGTGCGGCTGTCACGAACTTTCGGCGAAGTTTGACAGTTGAACCATGGAGTTATCGGAGACTCGCGGGCTGCAGCGGCGTGGAGGCGAGCAGGTCGGCGGTCGCGGCTGCACTGGACCGGCGGAGCAGGCCGCCGCGGCCGGCGCCTCCGGAGTCGCGGCGGCTCGCACTCGGTGCGAGGAGGGCCGCTGCGCGCGCAACCGCCGCCGCGACCAATCGCGCTGAAGGGGAGGGCCCGGCCCTAAGACGTACGGAAGTATATGCGAAGGCCTATGTACGGACGATAGCGGACAGGTGGTTTCGTAACCGTAATTAGGACCGCGCGATCGCCTATTGTGTTGCGATTATTTTTCAGCACCTTTAAGTAACTTTGCCTAAATGGCGATCTCAAATTTTCTTCGTCGGCTGAGTAAGCAAACATGGGTATTTACGTAACTAATTGCGTTTTCAATATCAGTTAGGTATAGAGTTTATTAGAGATAATTAGTTTCTTACAAGATACAGTCGTTAAGGTAACCATTTATCTCTCCAACTTTCTCAGCTTCCCAACCAAAACCTTTTATTCTATACGTTTTTAACCCATTTTTTTTTTAAATTATAAATGGGAACACGATCACGATCCTGATCTGTCAGGATCGTAGCAAGTGGCAGTGACTGGTCTCTACCAACCCCTGTTCTTTAGCTCAAAATATCATCTTAAATCATTTTTAAATTAAATTGGCGCTTTAAGTTTACGCTCTGCCAAAGTCCCGATCTCCATTGAATTATTTAACTGTTCTACATAAAATAAACACAGCCACCTCCAAAGCTGTATACCGTAAAACTACAGTCTGTTTTTTCATTCAATGCAAAAAAAAATATTGTCACGTTGACATCTCCATACAATTCGCCCATTAAGCCCATTACACAATGAAAAAAAAATAAGGTATAAGAATAAGGAATAAGAAATAAGGAGCCAGGAATAAGGAATAGCACAGAAATCAATTGTTTTCCTTATTCTTGAATTGTGTCTTGCTCAACGGTGCTGCCATTGCTGGATTCCGCTATTCCTTATTCCTTATTCTTATACCTTATTTTTTTTCATTGGGCTTTACACAATGAAAAAATAAGCTATAAGAAATAAGGAGCCAAGAATAAGGAATAGCACAGAAATCAATTGTTTTCCTTATTCTTGAATTGTGTCTTGCTCAACGGTGCTGCCATTGCTGGATTCCGCTATTCCTTATTCCTTGTTCCTAATTTCTTAATCCTTATTCTTATAGCTTTTTTTTTCATTGTGTAAAGCCCATTACACAATGAAAAAAAAATTAGTTATAAGAAATAAGAAATAGCACAGAAATCAATTGTTATTTTCCTTATTCTTGAATTATGTCTTGCTCAACGGTGCTGCCATTGCTAGATTCCGCTATTCCTTATTTCTGGTTCCTTATTTCTTATTCCTTATTCTTACCTATACCTTTTTTTTTTTCATTGTGTAACGGGCTTAATGGGCTTCATGGGCTTTAGGCTGTCAATGTCTGAATGTTGCTAGTACGTAAAAACCAAATAACCCCATTTTACTTCCAAGTTAAATTGTGTATGCTACGCAGGTGTTTTTTTTAGCCTTTGCTCTTACGAGTAATTCAATTTTAATGTCTTTGATGTGATAAGGATTTTGGTCACATGAGTCTTCTATTCACGGTACAAAAATCTACCGAGTTAACCTATAGCTTTTATAGAGGCAACACCGCGTCATTTTTTTTTGCATTGAATGAAAAAACGGACTGTACAAAAAAATCAAAGGTCAAATACGAAATTCTCATTTACCTACATCCGAAAATGATGGGAGTCCAGATAAACAAAGTTCAGTATGGGACTTTCAACGAATTTTCGAAAAAAAAATCAGCTGTTCCAATGATACTTTTTGACGATTTAAAAGATTTCTTTAATTATTTCTCTACGCCAGATCGGCAAACTGAGACCATTTTCTGCTAATTTGCACAATCCTGACATAGACCCTCGAATCTTTATCTTTTATGGGTTAGATACGTACTTACTTTCCTTATGGCTTTTCGGCAACAGATCCTCAACTGGTCCACGATCTTTTGCTGCCAGGAACGACGCTGCTACCTCCCAATAATTCCATAACACATTCTTCATTCGTTCACCCATATAATAAGTCACACTAACCAAAGCAGTATTGATTTCTCAACTTTGGTCTTTGTCAAGTCAAGTGCCTTTATTTCTTACTAGCTTTCGCCCGCGACTCCGTCCGCGTGGGCTTTAGTTCAAAATTTTGCAACCCCGGTCACTCCCTTAAGGGTTAATTTAGAAAAACGGCGAAACACGTGTTCAATCAATTGTGTTGAAGAGTATTTATTTTAAGTTTCAAGAAAATTAGACAACATTCTTTATACCTCCCGTACAAATTTTGGCAACCCTTTTCGCCCCCTTAGGGGTTGAATTTCAAAAAATCCGGTCTTTTTCCTTGTCTACATTATACATTTCAGCTTCCTACGTCCAACGGCTTGGGCTGGGCGTTGATGAGTGAATGAATCAGTCAGTCAGGACTTTGAATTTTATTTATATAGATAGATTCAACGCTTTAGCTGTGAAAACTTGCGAAGTTACATAATTTGAGTAGAGATAAAAATCGAAGAAATAGAACATCTTCCATTCCACACTTCCACAGGGTATTCTAGTAGCATTCTACTAGGTCCATTTTTAAGCCCTTGTAATCCACTCATGACAACAATACAAACGAGGCCAAACTCGACTAGCTTAGCACTTTTCACAACCGAGTTCCAATGGCAATCATCCGGCTCCATCAAACTCGATTACAAAACATACTGGCCCTGACTGTCCTATAATTTGGCATCACAGAGTTCCAGCCCTTACATTCCGTCTCCATCATCAGAGCGGTCTGAACATGAAGATCACAATATTGCGTTACCAGGTAACACCATAATAACATAACTGTCATCATCATCATCATCCACCCATTATGTCCGCAACGAGGGGCACGGGTCTCTTCCCTGTGAAAGGTATAAGCCGTACTCCACCACGGGGGCCAAGACCGGATTGGTGGAGGCTTGTAAGACTAGTGGCTGGTCTTACTGTTCTCAAGCCACCCTATTAAGGCCTCTGACTTGGCTAAACGACTGCCATCTATTGACGGCAGCCGGCACCAACTGCTTAACGTGCCTTGCGAAAAACGGAACCGCTCGGAAAAATGCCACTAGCGTAGGTTATAGACGGTCACCCATCCATTGACTGGACGCGCCCAATGTTGCTTAATCCTCGTGATCGTTTAAGATCACTCAGGCGGGCGGGGCTACGAGCCATTCACACTGTGGCACATAACTGTGCCATAGCTCAATCGGACACCAGCATGGATCGAAAAATGACATGCAACATCAAACGACAGACAGTCCTAAAAAAAATAATTCTGTTTTTTCTTAATAGATATTATGAGAGTCTGGGCTAAATATTGCGCTTAGGGCTGCTTTAATTAATTTTTAAAGCAAAAACTAAAGAACCAGTCTACGTAATCATAAGTACTTCCGATTAACTTAAGCGATTACGAGCTTAAATTACCGGAAGTACGTCATGCATAGATAAACGTCATCAATTGAGATCTTAGGAGCTGTCAGTTTCTTGTGATATATACCTACGATGGCTTGAGGAACGCTTAAAATAAACTAAACCAAAAAGACAATGGTCAGAAAAATATTTAATTTTAAACATAATATAAGTGTAAGGACGCCGGTTCACTTTTACTGTGTTCTTGGTAGAGGAAACGTCCTCTACCAAGAACTCAGTAAAAGTGAACCGGCTCGCGCTTCATACTTTGTCACAGTGATCCAACCAAACGACCGTTACTTCCGAAGAGTGACAACTACACTTCCGATTTTAGAGATACAATGACAGTATTTTATTGAATACTTTTATAACGTAACATTGAATATAGAGGGATAAATCAATTGGGAAACAATATCAATGCAAACCAATGCCAAAATAATTAAATGTAAATCAGTTCTCATTAAAATTGTTCAATCAACGTCACGTCTCTTAACTAAAATGCTACCAACATCCAAACATAAATAGGTCGCTACCTACATCTCACAAAAACCGGATTCTCCAACATCCATTTACCAGACGCTACCAACGTCTCTTAACTAGGATGCTACCAACATTGAAATATACTTAAAATCCTAACAACGTCTTAAAAAACCCAGATGCTCCCAACATCCATTAACCAGGCTATATCAACGTCCCTTAAATAGAATACTACCTACATCCAAACATAGATAGGACGCTACCAACATCCGACAAAAAGCCGGATGCTCCCAACATCCCTGAATCAGACTATATCAACGTGTCTTAAATAGGATACTAACCTACATCCAAAAGTATAGGACGCTACGGTCAACGTCTTACAAAAGAACCGGATGCTGCCAATATCCCTTATCAGACGCTACCAATGCTACCAACATCTTAACTTAAATAAATGATGAGCACTTAAGTGCATATTAAATCGTTTAGGAGAAATAAGTCAAACATAGAAAAAAAATCTTCATAGTTTCCATTAGGAAAAAAATAGAGTGAATTTCGTGGTAGGAGTAGGTACCAAAATCAAAGTTGCTGATAAAATTTAGCCTCGAAATAAGTAAGTAATAAATAAGTCCACTAAATTTCTGTAAAGTAAGTTGAACTTTTTGTCTACTTTTATTTATAAACACATACACTTTTGTGAATCTCCTAAACTCACTTGTACACACCTGGGTATTTCTCACAAAGTGTTTCGAGCTGCTTGTAACATGCAAAAAGCGTTTGAAGGATTAGGAAAGCGGAGGTATTTTGCAGAACCTGTGTTTGTCAAATAACTTTACGTTTTTTTTGACAGGATATTTTATTTTGCCAGAAAAATAGAAACAAATATACAGGGTGAATTTTTGAGACTGGTCAGTAAGGGCAGGTACGTTAATCGTAATAGTTACAGGAAAAGCGAGCATCCCCAACTTTTTAAGATATTATGAACTGCATTCACAAATATAGGAGAAAATGAACAGTCAGCGAAAAAATGCTGAAATATAAAAAATATATATTTCGAAAGACTTTAGATCAAAAGACTTTAAAGTTTGCGTACTAGAAATGACAGAAATCGCCAAAAACTTTTTTCATACATTTCGGTCAACGAGTCTGATGAAAAACGTGAAAAGAAGTTCGAAAGTAAATTTCAAATTTCGGATTCGATTCGAATATCTTCACGTACCTATTTCTTATGTTTGCGCTAAGAAAATTCTGGATTGTTAGAACTTGCAATTTCGAACTTCTTGGAAAATGTCTTCAAATCAGGAATTTTTGGACTTAGTTGAAGCGTATTTTGTAAATAATAGAAACAAAGAAGCAGCTTTAGTGTGGTAGGTACGAGACTAAATATCCATTGCAACATGTACCAACAAGAAAGGTACCTAATAGCAAAACTCTTGAAGAATCTAGAAGAAAATGGTTCGTTTAAAAAGAAGTTAGTTCGGCAGCCTCATGTCCTGGACTTAGATACGGTGATCGCTATTTTAACCTATGTTTAAACTTATCTAGAAACTAGCTTTCGCCCGCGACTCCGTCCGCGTGGACTTTAGTTCAAAATTTTGCTACCCCGTTCACCCCCTTAAGGGTTAAATTTAGAAAAACGGCAAAATACGTGTTCATTCAGTTAATTGTGTTGAAGAGTATTTATTTCAAGTTTCAAGAATATCAGACAACATTTTTTATACCTCCCATACAAATTTTGGCAACCCTTTTCGCCCCCTTAGGGGTTGAATTTCAAAAAATCCGGTCTTATTCCTTGCCAACATTATATATAGATCCTCTGTGCAAAATTTCAGATTCATAGGTCAAACGGCTTGGGCTGGGCGTTGATGAGTGAGTCAGTCAGTCAGGACTTTGAATTTTATATATATAGATATCGTCCAGATGTGTCGCTCTTGAAGTGGGTGTTTCCCATTCACTTGTGTTAAAGCCATGGAAAAAATACAGCTACAATAAATGCTATCGAGAGCGGCGCATGGTTCACGCGTTACATCCGGGTGAATGTTCGAAGACTTTCCTTTTGTCGATGGCTAAGAGGAAAAATAAGTACAGGTCATGAATTTTTAAAGTACATATTATCGTCTAACGAAACCAATTTTTCCAATATTGGTCTAGAGAAAATCCACTCAGAGTTCGGGAAAGCCGAAAGGTTCGTTTTTCTTAAAACTGTTGGTGTGCTCTAATGTCGAACCGTGTCGTAATGGTGGAATACTATGAAGGCACTCTTAAATTGTGCTGTGTATAACGAGGTCATTGTAGAGAATCTTGAAAATGAGTTGGATAAATGGCCCCTGACGGAATTGCGAAAAGTTTTTTTGCAACAGGATGGTGCATCGCCACATAACAACCGGAGCTGAAAGAGGCATTAACGAGGAATTTAAATAATATCCACCTGAGAAAATTATCGGCTGCTACTATAGCTCAATACAAAAACGATTAAACTTATGTATTCCCGAGAACAGCTGACTAGCTTACGCCTGCGACTCCGTTCTCGTGGACTCTAGTTCAAAATTTTGCAACCCCGTTCACTCCCATAAGGGTTAAATTTAGAAAAACGGCGAAACACGTGTTCAATCAATTGTGTTAAAGAGTATTTATTTTAAGTTTCAAGAAAATTGGACAACATTCTTTACACCTCCCATACAAATTTTGGCAACCCTTTTCGCCCCCTTAGGGGTTGAATTTAAAAAAATCCGGTCTTATTCCTTACCTACTTTATATATAGACCCTCTGTGCAAAATTTCAGCTTCCTCGGTCCAACGGCTTGGGCTGGGCGTTGATGAGTGAGTCAGTCAGTCAGTCAGGACTTTGAATTTTATTTATATACTAGCTGTTGCCCGCGACTTCGTCCGCGTGAGCTTTAGTTGAGTAAAGTGTTTGCGTTTACAGATAAGATTGGGATACTTTTAGCGCATGCGAAATAATTAAAACCATACTACTCTCTCGGAGAGAAGACCTATTCCCTTCAGTGGGACGTATACTCGTATAGGCTGTTTACTATGGGTTGTATTTTAAAGAACTGAGATATACTTATAAACACATGAACTGAGAAATAATAAGAAGAATTGAGAAAATTTTGAAGTGTTAGAACAACTAATATGAAAAAAAAATAAGAAAGTAAGCAAGTGTTTAAGGTGGTATTTAAACACATGGAAGAACAAAGAAATTCAATTCGAAAATCGCAGCGAAATTTTTAATAATCGAAGCAACGATACGAAGTAAATACGAAGAACTTTTATACCTTTTAAATTTGCAAGCCCATAAGTATACCTTTTTTTTTTTCATTGTGTAACGGGCTTAATGGGCTTCATGGGCTTTAGGCTGTCAATGTCTGAATGTTGCTAGTACGTAAAAACCAAATAACCCCATTTTACTTCCAAGTTAAATTGTGTATGCTACGCAGGTGTTTTTTTTAGCCTTTGCTCTTACGAGTAATTCAATTTTAATGTCTTTGATGTGATAAGGATTTTGGTCACATGAGTCTTCTATTCACGGTACAAAAATCTACCGAGTTAACCTATAGCTTTTATAGAGGCAACACCGCGTCATTTTTTTTTGCATTGAATGAAAAAACGGACTGTACAAAAAAATCAAAGGTCAAATACGAAATTCTCATTTACCTACATCCGAAAATGATGGGAGTCCAGATAAACAAAGTTCAGTATGGGACTTTCAACGAATTTTCGAAAAAAAAATCAGCTGTTCCAATGATACTTTTTGACGATTTAAAAGATTTCTTTAATTATTTCTCTACGCCAGATCGGCAAACTGAGACCATTTTCTGCTAATTTGCACAATCCTGACATAGACCCTCGAATCTTTATCTTTTATGGGTTAGATACGTACTTACTTTCCTTATGGCTTTTCGGCAACAGATCCTCAACTGGTCCACGATCTTTTGCTGCCAGGAACGACGCTGCTACCTCCCAATAATTCCATAACACATTCTTCATTCGTTCACCCATATAATAAGTCACACTAACCAAAGCAGTATTGATTTCTCAACTTTGGTCTTTGTCAAGTCAAGTGCCTTTATTTCTTACTAGCTTTCGCCCGCGACTCCGTCCGCGTGGGCTTTAGTTCAAAATTTTGCAACCCCGGTCACTCCCTTAAGGGTTAATTTAGAAAAACGGCGAAACACGTGTTCAATCAATTGTGTTGAAGAGTATTTATTTTAAGTTTCAAGAAAATTAGACAACATTCTTTATACCTCCCGTACAAATTTTGGCAACCCTTTTCGCCCCCTTAGGGGTTGAATTTCAAAAAATCCGGTCTTTTTCCTTGTCTACATTATACATTTCAGCTTCCTACGTCCAACGGCTTGGGCTGGGCGTTGATGAGTGAATGAATCAGTCAGTCAGGACTTTGAATTTTATTTATATAGATAGATTCAACGCTTTAGCTGTGAAAACTTGCGAAGTTACATAATTTGAGTAGAGATAAAAATCGAAGAAATAGAACATCTTCCATTCCACACTTCCACAGGGTATTCTAGTAGCATTCTACTAGGTCCATTTTTAAGCCCTTGTAATCCACTCATGACAACAATACAAACGAGGCCAAACTCGACTAGCTTAGCACTTTTCACAACCGAGTTCCAATGGCAATCATCCGGCTCCATCAAACTCGATTACAAAACATACTGGCCCTGACTGTCCTATAATTTGGCATCACAGAGTTCCAGCCCTTACATTCCGTCTCCATCATCAGAGCGGTCTGAACATGAAGATCACAATATTGCGTTACCAGGTAACACCATAATAACATAACTGTCATCATCATCATCATCCACCCATTATGTCCGCAACGAGGGGCACGGGTCTCTTCCCTGTGAAAGGTATAAGCCGTACTCCACCACGGGGGCCAAGACCGGATTGGTGGAGGCTTGTAAGACTAGTGGCTGGTCTTACTGTTCTCAAGCCACCCTATTAAGGCCTCTGACTTGGCTTAACGACTGCCATCTATTGACGGCAGCCGGCACCAACTGCTTAACGTGCCTTGCGAAAAACGGAACCGCTCGGAAAAATGCCACTAGCGTAGGTTATAGACGGTCACCCATCCATTGACTGGACGCGCCCAATGTTGCTTAATCCTCGTGATCGTTTAAGATCACTCAGGCGGGCGGGGCTACGAGCCATTCACACTGTGGCACATAACTGTGCCATAGCTCAATCGGACACCAGCATGGATCGAAAAATGACATGCAACATCAAACGACAGACAGTCCTAAAAAAAATAATTCTGTTTTTTCTTAATAGATATTATGAGAGTCTGGGCTAAATATTGCGCTTAGGGCTGCTTTAATTAATTTTTAAAGCAAAAACTAAAGAACCAGTCTACGTAATCATAAGTACTTCCGATTAACTTAAGCGATTACGAGCTTAAATTACCGGAAGTACGTCATGCATAGATAAACGTCATCAATTGAGATCTTAGGAGCTGTCAGTTTCTTGTGATATATACCTACGATGGCTTGAGGAACGCTTAAAATAAACTAAACCAAAAAGACAATGGTCAGAAAAATATTTAATTTTAAACATAATATAAGTGTAAGGACGCCGGTTCACTTTTACTGTGTTCTTGGTAGAGGAAACGTCCTCTACCAAGAACTCAGTAAAAGTGAACCGGCTCGCGCTTCATACTTTGTCACAGTGATCCAACCAAACGACCGTTACTTCCGAAGAGTGACAACTACACTTCCGATTTTAGAGATACAATGACAGTATTTTATTGAATACTTTTATAACGTAACATTGAATATAGAGGGATAAATCAATTGGGAAACAATATCAATGCAAACCAATGCCAAAATAATTAAATGTAAATCAGTTCTCATTAAAATTGTTCAATCAACGTCACGTCTCTTAACTAAAATGCTACCAACATCCAAACATAAATAGGTCGCTACCTACATCTCACAAAAACCGGATTCTCCAACATCCATTTACCAGACGCTACCAACGTCTCTTAACTAGGATGCTACCAACATTGAAATATACTTAAAATCCTAACAACGTCTTAAAAAACCCAGATGCTCCCAACATCCATTAACCAGGCTATATCAACGTCCCTTAAATAGAATACTACCTACATCCAAACATAGATAGGACGCTACCAACATCCGACAAAAAGCCGGATGCTCCCAACATCCCTGAATCAGACTATATCAACGTGTCTTAAATAGGATACTAACCTACATCCAAAAGTATAGGACGCTACGGTCAACGTCTTACAAAAGAACCGGATGCTGCCAATATCCCTTATCAGACGCTACCAATGCTACCAACATCTTAACTTAAATAAATGATGAGCACTTAAGTGCATATTAAATCGTTTAGGAGAAATAAGTCAAACATAGAAAAAAAATCTTCATAGTTTCCATTAGGAAAAAAATAGAGTGAATTTCGTGGTAGGAGTAGGTACCAAAATCAAAGTTGCTGATAAAATTTAGCCTCGAAATAAGTAAGTAATAAATAAGTCCACTAAATTTCTGTAAAGTAAGTTGAACTTTTTGTCTACTTTTATTTATAAACACATACACTTTTGTGAATCTCCTAAACTCACTTGTACACACCTGGGTATTTCTCACAAAGTGTTTCGAGCTGCTTGTAACATGCAAAAAGCGTTTGAAGGATTAGGAAAGCGGAGGTATTTTGCAGAACCTGTGTTTGTCAAATAACTTTACGTTTTTTTTGACAGGATATTTTATTTTGCCAGAAAAATAGAAACAAATATACAGGGTGAATTTTTGAGACTGGTCAGTAAGGGCAGGTACGTTAATCGTAATAGTTACAGGAAAAGCGAGCATCCCCAACTTTTTAAGATATTATGAACTGCATTCACAAATATAGGAGAAAATGAACAGTCAGCGAAAAAATGCTGAAATATAAAAAATATATATTTCGAAAGACTTTAGATCAAAAGACTTTAAAGTTTGCGTACTAGAAATGACAGAAATCGCCAAAAACTTTTTTCATACATTTCGGTCAACGAGTCTGATGAAAAACGTGAAAAGAAGTTCGAAAGTAAATTTCAAATTTCGGATTCGATTCGAATATCTTCACGTACCTATTTCTTATGTTTGCGCTAAGAAAATTCTGGATTGTTAGAACTTGCAATTTCGAACTTCTTGGAAAATGTCTTCAAATCAGGAATTTTTGGACTTAGTTGAAGCGTATTTTGTAAATAATAGAAACAAAGAAGCAGCTTTAGTGTGGTAGGTACGAGACTAAATATCCATTGCAACATGTACCAACAAGAAAGGTACCTAATAGCAAAACTCTTGAAGAATCTAGAAGAAAATGGTTCGTTTAAAAAGAAGTTAGTTCGGCAGCCTCATGTCCTGGACTTAGATACGGTGATCGCTATTTTAACCTATGTTTAAACTTATCTAGAAACTAGCTTTCGCCCGCGACTCCGTCCGCGTGGACTTTAGTTCAAAATTTTGCTACCCCGTTCACCCCCTTAAGGGTTAAATTTAGAAAAACGGCAAAATACGTGTTCATTCAGTTAATTGTGTTGAAGAGTATTTATTTCAAGTTTCAAGAATATCAGACAACATTTTTTATACCTCCCATACAAATTTTGGCAACCCTTTTCGCCCCCTTAGGGGTTGAATTTCAAAAAATCCGGTCTTATTCCTTGCCAACATTATATATAGATCCTCTGTGCAAAATTTCAGATTCATAGGTCAAACGGCTTGGGCTGGGCGTTGATGAGTGAGTCAGTCAGTCAGGACTTTGAATTTTATATATATAGATATCGTCCAGATGTGTCGCTCTTGAAGTGGGTGTTTCCCATTCACTTGTGTTAAAGCCATGGAAAAAATACAGCTACAATAAATGCTATCGAGAGCGGCGCATGGTTCACGCGTTACATCCGGGTGAATGTTCGAAGACTTTCCTTTTGTCGATGGCTAAGAGGAAAAATAAGTACAGGTCATGAATTTTTAAAGTACATATTATCGTCTAACGAAACCAATTTTTCCAATATTGGTCTAGAGAAAATCCACTCAGAGTTCGGGAAAGCCGAAAGGTTCGTTTTTCTTAAAACTGTTGGTGTGCTCTAATGTCGAACCGTGTCGTAATGGTGGAATACTATGAAGGCACTCTTAAATTGTGCTGTGTATAACGAGGTCATTGTAGAGAATCTTGAAAATGAGTTGGATAAATGGCCCCTGACGGAATTGCGAAAAGTTTTTTTGCAACAGGATGGTGCATCGCCACATAACAACCGGAGCTGAAAGAGGCATTAACGAGGAATTTAAATAATATCCACCTGAGAAAATTATCGGCTGCTACTATAGCTCAATACAAAAACGATTAAACTTATGTATTCCCGAGAACAGCTGACTAGCTTACGCCTGCGACTCCGTTCTCGTGGACTCTAGTTCAAAATTTTGCAACCCCGTTCACTCCCATAAGGGTTAAATTTAGAAAAACGGCGAAACACGTGTTCAATCAATTGTGTTAAAGAGTATTTATTTTAAGTTTCAAGAAAATTGGACAACATTCTTTACACCTCCCATACAAATTTTGGCAACCCTTTTCGCCCCCTTAGGGGTTGAATTTAAAAAAATCCGGTCTTATTCCTTACCTACTTTATATATAGACCCTCTGTGCAAAATTTCAGCTTCCTCGGTCCAACGGCTTGGGCTGGGCGTTGATGAGTGAGTCAGTCAGTCAGTCAGGACTTTGAATTTTATTTATATACTAGCTGTTGCCCGCGACTTCGTCCGCGTGAGCTTTAGTTGAGTAAAGTGTTTGCGTTTACAGATAAGATTGGGATACTTTTAGCGCATGCGAAATAATTAAAACCATACTACTCTCTCGGAGAGAAGACCTATTCCCTTCAGTGGGACGTATACTCGTATAGGCTGTTTACTATGGGTTGTATTTTAAAGAACTGAGATATACTTATAAACACATGAACTGAGAAATAATAAGAAGAATTGAGAAAATTTTGAAGTGTTAGAACAACTAATATGAAAAAAAAATAAGAAAGTAAGCAAGTGTTTAAGGTGGTATTTAAACACATGGAAGAACAAAGAAATTCAATTCGAAAATCGCAGCGAAATTTTTAATAATCGAAGCAACGATACGAAGTAAATACGAAGAACTTTTATACCTTTTAAATTTGCAAGCCCATAAGTATTGAATTCACAAAAAGGGCTGTCTGCAATAATCATTAACTTTATCAGGAACTTATAACCCAAATACAACATTTTATTGAAATAACTTTAAATATCAGAGAGCTTTTATTCTACCTTTGCACCCACCTTGCACCCCCTTAAGGGATGATTTTCTAAAAACTACTACACATGTTTCATGACCTTCAATGAAGGACCTACATACTGAATTTCATTCGAATAACTTCAAAAACAGCAGAGTTTCATACTAACTTTGCACCCCCCTTTTCCCCCCTGAAGGGATGATTTTCGAAAAACTATTTCACACGTATTTTATGACTGTAAATGACAAACCTTCATATTGAATTTCATTCGAATAACTTCAAAAACGGCAAAGTTTCATACTAAATTTGCACCCCTCTTTTATCCCCTAAAGGGATGATTTTCGAAAAACTATTTTACACGTGTTTCATAATTTTAAATGAAGAACCTTCATATAGAATATCATTCGAATAACTTGGATAACGGCAAAGTTTCATACTAACTTTGCACCCCCCTTTTTCCCCCTTAAGGGATGATTTTTAAAAAACTATTTTACACGTGTTTCATGATTTTAAATGAAGAACCTTCATACTGAGTTTCATTTGAATAACTTCAAAAACGGCAAAGTTTCATACTAACTTTGCACCCCCATTTTACCCCTTTAGGGGGTGAATATTCAAAAATCCTTTCTTAGTGCTACCTTACGTTATAAAAGAAACCCCTGTGCAAAATTTCAAGTTTCTAACCCTTATAGTTTGGGCCCTGCGTTGATATGTCAGTCAGTCAGTCAGTCAGTCAGTCAGTCAGTCAGTCAGTCAGTCAGCTTCTCCTTTTATATATATAGATAATAATATAATATATATATATATAATATTATAATAAGAAGATATATAGATCACCTATTTTTAAGTTTGTGTATCATAATACATGATGCCAGTATTGTTGTGACTTACCGTAGTTTTTGTAATTCAATTTCAGATGGACTTAAAGAATCTTTTGATCACAATAGGAAATATGATTGCTACAATAAAGAATAATTTTTAGTTGATTTTCGTTTATCAGTACAAAATGTATGAATTGCTGATTTCGGTCATTTCTAGTAGGTACTCAAACCTTAAATGGTTTCTTAAAGTCTTTTGGTCCCCACATAAAATAGGATCGATTGGCTTTTTTTTTCTTTCAGCATTTTTTTCGCTGACTGTACAATTTCTCCAAAATCTGTGAATGCAGTTCTTATATCTTAAGAAGGTGGGGGTGGTCTCCTAAGAACGTTTTCCTGTAACTATAACGATTACACTGCTATACAGTCATTTTGCGGCAGGAGTATGTGAAGTCGATTTTGTATAAGACGAGTGTGCTGATAACGGGAAAAATAACAGAATTGTCAAATTGACTCCAGTTTTTGAGATAAACGCTTCTAACATTTTTTCTAAAAGTTTCCCCAATAAGTTGACCAAGAAATATTTAAAAAATATTTCTATTGTTTATCTTTACAATAAATACACAAAAATAATAGTTAGAGGATGCTCTTAACTAGAATAAAAAATTAAGAACATGGAAAACATTTTCTTTGGGATTTTACTTTGTCAGGAAAATCTCTTTTCAACGTCCAGCAATAGTCAGCCATCATATTATGGCTGTCCTATCGACCTTGATAGCTTTCTCCCATTATCCTGATATCCTGATGGAACCTTTCTTCTTGTTCCTCACTGCAATCACCCAGGTTATTCGGGAATCGGTCAAAATGGATGTGTAAGAAAAGAATTTTTATGCTTATGTAAACTCCTACTCTGTTAATGTAGCGTTTTTCAACTAATTCTTGATATTCTGGCGCTTTGTGATTCCCCAAAAAGTTTTTTACTAGGTACCAAAACAAAGTTAGACCATTATTCAGACTCAATTTGTGTCATGTGGGTTATAAACTCAGTGTCTTTTATCAGTGTACTTATTTGTGGTCCATCAAAGATGCCTGCTTTTAATTTTTCCATGCTAAGGGCTTGAAATTTTTGGCACACATACTTGAAACAGTCACCATTCTTATCAATTGTAATGGATATAAAGCAAAATAAATAAATAAATAAAGCAAAAACTATTAGGATAGTTTACGTGGAAAACTCATGATTTTGCAATGAAAAATGCACTTTAACACAAAAAATTCGATAAGAACTGATAACTTCGGGGTCTGTGGGGAATTTAGTAACAACAGCTTCACTTAATAGCTATCTATTAAGTGAAGCTGTTGTAACTAAATTCGTGAAAACATAACAAACATAAGTGAACACAAATCAATGAACCACAGTTTTGGTAGGGTGATTTGATTTTTTCAATTATTTCTTACGTTCCGTTTATCTCGATAACTAGAGTGAATCAAAATTAATTAAGCATGCAGCGTATATGTCTAATATGAGTATTACCAAAAACCAAACAAAATCCCTACCGCAGATTTTTTTTTTTTGTATAGTACCTAGTGTTATGGTACCTGCCCTTACCGACCTGTCTCAAAAATCCACCCTGTATGTATCACGAAGTATCAATAACTCAATATACCTGCTTTTTTTGACGTTCTTCTGCTTATCATCGCCATTACTGGCATTGTAAAAAAAAATATTTTTTTTAATAGGGAATTTTAGGGCTGAATATTAATTTCTACTTGGACTGGTTTAATTAATTTTTAAAACTTGTCTACTCAGGCTCCTTTGAAGATGTTGTCGACATGTGTGCATGCTAATGAAAGTTGATGAAGAGAGTGATTTTTAGGATCGTGCCATGTGGCAGGCCTGGTATATCTGCCTACCCCTCTGGGATGCAGGCGTGAACTCATGTGTGTATGTGTAAAACTCAGGCTTGCGTCTTGGAGGGGTAGGCACAGGCTAGCATTTGCCACTTGCCACGATTCTGATCTCAGAACACAAATGTGTTCTGAGATTCTGATGGATCTCTTTCGCTTCATTAACATTCGTTCAGTTGTTGCATGCACGCACGCCGGTTTCGTGTGCTTTTTATCTCTAAACTAATTTTACTTGTAATTATTGTATTGTACTGAGGCAATTTTGCGCTACAACAAGATCCAGAGCTGCCATTTATACGATTTCAATCATATTTGTACGACTTTTTGCTGATTCCACGCGAGTACGATCGCAGCATCGAAATTGTACGGAAAACGTACGATTTTTTACAATAGTTGCATTTAGACTATTTTCAATAACCATTAGGGCCTTTTCACACGAACCACAACCACGCGACAACCACAACCACGCGTCAACCACACCACGTGGTAGGGCGTATATTTTGTATGGAAAATGAATAGGACTATTCACACGAACCACATTTTTCAATCGTTATCGACCGCATGTGTGATATCGACCACATCGCGACCACATCGCAAACACAACGTTGCGCAGAACGACAGTGCGCGCAGGCCGCCTTCCCCTCCCCCGGTTCATTCTAGTATTGGGCTCGCTCGGACATCTTATCTTGTCTTGTCTTGTCTTGTCTTGTCCTGTCCTGTCCTGTCCTGTCCTGTCCTGTCCTGTCCTGTCCTGTCCTGTCCTGTCCTTTCCTGTCATGTCCTGTCCTGTCCTGTCCTGTCCTGTCCTGTCCTGTCCTGTCCTGTCCTGTTCTGTCCTGTCTTGTCTTGTCTTGTCTACTGTTACATTTGAGTTAATGTACTAGTTAGTACGGTCTATTACTGCTTGACCGCATTTTGTCGTTGCGACGTGGTGTGGTTGTGGTGTGGTACGTGTGAAAAGGCAAACGCAACCACATCGACATTTTGCCGGTGCCACAACGCAACCACAAACAGTTGCAGCGACAATATTCACACGTAACCACTGCCTGACCGCATTTTGTCGTTGCGACGGGATGTGATGTGGTTGTGGTTCGTGTGAAAAGGCCCTTAGAGTCTGACAAGCGAGTCGTGGGACGCGATTTATTTCGAATTATTCATATGGCCACACTGCTGTGCTGACTGTCAAACTTAGGTATTTCAGCTGCAAGTAGTACAGCCCAAACAGTTTGATACTCGTCCTAGATTTAAACGAGAAAAAAACTTTTGTTTCAATTCAACATAATTTTCCCTGTTTTAATATGTACATACGAGTAATAATGTTTTAAAACAAACATTAATTATTTCTTGTTTTAAGGTCTGTCGGATGACAAAAAATTTAAACGTCACACAGTATTAGAATCGTAAGATCTAGCTGGACAAAACTAGCAAAATTCATCATTAAAACCAACATATTAGAGTCTGTTTTAGCATTCTCCATTAGACAACTAAACAAAATGCGAAATAAGGGTATTTTATAATTGTACCTATCAAAAGAAATAGATGCTTAACGTTGTTACATTTCTTGATGGTGTTATTCACCAAAATTGTTTGCTTTTATCCGTAATTTGTTTTAAGTCATTATAAAAAGATATGTTTTACGAGTGAGTTTTTGTTCAATATGACTTCAAGTTCAGGTATGTAACTACATAAATAATAAGTATAAAAATAGTTTGAATGCCTACTTTGTCAATACTAACATTTCCAAATGACATCGATGTAGTTAGTGATGAATGTATGGTATGATGTCTTTCTCAGACGATATCTTTGCAGTCAAGGCTAGTCAAGGTCTACGAGATATCTTATTAAATAGCGTGGCTATAGTACTTTTGAGTAATACTAGTCATTAAGTGCGATTTTTTGCGATTATTTATATATATTCATTTTTCTGTAGGGATCCGCCAACCAAAACGTATTGAAATTTTCAATATATGGCGCTATCGTGAAAACAAAGACCGAATACCGGCTATTAAAACCTTTTTCAAGGCTCTTTTACATTTGGAAGACTGTGACGATGAAGTATAGGCTTTAATTTAACTGAATTTGTGGAAAATAAATGTGAGAAAATCAGGGGTAAGGAAAACAAAGATCAAGTTGAAAGACGAAAGAAGATTATTAAAAAAAAATAGTTTAATAGGCTTAATAGCAGACAAAGTAAACCCAGGATACGGGACAAACAATGACGGCAACACAGTACGAAGATTTTTTTTAAATTATAAGGAAACTGCGTTAATAACCGGAATTTATGAAAATCTTATTTATAAATTTCATGTACTTCTGAGAACTATATCCAGTGGCTTTGAAATTGATGCAGAGAAGTTTTAAGAGTACTATAATGAAACAAGATCCACGTATTTAAGTTTATATGAATGGTACGTTATGCCTGTGTCCATCCTTATGATACTGGTTCATGGAGCTAAGTTAATAATTTATTCAATGGTTCCAACTGGCCAGCTGTCCGCAGAGTCAGCAGAAGCTATAAACAAAATAAAGGTTTAAAAAAACATTAAAAAAATCGAGGCATCGAACAAACTATGATTTAATTAAGTATTTGCTGACAATGTCAGACCCCTTTATTACTTTAGAAATTTACCACATAAAACACATACAAATTCAGATAATTATATACTAATTTTACTTCAATAAAGTTACTATGCATATTTATACGCTATTTTAATCATAAATGTATACAATACCTTCACAATCAATTTTTAACGTGGTCATAGAATTTTGTCCAGCTAGATCGTTTAATTCTAATACTGTGCGTCAGATCGAGGGCTTGGTCAAAGAACTCAAAGATGTTGAGAAAAAAGATCTGATTACGTCTTAATCCAGTTATTAGGTGATAATAATCTGCCAACTAACACAACAATAATTATTGTTGTGATTGTAGAAGCTGGTGTTAATACAATGAGGAGGATAAAAAAGGAAGGTTCCATAAGCAAAGTGTGTGGGACACATCAGGAAAATAACCCCTTCGCCAGCCCAATGTTTCATTTTTAATGAATTTTACTGCGTTAAGAAACAAGGCATTGAATTTCTTGAATCAAATTTTGATTATGGTTCCGAATTAATAAATGTTTTTAAGTTTGTGGTGCATCTTTATTATCCCTGTTTTTGGTGGAGTGGAAATGTTGGTTTTGATGTAGTTAATGTTTTAGTTTTGCTTATATTTATGTTTGGACGAAATTCATTGGAGACTCCAAACTAATTAAACAAATAATCAAGTTAAGCAAAAGTATCAAGATTGTAAACTTTTAGTCCGGATTTACTTACGGGTGTTGTTATATTGGAAGAGTCCGACCAGGTTTCGCTCCGATTCGCAGAGCTTAATCATGGTGAGCAGAGACGGAGCTCGCGTCGTCGGTTGCTCGTCTCACCGAAAGTTTTAGTTAAAAAAAAGTATCAAGATTGTTTATTCAGACTATATGCAGGGTTAACAACTAAAAGATTTTTAAATTTCCCGCCAGAGGCTTGTGCCACCACGACTCACTTGTCACACATTATAAGCCCATTACACAATGAAAAAAATAAGGTATAAGAATAAGAAATAAGGAACAAGCAATAAGGAATAGGATGGGCTATACTTATGACAATATTTGGCGATTTATCAATATATATATATAAAAGGAGAAGCTGACTGACTGACTGACTGACATATCAACGCAGGGCCTAAACTATAAGGGTTAGAAACTTGAAATTTTGCACAGAGGTGCCTTTTGTAACGTAGGGGAGCACTAAGAAAGGATTTTTGAAAATTCATCCCCTAAGGGGGTAAAATGAGGGTTCAAAGTTAGTATGAAACTTTGCCGTTTTTGAAGTTATTCGAATGAATTTTGGTACGAAGGTTTTTCATTTAAAATTATGAATTACGTGTAAAATAGTTTTTTAAAAATCATCCCTTAAGGAGGAAAAGGCTTGCAGGGGGGTGCAAACTTAGTATGAAACTTTGCCGTTTTTGAAGTTATTCGAATGAGATTCAATATGAAGGTCCTTCATTGAAAGTCATGAAACACATGTAAAATAGTTTTTCGAAAATCATCCCTTAAGAGGGTAAGAGGGTGGGGGTGCAAAGTTAGTATGAAACTTTGCCGTTTTTGAAGTTATTCGAATGAAATTCAATATGAAGTTCCTTTAATAAAATTTATGAAATACATGTAAAATAGTTTATTGAAAATCATATCTTAAGGGGGTAAAAGGGGGGTGCAAAACTGCAAAGTTAGTATGAAACTTAGCCATTTTTGAAGTTATTCGAATGAAATTCAGCATAAAAGTCCTTCATTGAAAGTCATGAAAGACGTGTAAAGTAGTTTTTCGAAAATCATCCCTTAAGGGGGTAAGAGGGGGTTGCGAAGTTAGTATGAAAGCTCTTTCGCATGCGCTAAAAGTATCCCTATCTTATTTGCAAACACTTTACTCAACTCAAGCCCACGCGGACGTAGTCGCGGGCAACAGCTAGTAATTTATAAAATAAAGAGGCATTTGGCAGCTAAATGTTGTCAAATGAGATGGAAATCTGTCTTTTTCTAGACTTATGTGTTAACTCCTTCTGTACATTATAATTCTTATTTCCACCGTGTCACCCTTCAATGTAAATAAACCTTGTAGGTACAGCGCCACCAAGTTATCTGTTCAGGTGGACAAAATTGTAACTAATATATAAATTGTAAATCCTGTTCCCCATTTTTTGTTTTATTTATTCACTTATTAAGATTTATAGATATATTTTCATTAAAATTTAAAGACGGGCAAAAGTATTCTGATCTGACTAGATAAATTCCTCAAATGTTACTACTAAATTCTCCACTAGCGCCGCTATCAACTGAACAGGTAAGATGGTGGCACTGTACTTAAATTATTATCGGTTTCTCTGTCCTTGGCATGATGTCTGTGGTCCTTGGCGTCTGACCCTAGAGAGTCAATGGGACCTCAGTGGCAAAACAACTTGTCAGAACCACCAAAAACTGCACAGACTTAAATCCGGCTGATGATATGTTAACATGCTTACAACAAATCGTACAAAAAAAGTAAATAAAGGATAAATATTTACATATGTTCGATTTTTTTGTTTCAAATTCATTTGGGCATATACGATTTTTTTGAAGCTGTTGTACGATTGCGATATTTTTTCCTCTGGCAGTTCTGACTTAGTCTGTGTATTATACTTTGTTCATAGACTAAGTCAGTAAAAAGAGATACTGTTGTTGTGATGTGGAATCATTCTTGTTTTTTCGTAGATTTAATTATTCTTGGACTGTGAGGTGATGAGATTTTCCTACAGTGATATTATACTCGTTAAAGACCAGCAGTAAAATGGATCAAAACACAAGGAGTCGACGTGATTTTCCAATAGATAGTTTTATGAATGAAGACCCTACTTTCGATCGAGCCCGGGCGAGGAGGCAGTCTGGAGGCTTCGTGGACCTAGGCAATGAATCACAATATGGCACAGGAGGCCACCAGGCGTCTGGTGCAAACGAAATATTTGCGGACATGCAGGTGTGTAAACAATTCACTTTGTTTTTAAATCCGAGTCTCAATGCCTTCAAAGTACTGTAAAGTTACGGTACCTATATATTTAATGATAAAAGACTGCCTCTTCTTTCTAGGGTGACGTTCCATGGTGGAAATCAAACTTCTTCATATCACAGCCTGTTCTCTTTGGAACTTGGGATGGCGTCTTTACGTCTTGCCTTATCAATATCTTTGGTGTCATAGTATTCCTCAGATCAGGATGGATAGTCGGGCAGGCTGGTCTAGTCAATGCAATATTTATTGTAATTTTCACTGGTAAGTTTCCTGCTTGTCTGTTTTGTAGTAAAACCAAAACTGAAGACTAAAACACACTTTTAGGGTTCCACACATGAAGAATGCCAATGTTACTCCAATACTTTTTAAACTAAAACTTTCGTAAGCACTAGACATTATCAACTTTATATACTTACTTGAATTTTTTGAAAGAGTCCAACCAGGTTTCGCTGTGATTCGCAGCTTTCAATCATGGTAAGCAGAGACGGAGTGTCCTTGGTTGCTCGTCTCTGACTCTTCTGACAAAAAGTCCAGTAAGTGTATCTAGATTAAAGTTAATAATGTTTGCCTACAATGTTTTTGTTGCACTTACATGCCATTCCACAAAACAAGCTCCCAAAAAACTTGTCCATATGTATCCTTTAGTCAATTAGCATGAACTTCAATAGCCACTGCCTTACCATATGATAAGGACTGTCTTCCCTTATTGTTTTGCTTATCTCTAGCAGCATGCTTTGACTAGGAATTTGGAAAAAGGGGCTTTTTTCCACTGTCCGCTTCATGTGAAATGCCCCAAAATAAGATTTTGTTTCATGGAACAGAGAGTAGGAACAGTTTTATCTCAGTATTAAAATATTAGGTGCTCAGGATGTTAAGATTTTCACAGAATTTGTGTTATTATGGTAGAATGAAAAAAGTGCAACTACTTACAAGGAATTTTATTTTCTTTAGTATTTTTTTCTTTTCTTCTATTGCCAAAATTATATTACATGCAATTATCAGACAGTTTTTCTTTGTCATTATTTAGTCCTATATTATCCTAAATGACAAATAATAAATACCAACCTAATAATGGTCCTGAACTAAATAAAACAAAACAATTTATGATGTAAAATTGATGTTTATTAATATAGAATGCAATGAGAATTGCATGAATCTAACTCACACTTGACCAGTTTTTTATAAACAATTGTTTCCAGTTTTTGTAGCATTGATCTCCGTCTTGTCGGCTGTGGGAATCTGTGAGAGATGCAGAATAGAAAGTGGTGGAGTATACTTTCTTCTAGCCCACACACTTGGATCCAGGTTAGGAGGTGCTTTAGGAATGGTTTACTGCTTTGGACAGGTTAGTGTTGGTACTGATAATATGAGACATTAGTCATTTACAAAAGGAAATTAAGGCATTAAAGGTTCATTGATGTGGTGAAACTTTGTTTTGTCTTTATAGTTATTCTTTAAGCTTGACTGGAATATACCTTTTCTACTACTAAAATTACAACTAAATCATAAGTGTAAATTCTGTTAAAATTATTCTATGAGAATCTCTTTATGACATAACATTTTATTCCTTGTACAAGCAATGAGGTTAATGGCCTCAGTTTGACTGTCTGTCTGGTTAATATATCGTCGGCCTAATTATCAGATTGCGTAATTCCCTCGGCATGATCTTTACAGGAGCTCGCAAAAACGGTTTATTTTTACTACGTACGGAAATAATTTCAATGCATTTAGGAATCTAGTAGTAAAAATTATCAAGGAATTTAATTTTTCAAATAGTTTTTAGTTTTACAGACTAGATCATTAAGAAAATTCGATATTTTGTGGAGTTACGTATTGTGATAATTTTGAGTTACGTATTCTGATAATTAGGCCAACAATATGATCCGGGACCAAGACGAGACTCAAGTGCTTGTGTCCTATGGATGTTTATGATATTTAAACTTGCGCTAATAATTTTGATTCACATATTAAACTACTACTAATTTTGATTCACATATTAAACTACATTTATTATTTCAGGCTGTAGGTTGCGCCCTAAACGTCTTTGGTTTTGGAGAATCCATGGCTACACTAGTGGGCACAGACAACACATGGACAGCTCGTGGATTTGCCGTGTCTGCGGTTCTCTTGTTGGGCACAATTAATGTGGCTGGAGTCAAGTGGGTTATTAAGTTGCAGTTCATACTGCTGCTGGTCATCCTCCTGGCTGCAATGGATTTCTTTGTGGGATCATTTACTGCAGCACCAAGTAAAAATCTATTAGAAATGTCTTGTGTTCCCAAGTAATTCATTCTATGTCTACAAAATGCCAATAAATATACTTTGTTTCCAATACCTACTGGTATTGGAATGAAACTTCGTAATACTTTTAAAAACAATAACTTTGTAGAAACCTTAAAAAGAAAATAGAAACCGATAAGATAAGATTAGAATATTCTTTATTGTACCGGAAAAACACATACAAAACATAAAAAGATACAGTACAATTGGCGGCCTTATTGCTATTTATTGATATTTGGAGAGAGAAAAATAAACGTGTTACAAATTAAGTTTTTTAAGTTCTTTCTTTTATAAACCTGAATATCTGCTACATGCTTAATTATATAATTATCCTTTAATTTTAAAAACATTGTTTGCGATTTCTTACCTGGTTTGACAGAATCTAAAACATTCTCCAAAAAAACATTCCAGGTGCTGAATTCAAAGGCTGGCTAGGAGGTACAATGGCTAACAACACCTGGTCAAACTACCAGGATGATTACACATGGTTCAAGTGCTTCGGCGTGTTCTTCCCCACTATCACAGGCATCTTGGCAGGTATCAATATGAGTGGAGACTTGAAGAATCCATCGATAAACATACCAAATGGTTCCTTGGCTGCTATTACCACTGGGTATGTTGGATCTATATTCTCATAAAATCTCTACTATAATGTAGAAAAGTGCTGGAGTAGTGTCAAAGTTCCACACAAACATAGTTTAGTTTTAATCCTGAGGCGGAGAAATAAACCATTTAATTGAACGATTATTATTCAATACTATATTATAATCCTAAATTACACATAATTATCCAAATTGGGATTAAGGGTAAAAATTGAGAAAATAAATAGTATTTTTGCATTTAAATAAAAATCAGCGATTTGCGAAAAACTCGCTAATTTCAAACTTTGTATGTTCATATTAAAAACCATTGCTAATCTCAAGTTTCAAAGTTAACATTTGATTGGGCTCCTGTATTAGGAATTAAAACCAAATTACCTTCGTACGGAATTAAGACTCTACAGCGCGCTTTCAATTTCCGATCATCCCATTTTAGATACCCAGACCTTCATTTCTTCGTGGTATAATGGGGCATATATTTTATGGATAACGGGGGTAGGGCATATTTCGGATCTCATTGGCGGGGGATACGCAATGAGAATACATATTTGCACTTAGATTAAGTTATGCCAAATTAACAAATAAATTATTAAAAGAAATATATCTTCAGGATTGACAAAATCCGAAATACGACACTGCGCGCCAGAACCAAGATTGTCGATGTTGGAGCTATGACCGCTAAGCTGAAGTGGAAATGGGCGGGCCACGTGGACCACCTGTTATTTAAGTCATTTCATGTATTTTTCTTTGTGCAATAAAGTGTAACAACAACAACAACAACCGTATGAGCCCAGACAGATGGCAAAAATTGCCACTGACTGGGTCCCATGCGCCTGATATCGCTAGCGCGATGTGGGTCATCGACTGACTGAGGACGACTGAAAAACGACGAACAGGGAGGAGTAGATAGATAGATAAATCGTTTATTGATGCCAACAATCTTAAATTTAAAATAAGAGTAGAGAACCAAAGGGGTGGCCTTTGCCCAGCAATGGAACACAACTGGCCTATATAAACAAATCTTACGCATCCACCGCAAACTCCTCGCGACTGCATGAACAGAACAGTTATTATTATTATTAAATTCTTTATTGCAATAAAATACAAGTTTTGCACATAGGCGAGCTTAATGCTAAGTAGCATTCTCTTCCGTTGTTCGGCATATCGATAATTTTTTTACCTAGTATCCAATTCTGCTTTTATTGTGTTCCAGAACGTTCCTCTACCTCATGTTCATAATAACTCTGGCCGCGACCGTCACCCGCGAGGCCTTATTGACGAACTTCTCGATCACAGCGGACATATCAGCCGTAACTGTGTTGCTACTGGCAGGCTTATATGTGAGCTCTATGAGCTCGTGCCTCGGGGCCATGTACGGGACGCCGCGGGTGCTACAGAGTATTGCCATAGAGAAGGTGATACCAGGACTCGACGCTTTAGGACGTGGGGTAAGTTCAGGCTGGTCTTGTTTCTGGCATCCCTTGCGCTATAGCACATTCAATGTTTGTTAGAGTATTCTTTGACTAATATTGTCTTGACATGTTTCAATTTAAAAAAAATCAGTCTTGTAAAAAGTTGATTCATTAAAACACTCTTAAGAAGGAATGAAAGCTGGTTTGAGCCAGGACGTCCTGTTATAAACCGGCGTAACTCCGCCTTAGGAGCGATTTTACTTTGTATAGTTTTTGGAAGAGGAACATGACCTGATTTTTTTAATCTTTGATATTGAATAACAAAAATAGAATATTCCTTCCTAGCACTGCCTCAGATAGAACACATTCGGCACAATTTTAAGCCGGCGCCTAACTTGGCCATTCGTATTTGTGTATTTGGCAAATATCAAGCATACACTGCCGTATATTCTGACGAATCTCTAGCATTGATCGTTTTAAATCTTGCATCCTATTTTAAACCGTCGGGAAATACGTGAATACAAATAGCCAAGAGAAATGCCAGCATAATAAGAGTTAAAAATGTTTGAATATGCGAGAGAGAGGGGTGTGAAAGGTAAGCAGCTTTAAAGAGCCCTATAGCGTTTGAGGCACATTATTTAATCATTTATTTGTATTGTAATGAATTTTGTGTGTGAGTTTTACTAAACTAGCTTGTACTCTCTTATCGTTGAGCCTAGGTAGAGTTCTTACTTCGACAGTGTGGACAGCTGCTATTTTCTCCACTAACAACATCAACTTTGGTGTCCCAAGGTGATTGAGCCTTACCTGCCTACAGGGTGACATTATTAGGAAACTTTCAGGGGTCAGACAATGATTTAGAACCCCAGAGCAATAGTTAAAAAAACCATAGGGAAACCATACCAACAATACGCTACTTGCCTCGTATCAAATTTGACGCGATAAAATGATATTTCCTGTAGTATCTAACGATTAAACCGAAATATATTGACTTTGCTAAGTAAATATGCAGGATGGCTGCAAAATTTGCAAATAAAAAAAATATTTTTCGCTTTTAAATCGGAACGGTGAAACAACTATCCGCCATCTTGAAAGCACCTTTAGTTGTAAACAAACATCTGTCGGTCGTGCGTGCGTAGGTTCTATTGTAACTCATACTTCTTTCGTGGCACGAACTCCTTTGGCCTATGTTGAATGTCAAACTTTGTTTACAAACGTAGAGGACTTCAAACCATAGACAAAAATGGCGGACCGCGTTTTTGGCTGTTTAGCAAAGCAACGTTTTAATATAATGTTTTTGTTGCTTTTAGGTCCTCAAAAAATATAGTAAAATATTTTTTGGTCTAATGGAAGAGATATTTAGCATTTAAGACATACTTGAAAAAAGAGTCAAGTAGCGGGTTATTCTTCACTCTATCATAAACCAACCATATCAATACAACAATTTAAAAATCACAATTGTTATTTTACTTGGTTATGCGTATCAGACGATAGATTTTCATGCCGCTTTGTTTTGTGGTTACAGTTTCCAACCAAAAGTCGAAAATCTCTGTAATGATCTACAAAAATGTTATATTGCAAACGATTTCACTTTCACCATGTCTTATATAGCAAAATGAAGATTGTTGCTGACTGAGTAAGAACCGTACCTCAATGCTCATCTCTTATGTTTCGTTTTCTTTCGCTCATCGTTTTTATTAGACTGTTTTCTCTAACTTATATTGCAGAGGGGCCCAAACAAGGTGCCAATTTACTCAATGGTGGTAGTAGCCGTAGTGACCATTACCTTCATCATAATCGGCGACATAAACAAGCTGGCGCCGATCGTCACCATGCCTTTTCTGATCACCTATGCTAGTATCGATTATTCCTACTTTGCCCTCGCCCAGACATTTGATTTACAGCATAGACGAGAAATGAGGTAATTTTCTTTTGTTTATTTATTTTGTGGCGTTGTTTATCATCACTAATAATTCATTTTCATTATTATTGTTGTGCTCCTCTTTTATGTAAGTCTACTTAAGCTACAGCTGCCATTAATGTCAATAAACGTTAAGTTATACCTACAACCCAACTCATTAGAGACTTGCATATTAGAGGTGCTGTAGTCTTAGGTCTTTGCGCGTTTCATAGAAATTTTAGTGTAGAATTGTCAGAACCTACCTGCCTTATGTACATTTTGGGTGCCGTGCTGAAGAAGGAAAAAAAATTGTCTAAGTGCAAGTCCACGAAGGGTTCCATTAACATTAACAACATTTGAGTATTTCAAGCGTTTACTTGTTGCCGATATTAATAAGTATCGAGTAAAAAATTGCAAAATACGTTTGTTGTATAGGAGCCTCCTTAATCAGTTGCGTTATCAACTTGACAAGAACTATTAAAAACCATTGTTTTAGTAAGCGGATCGGCCCAACAAAATATCTACATGGTCAATATTTATTTTATTCTGTATTGTTATTATAGCGGCAACAGAAATACATTATGTGTGAAATTTTCAACTGTCTCGCTATTACGGTTCTTGAGATACAGCCTGGTGACGACAGACAGACAGTGGAGACTTTGTAATGGTGTCCCTTACCCTTTGGTACGGAACCCTAAAAAGAAAACCCTGATAGAATAACTTTGACATCCGTCCATCTGTCTGTCAAGAACTCAATGCCCTTTATATTGGGAACGCGTGAAATTGATATTAGAGTTAAAGAAATTAAATCCATATACTCAGGTCTACGGTCCCTTGCAGCTGTGAAAAAATCTAACTACTAAGTTAAAGTAAAAGGAAAGATTCGGCTGTTTAAGCTGCAAAAACGTATATTATGACACTCAAGGGATTTGGCAAGTAATATCGTCTTATACTTCAGGGAAAAGCTCAGAAAAACTGCGAGACTCGATTCTTATAATATTTTTAATACCTACAAATGTATGTGTATCGAACCTTCGGTGGTCGAGTCCGACTCGCAAATGCCCGTTTTTTTCTTTCCCTACATTCAAAATTTGCTTGCTGACAATATATTTTGGACAAAAGCTGTTGTATGAAAGAACTATCGAATTTTAACTCCCATTGGCCATGGTCGGTCATTAATCGGTCTAACCCAGATACCTAAGTAGGTAGACATTAATTAAAAACTTAAGTAAATTCATAACAAAGACAAAGTAATAGAACCAAACGAACACGCGCGTTTCTTCTCGATGTTTTCCTTTGTCGCAGGGGTGACTACTTTTATATAGATACAATTCTGTGGCCTGGTGCTAAAAGGGCCAAAGTCAGATTTTGCACAAAATCAGCTTTTGATGCCAAAGTATTGAAAAATGTATATAGTTATTTGTGCTAAAAGGGCGTAAGTCCAACGAGAATATTGTCAAAGATGAGATGTTAAGAGGCCAATGTATAGGGTGTATGACTTTCTACCGGTATAGTAGAAATTGTTTTAAAAGGGATGCAGTGAGGACGGGGATTACTGACATTGGCCCTATTAGCACCAGGTCACAGAATTTAAAAAACCGTTTTATTGGCATAACAAGGGTTATTTACTGGGTGGAGGAGCTGGCCCTAGAAATCGATGAGCTGCCACGAAGAATCCCAATGCTTACAGCATCAGCCCGTACTCATCCACTGCTGGAGACAGGCCCTCCCCAAGGCACATCCAGACGCAATCTGCCTTAGTTCATCGTTCCAGTGAACGGTTACTAACTGGGGTTTATTTTTAAATTAAATACTAATTTTGTTACAGTGTGACATGAAGGGTGTAATTTACTGGACTCTATTCTTTTTATATGTGTATGTATGTTGTTAGTATGTTAGATATGTTACAGTATAACAGCTATGTGACATACTGGGAAAAAAGTCCCATGTAACAGTGTAACATAAGGTGGTGTGACATACCGGGAACAAAGGAATGCAACAACTTAAAATTTTGTGGTAGGCACTAACTAGACCATTCTGGGTGGGTACGGTCTACTAGGGTCTCCTCTCTTTATCTGCGCCCGCGCAAATCATTCTTGGATTTATATTTTTGTAGTGTTTTGTTTAGAAAACAAATGCTGTATTTTCTTTATGAACAGATTTCAGGGTCACTCGCCGCGGGATCCTCAAGTTTATGGTGCTACTGGAAGCGATCTAGATCTACTGTTTCCTGAGAGGATTCGACATAAAAACGTTGGAGTGAGTAAATAAAATTACGGGGATATCACGGAGGGGTCGGCAGATACCAGGATCCCGTTCTAAAAATAATGGCCAAAATATTTATCATTGTATCGAAATCATAGTTTTACTGCTAGTCTAGCTACCAAGTCTAGGCTTGATATACATTCAATCAGTTCAGTGGCCGTGTCAGGGTAACTTATTTTACTCCGAATTACGGCACTAAACTATACACTACAGATTGCGGTACAGTCGAAAATAAACGGCATATTTTTAAATATGCAAATGTAGATAGAGAGATAGATAGATAGATAGAATATTCTTTAATGTATGTACCTACACCAGGAATTACACATTGTAGAGCAAGTTATTAGTTGTTTAGAAGACGCGCAACAGTACAGTCTGTTAGCTAGCTTTTAGAGTATACCTCGGGCTCTAGAGTAGGCTTCGGTTCTCGCTGAAAGCACACGAGTTAATACTACTTCCTGCTCTGTATAAAACTTTTCTTCACTATTTTGAAATGTAAAGTTATAAATAAATAACAATACGAAATAAACCTTACCTTATTGCAATATAATCGGTTTTTGATTGCTCAGCCGAGGTATATTCTAAAACCTAACAGACTGTATCGTAATGAAATTTTATTCTCCAGGACTTCAGCCCTTCCCCGACTGACGGGGCACCCAGCGGTCGGGCGAATGGTGACGTGAGACGCCCCAGCGTCAGCGTGCACTCCAAAAACAAGAACTGGTATTCACATTTGTGCAACAGATGGCTTTCTCTGTCTGGGGTAAGTGTTCTCTGCCATAACGTTACATAATTTATAAAAAAATACATGTAAGGCTTAGACGAACCATGGTGATCGCCGACCGTGATAGTACAAAATCACATTACATCATCATCACCAACCCATTATGTCCCCACCGAGGGGCACTGGTCTCTTCCCTGAGGAAGGTATAGGCCATACTCCACCATGGGGGCCAAGTCCGCATTGGTGGAGGCTTGTAAGACTAGTGGCTGGTCTTAGGATCAGAAGTTTTCAAGCCGCCCTAAGGCCTCTTACTTGGCTTAACGACTACCAGCCGGCACCAACTGCTTAACGTGCCTTGCGAAGCACGGAACCGCTCTGAAAAATGCCACTAGCGTTATTCATAGATAGTGACCCGTCCATGGACTGAACGCGCCGTATGTTGCTTAACCTGTAGTGATCGTTTAAGATCACTCAGACAGCCCAGGCTACGAGCGGCTTACATTACATACCATACACTAATTCACACCTATATCGCGAAGGCGTAGGCAGAGGTTTGCCATTTGCCACGACCCTAACAGACCTCTTTCGCTTCATCAAGTTGCATGTATGCATGACAGTTTGGGTACTTATTATGTTTCTCTTTGCTAATACATCCCTATTTCGGTTAAAGTAAGTCTGCCTGGACGTCCCTTACCGGGCCCCTCCACTCACATTCGTTCCATATTTTGAAATTTTCTTCCTTCATCCTCTCCCTTCGTCCTCTCCCTTCGTCCTCTCCATATGTATCTCTTATGTAACTACATACAAAACACATACATCATAAACTCACACCTGTATCCTATGGGAGTAGGCACACATACTAGGGACTGCCACTTGCCACGATCCTGAAGATCACTATCGTTTATCGACATTCAATAGTCGTTGCAATGGCGCTCGCCGGTATGGACTTTTATGTAATTTTCATAAGTAACTTATCTGTATTAATACTTTCAGGTGGCCATAAAACTGTTGCTAATGTTCCTGGTACACTGGGCGTACGCGCTTGGCTGTCTGTCGATCCTGTGGCTTTTGTGGCTCTACATTGGCGCCGCCAACCCCGCCGTCAAGCCCGGCCGCGCCTCTGAGTTCCACTTCTTCCACTGGCTCAAGATCTCCTTCCTCCAGGCCATCGGGTAAATTATATAGTATTTGTACCGTAAAAACGTGACAAGTGGCAAGCCTGTCGCCGTTATCCGGGCACAATTTATCAGCGAATGGTGTTGCTGTACAAACAAATGTACGTAACTAAAAGTCATTGGTACATGCGTGGTTCGAACCCAGACCCTCATGATCGATTGGGACCTAATAAACTCGGCAAAACGTGGGTCCAGTTCTAGAGACTGGTGCCTCTGCCTACCCCTTCGGGGATAACGGGCGTGAGTTTATTTATATTTTTTATTTTTTTTGTACCGTAAGCACTACACTTTATTTACTTTTCTCAAACATGCTTGGAAATTTGAGCATTATTTCGACAACCTTCTTCGAGATAAATCGAAATTGCTGTACTGGCGTCTGAAGTCTTGTGTTATCTATGAATTAACGTATAAGAGACTAGTCATAGAAAGCGCCCGGGGCGCGCGCCCGGGACGCTGCGCTTTGGGCGCACGTCGAGCGAGCGTTGGACGCCTATCGTACGCTCGTCAATTATGCTAGGATGAGCACACTTTTCTAATCCGCGAAGGAGGGGCGCGCGTCGTACGCGCGTATGACGCGCGCACCACGGACGCGGACGCTTGATGTAATCCGCATAGAACTTCATACAATTTTAAAGAGCGTCCGAAACGCAGCGTATCGTACGCGCTCATCGGGCGCTTTCTATGACTAGTCCCTAATTTGCAATAGCTTACAAGCCTATGTTCATGACTACATTCAAAGCTGGAACTACTTATTTTGGTCTTATGAACAATATTTCTAACTTGGCAAAGACAATACGGTTGACAGCTCGTGCGAATAAGTTCGGAAATCATAATAGGATTAGCCAAAGTAAACTAATTTTATGCAAATTCAAATAGACACACAGTTGTGCGCTGAAACAAAATGGCGGCTCGCGGCTCGCAGTGTTGCTAGACGTGCGAGCCGTGACGGGCTACAAGCAAGATTTCAAACCAGTTGGATCGCCGACGAACTTTTTAACAGTTTTAAAGTTAGCGTACTTAGGGTGATACACAGGGGAAACAGGTTCTCGGTTGGACTCGCACGTCTATCACCCCCTTAACGATTCCTCGTCGTTAATGTCACTAGGCACTAAGCGCAGACACAGCACACGTTCTTCGTTTTTGAAGCATCTTTTCAGATTATCTCTTTCACCGTCCTTTCGTAAAACCGGCGTCCAGACCGGCGGGCAGGCGGTACAGCCAACCACTGTCTCTATTAAAATTGGGGTGGCAGCTTCTTTCATTGGCGCGCGAGGCGATTTTGCGTGTCACAAAAAATAGTCTACTTTTGCTTTATCGAAGCGGATGAAATGACAAGTGCCTTGGGGCAATAGCCATCGATTTTTTCGGTTATTCATGCAGTGTATGTGCTCAGAACGTCAGACCGAGATATTCCCCTGTGTCTCACCTATGTAACATTTGCCGCAGATGCACGGTATCATATTCAGACTATCAATTTTTTTTTATAATAATCGTTAGGTATACTATGCTTCATCATAATCTACCTTATTATTAATTAGTTGGTTTCTCGGGTCAGGTATCGGTATTCTCACACCTGTTAGATAAGTTGTTTCATACAAATTGTCACCCAACAGGAAACGGCCTCTGGAATACGAGCAGTTAGTAGTGACGCCAGTGCACGGGGATATCGCAGTGGACACGGAGCGACTCAACGATGACAATGAAGACTTCGCTTCGCGCCGCCGCTACCACCAGTCCACAGCCCTACAGACCCACATGGTCAGCGTCGACAACTAGACTCCACCGATAGCCAACTTTACGCTGCACGCCCTTCCCCGAGCGACTTAAGTCCTTTTCCCTAAAGAGTTTCTCTCGCTCTATCGAAGTAAAAGCGTATTGAAAATATGCCATTGGTCGCGGGAAAGCTCGTGCAGCGTGAATCCCGTTAGGTATTGCAATTTTTATATTTAGTATTTTTTATAACTCGCGACGCTGTATATCGAACAAGTCTAATCGAGTCTGTATTTTATCTAATAAATAATCGTGATTGGACTCGTTTAATATATAACCATTTTTATATTTATTAATGTCACAGTTAGTGCGGCTTGATTAAATGTGAAACTTAACCAATGATTATAGGTTGTTAACATACTTAACTTATTTTAACTTAGGCTCATTATTTGACATAAATATGTTTTATTGTATGATGGCGTTTTTCCATTAGCCGCAGGAATCCAGTCCAGACAAATGAGTGGGGGTCCAGTGTAATAAATTATTCAATAGTCGAATGCATTATTATTTGTATTTAAATGACATAGCAGTACGATTCATTAGCATAAGCAGTACGATTCATTAGCATACTAGAAAATAGTGTAATTTAACAATGTGCTAATATCGCTGAAGTTAACAATCTCCGCGATATACTAAGTTGAAGCCATTGAGTATAGAGTATCCAATTATTTATCCATGTCATGAAATAAGTGTTTTCACGTCCATATCCCCAACATGAATGTTTCCGCTAAGGTTGCACGATAAGAATGTTTTGAAACTAAACGCATCGCCTAATAACATAATATTATAAACTCACGCCCGTTATCCCCGAGGGGGTAGGCAGAGGCACCAATGACTAGAACTGGGCCCACGTTTTGCCGAGTTTATTATGTCCCAAACGTGACAAGTGGGAAGCCTGTCGCCGTTATCCGGGTACAATTTATCAGCAAACAAGATTTCTTTATGGAAAAGCGCCCAATCTGCCAACTACATGAGATTGTTGTAAATAAATAATAATTATACGTACCTTAAAATGTTATATTATAAGGCTATTTGATGCTAAATTGAAGGGACCAGATGCAGAGGTCCCTAAGTCCCACAACTTGACTAGGGATTTACGGACTTTTGCATTTGGCCCAGAAGTCCCTAAGTCCCATAACTCGATTAGGGACTTAGCGACTTCTGCATCTGGTCCCTTCAATTATTAAATAATTAATATAGGTATCTATAAGGCAGATTTCTGCCATATGTAATATTTTCCAAATATGTAATTGCCATTTTTTATATCTCTTACGCCGACTTACAACACTTCTTTAATGTCACATAAACCTACATTTAAAAACATTGAAAGAAATAGTTGAATGAAAGGCCCACTTAAGAAAGTGGTGAAAATCGGCCTTATTTTACACTCAAATATATTTTTTTTTCTATATCTCTGACTTTAGTCTGGTACAGTCGTCCTAATATCAGCCTCATATACGATCGGAACCCCGATATCGAGCCCGCGCGCTGCAGTGGATAATCGAACCTGCTCAAAAGTCTCCTCTGTAAGCATTAGTCTGGTTGTTAGGGGGGGGGGGGCAACTTTTAGGTTCAGCTGATAAAAATCGACGAACTTTGAAACTCTAAAGTTGCAGTAGTACAAAGTGCAGTAGTGTACCCAATTTAGGGCACGTTCATGTGCAAATCGTATACGCGCCGCAACCGAGTTAACAGTTTGTCATCAGTTTTGTTTATAATGGGAACTATATTTTGTGTCATCAAAGTTTATATTTGTCATCAACTTGTATCATCTAACTAATAGATCTATCGCCACGAAATATTTTCATTCTCAGAAAAATAAAAAGTGTCGCCAGGTACAAATTAATGCCAATATTTACGAAATGGCCAATATGAGCCAATATGTAGAAAAAGATATGGATTGTCTATATAAATGTGTTTTATCCATTGAATAAAAAATTTGTTCTCAAAATAATAGGTTTATTCCAAAAATAACAGCTCCGTACTCAGAAGTTTTGATGACAGATCGTAGTAGATCTGTCATCAAATAAATCGATTTTCGTCCGCAGATTGAGATTTGTTTTTATTTGTTATTTTGTCATCAGTACAGTAGTTACAAATTATTTCGATCAATTCCCTAAATAATACTATTCGTTACCAATTTATTAGTTCAGTTCATTAATTTAATGAAAAAATGTTCAAAGGGGCGGAGCCAAATTTATATTTTATGATTGGTATGAAGTAATAATAATTATTGTGATATTAAGTAATTCTGTGTTTCATTTATTATTCTAATAAATTCATACTACTTACTTATGTCTAAATAATAATTCAAAATTAATAAATATTTACAGGGTGTATAAAACTACCGCAGATGTAGATATTATACCTAGAAACAACAATAGGTACAACCAGTACACAAGTACCTAATGTAAGATAGTAGTTAAATTCATAGGTACAAAACATTCTTATTCTGGATCTTTATTATTATTTTTTTATTTAATTTTGTTAATGACCGTTTTTCCTTAATTTGATTATACAGTTATCAGGACAAACCTATTAAAATAAATACAAACCTATTTATTTGATACTTGATAATATATCCCGCTGATTATGTGTGATTTATTATGAAATTGTTTTTATATTGTTTGGTGACTACACTTTGATGACAGATCTATTATTTTACGGACAAACCTTATCATTTAAAACATTCAAAACTGAATAAATTGATGATAGCTTAAATCATACCCGTTTATAATTAACTTTAATTTCAATTAAATTAACTTTTGTTTTAATTAAAATAACTTTGATTTCAATGCGAACTACTGCAACCTTAGAGTTTCAAAAGTTCGTTAGTTCGCTACCTAAAAGTTGCCCTGCCCTAGTTCGGTCAACCGGACCAACAACCGTACTATTATTGCTATACTACAGGAAAAATCTACGATCTCCATTTGTAAAACCCCCGCCATCAAAATGGAAGCATAAGGGACTCCACACACGGCGGCTATAAGGTAAAGATGTATATTATAGCACGATATATCTCATTACATCTTTCCATAGAAATCGTCAGGAGACCACAATATACGACAGCTATAATATACATCTTTACATCTTCGTATCTTAAAGGTACTGTCAGTACATGAAGAACCGCTCAGTACCGTACTGAGCGGTCTCTAAGCTATACATCCCGGGATGTAATGTATATTATAGCCGCCGTGTGTGAAGTCCCTTATGTTCGCCGCATTGTAGGTACTATTTTTTTTTATGTATTATGCAATAAAAGTAGGTATCAAATAAATAAATCTATATTATTGCAGAAATGAATGAGAATTGCCCCAATGACGTGTAAACTGTAACCACTGCTTAATGAATAACATCAGAAGAAGCCTTCTGAGTGAATGAATAATGCTGTACGGCTGTAACCACTGCTTAATGAATAAAGATTTATTTATATATATCAGAGGAACTAATTCATTTTACTGGCAACAAAATAACTATAATGCGTTATTCACGAATGTCTATCCACTGAAATGTCCCTAGGAACTATACTACAGTGTTGCCAACGACTCAGGACCAGATGTCGCCATTTTCCGAAGTTTAAGTAGCCTAAAGTAGCCGATTTTTTGCTGTGGTAGCCTAATTAAGTAGCCTAAACTCTAAACGCTAAAAATAAAATAAATGGGTACGTACTTATTCCTGAATTTATTTAATAGCATTTAGTTTCAGTAACTTTTGAATGCTAGGTAGTATTTTTTCCCACTCATTATGATAATGCTTATCATTTTTTCCGTGTTTTCCCATATTTTCTCACAGAAACAATGCCCTCAAAATCACAGACTGCGACACCGAACATGCACAGGACTGGAAAAGTTTTACAAAAAAAAGCAAAAAATACTCTTTTGTTTTCTTTCACCATTTCGGTAAAATAGAGATAAACTACAACAGCAAAGCTTATACAATACGATTGTAGTAACAACCCTATTACATCCTTAATGAGCCGTTTTCAGAAGCACAAAAAAAAAATTACGGCTGTCAAAGTAATGCAATTTTGGACCTCAGCCCAATAGCCATGTGTGATACATCATAAAATAGTTCTCAGCGAGCTGAACAAAAGTTACTATGACGCCAACAGCCAAATGTTTGTCGTTTCGGAGTTATATTTTATTGAAAATTTTAGTTTTTTTTTTCACTACAATATAACTCCGAAAGGACTAATCGGAAAGGCGACCAGTCGCCTTTCCGATTATTCCGTCGCCGATTTTCTTTCCGAGTAGCTAAATGGCGAAAAATCGCCCACGTTGGCAACACTGCTATACTACCCTCAGAAGAATTCTTCTGAGATACTACCCAAACGAAATTTTCCGTCAACTGTCCGTGGGCAGTGTTGCCAACGACTCAGGACCAGATGTCGCCATTTTCCGAAATTTAATAAAATAAATAAAATAAAAATAGCCTTTATTCCCTAATTACATGTACAATAATTTTAGTTACCTAGTTAATTAATTTATTGAATTTGAATTTATTACATTTCATTATTTAAATTTAATTATTATAATAATTATCACAATCAACTTAGTTTGGGGGCACCCATAGCTGGGTGTAGGCCTCCTCTATCTCCTTCCATCTTTCCCTGTCTTGGGCTTCCCGAGTCCACGTCCTACCAGCCACCGCCACTATGTCGTCTCTCCACCGTCGGCGTGGACGGCCAGGACCTCTGTTTCCGTCTCGTGGGTACCAGTGAAGGATCTTTTCACTCCACCTATTGTCTTTTTGTCGCGCAGTGTGCCCAGCCCATTGCCACTTTAGTTTTGCCATAGTTGTGAGCGCGTCTGTTATTTTAGTATGTGCTCGCATGTCACTGCTGCGGATTTTGTCTTTTAGTTTGAGCCCCAGCAAGCTTCTTTCAGTAGATCTTTGAAAGGTCCTGATCTTTTTCAGAGTTTCTATCGTTGGGGCCCATGTTTGGCATCCATGGGTGAGACTAGGTAGTACATGCGAGTCCATTACTTTCTTTTTAAGATGTATAGGTAGTGACCCTTTAAATATCTCTTTCAGAGACCAATACTTTCGCCACGCGATGGCTATTCGTCTTTCTATTTCTTTTGAGGTACGATCCTTAACAGAACTGTTGTGGCCCAGATATATGTAGTTATCCACATATTCTATTAGCTTATTTCCGATATATAGCTCTTTATTTGTCCCATTTCTCATCGCTTTTGTCTTTTCTGGGTTCATGTGTAGACCACATTTCCTGCTCTCTTCGTCTAGAGATTTTAGCATTATTTGTAGTTGTTCGTGATTTTCTGATAGTACTACTATATCGTCGGCGAACCTCAGATGTGTAAGGTATTCTCCGTTTATATTTATACCAAAGTTTTTCCAGTCGAGTTTGCCGAATATGTGTTCAAGTAGAGCCGTAAAAAGCTTTGGTGACACAGTGTCGCCCTGTCGGACGCCTTTCTCTACATTAAAGCATTGACCAATTTTTTCTAGTTTTACTTTGGCTGTACAGTTGGTGTAGATAAGTTTTAGCAGAGTTATGTATTTTGAGTTAATCCCTTGCTCTGTGAGAGACTTCCATAGTTTATGATGTTTGATAGAGTCGAATGCTTTCGTGTAATCAATTAATGTTAGGTAGATGGTTTTTATTTTTGGATTAAAGCTAATTTTATGACTTGATTTTGGCTTTCATTTTATAATGTTAAAACTTCGTTAAATGCAAATTTAAGTATAAATAAAGTTTTTCAGTCAATGAATATACCTACCTACCACTAGGTACTGTATCGCCCATTATGGAGTTAATGCCCAAGTTACTCCTAAAGAGAGAACTTCGCTCGTTCCTTCCGGCTGGCTTCCCTTATGTTTCGTCCGGTTTTCATTGACATCAAGGTCACCCTACTTAGAAAGAGATGACATTCACTAGTTCGAAAGACATGTCCTTGTCAGGACATTTTTTTGTCGGAGTACTCAATCCTCAAGGATGTTATAATCAAAGAGGATAGAGCACTACGAAAAACCTTCCATAGAAAACTAAACTCTTTGTCTTCTCAAATAAAACATAAAATCGTATAAGTAAGCAACTAGAGTATAAAGTGTCCAGAGCGAGAGCCACAAACTGAAGGAGTGTGTCTTACTCTTACTCATTTTATGTGGAATACTATGACCATGATGATGTAAAATGTAGGTCATGTGTTTGATTACCCAATGGTCTCTTTTCAGTTTTACTAAAAGCTTACGTTTAAAATGGATGGATGCTATATGAGGCTCTGGTTCGACATCACAAAATCCTGCATTTTGTGAAGCCTGCAAAAGCCGGTATTTTAGAAAATAAGATTTTAAACCTACGGTCTTACCTAGGTTGAAGGAAGATCCTGTACCATTTGTAGTGGTGAGTAAAAGGCTTCAAACCTCTGTAGCATACCTAAAGTTTGTACGTTTGTACATGAAAAGTTGCCGTTTGGTGTACATTATGCCAATCGATAGAAAAAATAATTATCACAAACAACAAATACTCTGACAAAATGTCCCCAATTTATTACTAGTTGTAACGCAAAATACTTTAAAATGATGATAATGGACAAGTGAATGAATTAAATTGTTTTTTTTTATATTTTATATTTTCAAACGGGAATAACTCAGAAAGTATCACTTAGTTTACTTTTTATTGACGTGCTTACCAACCCCTTTAGGTACGTTGCACAGGACTTTTCTGTTACCTTTGTGTTTTGTTTGCTAAGAAGTTTATTAGAAAGTAAGTAATAAATAAATATTTACAGCCTCTGGCGAAAAAAGTAATGGTACTAAGCGACGGAAGAAAATGTTGAACTGGAAGAACTACCAACGAAGCAACCACAGCTCGATGCAGGTACCCAAACTGACTGAATGCATTCCCCAAAAGAAGCTTTGAATATTATCGACCCCTATTTGGCAAAACATCGTAAGCGCCAATTTTAAGAAAATACTTTTTTTATCGTAACCAACGCAGTTTGATGCCGTCTACAAAATATGTATAAATTGTAACGGTTTTTCAATCAGAAAAAAAGTTACAAGCAATTTAGTGTTTTATCGTAACCACCAAAAAAGGTGCATACGCTAAAAAAAAAGTTATTTTTCTTTATCGTATCCGCCATGTCTGAAAAAAAACGTCACATACGGTACCGCACGAGAGTGAAATAGACGTAATAGAGTGAAATAGAGTTTCGAGTTCGAATTCTGAGCAATCAGCTGGTTTAAAACTGTGTCAATCAGTCAACATAACGTGGCTAGCGTGCGTACTACTGTTTGATCCCAAAAAAAACTTAAATTTAGAAGGCAAAACTGCGTTAAAAGTGGTTTTTGATTAGTTACAGGTAACTCTCACTGCTATAATTTATTTTGCTTACTATCGCTTGCGTGATTAGCAGGCAAGGCTTAAAAATAACAATTTTTACCTATCCGTAAGAATTTGGACGCTCTTGCGCGATTACCGGACAAGTTTAGTTAGTACTATAATTCCAAATTGCATGGGGCTCTTTCTGGGTGGGTTCAGGGGCCCTCTTCAAGTTAATATTCTTTTCGTCTGCCTCTTTAGTCCAGTCATCATTCAGCCACTAGAAGTCCACTGCTGGACATAGGCCTCCTCCATGGATTTCCAAAAAGATCGGAGCCGCTTGCATCCAATAATATTTAAAATAAGATGTTTTATTCTTTAAAAACACAATTACACAGGTAAAATAATAAACTTAAATTAAATCACTTATTTCAAATTACTTTTATCTATTGTACCTAAAGATAAATAAACAACCATAAATTTTATCACTTCTATAAAGGATACAAAATAATTAGTAAACTTTTAAACATTATTTAAAACCTAACCATAGTAACAATAGCCCTCAGTCAGAATTTTTTTTTCAACGTAAAGGATTTACTTTATGTTTCTTGAATGATGAAGTCGATGGTCGAAGACGCCGTAGATACTTCAGAATCACTGCAGTTAACCGATCTTTGATTTTTTGAAAATAATGTTATTGTTATCTTTACCATCTGTTTCGAATACGAATATCTCATTCTCATCTTTTTCATTTATTTCTATCATGTCATCGATTGCCTTCGATTCGATCGAGACACGGGAGGTGCTCGAGTATCTCCAGTGTTGCCGAATTGACTATCGGTATATCGAGGTGCTTATACCACAACGCCACCAGGTCGGTCGGAGTACAGGAGCAGAATTCCACAGAAAAGAGGCGTGAGACAGGGAGATGTCATATCTCCGAAACTGTTCACGAACGGACTGGAAGATGCCTTCAAGCTTCTGGAATGGCAGGAACGTGGCATCAGAATCAATGGCGAGTACATAAGTCACCTTCGATTTGCCAACGATATAGTAGTCATGGCAGAGACGCTGGAGGACCTCGGCATAATGCTCCCAGACCTCAGTTGAGTCTCTCAACAGGTGGGCCTTAAAATGAACATGGACAAAACGAAGGTCATGTCGAACGCCAGTGTTGTGCCCACCCCAATAACAGTAGGGAACTCGACTCTCGAAGTTGTAGACGAATACGTCTACTTAGAACATACAGTCCAACTAGGCCGGGCCAACTTCGTGAAAGAGGTCAGTCGTCAAATCCGACTCAGCTGGGCAGCATACGGGAAGCTTAGAAAAGTCTTTTCCTCCGATATACCTCAATCACTCAAAACAAAATTATACAACTAGAGTGTGATACCAGTGATTACTTATGCACTGAAACGTGGTCTTTTACTATGGGCCTCATAAAAAAGCTAAACGTAACGCAACGAGCTATGGAAAGGGCTATGCTCGGAATTTGTCTACGAGATCGAATCAGAAATGATGAGGTCCGTAGACAAACGAAAGTCATAGCCCACCGGATGAGCAAGTTGAAGTGTCAGTGGGCGGGGCACATAGCACGCAGAACTGATGGCCGATGGGGCCAAAAAGTGCTCGAATGGAGACCACACATCGGCAAGCGCAGCGTAGGACGACCAGCCAAAAGATGGACAGACTATCTTATCCAAGTGGCAGGAAGACACTGGATACAAGCCGCTCCGGTCTTTTTGGAAATCCATGGAGGAGGCCTATGTCCAGCAGTAGACTTCTAGTGGCTGAATGATCACTGAACTAAAGGGGCAGTCGGAAAAGAATATTAACTTGAAGAGGGTGTCTGACCACACAGAAAGAGCCCCAGGCAATTTGCAATTATAGTACTAAACTTGTCCGGTAATCGCGCAAGAGCGTCCAAATTCTTACGGATAGGTAAAAATTGTTATTTTTAAGCCTTGCCTGCTAATCACGCAAGCGATAGTAAGCAAAATAAATTATAGCTGTGAGAGTTACCTGTAACTAATCAAAAACCACTTTTAACGCAGTTTTGCCTTCTAAATTTAAGTTTTCTTTTGGGATCAAACAGTAGTACGCACGCTAGCCACGTTATGTTGACTGATTGACACAGTTTTAAACCAGCTGATTGCTCAGAATTCGAACTCGAAACTCTATTTTACTCTATTACGTCTATTTCACTCTCGTGCGGTAACGTATGTGACGTTTTTTTCAGACATGGCGTATACGATAAAGAAAAATAACTTTTTTTTTTAGCGTATGCACCTTTTTTGGCGGTTACGATAAAACACTAAATGGCTTGTAACTTTTTTTCTTAAATTGGCGCTTACGATGTTTTGCCAAATAGGGGTCGTTATGTTTGAATAGAAAAATTGACAGGAGGTATAATAGAATATTTAATTTTATACTTAATAATTCTATTCTATTTTGTAATGTATATTAGCTTTTATGCATATTTTAAATGTAAAAAAAAAAACATTCAAATGTTTGTGATCAATCTAGCTAGCTACATGAGTTTTATTGGTATTGGCAAGTTAGATTTTATTATCTGAATTTACAATTTGTACACTAAAATTTGTCTGCAACAACATTTTTAATTTTTAATTTAACCCTTGTCGAGACCAAGAGTACCATAATGATATAAAGTTCTAAATTGGTTCACTGAAAATAATTTGTAAACTTATGTAGATCAAAATATGATTAAGTTAATTCCGCAGAATGAGTGCGATTTCCGCGATAAAAAGTAGCCTACTGTAACTGATGCCCAAGTTACTCCTAAAGAGAGAACTTCGCTCGTTCCTTCCGGCTGGCTTCCCTTATGTTTCGTCCGGTTTTCATTGACATCAAGGTCACCCTACTTAGAAAGAGATGACATTCACTAGTTAGAGCCTCCTTGTCAGGACATTTTTTTGTCAGAGTACTCAATCCTCTTTGATTATTACATCCATGATGGCAACAAACAGATTTAACAAAAAAAATTTGAAGTTGGCGATCCGCCATTCTTTGTTTACATTGATTTTTTACGTAAATGAGGTAGGTAAATATAATGTGGTAAATAAAACATTAATAAGACTTATTTTTACGATCATTGTATATCAAAATAATCGTGAAGATATTTGCTTTACGGATGTGTTTAGTCACGGTTTGTATTAGGACGTACAAATTGAGTAATCCTACTTGAAACGATCACGCATCGCCTCACGGTTTTCGTTTGACGATTCAGTGTTGAATCATTATTATTTCTTTTATATTATCCATTATTTTGTGTGAAATATACGAGATTATTTTATTGTTATCATATTCATATACATTTACATTTGAAAAGAGTCTGAATTATTGAAGATCACCCCTAAAAAGCAACTTGTTCCCAGATACGTAATGAGGAGTACGTAGATACTTTCGATTTATTTTGATAGAAAGCAATATATTTATGCTATGATACTAGTATCATTTTAATCGTTAGATTATCTAGTTGGTTTCTAATAAGATAAATATCAACGAAAACTGTAAATCAGATGGTAAAGTTCAAAATAAAGTAGACTTAATTTTTTTTTATGGCAATTAGCAAATTGTAAGTTATTTTCTAGTTTTCAAATTATACGGTGTATTTTTTTCGTAATTTTATAAAATTGTGCACTTTTTTAACTTTCTGCAGGTATTTTTAGTTTTAGTGTAGCTATAGTAGTCTTTTAGTTATGATATTTTTTGTCAAGAAGGTCGCGGGTGAAAGCGCGAAAAAAAGCGCTGAGAAAGTGACCTTTGACTCAAGGACAGGTGGAGTTAATGTCGCTCGCGCGCCTGGACATCCGAGTGGCTATCAAACTATGAGCCGTTTTCAGAAGAACTAAAAAAAAAATATTACAGCTGTCAAAAGATACAATTTTGGACCTCAGCCCAATAGCCAGTGGCGGAAACACATTTGCCGCCAGTAGGCTATTCAAATTTTGCCGCCTCTTTTGACCTCTACATTTCGATGCCCTACACGGACAAATGAAGGTGAAAGAATTTTTTTTTTTTTTTTGTAATAAATTAATTTATTATACAACCAGAAGAATAAAAATCATATTTTATTTGAATATTTTATAATTAAATGACTAAAAAATTATTCATTGTTTTTAAAATAACGGTAGGTATATCTTATGAAAAATTATGAACTGATTACATTTATTCTAAAACTGTCCAGTAAATTTTCTAAACAATATATTTATTAATAATATATTATAAGTAAAAAAGTTAATGTTTTTAATTGTTTTGTCAAATTCCAAATTTGTATTTCTTAACGTATACAAAACCGGAAGTGAAAATTCCAAATCGATGTTTGAGTAACTTCGACACTTTTTTAATTTTAAATAAAGCTGTAAATGTACTTATTCTTCACAAAAAAATTAAAACGTGATCGCCAATAGTGCTAACATGCGCATACTGAAATACATATAAACGATTTCTTTAATTTTTCATAAAAAATTAAAACGTGATCACCAGTAGTTTGACTAAGAGCGAGCGGTTTTATTAATTGAGATTAAAACAGTATTAATGACAGTAGAGAGATTTATTTAGTAATTTTTACAATTTTACTATTTGCAGTAGCACTTATTGTCTTTACACATTACCGAATACTTAGTCAATTTGTCGCTGGTTTATACAGAGCTAATATACGAACTGCTATATCCAAGTTTGGACAAACTGATGTCGCAGCTTTCATTCCGGCTAGACACTCTTAGCGAATGACCATGCCAATTGTTTCCACACCTCCGCCATCCAAATAACAAAAATAAATAGCTAACAGGGTTCTTTTTTATTTCTGTAAGACAAAAAAAAATTGGGGCAAATTCGCCGCCCCTAAAACTACCTACGCAAATATGTAATAAAAAAAAGTATTGTATGTATTAACAGATTGGCAAACGTCAAATTTCCCACTTTACGTGTTAAAAGGTGAAATCTAATAGCATTCAGGTATTTTTTATTTCTGTAAAACAAAAAAAAAATTGGGGCAAATTCGCCGCCCCCTAAACTACCTACGCAAATCATAAAAAAGTAAGTACATGTATTAGCAGATTGGTAAACGTTAAATTTCCCACTTTTCAGTTTAAGTGAAATGGTGAAATCTAATAACATTCAGATATTTTTTTTATTTCTGTAAGACAAAAAAAATTGGGGCAAATTTGCCGCCCCCTAAAATCTGCCGCCCTAGGCTAGAGCCTACTCAGCCTGCTGAGTCCACCACTGCCAATAGCCATGTGTGACATCATACAATAGGTCTCAGCGAGCTGAACAAAAGTTTCTATGACGCCAATAGCCAAATGTTTGTCCTTTCGGAGTTATATTGTATTGAAAAAAAACTAAAATAAAAAAAAAAACTAAAAAATAAAAACAAAAATACTTCGATAACTTTCAAGTTTCAACAGTTTCGAAACAAAGTCTAGTTTAGATCACATACTACAAAGAGATGTGTAGACTATCACAGATTAATAACGATCAAAACCACAGACCTAAAAACATGATGACATTTTCGTCTTCTTGCAGCGCCACCTAGTTTTTTTTTTATTGAACTCAACTGACAGCTGTCATTGAAAAGTCACACTGGCGGTCAAGCCCATTACACAATGAACAAAATAAGATATAAGAATAAGAAATAAGGAACAAGAAATAAGGAATAGCGGAATCCAGCAATGGCAGCACCGTTGAGCACACAGACCTAGTTGAGCAAGACATGTTAAAGTATAGAGGTTCAATTGGCAATCGACTCACGCTTGACAAAGATTTAAATATAGAATGTTGATATTTGTGGTATGTCAATTTGAATGTTAGACATATCACTCTTCTGACTGACTCAATGCAGGAAACTCGTGTTGTTGATTATTAAATCATAATAAATACTCTAATGGATATCTAGTGCCTTCACTTCATTCAATAAAGCCCCAAAGACCTCCTACAAATATTAATAACAGGTCATGGGCTCGCAATAGCTTTTAAAGATCAGTATAATCGTTTTTCAGTGTTTCAGAAATATAAGTCTTTTTTCGTACACATCGAGTTACGAAGATAAGCATAGCAACCAAACAGTTGTTGACAAAATAAGCATAGCAACCAAGGTGACATTTTAAAATTTTGAAGAAGAAATAAACTGTACGTATTTCTTGAATAATTATGGAGAACATTAATAAATTAAATGCAAATACCAATTATCCCAATTGGAGGAAGCTTACAAAATTGTTTTTAGAAGCAAAAGGAATCGGAAACGACAGCGAGGAAAAAGGTAAAGACGCAAAATCAAAATATTTTATTTTAAATTCGATTGATGAAAACATTTTACATTATGTTATTAATTGCGCAACTACAAAAGACATCTTTGAGAAATTAGATATTGTATACAATTATAACGTCGAGAAAGATAGTCATCTCAAAGTCATTGAATTTTATAATTACAAATTCAGTGGAAATATAATACAGGACATAAGTAAACTACAGAATTTGGCTTTTGAATTGGAATCTACTCAAAATAAAATAAATGAAGAAATGATAATTCAAAAGATTTTAACAATTTTGCCCACAACATTAAATCATTTTAGAACAGTTTGGGAAATAACCCCGAAATGTGATAAAAATATTCACACTCTCATAGAAAGAATTCAAAAGGAAATACGGTTAATCGAAAATACAACTGAAATACCCGCTAATATTAATGAAGTTTTTAAGAGCGATGAAAGAAAGTGCTTTATCTGCAACAAAATAGGACATATTGCCAGATTTTGTAACAATAAACAATGTGCAATATGTAATAAAAATGGACACACTTCTATTGAATGTTTTTCAACAAAAACTTGCAAGAAATGTAATAAAAAGGGACACATAGAAAAGTTTTGTCGTATGTTTACCATGGTAAGCGAACAAATAGATAACGAAATTTCAATCAAAGCGATTATTGACTCTGGTGCATCTTCCCACATGTTCAATGATTATAATATTATACATTTTACAGAAAAGATAAACACAGAAATAAGATGTGCAAATGCTGGAAACCTCGTCGCTCAAGCAATAGGCACGATAAATACAAATACTTTTGACCTGCAAAAGGTATTATATGTTCCTGAAATATCAAGAAACCTGATTTCTGTAAGTTCAATTACTGACCATGGTGGATCTGTACTCTTCGCTGGAAACAAGGTATTTATAAAGAATAATAACCATATTATATTGAGTGGGTACAAAACTAGAAACGGCTTGTATGAGACAAGTTTTTATGCAAAGAGTGTCCGCGAAGCTTTGCTTTCTGAAACTGTCGATACCTGGCATCGTCGGCTGGGTCACGTATCGGATGTGCGGCGCCTAGCTAAATTAGTTAACGGAATTAAAATTGGTGGGGATAATCGAGAAAAATTTTGCGAAATTTGTATTAAAGCCAAAATGAGTAGGAAACCGTTCGTAAATAATAGGGTTAAAGCAACATTTCCTTTGGAAATTATCCATACGGATGTTTGCGGAGCAATAGAAACTCCCACTTGGGACAACAAAAAATATTTTATTACATTTTTAGATGATTTTACGCATTTTTGTGTCGTGTACTTAATCACCTTTAAAAGTGAAGCCTTTGATAAAATAAAACAATTTGTGACTTTAGCGGAAAATCATTTTAATTCAAAAGTGAAGAAAATCAGATGCGACAATGGGAGGGAATATTCGAACAATAACCTAATGTCTTGGTGTAACTCGAAGGGCATTATTCTTGATTTAACAATACCCTACACGCCACAATTAAATGGGAAAGCAGAAAGATTGAACAGGACGTTATTAGAAAGAACAAGAGCTTTAATGTTTGATGGTTGTGTTCCAAACTACCTATGGGGCGAAGCACTCTTAACTGCAAGCTTCCTTATTAACAGAAGTCCCACCGAAGGCAGAGACAAAACTCCAGCCGAGATGTGGTTTGGTATCAAGCCAGACGTATCTAATGTTAGAAGATTTGGTTCAACAGCTTACTATAAAATAAACTCTGGTGTACGAAAGTTGGACGTTAGATGTGATAAAGGAATCCTGATAGGCTACGTCAGGAATGGTTACAAAATATGGGTGGATGAAACTGAAACAATTGTAAAAGCGAGAGATGTTAGAATAAATGAAAATGAGCAAGGTATATATTTAAATGAAGGAAATGGTGATAGAAGTGGAGGTTTTTGGAGGATGGATGAAGAAAATCAAGAGTCAGTTGGTGAAGGCACAACACAAAGAAGAATAGATAATAGTCAGGAAGAAAATCAAGTCGGAAGAGTCAACAACAACGAAGATCGAGAAGGTGATATATTAAGAGAAAGAGGAAGAAGTAGAAGTAATGAGAGTGTTCGAGAAGGTGAAATATTAAGAAGAATAGTAAGTAGTAGAAATATTGAGAATGTTCGAGAAGGCGATTTTCATTTGAGAAAATTGGGTAGCGAAACAAGCGAAGACGAAACAAATGAAGGCGAAACAGAAGTTGAAACAAATGACAACGAAACAAATGACAACGAAACAAATGACAACGAAACAAATGAGAACGAAACAAATAACAATGAAACAATTGAAGTTGAAAGAAATGAAAGAGAAACAAACGAAGTTGAAGAAGAAATAGAACAAAATAATGAAGTTTATTCTGATGGAAATGAAGAATTCTTTGATACTGAACAAATTGAAAATCGGGTCGAAAATAATGAAAGTCGAAATAATAGGGATAATAGTCAAAATAGAAGAGTTCAACCTGCCAGAGAACGTAGACCACCAGATAGATATAAAGATTATCTGATGGATTATGACACTGAAGCATCAATGTTGACATACGAGGAGGCAATAGAATCGAAAGAAAAGGACAAATGGAAACAAGCTATAAAAGAAGAAATTAAATCCCTTGAAGAAAATAAGACGTGGTCATTTGTGGATGAACAGGAAGCAGTAGGAAGAAAATTAGTCACCAGTAAATGGATTTTTACCATCAAGTCCGATGGTCGATACAAAGCCAGACTAGTGGCAAGAGGTCTTCAACAAAAATACAAGATCGATTATGATGAAACGTATAGTCCAGTGGTCAACAGTACTTCGTTGAGGGTACTATTATCAATCGCAGCAGATAAAGGTTTAAAAATGAAACAGTTCGATGTAAAAACAGCATTTTTACACGGAGACCTAAAAGAAAGTATCTATATGAAGGTGCCAAATGGATACAATAATAAAGAAGTTAAGGTATGCAAATTGAACAAGAGCTTATATGGATTAAAACAAGCCCCGTTAATGTGGAATATAAAATTTACAGATTTTTTGACAAAGATGGGTTTCAAACAAATGAAACAAGATCAATGTATATTTGTCATGGAAGGCGAAAGAAGGATTATCCTTGCGGTATATGTAGATGATGGATTGGTTTTCGGTGAAAGAGAAGAAGATCTTCTTCACATAATAGAAACGATTGGAAAAGCCTTTGAGTTAAGAGTCTGTGATGAAGTAACTAATTACATAGGTTTAGATATTAAACAAGATGAAAATGGGATTAAAATTTTTCAAAAGACTTACAGTGAGAAAATAGTTAAGAAATTTAACTTGAATAATGCTAGAGAATGTAAATGTCCAACTATATTGATAGAACAACATTCATCTGAGAAAATTGATAAAAAATCTCATGAGCTTTACCGTGAAATGATAGGGTCATTGTTATATCTCGCGAATAAAACACGACCAGACATAAGTTTTCATGTAGGTTATTGTTCGAGACATCAAAATTCTCCAAATCTAAATGATTTTAATAATGCTAAAACGATTTTGCGATTTATCAAAGGATCAACAGGAAAAGGGATTCACTTTACGAAAGGTGATAAAGTTCTCAGGGGTTATAGTGATTCGGATTTTGCGGGAGATCCAGATACTAGGCGCAGCACTTCAGGTTCTGTGATTTGGCTGAACGGTGGACCAGTGGCATGGAGATCAAGAAAACAATCAGTAGTCGCGCTAAGCAGCACAGAAGCAGAATACATAGCGGCAGCTGAATGCTGTAAGGAATTGCTCTACATAAGGGACCTGATCTATGAGATAACCAAAGAAAAACTTGAAGTTGAGATGAGAGTGGATAACCAATCAGCAATTTGGCTTATGAAAAAAGGAATTATGGGCAATAGAAGCAAGCATATAGACGTGAAATATTGTTACTTAAAAGAAAAAATAGATGAGAATCAGATTACAGTAAAATACTGTCCAACAGGATCACAACTGGCTGATATACTAACTAAAAGTTTACCGGCTGTAAAGTTTGAAAAATGTCAACGAAGATTAGTGTATGAGTGACAATGTGAGTCGTAGAGTGTAGTATAAGTGCGGGCTAAAGTGAACTTTATTCTTTTTCGGTTAATGTCGGGGTTTATTTTATATCTTATGGTAGTATGTAAGGTTTTATAGGGTGTGTAAACATTTAATATGTATAAAAGGAAAAACACTTAAGGATTATTGAAATACGTAACAAGTTCAGACAGATTTAAAGGGGTGCTTAATAATGACAGATTTAAGGGGGTGCTTAATAATGATTCACTTAAGGGGGTGTATGTAATGTAATATTAATTGAATCATTATTTAACATTTAACTTGTCAAAAGAAGAGTAAAAATTTAAAATTTTTATTTCTTTACACATTTTCTGAAGATATCCTTAAGTATTTTTTCTAGATCTTTAAAATTGAATATATATGAGGTATTGTATTTTTTATATGTTTAGTGATGGTGAATCGAGTGGAAGAAAATAAAAGAATATAGTTGAGGTTATTTTTATATGATGGTGATGAGTCGAGTGGGAGAAAAGCAAATAAGATAGTTGAGGTTATTTATATATGATAATGATGATGAGTCGAGTGGGAGAAAATAAAATAGATAGTTATACTTATTTATATGATGATGATATCATAGTGGTGTTGATATGAGTGGGAGAAGATGAAGATAAAACAAGATAGTTGTAGTTATTTATGTCAGTGGTGACGTGATGTGTCGAGTGGTGAAAATAGAGATAGATATGGAATAAATAGTTCATATTGTTTGTGGTGAAAGATATACAGGGTGAAAATGTTTATATAGTAAAGTTGAAAATTTGATATACAGGTTGAATATTTTTGATATTGTATTTTAAAATATACAGGTTGAGTTATTATTGGGTAGTGAATTTTCGAAATTAATTTGATGATGTATAAAATATAATTTTGGGAAACATTGTTTAGATGCAGTAGGTAAATTAAATTAATTAAAGAAATTGTTATTAATGTTTTTACAAGCAGAGTCGATTGAGGGGGTGTGTTAAAGTATAGAGGTTCAATTGGCAATCGACTAACGCTTGACACAAGATTTAAATATAGAATGTTGATATTTGTGGTATGTCAATTTGAATGTTAGACATATCACTCTTCTGACTGACTCAATGCAGGAAACTCGTGTTGTTGATTATTAAATCATAATAAATACTCTAATGGATATCTAGTGCCTTCACTTCATTCAATAAAGCCCCAAAGACCTCCTACAAATTTAAATAACAAGACACAATTCAAGAATAAGGAATAAGAAATAAGAATAAAATTTCCGTCGTGGTGGGAATCTGTTCCTTATATCTTAGAGCCAGCCAATCGCAGGGCATTTTTTCAACGAGTGTCAGTGTTGCCACCTTGCCCAAGGAAAAAGTAGTTAAACCTTAGTAAAAAAGTGGCTAGTTACCAATAAATAAAGGCAGTGGCTAAGCAAAATAATACTTCAAAGAGTTGCGTTCAAAAACTACAGGCGATGTCGAAAAAGAAAAAACATACAATCGATGACGTTTGTCTAGTTGCAACCAATTTAGGAATGTCTTTCAATACCCTATTCTGCTTTATCAGCAATTAATATAAAAAACGCCATGACATTAATGAATAAGAAAGAAGTAACACAAAAGTAACATATTGGGTCGTGTAACATGGAGCTAACATAAGAGGGCCAAAAGTAACGTAAAATGTTACTTTGTAACATTCTGGCAACGCTGCACTCGTGCTTCGTGCACACACCAGCTGCAGGTCCGCTGTGATTGGTTGAATATTGTAGCATAACGTCTATTGTGTTTTGGTTGCTGTGCTATTTCTTATTCCTTGTTCCTTATTTCTTATTTCTTATTCTTATACCTTATTTTTTTCATTGTGTAATGGGCTTCACTGGCTGGCTATTCTGGAGTACCTACCTATCTCTTCTTAATCTGTGGTGACGAAAAAAAACATGTCGTGTCCTAGAGAATATTCGTGTTTGATGTAGCTAAAATTCATATTAATACCAAATTAATACACACTTCAATGCTAGTTTCCTACTGAAATAAATCTAAAATGGCCGATGATCTGAGAAACTATACGTTGCAACTGCATCAGGTAATTTTTATCAGTATTTTTTGCCATTGTAATCACGATGTTTGAACTCTTTATGTTTCCACTTTTGTGTTTACATGGTTTCGGAGGTGCCTCGCTAGGTAAGTAATCAACATAATATCTTCCTAAACAAGATATTCTGAAACCACTTTCTGTGTATAAAAACATTTCAGCAGCAGTTAACACCATTTCGTATTAAAATACTCGCCTAAACCATGGATACTAGTTATGGAACACCAGTTCACCCAAAATACGCTGTTGTAAATGTATCTATTTTTCTTTATAGGTAGAAGCAGCCTTGCTAACCGACCCTGGAAATGAAGAGCTGTTGAAATTGAAGGCCGATCTGGAAGAAGTAATTGAATTAACACAAGATTTAATTAACACTCAGGATGGTGACTCCAAAGTGCCTACTATTCACGGTTCTAGTAATGATGATGATGTTACAGCGTCCCTGCTGGCAGCTGAAGAGGGGATCGCCACTGATAGGGCAGCTTCTAAATGGCAAAAAGGCGACAGATGTCTGGCCAAGTGGCAGTCTGATGGACAGTGAGTATTTCTAATATCTTTCTTTACCAAGACCACAAACATGCAATTCTCTATGCAAAATTGATTGCAAGGTCTCTTTTATTTACTTATGTTAGGCATTCAATGCGTAAGACTTAGTGGTTACTAACTGCTAACATTTATCATGTGGGTTTACTCCCATGCTTTTGTGAAATACTTATTAAGTCTAAAATACATTATGTGTAAATCAACTGCCATATCATCCCCTAGCTTACAACACCGCGTCTAATGGCATTCAAATGTGAAAACCACCAATTTTCGACTTGAGCGGTGTTGTAAGCTAAGGGACAATATAGTTTTGGGTTTCTTCAAATTTCACTTTAAATTTATGTTTCTTTGTACACATTGCCAACATGCCGTTTCGTAGGACCTGAAAACAGTTACACATTTATTTATTTTTTAGCACAAGCCAAACATAGGGAGCTTGAGATTAAATACCATGAGTACAGACTATGACTGGATGACTTAAAACACATTATTGTCAGGTTTTTCTACAACTTGTATCTTTAAAATTAGCCAGTTATATTGCTACAAACAATACGGTTGTTTTACTTAATGTTTTTTAATTAGGGTCAAAATAATTAAATTCTATTTAGTCCGTATTTTAGATTATAAAAAAATATTGGATACATAATTTTTCTTTTTTCGATTAAACAAAAAATAACAAAGATATAGCCCATTAAAGTTACGTGTGACGTAACTCCGTGCTAAAAAATGCAGCACGGCGTGACGTCACACGTAACTTTGATGGACTATATCTTTGTCATTTTTGGTCTAATTTACAAATAAAAAAATATGTGTCCCTTATTTTTAAATAATCTAAAAGACGGACTAATTACATTTTTTAGGGCAACTAGCCCATTACAATGTCTATGTAAATACATATTTATTATTATATTATAATATTTACTACTAGCTGAGCCAGCAAACATTGTTTTGCCATATTAATTAGCCTTTGCCATGTTCTCAACAAAATAAAAAAAATCCATAGAAATTGATGAATTTGATAAATAACAAAAACACAATTTTTATATTTATGAAGAAATAAGAATATTGGAGAAGAATATTCAGTAATAATTTTTATCTATCTACATTACTAACCAGGTATTGTGCGGCCGCTGGGAGTATACGATCCTGACACATGTCTGTTTCATATTTTATGACTAGTGATGGGAGAAAATCAACGTTATCATTCCTTACGTTATTCTTAACTAGATTTGCTACTGACTCACGATTAAGTAGTTTGGTTTTTTAGACGACCTTCACTCAGTCATCTCTTGTGCCATTTTCGCAGGCATTTTAGAAGGGTCATCATCTTTTTTGTGCCGAATGGCGGTGAAGTGTTGTGGCGATCTGTGCGACCTTTTATTTGAGCCCAGATCAGCTTAATCGCTTTGTACGACAGTGGTACGGAGAGATTCTGAGAATGCGATGATCTTTTTCTAAAGCCTTTTCATCAACTTCGTATCGTTAAAGGGACCGTTATTATTTTCGTTATTTTTGGTACGTCACTACAAAAAAATACGGTTGACATAACCTTATGACAGCGTAGTAAGGATTTTACGCACGAACATTAAATATTGATTTCTTCTTATCATTTAAATCACTGCGCAAAATATAACATTGATTGTAAGTTTACACAATGATATAGTTTCTATGACAATTATTTGCTAGTAGGATAAATAGGTCATAAAAATATTTTAATCGAAAATTTAACGCCACTTCAAGGTTACGTCGTCCGTTCTAACATGACCTGTCAGGATCGTATACTCCCAGCGGCCGGACGGTAGTACCAGTAGAAGTCATTCTCACAAATATAGTACAAATATAATACAACATAAATAGAACAGTACATGCATGCATAATCAGCCTATTAATGTCCTACTGCACAGATACAGACCAAGAGGAAAGTATAGGCTTAATCTGATATAATTGAACACCTCGGAATACTTGAGTTTAATTGCAATAATTTTCTTCTCCATCTGCCAGTGTCAACGCATGTATTTACAAATTCACATTCACAAACAGTGAATTTGTAACAAGTGGAATTACGTATACAGTACTATAACTTCAAAAAACAAAACCATTGGTAAATGCCAGTACCCAACCTAGGACTTCTCAAAGGAGGATGCTCAAAATTGTATGGAAGCTGGTATACCTTGCAATAATAATGAGTCATATACAGGGTGGCCGGGGGATTGACGTCAAAAAAAAAAATTAGGTCCCTCTTGTCATGGGGTATCCGAATCACCCCCATGTATGTTCCGCGATTTTTCATAGTTTCGGAGTTATGATTTTTTTTCAGAATTTTCATGAATTTTCGCCTTATCAATTTTGAAAATTTCTAAAAAAAAAACTAGAAACTTTTTTCAATTACTTTTTTTTGTAACTGAATCTTCACAAGTTGTTCTTCTATGCATAAAATAATCAGCTTCGTAACTTTGATAAAAGTTATTAAAGTGTTGGTCTAAAGTCAAAAATTTACGTTCGGTAAATTATGACTTGAATTTTCAAAAATAAATTAAAAATCCAAACAGATCTTTTAATGGTTTCTTAGTTAGCCTCAGAAATGCGCAAGACTCTCAGATTTCAGAATCATTAAAAAAAAGTACTGCTTAACGAGCTACTTTGTGTACATTCGGCCTTCGAAGACAGCGAGGTGAAGAATTATTAAAATTAACAATATTTTTTTTCTGCCATTTCGTCTTTTCTTAGTTTATTAATGAACGAGTCGTCATCATCATGATGAATAAAAGTGGTTTTGTCAATAAAACACAGATTAAAATGTAAAAAAAATGTTTATTATAATAGGTTTTCAAAGTTGCCACCTCCAGCAGCAATACACATTCTACACCTACGTAGGAAATTATCTTTTAATCGTCTAAAAGCTGCTTTCTTTTCCTTTACAACACGTTCGGCTTCTGTTAATTTCTGCCTCAGCTCTTGTTCACTCCCACTTTCTCTGGCGTATGCTATTTCCTTAAAATAGCCCCAAATAAAAAAATCCATGAAGTTGAGGTCAGGTGAGCGTGGAGGCCACGATATTGGTCCGCCGCGTCCGATCCATCTATTGGGGTACGCCTCATTAAAATAATTTCGGACTTGCGTTGCGTAGTGACATGGAGCGCCGTCATTTTGAAGAACCATGGTTCGTCTTAGTTCAATATTCACGTCTTCTAGCAACAATGGAAGCTCATGTTCCAGAAAGTGTCGGTATCTTTCTCCATTTAATCTGGATGGCAATTCAAATGGACCAATCAGTTCGCCATTGAGAATACCAGACCACAAGTTAACGCTGAAACGATGTTGAAACGTCGACGCTCTCATTTCGTGTGGATTTTCAACCGCCCATGTGTGGTAATTATGAATATTGAAAATTCCAGTGCGCTCAAAACGTGACTCATCTGACCATAAAACTTTATTGAAAAATCCAGGATCTTGTTGTTCTTTTTGTAGCATTGTTTGGCAGAAATCAATGCGCAATTGGTAGTCTGTAGGCAGTAAAGCTTGGACTCGTTGGATATGGAACGCATGATATCCTTCATCGTGAAGTATGTCTTGGATAGAAGTTCTTGGGATGTTCAGAGTACGAGCCATAGCTCTGGTACTCGTGGAAGGATTTCGTTGAACTTCTTCGAGCACAACTTCTCTGCGATCCGGGTCAACTCTAGGGATTCCTTCCCTATCGCCTCGTTGGCCAGGAATGCGGCCTGCCATTAAGGTATTGGGCGTGTTAATAAAAACGCGATGGTCGGGATAATGCTCAGGTTGTGGCCCACCACGACGTTGAAGTTGTTCGCGATACAGTCGCGCTGCTTCAAGGCCGTTTCCTTGTGCAACTCCATAAAAATAGTGCATTTCTGCGTATTCACTTAACGTGTAACTCATCTTTTACACTTCCAAGTAAACAAAGTCCAAATCAGTATGCAAGACACAGTCCAATTAACGAGCAAAGTAGTCAAATAAGTAGGCAGCGGAATCCGCGGACAAAGCGAGACAGTGAGGTAAAACAAAATGAAGACACGTGTAGCAGTAAACACAAAGTGAGAACGACTGAGGTACAAACTTGTTTTGTGTTCGCTTCTGCTGCGCTGCCCCTCTCACTCTTACCGCTGAGAGTGAGAGAGATAGCAATAGTTCGGCGGCCTCCTATCCTCAAAGACTATTGTTATTACAGGTAAAAAGTTGCGTCTGCATTTACAACCCATGACCCACGAGAACGGACCGCGCAAAATTAATTACTGTAAAACGGAAAATGCCTCCAAATTTTTTAATCTGTGTTTTATTGACAAAACCACTTTTATTCATCATGATGATGACGACTCGTTCATTAATAACCTAAGAAAAGACGAAATGGCAGAAAAAAAATATGTTAATTTTAATAATTCTTCACCTCGCTGTCTTCGAAGGCCGAATATACACAAAGTAGCTCGTTAAGCAGTACTTTTTTTTAATGATTATGAAATCTGAGAGTCTTGCGCATTTCTGAGGCTAACTAAGAAACCATTAAAACATCTGTTTGGATTTTTAATTTATTTTTGAAAATTCAAGTCATAATTTACCGAACGTAAATTTTTGACTTTAGACCAACACTTTAATAACTTTTATCAAAGTTACGAAGCTGATTATTTTATGCATAGAAGAACAACTTGTGAAGATTCAGTTACAAAAAAAAGTAATTGAAAAAAGTTTCTAGTTTTTTTTTTAGAAATTTTCAAAATTGATAAGGCGAAAATTCATAAAAATTCAGAAAAAAAATCATAACTCCGAAACTATGAAAAATCGCGGAACATACATGGGGGTGATTCGGATACCCCATGACACGAGGGACCTAATTTTTTTTTTTGACGTCATTCCCCCGGCCACCCTGTATGTATAGAAGGGTCATTTTATGTATTTGCAAATGTACTGGGTCGCATCTTTCTAAGAATTGTCGGATCTGAGTTCTACTACTTTGAATTTGACTTTTATTTTAAACAATAATAACATTAATTGAAATGTTGTTCAAAATAAAAATAACACATATTTGGATGGCTGTATCTCCAAACGGACAATTATTTTGGGAAAACGTCCATAATAAATATTGATTTACTATATTACCCCAATTTAAAAAAGCACTACTTATTTCTATTGGACTGTATACCAAAATGCCCATCCTCCTTTAATGTGAGCTCAGTGTTCTACTAACATGCTAACACTGGTGTTTTCAAGCACTGGCAGTTACATTCTTATTCCAACTGGAGACATCATGATTGAGGGAGGAACCATAGGTCTACTTAATGTGCTACCACATCTAGCATAGAAATATATTTCTATCAATTGGCCCTGCTACATTTTTGAACACGAAGAGAAATCTCAAAAACATTTTGTGAATTACGGTTTCAGTACAATTTCTATTTACCAGGTTTGTAAATAAGTCATTGTCATTGTAAATTTTATTTATATGCAATAAACATCTTAATAATATTTTTTTAACATATTCAATAAAAAACATTAACCTTAAATGACTCCTCTACGACGTCAGCAAAGACAGTATGAGTGTTTTATTTATTTATTTATTTTATTTATTCGGACCACCAACAAGATATACACCAATACATTCACAATAGACAATAGACTAAAAATAAGCTAAGTGTTACCTCCTCACTTAGTCAGTGTTTACTTACATACAAAAAATACAAACCAAATAATCTGACGTTAATGAAATTTGTTTTTTTTTATGTAGCTAAAGACTGTCTCCTTAATCATCCTCTGCTGACGTCACAAACACCAAAACCAGATTAATATAAAAAATAAACAATTAATAAAACTCAAAAATGTTTATTTTAAATTGTTATTTTGAAGGTCAGGACTGAGGTGGTTAAAATGGTATTGATAAAATAAATAATAAAATACATATTTAAAAAATAAGTAGCATGGCCAATTAATAATAAAATTCATTAAAGGTCTTATGCTATTTACTACGATTGATTAGTAAATTAGGAAGGTGAGTATTTAAGGCAAAATAGAAAGTAATAATACAATTGATACCTCATTATTGTTTGATGTGTAAGACAATTTTGACACACAAGTTTTTTATTATTTTAGGTTTTATGAGGCTGTAATCGAGGAGTCAGGTCCCCACCAAGTGTCGGTAAAATTCGATGGCTACACAACGGTGGAAACAGTCGCAGCATCTGATGTCAAGAAAGTTGCTACAAAAAGAACCTTAGAAGGAGATGATAAGTAAGTTAAATATCTTGGATTGAAAATGCATCTCATGATTTATAAGCTCTGTTTCAGTTTACAATTGTGATACGCTGACAATGGGCAGTAATTTTCGGCTAACCTATTCATTTTATTACTGAATGAAACAGGACCCTGGTTATGTCAGTAAATGAATGATAAAATTAAAAACAAGGGAGTTAATAACCAAATTGTTAACTAATACAAAATTTATTTTTCTTTTACCAAATATTAATAATATATATATTGTTTTAATATGTTAATACATAATGGCCATTTTCTTCCCAAACATGGTGTTTCTTCAAGTCTGTAATGCAAATAATGATTAAGGCAGCTCCCATTTCCATTCTATATCAATAAAGTCAGGATCGTGGCAGGTCGCAGTCCCTCGTCTCTGCCTACCCCTCTGGGATACAGGCGTGAGCTTATGTATGTATGTAATAGTTTTGCGGCTTTGATTTGTGTGCTATGTATGTATGTGTGTGCGTGCGGCGGCCGCCATCCGTCTGATCCGTCTCCTGCTAAAACTGTTACGCAAAACAATCCGCTTCACATGCGCAAAACTAAATATAAAAATTAAATTTTGAGCACTTAAACCGTCAGTTTTGTATAATGTTGTAATGTGTAACGTATAAAATCGAGCAGGAGATGCGATTTTGCCTTAGCTATTTTTTGTGCAATGAAGTGTAAAAACAACAACAATAAGACCGCCAATTTTATTCTCTATCTTTACGCGTTTTCTACTCTCGTAACGAGAAATACAGTAATATTCATTAGTGCGTTTTTAGTTTGGATGTATAAATAAGCTACTCGGAGGCATTTTTTGCAGTAAAAAAATAATGGTATCTGTAGATCTACAGACACTCTTATTTTTGTACTTATAGATATACCGTGAGTAGCTCATTTTGGCATCCAAACAAAAAGCGCAGTAAGTAATGGCTATGACTGTCTTTCTCGTTACGAGGGCAGTTTTTATGCCATGTCTTCTGGTGTACAATAAAGAATATTCGTATTGTTCTATTCGAAGAATAACTTGTTCCGTTTCCTATCTCAGGCAAGGAAAAGGCTTCAACCGTGACTATCTCAAAAAGAAAAAGCAGAAGAAGCAACAGCGCTTCAAACAAATCGAGGAAGAGAGGGAAAGTGAAAAAAACAAGTGGCTAAACTTCCACACCAAGTCCATGAAGAAACCAGGCGTCCGCAGCAAGAGTATATTTGCATCTCCCGACAACTTGGAAGGCAGGGTTGGTATCGGAACTTGCGGCATTTCGGGGAAACCTATGACGGAATTCACTCCTGGTGAAAAGTGGAAGAAAGGTGGTTAAGTGCAAAACAGTTCGTATTATAGCCGTAATGTTAGTTAATGAAATATTGTCACTGTTTCACTTATAATCCATTTATCTATACTTGACTTTTTTCCAAACTTTAAACGACACTAAATCAAAAACCTTTAACGGTAGAAAACTCGAAACAGTCTACAAATTTAGTGCTAGCTAGTACTAAATTTGCAAACTGTTTCGAGTTTTCTACCGCTAAAGGTTTTTGATTTCGTGTCGTTTAAAGTTTGGAAAAAAAGTCAAGTATAGACAAATGGAGTGTATTAACCCTGTCTTTCCCAAGTAAGAAAAGGCTGGATTTAGTAGTAAATCTATATTGTATTTCGTACCAAGTCAGATCGTTTCATTTATACCTGTACGAGTCTGTAACCATATTCGTAACTGACATAATAACATTTAGGCTGTTTTTACGTGGAGCATGGCGTCTCGCTCGCACAATCTAATATTTTTTTAATAATATGAGTTAAACCTTGATAAATGGGGTGTGAGGGTCTGATAAACCAATAAAATTGCAAATCATCAAGGTATATGTTTTTATCCTGTACCAAGTTAGATACTGATTAAGAAAGTGCCTTATTACAATCACAAATTAATTCATGCACATGCTCCACGAAAGAACAGCATTAAATGACAGTAGTGATATCAAAACATTAGCTTCATCTCGTGTCTTCTACCATCACGGAGATTTTCTTACATCCTGTATGAAAACGGATAACGATAAGAAAATCCGGATAAGATACAGAATAATTACAGAAAAAAAGGGCCAAGTACATTAGGGGCGGGGAGGGGACAGCCTCAACTACGCGACCTAGGTCTACTGCAATACCGAATTAAACTCCACATTTATTATTTTCAAAACAGCCTTAGTATTAACAAACATTTAAACTAAAAAATATTACTTACGGAACACTAACACTAGAACAAAATCTCTCTGAATACATTTAATATTAATTTAATTAGCGCTCTAGGGTAATAATGTAGCTAGAAAAGCCCTAGGGCGGTAAGTAATTAAAAAAAACTTCACTCTTTCAAAAAGTTCGCGAAGGTACATCTTATCATCATACTGGTATTAGAGATCATGTATTCAGCCCAATGACAAAAGGGGTCGCTTCGCTATTTAGCCTTGTATTTGTATGAGTATAATAGTCATTAGGCATCAATTTTAAATATCGAACGGCGAAACTCAATTTTGTTCTTGAAAAAATAATTTAAAAAAAGATGAAAAAAGGCGGGAATAGAAAACTTTTACTTTAAATATTGTTTGTTTTTGGGATTTATTTTTTATAATTACGTGCTAATTGTGAAAAAAAACATGAGTTCTGCAAGTGATGAAGATATAAGCTGCACTCCCGATTCAATGAAAATGGAAGCTGAAGCAACAATTAACAATATTTTGCCTGAAAGTTCTAAAGAGAGATATTTGAAAACTTACGACGAGTTCATGAAGTGGCGAAAAGAAAAACGAGTATGTAAATATTTTATTCTTCTAATGCCGGTTTTTTTCTACTTACCTCACAATCGAGATGTAAAGCAGAGTAGTTAGCTCGGGTGTAAGCATCAATTGCACCCTCGAACTATATCGGGCTGCAATTGATGCCTTACAGCCCTTGGCTACTAATCTACTATTACATCTCTCATATTCAGTAAGTAGGTCCTTATTACCCCCAAATGGGGCTTTTAGGTGACCAATTAGCGCTCTAGGGTAATAATGTAGCTAGAAAAGCCCTAGGGCGGTAAGTAATTAAAAAAAAAACACTTCACTGTTTCAAAAAGTTCGCGTACATCTAACCATCATACTGGCAATAGACATCATGCATTCAGCCCAATGACAAAAGAGGTCGCTTCGCTATTTAGCCTTGTCTTCGTAAGAGTATAATAGTCATCAATTTTAAATATCACACGGCAAAGCTCTATTTCGTTCTTGAAAAAAAAATAAAAAAAAAGATGAAAAAAGGCGGGAATAGAAAACTTTTACTTTAAATATTGTTTGTTTTTGGGATTTTTTATAATTACGTGCTAATTAGGAAAAAAACATGAGTTTGCATTTGCATGCAAGTGATGAAGATATAAGCTGCACTCCCGATTCAATGAAAATGGAAGCTGAAGCAGCAATTAACAATATTTTGCCTGAAAGTTCTAAAGAGAGATATTTGAAAACATACGACGAGTTCATGAAGTGGCGAAAAGAAAAACGAGTACCTAATATTTTTCTACTTTTCTCACAATCGAGATGTAAAGCAGAGTAGTTAGCTCGGGTGTAAGCATCAATTGCACCCTCGAACTATAGGCGCCCTCGCTGCGCTCGTGCGCCTAAATATCTCGGGCTGCAATTGATGCCTTACAGCCCTTGGCTACTAATCTACTATTTTTGCACAAAGTGTGCTTAAGACATTTTTTAACCCGCGTCGGAGGTAACTCAAAAATATCTTGGGGGAATCTTGTTGTAGAGCCTTAAGCCTGGTTTACATTTGCTTTATTTTCATGCTTTTTTAGCATGCTTTCCATAGAGCTAGAATAGAATAGAGACGCCAATTCTTTTATAAGTATTTTAGGATTTTTGAAAGTTCTTTTATAATATATGGTGCGCAATAAAAGCTACGAATTGGCATACGTTTTTGCCGTCTCTATTTGATTATTTCTCTATAAAAATCATGCTAAAAAGCATGAAAATAAAGCAAATGTAAACCAGGCCTTATACAGAGCCCCATGAAGGCAGTATTAACTTTCGCAAGTCTAATGCCTGTTTTCACCAACAACACTTAAGATTTAGGGGCCACCTAATCTTTTTTTAAGGGCTACGAATCAACCATTAAGTAGCCTCTAAAAAGATTAGGTGGCCCCTAAATCTTAAGTGTTGTTGGTGAAAACGGGCATAAGTCGTGGAAATGACAATTTAAGTTTATTTCTAGTATTAACATTATGACGGCTACTAATAGTTTCGAAGCCTTTGAATACATCGTGCAATCTATGTTTGTCAACTGAAACTAATAACTATTCTCTTCCACACGAAAACACGTGATCCCTAATGGAACCCTGACTACAAACCTTGCTACAAAGGAACCCACAACACGTGATACTAGTCGTTCCCGCCTCCGCCGTAAGATGGCGCTTTTGTTGTAACTTTGGAAGGATTATTCAACGAAGAATGTAATTTCAACATGTCGGTACCCAGTGGCCGCTTTTATAATTTGCCGTGGCACGGGCGGATTTACCCTGAGGCCCAGTAGGCCCGGGCCTAGAGCGGCAGATATTAGGGGCGGCAAATCGTGACAAAAAGATCACTGATGATAGCAAGAAATACATAACTGAAATGCAAAGTACCTAAATATTTAAAAGGCTGTGCATAATTATGGCGGGCCGCACTGCACTGCAACGAATGGCAGTTTTTATAGGTATGCGCCACTAAATTCATTATGTACCTAGTCTAGCGTAATTCATTATGTAGGTAGGTACCTAGTCTATAATTATGATAGGTGCTGCGTACTGTGCTGAGAAAGGGGCGGCACATGGCCTGGGGCCTAGAGCGGCCAAGACTGCCACTGGGCACGGCACGGTTTTACCGTCGCGGTAAAATAGGAAACCAACCAAACCATTTTGCTTTCTTATTTTACCTCGACGGTAAAACCGTGCCGTGCCACGGCAAATTATAAAAGCGGCCAGAAGTTAGAGAGCGTATTAGAAATATTAGAAAATTTATGTACATCGGGACAGGGTAAAAAAATTGCCGTATCACAAATAGTGCTACTGCACAACGACTAAATTCTAACTTAATTAAAAAAATAACTATTTCATAAAAACGGCACTTAGTGAAGCCAGTCGTCAGTCCTATGACATCTTAACTAAATTATTATGATTTATAAAGTCAAATCCACGTTGCAGGCCTTTGCAACTAGACTCGCAAAATTTTACTTCGACTTTTAGAAGAACCTCGTAAAACTTCGTCAATTCTGTTTAAGCAATTTACAACAAAACGTTTCTGAAACAGCTTCAGACTACATAAGACTGAATGAAATGCGTACCAACCTAATGACCAAATAAAGCGTTTTAACTCGGAACTTTTTACAGAAATCAAGAATACTTAAAGCGCCAACTGAGGTTTAATAGAGTTTACTTAAAGAGACTCTATACTCTATCTGCGAGTTGTTTTTTTTTGTATGCACTTTTGCCAACTGACAGGCTGTTAACAATAGATTAACTAGACTCAGTCTAGTCTAGGCTAACAGTCTAGTAGACTGTTAGCCTTCGAGAAACCGGGCGTAAGTGAGGCATTATTTTACTTTTCTATAAGACCGTAATAGGCTATTTGACAGATTTCTGAAACCATCTCATATTTTTTGTTGATGTCATGGAGTCCTCAGAAAGTGGTCATTTTAAATTATTTCGTGGAGGTATTTCTTCTAAAAAAGGCAAACGAATATTTACTTTTGAAATAAACCGCCAAAACGCTATCTTGCGCAATACGGCGTGGCACAGGAATTATGACGTCATACATACATACATAAGCTCACGCCTGTATCCCAGAGGGGTAGGCAGAGATCAGGGACTGCCACCTGCCACGATCCTGACAAATCACTGACGGACTCATGACGTCACTGGTCAGTAAACAAAGCAATGAACGTAAGGACGACATGAATGACAGACGCCATTTTTACTGAGCTGTGACGTCATAATACAATCGGCCTATCCAGACCGTTTTCGATACAATGGCCAGGACTTGAGAGGTTATAGCGGTTTTAAGACTCATAATTTATACGAATACGTATAAATAATATGTACTGGGATTTTCACACTGTCAAATAGCATATTCTATTGAATAGGTAACTATTTGTTTTTTAATTTACAACAATCAATAAATCAGTAGGAATATTATTTTTGCAAAAAATATTGTCACCTTTGTTTCGATTCGGATTGGCACTTTTTTCTGGCATTTGCTTTTTCAACTAGGAGTCGAATTCAGGAGTCAAACGTATGGGATTTTTCAGTTTAAGGGGCTCCACGGAGTAACACACTTGCGCCACCGAGGATATAACTCGTATCTTTTTTTTACAGATCGTATTTCCAAAAATTATCTACAATTTCTCAATTACGTTGACGTATTTTAGGACCCATGACGAAGATCCTAGATCACGCACTTGTAATACTATAGATAGCATTTATGCCAAAAACAGCAGTTTAGGTACAAGTACAAAAGGTACTTGTTTCTTTGCTGCGTAGTTGTAAAGCTAATATTTGTCGTTCAAGTTGTAAAGATCGTATTTTTTAACTAGGTTTTGGCCATACTGCATAAACAATTCGTTGATGTAAATAAACGGTATTACTTTTTTTTTTGTTTTCCTAGCTAACTGCTTGGCCTAGTACACACATGAAAACAAAGTTACAAACCTATTTACAACAGTAAATTAGTTCAGGGTATGTTAATGTCGTACTTAGCATGCTAAACAGTATTTAATCTCTCCCTGAAGTCAGTTTAACCCTGTGTTGTACAGCAGGCCGGCTTTAATCCGTTATCTGTGTAGAAAAAGTAGTATATGATGAGTACAGACATAAACTAAAACTTTCGTACGCACTTTACATAATTACCTTAATTCTGGATTTTTAAGTAATAATATAGTCACGAATTTTATAGCCAAACATTACCTACATTTTTGTGCTTTAATTAAAATGAAAGTTTTTTTTAACATAACATAACATTTATACACAGGCACATACATTGCTTCTGGCCTCACACTAGGATACCCTGCGTCGTGGGAACCAGAAACAGTGACGCCATAAACATGTAAACATCCAAAACCTGGAGTTTTTTTTTCTCTCCAGCCGGGGATGAAGCAGATGCGCTAACCGCTACGCCACAGAGGTCGTACAGTTTTAGTAGGTACAAGTACTTACCCCTTTTTGAGAACATGTTTGAAATGTTTTCTGTTTTGTTTCTTTACTGAAACAGTGTTCTTTTTTTAATCAGTTGCGTTATGAGTGTTATGACCTTGAAAAAATCAATTGAAAACCATTGTTATGGTAAGGCGATCGGCCCACGAAAAATTCTACAAGTTAAATGAACAATTTCTGAAAAACTAATTAGATTCTGAAATTTACAACAACTTTTGTTCTATGAGCTAATTTCTCAGATGTTTGTTTCTCGATACATAATTTATGAAATACACACAGTACCTACAGTACCTACCTAATTATATTATCAACGTCACAGCATATAGATAAAATTAAATAAGTTGGACTGTCACTATGGTCTATCAGACAGCGTCACTACGCATCCCAAGTTTCATAAAACCAAAATTGTTTAATGGAAAATTACATAACAAAATTCAGAACTTGTAAACGAGTTCTTTCAATTGCACTGTATCTTTTTATGTTTTGTATGTGAATGCCTAAATACTAAAAGGGCACATGTCACATTTTAACGATTTTTTTTTCTTCAATCACTCAAGTCAAGGCATATCTACACCGTTTTCTATCAAAACGACACTTGTCATAAGTAGGGGACAAGTGCCCTTTTAGTATTTAGACATTCGTGTGTTTTCCTGGTACAATAAAGAATAGTACCTGGGTGACCGAGTTTTGCTCGGTACTTTTTTTGTAATATAAAATTAAAATAATCCTTTTTCAACAAAAAAATAACTTCATGACTCGAACCGGGTCTCTTGAAATCGGCCCGAAACGGGTCGCCCGTTTTCCCGTCAGAACTATCCCAACCTTGCAGATAGATGCGAAATTTACCTCTGTATGTTATCATATAAAATTTCAATTGGCTTAAAACACGGATAAAACAACGTTTTCCAAAAATGTAACCTAGTTAGATAAATTAAACGCCCCCGAAAGCATCTGCCTACAAAATTTCGTGAAAATCATTGGAGCCGTTTCCGAGATTCTGATTATATATAAATATATATACAAGAATTGCTCGTGTAAAGAGATTAGATTCTTATCTTATCTTATCTTCTTATGGGAGTGATTCAAATTCAGGAATTGCCCTTTTTAATACTAATCCTGAATTTAGTATTTGTAGCCTAACGCCAGCAAGAAAGTGCTTACCCTTTTAAGTGTGCAATCAGAATAACTAATCAATAGAAAATTGGAGTCGCCGGAAGTATTTATTTAAAAAACAAACATCAGACCATCATCTTCGGAGATTGACGCCAGAATTCTCGCTTTTACAAATCGATATTTCCACTGTCGCTAAACACAAGGTAGGTAAGCCCCAACTATAATTAAAATGACCACCGTTACTAAGCACACGGTGTAAACCTTGGGCCACACCATTAACATTAAGGGAACTAATGCGTAACGGGATCTTGAGGGTTGAGCTTTTCATACATTAACATCAAATAGGTACGTACTAAGTCTTAACGTCCTATCTCAATCTTGTAGTAGCAACAAACAATTTGGTTCCCTCGGGCGAGGATGAAATGGACTCATCGCCCCAATAAACCCCGAAGTAGCGAGTTGCATAGTTTAAATATGTATAAACGCTTTCGCACGTGCCTATACCTTAATCTTACATGAAAGTGCAATCTTGGAGCAGCAATTCGACCAAGAAAGTTTCGCTATTTAAATATGCAAATTACAGCCCGGATTTTCATTTGGCCAGTATTGGAGTGCAGGTACGATGACCTGGATTGCGCGAGGACGACGGACGAGGAGGCAACAATTAGAGTGTCCGGGCGGGCGCTTTGTGCCGCGGGGCGGCGGGTGCGCGGCGGGCGGGCGCGGGGCGGCGTGGGGCGGCGTGGGGCGGCGGGGCGGCGGCGGCGCCGCGCGGCAGTCAGCTCTGGTCGGCAGCGGCCGGCGCGCGCGAGTAGCCTGCGGTAGTATGCCGGCGCCGGCGCCCCACGCGCCCCACGTGCCGCGCGCCCCTCGCCGCGCCGCCCGCGCTCCCGCCTCGTCTGCGTGCTAACGCACACGGGCATGTCTCGCACGACACGACTCAATGTAAATATTTATGGATGTCAGTTTTGAGTTGTTTAGATTGGCTGTGAATTTTAAGGTATGTACCTCAGTACCTACATTATTTACGTCTAAGTCTACGACTGTTTGCACGAATCTGTAATAGATCTTCTGTAATATTACACTATTGAGATTGATTGGGTAAAGTAAAGTTACCGGTGAAATTTTAGCGTGCACGTACATGCTTGTGCCTTTGTACCTTTAATGTTATTGCCAACAATTACTTCACTTAATGGCGCACGAAGTACCCTTTTTATAACTGGATCAATAGTATACCATTAAGCGTTGTTAGCAATGCCTCTAAAACTCTGATTTTTTTTCGCATTACATTACGTGATTAAAACATGACAATGCGCGACTAGCTGCGTCGCCCCGTCGCAAACATGCAAAAATTGTATTCAAAATTACAATAGATAAACCAATAAATTTAAATTGGAAAACAATCAACAAGTCAACTTACATGCATGGCGTCTTCAAATAACTAAGCCTTAAAAGGCAGATCTTTAGACCAGCCCCTAAGAATAATTGGATAAAACAATATGAGGGGTGGGTCCATTATTGATTTCAATGTAAACAAACACGACTATTACAGTCTAACCTATTGGCTAATAATGAAGCGGAACCACTATTTCGCGGGTAATTAGGTATTTCTGTAGGTACAGCGAGTATCATTTTGTCACCTTTCTTCTCTGTTAACGAACTTTGCACTTTCTAGCTCAGCTCCCACATAAGACACAATTGACTACGAAATTTCTTCATAACTCTACCAATTTTAATACAGATTTTCTGTAAAATACACTTTTATACTTACTTAAGTACATCTATTTATTGGCATCAAAATGTTCAGGTGAAAATGAAATCGGCAAGGCGCGTGAAGATCTGTGAAGATGGCTTGCCTAGGTAAAAACTATACTCTTATTTTTATTTACTTACCTACTACCTTAACTGTAGAGTACCTATAAGTAGAAAAATTATTTTCCTCCATCATAGTTTGTTACAATTCCATGATTGGCATAGAAATAGATTGTTTTTTTGCTGAATTTAGTTTGCCCGAAGTTCTAGTAATTAGTATAAATTGAAACTAATTAGTATCTAAACAATATCATGTTAGTTTTGCTACAGCTCATTAGTTATGGATGAGGCGAAGCAGTGTTACCTATAATTAGTACCGAGTTATTATGATAAGTGTTTTTGCAAACGGTGAACGTCATTATCGTAAACATAATTGTTTGGCATCGTTCGTAAAAGACACGTCGCTCCATAAAAAAGTGGACCTAATCAGCAAAAAAATTGTAATTTACCTTTTGGAGACTACAGTCTCCAATAAATTTCACAAGTTTCTTGTCACTCACGTACAACGAGCCTACATGCACTGCGTTTCAAATCAGGAATACGAAATGATGATTGTATTAGATATCACTCTTCATTGTTAATATTTTACAGAAACATAAGACACTCACCCAATTCAAATGAACTAATGTACCTAAAATCACCGTTACTAATCACCGCTTAATAAGTAGAATTATGTAGATTCTTACTAATGCAGAACACACATGCTTTTTTTTTGTTTGTGCTAGTATTTAGAGCGAGGTGCTAAAGATCTGAAACAAGTCCATCAACAGTACACGGACCAAGCAATAGAAAGCTCCGCACAGCCCAATCGTCAATGATGGCAGGTTGATTGATACAAAACTCGCACTTGACGAACTAAGGAGTTCATCTAGCAGATATAACCAACTGTGCACTGAGTACCTACATGTAGTTACAATAAACATCCTGATCACCATTTACACGTTTTTTGTAGTATCAATTGCACTTTTTGTGAAGAAATTTCCACATTTGTATTTCTATTTCTGGATAGTGAGACCAGCAAGGAAACAAACGGATTGAAAACGGATACGTCTTTGGCACCACAACATGCTACTTTCAAATACACACACATACAGTAACTCAACCGATTCAAACATCGACGTCTATTCACGGTTTTCGTGACACATTCTTGTCAAATGATCGGATCTTAACGCGTTTAGCCCTCACACATTTACATGTGTCACGCCTTTAAAGCTACGTGGCTTGAAAGCATTTTATGAAACGTTGAGTAACTGTATTTCTATACAATTTTAAAGCTAGAGCTATTGGCACGTGATTCATTGCACAAGGCGAGTCAAACAAAGAACCACAAGTTGTTCTTTGCATTCCCTTCGGTGGCGTTTCAGTGCAACAAACACATTAGTGTAACGCGACGTTTCGGGCATTGGCAGCTAATGTGACTCTAAATGCAAAGCACTTTCGAAATTGTGATTATTTGTCACGAAATGTCGCGTGGAGAGATGCTTTTACCATAATGCTGTGACTACATGTATCAATGAGCGTAGCATCAGGTTACGTGTGAAAGCGCTGTAATGCCTTGAACACACGGAACGAGTGCAGTGGCATCACAGTAAAATTACACTTGGTCAAGAGAGTTTGGTGTGCGAGGATGTGTTTTAACTTATTTTACTACTGTGGCGAGTTAAACCTAAAGGCTGGATATTGAATGCGGATTCCTATCGCGTATAGTGTGTCCTAAAGGTATTTTATGTAATTTAATTTAATGTATGTTTCACGTTTACATAATTACGACCATGTCTTAATCAGTTGCGTTTTGACCTTGAAAAGAATAATTAAAAACCATGGTTTAATCGATCGGACCAAGAACCGACTGCGTTGGTCTAGCCGTTAAGGCGCTTAACTACCAAGAAATGGGTCGTAGGTTCGATTCCCACTGAGGCCGCCGTACATTTGTACAAATGGCCTCAGGCTGATTGTTTTTCGATGTGTGTGATATTTTTGCTGCGTTACCATAGCCCAGGGTTTCCTAGTTTGAGACCAGGTCAAGAGATTTTGTTATGTGAAAGTTATTTTTTTTATGGTGAGTCCACCAAAAATTCTACCGGTAAATAATATTTCCAAAAAAATATCTTTCAGCAGTCCCCTATTCATTATCCCTAACACCGAAAGAAAATTCTTATGGGTATTAAGTGGATCGTGGCAGGTGGCTGTCCCTGTTCTCTGCCTACCCCTCTGGGATACAGGCGCGAGCTTATCTATGTATGTATTAAGTTCGCCTATGAACAAATGTTATTATTGTGCAATAAAGAATTTTCAATCAATCATACTTGTCGAGCTTTTCGCTGTGGGAGTGGCATGAAGTGGGAGGTGTCATCGGGCGAGTAAATAAACCGTGGATGTAGTGACTCTCTCCACTCTGCTTGGCTGAACACTCTGCCGAACACTCGCTAAAGTGCGTATACAGAAATGATCTATTCTATAAAAATAAAATATTCTATAAAATTGTACAATGAAAGAGGGAGATTCTCATCATTCGTTGTATTTATAAAATACCTACCTATCAACGGTATCTCCCATCTCTATTAGACTAATACCTAAAACCTAAACCATGTAGCGAAACACCCATATTCAAATCCATCGACGGCTACCAGCCAGCTACACGTTTACAGGGAGTTGTCAATCTAAAGATAAAGATAAAGATTATTTATTTGTCAAACATGAGATATAAGGTTCTTATAAGGTTGTTACATTGAAATACGTCCTGTACATGTTTCGCTCATCGGGACTTACAAAATATTTAGAGAGAGCACCATCGTTTGTCATTAAAATATATCTCTATCACAAAATACTTTCCATACGAGCTATATTTACGTCAATTATGTTGATATTGGTAAAATCAAATGCAGTCCAAAAAAACCTACAAACCTAAAAAATCTACCTACCGAATACTAGGCCACAGTATCGCTACTGTTCTCGTTCCGTGGATTCAAGGCATGACTCGCAATTTTGCTCGGCTGGACACTCTGTAAAGTCTTCATTGATACAGAATACTTAGCCGAGGGCACTGTCTCGCCACTGCTGGTCCTAGATTCTGTTAATGAATTGTAGTACGATGACAACTGCATGAACGTGGCTATTTAGTTTCATTGACGCTTCAAGTCGACTCGCCCACATATCAAACCTAGGCGTCAATGTTATGAAAAAACACGTCATTATTATATCAGCATTAAAATGTGAAAACTACTTTCATAATTATCATCATTCAGCCACAAGAACTCCACTGCTGGACATAGGCCTCCTCCATGGATTTCCAAAAAAACCGGTCGGAAATTACTTTACGATGCCTCGTGTTAGAGGCGAAACGCGTGGCATTGTCTCACACAAGTATTGTTGTCTGTGGTGGTGTGTTCGTGCCTTGCTTCTGCTTGAAAACGTGGGAGGGAGGGCGGTGCATTAGCTAACCGCATGGTGCTTGTGGGATTCTGACGGAATTTAGCAAAGTAATTTTCACATTTTAATGCTATTACGGACTTCCGCGAAGTAACGCCTGATTCTATACAATATCTGTCATCGTACTGTAATGCACTAACAGAATCGAGGCCCTGGGAGTCGATTCTGTTGATGCGTCGTAGTACAATGACAACTGAATGAACATGGCGATTTAGTTTCATTGCCGCTTCAAGTCTATGCGAGCACGCATATCAAACAACCTGGGCGTTATTGGTTTAAAAAAACTCGTCACGTGGCCCGGCCGTGTATCTGTCATCGTACTGTAATGCACTAACAGAATCGAGGCCATGTATAGGTAGTACGATGACGCGAGTCACGCGTTTTGTGGCGTTAAAACGTCAGAATTGACAGTCAATGTCTGGGCCTAGATTCTGCTGACGCATTGTAGTACAATGACAAATGCATGGACATGGCGATTTAGTTTCATTGCCACTTCAAGTCAACGCGAATACGTGTATCAATAGTTCTAGGCATCAATGGTATGGAAAAACACGTCACGTGACCCGACCGTGCATCTGTCATCGAACTATAATGCACTAACAGAATCGAGGCCCTGGAAAGTCGCGACTTTTGTTTGACGTTACGCGCGACTCGCGTCGTCGTACTCCCTAGGCTGGTTTGGTGCGATGGGGCATAGGGGTGGCACTGTGGTGCGCGCGAGTGGCGTGGTGGTGACGCGCGCGCGCGGTGTGTTGCAGTGAGCGCGGTGGCGGCGGCGGCGGTCGGCTCGTCAACCCGCGGATGTCGCTGCTGGGCAAGCCGCTCAGCTACCGCGCCACCCGACGCGACGCGCGCTACCGCCGCGCGCAGTCCAAGATCTACAACTTCCTCGAGCGGCCGCGGGGCGTCAAGGCCGTCCTCTATCATATGATTGTGTAAGTAACATACGCCTGTTTACACGACTAATGCACTCCCGTGAAATGCATCCGATTAGTATTAGTACTTCACAAATCTCTTCGATAAATATTGTAAACTACATCCCAATAGCGAAAATTTAAAATTTTCTATTTTATTGGTTTATTAGATAGAGTTCAACATTACTTTTCATGCAATTTTGAACATTGGCACAGTCCCGTTGCATAAAAATCGTAATATTGAGGATTTAGAACGTTTGCTCATTGAAAGTGGTGGTTTTCAGGTTACTCGTTATTTCAAAGTAAACAGTTCCATTTTTGAGAAACTATTTAATGTTCCACGAATGGTCCCAAAGGAAATTTGTCATTTAATTTGTGATACTTCCTTAGACAGTAACTTTAAGTACAAAATATTTATCAAATATTTCCCACCGTCACAAACAACTATGTATGTTTTAATTTTGTTGATTTATCGGGTGCTCGCCTTACGAAATAATCATCACACTTATAAGTGAACATGCTCCTAAAGCAGTCAGTCGGCCGGGTGTCTGAATACGCTAATAACGGCGGGGCTATTGAGGACAAGCCGTCAGCAGCCTCAGTCTAGATCTCAGACAGCTTAAAACTTGTGAAAAACATTGAGCCAGGACTCGTTTGGTGTAGTCTCTTTGACAAATTGAGATCTAGGTTTTACAAGTTTTATCGGTCCTCCGCAATGCTAGATGTCGCCGATTAGTATTTTTCACAGTTTCGTCTGCGTGGCCATAGGGGTTTAGTTCATAGCGCCTATAATATAAAGGTCAAATCTCTTTGACAAATCTATGTTTTACGACATATTTCAGCTCCCTACGACGCTTTTTCAGCGAGATGTCGGCGATTTTCTGTTTTTCAACTTGCTCCACTCCACAAGTCTCATATCGCTCAAAATTCTATGGAAATAAAGCTTCTATCTATTTATCTATCAAAATATAAAACTAGAACTCGTTTCTTTGTTAAATTCATATGTAGGTTTTACAAATTATTTCAGACCTCTGCGTTGCGTTTCTTACCGAGATATTGGCGACTGCGCGTTTTTACCGTTTCGATCGCGTGGCCAAGGTGTTTGTCTCAATATAAAAAACAATGGTTACTGACTGTTCTATCAACGCACAGGTCAAACCACTGAACGGATTTCGCTGAAATTTGGCACGCAGATAGTTTTTACGATGTAGGCGTCCGCTAAGAAAAGATATTTCCAAATTAGTCTCCTAAATGGATGGGTTCAACCCAGAGTTTGTATGCGAAGTAAATATTTTATGATCCGATTGACACGAAACTTTGTAAAAGTGTACATTAATATATATAGACTGCCTTTAGACCATCTGCTGCGAGGCCTGCCCACGCTGCGTCGTCCAGTCCACGGTCGCCAAGTCAGAATTTTTCGCCTCAACGGTTATCACTTCTCGAGCTATGTGCCCCGCCTACTGCCACTTCTACTAAACAATTCTTCAAGATATTTTCGATTCGATCGCACAGTGAATCATACACAGCTATCTCCATTGCTGTTGGGTGACATTGAGCCTTCTTATGAGGCGCATAGTCATAGTCATAATATTATATTCGAGGCTATTTGATCGTACAATTAGCCCAAAGAAGGGCAGAATACAGTTTTAGGGTTTCGTAGTCAACAAGTGACCCTTATAGTTTCGCTTTGCCGATATTGTCGATATTGACCATGCCGATTTTGCTAGCGATAGAGCAACATCTTAAAATTTTTTTGTGAGAAATAGACGGAGAAAGAGGCGATCCTCTACACCTAAATTAGGTATTATTTCTCGTCTACCTCATAGAGTCGGGTATCGCTGAATGGGTCGTACAAAAATATGGTTAGTGTAGGAAAACCATTTTTCGATGTGGGTATCCGTTTGAGAAATAAAGCGTATTTTTTGTTAGCGTCTACGTCATTCGGCCTACGTCAGGTGATAAGAAAATTTTCTTAAAATATTGGTAACGATTCCAGGCTCACTTTTCTGTCGATATGTGAAGCCACCACTGAGACGCTCTAGCCGCGACGACAGTCGCAAAGCGGTGGGCGAATATCGGAGTCAGAGGCGTGTTATGGGAAATGCCTATGTCTAGCAGTGGACTGACACCGGCTGATCGTGATGACGATGATGAAATGCTCTAGTGCCTTGGATACATTTTTTGATAGAAAAGCTATGCTCAGCATCTCTACCATCCTTTCAGATTTCCTTATGACGATATTTTCCGTCACATTTAGCGAATACTCGTAGTATCGTTACTACAAATTAAAAAAAATGTAGCTTATCCCAGGTTTCTTGAACGATAATAGTCTGGTAATCTACTGTTAACTACTGTCAGTTGTTTTTTTGTTTGCACTTTTGACAACTGACGGCTGTTAACAATAGATTAACAGACTGTTAGCCTTCGAGAAACCGGGGGTTCGAAAATCAAGTCATGCATCGTGCCGCAATTTAAACCTCACCGCCAAACACTACCACCGCCTTTTGAACACTGTTTTAACTAAATTGCTGTATAAAGTAATTACTTTGAGATCGGTATAAGCAATGGCTAGCGGTGGCTGCCGTATCGTCGTCATCATAAACGAGTTAGGTGATTGGGTGTTTGATTCCGTTCCTTATAATGACAACCGTTTTTGATAAGATAAAAAACCTTATTTTCCTTGTAATTTAGAACTCTAGAATACCTGAGGGCGTGTGCATTAGCACTATGTTATACTCTCTATGTTTGACAGCCACTCATGCTTTTTACTTTAGACATGTAATACCTTCTTTTATTTGCTTTTACGTATTTCTGTATGTATTAGCTGCAAAAAGGCAGGTTTTTTAAATGCAGTAATGTCAAATAAAAATAAAGTGATATGCCCGTTTTTCGAAAAATAGTTATCAAAATTCCGATTTTTAATAATTTAAGTGCAAATTATTTTGAAAAACATATTAAAACAGTCTTTCCTCCGATTTCTCATTCACTATGACGCTGTTAATCTACTATATTAAACCATAACAGCTGTCGATTGGCCGAAGTGCTACGAAAAAAACGTTTGACAGCTGTACAGTACATTAACAGCTTTAAGTTAGTTTAGATCCGTAATCATAGTCTAGTTTTAAACAAGGCCGCAACTTTAAAATCACATCCGATAACATTACTATTAACGATCTCTATGGACCAGCACCATGTGCTACTAGTAGATTGGCTATAAAGGTATAATATAGCAATAACTGTACCATCCTGCTACGCTTGGGTCGGCTAGGACACCGCTACATGGAAGGCTACGTGACGGAGCCCGTAAAACTTTTTTTTTATAGAATAAAATAAAAGTAGGTTATTGCCAAAACACACAAATTTAAAAAGCAATAATAAGAGAAATTTAAAATTTTTTTTAGATAGCGTCTAACCATTTTTGTAATTGGAGCTCTCTCCTCCAATCATAAAAATGGTTAGACGCAGCGAACATGTCGGTTACCACCAAGTAGTAACCAACGTTGCTTTTTAGCGCTCCCCAGCTCTTAGGATAATATTTAGAGCAAGAGTTTTTTTAAGGCAGGTAGGCACACGTTAATTATAAAAATACATAAATTAAAAACAAATATGTATGAATTTATCGTACCACCGTTTTGCAGTCAGGTAGTCATTAAAACAAAAAACGTACATGTACAAAAAACGAACTAAGCGTGTGTGTGAGTGTGTATGTATGTAAATGTATGTATTTGTAAGTGCCTCTTAGCCCTGCGACAAGGTCTTGGGTTCAGTGTAGTAACTACTACTAAAAGGCTATGCTTTGTGTTGAGGTATATAGGTTGCAACAGGTGATAAATCATAAAATATATAATCTATCTATAGAGACGTCTCAAATTCTCAGTTATTTTTTTTTTTGACCAAGAAGATAATTTTCACTTGGTTAGCCCAGTTTTTGAGCGTAATGGCGGTGGCAAATTATTCAAAATTTTAGAAGCCGCATATTTGAAACATCCCTTATAGCCTTGGGTCTTAATACGTTTGGTTATAGTAAGTAAATTTGTGGTCTTAGATCGCGTGTTTAATTTTTTTAGGGTGTTTACCCATGATAAATTTTCAAATAATATTTCGGGCTCTTCCTTATATTGAAAAACTATTAATTGTAAAACGAAATAATTTGACGTTCATAAAACCAACATTTTGTTTTTATTATGATTAAAAATATCTGATTTGATTTGAATAAGTTTTTTGGTCAAACAAGCGATGTGCAGCTCTCTTCTAGCTTTCATATTGGGAATTCCGTATTGGTTTAGATTATGGAGTTGCGATGCTTTTCGCATGCAGAATGTGCGTAGCACACGCTCGGTCGGTTACTGGTTAATCGGCACTGCTACGGACGTGTACTACGAGATAGTGACGCGTGTCCGTGCTCCAAAATCATGCGCGTGCCACGCAAAACACAACCTAGACAATTTCCACTGTACTTATCCCATATACTATCACTCATCTGTAATGCCGGTTAAAGTTTATCAGCGTAGTGGTATACATGCCTTTTTTAGACGTATGAATATCCGTTGTGAAAATTACATAACGAACCCACTGGACCCACTGTAGCGCGCAGTCAGAAAAACACCGTAGCACAACGTATAGAATTACCGCGTAGCACTTTGCTACGCGGAGTTAAACGGTTCATCGCGTAGCAATTTGCTACGCGCGTACCGTGCGGGACCCGTCGTAGCTCGTAGCACTTTGCTACGCATTGGTTTGGTAGGATTTGGGAAACAAACCCGTAATATCACGTGCGGACTTCGCTTCTCTGCCCGACATTATATTTAGATATTAAAAACACAAAGCGTGATGTAGTTGCGAGAAAATCTATATAAAAGGAGAAACTGACTGACTGACTGACATATCAACGCAGGGCCTAAACTATATAAGGGTTGGAAACTTGAAATTTTGCACATGGGTTTCTCTTATAACCTAGGGGAGCACTAAGAAAGAATTTTTGAAAATTCAGCCCTTGAGGGGTGCAAAGTTATTATGAAACTTTGCCGGTTTTGAAGGTATTCGAATAAAATATAGTATGAAGGTCCTTAATTAAAATTCGTGAAACACATATAAAATAGTTTTTCGGAAGTCATCCCTTAAGGGGGTAAAGGGGAGTGCAAAATTTAGTTTGAAACTTTGCCGTTTTTGATGTTATTCGAATGAAATTCAGTATGAAAGTCCTTGATTGAAACTCATGAAACACGTGTAAAATAGTTTTTCAAAAATCATCCCTTAAGGGGTTAAAAGGGGGCTGCAAAGTTAGTATGAAAGTTTTCTGATTTTCGAAGCTATTTTAATAAAATGTTTTATTTGAATCGAATTTCTTTGTTCTTCCATGTGTTTAGATAGGTACTACCTTAAATACTTGCTTACTTTCTTTTTTTTCCTATTAGTAATATGTTATTAGAAATATATTATGACATTTATATTATAAATATAAAATAAATATATATTTCTCAGTTCTTCAAAATTCAACTCATAGTAAACAGCGTATATACGTCCTACTGCAGGGAATAGGTCTTCTCTCAGAAAGAGAGTATGGTTTTAATTATTTCATATGCGTTAAAGTATCCGTATCTTATTTCAAACACTTTAGTAAACTAAAGCCCACGCGGACGAAGTCGCAGGCAACAGCTAGTAATATATATTTGCAGTTAATTTAGACCTGGGCTTGCTGCGTAATACGTGCATAGCTGCGTGTTTTTAAGGTATTTTCGTAGTTTCTCGGAAAATATGCACAATTTGATATTTGTATAGATAGACATTGTTCTTATACATTCCACTGGTGAATTTAATCAAGTTTTCTAATCATGATTCACCAATATTTTTAATATAAGCAAGTCTTGAAAAAAAAAATCTTATTCGTAAATACATCAAGTAAACAAACAATATGGAGACGAATATTAATAAAAATTGAAAAAAAAAATATTGTCCCTTGCGTGCGTATGGCCGGTGCCAGCCAATTCAGTTGTTATTTTTCTTGATTTCGCATATCGAATGACAGCAATTAAATATTTAATTTAAGAGACAAAACGAACGTTTCCGTACTGCCTATCATTCTGAATTTAGATTCACAGTTTCAAACCAAGGAGGCTCTGATTTTCTTTACAAAATATACAATATACATATTACAAAATATGCAATTACTGTTAATTTATCAAATAAGAGTAATGAGAGATACGCATATATTTATGAAAATAATATCCCCTCAAAATATTGCTAATGAGTTCATAATGACACCATAATCGATTATTAAGGGCAAGCTCTTTCATTTTCTGTTCCTATTGCATTTTTATGTGACAATAAAGTTTATTTTTATTAAAAAACAATTTAAAATATCAGCACGTTTAAAAAAACCTTATTACGCTCATCATTATCAAAGCCATTAAATTCCACACCATTAAGCCTAATTGTATTTCTACGCGCTTAATATTATCCAAAATATTATGGAACATTACATATTGCGAATATGACAAAAATTTAATTACGCAGTTTAACACACTGAACACAGATTGCTGCTGCAGCAAATTTGGGCTTAAACTACCTTAACTGATCCTAACAACACAACAAAAACTAAAAACTGCACCAAGCTTTACGATTTTAGCCCTAGCCTACTTATTATAAGTCTACAAGAAACATAACTATCTTTAGATACGTACATACACAAATAAACGTACGCTAAAATCCCAGATAGTATGTGACTGGCCTAAGAGTAGGTAGCGTACATTATATACAAGAATTTTATAACATGTATCGTATTTCTGTTTTTCTCAATTTGTAACTGTAGCACGTACGTACCGTACGTAACCTATACGCAAGTCCACATTTTTATAAAATTTAAATCTCTACAAAACCAAAAGGAACTGGAACTTCATGCATTTAGCATTAAGTTCGCCTTTGTACCATTATTTACATAAGACTGTGCAATGAACTTTTACTAATCATATTTTTCCAGATTTCAAGCCATATTTTGACAAATACAGGGGTCTACAGTGCCACCATCTTATCTGTTCAGTTGATAGCGGCGCTAGTGGAGAATTTAGTAGTAACATTTAAGAAATTTACCTAGAAAAAATATTTTAACCCGTCTTTTGATTGTAATGAAAATAGATCTATAAATCTTAGTAAGTGAATAAATAAAACGAAAAATGGGGAACAGGATTTACAATTAGTTAGTTAGTTACAATTTTGCCCACCTGAACAGATAACTTGGTGGCGCTGTAATTAAGCTCACCAGAATCCCGAGCCATTCTAATCGTCCAACTGTCAAATTCCATACTAATTTGACAGTTAGACCCAAGGTTATGTTATATTCCCCGACTAAAACATTTTTGGGTAGCTACCATCAAATAATTGGGAATTTAATATTGTGTGAGTGCGATGCATAACGTTGCGCAAGGCACGGCTCATAAAACTGGTAGCAATGACTCTAAGGCATTAAATTCTTAACGCCGCATAGGAAGAGAAAAAAGGCAATTTATTCAATGAGTTTGCACGACAACCGCCCGTATTTTCCGCCCTTATTAAAGCTGCTGAACGTAATGATCGGACACTTGAATGATTAATCGTTTCACGGTCGCAAGGACGTGTGTGATCCGACCCGTCTTATTTGTGTTAATTATTTGTTAGTGTTTGTTGAGCTGTATAACTGGCGGAGCATCCTTTTTGACGGAGAGGTAATTTAGTTTGTTGTCGCTCAAGTGTTAAATGAGTGCGGTTGTGCCTATCGTGCTCAGGATCGCAAATTCATTAGTTTGGAGCTACTAACGGCGCGGTGGCGCACCTAATAATACCGAGTTACTAATGGCACAAACACAAATACACAATAAAGGGTTACCTCTAAAATGCGCAATTTCAATTCAGTTGAGTCACGTCAATGGGGATAATTCAGACATCAAAATATTGGCCTTTTAAGTACCAGGGCGGATGGATGGAACACGTTAAGCATACAAATGAATAATTTCGTTCCATCAAGGAACAACAAAGCTGAAGAAGCTGAAACTTAGACTCTTTCGAAAATGCTGCCAGCGGGTCTTGATTGCTATTCTGACGTCACTAGTTCCAACCAGTTGGCCAGTTGGCCGGCGCCGCACTGTTTTCTGAGGTCTGATTTTCCCACGCGCCCATTTTTATCGTATAAACAAAAAGACTATCTATCAAATAGGAGACGAAAACACCCGAGTGCCAAATACTTTTATTTAGGGAAGTATAAGTATTTAAGTATCGGAGTTTTTTGGTCCCGTAAAAAAGAAAAAATATATCTTTATCATTACGTACCATCGCATTTCAATTGAAAAAAATATTTGTGTTCCTAAAATTACATACAAAACCTCATTCTTACAACTTGGAACCATCTCTAGAATTCTAGTAATTATTATATATTTTGTGTTTTTTTTTCATCATGAAGATTCTACCTAGTCGGATGTTACACAAATACCAAAATATTGCTTTTTTGTACTAGCAATTTCGTAATTTTTGTAAGTTTACACATAGACCACAATATCTAAACCCTCGTTAAGTTACTTACAAATATTGCATTTATGTTTTTATTTGATTTAATGTCCTATGTTTTAATATAACGAATATCGTACTTGTGAATGAACCACTTTAGGCTTTGTCATTTACAAGAACATTCTACGACTATTGAAAATGTTTTATTTTTGTATTTGATTTTATGGTTTTTCTGTTTGTAGTGGCGCAGTTTGATACAATCCTAAAACCATATGTGTTAAATACATTAAAGAGGCCTCTAAACGGGCCATGTTTTGCTGCAATATGTGGCTGCACTTTCAGCAAATAATGTCCCCGCCATCACAAAAATGTTTTATTGCAACTGTTGCCGAGCAATCTATGACTGGGCCAATGCCCAGTCATTGCAGACGTAATGCAACACAATTATTGCAATACGTCTGCAATAGTACGGCTCATGATGCAGACTCTTAACCTTTTCAGTCCTGGCCTTGAAAATAACAATAGTTTTCTATTGTTATTTTGTCGACACGGGACTGAGGAGGTTAAACAGGCTACACAAACCGGCTACAATGGCTGATGAAATACGCGTCGCTTCGGCTTTTACTGTTTTAAGAGCAAATTGAAGATGAAAGAAAAGAATGTGGATTCAAACATATTTGAATAGACGTGATAAGTACTTTTGATATCACAATTCAAGAAATACGACTAGACGATCAATTATTTCAAAATTATACAATAATGTCAAAGAGTGACTTCGAATTGCTAATAAAAGTAAGCATTGCATTACATTTCATCATCGTCATCAACCCATTATGTCCCCACTGAGGGACACGGGTCTCTTCCCTGAGGAAGGTATAGGCCATACTCCACCACGGGGGCCAAGTCCGGATTGGTGGAGGCTTGTAAGACTCACTAGTCTCAAAAAATGCCGCTAGCGTTAGTCATAGACGGTGACCCATCCATGGACTGAACGCGCCGTATATTGCTTAACCTTAGTGATCATTTAAGATCACTCAGGCTTCCGGGGCTACGAGCATTACATTTGCTAGCAACAAATCGCGTGGTCACTACGGCAAACATCACATCGTATCAGAAAAGGATGCATTTTTCAAAAACGAAACAATATCAAAGCTGACAGTGTATTTTCTAATGACTGTCCGTGTCCGGCAACCTATTGGAGCAACAACATGTGGCCACACCAAATATGTTTAGCAACATGTCCGGGACATTACTGCAATATTGCATAGTATGGCTGGTATTTCTCGTAATGTTGCCGGCCACTGTATTGTAGTAAAACATGGCCTGTTTAGAAGCACCTTAATTCTTTATTCACAAAAGATGTTATTAATCACAAACTGTAATTGGCATATTTCAGGCATCGCACATTTTAGACTTAACCCTATATGTGTAGGCGATAGATGGAAAACGCCTGCGCGATTATCCCGCTGTCGACCGCTAGATTAGTTCGTACTAAAAAAGCAGTCCCCTTTCTGTCATAGACGTATTATGCGAGATGCTCCAGAGGGCAACGTTCCAACTTTCGGGCGGTACATTGTGCTTTATTATTTCAATAAATTATCGAGGATTACATCATTCACATCCTTTCTTTCGTATTATATTTACTCGGATGTTTACTTCACTCGGCAAATGTCAATAGGCGACTAGGCTCCTTGACACAGTTTGTTTGCCATCATTAGCAAGATGGTGTCTTTTGGCCACAATGTGGGGGTGAGTCTCTAGAATGCTTAGTTATCAATCGAGTCATATTAGTACGATAATAGTGGTTTAAAAATGTTAATGATAATAATGGTTGTTTTATTGGTACTTTAGGCAGTTTAAACATAAACATTTACATACAGGCACACACATTGCTTCTGGCCCCACACTAGAATACCCAGTTTTGTGGGAACCAGAAACAGTGACGTCTCAAACATGTAAACATCCAAGACTAGGGGGATTTCTTTTGTCCCCAGCCGGGATTCAAACCCGGGACCTCTCGCATGTTCGGTAGAGGAGTTAGGTGACCAATCCTCATCATCATCAACCATTTGACGCTCACTGCAAGACACAGGCCTCCCTCATGGTTTTTTAAGGTGCCCGGTCTTTGTGCCCCCCGCATTACCCTTTTTTTTATACATTGCTTCTGGCCCCACACTAGGATACCCTGTGTCATGGGAACCAGAAACAGCGACGTCACAAACATGTAAACATCCAAGACCTGGAGTTTTTTTTTCGCCCCAGCCGGGGATCGAACCCGGGACCTCTCGCATGGTAAGCAGATGCTTACCATGCGAGAGGTCCCGGGTTCGATGTGGCGTAGTGATTGGCGCATCTGCGCCTCTGCGCCAATCACTACGCCATAGAGGTCGTAAAAAAAAACTTTAACCAGCAAGTTAGACCATCTGGTGGGCAGCCTGCCCACGCTGCGTCGTCGGTGACCAATCGCATTCCAGTTATAATATAACCCGTGCAACTTGGCGTCTCGCGCGATTCCCGAGATGTGTGTCTTATTTAGCCATGTTATATCATTAGAATGACATTGTAGTGCTATGGCTTGCTAGACAACCAAATAGAGGTAAATAATAGCAATAGTCGTACATATACATACCTACTAGTAAAAACAAAATAGGGGCCACGAAGTTTATTTTGTTGTGCAATTAAAACAATAGAATTAATAAATATTTTTATTAATGTAGTAACATTAAAACAATGTCCTGCTTGCAATTAAAGCTAAATATTACTTATAAAAATATGGCACATATTGAAAACTTTTTCTTGTTAGAAATGGGTATGTCCTCCTCTCTTATAGTAAACTAGCTGTTGCCCGCGACTACGTCCGCGTGGGCTTTAGTTGAGTAAAGTGTTTGCAAATAAGATAGGGATACTTTTAGCGCATGCGAAACAGCTTTCATACTAACTTCGCAACCCCGTCTTACCCCCTTAAGGGACGATTTTCGAAAGACTATTTTACATGTATTTCATGACTTTCAATGAAGAATCTTTATTCTGAATATCTTTCGAATAACTTCAATAACGGCAAAATTTCATACTAAGTTTGCACCCCCCTTTTTCCCCCTTAAGGGATGATTTTTAAAAAACTATTTTACACGTGTTTCATAATTTTAAATGAAAAACCTTCGTACCAAATTTCATTCGAATAACTTCAAAAACGGCAAAGTTTCATACTAACTTTGAACCCCCATTTTACCCCCTTAGGGGATGAATTTTCCAAAATCCTTTCTTAGTGCTCCCCTACGTTACAAAAGGAGCCCCTGTACAAAATTTTAAGTTTCTAACCCTTATAGTTTAGGCCCTGCGTTGATATGTCAGTCAGTCAGTCAGTCAGTCAGTCAGTCAGTCAGTCAGTCAGTCAGTCAGTCAGTCGGTCAGCTTCTCCTTTTATATATATAGATAGATTTACCGACATCGACTTTATCGACACACATCACAGCACTATAGTAGTCTACCATTCCCATACCCATTCCGCCATAATTGTTTACATAATAAGACTTTTTAAGGATACAGTTTAGTTGTGCATTCCTGAAGCCTGGATTGCATGCTCTCGAACAAAAGTCTCACGTCTTCAGTTGCAATCTCTTCCCAAGCAGTTTTTAAAGCATCAACCAGCTGCTGCTGATTGCGAATCTCTTGTCACACTCTCCAACCTTACGTTTCAATTTATCCCATATAATATGCTCTATCGGATTTAAGTCCGGACTGTTTGCTGATCCAGTATATCGAGCTCGGTTTTTTCCTGTAAGCTAAATCCTAAACCTCAAATCATTCAGTTGGGACCACCAACACGGTCAACTTCGTAGATACAGTCATTCGAAAATCGCTCACCGGTTCGTCTCCACAACCTAATACGCCAATCATCACAAAACGATTTTCACTTTGCACTCGTCCTAAAGAGCGCCATACCCCATTGGCGTATTTCCCAGTCCAAATGTTGCCGAGAAAAACTTAAACATTTTGCACTTTGAAACTCTGGTCAAAGGGTTTTGAATTACTCGTTATCTTGATCTATGATGGTCTTTGTATTTGGTTTCGGATCGAGTTTGAAATTTTCGAGCTGTCACTGTCCTATTTGTACGTATGTCTCGAGCGTATGTATCGGTCCTTGGAAGCAATCGTAGCCCGAAGTCTACCCGAACCAGGTCTTCTAGTGCCCGTCTCTTGGAAACGGTAACAAGCATTTTGGATAGCTCTGTGAGAAGAACCCAATTGTATACCCATAGAATGCTGAGAATGTCCTTGAATTAATGCAACGGCTCTGGTTGCAGTAATTATGTCCAAATGCCTTCGTACTCTTAGCATTGTTAACTTGAAACAATAATTACACAAAAAATAACGATCCCTTACCAAAAATTTATGCTAAATGATCCCAAGCTTATACAAGAATCCAAAATACGCCATAAAGAATTAAAATGTAAACTTTATTGAAAATTATGGACAGCATTTGGTCACTGCAAGCAAAGCTCAGAAAATAAAGGGTCTGTAAAATCGGTGCTTTGCTACTTATCAAATAGTTTTGTTAAATAAAGTACGTATAAATGGAAAATTAACTAGTGGCCCTATTTTGTTTTGACTAGTATATTTGTAGTGACAAGCTATGTGTGTATTTAGACTCTATAGACCGAGAGATAGTGACACAAATTACTTGGTCATTAGCAGTGGTCGGAGTAGGTATATTGATTTTTCGGACTTGCACTATGATATCATAACATGGACATGCCCTTTTTCTTAGTCTTAAACGTCATTACCATCGTAATCATTATCATTGTTTGTTTGTAAACGGTACTGATGTAATGTGTGTTTTATTTATCTAAATTCTGTCTAATTTTGATATTTTCATTTAGGAATAGCGAAATTTAGTTTAACACATTATAAGCGTAAGACGTATCGACGTAAGACGTGAAAACGCGTATCGGGAACGGACGCGTGCTAACCGTACTGATACGGTGTGGTTAAGAGGTTGAGCATGCTGGTTGTTGCATTTCAGCGAGGTGAACAGATAATAGTATTGTGACCATGTTATGCATTGGATGTTACCACCGATACTAGCTCCTTTACTGTAAAGCCAATAAGCCAGTATAAAATACAAAACAATGTGTCAATTTAGTAACTAGATATAACGAGCGCTGTAACACAATCTCGTTCGTCATCCGAGGTCTGCGGTCGAGATGTACTCCATCGCATAGTATTGAGACCAAAGCGAGATGCTTTATTATATAAGTACTCGAAGTAAACAATAGTAACCTAGTAGCCAACTTAATTAACCAAATTAATTAACTAGGTGGTAATTAACTAACTGGCTTTGGTAGTGAAGAGAGTTAACCCATTATATGCTTTACTTGCTGGTAAGTTTCTATTATAATTTAAATCCATCATGTTAATAGAACTTATTTTTAGGACCTACGACGACGCAGAACCTAGGATTACAGTAGAAACAGGATTTATGTCAAAAATGGTCGTTCATAGCGATATCTAGTTACTAAATTGACACATTGTTTTGTATTTTATACTGGCTTATTGGCTTTACAGTAAAGGAGCTAGTATCGGTGGTAACATCCAATGCATAACATGGTCACAATACTATTATCTGTTCACCTCGCTGAAATGCAACAACCAGCATGCTCAACCTCTTAACCACACCGTATCAGTACGGTTAGCACGCGTCCGTTCCCGATACGCGTTTTCACGTCTTACGTCGATACGTCTTACGCTTATAATGTGTTAAACTAAATTTCGCTATTCCTAAATGAAAATATCAAAATTAGACAGAATTTAGATAAATAAAACACACATTACATCATTACCGTTTACAAACAAACAATGATAATGATTACGATGGTAATGACGTTTAAGACTAAGAAAAAGGGCATGTCCATGTTATGATATCATAGTGCAAGTCCGAAAAATCAATATACCTACTCCGACCACTGGTCATTAGTAACAGTATGGCTGTTCTTCAGGGGTCTTAGTACGCAATGACAAAAAGAAAAATGATGGTCATAGCGCTGGTACCGGCGGCCCAATCGCGTGCTCGTTAGTCGAACTTGTCGGATAAATTACGAGTGTCAAACGATTTGTACCACAAAAAATTTAGTATTTTCATATAGTCCATAAAAAACAAAGTAGGCGGTAGTGTCATGCCATACTTCTCCGGTGTGACCTACAGCCCGCCATACTGACGCGAATGCGTTAATTTAAAAAAAATTCAACCATTTGTACCAGGCTAATTTTTGCACAGTTAATTATCGTCGTGCAGCCATTTACGAAAATCACCATGCCATACTTTTCGGACGGTTCCAAATGGTCGCCATACCGCCGAAAATCTGCAAATTTTTTTTTTCGCCAAACGATTTGTACCACCCTACATTTTTTTTTCAACAGCTCCTAAATTATTAAAAATAGAAGTGTGATAATGCCATACCTGTGGGAGGTGGCGAATGTGTATAATATTTATTTTTAATTGTAAGATTTTATTCGTATTTTGAACGATTTGTAACAGTATGGCACTAATTTTTCCTGTAAGTTTGAGGGTCAACGATTTTAAAAACAAAATTTCAAAGACAAAGGTGGCGGCAATCTTCACTTATAACCAGATGTTTATATTGTATAATATTTAATATTCAACCTTATATAATAAAAGGTTGAATTTCACCCAAACGAACCGAATACAATGATGCCATAGTGTAACAAAGATTTTATGTCTTCCACCTTGAAAACCAGTTGAAAAATCAAGTTTTTCAAGTATGTTGCCCCTTTTTCCCTCTATTAGAAGTATGGCAAATATAATAATGGTCACATTGCATCATATCATTTCCAAAAATCCAAATGCAATACAGTTACATATCGTTTGGCGAAAAAAAAAATTGCAGATTTTCGGCGGTATGGCGACCATTTGGAACCGTCCGAAAGTATGGCATGGTGATTTTCGTAAATGGCTGCACGACGATAATTAACTGTGCCGAAATTAGCCTGGTACAAATGGTTGAATTTTTATTTTTTTAATTAACGCATTCGCGTCGGTATGGCGGGCTGTAAGTCACACCGGAGAAGTATGGCATGACACTACCGCCTACTTTGTTTTTTATGGACTATCGGAAAATACTAAATTTTTTGTGGTACAAATCGTTTGACACTCGTAATTTACCCGACGAGTTCGACTAACGCGCACGCGATTGGGTCGCCGGTACCAGCGCTATGACCATCATTTTTCTTTTTGTCATTGCTTACTAAGACCCCTGAAGAACCGCCATACTGTTACTAATGACCAAGTAATTTGTGTCACTATCTCTCGGTCTACTAGAGCCTGAACGTTTGTGTTGGCAGTTTCCTGATGGTGTTCATGTGCCTGTCGCTGTCGGTGTTCTCCACGATCGAGGAGTACGAGGCGAAGGCGGGCCTCGTGCTCTTCTACATGGAGACCGTCGTCGTTGTTTGGTTCGCCATTGAGTTTTTTTTAAGGTCAGTAAATTTAAGCCGTTTTGTATTCTTATTAACTTTTATTTAAAACTTAATGTGTAAATTCGTGAAAGTTAACCAATTAATTTTATTACGGCTAGTTATACGAAATATCTAACCCAATGTTTACATTGTTCTACATTACAATAAAGTCACTGAACAAAGATACTTAAGTTTTTATTGATCGTGAATAAAATCCCTTCCTAAGTATTCGTTATTTTAATCACGTCGTTACGTTAAACGGCACGGTAGTTGCGAAATGCCTTGCCCTGCACTTTGTAGTTAGCCGATCCATTAGACTGTCATACTCAGGCACTTGCCTACGAGCCTTTTACAAACAGACTTATTTATCAATGTGCGGACATGTTAATATGTGAACCAATAAACATAGTTCAGTTTCTAAAGTAACATAAATAATACGGTAAAGTACGAAGCACTAGGTCGTAGAGCAATTTAACGTGATCCAAAATGTTTTCCAATTTATCGTGAACCAAATATTCTGAATGTTTTCCGGCTCACAAGGGCCCTTAATGTAAATGAGGTGTCGTGGAGGGTGTCACACGCTCAAAAAAGGACAATTAAGCCGGTAATTTGGGGCTAAAACGAGCGCACCCTTCATACAAAAACAAGCGTCTATAAAAGAAGTTCAAATGAGTTTTGCTTCCATTCTAGTTGTACAACAGACATTTTTATTGATTATTTATTAGCGCTATGGAGAGTATAGGAAGAAAGAATTATCAATGATAAATGACATGCATCGTTAATGTGGAGGCAGTTAGTGCGGCGGGCGTGAGTTGGCAGCGCGCGGGCGAGTGCCGCGTCACTCAGCGCGCGAGCCACTCGCGGCTTATCTAACGAGTGCTCTGTAGCTTCTACAAATACGCCAGCGAGCTTTTAAACGAATTACATTTTAACGTTTCCGTGCAGCCTTTGCAGCCTTTCTATATGTATTTTTTTAGTCTACTTAAACGTGCTTGGTTAAAGTTAATCGTGTTAAGTATTTCTTTTTATTTTGCACTCAAGGTTGTGGTCATCAGGATGTCGGTCGCGGTATCAAGGTTCAATGGGCCGCCTCAAGTTTTTGCGCCGACCTTTCTGTATAATAGGTGAGTCACATAAGTCCACAATTCAGTGAAGCTTTTACCTTATATTTTGTTCATTTCCTTTATGCTTTCCCGTACGGCTATGCAGTAGACATTTATCACGAAGCGAAATAAATTTCAGCTTTTCTTTTTCATAAAACCCACCTTGTAAATGTCAAGGGAAAACAACAGAAAAAAATGTTAACCAAATAACATGAAACAAAGGCGTATCATAAAAAGTATAGAGGAGGTTTTTTCATTCGCAACATTTCCAAGTAAAAGTCACGTTCCGTCTATAAAGTGCGACAGAGTGACCCTATTTCAGGTGCGACCAATCTGGCGTGACCTTCGCATTTTCGGCTCGCTCCCCTTGCCGCTAGTTCCATCCATGCGACCGTCGTTTGGCTCTCCAGGGAGCACGCGGCGCAAGACCTCGCCAGCCCACAAACACGTTGCCACTCGCGCACCCGTTCCTTCGCCATGAATAAACAACACCTATAGTCGCACATACAAACACTCCGCTCTCCTATTTACTTTACCTACTTAATAATTCACTGTAGGTTTCTAATGGAAGTATGTTTAAACTTTCTGTTGTCCACGAGTACAGTGTTTGATTTTAATGAGTTTTCCAATGTTTGTTGACGAGTTGCGTGTGTGCAGATGTAACGACGATCCTTGCGTCGGTGGTGGTGCTAGGCATGGGGTCGTCGGGTCAGGTGTTCGCGGCGTCGGCGCTGCGCGGACTGCGCTTCTTCCAAATCCTGCGCATGGTGCGCATGGACCGGCGCGGCGGCACCTGGAAACTCCTCGGCTCCGTTGTCTATGCGCATCGCCAGGTTACTCTAATACTTTTTACTACACTTAGGCCGACTTGAAACACCTCTTAAATGTCACGTAAGTTGCCATTTAAATAGACTTTTGTATGAATAATTTTTTAAACGCCGTTAAGGAATATGTATTACATTTATAAAGGAAGTGTGTAAGTCGGCTCAAATGTTCAAATACAAAACTAAACACTTGATTACAAATTACGTCATATTATTTTGTTGCTTACATGCCCTTATCGAACTTTTACGTAGGTAACAATTTCACAACGTGGCATTGCTACGCAGCAATATTACTGCCCTACATATTTTACTACGTAATGTGCTTTGCAACTTTATTACATCACATTACTCTGAATTGTTTAGTCAAATAACTGTAATAAGGCGTTATGATTGAGTTATTAATTATAATGGCAGTAATGAATTTGCATGGGACTATTTCTTTGAAAGCTTATAATATTTACTATAACATTAACTGCACTGCCGTGGTTCCTCGCTTTGACGTCAAATGTTTACCACTTCACCGTCCGTGATAGAATGAAGATGTTAAGCCGATAAAAATATTTACTCTTACAATAAATTATAGATTATCCACGTCTTTATAAACAAACACGCCGCTTTAATTTCTACCATTACTATATAATCGTACCTACTTACCCTAACACTGTTAATTCGTTAAATCGTAAAACAAAATAATGTGGTATCGTGGTAATTTATCTGAACCTTGAAGGAGTCGTAAATAACCATAGCGGAAGTGGACCGTTCTTCAAGAAATCTCCATATTTACGAGGCGATAGCGGGAGCGGACGCGGAGTGGACGCGAGCCCTCGAGCGGCGAGCTCGAGCCGAGCGCCACTCCGCGCCGGCCGGCGGCTGCCGCCAGATCGCACGACGAGATTACGCCACTTCCGGTCTCCCTACCAACCCATTTGAATGTAATGCAGACCAAGTGCATACATATTTCACACGTGTTTAATTTGCCGTTTTATTTTATAGCTACACAAGCACCACCATGTTTACATTTAACGCGCACTCGTAAAGATAGTTGTCCGGAAAGTTTATTTTGGCAAGCGAAAATATGGTGTGTCTAGTATGCTCTTACTCCATTCATGAGAACCTAATGAAACACTTCTAGCCATTTGGCTCTCTGACAGCAATCAAAGCAATGTTAGCTCAGAATGTAATCTTTTTCACATTACGTACACTTGCCTTCACTTTAACTACAGTCGTGTGGCAATCGTCCAGTCGACCGACTCGGCTATCACAGGTACAAGGGAGTATTATTAGCCGTGTTATTTGTAACAGACGTTCCCCGTGGATCGATTTATACAGTTATGTTTACAATTAAGAAACAATAACGAATATCTATTTTAAATTTTACATTGAATTTTGAATCGAGTTTATAAAAAGTAGTTTCGAAGTAAAATTTAGCACAATTGGATATATTATAAGCTTCACTTTACGATGCAAATTAGTCTGCAAGCGAGGGTATCGATCAGAGGCAATCGGGTATGATAAGTGAGTAATAAAACAGGTCAGCAGCGTGCGTCAAGTGTTAGTTAGTTAGCGGGAGGCGGCCCACTGCACAATCATGCTGAGTAAGCAAGCCATGGGGCCGCAATTTCCTCCACTTCCTTGTATAAACACAAAATAAGGCGGGCCTCAATATCTGCCCAGGTTAAACTTGCATGATCAGAATGCAGAGCAAATAAAGCGGCCCGGCCCCGCACGCCGCATCTCGCCCCTAATACAATATTGACCAACTGAATTGTTCGGCAAAACAATAAGCTTCCAAACTAACTACGGCGGCGGTGCATAGGAAAATGGTTTCTTGCCGCCTTTTGTATTTTTATCTATAGGATGATTTGGAAATTGTCAGCATTGTTTTAAGGGAGAGTCATTGACATAAACAATATTATTAATAATTTAGTTTTTACAGTTCGAACGTTTGGCTCGGAATCGGAAATCAAAGTAGTAGGATCTACCGTATCGTTGAAAAATGTTTTATTGTAGGTACCTATTTACCGATCGTTCGGTCTTACAATTGAAAGAATAATTGATATGGGCGCGGCAACCCTATAACTACAGCCTGTTATAAAACACCCATGTCAAAGTAAATGTGTTTCAAAAAATCACGTGTTCTACCCATCAATAAAAACCACATTTTTAAAGAGTAAAACTTTGAGGGCAAGTGAAAAAAACCCAAAATCAGCGTAAGTGAATGCTGATGAAGCGAAAGGGGTCTGTCGGGAACTTGGCATCCTGGATCCTGGTCTCTGTGTACCCCTCCGAGATTCAGTCGTGAGTTTATGTAATGTAACATAACATAATATAAACATAACATAAACATTTACATACAGGCACATACATTGCTTCTGGCCCCACACTAGGATAACCTGTGTCGTGGGAACCAGAAACAGCGACGTCACAAACATGTAAACATCCAAGACCTGGAGGTTTTTTTTTCTCCCCAGCCGGGGATCGAACCCGGGAATGCGATGTAATGTAACGACTTTGAGATCTTGAAAAAACTTTTTTAAATTAATTGGATTAAATTCCATTGAATAGTAACTTTAGTACCTAGTTTTACCTGTTTAGATACATAATGTTTTTCGCGATTTTTAAGTGCTTACTTAGTAAAAATCATGTAGGACTCGCGCACAGAGTTTTCCATTCCAATTTGTAGGCCCTGATTATAAATATTTTAGGAATCGAGTCTCGCCGTTTTTTCCGAGATTTTCGCGAACTTCAAAGAGTAATGTTTGTATGATGTAATTACAAATGTAGTTTTTAGATTTTTCTCTTTACTTGTACTTTAAGATTGAGACCATATTAGGTACTTGACTTTCCAAAAAAATTGTTCCCTTGAGTGTTACAATATACGTTTTTTAGGGTACCTATTGTGCGGCCGCTGGGAGTATACGATCCTGACACATGTCTGTTTCATATGACTAGTGATGGGAGAAAATCAACGTTATCATTCCTTACGTTATTCTTAACTAGCTTTTGCTACTGACTCACGATTAAGTAGTTTTGTTTTTTTAGACGACCTTCACTCAGTCATCTCTTGTGCCATTTTCGCAGGCATTTTAGAAGGGTCATCATCTTTTTTGTGCCGAATGGCGGTGAAGTGTTGTGGCGAGCTAGTCCGGTATAAGGTCAGGAAGTCGAAAAAGTAGCTAACTAAATTGTCACATAGTATTTCGACTTAGTGGGGTGTTCATCTAGGGGTGCGATGTATTTCTGTTGCCGCTACAAATACTAAAAAAGCACAATAAAATAAATATTTAAGGGAGCACCCATACAACAAACGTGATTTTTTTGTTCGATATGGATAACGGCAACAGGTACACGCTTGAAATATTCACAGAATATTAAATTATATATTCACTTTAAAAAATAATCATTAAATTAAAAAAAAAAAAATATTTCAGTGGTCTCCCATACAACAAACGTGATTTTTTTGTTCTATGTGGATAATGGCAACAGGTACACGCTTGAAATATTCTCAGAATGTTGAGTTATATTATAATAAATAATTAATTTCAAATAAAATAAATCTATATAAATAAAATTCAAAATCCTGACTGACTGACTGACTCACTCATCAACGCCCAGCCCAAGTCGTAGGAAGGACCCAAGGACCTAGGAAGCTGAAATTTTGCACAGAGGGTCTATATATAATGTTGGCAAGGAATAAGACCGGATTTTTTTTAAATTCAACCCCTAAGGGGGCGAAAAGAGTTGCCAAAATTTTGTACTGGAGGTATAAATAATGTTTTCTAATTTTCTTGAAACTTAAAATATATACTCTTCAACACAATTGATTGAACACGTGTTTCGCCGTTTTTCTAAATTTAACCCTTAAGGGAGTGAACGGTTGCAAAATTTTGAACTAAAGTCCACGTGGACAGAGTCGCGGGAGAAAGCTAGTAAGAAATAAGTGCGTTCTAGATAGTAATATAAATAAATTTATTGTTTTTTTTTACTTTTGCTTGTTGAGAGTGGCTTGCCCCGAATGTATCGAACAACGTAAAGTTCTGCCCTGTCTGCCGCTATAACCTTTGGAAGCGTCAGTGTCAATTTTTATTAGAGTCAATAATTGTCTTCCTCTCAGTCTTCGGCTGTCACAGCTGTGGTCGCGAGCGCGATAGCTTAAGGCTAGGTTAACACGGCACGTTTGTTCTGCACGTTTTTTGTATTAGTTTTTTCAAAGTATAATCAGCTGGGGTGTTCATATTATGGTAGATTTTTATTCCTGTAAAAACGAATAGCCGCAGTTTTCACAGTGTCACAGCGAAGACAAAGCTATACTATATGCCACTGCAAACCGAATACCTACGTTAAAGTTAATTCGATTTGCTTGACAAGTCCGGCGAGTATTCGTTTAAACATATAAACGTTATACAATTTTTTGCAGTACAAACGACGTGTGAATGGTTCTATGTACATTGTTTGCGCCACTATTTATTTGTTAAGACGTATACTGCAAAAAAAAAGTGCAGGATTGTGCCGTGTGAACCAAGCCTTATGTCGTTTATACCTTCCCCGGCGATATTCCGAAACTCGACGTTTGCCAACAATTTTAGGGAAAATGTTACTCAGCTATAATGTTTTATTACGTTTTCCGACAAAAATAATCAGAAACTGTAAACCGTTTCCCATTCGCTGAAAGTTTGATTCATTGACTATTTTGTGATGCTTAGATAATAAATCTTGACTTATCTTGAGTTGTGAATATTGATTTGATAAACACCGTTTGTGATTATTATATTAATATTCACGAAGTATGCTCAATTATCAGCGGCCATTCTCATTTAATACGTTCAATCACAATGTTTATTTACATATTTTTTTATTTCATAACTCTGAACAGGACTTCTTATTGCTATTGCGTTGTTATTGTTGCACTCTTTCTTTAAGATAAAGTGTATAACGGACAAAGGCCTTTCATTCTCCATAATATACTGTCAAGAAAAGAAGTAGGTAAAAGCTTTAGTAATTTGTATATAAATCTTTTGTTTATGTTGTTTCAGGAACTAATAACGACGTTATACATAGGATTCCTTGGGTTGATATTTGCGTCGTTCTTGGTATACTTAGCTGAGAAAGATGTGACAGACACAAAATTCAAAAACTTTGCAGAGGCGCTGTGGTGGGGCGTGGTAAGTTTCATCTTCATAATGATTATCCCGCCTAATCCGAGTCCACTTTTAACGCAGCCTTCGTTACTTCACTCTTGCGAAATCCGTATTAACATGTACATTTCAATTAGGTTTACTTAGTTCGTAAAATGTTAAACAGACAAGCAAACCCCTCAGAGAATAACGTTATTGTGTTTGCGAATTCAGTATCCGTCCGAGTACTTAACCTACTTGTATGTAGATACTTACCCTAAAAACGGATTATCGTGTCAAGTGTCTGAGCTCGCAATCCATTGTACGAGAACGTCAGTGTCGCGCTGGCACTGACTGAGTATTACTTAAGGTGCATTCAGACACCCTCATATGCGCGTAGCGCGTGAGCATAAACGTCTTGCGTCCGCGTAATCTTGAAACCCTGTAAGAGGATTTTATCGCTGAGATAGGAAGGGTTCTCATTGGATTGTAACGGTAAGAGCTCATTTTTTTCATACAATAGCTGGCCAAATGCGTAGTACATATTATAATGAAACTTGATATCGTGTCGTTATGGTTATCGCCCAAGTGAAGCCATCCATATGGGTGGCGGGAGACGCGCGTTGCTCTTTCACTTCACTCACGGTGAAGCGCACATGCAGAGTGTTGTGTCTTTGTCTGAGTGTACTTTAGGGGCAAGACTGAGCGAGGCTGGTTGTTGCAGATCACGCTGTGCACGGTGGGGTACGGCGACATGGTGCCTCAGACGTGGCAGGGCAAATTCATCGCCTCGTTCTGCGCACTGCTCGGTATATCCTTCTTCGCGTTGCCCGCTGTGAGTACATTACGTCCCAGCGACTCTATACGCATCAACACGCCGATGTGTGGGTTTGATAAATGTCCCTGTTGCTTACAAACGTAGTTGTTTTAGCTCATACGTCTTGGGGAGGACAATTGTATCGGAAGCTCGTAATACATTATGTGTTTTCTAGCAGCTTAGGAGAGTAAACGAAATTAATTACCGTTTTACATCATGTCGTAACGCTATTTAAAAAACCGTGTTCCGATTGAGCTTCGATTTTGACAGTTGAAAACTGATCGTATCGAACGTCTGCCAGTTGAAGAAACGGTGCCAACTGTCATAAATTGAAATACGAGTGTAGATAGGACGAGAGCGCAGAGTCGGCTCTACATGTTAAGGTAACAATTTGAGTCGTTTTAAGAGCTGTGTTGTTTTGAGCGATTCTAGGCCTATATTCAACGTGAATTAGACAAATGAAAATTAAATGAAGAAAAAAAAAATGTATGTGCTTACTAATAAATGAGTAAAGAAATGTACAAGACTGAAATTTTACTTTTTGCTGCTAAACAAAACGCTGCAGGCTTGAGACTCGACTCACCACAGGGACAGAGCGTTACACATATTGTAACCAAAAGAAATCAGCCTATCAAATTGCCTTAGTATAGAGTAGCTAATATTATTTGGCGATTTCGAAATTTTCCCCATAGTAAACAGTTCCTCAAAGTTATTCGTATTGACGAGTAGAACCCCACATATTGTTCCATGTATAAAACATATTGTTATATAAGACGTGCCTGGTACTAAAAAACAACTAAGCAAAACAATCCGTTCTCCACGCGTGAACAAAATATTTTGTTGCTTCGGAGCTTTTTGCTTTCAGAGGGGAATAAAAATAAAAACAATGTTAGCACGTAAAAATGGATTGTTTTGTGTAATGAATGATTCAGGAAATATATAAGTACGTTATGACGTAGGGTGGCCAACTGAGAGCTGTAGATTTATCGATTTTCACTATAAATCTGCGTACTGAAAAACTTGAACCAATTTTCACATATTTATGTAGAGCCGGGATCATTGTCGTATTAATTTATCTAAATATGAGAGCACATAGATGAATCTGGCACCCGCACGTTTCCATTTAAAAAATGGAACCCGAGTACAAGGCATAATAATGACGCTGGCAAAGAGTATTGGCAGGGAGTAAGCGAAGAATTCGTTGTCGTAGGGTATCTTGGGGTCGGGATTCGCGCTGAAAGTGCAGCAGCAGCAGCGGCAGAAGCACATGATCCGGCGGCGCCAGCCCGCGGCCACGCTTATCCAGGCACTTTGGCGCTGCTATGCGTCCGACGAACACTCACTCAGCATCGCCACGTGGAAGATACACCAAATCCCGCTGCCCAGCCCGCAGACCAGGTACGGTCATTAACTACACTGTGGTACGCCAGATGGTGCACTTGGTGAAGAATTAGACTTGTATAAGTATTTGTATAGTTCTCGTGCACGTTTTTCTTTGTAATTTGTCAGAAAATCTAAATGCAATTTTGGGGTAAAAATAATTTAACGTCTTAATGGGGGCGCTGAAATGATGTAACTAATAATTTTCTTTGATAAATTTTCCTTAAAAAAATAGCAAGAAATACCGAATAGGAAATAAAGAAAATTACTAACTAAGATTACTATTTTTTACACTAATCACTTTGTGATTCGCATTAAAATTTGAATTATACATACAGACATTATCGCGTATGTAGTCATTAACATAGTAAAAAACCCGTATCCGCGTGAATTAAAATCAACACAATTTATATGTTGAAATTAGCCATTTAACTGCTACGCCAACTCATACCCTCGATTATACTGTGTTTTTTTATGAGCTTATAAATTTTCATATCTCCTTTAATGTATTGAGTGAAAGTGCCCTCGCACATAAAACTGCGATTCTACGAGCTTTTTGCGGTGAAAGCTCAAGTTTCTGTAGTATCTGTTTCAGCAAAAAGACAAGAATACTGATGCTTCGGACCCTAGTTATGCGTGATGGTACTGACACACGTGCTCACTAGTAGCACGAAAGCATGCTTATATTGAGCAAGTGCTTTACTCCCAATCTTTTCTGTATGGCACATAGACATTCAACAAACAGAATGTAAATTCTTTACGTTGAAATAAGTTTATGATTTCTTAAGACAGTAACACCGACAACAACAATGCAGTTTTAGGTTATCAAACCTCAAAAAAAGGAAGACGGATAGATTAAAACATCGAATACAAAAATACAGAAAAGATTGAGAGTAAAGCACTTGCTCAATATAAGCATGCTTTCGTGCTACTAATGAGCACGTGTGCCAGTACCATTAGTAGACTTTGTAAAACCTGCCGAACTACCTTTGGTTCGGTTACTCGTGTCCCAGTGTCCCAACATGCTTCACAGGCGTCACAACATTGTGATTTGGAAATCGTTCGTCATTGTGAAAAACAGTATTAGAAATGGCTCCAAATTGTGAATCCAAATTCAGAGTGGTATGAAGTATCATAACGTTAGAAAACTTTTTTTAATATGTCAAATGCTAGAGTCCGGTTTTCGCTTTGCGTAAAAAATTTAAAACAAAAATTAGTTGTCCGGTGCCCACCAGAAAACAAACCACAGATTTTTCGATTTGTACTACTTTTTATTCTTATTATAATTATCGTTCATGTTCACGCTGAAAATAACTAATTTCGCCCTAAAAAAATATTTTTTGACGCGTAATTTTTTTAACACTAGCACCATACGTTTCTAAGTCATGGTTAGAACGTCCCCTTAAAACGATGACGTTACATCATCGGACTCGTAGCTTCAACTATTTACTACGGATGGTTTGTGAACGTTGTTAGCGTGTGAATGTTATATGAATACCTAGTCCAATTACGTTGCGCTGTCCCGGTTATCGTCCAACGTGAAACCGCCCTTTGGGATGTATGACGGTATATAATGTGCCTTTTTAGTCACGACACAATCTATTACGTACGCTACGATGAAGAGAAATATTTAAACATAACATAAACATAAACATATACATACAGGCACATACTGGCCCCACACTAGGATACCCTGTGTCGTGGGAACCAGAAACAGCGACGTCACAAACATGTAAACATCCAAGACCTGGAGTTTTTTTTGCTCCCCAGCCGGGGATCGAACCCGGGACCTCTCGCATGGTAAACAGATGCACTAACCGTTACGCCACAGAGGTCGTCAAACTTAAGTTTGACTTAGAATTTGATTAAGTTTGACTGTGAATTTGACTTAAGTCAGTAGTATTTTGAGTTGCCGAGACGGGCAACCGAGTATTGAAAGCTCTGGGTGTCCGGCAGCCGGGTGATGAGCGCGTCGTTCAAGAACAACGCATCGTTCGTGTCGCGGCTGCCGACCATCCGACGGCACAAGAGCACTCCTATACACTCGCCGGCGCCGCACCCCAAGCCGCCCGCGCCGCACCGCTATGACGTCAACGCCAGCGCTGAGAATCTCGGTGAGAACCAACCCTTCGATTACCCGGCCTGTGCCTTCCTTAGGATTGCTTGTACAGTACAAGAGTTTTGTTAATAAACATAAGATTCCTTAAAACACTCCCAAATTAAATAAAATTCAGTTTTACAAGTCTAGGGTCTGTTTCACAATCTACAGATAAAGTTCCGGATAAGCTGTCCGCAACCAGGGCTGCCGTTTGTTCTAAATTTGAAGCCATAAACGAACACACGCAATATAGGAAATCTATTTAAATTTAGAACAAACGGCAGCCCTGGTTGCGGATAGCTTATCTGGAACTTTATTTGAACATTGTGAAACGGGGGCTTAGTTTACCACAGAATATTTTATACTCTGACTTTTTAAGGAATCTTATTTTTATCAATAACACCTTAACACTGTTAATTAAAGAAAAAGACTGGAATACTATTTGCTTCTCGCTCGTCCAATATTGCAGTCAAGAGAGTGTGAGCGAAAAGAAAGTATTAATTCAGTCGCTTTTTTAATTGACGGTACTTTAAATGGCATTACACAAACTCCCGCCGTAAAGGAGCTGTTTAACTCAACGGTTTAAAGTTATTACTAGTGAACATTTCAGACTCGGACAGTAACTTTATTTTCGAAAAATATTGGCTGTGTTGAAGTTGATCCTATAATACACACGGGGCATTCATGTCCACATGGTAGATGGAGTAAGCTTGTCCAGTCTAATAAGCCATCCTCTCAGTACCTCGGGTACCTGCTAAAACTATTGTTAGCGGTCAATATCATAAGCAAATGAGTAAATATTATCTAAATTAGTAACTGAAAAATTTCCAGCTTTTTGAAACTACGAGTAACTTGGTCGGTCTCATACTCAAAGAAATCAGGAATTAAGCTAATAATTATCTAGGTCTCATTATGTTTTGTTAAAGCGGCCACACTGATAGGATGGAACTGGAACACTTTCATTAGTTCAATATGTTCCTTTATATTTATTTCAATGTAAACATTACGAGCGAAATATAATATTCTTGAGTACATACAAAATTATATACTCAAATGAAATCACTTCATCGAAGCGGCGTGTTTGTTTAAACTTTCGGCAAAATGGTATATACTAAAGCTTATCGAAAGCTGTGGTTCACGTTTAGGCAATTATATAATCTGTTGAGCTTCAAACAGCTTTAATTTAAACCGATGGTTCATTTGGATCAAATATGTTCATTATATTTTGCTTAAGCCTGTATCACAGTCGAGTTAGACAGTTTAAATTTCAAACTAAAGTTGTTACTGTGTTTATGACGCTTCTATCGTATATATTTCAATGTAATCAAGAATATTAAAGTTCAGTATCGATTAAAACATGATCAAAGCCTACTCCATCGGCATCGGCAAATATTATCTTGGAAAAGAAAAGGTTTATTAGGCACTAACCAGACTTTCTCTCTCCAATACTCATGCAACAGAACTTACTTCTAATTGGCACGAAAAATAATTGTTTCATTTGTGTTCCTAATATCGTATGGAAACGTTATAACTTAACTCCTTTCTGCGGTATATCAATGTTATAATCAAATTAAAAGACATGCTTTACGATAGTCAATACTACGCACGAACTCACTTCAGTCTCGGTACAAAATTCAAAAAGCAACACTTGAAAGTGTAACACAAAGACATTATGCACCGGCCGGGCCTACCCGCTTCGTTTGTTGTCTGTTGCTACGCGCGCACACACTAGAGTGGAGGGCGCCCAGCGAGTGTGCGGTGCAGCTGCAGAGGAGTGACGTGTCTATTGCCCTGTTTCGTAGATAACCGCACGTCGGGCGGGGGCCGTGCGTGTTGCCTTCTACATTGTTGGAAAAGCTGCTTTAAAGGTTCTCTTCCTCATCTTTTAGACGGCACTTTGGCATGACAGTTACGATCGATAAACTTCTGCTGCGTTTCTTTATTAAATCTTTTTAGTACAGTAACTTCCAGAAAATGTGAATACACGTAAAGCGAGAATGTTTGTTGAGCAGACACGACAAGCGTGCACGGTCCGGGACAGTTTCCGTGTTCCGACGTCGTGCGTCTCCTACGAGACGAATCTGACTCCTCCTCCTTCTATACTTCTATCTACTTACTTCACTTTTTAAATAAAATTGCACATGCGTAGATATAATAGGTGCCGCTTCGAAATGATTTGTAACGTACTGCAAACCGAACGTAAATGCTTCCAAAAAGTTACCGCTTCTGCGTATTATAATGCTAAGGTAGACACGAACAAAATCTCTACAAAGACAAAATCTGTTCTCATTTAGAGCATCATAGGATCACACAGTGAAGTTTTCAAATACAAACTTACATGGCAACTAAAACAATACGGAATGGCTTCATTTAAGGCTTATAATATTTCAGTTCCATTGAATATCCAGAATATTCGAGTACCTACTTTCCACTGCTTTGCATTATTTTATTATGCATGCCAGATAGACCATAGGATTGTGAAATTTTGAAGTTTTTTGTAATATAACAGTTAATGGCTACCTACTCGTATTAAAACTACTGATGATATTTATATTTCGTGATATTTTGCCAAAGTTGATTGTCCGCCTGTTTGTCTTGCCAGACGGCATTAATATTCTATGACCGCTACGCCGCGGCCGGTCCCACTGAATTTCCCCAAATTATTGTGCTTTGTTTCGCGTGTAGCTAAGGCCGAGCGGTGAGCTAATGACTCTCTCAAAAATTTACTTTTTTTTTCATTTAAGTAGATAGGTACTTAAATAAATTATGCCTGAACGTACAAGCTCCTTATTGATAACTAAATACATAAAGTATTATTTTCCCACTACTTGTTAATTTCCGCTGGCAAAATAATGAGATAGGTATGAAATATTTGGGTCTACGAATTGAGGGTTTGAATATTTCGGTCCTCTATTGAATGCTTCCTCAAGAAGGGAGAACCGGAAATGTAACAAAATCACCCTATCTGAATTAATTCGTCTGTGTCGGCGAAGCCCGTATAGACAACTAAGCAATTCGCAAACTCGCTCCAAACTGTGCAAAAATTTAGCATTAAATCTTTCCGAAGGTCTTATTCCCTATTCGATGGTGGGTCCGAAGGAATAATTCACGCGATTAGAAAAGCGAAAACGGAATCTTGTTGAATGATTTATCAAAGTGCCTACTGAAGATATCCGTAGATGTCCTGAAGAGCATTTTTTGTACGGTCATTTACTCGAACGACATCTTACATAGCTGACCGAATAAGAAAAGAGAATACGTATTATTAGTACCTATATATGAGCAGAATCTCGTACTTGCCCATGTTTTATTACGTCCATCTGTGATAATTATCTATTCTAGCTACATACGTAAAAGATTCGAAAGTTGTCCTGAGTGCTTATACTGAGTTTTGTCGTTCACTTTCGATAGCGAGAGCGTTTGCGTTTTGCATAGGAGTGACAAAGCGCGCCATCTAGTTGTCTCTTTGTCACTCCTATGCAAATCGCAAACGCTATCACTATCGAGAGTGAATGAAAAAACTCAGTATACGCACTCTGGATACAATACACCCACTTGCTCTAAGTATTTACCTTTATAGGCAAAATTATTTCATAGGTTTTTTAAATGACGCAAAACTAGCTTGTCTATTATGTTGAATTTAACGTGTTGAGTGATTAATTCTCGTAATAAAAAAAATACCTACTTAATATGATTTCATTGTTTGAAATTTAGTGGTGTAATAAATCACTTGTGTTTGAAAGGCGATTTTCCCAATCTTTCGGAAGTTTCGAATTTGTTCCAAGCTGCTTTGTTTCGCAGGTTGAAATAATAAATTCAGCTACAAAAGAGTCAGCTGAAAGTATAGTATAGTTTAAACTAATACATATGTAATAAGAGCTGTCTGTGATTTAAATAAAATTCAAATCATAAAGTAGGGTAAACGTGCATGAATAAATACGCGAGTAGAATGAGTTTAATATTTAATAGCTTATTATTAAATATTAAACTTATTCTGCTATATACTAATGTGAATCTCAGGTTTTAATTGCTTCTTTTGTGTTTCATAGTTTCGTTCGTCCGGAATAATAAACAGTCTTTCATCCAGATATCTATCTGAGTCTATTATTATTTTTTATTCTAAGTTTACAAAATTGTTCCTATTCGTAGACTCCCATCGGGCATTTTAACGAATTTCATAAATCGAGCCAAAGTGACATCTAAGTTCTTTAAGAGCGCTAGCACCTTAGTAAGAAAGAGATAACAAACCGATCGATAGTTTGCTCAGACATTAAATGGAAACCGCTGCATTGGCCTCATTATTTAGGTATTTCATCGATGCAGCTGTATTCTGCTGAGACGGAGATCTTCTGTCTTTTTCATCAAGTGTCTTTTTCGTTTTGGACACATTCCCAAATTTATTTCAATGAAACTGGATACCTATATATTTTAAAGACAACTTTAATTAAAAACTACGTTTGCTCGCAACACCATCCACGTGGCATTAATAAAAAGTATGGTATGTTTACATAATCCAGACCAAGGTCTGTATGCTAATCACTTCTTATTCAAATTAATACAGCCATTTACGCCTGGTACGTGAATTACTTTATGTTTTTTTCTTCTTCAAACATTTAAAAATAGAAACTTTACATTTATTATATCAGTATGATAGGAGTCTAGACTACACTAAGTGCTATTTATGAAGTTAAATGAGGGACCCGTAAGTTCCATTAAGTATAATCTTCAATCTTACTTTATTTCTAAAACTTCAATAATCACTAAAGCGTTTTAGAATGAAACGAGAGATACATCTCTAGATTAGAATAATCTCAATATCTCTGGGTGAGCAAAGTGAGTGGATCCCAAGTAAACGTTTAATAAAATAAAACTTAATAAGATTATATTCTTTGTTACTTAGTGATTCTGTTGAACTCATCAGAGCCGGCGACGACCGAAGAAACCTACTTAGCATAAGCTTCAGAGACGAGTGGCTTTCATTTAAAAGGATTTGTTATCCATTTACATTAAGCGACGTTTTAAAAGTAAAGTGTAGCTATACTTGCGTCCTCGCTCCCCTCGCCTCCATTGAAGCTCACTCGTATACGGGGACGCGTGTGAAATTATATACATTTCGTAAACCATGCAATTTCGGTTCATATTATAGATTAATGGCACGATATACGTGTTACACACATGTAAATGCCAGACAATGCATGAAAAAAACAGTTTTGCGAGTACCTACTATTATTAAAAAACGTACATTCATTTTATTGGGACACCCTTTATTTAGGTATATGTATATATTAATTATTGATGCTCTACCATAGAGGCTTTACTGAGCGTGGCTTGAGTAATGTAGACCAAAGCACTCGTACTTATACTTCAAATACTTAAAAAATATGGATGTTTTCATCAGTGGTATATGGCCTAACTCAATTCATGTTTATAGCTCTTCGCAGCAAAAAATCCTTCGTTTATATGGTAGAGACATAATTTCAACAATGTTGCGTAAATCAAACATTTCATTTCTATAACGACGGACAGACGGGCGGACAGATATTTTTACTACCTACTCAGGGCAAGTCCCTTATTTCAGGTTACAGTAAATTAATTAAACTCTAATATCTAACCAATGCGATCGTGTAGGCCATGATTCCGTAGATTCTTTCATAAGTAGGGCGCGTGGAAGGGTCGTAATTCGGACCGGGGGAGTCGCCGGGAGCCGCAAGGGGGATGATTCACTGCTGGGTGGTAGGTATCTGCAGTCGATGGAGTGATAAAGTGAGCGTGTGTGGGTTGGCAGGCGCGACGAACGGCCGCGCGGGGTGCGCTCGCGCTGTCAACACGCGCAGCGAGGACTCGGTGGCTGAGACTGCGCTCTCCAAGAAAAACTCGGACGGTAAGGAGGCCGGTAGGCCGCGGCTAGCTCTTTCCAATAGCTGTCTCTTCGTCCTAGACAAACCTCTTAACGTGTTTACCCGCTCTTACTGTCGCTTCCAAGTAGCATTTAGCGCATCCATTGTCTTGTCTGACGGTAGGTCTGTAGGTGGTGTCTCCTTTGTGTATAGAGTAGCGTCGAACCGACGACGACTAATGTAATAATTACCGAATAACATTGCTGTCCATTTACTCATTAATAACGTATTATAATAATAACGTTATTACATCCAGAGATAAAAATGACTGTTTCATATTAGTTTTACCATTATCTTCAACTAATATAACTACATAGTTTGTTTTTTAGAAATTAGCAGTGAGAGTGAGTTATTGTGTACGTAGATCGGTCTTAACTGTAGTCAGTTTACAATTATGTAGTAAGTGGATGTGTGGTAGATCACCTTAACGCGTGTCAGGTAGCGCCTGGCCGATGCATAATCGAATGAACAAATCATGTCGGACGTCGCCTCTGACTCTGACGCTCCCTAACGTAACCATATAAACGTCACTTATCGTACCGCATGAGAGCACAAAATACTAACTTGTTATAAACAAAGTTGTACACTAAGTTAAAGTTCTTGCGTATATATGAAAACATACTTTTTCCTTATTTAGGATTGACTATTGATTTTCGGATCAAACCTCTGACCTGGACATTTCATCAAGTAAACTGTCATAAAAATATTTTACCAACAAAGCATATTATTTTAAAAATCGAGCTGAAAAATAAATGAATATACTATAATAGGTAGGTACTGAAAATCTAAAGTTCACAACCGGTTAAATAGTAGATTGTTCACCAAGGGCGCAAACAATTTTTTTGCGTCGAGGTTGTGAAATTGAATCGGCTCTAACTAAGAATCGCTGAAGGAACGAGGGATTCAACACTACCGAGACCGAAAATGATTTGCGCCCGTGTAGAACACTTCTGAGAGGAATGAAAATGCGTACTTGCGTTCCAATTTCAAATATTTGACAATTACCTAGGTACTTAAAAGTTTTGCAACAAAGAGTTTGGAAGTTCAGTAAGTAGTTCCAAACTCGGTTTTAAAACTTATTGCTTGGGTTGGAACGAAATCACACTAATATTTTAAACGTGAAAGTTTGTGTGTGTGTTTATATGTTTGTCAGTCTTTAGCGCTGAAACGGCTGGACGGATTTTAATAAAATTTGGTATGGAGTTAGCCGATACCCCAGGGTAACATAGGCTACGTTTTACCGCGGGGAAATATCTTATTCCTACGGGAAAATCGATGAACCGCGGGTAACACCGCGGGGCACAGCTAGTAGATATCTAATAGGACGAATCCTAAAGAGTGAAAGAGAAGTCCGACTTCTTAGAAAATGAGTGCATTAGTATATAAATTGAAAATTGGATTTTGAGTCTATTTACTTAAAGGTACCTAAAGGTAAATAGATTCAAAACCCAATTTTGCGTCTATTAACTTTGATGCATCTTAGCTTGAACAACAATAGCGTGTTTTGGGTCCTAAATTTGATTGATCTTCATAAAGAGGTGAAATAAAATCCTAAAGAATTGCATAAGCTAGATTGTGAGATAATTCGTAATTATTATGAGATAATTAGTTTCAGATAATTCGTTAATAGACAGGTACTCGCAAAAACTTTCATTTGGAAACTGAATAAGATTCAAAATCAACTTCATGTGTTAAACAGGGTCAACCGCTATCAGTGGCCTACATCCATTTAAGCCACTATTGGTTAAGTGTCAGTCAGTCAAGTTGTATGCGCGGATCCACAAAGAGTGACAACTGACCGCGCGCCTGCCAACTAATGTTAAATTGAGAGCTTACCTACGATGGTATAAGTCAAATCAAGATTCACAACTTAAATTATGTTCTTACCGCGTAGCGATGACAGCAGCGAGCTTTTCTCTCCGAATATACACAGATCGATTTTATGTGAAATGGAGACATGAAATAAATAATGTTTTACTGTACATAATACTGCTGCTAGTCGTTACTGACTGCGGCATAGTGACGCACGCTATTTTGCTACGAGTGTAAGCTTAGTTCAAAGTATGATGTGACACATAAAAAAGTTTGCATAATTTTATACCTTGACCTATAGACATGTCAACTTGTCCGAGTTTGAATGCATTCTTCATTTCATTAACACTTTGGACTGCGGCATTTATCGTGATTTATCATGTCTTTAAAATGTTTTTTACAAATAGTTTACATCGCGTCTGAGAAACGTCTAAATAACGGCTATTCTACTGTTACAGATTTAATAAAGACATATGCCAGACTCGTTACGCGTGATTTTGTCGGATGAGTACAGTCAGGTTTTGCTTGAAACACCACAGTTGTTTCCGAAAAACCATTCTCATTCTGGTTTTGATGTCTGTGGTTTTTTTTCTAAGTCACAACCATTAATAAATCCTTCGCTCCGAGCCTAATTTGTATGTTGCGTTTGGTACGATGTGTCTATATAACTATGACTAATGACTTTACGATATAATGTAAAAATATTAAATACGGTTATTGATTTTTTAACACAGCCACAGACATTTGATATTGCATGATACCGGTTTGATCAAAAGTTCTGTGTTTGAAAAACGTAAGCGTCAGAACCCCTGGACCAAATGCGATATTTGATGTTTGAAAAACATTACACTTTAGTACCTTTTTGGTACTATTTAGTACCTAAATTGAAATATTTAGTAAACAGCGAAAAAACGTGTAAAGACGTGACGTTCCGACGCCAAAGTGTCTGGACCACATTTATATTTTTGGATGTATTTAGTACCTATTTGGTACCTCAACATAATTTTTTTCCAATTTTTTTTTTGCTGTATCACAAAAAAAAATATGCGTGAAAGAAATTTTGCCAGGTATATACAGGGTTACAGGGAAAGTCGTACAAGTTAAAGGAGGTCATTATTTAGGTCATTTCTGATGGATTTTATGCTATTATATAGGGTTCGAAAATTAACCGTTATGGAGATATTGACTGTTAAAGATTTAAAAAAAATATCAAATTTTTTTGGCTTTTTGATTGATTTTTTCTCAGAATAGAGCTCATACAGTGTTTTTTTTTAATGTATTTAGATAAAAGGCATGTCAATTGATAAAAAAATATCAGCAAAAGCTGCACCTACTACTAACAGCTTTAAAAAACTGCTCTACAACGGTTAGAATTAAATATTTTTTCTGTAAATATTTTACACATTGAAGCTCTTAAAAAAAATTTACGTAAAGAGACGTAGAAGTTTCTAAAACGCAAATCATTTGCTTCTTAAATTCAAATCTTAAATTGAACATCAAAGGTAAATTTATGCTCTATAGTAAAATCCTTAACCCCCTTCGTACCGAAGGTCCATCGCAGGCCAACTTCCAATCTCAAGGATTGGAATGCCTACAGGTTACAATTATTCAGAAATAAAGTCCACGCTGCATTTTATGGTTTTGCCTAAGCATTATAGAGATAGGAATATATTTCCAACAGGAAAAGATTTCTCTTGAGACTTTGAAAGAAAAATGGTTGATTTAGAGGCAGAGCTTTGGCCGCAAGTATTCACCTGTGTAAAGTCGATCCGTATTCGTCAATATGTTCTTAACTGCTCTGTTTATGGAAGTATTTCAATAATTCAACTACTTATTATATTTTGTTCCTCTACTTAAAAAGACACTACATTAAATCTTAGTGAATTATCTATATATTTATTGTCATTTGTAACTATTATATCCTATCCATGTGTTTCACATAGGAAATAAATTTCAGTTACCATAAAAATTGGTACATACCTATCAAGGATCGAATAATCGCCACTTCGTTAACCATCTATTATCTAGTCTCTTAATAACTATCTACATAATATAGAAAGATAGTTCACGAACTACCTACTTGCATATCGATGCGCTTATGTGTAGGTATATTAATGTAGTGAAGGGTGCGTCTTCATTTTCGATTTTTTGCTGTGTTGAGATTGCTCGCCTTCGGTAGTGCTCGAAGCCACTTGTAATTTATGTTACATCAGGTACGGCAAAAAGTAAATTTATGTTTTTGGCATATGCAAACAAATCTAAGCAACGGACATAATCAATGCACAATTGCACATTGTACAGCCCAAACCCTTGGGTCTAAAGACTCCAAATTTAGCGCATAAGTTACTTATAGGTTGCTATAGGCACTTAGAAAGGATTTTTTTAAACTCACCCCTTAAGGGGGTGAAACGGAGGTACAACAATTGTATGGAGAAATTAGATTAGACTGTTTTATTCGAAACATTGCAGGAGTACCTACTCCTGGCAATAAATAAGTACGTGTTTCGGGATTTATAAAATTTCAAAGCCAAAAGGGGTCAAAAGGGGTGCCAAAATTTGTACGAGAAGTTAAATATTTATGGTCGGATTTTCTCGATTTTCTCGAAACATAGAAAAATATACTTCAATAAAATTAATGAAACACGTATTTCTCTGTTTCCAGTTTTTCCCCCGTAAAAGGGTAAAAAGGGATGTCAAAGTTTGTAGGGGGAGTAAAATATTTGTAGTTGGATTTCCTCAAAACTTAGAACTAATATGTTTCTATAATATTAACGAAACATGTATTACTCAGTTATCCAAAATTAGACCCGCAAGAGGGTGAAAAGGAGTGTCAAAATTTTACAAAGGGAGTATTTGTGGTCGGATTCTTCAAGTGGAAAGTATACTTCAATGAAAAGAACAAAACACATTTTGCACATTTTTTTTTATTCAATCCCCAAGAGGGTGAAAAGTGGCACCAAAATTCATACGGGATGCTAAATACTTGTTATCGGTTTTTTTCGAAAACCGAAACAAATGTACTTCCACAAAAAAACTCAACCCCTAAGAGGGTATTTTATCCCTCTGTTCACCACGGAAGTGTCAAAATTTGTAGGGAAAGCATTAATAGTCTGATATCGGAGTTCGAAATTTAAACGTAATGTACCTACTTCAATAAAATTAATCAAACACGTATTTCTCAGTTTAAGAAAATTTATTCCGTGAGAGGCTTGTGCGTGGTGCTACAGTTTATAGGTGGGGTGGAGTGTACTGTACGTATATGTGGTCGGATTTTTTTAAAACTTAAAAAAATATAAGCAACTTGATTTGGTCAGTTTTTTACAATTCAATCTCTGAAAGGCTAATGTAATATTTAGTATCAGATTTATACAAAACAATCCGATTTATATAAATCCGTTTTAAACTATTTTAAAAATTCAAGTCCTCAAATGGTGCAAATGAGTGCCAAATTTTGTACGAGGAGTAAAATATGTATTTGTGCCAAAAAAAAATTATGCTCAGATTGTCTTCAAACTTAGGGCGAGTGTACACCAATAAAGTGTACAAAACACGTATAGTTTTTAAAAGTTTAAGCCCTATGAGGAAGTAATGGATACATCAGAATTAAGCATTATAATCATTCTCTTGTCTCATATTAGGTGTCTAGCCTCTACAGCCGGACCATCACCGGAGATGGTCTTCTAAGCATTCAAACAGCAGAAATCCATCTTAGGGAGATTGAGTTGCGCACGGCAAGTTTTACGTTGCCTGCTCTAGTGAGCTCTCCTTTGATCAGCCAGGTCATGTTACCACCTAAGGCAAAAAGGTGGAACGTATTAATTAAGGCGGTTATATTATAACTATAATCGAAGATATAAATGGATTGCAGAACAAGTTGTCATAGCCCCAGAATTCGGACATTAAAGTAGAGGCAGTCGCTTAAAAATGTTAAAACTCGACGAATGCTAGACAAAATATAGACTTAAATGAACACACAGTTTTATAGTTCTTAATATTTATTTCACGCGCTAAAAGTATCCGTAAGTTATTTAGAAACACTCTTATCATCTAAAGTCTATGCAGACGAAATCGCAGGCAATAGCTAGGTAGTATTTTATGCTAGTGAAAGCATAAAGGATTTTCTTATAATGTCTCTCCTGATTTTTGCTGTCTCCTAGGTTCAGCCTTTTGCAATGTCACGAAAAAACTGTAGGTCTTTATTAAAATAACATTCTTACGATCATGAATAGAAGTCGGTAAAAATATCCAACCATAGACATTTTTATACTATAGAAGTGCTTACGACGACCATTAACTGTAGGTTAATGCATTCCATAAGAAAACGAAAGATGTATTGAAGTTGAAATTATGCACTTTTGGCACCGGGCAGGATAAAATTATGCTCATTTTACGGTATATACATTGCAAAAGAACAGTACCTACTTAATAATTTTGATTTAGTCGTAGAGTTTCGTGATCCAACGTCATGCGCAAAGACCTCCTGCTGAATTTGCAAATAATTAAAAAGCACCAGCACTTTGCGAAAATCGTATTTCTTCAAAGCGTAGTCCAATTTATCACCCTTGCGCTTTTGGATAACATTAAATGTACCGTCGAGTGTATTTTCACTTCATTCAGCAGCACACAAGTTTGGCAATTTTTTGCTCTACGTTGAGATTGTCGTGTTTTCACAGCGCTAAAACCCATCAAAGTGTTTGTGTTTTCGTGTGGATAGAGTTTATGATGAGTTTTTTATCTGAAAATGAGTGTGTTGTTTGTACAGACGAGGAGGACGAGCCGCGCTGCGTAACACTCACGGCTCGCCACAAGGCTGCCATTCGATTCATAAGAAAGGTACGTGTACTTAACTCATTTATCGCCTACCAGCACCAACCGACATACCGACACACTACACTTAAGAATACTTACCTGAGGTCACATTAACACAATTAAAAAAAATAAAGTATGTCAGTGGTATATTACCGTCGCATACATGTCCTTTTTTTCCAAATTACAAATAATGGTAATTTCGTAACCACGGGGCCTCTGTAAAAACTGTAGGTAATCAATCAAACACCTTAAACTATTATCTGACCCAATTATGTGCTCCATAAATATTTTATGTAAAAAGTCATTATCGTTTCCACGTTCCTAAATCACATTATTTAGTCACCCCATTTTCTCTATGTATTCCGTGGCTCAGCAGTACAAAAGTAGTTTCAAAATTCATCGTGGCGGAGCGAATACAAAATTTAAGACGGTTAAGCTGTGGGTGAGCTTGTTGTCGCAGTGACGTGAATTATTGAACTTGTTTGTCATGATGGCTCCATCCACCGCCCTCGCCCCCCGCTCGCCGACATGCACACTCAAAAGGACTTGTATCGACGTTATAAATACACCTAACCTTCGCGGATTTTCTTGGCTCGTTACGCAATTGAACTCGCCGCTCATTACATTAGTAATATACGAACGTACTTAATATTACCGATAGTGGCAAACAGCAATTACCATTAGACTCGTGTGTTATTGAGCAACGGGTCAAGATAATCTCATACCTATAACAAGATGTTATGGTGAACATGTTAAATTGATGCGTACTAAAATTGTGACAGATGAAATATTTTGTGGCGAGACGTAAGTTTAAGGAAGCACTAAAGCCCTACGACGTAAAGGATGTTATCGAACAGTACTCAGCGGGGCACGTGGACCTGCTCGGCCGCGTCAAAAACGTGCAGAATAGGTACTGGCCTACCCGCCTCCGCCTTGCACCTAACCGTTTAATTTGTACCTCTACCTTTCTGTCGGCTGGACTGTTCCTTGTGTCTTGTTGTATGATCTTTGTAGTCGATTCGACAGCAACTACCTACCTGACATGTCTTAGTAGCTAGTGTGTTCAATACAATCATATCTACACTCGCTGTAAATTTCACATGAACCCTTACTAGCTCTGGGAGTTTACAGTCTTGTTCAATTATGACATCAAACAATAAATTATAACTTGACTTAAATTACTGTAACATTCATGGAAATTTTCAGTACTTAACTCTTTTCAGTTAATCCATAGCGATAAAAACTGGGCCACAACTTTTATTAATAGTACACCGAGTTATTTTCCGGTCCGAGATTTCTGCCTGTTCACTATGTATCTGCTGACATGGTGCGCTGCTTGAGCAAGCCTTGAGCCGTCCAACGTAGATGGTACGACTAAATAGCAATCCTCTACCCCACTGACGTAGGCATGCGCTCTTCCACGGACAATGCTGGATACCTACCAACCAACCTATTGAAGATTCATCCGCTTACTCTTCACATATACTACAAAACCTCCTACTATACGTCTGTATTACTTACTTTATGTTTGAAGTACCTGTGGAGCTATCAGGTTGTTTTTATTTTCCGTATAGCTCAAGTATTTTGTCGCGCGCAAGAGGTTTAGAGAAGCGTTGAAACCATACGACGTGAAAGACGTGATAGAGCAATACTCGTCGGGGCACGCCGACCTGCTAAACAGAACCAAGAATCTGCAGTACAGGTGAGCTATCGGCTCCTCGCCCCTCCCGCCCCGGAAGACTGTAGGAGTAATCAGTGTACCTCATCGCTTACATTCATGTAAAAATATGAGTTGGTGTAGTCGGATAAAGTAGTGATATAATTTGGCTAAGGGAAAAAATAAAGAAGAGCCTCCCTTCGGCTGAGCGCGCGAGCTGCGGAAGCAGCGACCTCCCGCTATCCACCTCTTTATTATTCCGCTCCCACCCTGTACCGTGCCTATAGCTTTCACGTTGTGTACATATTACTTTCGGCTCTCACTGACTTCAATTGATTGGCAAACTTGTGTGGAACCAAGACCTAGAATTTCTGTATTTTAGTCAGTATCTTCGAAGTAAATAAACGCAGACATTAACCACTTTGCCTGTCATACTCAATAATCAATAAGTTTATTAGATTTTGGCACTTTTTTCCATTTTTATAACTACGTTTGCTTCTAATGCACTTAGATTTATTCATTCTCTTCCACTCCACCATTCTCACATAATAAGAACACATCTGCCAGCACGTAGCGCATTTTGTCTGTATGAGTTTCTAGGTTTGTGCTTACTATGCATGATGTTTATTAACCGACTGTACTTGAATCGTACAAAATTCTAACGATAAATTGTAATTAGTTTATGTAGTCCCCATACCGATTTCTCCTCCATACCTGTGCAAATACATGTTTATCTCTATTCTCCCATATTTTTTTTCTATTTCGACGTGTTTAATAATACTAACGTGCTCTTGGTATCTATAAGTTTACTTTCAGTAGGTATTAGATCCCGTATTGAACCACAGTAGGGTTCAAGATAAGATTAAAAAATCGAAAGACGACATCTGGAGATGTTATATAATTTTTGTAATATAATTCAATACAATTAAACATCGGAGATTAAGTACATCCTTATATTTCAAATTATAAATATAATACTATTGCGTAATGGATGCTTTTTCTTTTTAGAACTTTTCAATTCACTGCGTGCTATCATTTCAAGGTTGGTTAAACAAAAATATTAAGGTTTCAACTTAAGTAAGTTACCATAACTGTTTCCACAGCAGCCAACCTTTACACCTATAACCGAGCATATCTATCGCACGCGTGCGCCTAAAGGTTATGCGCTGCATCGAGATCTTTTATTCATTATTCTATTTTAAGTTTATTAGGGAAACTAACAGGTTTTTTTTAGATGTAGTTCCTTTGAAAGAAACATTGACTTGATGAAAAATTGAATATGTGGGAATGGAGACAGACCTCGGACCAGCCATTATATTAAAGTAACTTTGACAATTCAATAAATCTCACTCTTACGCACGTCAGCTGACTGTCGACACAAAAATAGGTGTAGCGGAATAAAATCTATAGTGGAAATTTTGTGTTTTGCACCTTTATTATAAAAACCGTTCTAATGGCGATCACCTAATAAATAATCGCTATTAGATCCATTTAATATATAACTATCTGTGAGCTTTGAGAGTCATTAAAAAATACATAATAATGTTTTAAAAATTTATTTTCGCTACAAATATTGTTATTCGAAAAAGTAAACTGTACCTAAAGTAAACCAGCAGCATTACGTAATGTTTTCAAACGCTTTCCTAAGGCTAACCTAAGGCAAACGCTTACGTAAGGCAAAGTGAATAAACCAATTTTACATTGTAATCATATTACAGGTTAGACCAAATACTGGGGAAACAAGGATCGAAAGCAAAGGATGTGTATGCATCAAAAATCAGTTTAGCTTCCAGAGTAGTTAAAATAGAGAGACAAGTGAGTATCGAAATGTCAAGAACTCTTTTATTTATTTTAATACCGTGGACTCCTTGTAAACTGAGTTGATTGCACATTGCAGGTAGATGATATAGAAAGTAAGTTGGATCATTTATTGGAGTTATACCAGGAGGATAGAAGAGGAACGAAGAAGATAATGAGTGGTCCCAGTAGGGGCGGCGGAGCGGGCGGCGAGGGCGGTGGGGGCGGCGAGCGGCCTGCCCTGACTGACAAGCAATGCTCAGAGCCCAGCTCGCCCGTTTCGCGCGGCTTCGAGCAGCCGCCGCCGCCCGCTATTCTTCAGCTGCACCACAAAAGGCCAATGAACCGCGGCTACTCCGATCTCGGCACCAGATTCATGCGGAAAAAGGTCATCGTAAAGTAAGACTTTTTTCCTATAGTGCGAAGTAGCGCCCCCCTCGCTGTCCTATGCGCGGGATTGCTTCAGGGGAAAATTGAGCAGCAAAGTGCACTTTGTCGCCAGGACCTCGTCGAGCCGGAACGGGCACGAGGCGCGCGACGATGAGGTCGTGATCGTGGTGCCCACGGACCGCGAGGACACGCCGCCGCCGCGGCACGCCACCGACAGCTCAGGTACCGCCGACCGCCGACGCCGATTGTTAACGCGAAATCAGACGATTCACTCTTCATTCATTGTCGTCATTCAACCGATCATCTTCCGCTCGAAATGTACCACCTAAACCCAGAAAGAACGTTCTTTATTCTTTTATTTTAATTTTCTTTATTCCAGAATGAAAGAATAGTAAAAAGTTCATTGCAAGCTCAGCGTGATCGTACTATCTGATTATGTCGCTATATCCCCATGAAGCTTTAACGACACAAAAGTAAAACGACCTAATAGTAAAATGTCTGAAATCTAAAATAGTCATACTACACTCGCGTGCAACCAAATCGACTCAGCGTGTAAGCGCGCTTAGAAATGTTTTTTTCTTGGTGAAAGAATTACTATGCTTTAAAAATTACACATTATTTAAAAGCTTAACTCATCAGCTCTAAATTGATACCATTATTGCCAATATTGATAATGTTTTTTTTAAATAATGTTATTCGAATGAGAGTAGTGCCAAAATATGGATAGAAGGATTTTATTTATTTTTTATTAATTTCAAAATAAAACATTTTTTTTACAAAAAAACAAAAATTTATTGCTATCATTACTTCGTATTACCTCCCCTAGCCCTAATTACAGATTGATCGCATTAACTTCTTCGCTGTCTCTTGAGGAATACCGTCCCACTCTACCAGTAACGCTGCCTTCAGCTGTTCCGCTGTCGAAGCGGCTGGATTTCTGGCCCGGACTCTCCGCTTGAGCTCATCCCACAAGTGCTCAATGGGATTGAGGTCTGGGCTGAGCGCAGGCCAGTCCATAGTCAGTATTCCCACGTCGACGAGGAACTGCTGCGTAACTCGCGATGTGTGACACCGGGCATTGTCGTGCATCAATAAGAAGTTGTCGCCGACAAATCCTTGGTAAGGCACGACGTGGTCTTGCAGAATGTCGGTAATGTACCGATCAGCCGTCAGCCCTCCTCCTCGGCCTCCCCCAGGCACGAAAACGAGCTCGGTTTTTCCATCTAATGAAATACCTGCCCACATCATGCAGGAACCGCCGCCGTATGCCACTGTTTCAGCAAAACAGCACTGCGCGAACCGTTCTCCGGGACGCCTGTATACTCTGCCTCTTCGGTCACTACCATGCAGACACACTCTGCATTCGTCGGTGAACAATACTGACCGCCATTGGTCAATAGTCCAATTGAAATGTTCCCGAGCAAATTGAAGTCGAGCTTGTCGGTGTCTTGCGGTCAATGTTGGGCCTGTGGCAGGCCGTTTCGGAGTGAGGTTGGCTTCTTTCAGACGTCTTCTTATTGTCCACTAGCTGACAGTCACCCCTCGAACACGCCTCAATTCTTGCTGCACATCAACACCAGTGAGGTGCCGATTTCGCAATGAAGTCGAGACGATAAATCGGTCATCTCTTTCTGAAGTGCATTGGTGGCGGCTGGTTCTTGGTCTACGTCTGAAGGCACCAGTCGCTTGGAACCTTCTGTACACTCTAGATACAGCAGACTGGCTCAAATGGAGCTGAGCAGCAACTGCACGCTGACTCAGCCCTTGTTGCAAAAGAGCAACAACTTGAGCGGCTTCTTCAGGTGTGGTGTCCATGATGACGTCAGTAACAATGGGTGCAATTTGCAGAGATGTGTTCAGGTCAACTTCAGATAAGCGACTGATAAGGTGAACCTGTTGGGGTGGCTTTTATAGGGGGTGGTAGTATCGCAACTCGTTAGTATTGAAGCGAGTATTTTTTCTTTTCGGGCATTTAAATTGTGACAATAAGAATATACAGTGAATTCTGTTTCGATATTGATATTAATTTAAAGCTAATGTTTTGCGCTTTCTAAAAATTTATAAGTATTACGAATAAATTCAGTATTTTTTTTTTAATAAATCAATATATCGGAGCGTATGTGCTGAGTCGATTTGGTTGCTCGCGAGTGTAGTAAAATGTCTTAAATAAAAAACGTCATGTTAGGCAAAAGGACTGGTACAATGACGCAGAAAATAAATCCCCTTCCAAGAACTATTCTGATAAGTTACACTAGTAGTGTAATAGAACAGCGTACCACGAGCTGGAAGGTATTAAACCAAAGATCATAAGTAATCAATTTTTACTATTTATTGCCTATATTTTTATAATCAAATAAAAACCTTTTTTCTAGGTACATAATGTAGAAACTAAAATGCGTTACTTTATCGTATACTTGGTAGAGGTGTTAACAATCGTCTCCGAAAACAATGCGTTTAATGTATGATACACTGATTTTTCTCCATTTTATTAGCAGAAACATAGAACACTACGCAAATAAATTGAAATTTTGAATTTGAGAAGCATGATTTGATTGACATATTATTTTACTTATTTAGGTAGCCAGTATTAATTGAAGCCAGTCACTTCAATAATAAGGAAAACAAAAGAGTTTTTATCTGAAGTACCAACAGATTGGAGGACTTACACACACATACACCTATAGAATACATAGATTAAATTTAGAAGTTGTGCATTTGAATGTACAATAATACATAAGCAAGTCCTATCGCTGAACATGACGTTTTTTTTAAGATATTTTACTCCATAGTACCTATGACTATTTTATATTTCAGACGTTTTACTATTAGGTCGTTTTACTTGGTGTCGTTAAAGCTTCATGGGCATATAGCTAGTTTGTCATCCTGACACGGAAGGAATTCATTGACCAACTAAATATTTGTCTTTGAGTATTTGGCAAATAATTATTCAATGAAACGTGTTATAAAACGTATTTTTTTACTATGTCGTGAGTGTGATCGAAGAATAAAAGAGAAAATTAACGATCGCTCTTAACTGAACATTCATCTGAGTGAAGCGTCTGATTTTGCCTTTACAGTATTATTAAAGTATCGCCTTTAGTATTCCTTTGATTTGAAACAAATAATTCACCAAAACTTTCCTTTGACGTGCCTCTGTCGATTCGGAGGTATAATTTTACAAAGGTATCCCGTAACCATCATCTGATTAAGGTAAATAATGCAGTAAATTATGTTTGTAAACTACATCAAGTTCATTGCGCCTTCGTTATCATCAATATAAGGACCATATTACCTACACTTATAAAATCAGAACAGGGTGAATCTTGGCACTGATTGAGTCAAATCTTCGATGGATATCACATAGGATTTTTAACACTTATGACATGGTAATGTGGACCTTATAGTTACATACTTATAATGTGCTCGACTCACCCAAATTGACATCATATCATATTCCTACATCAACGCATGTATTAGGTATGTCAATACAAACATTTTCAAGCACATATTTCAGGGCATAACAACAAACTTATATTCTAAATCGTATTGATTAAATTAGGTTTCCTAATCTTCCAAATTGCAGCTTCGTATGAGGATTATTCATCATCGACTTCTCTCTGACCTACAACTTGGGACGGCCCCTGTGTATTCGGCACTCATCTTCGCCGTGAGTTATGGTTTCATCCGTCTAGCGCCTGCCGATATCGATGTGGAATGCGTTCATTTTTCGTAGTTTGACTTATCTACTCCCATTGTCCCGAACATACTCCTAAGATATACCCTCCTATATAGCTACTAAACACACAGAGCCCGCGCGAATCGGAGGGCGCTCTTGTCCTCAACAAATACTTGACAAAACATACAACTGATTGAAACATACAGTTCAGCGGGAGCGTCGTCAGTTGGCTACAAATGTGTAGCCAACAATAGGCAATGGCTTGTTGAAACATTCATAGTTACATCTATATCACGTATAGCTCTATTTATCAGCTTTAACGTTATGAAGTTGAGCGGCCTCCGGATCTCTGCGATATGTTGATAGAACTTCGTTCCAAGAAAGATGTTGTGTCGTAGTTATATTTATTTTATTTCTCTATCTCTCGTCTGCTTTGTTTCCACTTTATCCCGTTTTCTGAGTTAAACTTAATAGGCTGTTGTTACTTACATGAATTCTGTTTTAATTTTATAATCCGTCTCGATCGAAACTCTTTAAATAACCTTCATTCGCTTTCGCAGCCGCGTAAACGTGAAAATGCAGGAAGATTTCATATTATTATGCGACCTAGATATCCGCTAACAAAGAATTGTAGAGGTCCGAAAGGGGTGCAGAAGTTCGTATGGGGAGTAAAATTGACGCGAACGATGCCGTGGGCAATAGCCAGAAAGCAGTAAAACTTGAATAACACACATATCACTGTAAAATATAGAGCTAACAGGTAGAGTAGAAACTAGTGTGCGGTTCTTTGAGATTCTCGGCCTGACGGACGAAAGAGATCTTACACTAAAAGCTATTGTTAGTGATTATTGACTGCTATTAGTTGGCGTGAGTTATTTTAAGATTTCTTCTTGTGTATGTGGAGACGGAGTAAACTCTATTGATTTTTAATGCAAGGGTATTAAACGGCCATTTGTTCTAGTGAATTTAACAAAAGTCAACCGTCGATGCAATGGCATTTCAAAATCAATAACATTTCTGTATTTTATGTACGGTCATAACATGCATGACTGGCATTAGCGGCAATTTTCGTGACATGATTTAACGGAGCACGTAGACATGGAGTCTAGCCGTCATAGAGCCGCGGTAGGTAGTGACAAGATTTAATTATTATTTTTAACCAATCTGTTAAGCACGTATTATTAGTTAAAATATATATTATAAAAAATAAAAATAAAAAATAATGACAGAACGTAGATCTACCATAGTGTTATTCAAAATAGTCGCTACATATCTCACAAGTTACTTCCTAACTACAAATAATTCTCTACGTTCACTTTATCTGAACGGGAATTGACCTAAAGGAAAACAGATGACTCATGAAGTTTAAAAGCTCTGTTTTCATTTTCGCCGGGGTTTTTTGGCGTGTTCGCCGCTCGTAGGTGTTTCACAACATCGAAACAAAATGTTTTTATTATCTCTTTACTTTGGCGTGGGGTGCACTTTGTCACTTAGTAGCTACAGGGCTGGCTAATTGGAGCTTTGTCATCGTTAATCGCGTATTTGGTAGTAGGTACACTAAATCTAGCGGTATATTCAACAAAAACTCGGCCTGCACTGCAGATAGCGTTAGCTAGGTAGAAATTACATCACATTCACAGCGCGGGGCGCTCTAGTTTAAACCAAACCTTAGCATTTGTCATGCATTTAATAATATTACTAGAAGGCCCTGTAATATAAGCCCTTAAACACACTAAAAGTAGACATTGAAAAGTTCAATAACTTTGTCCTCTGTCAATTACCTCAATATTGTTTTATTATTTGTTGAAATTCGGCATGTTTCGTGTCGTAGCGTTTTCATTAATATAGTTAAATACATAATTTATGTACACTATTAAGCATCCTCAGGTGGTTCTTCACGATTATTAGAAATTGCTCGAACGATTTGAAATGTATTTAAATGGAATCATACAAGGTTAACTCTAAAATGCGCAATTCCTGAAATTGTTTGTGTTGGACAACAACTTTTGTTCCATGATACTTTTCTCAGATTTAAATTTCTAGAAATATAAAGGTTTACATCATGTTATTAAATTTGCGCTCTACTAATGTTGCACCGTCTCCGATAGATTATTGCCTAAAGGTATTGTTCCGAGCCACGCTGCACCCTGTAATTGCCGACAGCTGCAGGTGCAGCGACTGCATAATACAGTCGCGGTGTTAGCGGCCGACAAAACTGCACGTGCTGCCGCTGCGCCATTTTGAAGTCATTTCATATAAATACTTACATATAAACCAGTCATGCAGCTGTAGCCAACTGCATGCAGTTGCTGAACGTGCTTCGGCAGTTGCACCGCGCAGCGTAGCTTGGAATAGCACCATTGAACACGTACTTATGGTTTAAAATAAGACAGCGCAGTAGCACTTGTGTTCAATGCGCATGTGTTCAATCCATAATTATGCGTAGTGAAGCAAAGCAAAAAAAACTACTAGAAAATTAAAAATATAACAAAAAAAAATCAAAACCCATAGAACATAATTTGTTGTAAATGGCCAACTCTTATTGACCTGCTGTAGGTATTGGGCATTTTTGAGGCAACCCTGTACGGACCGTCGAGTGTGTTGCAGAAGTGTGCGCGACGTGCTCTGTGGAGGTGGAAGAGGAGCCGCGATCCGGCAGCTCGGCGTCGGCGTCGTGGTGCGACGGCGAGGCGGAGGCGGAGGCGGAGGCCGAGGAGGCGGGGAATGTGTCCGGGGATTCCCTCGCCGAGGACGCGGCGCTGCTCGGCCGCGCGGCGCCCCCCGCGCGCCCGCACCGCCGTGACGTTGCCGTCGACCTGCACCTGCTGCGCCCAGACCTATGAAACCAGCCCCCATCGCACACTTGTCCCCGAACGCAATCAAATCCGCACACAAAACGAAACGCTTTATGATGATGCGCGCACAAAGCTGATGTACCTAACAGGCCCGATGATAAACAATGTGTTAAATAGTCTAATTAAGGTCTTTCCACTTCATGGCGTGCCGGCGACCGGCGGTAAGGTAGAGATTATGAAGATGCCGATGAAGCTCTGCGACGACTGACGCGACCCGACCCGATAGGTGTTACGAGGACGTGCTTTTATGAACTAGTGTCGTAGTCCCTAACCTTGTAAGTATATCCATACTAATTTAATATAATTTTAGTTTTTGTCATGGCCCTGGCACGTCCCCGGCTCGCTATGAGGTGGATAGACCTACAGCAAAGAGTTTTCCTGCCGTTCCCACGATTCGCTTAATGCCCCTCGACAATTTTGCGCACCGCTGTGCGTCGACAATCAATCAATGTATTTTTTGTAGAACCTAATCATTTATCTGAAGCTATAAATAGGTACACAATATTTTTACAACGAAATATACTTTAGATATTGTCCGGAGATGCTGATCGGCTACGTTGTTTAGGTAACGATCGTGACCGCGATGAGCGAGTGCGATGCCGGCTCGTGAAAAGACCAAAGACTCTGTAGTGATTTTAGAATATTACGCTTCTTGTAAGTATTTTTCTTGTATGTTTTAATAATGTAGTTAGGTTTAATACAATATCTAGGTAGATAATAGTTTGTTACAACGTTTAATTGTATTAAGGTTGAATAAAAGCTTAGCTTGAACTCAAAGCTCTATTAGGTATTTAAGACACTTGATACTGTAAATAATGAATGATAATAATAAAGAGTGAGTGTAGCACATCGAAAGTAAGGTATTCGAACCAAAATACTTACAGATTATAAATCGTGGTCTTTCTAATATGTTTTCAGCTTTAGAAAAGTAAATAAATACCATTTTATTGTACTTAAATAATATAACGTATGTAATAGTTTCATGAATGAAACATTATTTCCAAATAAAAACTTCGCCAGAAACCGTACCAGGAGACGGCCGACATTGTCTAGAGATTCTAAGTAGTGCCGCGTCGAGATAACATGATTTATGTACCCAAACGCTCGCTTACCTAATTTTGTTCCACACTCTGAAAGAAAAGAAATCTTACATTCGGTATTATTATCAGCCAGGTGAAGCTGGGTACTCTACATGCATAACATAAGTGCAATAGACCTGTAGAGAGTACGAAAACGTAGCTTTCTGAACTACACGCTTGAGTAACTATCTTATAACTAACTACTAAATTATATTAGAGAAATCTTTTCTCGAACCAATCAATTTTAAGGATTTTGGACACATTTCTTAATAAATGCAGGGTAATTTTTGCCTCACGTTCAAACCAGTAGATAAATAAAAAAATCCTAAATTAACTTCTTCGGTTTTAGAAAATATTACTTGCACACTTTCAAGCAAAAGCAGAAAACTACCGTAGGATTTTTTATAATATTTACCTACTTATCTTTAGAAAAAGAAAACCTAATGTGAGTGATCTATTGTATTACAAACTGATACCTACTCGCAATTGCACCATTGCAGTATTGCGGATTCATTCTGAAACGTAATTGTACAATAATTCTTGTGTAAACTCATTTTATCAGAGATGATTGCCTATTCCACAGCGCGAGGGGTTTTACGACACCCCTGTGTATCGCATGGTAGTAAACCCCTAATTATATAGGAATCTAGATTTCCTCCTACATTGGGACCTATTGATGCCTGTATACATAGATCTTGTAGATTTTAATCCAATAAGATTTTGTGATAAGATTTTGTCGACTTAGAACAATTTAAGTAACTATTCCGGTAGCTATACAGTACATGGTACATACAAATCCCTTTATCTTCTCTAAAAGGGGGTTATAATCGTCACTTCATGCAACTCTTCTGGGAGAGGGTTTCTTTAAAATCACAAAAACTGCGTCAACTGTTGATATAAGTGACGACACAATCGTGTCGTCGCTACGATTTTGTAGCAGTACAATAAAATAGTGAAAGTTATTCGTAGTGACCATTCGAGCACCGAACATTCAGGCCTTTTGCGAGAGGATAAAAGGAATTGATTCGCCCAGAAGGTGTATACAAAGTGTAACAAAAGATCGCAGGGATCTGGAAGTTTTCCCTGCTATAAAACTTTATAAAAGCAACGTAATGGCGTTTAGTACTTAACCCCTTAAGAATAGACATGGGGATTTTGTTACACTCTGTATATTATTATACTTTTATCATTGATAAAAGTATAATAATATACAGATATCAATAGACGTTAGCCTACCTGTGTAGGCAAATACTACCTACACCAACCCTCTTGAAAGCTACGAATAGGTTGTTTTGCCTAGCATATTAACACAAACGTCTCTTTTACTGAGAAAATTATTTGGACCAATGCTCGATAAAATGATTACTGATGATTTAACTGAGCACACCGTCCCTTACATTACAATTCCGAAAAGAATGAAACAGCGTGAACCAACCTAACTAGGATAATATTGCTTAGATAGGTGCCTATGTAAGTATAGCTCCAATCGGCCTACAAGAGGCAGCCGCCGCCGGTTTGATATTATACGTACAAACTAGAGGAGTAGTGGCCATCCGTGGACCCCGTTTCATAAAGCGACAATACATTATTTTTTTTAAATGATCTCATTTTAGTGCCCATTTAAGTAATACTTTTTCATAACATATAACCAGTAAAAAACGAATAGGTAAGAGGTAGGTTGCGGGTTCGATTCCCGCTGTATGCCGCTGTACTTGATTTGTATAATGGTGTCATAAGAAAAAAAGACGCAATTAAAATTTTTGCCGAAATTGAGTTATATACATATTCGGAACGAGGAAAAAAAGACGCATCTTTCTGTATTTTATTTTTATTTTGATAGGAGCATTTTCTGCGAAGTTACAGTTAATAAAAAGATGCATTTGACAACGTATTTTGTTCGTTTTTTTAAGTTAAAAAGGCATTTTAGACTTGAACTAAGATGTAACAGATTCCCATAAACTGTCCATTAATATCTAAATAACTACATTAACACAATGCCCGGATAACGGCGACAGGCTTGTCACTTGTCACGTTTGGGACCTAATAAACTCGGCAAAACGTGGGCCAAGTTCTAGTGATTGGTGCCTCTGCCTACCCCCTCGGGGATAACGGGCGTGATTTTATTATTGTTATTACACAATTCAAATTACCACTTGCAGCTGAAGACAGCAAGCGATTAGTAAAATCAACACTTAAATATTAAATTTTCTCGGTTTCGACCTGATGCCAGATGCATCTTTTTACCTTATGACGGCAATTTCATGACCTCAATCTGGGTGGTGTTTCATGTTTGTGTCCTTAACGCCTTAACGTCAAAAGTCGCAACTTTCCAATAAATACTGTCTCAAATTCTGACATTTTAGCGCCACAAAACGCATGACTCGCGTCGTCGTACTACCTATGACGGCTGCCACAACAGAGAATCCTAGGACAAGTCCCAGTGTGTAATGTGGAAGTTAACGATAGTCAGTGGCGTAGCGTAGCGGGGGCGGAGGGGGCAGTCCGCCCTGGGCGGCACTTTTAGGGGGCGGCAAAATTTCACAATAAATAATTATCTTTTGTACATTTTATTAACCATTTCATATTTTTGTCGCACTTACATTAATTCCAATACTATGGAATTAATAATAAAACGGCACATATTCGTTCCAAAAATATGCTGAATATAATCCAGCATGTTTGAAATTAATGCAAATTGGCATAATAAGAGGGTGGACTAATAAGAGGGCGGCAAATACTTCAATAAAAAAAAAATAACAAAAGATAATCTTTTGTAGATTTTTTTAACCATTTCATATTTTTGTCGCACTTACATTAATTCCAATATTATGGAATTAATAATAAAACGGCACATATTCGTTCCAAAAATATGGTGAATATTGAAATTTCCCCAAAATCCAGCATGTTTGAAATTAATGCAAATGGGCATAATAAGAGGGCGGACTAATAAGAGGGCGGCAAATACTTCCACCCCGGGCGGCTCACATCCTCGCTACGCAACTGGTTCTAGTCACGTAGTGCAAAAACGATTCATACAAATCTGGTACAAATGTGACGTCACAAATTACTAGTGACACATTGTGATTAGTCAATATTATTTGCAGCTTTTATGAAACGACCCGGGTGGGGCCGGCGTGGCTAGTGCCGTGCGACCAGTAGACCAAAAAGTTAGGAGAGTTAGCGCTAGCGTAGGGCCACGTTGGCATGTATCTACCTTCCTGAGGAGTGCGGTGCGTACTCAAGACATAGGTAGGTATATCGATAGATATAACATGACAGGCATAATAATGATTATAATTAAATGTTTTAAAAGTATGTTCCAGCTGCCGACTCTGTTTTAAATCCGCTTAGCCTAGAGGTCTTCAGTAAGCTCGAGTGTCCTTAATCTGTAAGCTTCTCACCATAACAATTGTTTTGAATTGTTATCTTCAAGGTCTTTATCTTTAATTGTTATCTGCAACTGATTAAGCTGTAGTTATATTTTAAACGATACTCCGGATTGAATAAGTAAAGGTTAACCTACGTTTGGATGCCTTCCAGCAGCCCACAATGGGAACACGTTCGTGACCAAACTGTTGAATTAGAAAAGACTTGAATTCACTTAAACGGGCTGCAAAAATCCGACGTCCGATGCGAAATGCATGTAAGGAAAAATCTATTAGTAAATAAAAAAATCTCATATTAAGCTAGTGACTAGATGAGGGAGAGAATATTCGCGATATTGCTGGGTGATATTTCGTTTGTATCAGACGTCGGTCTATCAGCGTCTTGTAAAAAATATGTGCTTAGTAAAAAGCCTGTAACTTTCCCGGGGAAGTAGCCGTAGACTGAAAACGCTCCACACGAGACACTTCGAGCTTTCTGGAGAGTAGAATAAATTTTTAAATTTATACATTGTAGCTATCCAAATGTTTGTTAATAATACCTACCCATAATATGCAATAAGTTACGTAAGAATAAGTAATATTAGTAGGTATTTTAATTATATTTATTAGCAGGTATTAAATCAAAGCGACCTAATTATCCATTATTTTCTCATAGTAATCAATAAAATTGTTCAATAACTGCTATGAATTTGTGATCATAATTATATTACTGTTACTTTTGTTGCTATTGTTTAAATTATCTACTTAAAAAATAATATGAAAGTGTTAATTTCGTTTTTAAATAAAAATATTTAATTAATTTGTCTATTTATGATTTCTTCGAGTATGGCCTATACCTTCCTCAGGGAAGAGACTCGTGCCCCTCGGTGGGGACATAATGGGTTGATAATGATGATGATGTTGCTTTCTTCAACAGATGAAATAGGAGCAAGCAGTCATTTTATCATAAATTTTACGTCAGAGATGCTGTTTCGCTCTTACAATCGTACATTTTAAATTGTATTAAAGTCACTAAAAATGTACAGTATGCGAGTGAGACAGCAAGATACATTCCCATGTATTATGCGTGCAGTTGAATTTTAACTCTATAAATAGCCAGATCATCAAATGGCACCCAACGTGGGGCGCCCCATAGCCATTGAATAGTATTAGGAAATGCTATTGACCTTTACTTGAACGTTATACCTATAAGTCTCTTAGGGCATTACAGCCTGTGCCAGCCAGCCATTACAACATAATTGCCCTCGTAAAGAGAAACACAGTAATAGCCATTACCTACTGCGTTTTTAGTTTGGATGCAAAAATGACCTACTCACGGTATATTTACAAATAAGTGTGGCTGTAGATGTACTGGTAGATCTACAGCCACCATTATTTTTTTACTGCAAAGAAATGCCTCCGAGTAGCTTATAAAAACGCAGTAATGGCTATTACTGTGTTTCTCGTTACGAGGGCAGATAATATTGTGCGTCCCACGGCTATGCCACATGCAGGGAAATTACCTGGAACATTGTAGATGGAACATTTGACTGAAAGCAGACATCATTTTTATTTAAAAATCAAATTAACCTCTTCAGTCCTGACCTTGAAAATAACAATAGTTTTCTATTGTTATTTTGTCGACACGGAACTGAGGAGGTTAAACTGCATTCATCGATTTTTAAATAATTACATGGTTGAACCCGGAATAGAACCCGCTACATGAGAAAAAAAAAATACCCTGTCGCTTTATGATTACCGATCGAAAGGCTTCATCTTAAGGATTATTTTTTGCGAAATAACATAGTGTCAGAAATAAAATGTGGACCATTTTTTAACATTCTCTGTGAAAGTTCAGAAAAATGAAAAGCTGACATTGCCGTAATGCACAACTGACATTATCATTTTAAAGGAATTACCTATTGAATGATGCGTACTTCTCGAGTACCTACCCGCTGATTCATTAGTAATATATTAAATTGTTTTTTATATTAAAATAATGTCTTCTTTCAGTAAAATGTTCCATCTACAATATTCAAGGTACTTTTCCTATGTGGCATAGCCGTGGGACGCCCTGTATATCTAGGCAATGGATCAAACAGAAATGATCGGTCCCTACCCTACCAACGGGGCAAGTTTTAAAGGTCGCAACGGCAAACGCAAACGTACCACAGCTGTGAACGCCAATCATATAAATCTTAAGGGGCTCCAGGGAGTAACACTACCGCCACCAAGGAAAAAAAACATAAATTATTATCTTTTCTACAGATTGAATGTGCAAAGTGTCTGTAGGTACAACCTCTCCGTTTAATAGTCACATGATCCTTGGTTCTTTTCTCGTTCGTTCTCAAAAAACACTGTTAACGTGATTGAGAGTGTGCACCTACACAGTTTTCTTTTTTTGCAAATACGATATATAAAAGAAGATATGATGTTTCCATTGGTGACCGTATAATATAGATAGCCACTATCCCTTTAATATTATTATAGCCGTCGTCGTCGTTCACCGGCAGATGGACGCGTTAATGGTACGCCAAGCGCCATGGTGCTACTGGCGCTAAATTGGCTTTTCACCACTAGAGGACAGTACCAACGATGGTACTGCCCTCTAGCGCTGCAGTTCGAATACGCAGGGCAATCTTTTTTTCCTCAGTGGTGGCTGGTAGAGTTGACTTATTTATTAGCTGGTAGAGTTGACTTATTAGCTGGTAGAGTAGAATTATTGATTTGACCTCTGAGCGCTTGATGGCATTATGAACCATTTTAGGTGATTTCCTCTGATCGAACTAAATTCATACGTTCAGAACTTACAACAAAACAATGTCCTATCAAAAACAAAATAAAACCTGGTCACCAGACAAAGTAAAAACTTTTCTACTGCTTTTGAGGCACGTCCCATACTATGGGATTATACAAAAATAAGGATATTTGTAAAAAAAATTCAAACGCACCTCGTGCTTTCTTTTTTCCAGCCAAAGTTTTACCCAGCATTGTCTTTTCTTCTGCTTTCGTCTTTTGGATAAAATTATATAAAATATGCAGCAGCTGCTTGAAAGTGGTGACTTTGAGAAGGCATTTTTATTACCGATTTAGCAATGTAAATGGGAGTGTAATAATTTATACAACTTCAAGAGGTTCAAACTAACATTTACATAGGTAAGCATTATTTACTGTAAGTTTAAATCAATTTCGTAGATCTCTTTTCGCGTTCTCTTTTTATGTAGATACCTATATCACGCCTACGACTAATTGGTTTGTCAAGCAAATATGAAAATTTGTTGGATTATGAAGATACATGCCGATTCATGAGAACTCTGCGCCTACGTGCCGACGACGGGTTGCTTTCTGACGGCCTCCTCTCCTGGATGGAGGCCTACTTATAGCTGGAGGCAGCGTACTACCTCAAATGGGGCACTGCCAATGTGAACTCCGGCCGCCTGGGTCAGGTGAGCATTCACCTGCCTCCCACTCCCTCACGCTGCCGCCGCCAGAGAACCCCAGAGGACTTGGCGAAGGACGAGGCAATGCGTTGCGTGCGCCACTACGCGCCCATCCACCGCCCGATAACCCTTCCACCTCCAACCCACCGCCGACACCTTAAGGAGGCCCAAACCCCAAACCCGAAGCGCCCCAAGCACACGCGCTCCTTCCTTCGCCACTGCGCCGCCCCACACCGGGCCACACCTATGCAGGGCGCCGCACCTCAGGCGTCCACCTAATATCGTTTTTTTGTTTTAATCGGTTATTAGCAGGTTTTCTTTAGTACGTGGCGGGAGGGGGGGGTGTGGGGCCCACACCCCTCCTCCAGGGAAGGGGCCTGGCTTCGGCCAGGCCGACGTCGCCGGGGCGCCGCTGTAGCATTCGCGTTGTGGCCACACCACTTGCGAGATCCAGCGGCGCCCCATTGCACAAGCGACAGGACGGCTCCCGGGGTGTTTTAGTCAGTATGCCTCCCTTAGCACCTAGGGGAGGTGAGCCTGACACACGGCCGCCACCCTCCCTCAGGGTCGCGGTGTCACGGTGCGTAAGTGCATTTCACCCCGTTAAAAAAAAAAAAAAAAAAAGGTTTTCTTTAGTATCTCTCTCTATTTAGTCTGTGCTTGAAATTGACAACTCTTGCAGTCTTGCAGTTTGACATTTTGTTTGATTTCTGTGTTTTATTTTGCTGTTCTCTCGCCGCAGTATTAGTATTAAAAATAACACTGGATGAAACTAATACAGAAAGGTTAATACTTCTGTATTGTGCTATACGAAAATGCCAAGTCAATATGAAGAACAACACGCCTGGGAAGGTGCCCATGGAGCCCAATATGAGGTGAGTTTACCAACACGAGTGATAGCCTATAAAAAATAATGGATCGCTGTTTATTTATACAAACAAAGGACTCTTGGGATGGTGATATAAGAGCACGCAGTAGCATCAGAAAAAAATATTGTTTTGTTAAGTAATCATTTCTTTAAGGAGGATGGATCTGAAGAAATCATTGAAAACCCTGAAGAGGTTCTTCAAGAGTGCTTGGAGAGGTTCAAAACTCCTGATTATATTATGGAGCCTGGAATATTCGGACAACTTAAGAGATATTTCCAAGCAGGTGGAAACCCTGAGCAGGTCATTGAACAGCTGTCTCTTAACTATAGTGCTGTTGCCCAAATGGCCAATCTTCTAGCTGAATGGCTGATTCTCGGAGGTAAAATACAAACATATACTTTATTGCGAGTTATGCATAACCACAAGATAAAACCGAAACACCTAAGACAAAAGTACCTACCAGGTCCATAAACTTGTACTTATACTTTAGCCTTTGCTCTCTATGTAATGGGTTGATTTATACAGCGTCCAGTGGCACCTTTACTCACCATAGACGGGTCAAGAGACCACTTGGATGCTGCAGTTGTGAAATCGTACCTATAAATTTTTACTTATAATTTACCTATGAACTTTTTTCTTATAACTTGTCTTGTGATACAAATAAATTCAGTACCGATTGTAAGAATGTGAAACTCTCTTTGAGGACGACACTCAAGATAATTGTGTGATTGTATCACATTAATCCCCAAATATTAGGTGGGAAGGGTTAATAACTGAACAGACTTGATTTACCATCTAAATAGGCGTTGTTGCACCCTCCCGCTGCAACAGAGCAAGATGTTATAAATTGCATTCTTCTACAATTTTAAAGAGTACATCATTGTTGCTGCATTTTGTAGCACTGAGTGACATCACACGTAACTTCAATGGGCTATATCTTTGTTATTTTTTGTTTAATCGAAAAAAGAAAAAATATGTATCCAATATTTTTTTATAATCTAAAATACGGACTAAATAGAATTAAATTATTTTGACCCTGGAAACTACCCTATTCCGTGTAATAATGAAGCCTGTAGAAAATTTCCATTGATGACTACTGTACATTTCATGGGGGTTTCATTTCATACTGAGAGTGGGGATGTCCCCCAAGTATAGTTTTTGAGTTATGATCTCTTTTCACTTATCTCTGACACCCTTCCTGAATTACTTGAGGGAGGTAACCACAATGCTGAGTTTGTTTTCAAACCAAACCACCAATAACGAAAGTGAGAAAAAAGGTTTTACACAGAAGTAAATTTCGCACCATAATTGTGTATTATTAGAAAGTGGGTTAGAATGTATGAACTACTATTTTTTTATTTTGTATTCTATCAACAGGTGTTAAAGTAACCGAAGTACAAGCAATGGTTGAGAACCATTTAAAAGACATGATACTAAAGACTTTTGACCCAAAAAAGGCTGATACTATTTTCACAGAGGAGGGTGAAGTAAGTAAGCTAACTCAAATAGTCGTGATGATACAATAGATGTGTACTCATGTAGCTTCTAACCCATTTTATTACTTTATTCTTCAGACTCCTGCCTGGTTGACTGAAATGATTGAACATCCTACTTGGAGATCTTTGATTTATAGACTGGCTGAAGAGTACCCAGATTGTCTCATGTTGAATTTTACAATAAAGGTAAGCGAGGTTGACATAGAGAATATTGTTTATCAGCCAGACTTATGGAAGCTTAGAATAAACATTACAACCTATATGTTTTTGAGTTCAACCTCAGTTTCTCGTACGCTAGCAAGCTGTTAAACTACAGTTAACAGCTGTCAAATATTTTTTCTGTATGCACTTAGGCCAACTGACAGCTGTTAACAGTAGATTAACAGCTTCTTAGTGTACAAAAAACTAAGGGTTTGTTTGTCAGTCGCATAAACGGCCAATTACTGAATTGAGAATTTCGCTTAGTAACTACTTAACTCTAGTGTTGTCTCGTCAAACTCAGAAAAGAGTGTGACAGAATGTTACTTAAGTATTTACTTACGTCAAATTCTCAATTTAGAAAACGGCCTAAAGTTACTCTAATAATCATTTTCAGCTTAAAAACAAAATTGGTACAATAGGCTATTTGACAGTGTGAAAAAAAAAAGTATTATTTATATATTCGTATAAATTATGAGTCTTCAAACCGCATTTCAACTAAAAAAAATTTATCATTTGTCCAAAAAACCAGGATAAAACTTGGTAATTTTCTATCTGTAGCCATTTTATCGAAAACTGTCTGGATTGGCCGAATCTATGATGACGTCACAGCTCATTGGTTTTGTTTACTGACTAGCGACGTCATGATTCCTGTGCGACGGCATATTGCTCAAGATGGCGCTAGGGCGGCTAATTTAAAAAGTTATTTTTATTTCCTTTTTTGGTAGGAAATACACAAAAGAATTTAAAATTACCACTTTCTGAGCACTCAAGAAACCCTAACAAAGAAACTAAGATGGTTTTCAGAAACCTGGCAAATAGCCTATTGTCAGCAGAACTAAATTATAGAAGGGTAACCTATGCAGTATTTAAATTTAAAAAATATATGTTTATTCATTGTAGCTGATTTCGGACGCCGGTTTCCAAGGAGAGATCACTAGTATATCAACAGCGGCCCAACAAATAGAGGTGTTCTCGAGAGTGCTCAAGTCATCCATCATTGGCTTCTTGCAGAGCTCTGACGATTGGCAGAACAGTGTTAATGAATGTGCCGTAAGTTCAATTAGTTACAACTTACAACTACAGTAGAGCGTCGATTATCCGAACTAATTGGGGGACATGGGTGTTCGGAAAACCGGTATTTTCGGATAATCGAACTACCTATACAGGGTGTCCCAAAACTCAACGTCAAGTCGGAATCAGGTGAAAAGGCAAGTCATACTGGTTATAAGAATAATACAAAAAAATTCAAAATTGCATGCATACAAAATTACAGGCATTTAAAAAAAAAAAAAACCAGTTGCCGCAAATCTCTTAATTTTTCCAATTTTTTTCGCTTTGTTACTCTGAATAATGCTTCTCTAAGCTGTTAACAAATTGTCAAAACCAGCTGCTCCAGCTTGGAAGAAAAGGAGACTTTAAAACAAAATTTGACCTAAAAAATTGCCCAGTTTTAATTTTGGTTTTCGTTATTTTTGTGAAATTTTTTGAATAAATAAATAAAAATAACATAACATTTACATACAGGCACATACATAATTACTGTATTGAAACAAAAATTTTGTTTTTTTTTTAAATATTTTTTTGATAACCAGTATGACTTTGCTTTTCACCCGGTTTCGGCTTGACGTCGAGTTTTGAGACACCCTGTATGTATATTAATTCAGCCATACATATTTACGTACAGGTAAATGAAAACCATATTTACATTTATATTTAATTTATATAATAATAGTTTATCGAGTAGCGGTTAAAATATTTGGAAGTGACATATGAGTACAATTAACAAATGAACGTATCGCAAAAAGTGCGCAGCGCGGGAGGCGCGAGAGGCATGCGCGGGTCGGGCGGGCGTTCGGATAAGCGGTCGTTCGGGTAACCGACGTTCGGATAATCGACGCTCTACGCTATTCCACGAAACGACCTCCCAAAGAAAATCGACCATGGACGCCCATAGCCCATCGGGAATCGCTCGGAGCCCCGGCCGCCTGTGATTTTAAACGATCACGAAGGCTAAGCAAAATCGGGCGCGTTCAGTGCATGGATGGTGACCGTTCTATGACTAACGCTAGTGGTATTTTTCCGAGCGGTTCCGTGCTTCGCAAGGCACTTTAAGCAGTTGGTGCCGGCTGCGGGTGATAGTTGGCAGTCGTTAAGCCAAGTCAGAGGCCTAAGGGCGGCTTGAAACTTCTGACAGTAAGGCCAGCCACTAGTCTTACAAGCCTCCACCAATTCGGACTTGGCCCCCGTGGTGGAGTATGGCCTATACATTCCTCAGGGAAGAGATCCGAGCCCCTCGGTAGGGACATAATGGGTTGATGATGATGCCCATCGGTTAATGCGCGTACCTTTACCTACCCTATGAAGCGAACTGTCTTCGCTTATTGTACACGCCGTACATATTGAACCTTTTTTATGTTTGGACTTTTGAGAGTATTACGACCGGAGCGCCCCCTCGCGCCTGACACTCGCTCTAAAGGACTCTGCAAAATGCTATTGTGAAAATTATTTTATTATTGATTATATCCTATTTTAACCCAAAAGGAATTATTTTAATGTCAGCGTAGACACTTATTGTTTCGCTTGCCTCTAGCCGCGCGCATTGACCAATGAGAGCTAGTCTTTGTTACCATAGGAGTTAGACTTGTGGAACGAAGTACAATGTAATTTTGCTTCGATTCGCGATCGTAAAATGAGCAAGATAACAGCTTGGTTAATGCTTAACTAGCTTTCGCCCGCGACTCCGTCCGCGTGGACTTTAGTTCAAAATTTTGCAACCCCGTTCACTCCCTTACAGGGTTAAATAAAAAAAAACGGCGAAAGACGTATTCAATCAATTGTGTTGAAGAGTGTACATATTTTAAGTTTCAAGAAAATTAGACTACATTCTTTATACCTCCCATACAAATTTTGACAACCCTTTTCGCCCCCTTAGGGGTTGAATTTAAAAAAATCCGGTCTTATTCCTTGCCTACATTATATTATTATATAGACCCTCTGTGCAAAATTTCAGCTTCCTAGGTCCAACGGCTTGGGCTGGCGTTGATGAGTGAATGAATCAGTCAGTCAGGACTTTGAATTTTATTTATATAGATATAGTTATCATGATGATTAGCACTTCCTTGTTCTCAAAGTATTTTTATTCGATCGTGTCCCCGTTCCACAGAACTACAATTTGTAGTTTGGAGACCCCCCACACTAGCGTTTTGAGAGCGTCGTTATCGTGCCAGCGTCCGCACAGCGTTTTTTTCTTTTTTCGGCAATTTTTCACAACTGTATCGGAGCCATCGACGGAAGAATCAGAATAATAAAACCATGTACCTATTGTGATAACGTAGTATAGGACGTTCTCAAACTCGGTGGAGCGATGATCTTCGCAGGGCGAGATCATGGCAAGAGCTGGATGAGAGTAGCCGAGGACCGTGCTCAGTGGCGTGTAATGGGAGAGGCCTATGTCCAGCAGTGGACAACCGTAGGCCGAGGATGATTATGATGATGATGATTGTGATAGCGGTTTGCTTTACGTCAACTACAAAAAGTATTATTCAATACAGTTGGGATAATTTGCCAAAAAAAATATTGCCCCGCATTGAGTAGACGGCCAGCGCTGACGTCGCGTTGCCGCGGCATCAACGTTGCATCGATGCTGTGCGGACGCCGGCACGACGACGACGCTCGATATACGCTTAGGGGGTCTCTTACTTTAACCATTCGATCTACAATACACAGCCGTAAACCCCAAAAATCAAGAAGTAGAAAGACTAAATGAATAAAACCCAATGAATCGTATTTTTATGAGACGCAACGCAGTTAGTCAACCAGCATAGAAATCACTCACTTTGTTAAAATCAATCAAACATTGCTTTTACTTTATCAAGCATTTGATAAGATATTATATTTTGCTTTTCATACTCTTTTAGAAAGATTTTGATTCATCAATACTTTTCAGAAAATGGTCTGTCATGGTGCTCATACATATGTGTACAGTCAAGTAATAGTTCACATACTAGCTCAAGAACCCAGAGGTGGCGCTGTAATGAGGAGACTCTCCCAAGAAATCACGCGCTGCGCACAGCAAAGGTAAAGATCTACATTTTTATTTAATTTATTTTTTAATGAAACTGTATAGTTTCCTCAGTGGCGTAACTATGGGTGGCAGGGCTGGCAAAATGCCACGGGCCCCCGACCCAATGTGGGCCCCGGTCCAAGAGGCCGCGAGCTCGGAAATAGTTTTTTAACATTGTACCTGAGTATTTTATTTTACTTGAAGTGTTTTTTTTTGTAAATTTTGTAATAAAAATCATTTTAACGTATTAAATATGAATACTAAGGAGTAATAACATTCTAATACTATTGGGATACATAAATAAACAATTATTTTTAATTACAGTTAATTTTCCAGTTCCACATTCCAGTATCAGCAGTTCAATCAAAGAAAATCATTGAACTGCTAATACTGGAAAGTTTCACTAATTCAATCAATTGAACAGTTAATTGAACTAGTGAGAGTAGAGGGATCCAAGCACTGTAGTAGATAAATCTACGTAGATTGAACATATAAAAAGAAAATTATCCGAATTTACCTATGCCCTTTTCGAATTAAAATGTAGTACCAATATAGAAACAGCCTTAGTAGCGTACTACATTTACGCTTACTCCTGGCTTAATATGGAATAATGTTATGGGGAAATAGCACAAACGCAAATGAGGTGTTTAAAAGAAATGTATTAGAATTATAGCCCACATAAATAATAAACAAAGCTGCAAACCATACTTCAAGAAATATAATATTTTAACACTCCTGTCAATTTATATACTTGATATACTCGTATGTACTTTTGTATTCAAAAATCCCCAAATATTTAAACAAGTTAAAGATACACACAATATTAATACACGACATAAAAATAGACTCTACCTCCCCCTTCGAGACTCAAAATGTTAAACTGCAGCCCATATTACATGTCAGTAAAAATTTTCAATGAACTCCCTGCAAGAATAAAAATGAAGAAAAATATAATAAATTTATAAGTAGGCTAAAATTATATTTAATACAGAAATGCTTTTATTCACTGGATGAATTCCTAAATTCTAAAAATTGTATTTAGATGTATAATATAATGATGTAAAATGATACGATGCTAGATATAAGTCTTACCCATTGTGCAATACCCGTAAAGGGTGACTAAGTCCTAAGCTACTACATAAAATGTATACCACCTATTTACACTTAGTCTGCAATAAATGATTGATTGATTGATTGATTAATTAAATTCATAAATCACAGTATTTCCACAAATATTAGTTTGAATAACAAGAGGTCCATTTGATATTTAACTCGGTAACTTCGATAACTTTCGATAAACTTCGGTAACTTTCGATTGCTAATAACAAAATGGAAAATTAACATCTTTGAATTTTTCCAACGGGGATCTATTTTTTACGCGTCTTAAGAATAACTACACGAAGTGAAAAAAATCCTAGATCTTTAGTTTAATAATGACCTAGTTTTTTATATTAACATTCTATTCAGAAAAATTGTTAATTAACTAATGGAAAAATGGGGATTTTTTTTTGCCTGCGGATAAATGTTTATTTAAGTCTCCCGATTGTACTAGAATTTTATTACTCCTTAATATTAATATTTAATATGTTTGAATGATTTTTATTGTGACCGTGTCCGAGTTACGAGTCACGCGCGGAAGCCAGACTACCCGCTTTTAGCGCTATTTTCAGGGCTCTGTAAAAATTATATGTAAATATTATAGATACGGTTCCGGGAGGTAGGACTTTTTTTGGGATATTTCCTGTTCTTTTCAGATCTTTTTTCAAATTTCGTATATCTTTGATAGTTTTTGAGATACTAAAAAAAACCAAACCCCTAATTTTTTTTAATAAATTGTTTATAACTTTTGCAATTTTATCGGCACTTTCTACATAATATTCCGAATCAAATGACACCTTGATCGTAATTTTCAGAGATTATACAAAAAAATCGTCCAAAAAGGTACCTAATTGTTGACTAGACAATTTTTAATGTGAATGTGAATGAATGTTAAATGTATAAATCCATGCTCTAAAAAATAAAATTGTTATTAGTTGGATAACTACTTTTTTATGTGGTTTATTAAAATTAAGTGCAATGTGACGATTTTTAATGATAGGGCCCCATCCAAAAAAAATCCACGGGCCCCAGATGGTATAGTTACGCCACTGAGTTTCCTGTTTTTTTTTTATTAGTACTATAACACGATATTACTTGCCCAATTTCGTAGTTCTAAGTCAACGGACCCTTGATTTCCTTGAGTAATCAAATGTACATATTTTGCGGCATAAATGCCCGTACCGTAAACTTAAAAGTTTGATTTTTTTTAGGGACCGTAGACTAGAATATACCTATGTATAATGCTATTCATTTCAACTCATACCTCCACGCCTTCCCGAGATAAAAGGTCTTGACAGACTTGGCCCCCCTCAGGGAAGAGACCCGTGCCCCTCGGTGGGGACATACTGGGTTTATGATGATCCTATAACGGTTCCGTTTTTTTCTTTTAGGGTAACCAATAATTACCCTGCCCAAGTGGGAGTCGGTTTCGCGCACGAAAGGAGCACGTACCGCCAATACCTATACGAGGGGCGGCTGAAAAATTTTGAGCCTAAGTACTTCTAAGAATCACTAATGACTCGCAATGTGCATCACTAATTGCGCGTATTCTAAGTAGTATAAATACCGAGTTTCATGTCATTATCATCATTACGCTTCTAGTAATTGAACATTAAACAACACCATGTCTGAGCCATCCGCGCTTTGCACGAAATTGGAGTACAGAGCTGTCATAAAATTCCTCACCAAGAAGAACAAAACGCCGACAAAAATATTTGAAGAAATGTCTGCAGTTTATGGGGATTCTGCACCTTCATTTGCCACCGTAAAACGTTGGACACGTGAATTCAAACACGGCAGGGAGTCGCTCGAAGATGATCCCAGGTCAGGACGTCCAAACACCGCCGTTACCGAAGAAAATATTGAAAAAGTGAAAAACCTTGTTCTCGAAGATCGGCGAATCAAGATGTGGCAGATAGCTGAATCCATAGGCATCAGCAAGGAGCGAATTGGTGACATTTTGCACAATCATTTGCACATGAAAAAGGTGTGCGCGCGATGGGTGCCAAAAATGCTCACGCCACTGGACAGGCAGCGTCGAGTCACAACTTCGAAGGAGTTTTTGGACATCTGTGGCGATAATCCTGACGATGTTTTTTCTCGCCTCGTCACTGTCGATGAAACATGGATCCGGCAGTACGATCCGGAGTCAAAACAAGAGTCAATGCAATGGATAGCAAAGGGAGAAAAGCCGCCACGGAAATTCAAAGTGGAAAGATCGGCTTCCAAGCTCATGGCCACTGTTTTTTGGGATTGCGAAGGAATTTTGTTCATCGACTACCTTCCCAAAAATACTACAATGAACGGAGACTATTACACCGTATTGCTGACAAAAGTCCGTCAAGTGGTTGTCGAGAAAAGGAGAGGCAAACTGGCGAAAGGAGTCCTGTTTTTGCATTACAATGCGCCCGTGCACACTGCCCGAGTTGCGAGACGTGCCCTCGCCGAAACAGGATTTGAAGAAATCAACCACCCACCCTACAGTCCAGACCTGGCTCCTAGTGATTATTTCCTTTTTTCAAATTTGAAAAAGGACCTCCGAGGACGAAGATTTTCCAGTGACGAAGAAATGAAGGCGGCCGTAAACGAGCATTTTGAAGGCAAAGACGGCGAATATTTTTTTACCAGGTTAAAAGCTCTTTTAAACAAATGTAAGAAGTGTATTGAAATAGAGGGAGATTACATTGAAAAATAAATTTTTTATACATTTCTATCAGCATTTTTAATACCTTAGGCTCAAAACTTTTCAGCCGCCCTGGTACTACATTAGACACTATAATATTATAAACCTTTCTTTCACTTTTTGATCGGTCTTATAGACCGATAAAAAACGGCAAAAAATTACGTAACGTAACGTATGTTGTATGGAAGCCGCTTAAATAGATATTTATGTTATTAAATTTTTAGTATTTCTTGTTATACCTAGCGGCGACAGAAATACATCATCTGTGAAAATTTCGCCTGTCTAGTTATCACGGTTCGTGAGATCCAGCCTGGTGACAGACAGAAAGTCAGACAGTGGAGTGTTAGAGCCAGTATCTGAATTGAGAATTGTAACCACCTAAGTATAGTGCTGTCTCGTTAATTTTCTCAGAAAAGAGCATGGCAGAACGTTACTTAAGTATTTACTTAGTGAAATTCTCAATTCAGAAACCGGCCCTTAGTACCTACTGCCCTCGTAACGAGAAATGCAGTAATACGCAATAATGGAGCATTTTAGCATATGGAAGTGTTTACTCCTCATATGTACCACCGAGTAGCTTTTTGCATCCAAAGTAAAAACGCAGTAATGGCTATTGCTGTGTTTCTCGTTCTGAGGGCAGCTTAGTAGGGTACCTACATTTGACGGAAGGCTGTGTGTGCAGCGGCAGGCCTGTTTCGCTACGCGTGTCGGTATCGAACGCGTAAGTACATGCGGCGACTACTCCGGAGTGGCAAATAGGTAGGAATTCACGCGCCAGAAGAGGTAAGAGTTACGCGGTAGAAAGAGAGCCAACATCTAGGTGAATATAACGTAGCATTTTTAGTGCCGTGCGATCTGAATTGCTCCTAATTGTATCGCTGCTAGAGTCCCTTTTTATTTAATTGATTTGACGGAGTGAATCTTCTGTACCTGTACCTACTATTATTGAGGGGTTTAAAAGCAAACTCAACTCTGTCCACTTTTTGAATATTTTAACCTGTGAATGTAGTTTAGTTTGTACCTACGTATATTCGAATGTTATAAGTATTTTTAACCAGCTTTTGAATATCTTAGACTTTGTTTTAATTCCTTAAATAAACAAACTTTTTCTATGACCGCTGTTGACTAAAAAAAGCGAATTTCGCTTATTTATAACTAAGTTTGACACTTCATGGACAGAGTCGGCTTTGCTTTTAGGGACTAGTCATAGAAAGCGCCCGGGGCGCGCGCTCGTAACGCTGCGCTTTGGGCGCGCGTCCAGCGAGCGTTGGACGCCTATCGTACGCTCGTCAATTATGCTAGGATGAGCACACTTTTCTAATCCGCGAAGAAGGGGCGCGCGTTGTACGCGCGTATGACGCGCTCACCACGGACGCGGACGCTTGATGTAATCCGTTGCATAGAACTTCATACAATTTTAAAGAGCGTCCGAAACGCAGCGTATCGTACGCGCGCCTCGGGCGCTTTCTATTACTAGTCCCTAACCCCCCTGAGTGCTTAGTGCGAGTTTTTTTAACTACTTACTCGATCGCGTTAACGTAAACTCATATTCTATAGGAGTGACAAAGCGCGCCAGCTAGTTGTCTCTTTGTCACTCCTAATTGCAAACGCTCTCGCTATCGAAAGTGAATGAAAAAACTCTCACTAAGCACTGTGGCAGCGGGCACGACGTGACGCCGATCACGTTGGCTCTGACGGGCGGCGAGGCGTGGCGGGCGGCGCGCGTGGCGCTGGCGGCTATGTTGTCGCGCGGCGCGCTCAACCCCGCCGACATCACGCTGCTGTTCCGCGCCTACACGGCGCCCGAGCCGCCGCCCGTGCATCTGCTGCGCATACCGCAGTTCCTAGGTACGGTTATGCCCGGTCCCAATAAGGCCCTTTAGCCTTTACACACTGCGACTTTTAGCATCGATGCAGTAGCGCAAGTGTGTAAGGCTTGAATTATATGCGTCCGCGCGACCGAGCGGTTTCGCCGCAGATTCCAGCGACCGCGGCCAAGTCGCTTTTTGATTTATATGAAGCGGCCCGAGCGTCTCCGCTCTCCACACATTCTCACAAACAACGAAAGAGCGTCCCGTCCGCTTCAAATGCACCGATACAAGTGAACACGTTGAAACTCGTCCGAGCGGCCGGGCCGCGCGACCACGCCGCTCGAAGGCGCGACCGCGCCGCTATTTAAATAAACGTTACACACAATTGCTTGTAATTTCGTGGTGTAGCGGCCGAGCCGCTCGGTCGCGCGGACGCACATAACTAGAGCCTTATGTCCGGTCCCAATAAGGCCCTTTACACACTGCGACTTTAAGCATCGATGCAGTCACGCGTTTTTAAAACGCGTGGACAGTTTGCAACTGCATCGATGCTGCATCGCGACAGCATCGCCACTGCATCGATACTAAAAGTCGCAGTGTGTAAAGGGCCTAACCTATCTACAGATACGCGATTATTGAAAAGTTCCGTTTTTCTTTTCTGGCTTATCACTGGTTAACATTTTAACTGGTGGTAGCTGGTTGGTAGGTTATTGGGACCGGGCATTATAGCTTAATAGAAATAAGGCCGCCAATGGTGTTAAAAACCAAAAGGTTGTGATTAGTGGCGCCACTGTCCGATGCCTCAGAAGCCGACAAAATGTATTCAACAATTATTTAAAATGTTCACCACATTACTAGGCTGCCATTTTTTTCTTCGCAAAGCATTTATCCACTGCTTTCTTATTTTAGCGTCTTTGGGAAATTGGTTGTATATTAAAATCTCAATATTGGATTGTTTGTTTAGGAAAAACTATGGAGTTTGACAGATATTGTGGTGCATGAAACAGTGGCGTCATCTGAAGTGTGCAAAAAATTGTTTTAAGGCCATTGTACTTCGATTCATAAAAATTAAAAATTAAAAAGGTTTTATTCGTCACTACAAACAACCGCTTACCATGCGGAATACTTAAAAATCACGAAATACTTTCAGCTGCTCCATACCGCCCCTGCGACATTAAAATGCAAAGAACATCCGATATTTTTACAAACAAGCCTTCTCTAGATTGCAGGCTACATGTTTGATAGTCGCTTTCTTCCTCAAATCCTAAATTTAAAAACTCTTTAGCGCTAACACTTTGGTCCATTCCTGTACTCTTCCAGAGCTTTTAGTCGACGCGCTCTTCAAGTCGGGCAGCAAGTTGAACCCGGAGCACAAATCCAAGTACATGTACCTGCTAGCTTATGCGGCGAGTGTGTGCGAGGCGCGCCCGCCAAGCCGCCCGGTTAAAGACGAGTTGAAACCAACTATGCAGGCCATAGAGAAGGTGCACGCAGTCTGTTGTAGCTCTGCCAGCTCCAGCGAGCTCGTGGCTGAGCTGCCCACCCTGTACCATTGCATTCGGTAAGCACTCGAACACTTTTGCCAGTAGGGCTTGTCTGTCCACAGACGGTTAACGGCTGACACTTCAATCGGTTAAAGGATTTTGAAGTTAGGGGGGAATAATGAACACGAAACCTGAAAAGGGAGTAGTGTCCCTTTTTTGGGTTTGAAGAAAAAACTTAAACCTCTTAAGTCCCAGTGTCCTAAAAATAGTACAAAAACCATTGTTATTTTCAAGGTCGGGCCTCAGGAGACACAGGAATAGGATCGCTTTCAATGTCTGTTCATCATCATCATTCATCGTCTTTTAATTATTAAGCCAGCTGGATTTTTTCTCAGCCATTTCGCGGTCTGTGGATGTTATTAATTAGTAGATATTTATCCTAAAACATAATATTTCGACCGAATGGAAAAGGAGTAACCTACGGCGTCGTGGTATAGGGTGCAAAATTTAAAACACAAAATCACACACACATTTCTTAGGTTACTTTCAATTAATTGTTTGGTATTTGTGATGGAGCTCCTGCTGACATAGGTATATACCTTTTGTAGGAAAGAACATATACATAAACTTACGCCGGTATCCCTGAGGGGTAACCCAGAAACCTGAGATGGCCACAACCCTGACGGATCTCTTCCGCTTCATCAACGTTCAATAGGAAATAAAATGTAATGTGACCCAGTGTAGAGCACAGGCCTTCAATCAGAGAGATAGTATGGGCCTACCTCACTTGCCCACCGCGGATTGGCGATTTCAAGCGCTGCTTTTCCCAAGGTTCCCTTCACCCTTCGCGTGTGGTATTGCTACTATAACTTCATAAATGTAGATAACTAAGGATTTTATTCCAGCTTCCCCGTGGTGGGCATGGGCGTGCTAGTATGGGTGGAGTGCGTGGTGACAGAGCCGTCTTACTTCAAGCTGTGCACAGAGCACTGCCCCGTACCGCTGGCCTTGTTAGACGAGGTGGCCTCCTGCCACCAGCTGCTGCACCATCGGCTGCTGCGGCTGCTGGTGCAGCTCTTCCAGTCGCCGCAGGACGAGCTCGAGATATTGGTGCAGGTGAGCAGCATATTGGAACAGGTTTGCAGGATATTGGTGCAGGTTCGCAGGATATTGGTGCAGGTTTGCAGGATATTGGTGCAGGTTCGCAGGATATTGGTGCAGGTTCGCAGGATATTGGTGCCGGTTCGCAGGATATTGGTGCCGGTTCGCAGGATATTGGTGCTCCGTGCGGAGTTTCTGGTCTTCCATCGGACGCGTCCCCCGGGTGGCGGATAGGGGAACGCCCTCCAGATATGGGGGGTATCGGCTTCGGCCGGCGCGGACCAAAACCAGAGGGAGGGGGACGTCCAGTGGCTTGCGCTGCTGGATGTCCCGCGGGGTCCACCATGGGCCCCGCACCCGTAACCCCACATTGAGCGGGGCCGGGGGCCTTCGGGCCGCGAGGAGACAACCTCTATAAAAAACACACGGTGGGGGCCCTCTCTATGTCCCTCTGTCCAGCAGAGGGCATGGAAGAGGGCTGGAGGGGCGGGGAGGGGCGCGAGATCCACAAGCCGGGCCTGGGAGGGACATTGCGGGAGGTAAGCCAGGGACCAGGGACTGGGCACCCCATATGGTCTCTGGCCGAGGGGTGTTTTGTTGGGAGGGCATTTGATGGGCCGAGGATCCGGGCAGAGGGCCACAACGGGTCCTCGGTAGTTGGAGGCTTGTGGAACTCGCGCCTTTCCGCCGGGAGAGCCGGTGGCGCAGGGGACGCCGCGCGGACCTTCCGCCGCCGGTTGAGGGAGGGTCACAGACGGCAGGTTGGGAGACCTGCCGTCCGAAATCGTGACGGGAGAAGGGGGTGGGGGGCCCATGCCCCTTCTCCAGTGAGGGTGGGCCCAACTCCTTGCGAGTCGGGACGACGTCGCCGGGGCGCCGCTGTCGCTTTCGCGTTGTGGTTCACCACTTGCGAGATCCGGCGGCGCCCCATTATTGCACAAGTGACAGGACGGCCCTCGGGGTGTCTTAGGAGGTATGCCTCTCCTATTATTAGGAGAGGAGTCCGACACACGGCCGTCGCCCTCCCCCAAGGGTGGCGGTTATGGTGCACAAAGCATTTCACCCCGTTAACAAAAAAAAAAGGATATTGGTGCATGTTCACAGGATATTGGTGCAGGTGAGCAGTATATTGGAACAGGTGAGCAGCATATTGGTGCAGGATATTGGTGCAGGTACGCAGCATATTGGTGCAGGTGTGCAGGATATTGGTGCAGTTGTGCAGGAAATTGGCGCAGATTTGCAGGATAATTGTACCTGTTCGCAGGATATTGATGCCTCCGTGTGGAGTTTCTGGTCTTCCATCGGACGCGTACCGGCTTCGGCCCGCGCGGACCAAAACCAGAGGGAGGGGGACGTCCAGTGGCTTGCGCTGCTGGATGTCCCGCGGGGTCCACTATGGGCCCCGCACGCGTAACCCCACACTGAGTGGGGCCGGGGGCCTTCGGGCCGCGAGGAGACAACCTCTATAAAAAACACACGGTGGGGGCCCTCCTCTATGTCCCTCTGTTCAGCAGAGGGCATAGAGGAGGTTGAGAGAGGGTCACAGACGGCAGGTTGGGGGACCTGCCGTCCGACATCGTGACGGGAGAAGGGGGTGGGGGGCCCATGCCCCTTCTCCAGTGAGGGTGGGCCCGGCTCCTTTGCGAGTCGGGTCGACGTCGCCGGGGCGCCGCTGTAGCATTCGCACTGTGGTCTACCACTTACGAGATCCGGCGGCGCCCCATTGCACGAGCGACAGGACGGCCCCCGGGGTGTTTTAGGAGGTATGCCTCTCCTATTATTAGGAGAGGAGAGTCCGACACACGGCCGTCGCCCTCCCCCAAGGGTGGCGGTTATGGTGCACAAAGCATTTCACCCCGTTAACAAAAAAAAAAAAGGATATTGATGCCAGTTTGCAGGATACTGGTGCAGGTGTGCAGTGAAAACTTCGTTTATCGGGGAAAGCAGATTACACACACGCACTATAACATGGCGTCTGAGTACAAGGGATGTAGGGTCTACATCTAGAATTTGTATGGAATTTATGACGTGACTCGCTGTGGCACAGTATACCATGTATACCCAATGGGATTGGTTGCGGTTTATTTATGGTGTATTTATGTGTTTGTATCTTCCTTGCCTGATTACCATAATAGAGAGTATCCTAATTTGGGACCGGGACAAGTGACTATGTTGTGTGGGAGTAATTATAATTTCCCTGTCGCCGGCCACATCAACCGTCCCGGCAAGAATGTATTCAGATCGTCCCGCCATCGTCTCCTTGGTCAGCCGCGACGTGATTTATCTATTTTTTCTCAAACATGCTTGGAAATTCGAGCATTATTTCGACAACCTTCTTCGAGATAAATCGAAATTGCTGTACTGGCCAACTACATCCGAGCAGCGGCCGGAAAAAGTTATATGTTGCGGTTTTGCGGCCAAATAAATTGCATACTAAACTCATATCTGTCGTGTTATTTAAAAATGGAATGATCTTTTAACCAAAGAGGTAACTTATCAGAGGTTTTATTTAAATGTTGAACTAGCTTGCGATAGAAAACTGGATATATGTATATCCCTATTGAAAAAAAAGAACACTTTAACGCGGCAAAAAATATTCTTGTTCGTTCTTGGTTCGTCTGATTTTGAAAGTTTATTGAATTTAACAGAATGAGTTCATAGTTTTAATTTCCGCGCATTGTTTTAGAAAAATCATATACATGCCTTGGCCACAACTAGGCATTGATGGACTCACGTATAGGCACACATACGCCCTTATAATTTAACCACCCTTGACTATATTTAAATAAGAAACTTCCACGCTACACAATGGCAAAGTTTACCAATTTGCAACTGTCCCCAGTTGGAGTTGAAGAAGATGTTGCTCGATCGCATGGTGAACCTGCTAAGCCGAGGCTGCGTGGTGCCCGTGTTGCGATACGTGAAGCAGTGCTGGCAGCGAGGCGATACCGACATCTCGCTCATACGATACTTCATCACCGAGGTAAGGGCCTTTCTCCACTTCTCCGGTCCGGCAAACGTTAATTACCAGTCCGATTTAGAAACGCACAAGAATAGTAGTAAGCTTCTCCACTACTCCGGCATCCGGTTTTTAACGGTCCGATAATTTGCTAGATCGGAACGGTATTTTACCGGGCCGAAGTGATCGACGTACAAAAACAATACACGTTTTTGCACCGCGCATACAACCCGGCAATGTTCCCATACTATTTAATTAGATAATAGAATGTGTGGAAAACGTCCCTGCCTCGAATAGAAAAACCCAGGATTTTTTATAAAGCACTGCGTCACGTCCATTGCCGATTATAATCGGATGAAGTGGAGAAGCATAATCCGGCATCCGATATTTTTCTTATGACTGATTCCGGTTCCGACGCCGGACCGGAGCAGTGCAGAAAGGGCCTAAGTATACTCAGGGGCACTATAAACCGCCCACTTCAATTTTCCGTCGTAACTTAAAATATTCATTAGGCATTGGTTTTGTTCTTAGCAATACTATAGAATGGATAATTTCAGACGAAAACACAATAAAAATAAATTTGTTACATATTCCTTTAATTTTAATAAAGAAAAAAAAAATTAAAGAAAAAACAAAGTGATGACACTTTTAGTGGGCGGTAAATTGTGCCTCCGAGTTTATTTAGTTACAGATTCGACTGGGCGGCCATGTTCTGTTTTCTGCTTAGGGGCCATAAATTACGTCACACGGGGAGAGACGGGGTCAGGAGGATATTGTGTGACAAAGGGGTTGGGAGGGGGGAGTCCTACATGCCGTGACGTCACATTTCAAAATCTATTTTAAGTGTTGAAACACAGACGTTGAACTATTAACGAAACACATTTGCAACTCTAACCCCCGATTTCTCAAACACTAACAAGCTGTTAATCTACTGTTAACAGCTGTTACAGTTCTGCTTCTACAAATTCACGCTATTCTGGAATAGGATAGATAAGTTTGGCCTATTTTTACTAAAGGACAAGGTCACTAACGTGGTGGCGGTAGCGGCCCATCAGTCCATATTTACGGCATAAGTATTTTGTATGGACCGCCACCTTCACCGCGTTGGTATGTTTTATCTTAACATGTCGCACTTTGTTTCCAGGTACTAGACGCAATCGCGCCTCCGTACACTCAAGAGTTTGTCCAATTAGTTTTGCCTATGGTTGAGAATGAAGAAATCACTGGCACTATGAGAGCGGAGGGTGAAAACGATCCAGTCTCAGAATTTATAGGTAGGCAATTATTTTAAGTTATGTTTCGGCGAATTTGCATGAAGTTTTGCTTACAGGTAGAAAGGTCTTGGAGTAACATAGCGTATTTATTTCCGAATCCTACGTGAATTCACAGGTATAGTAAATATTACGTTTAAGACTAATCAAATTTTCTTTTCTTTTCAGTTCATTGCAAGGCGCATTATGTAGTTGTTTAAGAAATAAGTGATGTGAAATATTTATAACGACGATACAATATTTATTTATAAACAAATAAAACACAATATTGTACTGAAATGGCTGAATAATTATTTAAATGTCACACTTCTTGGCTAAAATGTCAATAACCTCTAATTGATTTTCTCTCGTAATATCTAGTCAGTGCTAGCTCAAACACTTCCCCAATAGTTCTCTTCTTCCAAATATCAATTTTAGGCTTCACTATAATATCCGGTTTTTCATCATTCGTTTCCTTCTTAGCTGTCTCTGACGTCACACCTGTTTCCTTTTTACTTTTTTCAGTCTCTTTACTTTCACTTGATTTTATTGATTCCTTTACTTTTTCCTTTGACTCAGCATCATCATCATCAGAAGATGGATCATCAACAGAGAAATCAGAGTCTGCATCAATGTTCTCTGCCTGGTCCTCTTTTGTTTTTTTCGTGGCTCTGACGTCATCTAGGTTTACGCGGTTTATTTCATCATCGGTTTCATCAATTTCTCCCTCAGATAGAGCTGAATTGTTCTGAGATAACTTTCTTTTCCTGTAATTTCTGCTCTTGTTATCTTTAATAGATTTAGTTTCTATTTTCTCTTTGACGGTCGAAATGCTCTTTTCTTTCAATTCAGATGTTTTGTGTTCTGGTTCGATCTTATCGATATTTTTATCTGTGCCTAGCTTCTGTTCATAGAGATGTCTATAAAATCCACCTGAAACAATGAAACTGTATCTTTAAAGAATGATACATTTAACATCTACAAACTTTTCTACTATTCCTAGTATTACTACTAACTATTGAGGTTATTTTTAATCCAACTATTTACGAGTATAAAGTCCAGATCCTAACCAATCAAAAGTTCTTGATAGTCGAGATGGATACCTCAGACACTAGGGTGTCCTCACGATGTTTTCTGTCAAGGTCAGCGAATGGTATTGCTCGTAGCAATACCACTCGCTCTAATTGCACAATTGTATGAACCTAACCTAAAAAACAAAGTCATTGGTACATGCCTGGGTTCGAAACCCGCGACCTCCCGAAGTCATATAAAATTAATTACAATACTAATGTAATATTTACCTAAATCTTTTTGTTTTGTTACATCTCCAATGCTCTCCAGATACTCCTCCCGCTTCTCCTTTTCTTCTTCCTGTCGCATTTCTTCCAGTTTTTTCTTGTATGCTGTAGTCACAAACACTTCTTTGTCAGCAAACTCATCGCCCTCTCGTTCTCGTTCTTTTTGTACCTAAAAGTTTCATTGAACTATTTACAAACTACTAACACTTTTTATAAAAAAAAAATACCCAACTCCCAATCCCAAATAAGGATTGTCCTAAATATTTACAATAGTTACAAATTATACTTTATATTATTAACCCGCTGGTTCGGCGGTTACCAAATTTGGTAGTGCATACTCGAAGCGAAATTAAACCTTATATTCATTAACCGTCATTCTAAAGTCCCTTGTTTCAAGGCAACTTAACATTTGCAGAGTTGCGCTAACGGGTTAAAGCAATTTTATAATCAAATATTTATTTTCCCATATTTTTTGGTGCATGGACCGTCAAAAATTTTTGGTGTACTGGTAGGGGGGGTCATTTACTACGTTAATTTTTTTTTTAAATAAATTGGATTTTTGACTATCCATGCACCAAACGCCCTGTATATGAATTTGTTTACATTTGCGGTGGTAGCCCAGTAGGTAGAACAATGGAGTTGGAAGCGAGAGACCTAGGTTTGATTCCCAGTGCAGGCATGACCTAAAGTCGAAGGGAAACATTGTGGTCTGCATGTATTCACTTTCTTTTTTGTGGGCTAGGCGAACTAAATTGTCAGGATGATTTAGGTGGTGATTAGTTATTAATTGTTCATCAAACATAATCACCATAGAAAACTTATATTTCTTAGGGCCGATTTCTGAATTGAGAATTTCGCTAAGTAATTACTTAAATGTGGTGCTGTCGCATCAAATTTATTTAGAAAAGAGTTAGAATGTTACTTAAGTATTTACTTAATGTGAATTCTCAATTCAGAAATCGGCCCCTAGTCACATACTTGTCTCTCAACTCGTCTCTCATTTTCTATCTTCCTTTTGGTAGCAGTCTTCAGTAGATTTTCAATATACTTCGGTTTCTTACTCTCTTTGCTCTTAATCTGCTCTTCTTGCTTCTTACTTGTCATTGAGTCATAGATTTCATCATATTGATAAACAGTTGGATCATCTGTCACTGCCTTCTCTTGAGCTAACTTTGACTGAAATAGAGACAAACATTATAAGTAGGTAGGCACACCTTCATGAAGCGTTCAGTCAATTTCACTACTTCGTTCATCTAACAATTAATGGCCTCTATCTTGGTATATTACCAGGTTTGTGATGTCCTTTGCTGGTTATCATGTTGGTGAGACCTGTGGTGTCTGAACTAAGCTCATATTTGAGCCATTTTACATGGCAGGGCTGTAAGATCATTCCAGTCAGGCTACCTATTTCCAGAAAGCAAGCAGTATGCCACTGTTACTTCAATAAATTCTGGCCTCCTGTAGGAGTTTCAGATTGGGTTTAGGGCAGATGATTGTGTTGTATAGAAGTTATAATCCACAATAATATTGTCTATCGTCAGTCATAGGCGTCTACAAGAGAACAGTATATTCTCTGCTCTGCCTTTGTCATCCAGCTGCTTCCAACAACCTGCCTCAGGACGACAGTCCAGCGAGGTTATTAGGCTTCCTATTAATGGTAATGGTTTTGTAAGAGTGCAAAAAATGTTGTTTTACCTGTCTGTTTATATTGTGACTCGGTCGAAGTAATGGTTTCTTTTTACCTTCATCTTCGGACTCTGAATCATCTCCAAAAACATTTTTAGATGCTTGGAATATCGGTTGTTTTGGTTTAGACTTCTCGGCCAGTATAAGACCATATCTGAAGACAAGACATAATTTGTATGAAGGCAATTGACTGGCAGAAAATGCCTATAGCATTAAGTCTGCATCATTATCATCATCAATAGTTGCATTTAAGTTTAAGTGTAAGTGCAATTAAATGTGATTAAAATTGTGTTGGTGTGTAGAAGTAACATAAAACTTGGGCAACTGTCTTTAGCACTTTGTATTGGACCACCTCTGCAAATTACCATAAAATTGAATCATCTTTCCACATTGAATCATCTTTCCACAAGCACTTATCACAGAAAGAACTAAAATGTTTTTTCTCTAATTGGCACGTCAAGATTTACAAGCTAATTTGTGAAAGAAAATTAATAATACTAGACATTTTTCATTTTCTTTCACGAATTAGCTTGCTTATTATTACTATTTCTAACAAAACTTTTAGTTTAAAACCTAATTTGTATTTCTTCACGTTTAAGACTTACAAATTATAAGACAAGGGGATTACAAATATTTTATAGGACTTGAGATTTGTGCGATTAGAGTACCGAAGCCTAAATTTGTTTAGGGCGCCAACTCTCGACACGGCCGTGGAAAAACATCTCGGATCTTGCCGCCTGCATCACAGGGAGACCTCGCAAAGTGAATCTAGCCCGTCCTTTCTCACCAAAGGGGTCCCGTTTTCCACTCTGATCAACTGAACAAATCAGTTGAAGAGTGGAAGTCAATTAAGGTAGGTACCATTATTAAGTTGAATTTTTTACTAAATTTTCGTTTCTTTTTGTTCCTGTCGAATCAATTTCGAACGACGACTCGTTACTAGCATGCGCAATCCTGTACAAATGAGCTAATGCTATGCTCCTGTCTACCCGCGCTATAGGTAGCATTTTTGTTGATCGGAGCGGAAAACGAAAGGGGTATCAAATGACGTGGGTATCAAGTAGGATAAAACAATACTAATACGTACTTCTTTGACATGTCTGGAAGATCAAATCACAGGTGAACGAACAACTTGTCTATCAACTAATAAAATATTATATTAAAATTATATCCCCCGAATAACTAATAACGGGAGACGGTAATGCACGTACCGCGAATGCACAGCCCGAGAACGTACGCCCCGGGAATGTACAGCCATGGAATCCGTGTACATGTACATGGATTCCCGTCCGTACGTTATCGGGTCGTGCATTATCGGGCTGTACAAAATTGGTACGGGCGAGAATCCGTGTACAGCCATAGACACGACAGAGTGGTGCCTCGTTTCCATTATGCGTATTTCATTCATTTCGCAGCCATTACACGCTCGATCTAGTGCGTGACATTATCGAGGCTATGAGTCGCAAAAGATTGACGTCTTGATCTGGCTGGATCTTACACTAGACAAGTCAATCCAAACGATGTCAGTAAACGGACGGATCGCAGCCATCAGATGTGTTCTCAGGTCTGGGTAGGTCTCAGAATAAGGACTAAAGATAAGCATCCACCGCATCGGAATCGCAGCGTACGCATCGTACGAGCCGTCGGCATTCACAAAATGCCGAAAGGGTGCGTCTACGGATTTTCCGTCGGCAATATCGGTATTTTCCAGTGTTGCCCACCCCTACAGAAAAAAATTCCCAAGAAAATCATCAAATTGCCCTTAAAAACCCCCAATTTTGTTATTGTTATATCCACAAATAACATTTCATCGCTATGTGTTGTGTAGGCTTTCAACAAGTAGTTCTTACTCATAAAATAAAACTTATTTTATTTATTTAATAAAACGAACTTCATTATATTTTTCTATACGGGTGAATATACGCTATTTCAATTACTATGGTCCATGGACAAATATTATGTTAAACTTATTATATTATTGCGTCTGTATGCATAAGCATTAAAGAATATGGTCTTTTATTTGGCCCACGTAGTCTATTCACGATAATTGATTAATTTAAGACATTAATCGTCGTTCAAGATAATCATCTCAAATATGTGTTTACTTTCGGATGATGACTCTGCAGCGCCAGAAAATGACTGTCGGTACATTTTTTTTTATTGCAAGCAATTTTTTCATAATTACTTCATGAGCTGCTAAGACAGTATTTTTTTTCTGGCCAGTGTTTTTACCATGAATTTATAACAGTGATTGACAACAAGTTCTATGTTGTTTTGGATGTTCATTCACGTAGATGTAGTATAGGAGATTCCTGACCAAAAGCATATCCTCTTCTTCTTCGGAACTTAGCTCCACGTCACTGTTTTCCAACACTCGCAATATATCTGTATCACGAAATTTTTTACCAATTTTTGTTACACAAATTACGAAATATCTTCCATAGAATGTTAGAATGCACCATTGACAAGCTGTGGTCATTTTAATATGAGGCTATATTAAAAATACTATAATTTTGGTAGGTGGTGCCATTGAAAATAAACACATTTTTATCGTCATACGTTCGTGACTCTAAGCGGAGTCACGAGAATTTGGATTCATACGTCCATGACTCCATACGGCGTCATCGAGTTTTTCCGGGAAAATTAACAAATTTTCCATTTGTAAACGCATATTCGGGTAAGTACTAGGCCATTAGTTTGTGTTAAAACAAAAAATCTATTGGACGTATGGGTAGTACCAAAGATCTTGTATGGGGACTGGGAACGTGTTAAGTTAGAAACAAGTTAATGGCGTTGAGCAAAATTCCAATAATATAGCGTCAATTTGCGATTCACTGTAGGAAAGCGTGTTTCTGCCAGTCGTTGGAGTATTTCCTCTGGTAAGTCTATGTTTTTGTATTTTATAGTTACGAAATTGTATATTTGCACAATGCAATGTTTGTTGTGTGTAGATGTCATGTATTACGTTAAACGGTGATCAGAAAAACAAGTGATATGTTTTTGTAGGTTTTGTGCGATTTTGTTACTTCTCTGGCGTCACTTTTCTGGCATATTTCATGTTTTATTTAATACGTGTCCCCTTTCTTAGCTATAATCAATGGCCTGTCCCTTCCCTTAATTTGTGACTACTCTGCCAATAGTGTCAGTCCTCTGGTAACACATTTCCTCTGGTGCTTATAAAATTAAAAAAAAATGGAAAAATCTTCTGGCCCTCATCATTAAACATTTAAAAATAGTTTCAAATAGAGAAATTATCAATATTGAATGGAATAGATTACATTTCCTTCTGGGACACAAAAAAATCAAATACCGTATATTCTAAAAAATAGGTTTACTCGGTAGATTTTTTTTTTACCGTGAATAGAGGACTCGTGTGACCAAAATCCTTACATTATGACATCAAAGACATTAAAGTTTAATTCCATAGAGGAGCAAAGTCAAAAACACCTACGTAGCACAAACAATTTTTACTTGGAAGTGTAAAGAAGGGCAGGAACTCAAACGACAAAGTTAATCAAATTGAAATTTATTTGGGCAGAGCTTCGCCCTATTAAATAATTACAACAGGAAAAAAGACGATCCCACATTTGCAACGGCTTAAATAGGCAGGCGTTGTTTCTTCCACCCTCGCAACCGGCCGGTGCGAGCGAGGTGGGGCAAACGGGCGGCGCGTGGCGCGGCGCGAGGCGCGGCGCGCAGTGCGGCGCGCGGCGGTGACGAATGCTGACGTCACGGCTACTCTGGCTTGGCTATGGCTGGCTTGGCTATGGCTGGCTTGGCTATGACTGGCTTGGCTATGGCTGGCTTGGCTATGGCTGGCTTGGCTATGGCTGGCTTCTCTATGGCTGGCTTCTCTATGGCTGGCTTGGCTATGGCTTGGCCATAGCCAAGCCAGCCATAGCCAAGGTTGAAGAAGGTTGTTAATAAAATAAATATACCATAAGAAGGTTGAAGTGGTTGTACGGGAAGACCCAGCAGAGGATGAACTTCAACCTGAACCGCAGCCCCCTGCCTCTTTGCTCTGTGGCATATGTTCCGAAAATGTGCCTACATTGGCACTTGTACCATGTGGACACGTTTTGTGCGTTACATGCAACGGGAGGTTGTTGAGAATCTGCCCGTATTGCAGGAGTCCTACTAGGGATACCCTAAGGGTGTACTTTTAATATAAAAAATCTCAAATAATACATTCAGCCCTATAGCATTGTTCAAAGTTTCAACTATTGTTAGGCATCATAACCTTAATACTATGAATAAAAATAAATTGTCATTTCCACGATGTTGACTTGGAAACGTTTTATGGGACACTGTAAGGTTCTACAATAAGATACCCCAAGATAAATTAGAGTTACCTTCAATGTGAATTGAGTTAAGCACACTGTGCAAAATAAAACAATAAAATACATACTTCATTTATCCTTTATTTACTAAAAACATTTAAAGGCCAGTCGAAAGTTGTGTTAAATCGAATATGGAGAGAATTACCAAATCTAAACATTGACTGCTGGCGTTACGAATAGGTACCATCCGTCGGCAAGAAACTGGAAGCGTCAGATACCTACCACTGTGTCCTAAAAGTATTTGATTATTGTCTAGTATCGCAGGTACCTAACCTTTAATTCAGGCGCTGCGAACGGCTTATTTTAACACGACTTAGGGACACACCAGCAACGTGATGCGGAACTTATGGAAGCTAGCTTCAATCTCTGTTTTTTACACCAAAAACACTGCTACATTATCGAATTCAATTCAATTCTGCTTTACGGACTGACTGCACTGAATGGTACTGATTGTCTAGTACAATTTCGCTAATGTTGATTAACGAATCTGTCTGAAACAAAGCTTTTACATTTATTCAGAAATTATATTCCGTATTCCCCAAATGTCAAAAAGTCTTGATATTGTAGTGAAATGAATTTCTAAACGAATCCCAAATGAACACACTCCAGTAAAACGCGCAAAACCTATGATGTGAACAACGTAGTTATTGTATTCTCTGTGATCTGAACGAGGCACCGAATGGTCACCGATTCCTGGGCTGTACGTTCCACGTCCGTGCATTCCCGGTACGGACCGGGATTGCACGGACGGGAATGTACAGCCAGGAATGCACATCCCGATAATTGGTGTCATTTGGGCACGAATTCCCGGGCTGTACATTCTCGTGCCGTACTTTCTCGGTCCGTGCAATATAGTGACCCCTAATAACTACACCCACGAATACGATTAATTTGACAAATAAATTGATGTCCAACCAAACTGACACAAAAAAAAAACTTAATTAAGCACAGACTATAATAATTGCAAAAAACAGTGCAGATTAAAAAAAGTAAAAAATAAAAACATAAGTAACAGTGTTGCCAGACCTGACGCAAGAGTCAAATGAGCGTCTTTCCTTATGTCAAATTTAGTTTTAAAAGGATCCCTAGGTGGCGCTGCCGTACCGTAATAATAAACGTCAAAGCAAAAAATAATACTATGGTTCTGAGGAATTTGTGATGGTTGGTTACCTAGAAGGAAAAATGCTGTTTTCGTTTGGTGATACGTGCGCTTTTGGATACTTTGGAGTCTTTGCTATGGATTGTGGGTTTGAATTTTTATTTTTATTACGAGAAATCTCGTCCGAATAGCAACCCTGGTTCCTTCTCTTGTTTAGTTATCTGTGGACTGACTTTGACATTGATTGCTACGAATCACAAATTCGTATGAAGAAACGAATGACGCCATCTAGTGTATGTCAAGGAACTAAGAAAAAAAAGAAAGGAAAAACGCCCATTAAAAGGCATTCTATAGACAATCGGAATGACTCACCGACCAAGGTCACCTTCAAAAGCATCAAAAGATAATATTGCAATGATCTTATTATTATGCCTGATTCTTTATTTCTGATTTCTGTCTTTATACACATCGCACCCAACGTCCCAGAGATATGTTAAATCTGTGTAAATGACGACCTCTGTGGCGCAGCGGTTATTGCATCAGCCTACCACGCGAGAGGTCCCGGGTTCGAATCCCGGCTGGGGACAAAAAAAAAGAAACCCAGTTCTTGGATGTTCACATGTTTTTGACGTCGCTGTTTCTGGTTCCCACGACACAGGGTATCCTAGTGTGGGGCCAGAAGCAATGTATGTAAATGTTGTGTAAATTGATATAAATTCCATCAACACCTCCTGTGCGTTGCGGTCACGTTCACAGCTTTCAAAATGCGAATCCATTCCAACCATGATTCGAATCATAATTCGAACTTACTGTCATAGACATAAATCCGCTCGCAGCTACGAACAACGGCACACTGAAGCGTATGACGACAGCGTTCCACATGATCCATCCGACCGCCGACACGGCCTGTCGTGATAGATGCGCTTCCTGCCAAGGCTGTTGGAATCCCACCAAATAAATATTTCGTCGTCCAACCGGGTTCCACACGTTATATTTTACACCAATCCGACCAAGGTCACCTTGATCGGACAGTCTTTCCGAAAGGATTTTTCGAAATTCATCTCCTAAGGGGGTAAAATGGGGGTTCAAAGTTAGTATGACACTTTGCCGTTTTTGAAGTTATTCGAATGAAATTTGGTACGAACGTTTTCATTTAAAATTATGAAACACGTGTAAAATAGTGTTAAATCATCCCTTAAGAGGGTAAAAAGGGGCTGCAAACTTAGTGTGAAACTTTGCCGTTTTTGAAGTTATTCGAATGAGATTCAATATGAAGGTCCTTCATTAAAAGTTATGAAAAATAGTTTTTAGAAAATCATCCCTTAAGGGGGTAAAAAGGGGGGTGTAAAGTTAGTATGAAACTTGCCGTTTTTGAAGTTATTCGAATGAAATTCAGAATAAAAATGTTTCATTAAAAGTCATGAAATAACTGTAAAATTGTTTTTTAAAATAATCCCTTAAGGGGGTAAGAGGGGGGTGCAAAGTTAGTATGTAACTTTGCCGTTTTTGAAGCTAATCGAATGAAATTTAATATGAAGTTCCTTCATTATTTATGAATTACGTGTTTTATAGTTTTTCGAAAATCGTCGCTTGAGGGGATAAAAAGGGGGTGCAAAGTTAGTATGGAACTTTGCCGTTTTTGAAGTTATTCGAATGACATTCAGCATGAAGGTCCTTCATTGAAAAACATGAAAGACGTGTAAAGTATTTTTTCAAAAATCATCCCTTAAGGGGGTAAGAGGGGGTTGCGAAGTTAGTATGAAAGCTCTTTCGCATGCGCTAAAAGTATCCCTATCTTATTTGCAAACACTTTACTAAACTTAAGCCCACGCGGACGTAGTCGTGGGTAACAGCTAGTGTCTAATAATTGAAAACATTACCTCGTCCTTAGCCTTTGTAATTCTCATTGCCAGGTCCGCACTTCTACACTAGGTACTTTCTTCTGAACGGTACATTACAGTGTAAACAAGTACTTTTCACATTAATTAGGTATCTCTAAATTCTTTTGCAAAGGTAAAAGCAATTTCTTATGTATTATATTTTTTAATAAAAATGTACAACGAAAAGAAGACCGTAGACGAGGTCACAAGACATAATGTCATAAAAAAAAGTAATCGAGAACAGATTTCGAACTCTTAATGCTGGCAGTTAAACCAGCAAAGGTAGTATGAGGACGCGAGTCGCGCGCGACAACGTCAAATGTCGCGACTTTCCAGTACATTAACTGTCAAATTCCCGCGACTTTTGACGTTGTCGCGCGCGACTCGCGTCCTCATACTACCTTTGCTGGGCTGTTTCACTTTGCGTGGCGGTATCGAACGCGTAAGTACATGCGGCGACCGCGTCGACGGGGAAAATAGGAAGGAATTCAGGCGCCAGAAGAGGTAGGAGTTACGCGGTAGAAAGAGAGGCAACGTTTAGGTGAATATAACGTAGCTTTTTTAGCGCCGCGCGATCTGAATTGCACCTAATTGTATCGCTGCTAGAGTCCCTTTTTCTTTCATTGATTTTGCGGAGTGAATCTTCTGTACCTGTACTATTATGTATTCTGTGCTTAAACTAAGTAGTTCCAACAGGAATAAATTTCCAATCGGACAATAATTGGACATAGTTTCACGAAAACGACTCAATCCACAACATGGTCGAAAATGAGTTACGTATGCCAAACTGGCCTTTAAGGTCGGTCCTTTCATATAGAAAAAAAACACTGGCCCCATAAGAAGCTGAAATAACTTTATTAACATCATGGGACCAACCCACATGTATGGCGGACACATTTGGAAGTTTATCCGAAACGATTAAATTTTAACTCGAGAACCATTTTACTATACCGTTGATTGAGTAGAACCCTCCACGTACTATAGAAACATTAATGTGTACCTAAAAAAACAAAATAATTTTACCCTTACTTTACCATAGATAAAAATATACTTAAGCGTAAGGATTTCAAGAGGAAACATTATTTAATGTATACTCACCAAGCTCGTATGCCTACAATTCGTATGATACTGAGCCAAGCGTTACAAAATGATATGTATATCGACGGTGGAAAGGAAAAATTATCCAAGCGACATCAGACTAACTTTACAGTAGAGCTGTTTAAAGATTGAATTTTCAGAAAAAAAATCGTGTAAATTCATGTAATGGTCGAAAAAGCCTAATTCTTAGAAATTTATTTGTTAATTTTTTATCTATATTATAGTATACGTAACTATCGAAAATAATGCGTAGTTTTAAAGTTAGTGTCGCTTAGTAAAATTTTCCCTAAAAGTAGAGATGGGAAAAATTGACTAACCGACAAGCTTTGATTAAGGAAGGTACGGTAAAAATGTAATATAGGTATATCTTTTTTTAGAATTTATATCAGAGTAAAAGTTGCTTTAACAAAATAAAAAAACATGTGGAAGTTGAGGCAAAACAAACTAAGTATTAATTAAATATATTTTTCTTTCCGTAATTTTGACATAAATTACATTTTTACAGAAAATTGGATTAATATTTTATTAAAGAATGTAAATAAAATGCACTTAAACTGTCTTGAGTTTTATTAATTTTAACAAAGCAACACTTAGGTACACAGTATTAGCATAAGTTAGGTATTATAAATGTACTAGTATATCACAATAATAATACTGTGTGTTTTAAGAACATTGAGATCACAAATTTAAGTATTTAGTCCTATTAATTATTATAATCAATACAAAATGTGAATATATTTAGAAAACTAGTAACGTTTCAGTCACAAGTTGCTGTTTGCTTGAAGAAAATGCTTCCTGCATTAAACATGCCCTTGTACAAATATTGGTGCAATAAATAATTTTAATAATAATAATATGTTCACAACACGATGCTCAGTAACAATTAAAATAAAATGTACCTCACAGGCATTCATAAAACTGTACGTAACAAATAGAAAACTTCTAAAAAATGAACATAAATTCAAATTATAAAAATAACAGTAGTCTTCTAGCAACTCTATCAATTATAGTATGGTTCTCCTGGCATCAGGTAACCAGATAAGAAACAAAATGAATTGATTTTTCTGTCACTAATTGAACATCTTTTCTTACGTATTCTTTTCCTGTTTGTTTTGAAAGAGCCCTGTCCTTTCTCGTGTTTTTCTTCACTCTTTTTAAACCTCTTTGTCCTACGTTCACGTTTTCTGTATCAAAATTTTCTTCAGTATAATTTTCCAGCAATTGACTGTTTTTATTCTTATTTGACTCTTTTCACATCTTTTTCTTATACTTTCCTGTTTTTTACTTATTTGACTGGTCTTTTTCTTCATCACTGCTTGACGTGCCAGATCCTACTGTACCCTACCATCAGAATCAACTGCGCCATTCTCTTCACCAGGACAGAATAAAGTGAAAAAAATCTTCATCAGACATGTAATCAATATATCGGATACTTGTTTTGGCATTTCGTTTACGACCACTTACACCTAGAGCAGCCTTATCCTTTGGAGGTAACTCCTCATTGCGAGAGATTCCTACAGCAGGATCACCATTCAAAGGTAAGTCCATACTGCGAGGGAGTCCTGGAGCTGAATCATCATTCGAAGATGAGTCCATACTGCGACGGACTTCTGTATCAGGATCATCATTTGAAGGTAAGTCCATACTGCGAAGGACATCTGGATCAGGATCATCATTTCAAGGTAAGTTCATACTGCAAGGGACTCTTGGAGCTAGACCATCAATCGAGGGTAAGTCCATACTGCGTGAGACTCCTCGAGCTGGATCATCAATCGAAGGGAAGTCCATACTGCAAGAGACTTCTGGATCAGGATCATCATTCCAAGGTAAGTCCATACTGTGAGAGACTCCTGGAGCTAGACAATTATCCTAAGGTAAGTCCATACTAGGGGTCGCAATACCGAATCATTTAAGCAAAACCGGTATTTTCGATATTGGCTCCAGACCAATACCAATAATCCGGTATTTTCGATATTTCCGGGACTAAGCTGAAGTTAGAAAATTTAGTATAATAAAGTTAGTTTGCGAAGGAATAGTAAGTAGGTATCTAACCTAAATGAATTTATCTTCTAAATAAAACAAAATTTTCATTAACACAAGGTTTATTATTTTGATATATTGGTAATCAATTAGTTCGTTCTTACCATTACTAATACTATACTAAATGCCCGTTTATTCCTTTATTAAAATAACTTAGGTTAACTAGTTCAAATACTTTAATTAAATGTAGTGTTTGACTAGGAAGTAGGATTCCTACTAGGAAGTAGGAATCAGTTCTAAAAATAAAACGTTTATCAAACTTAAACAACTCACAGCAGTCTCAACATAAACAAAACGAACCAAAAAAATACACTTCTAATTAATTCTCATAAAACATAAACTAATAAACTCTCATAAAACATAAAATTAAGTCTGTGAGGGGGATGCTTTCCTCCTCAACAATGAAAAGATCAGAAGGGTTTAGCAGGATATATTTTGCTGCGTCAGAAAATTCGTGGAAGCAAAAACGAGAGACTTTACGTGAGTGTTTTTCATTTGACACTTGTCTGGTGCGGTGGCGAGAGTATTTCGCCGGCCAGCACGCGTGAGGCGCGCGAACGCTCCATGTAGGATGCACTACATCACCCCCCTTGGAGAGGATTACTCCGGGGATACGTCCTTGAACCGGACTCTTCGTCCTATTTCGTTGAGACACTTCATCATTTATCTTCCTCTGTATAATTAAAAAAAATACGTTTTGGGGGGAACCTTTCATTTAAAATTCTAAGTTATTAAACAGTAATCTGGTCATCCTTAGGAACACTCTTTTGGTACCAATAACAAACCAGTGGTCAATTACTGGTACACTGCAAACTATTTGAAAAATAGGTAGTAGACTTAGCTCTAAATTGTCAAACAAAACCATCGCTATGAAAAAAACGCAAAATAAGAGAAAATAACATATACACCAGTTGCAAACCATTTGGTCAACAACAGGCATCTAGTACAAGGTGTGTCCCAGTAGTCCCACCTCAAAAAAATATTGATAATATAATTTTATATTAAAAATAATAGCTCGTAGCTCCTAAATATACATTAAATTTTCAATATTATGCAACTTTACGACAGTAATTTAAAAAAATAAGGGATTAAATAAGATTTTAACTTGCCATGTCAACGTCCACTTCTAACTGTAATGGCGGCTGAAAACCTTCTAAATGAGACACAGTCTGACAAAAAGAGGAAGATAGCTATAGTTTTCATTATCTCTAGCAAAAAAACATGTTTGGAAGTTTGGTAACAGTCTAGGCAACGTAACAAAACTATTGGATTCCTCAAAAATGCCCACCATTTCTTAATTTATTCAATTGATTACGCGAGTGGTCAACCACTGGTACCTGGTTTGGGACTGGTACACCCATCCTAATTAATGTACGAACAGAAATGTCAAACTTGACCAAAGGCAAATTTAGCTTTTCACAATTACGACAACCACCAAATTTTCAAAAATGGTCGAAAATTTTGTCGGTTAGTAAGGAACAAAAAGTGAAATCTCGCTAACTCCTAAATGTCGAAGCGACATCAAAAGTCGTCGTAGAAGGACGAGGGTTAGGATTAGATGGCCATATTGGCCATAGATCAAGCTAAGGAGCTAGTATTAAGGGGAAGTGTTGGAGTAATACAACCTCTTTAGCAAATGAAGTATTTTTAAGTATTTTTAGTTATTTGAAAAGTGAACTGTTTTTATTGTTTATGTCAGTTGTCACAAAATAATTTGAATTATTATTTTAACCTCCTGAGGCCCGAACTTGAAAAAAACAATGGTTTTTGTACTATTTTTAGGACACGGGGACTCAGGAGGGTATTAGATACTTTCCTAACAAAATAAAAGTCTTTATTATTGTCTAATTCTATATTTTTATTATCCATTTCTAATTACAGGGTTTGTTAAATAAAATAATTTTCTATTCAGTGTTTTAAACTTTGCATTATTATTGTTTCATGTTTCATATCTTATTAAGACAATTCTTATTCTGTGGCGAATTAGAATTGAGAGGGGATGATGAGGTTTTATACTATAGGTTATCGTCTATGGTTTGTACCCTTGGTTACGAAGTTGTTGATTGTTCTGTCTTGTCAGATTTGTTTTAGTTGAAAAATATATTATGCGGTGTTCGAACAAGAAATATGGTTTTAATGTTAACAAATAGGAATATGGAGACTTCTGCTAGTGAATAATATAGACATAGTTTCAACACAACCTATACCCATCCCCGCGAGCATCTACAAGAAAAACCTTCGACACATCATCATCACACACTATACGTACCTCGTTGTACACCGTGGTGATACCAAGCCTAGGCGCACACTAGGCGACACGCGAAATCGACATCCATGGACTGAATGAGCCCAGGCTACGAGCGATGTAATGCTGTAGTACCTATCCATCATGATGTAGGAAGTTCTTGTAGTGATGCAATCCATGATGAAGTAAAGAGTCCTTGTAGCGACGTAAATCAACTAATAATGCATAATTATGCAGCTCAGCTTTTCATAACAAATGTAGATAATTAAATCGGTCATTTCTTCAATTAAACCGCAACTCCAATCAAATGATATTACGTTAGTAAAATCTCCTCCACATACAAAGTATTATGTCATGTTCGCTCCTTTCTGCCCCTGTTGATGATTCCTAGTTTCTCGCTAAGATCGAAGACATAACGCAGAACCCCTGTGGGTTGCACCGCGCCTTCTGCTCTTGCTAGTTAGTGTGGAATCTAAAAATAAAACTGGAAGAATGAATTTAAGACTGATGGTTTAAATTAAAACAAGACAATAAAATAAATAGTCAAAATAAAAGTGACTATACAAAAATGTAATATCACATGCATCGCGGAAATCCGGAAGATTATATGTTTTAGAAAATTCGCCCCTCGACGAAAAACCCATTGTTATACGGAACACGGATCGACGCACTTTTCCCTTCTCTACATTGCGGATTCTCTGCTAGAGAGAGACAACGCTAACTTTGCAACGACAAAAAGATGCTAAATTATTTTCTTTTTAATGGTATCCCTAAATTAAAGGCCTTCCAGACGATCGGAAAGACTCATCGATCAATGGGACCTTGGTCGGGTGTTTTCCTCTGGCAGCCCTGCGTGGTGCACAGACTAAGATGAATGAACTGTCAGTTCAATCAGTCAGTTGTCAAAAATCTTAAAAAATCTCATCTCATCAGTTTGATGAAGTTGATGAATGAGAAAACTATGGAAAATTGCAAATTTCGCAAACTTGTTAAAAAGTTCTATGTAAGTCTTTACCTTCACCAGCGCGATGAAAACGAAGAATCCACTCATTCTTCTAGACTTACGGTAAAATTAAAAGTTTATTGTGTTCTAAAGAGAATACCTTATTATCACAATATTTTTTGCTTGGTAGGTTCCTGTAAAATCCTTGAATTTTTTACAGAAAGTAACTGCTATACGAGACGCTACTCAGTCATGGCACTCCTTGAGCTATGAAGAGAAAAGCAAATTTATCGAGCTCTTTAAAAAGCGAGGATCAAATCACAAACTCAAAATTGCAAATTACTTGAAGAATGCATTACCCAAACAAATTAATATACTAAAACAAAGGTAAATATTGAGTCGACATAGTTTGAGACTATTCGAAATACTCAAATTGGTTGTCTCTATTAGATTCTTTAGTGAGTCTTAAAAATTCCTGTGGAACTCTCCATAACACCTGTTTTTAATGTTCTTTACAAGGTTATAGCGCAACAGATGACATCCGTTGATAACAGCTATCAGTGATTAGTGACATAGTATGTTTTGATTGACAAAGACTAATTTTCTATTTTTAACTGACCTAAATGTTTATATCCCCATTTCCTCGTAATGATACTAATGATATAGGAATTAATAAGTGACAATATTAATTGTACATGACTGTCCATTAGTAGGAGCACGAGAATGTGCTTATCCTTATGCTCCTTCCAGTAGAAGCATAAGGACATATTGGTCCTGTGCTCCTACCAGTAGGAGAACCGAGTAGGAGCAAATGGAAACAGGGAAAGTGATCTCCTTGTCATTGTGATCCACTGTTCATTTATCATGTAAGGGTACTATGTAAAAATAACAGTTATTTGCAGACATGTAAAAGAAGTACTGGATGAGCCATATGATGAATCCTTAAATAATTGTACTAACATTGATATACCTGGAAATACGGTGCCTAATGTAAGCAACATGATGTAAGTATAAAGTAGCTGAACCTAGGAGTGGGTATACTAATATGATTTGTATTGAACATTGTTTGCTACATCCACGATGTTCCAGATTCAGCGCTGATATTGAACAGATAGATTCAACAAATGTAATGCCAGAAATTGCACACATTTCACACAAACCAAGCCAACCAGAACCTCCTGCTGCCCTGTAAGTCATTAATTATACTCGGTGAAATTAATTTCCTCATCTATGAATATTATATATGAAGGGTACAGGGGAAAAGTGATGAACGTCAATTCTACCTTAATTAGAGAAAATTAGATTCTTAGGTTCATAGACTCACTGTATCTCTTTAACACAAATCTCACACTAAGGGACTCCACACATGACGGCTATAAGGTAAGGATGTATATTATAGCACGATATATCTCATTACATCTTTCCATAGAAATCGCCAGGAGACCACACACGACAGCTATAATATACATCCTTACATCTTCGTACCTGAAAGGTACTGAGCGATATGGAGATGTATATTTACCTTTCAATACCTCCCAATACCTTTCCGTATATTACGATATATCTTCCTTCGTAAAGGGTGTTCAAAAAGTTTCTTGGTGATTCAAAAAACTCCACTAGGAGTCTTATGTCGCTAAACGACATAGGTATTCAGAGTCCTATCTCAAAAAAATCATTTGCTCCACATAAATTTGCTCCATATAAATAGTCTCGCTAAAGGCCGGTTTCCGAATTGAGAATTTCACTTAAATATTTAAATAACGTTCTGTCACGCTCTTTTCTGAGAAACTTGACGAGACAACACTAGAGTTAAGTAGTTACTTAGCGAAATTCTCAATTCAGAAATCGGCCGTAAGCTACGTTTCGTAAGCCTGAGGAAGGTATAGGCCATACTCCGCCACGGGGGCCCAAGTCCGGATTGATGGAGGCTTGTAAGACTAGTGGCTGGTCTTGCTCTGTGGCCTCTGACTTGGCTTAACGACTGCCATCTATCGACGGCAGCCAGCACCAACTGCTTAACATGCCTTGCGAAGCACGGAACCGCTCGGAAAAATGCCATTAGCGTTAATCATAAACGGTCACCCATCCGCGCACTGAACGCGCCCTATGTTGCTTAACGTTCGTGATCGTTTAAGATCACTCAGGCGGCCAGGGCTGCGAGCAATTCTTCGATTCAGTCGATTGATACACCTGCGGTTGACTGGTAGAAAATGCTTGTAGCATTAAGTCCGCCGCGTTGCCATTGTAATTTTTACTTATGTGCAATAAACGTATTAATAATAATAATAATAATAATAATAATAATAATAATAATTGATGACCTATGATTTTATAGATATAACATAGGAAGTTACAACTTGTATACAGTGTGTCCCTGGATAAAGTGCAATCCCGAAAGGGGATGAAACTAGACCATGAATCATTGACTAGAAAAATATATAAAAAAATTATAAAAAATTATTGTAGGATTTATTGGTATTTTAAGATTTTCATGTTTCATTAAGGACTCTATGTACAAAAGTATTGATTTCTTCCAAAATAATGGGTCTATTTCTTTGAAATAAAAAAAAACAGTATGCCTAATACCTGGCGATGACCATGAAATAATAAATAGTCCGCAAAAAAGTAACTATCTTGGGTAAAAAAATGTATTTTTATGAAAAAAATGATTTTTTTAGACGTTTATTTTAAAAAACTTCAAATTACTAAAAAAATGTGCCCTATAACTATGTAATTTTATGGCTTACTTTTATTCTTTACCATTTTAGCTTCCAAATAAAAAAAAAACAATGTTCTAACTAAAAAATTGGCTAGGTAGGAGTTATTTACATTTTAGTAGGTAATAAAAGTCAGACTTTAATCACAATAACTTTATTAATAAAATTATCCGTAATTTACAATTTTGCATTTTTATTTAATGCATTAAATGTTCAAAATGGCCTCCTCGATTTTGCAAGCACATTACTGCACGAATATTAATTTGGTTAGTGGCTCTGCGAATCATTCCTGGATCATTTTTAATGTCATTTGCGCACTGAATTATTCGGTCGTGCAACTGTGCCTCGGTATTTATTGGCGTGCTGTATACTCTTTGCTTCATGACACCCCATAAAAAATAATCTAGGGGTGTCAGATCAGGTGAACGCGCTGGCCAGCCTACTGGCCCTCCTCGGCCAATCCACCGGTTCGGGTAATTTTCGTTCAAAAATCGCCGCACCTCCCGCCCATAATGTGCAGGACATCCATCCATTTGGAGATACATACGCCCACGCCGTCTCGTAGCCAGGGGAACATCTTCCATCAACATGGGTAAATTTTGTAGTAATTCTAAAAAACGTTCAGCATTTAGGGTTCTGGGTAAAGTGACTGGACCAATTAAAATGTCGTCGATTAAGACTGCCCATACGTTTATTGAAAATTTTACTTGAAAAGTAGATGCCCGCTTCAATCGTGGATTTTCGTGAGACCACTGGTGCAAATTTCTGCAGTTTGTAATGCCGTCTCGGGTAAATGTCGCTTCGTCCATCCAAAAAATGCGTTTGGGAAAATTTGGGTCAGCTCTAATTTTTCTTAGAATCCACGTCGACATTACGCATCTTGGACGATTATCTACATTTTCGTGTAAATGTTGTACTCGTTGGTAATGGAAAGGATGCAATCCCTTCTTTTTCAAAATTCGCCAGACAGACGTCTTCGATATGCCATGACGCAACGCTAATCGTCTTATACTTGTTGTAGGGTCAGCAAACAGATCGTTTAAAATGACCTCTTCTATCGCATTGTCAATAACGACAGCTGGTTGCTCACGGCGATCTCGTGCCAAACCAAGTCCAATGTTGGAGAGCCTCCTATGAATCTCTTGAAAATTTCGAGCTGAGGGTATGAGTCTGCCCGGGAAAGCATTTATGTATGCAGTCCGAGCGACTGTTGTGCGACCATGTGACATGCCATAATAATAATGCATGTCGGCTATTTCTCGAGGTGAGAACTCTGTCAATCGCGGCATTTCGTCAACACTTAACAGCAGAACAGGAACAGTCCAAACGTAACGAACAGTAGAAAACGTAACAGTCAACAATGTAACAAAAACTTAATAACAAATCAACGAGAACACAATGCGAGAACGAGAACAGTAGTAGCAGCGGCGAGAATATCGGAGCGGCTGTGTAAGTCCTGTTTCGAACCCCCTGCCTCCCCTCCCCTCGCCTTCCCTCTACCTGAGTGTAGAACAAAAGGACTGCGACTGCCGAAGGGCACAGAGTAGGACGGAAACAATGGAAAAAACGGTCTACCTGCACGGTAACACGATTAGGCTCCACTTTAAAAGTTCGTAGATAGCGTGTTTTTTTAGTTAGAACATTGTTTTTTTTTTTATTTGGAAGCTAAAATGGTAAAGAATAAAAGTAAGCTATAAAATTACATAGTTATAGGGCACATTTTTTTAGTAATTTGATGTTTTTTAAAATAAACGTCTAAAAAAATCATTTTTTTCATAAAAATACATTTTTTTACCCAAGATAGTTACTTTTTTGCGGACTATTTATTATTTCATGGTCATCGCCAGGTATTAGGCATACTGTTTTTTTTTATTTCAAAGAAATAGACCCATTATTTTGGAAGAAATCAATACTTTTGTACATAGAGTCCTTAATGAAACATGAAAATCTTAAAATACCAATAAATCCTACAATAATTTTTTATAATTTTTTTTTATATTTTTCTAGTCAATGATTCATGGTCTAGTTTCATCCCCTTTCGGGATTGCACTTTATCCAGGGACACACTGTATAGTGATGGAATATAACATTAAAGTTGCCTTTAACATGAAGGATAGTAACAAAAATCAATCTACCTCAAGAAAAGAAAAAAAAAGTGTAGCAACACAGTGGTCATTAATTTTGTAATAATATCATGCCTGTCCACTTGCTGGCGATGTCTGATAATTCCGCATATAATTTAAACTCTTCGGAATTTTCCTTACTTTATATGATGTTCAATGCACATCGTTCTATTTTTGGCACATGTGCCAACGCATACGCGCATCAAAATCTCAATCATCTTCTGATGAACTACCTATCTATTAAATATAGTAGTAAGTCGACAGATCCATAACAACACCTTGTATAACGCCTTAGCAGCCGGAACGTGTGTCGGTCGAGACGTATGTCAACTAAATGAAGCGAAATATACATTACGTTACCTGTTGCGTGTGTGATACTTTAATATAATGTAAAGCTATACCTCCCGGGATGTAATGTATATTATAGCAGTCGTGTGTGAAGTCCCTAAATAAAATTCATGTATAGGTCAGTTAAGCAAAGCTGGCACGTTCAACACATTTACACGTTGCGCTTGTGTAGTGTCTGTGAATAGCGCGCGGCGTGACGTGTACTGCATGCGCATCATGAAAAGTCTGCCCGTCTCTCTTGCGCGCGGTCTAGCTTATGAGTGTGAAGGGGACAGTTATAGTTTTACTTTTACTACTGTTTATATATACAGCGTGATCTTTTTGGTATTCAACCGTATGTGCGGTTCAATGAGGGATTTTTCTGACAGCTAAGAAAAGTAGTTCCAAATGAGCCGCTTTCAGAAGAACTAAAAAAAAACGAGTGGCTGTCAAAGGAATGCAATTTTGGACCTCAGTCCAATAGCCATGTGTGATACATCATCGAATAAGTCTCAGCGAGCTGAATAAAAGTTACTAGAGTCTGACAAGCGAGTCCTGGGACGCGATTTATTTCGGATTCTTCATATGGCCACACTTGACTGTCAAACTTAGGTATTTCAGCTGCAAGTAGTACAGCCCAAACAGTTTGATACTCGTTCTAGATTTAAACAAGAAAAAACCTTTTGTTTCTATTCAACATAATTTTACCTATGTTTTAGTATATACATACGAGTAATAATGTTTTAAAACAAACATGAATTATTTCTTGTTGTAAGGTCTGTCGGATGACGAAAATTTTAAACGTCAGATCGAAGACTTAGTCAAAGAACTCAAAGATGTTGGAGAAAAAAGATATGAATCAGATTTTGATTATGGTTCAGCATTAATAAATGTTTATAAGTTTATGTGGTACATCTTTATTATCCCTGTTTTTGGTGGAGTGGAAATGTTGGTTTTGATGTAGTTAATGTTTTCGTTTTGCTTATATTTATTTATGTTTGGACAAAATTCATTGGAGGTTCCAAACTAATTAAACAAATAATCAAGTTAAGCAAAAGTATCAAGATGGTTTATGGCATATAGATGCAGGGTTATCAACTAAAAGATTTTTAAATTTCCCGCCAAAGGCTTGTGCCAGGACTCACTTGTCGCACTCTATGACGTCAACAGCCAAATGTTTGTCCTTTCGGAGTTATATTGTATTGAAAAAAAACTAACATTTTCAATTTAAAAAAAATAACATGTATACATCACACATGGCTATTGGGCTGGAGGTCCAAAACTGCATTCCTTTGACAGCCATTCTTTTTTTTTCTTCTGAAAACGGCTCATTAGGCAGTAGATGGCATTTTTAAGAGAGGGTTTTTGTTTTTCTAATGGGAATTGCCAGTTTATTCGGTTTGTTCCCAACGAGTCACACCCCAACGAGTAACAGTGTGACTGGTTGGGATTTTTTTTTGTAAAAATTCCCAACCAGTCACACTGTGACTCGTTGGGATTTTTTTTTTCCCAACCAGTAACACCCCTGTTGGGGGTGTGACTCGTTGGGAATTTTAAATTCCCAACGAGTCACACCTGTCTAGAGCTAGTCTACATCAATGGACCTTATCGATATTCACATCGCGATACAGAGGTTGATCATAAGAGTGAGACAGGTAGATCCAGAAAGTGAGCCTTCCTGTTCTTCGAACAAAGTGTGTCAAGTTGAGAGAAAATATATAATTTTCATAAACCAGTAGGTTTATATTGAGGTTGTATTTTTATTAATTTTAATTAAGTTTTTTTAATTTAGTTAATTTTATTTATTGTTTATGCGGTATATGTTTACCTATATGCCGCGCAACAACTAATTGAGTGTCCATTTGAAACTTTTTGGTTGTTGATAACTTTTTGTGATTTATTACCTTTGTTAAAGATATCCCTAAAGATGTACATATGTACTTTGTAGACTGACTTCTTATGTAAAAGTTTTTATTATTCCGACTCTAATCTGGAAGCGACATGAATGTCAAGCGTGACAGCGCGTTTAAAAACAAGGCTGATTAATATAACTTTAGAATAATATTGCATTATATTATCATTTATATCAGAATCTAGCAAATACCTACTTTGATGCTTGATTGTGGTATTGTCAAGTGAGACGCTATGCTAGACTTTGCGAGGACAAACCTACAAAGCGTACTTTTAATATTAAAATGTTATTATAATAATTATGATTGTGATACATACCGAAATATTCAAGTCATGTTTTAAGTAAATAGGTCTATGCTATATTTTATTTGTTGATTTATAATGATTGTACTAATAAACCTTCGATAAATGCAAGGTAATATTTTCTTTTAAAATCCTTGACACAGGTTACTCGAGGTCAGACACAGTATCTATTATCTCTCACTCTGTTTATATACCCATCTCTCGAAAATTCGCTAACGTCCATTGTACTAGACAAAAGTAAGCAGTGTGACTCGTTGGGAATAAAAAAATCCCAACGAGTAACAGTGTGACTGGTTGGGAATAAATTATTCCCAACGAGTCACACCCCTGTCGAGGGTGTGACTCGTTGGGAATTTTCACATAAAAAATTCCCAACCAGTCACACTGTTACTCGTTGGGGTGTGACTCGTTGGGAACAAAGGGTTTATTCTGTGGTCTTTCCTCTTTTCTTTTGGCTCTTGCATTTGATTGTGATTGGACTTCGAACAACTGGTGCTAAAATCATGGAAAAAACGTTAAAGAAAAAGAAGAAGAATAGGAGAACAGAACATTCGCGTAACCACAATAGAAAGCGAATGATGTTGCTCAGTTTATCACAGATTCCTTCCAGTTGATGAAATTACAGAACAGTAATAAAGTTTTTATCTGTGGCAAGCAATTAGAAAAAAAGGTAGAGTAATGAGCGTTTTCCCTTTCTTTTTTTTTCTTAGTTCCTTGAGATACACTAGATGGCGCCATTCAATTCTTCATACGAATTTGTGATTAATTGCAATCAATGTCAAAGTCAGTCCACAGATCACTAAACAAGAGAAGGAACCAGGGTTGCTATTCGGACGAGGTTTCTCGTAATAAAAATAAAAATTCATACCCACAATCCACAGCAAAGTCTCCAAAATATCCAAAATCGCACTTATCACCAAACGACCACAGCATTTTTATTTTTCCTTAATCAACCATCACAAATTCCACAGAACCATAGTATTATTTTTTGCTTTGACGTTTATTGTTACGGTACGGCAGCGCCACCTAGGGATTCTTTTAGAACTAAATTTGACATAAGGAAAAACGCTCATTCATCCAGTAACTGACCACTGAGCGTCCGTTACCCTTTGTTACATAATTAGATTGTTGAGGATTTCTTGGATAATTATTTTCTGTTTTGGTAAAGATTTTATAGATGAAATTATTTTTGTTCATGTGAAAATTTATTGAAATTTAAAACTATTTTGTGACCATTGATTCCACCTTGTTTTTAATACTTTTCGCTCGAATTTGCTAATATTATATTATAACAAGTAACCCATATATTTGTATTTATTTATCTACAACGCACCTATCTTACTAAAACCTAACTCTAATCTACACTTAAACTAGAGTCGCATTTTGAATCAAAATCATATATTTTAAACATCCTGTATAGTGAAATTGCATAAGTGTGAGTACTGTGAACGTGCCACCAGCTTTAGATAACAGACCTATATATAGGCTTACATTTATTGGAATGGTTGAAATTAAAGGCAAATTTATTTCCATATTTAATTTAGTTAAAAAATAATTTTTGAAATACATTACCAATTATTACATGGGAAAAATGATGAATGTCAATCCAAAAGTGATGAATGTCTCCAAAGAAACGGAAGGTAGCTCAATATGAGCCTTTTGATTTATTAAAGCCATGTTTCTATCGCATTCCATGACAGGGAACACAGTTTTAATTTCATCAAATTTTTGCCGAATGTGCACAATGTAATAAATAAATCTGATAATCAGATAGTTTTTATTTTGGCCCCCACATGAATCACAAAAAATTGTTAATTTTTTTAGTGTCTGGTAAATGAAACATTATGTAGTCATATAGCATAAACACCATAAACACCTCCCATCATTTTTTTACTGACATCCAGCATTTTTCGCCAGTAAAGCCAGTAGGTAATAGAAAACTTTCATCGTTTTTAGTCTGCACCTAAATTTTTAACGGTTGATTATTTGATGACAACTAGCATTATTTGGGTGTATTTCGATGAAAATTAAACTGTTTTCGAAGGACTTTTAAATGTTGCCAATATGTATAAAAAAAAATGACATCCATCATTATTTCCCTGTGCCCTTCTTAAAATAGGTACCTATAATTTTTAAGTAGGTAATATTTTAATAAGGTAATAATTTTTAGGAATGCTCAGCAACTATTTGACTTGGTTAATGACAATGAGTGTGAAGATTACCGACCTTGGAATACATTGGGAACCATAGATAGGAGGCGATACCAAGATGCTTTATTAATGTTGAAAAAAGATTACCTGAAGAAGTATGAAATGTATTTGCAAAACTTAACATCTGCAGAGTTACATCATCATATGATTCATATTCTTAACACTACTTTAGGATGATCAAATAAAAATAAAAAAGTAACAGAGTTTCTTTTATTTACTATATTTTAGCTTTAAATACAGACATTGAATTAAAAGTTAAGACAAAATGTTACAGATTTAAAATAAACTATTGGGTTAGGTAGGTAGTTAGGTAGTGAATAAAAATTCACCCACTATACATAACATACTTTACTGCTATACAAAATTCTAAATATGCTATACAAAGCAAAATTCGAATCTGTTATCTATATATGTATATAAAATTCAAAGTCCTGACTGACTGACTGATTCATTCACTCATCAACGCCCAGCCCAAGCCATTTGACCTAGGAAGCTGAAATTTTGCACAGAGGATCTATATATAATGTAGGCAAGGAATAAGAACGGATTTTTTGAAATTCAACCCCTAAGGGGGGCGAAAAGGGTTACAAAATTTGTATGGGAGGTATAAATAATGTTGTCTGATTTTCCTGCAACTTAAAATAAATACTCTTCAACACAGTTGGTTGAACAAGTATTTCACCGTTTTTCTAAATTTAACCCTTAACAGGAGTTACGGGAGTGAACGGGGTTGCAAAATTTTGAACTAAATTCCACGCGGACGGAGTCGCGGGCGAAAGCTAGTAATAATATAGTAAAATACACACCATTTTGCGCATTTTTGTTAGTATCTCTTAAGTTTTAAATAAAGTTCAATATTTACTGTATTGCAATAGAAACTAATAAACAAATTATTTATCATTACTAAAATCTTTTGGTATTAATAAAGCACTGAAAGGTATATTTAATTTCCACAAACTAAGCCCAAAGCCATTCCAGCCACAAATGATGCAAGGAATACATGTGACTCTGTGGCACGGTAGTGGTCATCTCCTGTAAAGTTATTGTACCAACGCTTTGCTTTAACTTCCTTTTTCTTTAATAAATCTTCTGCCTTATCAAGTTTACGGTCAACAAATCTTTCCACCTGAAATTTCATATATACATTTAATACACAATAGTTAGCTACAATATTGTTAGAAATTAGAAAGTTTCTTGGTCTTTCATGCTTGACCAGTTCATAAAAAGGTTTTGATTTATAAAAACAAGAAAAAGTGTGTTTCACTGCAACTTCATTTAACTCACTTGCTTTTTAATATATTGATTGAAATTGAATTCATGAAGATGCAATACCAAAAAAGAATCCTCCAGTAAACCCTGCTGAGTAATATGAGTTATTTTTGACAAATAATAAGACCTGCAACAAAATGAATTAATAACTAACATAAAGTAAAGACATTGAAATGGTTTAGAAACTATAAATATTCTAAACTAAGACTAATGAATGTTGATGAAGCTTATGTTATCTGTCAAGACCCTGGCTAATGGCAGTCCCTGATCTCTGTCTACCCCTCTGGAATACAGATGTGAGTTTATTTATGTTCTTAGCTGCATTATTCTTTAATGGCCTGGTCAAGCAGAAAAGAACATAGTTATTAAATATCCTTACTTTTTCAAACCAATCTGTAGACTTTCCTGTTGTTTCTTTCTCGATTTTGTCTGTGATTTTGTCAACTCGCTTGTTAATTTTGTCCCAGTTGATATCAATGTACCCTTTCTGGCTAGCAATATGCAGTAAAATCACACTTCCGCCAATGCCAACTGCTGCTATTTTACCAATTTTCATGGTCAGGAATCCTGTGACCCTGTAAAAATCAAAGATAATGTGTTTTTAATAGAGTATGTAGCACTCAAGAAAATGAGCGATTCACATTATTACGCAATGTTTAGACACACAAAGGAATCAAAATGATCTCACCACCCCGATGCAGTTCCTAAAATTAACTGCTTTGTAGCCGATGTTTTCCCAATGTCTCCTATGGCTTTTTCGATGAAGTTCTTGGCATCATCCACAATTTTCTTCGCATCTTCAGATGCATCTTCTGTCTTCGGCTTTGCCATATTTTTCAACAGTAGACAGTTAGACTAGCGAAATCCACAAATCACTGAAAAGGGAAACAAAAACGGATATTCTCCACAACAAACCTCTGTCTGTCTGTCTGTTGTGTGTATGTAGAGTTGTGAAAAAATAATCGATTATGGAAATAATCGATTTTTTTTTAAGAAAAAATCGAACTTATACGCGATTTCAATATTACAAATAGTCGATTAATAATAGATTTTTTTTACAATAAAAAATCTATCATAGTCGATTATTTATGTGCCACCCTCCCGATTTAAGTCTTTGTTAATAGATTAACCCCCGGTTTCTCGAACGCTAACAGTTTGTTAATCTATTGTTAACAGCTGTCAGTTGTCAAAACTGCATACAAAAAAAACAACTGACAGCTGTTAACAGTAGATTAACAGACTGTTAGCGTTTGAGAAACCGGCGGTAAGTGTTTGTTAATAGATTGCGCTTACAAACCTTATATAAATTAAATACTTGAGCTATTACATAAATAAGGTATTGTGCTTCAATAAATATATTAAAATGTTTTGAATTCTCAATCCGGTTTCTAGTGTTTTTGGACAAACTGTACATGACGGTGTATAACGTACTTCCGCAGTCCGATTCTTTTTTTTCCCACTTTAAAAGAAAGCAGCCATTTAAGTCTTCTGCTCAGGCTTATTTAGTAACCTCTTGTTATTGGTCAATGTTCATTGATTAATTCTTTTATTTCAAGAATAGGAAAAAAAAAAATTATTATAACAACAGAACACACGCCACAAAAACAAAATAAATCCAAAAATTTAACCAAAAAATTAGTACAAAACAAAAAAACAGGAGGAAAATAAAGGTCACGGCGTGTCACTGCTGTTATAAATGGTAGCTGACTCGGCATTATGCTGAAGGGCAAGCCTTCAGCGCTTATTTTCAGTCAGTGCCAAAAGATACTCCGAGAGCGTCACAGACCGCGGTGTGGTACAACGATGAAAGAATTTAAGGAACATAATACTCATGTACAGAATAGATTAAATACTTAAAATAGTTTAATATGAAAAACTAGACAATATAAAGTATAAATGAATTAAAACATACAACAAAAATATATAATGGTTAAATGTAATTAAGAAGGAACCAAATACATAGAAATATACAGAGAAATATTATAGATACAGCACTTCACAGTCCCGCTATGCTATTACAGATTCATGTCTGTAGTTGCGGCGAAGGGTTGGAAGGTTGGAAGGGAAGGGAGGGGTGGTTTATATAGGGAACTATATTTTGTGTCATCAAAGTTTACATCTGTCATCAACTTGTATCATCTAACAAATAGATCTATCACCACAAAATATTTTCATTCTCAGAAAAATAAAAAGTGTTGCCAGGTACAAATAATCAAATTAATGTCAATATGTACGTAGAAAAAGAGATGGATTATCTATATAATCGTAGCTCATCCATTGAATAAAAAATTTGTTCTCAAAATAATAAGTTTATTCCAAAAATAACAGCTCCGTACTCAGAATAGTAGATCTGTCATCAAATAAATCGATTATCGTCCGCAGAGTGAGATTTGTTTTTATTTGTTATTTTGTCATCAGTACAGTAGTTACGAATTATTTAGATCAATTTTCGAAATAATACTATTCGTTACCAATTTAATAGTTCAGTTCATTAATTTTATGAAAATATGTTCAAAGGAGCCAAATTGGCCCACTAAATAAACCTACAATGAAGAATGTTAACAAATTTTGATTATTAGCACTCCATATTCTCTCTCAAAAATAAAAAATACTAGTGAAAGAATTACTTCGATACGTCAATTAGTTTCCGATTTAGAAGTAAAACAAGTTGTAACCGTACGACGCGGGCCGCCGGTTACGGTGTGACGTCATCGCACAACACGCTCAGTCTGGCTCACTAGTCCGCTCGCAGTCGCGCGCCCCGTGCCGTCGAAATTATACCTAAATACTTTCAAAAATGTCCAATCCAAATACTAGGAAATCATGTGTTCTACCTAAATGTAAAAATACAACTACCAATTCGCCGTAAAAGTTGTTTTTTATAGTTCCAAAAGACGTTAAAATGCGAACAAAATGGATAAAAGCTATGAAGAGGTTAGATTAGATAGATAGACTAGATAGATTAGATTAGATTAGATAGAAGTATTATACAACTTGTACCTAAATCTTTAGCTTTAATCATTTTCAGTTTGGTATCAATACCTGAAAGCTTAGATTTTTTCCAATAACACTTGGTAGCAGTAGTTGAAGGCTCCTTGCTTCGACGATGTAGCCACATTAAAAATGCTATACCTAACTAGTATGTTCACAGCCACCTCTGCTGGCGGTACAATAACATAACACAACGTTTACATACAGGCACATACATTGCTTCTGGCCCCACACTAGGATACCCTGTGTCGCAATCTTCGCAGGTTACGTTTAAAACTTCTTGATCCTTTTCATTGCATTCTAAACTGCAATGATAAGGTGTGGTACGTACGTGTGGAAAATAAGTAAACATAATAATACAGTTTCTGGACTTGTCACTTTTTTTTTTCTTTTTGTTCTGCCAGAGGGCGCTTCTGTGTTTCGTTGGCATTTTCACAAATTGTAATCGTGCGCTAAATAAAGTTATTATTTCTTGTTCTACGCGCCTGTTTGATTCCAAAAGGTTATGGGCCCAGCCCGAAGAACTTGCGCTATAGTCTCCGCACTAAAGAAAGTAGCGTTTGAGTCCATGACATGGCAAGCATGTCTAACCTCCAAATCGAAAAATTGACCGGCAGAGACAATTACAATACGTGGAAGTTCGCAGTAAAAACCTATTTGGATCACGAAGAATTATGGGATTGTGCGAATCCAGATTCTACAACTGAAACTGCTCGCGAGATTGCCAGATACCTATAAACCCATGATCATGGGCTTGGAAAGTTCTGGAATAAAGATTTCATCGGACTTCGTCAAGACAAAACTTTTGCAGGAGGTAAAAGTTTCCGAGACTTCAGCTTTCTACACAAAACACAAGCAGAATAAAGCCAACAAGAAACCCTCTAGTAGTCAGTGCAAGCCTGGAGGAAAAGGCCCTCGTTGTTACAACTGCAATGAGTATGGACATTAAAAAACACAATGCACCAAGAAGAAACCTGTTCAGAATGTTTTTTCAGCCATTTTTTCAGTATACAGCTCAGTGAACGACAATGAATGGTACATAGACTCTGGTGCATCCACACACATGTCAAGACGTTCAGACTGGATGTATGATACAAAGCTGCCTCCGATCCAGGAAATAAAGGTGGCAAATAATGATGTGATCTCTGTGCATACAATGGGTAATGTCAACCTCACTACCTGTGTAAGTAATGATGTGCATCTGATCCAGGTGAGAGATGTTTTATTTATTCCTGAGATTAGCACCAATCTGTTATCAGTGAGTCAGTTGACTAAGAGTGGCTGCTCCGTTCAATTTACTAATACTGGCTGTAAAATTAACAATCCTGAAGGCAAACTTATTGCAGTGGCAAAGCAGATTAACAACATGCATAAGCTTGTTACTAACAAAAATGTTGCTTATGCTGCAACAAATATTCAGAATAAAGCTAGCATTGATGTGTGGCATAGGAGAATGGGCCATTTAAACACTGCTGATGTTAAGAGGCTTGAGAACTGTGCTGAAGGGATAAGTTTGGCTGATAAAGATGACAGTGCAGCTTGCATACCTTGTTTAGAGGGGAAACAGACTAGGATTTCATTCCCAAACAGTCCAGAAATGGACAGGTAAGAAGCCTAATATTTCTAATATGCGGATTTTTGGTTCTAAGGCCATGGTTCATGTCCCAAAGGAGAAACGTTTAAAATGGGACAGTAAATCACGTGAAATGACATTCATGGGCTACTGTGAGAACACTAAGGGCTACAGGGTTTTTTGATAAAAAAAAAGTGGAAAGATTGTCAAAAGCAGAGATGTGATATTTATAGAGAATTGTTGCAGAGATACACAGATTTGTACGACTGCCATAAAAGAAAATCGTACAGCACCACTTGCAACAGTACACCTGACCCCAGATAATGATGGCGAGCAGATAAGCGAAGAGGATGAAGATAGCACAGATGCTTGCGAATCTGCGAATCCACACTTTTTGATTCTTGTGGAGGTAATGATGAGACCTATCAACCAACCAGCACTGAGGAGGAGGACAGCTCTGACACCTCATTTGACAAAAATGTCACCCGGAGAGCCCACCAAAGAAATCAGGCTTATGACTTTGCATGTCTCAAACATGATCCTTGTCCAGTTACAGATCCACTGACGGTTGAAGAAGCTTTGTCGCGTCCAGATGCAAAATACTGGAAAGAGGCTATGGATGAAGAATATCAGTCCCTCATGACAAATGCTACTTGGCAGCTCACTGAATTACCCAAGAATAAACGTGCTATACCCAGTAAGTGGGTTTTTAAGACGAAGACTAATGAAAACAGTGAAATCGTTAAGTATAAAGCACGTCTGGTTGTGAAGGGTTGTGCACAGAAAAAAGGATTGGAATATAATGAGGTATTTTCACCTGTAGTGAGAATGACGTCACTAAGGTATTTGTTTGCCCTTGCTGTAAAGTATGATCTAAATATAGAGCAAATTGATGCTATCTCAGCGTTTCTTCAAGGAGATATAGAAGAAGAAATCTACCTTTGTATGAAGTAGGAAAACAAGTATGTCTACTGCAAAAATCGTTGTATGGCCTGAAACAAGCCAGCAGGCAATGGAATAAAAAACTTAGCTGTGCTCTGAAGGAGTATGGTCTTTCACAGTCAACCCTAGACCCTTGTATTTACTACAGAATAAAGGACAATAGTGATATGTTGTTCATGGCTGTGTATGTTGATGACTTAATGATTTTCAGCAACTGAACAAGAACACTGAAAACTTTATAAAGAAAAATCTTTCTGAAAGATTTAAAGTGAAAGATATAGGAGAGCTCAAGTACTGTATTGGTTTACATGTTGAGAGAGACAGAGAGAAAGGAGCTCTATATATTGACCAGAGAAAGTACATAAGAGAAGTATTGCTGAAGTATGGAATGGCAGATTGTAAACCTGTAAAAACTCCGTTAGATGTGAATTCTAAGTTTCAGAACACAGGTGATGAATCGAAAATACTAACAAATGTCCCTTACCAAGAAATTATTGGATGTTTATTATACATTTCGCAGGGTTCCAGACCAGATATTTGTTATGTAGTAAATATGCTCAGCAAATACAATAACAAGCCAGAGATGCAACACTGGCTCGCCTTGAAACGTGTGTTACGCTATCTGAAGGGCACTGAAGACTATAGACTAAGTTATAAACAAAGTCTTCATGAAGACATGGCCCATGGTTACTGTGACTCTGACTGGGCAAGCTCTGAAGACAGACGCTCATGTACCGGTTACACATTCGTTTTTCAAGAAGGATCTATCTGTTGGAGTTCAAAAAGACAACCGACTGTTGCACTTTCTACAGCTGAGGTGGAATACATGTCTTTATCATCATGTGTACAAGAAGCCTTGTGGTTAAGACAGTTTCAAGAAGATTTTTGGCCCCACTTGAAGAAGCAGGCAGTCAAGATTTTTTGTGATAACCAGAGCTGTATTAAACTTTCAGGTTCTAACGGCTACAGCTCCAGGACAAAGCATATAGATGTGCGAGACAAAATAAATGACAAGAAAGTCGAAGTCAGCTACGTACAAACTGCAGAGATGACTGCAGACATTTTCACTAAGGCAACTTCATATCCCAAGCTCAAATATTGTATGTCAAAAATGGGATTGTTATGTTTAGGGGAGGATGTGGAAAATAAGTAAACATAATAATATAGTTTCTGGACTTGTCACTTCTTTTTTTTTTTTTTGTTCTGCCAGAGGGCGCTTCTGTGTTTCGTTGGCATTTTCACAAATTGTAATCGTGCGCTAAATAAAGTTATTATTTCTTGTTCTACGCGCCTGTTTGATTTTACATTTAACCGTACATACATGACCTACTCATTTCACTTGAACAAAACCAATAGCATCATTGCCATAGCTGTCTCTTGCCGACATGAAATAAGTTGCAAATAAAAATAAATGGCCTTACGTATTTTGTAAGTAAAAAAAAAACAAATAAAAAAAGGTTTATATGTCTACATCTGTAACGTTCAACCCACTACATCTACATCCTAAGTACCTATCATCATCATCAACCCATTATGTCTCCACCGAGGGGCACGGGTCTCTTCCCTGAGGAAGGTATAGGCCATACTCCACCACGGGGGCCAAGTCCGGATTGGTGGAGGCTTGTAAGACTAGTGGCTGGTCTTACTGTCGGAAGTTTTCAAGCCGCCCTAAGGCCTCTGACTTGGCTTAACGACTGCCATCTATCGACGGCAGCCGGCACCAACTGCTTAACGTGCCTTGCGAAGCACGGAACCGCTCGGAAAAATGCCACTAGCGTTAGTCATAGACGGTGATCCATCCATGGACTGAACGCGCCGTATGTTGCTTAACCTTAGTGATCGTTCAAGATCACTCAGGCAGCCTACGAGCGATTCCTATCCTATCCTACTTCCTACTAATATTATAAATGCGAAAGTTTGTGAGTGTGTGTGTGTGTTTGTTATCTTTCACGAAAAAACTACTGAACGGATCTGGACGATGTCTGGAATAACACATAGGCTACTTTTAATCCTGGGAAAATGTACAGTTCCTGAGGGAAACGGGGGCGAAGCTGCTGGCGGAAGCTAGTTTGCAATAAATCAATGTATGTATTCATTTAAATTTACTAAGAAGAGCGGTACCTACCTATATATACATACGTACCTAGCTACAAAACTATAATACGTATCTTGTTGTCATTAACGTAAAAAATTAATGGTAGGTAACTAGGTACTTCGACTATTTGAGTTACATTCTTCCATTATGACATTATTTAGGTATTTTGTTTTGATAAAACAATTTAGAACAGATAAACTATTAAGATAAAGATAAAAAAAAATTAAGATAAAGCATAACTAGTAGCACGGAAAGTTCGCTCACCTTTGCATTTTTATTTCTCGCATTTCGGCGGCAACGAAATCACTATTTGTTGATAAATAATGCGCAACCATTAATCCATCTATTTTAGATAGATTATCCGATTGCCCTTTTTCGAATCCTTCATCAATTTTATTAATCGAATAATATTTACTATTATTAGACTATTAACATCATACGCGAAAGAAAACACAACAAAATACTGCGCAAGCTATTACACCTACTACTATAACCGCTGGCGACTTGATATTAGGCCGGCGGCCCGCGCGGCGTGTTGTGACATGACGTCACAGGCGGTCTCGTGACTGTTAGCGGGACGCGATGTAACGAGTATGCATACCACTCCTATAATATACTCTTTGGTTATGCAGCCTCATTGTCATAGACTAATTGTCAGTGAGTCAATGTCTATTGCGTTGCCTAGATACGTCTATGTTGTTTTTTATTCTTCTTGACAAACGTCTGTCTTGTAAAAACTCTTGTCAAGTATTGTTTGTTGATTTTCTCCATAAATAAAACACTAGGTATTTTATCGTAATATTTCGTTTATTTTCACGGCAAACACACAACAATTCCACAAGAATTCACATGGTAGCAGAGCGATGAAGATATTTTAACGGCTCGCCAGGTAAAACTGGAAGAAAAATGTTAAAATACAACCCTTGTCAAAAGAAAATTACGATACGTGGGTAATACATGCCAAAGCATACCTAGTAAAGAACAAACTATGGAAATACATCATCAAGGCACCGACAGCGTCAAAATCACAGGATGAAACCAGCACTCAAGATGGAATCGAGGAAGATGAAATCGCAAAATCAGAGCTGTTACTACTCATCTCGGCATCCGAATTAAAACAAGTTAAAAACTGCAAAATTGCAAAGGATGTTTGGGATACATTGCGATCAATCTACGCCAGTGCTGGACCAGCTCGCAAAGCAACATTGCTGAAACAAATTATCCTGACGAAACTAGGACCTAATGGTGACGTAAGAGAGCATTTAAACTCATTTATGGACTATGTAGACAAATTAAAAGATCTAGGCGTTGAAATTAACAGCGATCTTTTGTCCATAATCATGTTGTACAGTCTCTCAGATGAATACGAGAACTTTCGTATAGCCATCGAAACCCAAGACCAGTTGCTTAGTCCGGAGAAGCTAAAAATAAAGATTATTGAAGAGAGTGATGCCCGTAGACGCAACACAGACTTCAGTGAAGCCAGCACCTCCAATGATGAAGCATTTTACGCATGTTGCAAGATCTGCAAGCGAAAAGGTAACATTTTCAAGCGTAAATCTCACAAGATCTGCACAAATTGTTGGAAAAATAATGCATCCAATAAGGAAAGGCCCAAAACTAACAAAAACTCCAACGTATGTGACAAAAATAATTTCACCCAGCTATGTCTCCTATCCAAGCATGCTGCAAACAACGTTTGGGTCCTTGATAGTGGATGTACCTCCCACATGACTTACCAGAGACACCTCTTTAAGACCATGAAGAGTATATCAAGGAGATTAAGCTTTGCCACAGATGAAATAAAGGCTGAAATTAAAGGTACCGGAGTTGTACCTATCACTACAAAATGCGGATCATCTACAACAGCTACAAACCTCATGGATACGCTGTATGTACCAAGTCTCTGTACGAATCTACTGTCAGTCGGTAAAATTACAAACGCCGGTTGTTCAGTTGTCTTCACTAAAGACAAAGCAGTCATTGACAGTCCACAACACGGTACAGTCATAGTAGCTAAAAAGGAATCAGATGGCTTATACTACGTAAGGCCTGAGAAATCGAAAGAAAGAAATAACTTAGCCAACGATGAAGTTCCAGAAACGAAGGTGAATACAAATTCAAGTACCTCCATGGAAGAATGGCACAAGAAGCTTGGCCATATGAACGCCAAAGATATGAAGTGCGCCCTTAAGAATGGCCACTTGATCGGATTGGACTTTGATGCTAATGAAACATTACCCGAGTGTGAAGTTTGCATTCAAGCTAAAATGCATCGAGTACCAGCCCCACCACAAAGAACAACTCCTAGAACAATAGAGCGCCTACAAATTATCCACAGCGACGTGTGCGGTCCCATTAAAACGCCCACACTAGGCCAGAGCCGGTACTTTGTGTCCTTTATCGACGATTTTAGCAGATACTGCCGAGTCTACCTAATGAAAAATAAGAGCGAAGTACTCAACAAGTTCAAAGAGTTTAAGGAATTATCTGAAACCTTCACTGGGAATAAGATTAGATACTTACAATCGGACAATGGCACAGAATATGTAAATACCGACTTCTCCAACTACCTCAAGCAAAACGGGATACAACGCCGACTGTCAGCACCGTACACGAGCCACCAAAATGGTCTCGCAGAACGCAAAAATCGCACACTAACTGAAAAAGCGCGGGCGCTGCTACTCGAGGCAAAAGCTCCGTTACATTTATAGGGAGAAGCCATTCTTACTGCCAACTACTTGTCCAACAGAGCAGCCAATCAAAGCATAGAAGGCATAACACCATTTGAAAATTGGGTGGGCAGAAAACCCTGTGTCAATCACCTTTATGTCTTTGGTGCCAAGACTTTCATACTAATAAAAGATTCTAATAGGCACAAATTTGCATCAAAAGCAATCCCTGGTATGTTTGCGGGATATTCGGAAACCTCGAAAGCATTCAGAATATACGTACCTACCAAACGCAAGGTATTCGTTTCGAAAGATGTCAGAGTTTTAAAGAAGATGTTCTACGAGCATAATGAACAGAACACTGAAATCCTGAATGACAATACTGATGATGCAAGTGAAAACTGGGTTGAAATATACGATCCCCCTAAACAACAAAATAATGCACCACCGCGGCCAAACACGCTGAACACTGATCAACCACAACTAAACTCAGACAGTAATGAAAACGCTGCTGAAAGTGATTACGAGTCTGCCCCTGAAGACGCAGATGAAAACGCAGATGGTACACATGATCGTGAGTCAACGTTGCCACCGCCACAGCATATACCACAGCCTGAAGTCAATGACGAGGATGATGAGCCTGATCCCCAACCTATACAAAATCCTGAATCTGACCACGACGAAGAAGAGTCTGAACCCGACCCCGTCCCAGATCTTCCCCGTCTAAGAGACAGAACACGTATAGAACCTCCCAAAAAGTTCGATGACTTCATCATGGCTGCTATTGAATCTGAACGACCTGTGGAACCACGTACTTACAAAGAAGCCATGACCAGTAACAGCAAAGCTGAATGGCTGAATGCCATGCACAGTGAACTGACCTCGCTTGCCGAAAACCAAACTTGGGAACTGGTAGACTTACCGAAAGGCAGAAATCCCCTGCCCTGCAAATGGGTCTACAAGATAAAATTGAATCCCGACGGCACAGTCGACCGGTACAAAGCTAGGCTGGTTGTCAAAGGTTTTTCACAAAAACCCGGCTTGGACTATGATAAGACATTCAGCCCAGTGGTCCGCTTGAGCACTATGCGAGCAGTACTAGGCTTAGCTGCTCAACAGAATATGGTTCTCCAGCAATTCGACGTGTCAACTGCCTTCCTTAACGGCTCTGTAAAAGAAGAGTTATATATGGCTCAACCAGAAGGCTACAGAGATGGCACAAAGAAAGTATGTCGATTGAAAAGAAGTCTTTACGGTCTCAAGCAGGCGCCCTTGTGCTGGAACGCTTGTATTTCAGAATACCTTATCGAATCTGGTTTCAAGCAAAGTACGCAAGACCCCTGCCTGTATATCAAAGATCAAGTGCTAATCGCACTCTATGTGGATGACGGGTTGATTGCATCTGTCAATGAAAAGGCTGGTAGAGATTTTATCAATCAACTGAAAACCCGTTTCAAGATAACCACTAAGCCTGCTTCCTACTTTCTTGGCATGGAAATACACAAAGCCATAGATGGCACTATTACTGTTGACCAGAAAGGCTATACCAAAAAGATATTGGACAGATTCGGAATGTCAAACTGCAAACCTGTTCCAACTCCTGCCATAAAAGTTTCCCAAGCAGAACACGATAAAAATGACGCACCCGATGAAAGTAATTTCCCATACCGACAAGCTGTGGGTGCTTTAGCCTACTTAATGGTAGCTACACGGCCAGATATCAGTTATGCTGTAAGTGTCGTATCTCGGCATCTGGATAATCCAAGAAAGATTGATGTTTTGAACTTGAAGAGAATATTCAGATACTTGAAGGGGACAACAGATATGGGACTTATATTTAAAAAGACAGGAGATGACAAAACACTCCTAGCATACAGTGATTCCGACCATGGTGGTGATACTTCCACTGGCCATTCCACAACCGGAATGATTTTCCTCTTCTCTGGCCCCGTAATGTGGAAGAGTCAAAAACAAAACTCTGTCGCAGTTTCTTCCACTGAAGCCGAATTGATTGCCCTGACTGAAACAGCGAAGGAATTAATTTGGTTAAAAGCATTGCTTGAAGAGATCACCAAATTACAAAATGTACCGGTGATATATGTCGACAATGAATCTGCAATAAAACTCGCTGAGAATCCTCCATATGAGTACCACCGGAGAACCAAACACATAAAGTTGAAACATTTTTTCATCCGTGAGTGTGTAGTTAATCAAGAACTCATAGTGAAACAAGTCCCAACAGAAATTCAGCTCGCCGACATGTTCACCAAGCCTTTGTTCGGCCCAAGACTCCTGCAGCTGTCCAAGAGAATTGGTCTGGAGAAGAATTGTTCCTCTTCTTCTTTTCTTCGTAACAATTCTTAAAAGTCAGGAGGATGTAACGAGTATGCATACCACTCCTATAATATACTCTTTGGTTATGCAGCCTCATTGTCATAGACTAATTGTCAGTGAGTCAATGTCTATTGCGTTGCCTAGATACGTCTATGTTGTTTTTTATTCTTCTTGACAAACGTCTGTCTTGTAAAAACTCTTGTCAAGTATTGTTTGTTGATTTTCTCCATAAATAAAACACTAGGTATTTTATCGTAATATTTCGTTTATTTTCACGGCAAACACACAACAATTCCACAAGAATTCACACGCGATATTTTCGAAACTTTGAATGCCTATAAAATAAAAACTACTAGGTGTTTTTGACTAAAACAAAACCTAGTGTATTTGTATACATACAGGCTTTACTGAGACAACATTTCAAGCGATTTGGCATACCTAGTAACATTCTCCATTAGGTACAATTTAGATTTTATGATTGGTGGTTCCGTAATGAGAAAATATGGGACTTAGAGACCAAGGTTTGATTTTACACTTAAAAAGCATGCCAATCGATAGGGTTTGATTAGGACTATAATTTTTGTTCCAAGACTTTTCATAAAAAGCAGAAAATGAGTGAAAAATCGTATATGACGAAAAAAATGTATGGGGAAAAATACATTTTATTTCTTTTCTCAGTCAGCTAGCATACTCTAGCATTCAAACCTATGGTGGGTTATAGTGGCCATTGTCCTCTATAACCGGAAAAAAAAATGCCTTCGGCGCAAATGGCAATAGAATATTTCATATATTACTATGTAAAAAAGCGGTAGTAGCGGAGTGGTGAGAACATCGGAATCTCCTCTGGGAGATCCGAGTTCAAATCCTAGCATGTAAACAGAAAAGAAATGGGCCTATTAATAGACTTCGTAAGGCAAGGATTCGGAACGAGTAATGACGGAAATACAGCAAGAAGATTTTTCAAGAATTTTGCAAAGACCGCACAAATTCTGAATATTGATGAAGTTCTAGTAAAAAGATCTGCAGTGATATTGCAAGTTATTTTGTCCGGTCAAAATATCAAGATTGAAGAGTATAGAACTTATTTACATGCTGGGATTTGAACTCGGATCTCCCAGAGGAGATTCCGATGCTCTCACCACTCCGCTACTACCGCTTTTTTACATAGTAATATATGAAATATTCTATTGCCATTTGCGCCGAAGGCCGCAGGTGACCGCGCATAATTTTTTTTCCGGTTATAGAGGACAATGGCCACTATAACCCACCATAGGTTTGAATGCTAGAGTATGCTAGCTGACTGAGAAAAGAAATAAATTGTATTTTTCCCCATACATTTTTTTCGTCATATACGATTTTCCTCTCATTTTCTGCTTTTTATGAAAAGTCTTGGAACAAAAATTATAGTCCTAATCAAACCCTATCGATTGGCATGCTTTTTGAGTGTAAAATCAAACCTTGGTCTCTAAGTCCCATATTTTTTCATTACGGAACCAGTGTGCAACGGGGTAGTAACAAAAAATGTTGGTATTTCTATTTTGGACTTAGTATTACGTATGTTGATTTATTGTACTGGTGAAAAAATATTCCTGTATATATATTTTTTTATCTTGTTTTTCTGCTTATAGCAGAATAGACAAAGGACTTTCGTCCGTGCAGCCAGGTCTAACGTTTTTCCTTTTTCTGTATCCGAAGAAAACTTGTTAATACAGGTAATCCTTTTTAGAAGACCAAAGCCAAATCTTTGTTGTGTTTTATAAATATCTTTTTCGTGTTAAGGCTGAGGCCAAATCTTTGTAAAAAAAATTTAGACCTATTTTTCTTGTTAAGGCCGAGCCCCGTTTCATTATATTATTACACTTTTAGGCAAAAACAAAAACTCGTAGGATGTTCTTGGCAAAGTCGTCGAGAAGACAAAGAAAATAATTTTCGATGATTTGGAACGAGATGTGAGAATAGACAACATTATCGAAGAAGAATTAATTATATCTCTGAGAGCGGACAGCAGTGATGACGATGACAACACTTGTTGTTCTAGTGAATAAATGCATTTTTTCTTGGTTAAATTATATTCGTGTCTTATTTTGTTTTATAAATTTAGGTAAGACAATAATGGGACAGGGTTTAGATTAATAATTGTTTATTTGATTTGATTTTCAATGGAATTCAATTAAAATTACAGTAACTATACGTACTTTTTCACTGTAACTGCATTCGATTCACAAATGTTTGAAGTCCGTATCGATCCATTCGATTTAATCGATGTTTTTTAGCAGGTCACCTCACTATGAAGCTAAGACTGTCACTTGTCAAATGTGGCCTATTAAATTGGTCAGTGTGACCAGATTTAGCAGAATTCTGCGATTTTAGCGGAATACGACCTCCAATTTACAGGTTAGCATATTATGTCGCAGAATCGAAAAAGTTGGCAGATTTTAGCAGAATTTCACAAAAAATAGCATAATATTAGCATAATGCTAAATTAATTGATTATCTTGGATGTTTATGAAAAAAAAAGTATACAATGACCATTTTTAATTTCTAGAAAAATGTTTCTTTCCGGGAAATCCCCATACTTGTTTTCACTTACGAGTTCTATGTATGCAGAGTATTTGTTTGTACACTCAAGACTCACACTTTTCACACTTGTTATACATACATTCAAGTCGCAAGCGAAAACAAGTATAGGAATATACCCAGCTTGGTCACTTTTTGGCTAGATCTAGCCGATTTTCGACGGGTTTAGCTACATAACAAACTGTGTTAACCACTTAACAATATCTAGTAACTTCTTGCTATTTTTGGCTAATTTTCCTGATTGCAATCAAGGTGCATGCGAACGTATTTTGTACTAGATCGTGTAGGCAAATCGGTTGACCATGTCTATCAATCTATGGTTTAAGAAGGTAGCGTAGGCAACACAGCTGACCATTTCGGAGATTTCCCTATAGTTTAAATTTTAACGGAACTCGAATCAACCGAATGAAAAAGCTTTTTCTTATCTTATTACTTTATTGACTTCAGCATAGGTAGAAAGATGACGCGAGTCACGCGTTTTGTGGCGCTAAAATGTCAGAATTTGACAGTTAATGTACTGGAAAGTCAGGAAGTCGGTTTTGCTCAGACTTTTTGTCTGTGTTTGTTAATAGCTTGAGTTTACAAACATTATATAAATTAAAAACCTGAGCTATTACATATGCCTTCTAACGGCGGTAATTAGCATAACAATACGTAAACAATGGCCGCCTGCCCGCTGCGGGCGTTTGCCAAGCGAAGGGGTATAATAAGGTATTGTGCTTCCATAAATATAGTAAATGTTTAATACAACAAGTAGTAAACTTTTTAATAAAACAAGTAGTAAACTTTCACTTCCGGTTTCTCGTATTTTTTGGACATTCGCTAAATTCGGTTGCTCCATATAAAAATATCGATGAAACTTACTGTAGAAACATTTTTTTTTTAATTAATAAATTTATTAAGGTATTTTACTATATTTTCCAAAATAGCAGAATTTTCGCAGTTTTTACGAAAAGTTTATCAGAATTTAGCTGATTTTGTCACAGTGCCTAGCATAGTGACCAATTTAAATCTGGTCACACTGAAATTGGTTTTATTATTATATATTTATTTTTACAGGGCCTGTACGAAACTTTAGCCCTAACGGATGTTCGAAAAACATTTGTTACAAAAAATTGAACTTTACGCCATGATGGCTGAAAACGAAATCCAAAACACTGAAATTGGCTTTACTTTACAACTGTCAATAAATAGGGAAGAAATTATATAGCATGGTCTACGACCTTAGCCGGTTCCTTGCGGGACGAACTAAAAAAAAAAAAAAGGAAAGAAAATACCACAGGAAAATACTTTTGTCTACTCTGGGCAAACTCTGGGAGTCTGGGTTAAATTGGGTTTAATGCTCAGAAGATTGTTCTGAGGTTTAATGTATTTTATTCGTGTTTCAATCTCGCGGTCGCAACTCGCACACAACACAAGGCTTTATTTTTTATTCCCATCTAATCTTTACTTCTAACTTCGTGCTTGAATCAATTGAAATAATAAGATAATACCTGTTAACGATGTTTTTAATTTTGAAGCGATTACGTCTAAGTATCCATAGAAAATATACAGTAGTTCTACTCACACCTTCACGTTTAAATCGCAGAAAGAGTGGCTTGGGACTTTGGGTAAGCGTAAATTGAACTAATAAATTCAGTAATGTTTTAAGTACATTCTATCGATTGCTACACAAGATACCAAGTACATACAGAAGAAAAACACCAAATCAAACCTCTTCTTCTTTCCAGCCTGAAGATCTGAACACTGATATAAAATGTAAAATAGAATGTCATTGGAAAGAAGAGGTGATGCAGCACATCCCAACTAAAAGCGCCAAGAATTCATTCTATGTTTTGCCTATGTTCCCTTATCCTTCTGGAAACTTACATATGGGGCATGTGAGAGTGTATTCAATATCAGATGCCATTGCTAGATTTCGAAGGCTAACTGGCGATAATGTTATTCACCCGATGGGTTGGGATGCGTTTGGACTGCCTGCAGAAAATGCAGCCATAGAAAGGGGTATTCCACCGAGCCAATGGACACACAGCAATATAAGTACTATGAAAATACAACTTCATCAACTGGCTTTGAGTTTTGATTGGACTAGAGAAATAAGCACATTTGATCCAAAGTACTATAAGTGGACTCAATTTATATTTTTGAAGTTATTTGAGCATGGTTTGGCCTATCAAAACACTGTAAGTACCAATCAATGTTACTGTATGTGTCAATCAAGCTTAGCTAAGTATTTGTATTCTCCAGTTGTATGATAAAGCATTCTCTATGCAGTGTGTCGCAAAACCAAAGTATGACTTGCCTTTTCACCCGATTTAGAATGATAAATATCCTTGTATCACATAACTTTCCACACATGGGTTAAGTATTTAGTGTCAAAACATGTGTGTTTATTTGACAGTTCAGAGTTTGCTGAATCAGACAACTCCATACAGTGGGGATGTACATAATAATATGTGGTCAGCTTTGGTCTGTTAACTGGCCTTGATATACCCATATTTTGATTGTGGCTAAATGGCAAGATAAAAAGAACCCGGTGTGCTGTGCAGGTTTTGGTACCAACTAATGGCGATGAAGCAAAAGTGATCTTTAAGTATTGTGGCTATTGGCAGGAATACAGGCGTGAGCTTATGTATGTATGTTGTATGTGGCTAACGTTTTGTTAATTTGCAGGCAATGGTAAACTGGGACCCGGTGGACAAAACAGTTTTGGCTGATGAACAAGTTGACGACCTGGGCTGCTCCTGGAGGTCAGGGGCCAAAGTTGAGAAGAAAATCTTGAAACAGTGGTTCATCAAGACAACCAAGTTTGCCCAAAAACTCTATGATGGCCTTGAAGATCCTACTTTGGAGAACTGGAAAGACATCATAAATCTACAAAGACACTGGATTGGGGAATGCAATGGTGTTGTTGTTAATTTCAAAGTCACAACAGAGAGAGGAACCCAGTCATTGGATGTTTGGTCAAAAGAACCATACAAGTTTATTCATGGGCAATTTATAACAATTAGCAAAAGCAATATTATTGCCCAGCAATCAGAAATCAATCAAAGGAATGCTGACCTACTAGCATATAATCCAATAACTGAATCAGTGATACCAGTCTATATTTGTGATGATGTAAACTATGCTGAAGGACGTGATGTACACATAGCTTCTCCACTGAGTGATGATGAAGACCTCAAACTAGCAACCATGTTAAATGTTACACTAAATAAAGATATGTGTAAACAAAAGATTAATATCCAAAGTGACAATCAAAGAGTAATTGATGTTGCCCAAAAGAAAAATGTTGGAGGATATTTTGTCAGCTCCAAATTGAAAGACTGGCTCATTTCAAGACAAAGATATTGGGGCACTCCCATACCAATCGTTCACTGCAGAGACTGTGGAACTGTTGCTGTGCCATATGAGCAACTTCCAGTGAACCTACCTGAGGTTACATCCTTTGGAACTGGCATACCTACACTCAAAAATTTAGATAGCTGGGTGAACTGTGATTGTCCTCAATGTGGTAAAAGTGCACAGAGAGAAACAGACACTATGGACACATTTGTTGACTCATCCTGGTATTTTTATCGTTTTCTTGACCCTAAGAACACTGAAATGCCATTTGATATAAATAAGCTATTTGGAAATACACCTGTAAATATGTACATAGGAGGAAAGGAGCATGCAGTGTTGCATCTGTATTACGCCCGTTTTATGAGCCACTTCTTAAACTCAATGGGATGGACACCAAATCCAGAGCCATTTAAGAAACTTATAGTACAAGGGATGGTTATGGGACAATCTTATAAAGTCAAGAGCACAGGAAAGTATGTTCCGCCAGAAAATGTGTATCAAGAAGGTAAAGCGTACAAAGAAAAGGAAACTAACGAGCCTCTAGTTGTTCAGTGGGAGAAAATGAGCAAATCCAAGTACAATGGTGAAAATCCTGAAAATCTGCTCTCTAGTTATGGCTGTGATACCACAAGGCTGTTTATACTGGCTGATGTACCTCCCGCTACTAGCAGGCATTGGTCAAATTCCAGTGAGTATGTCTTCAGCGTATTGTTGCGATTTCAAAACTCTTATTTATTTTTTTAATTTTATTTTAGTATATTTTCAAGCGGTGGTGGCGTAGTGGGGTTGACCCTTGCTTCTCGATCATGAGGGTCTGGGTTCGAACCACGCATGTACCAATGACTTTTAGTTATGTACATTTGTTTGTACAGCAACACCATTCGCTGATAAATTGTGCCCGGATAACGGCGACAGGCTTGCCACTTGTCACGTTTGGGACCTAATAAACTCGGCAAAACGTGGGTCCAGTTCTAGAGACTGGTGCCTCTGCCTACCCCTTCGGGGATAACGGGCGTGAGTTTATTATTATTATTATTATTTTCAAACATGGTTGGGTCACGCGACATGATTTGTACTTCCATTGACGCCTAGAATTTACTACGCGTGCTCGCGTTGACTTCAAGCGGCAATGAAATTAAATCGACCCGCTCATGCAACTGTCATTGTACTACAATGACAGTTGTAAAGTCTGTTCGCTATCATAGTGTCACTTTGATATTTACCGCCTCTGCACGTGGCGGCTTTACACAAGCGGCGCAAACACGCCAGTGAATTCGGCTCGCAGCTCGTCTCATTCTACTATTATGTAGGTCACGCAATTAAAGAAGTAAATCAATCACTATTTTAAAATGGATTTATAACGAGACGATCCTGCATCACTTAGGTAGGTACCTATTCTAAATACCGGGGGAGATGAATATTCTGAGGCCACTTCAAGTGATGAAGAGTAGTATTTTATTTTGTGCTTCATTAGGTATGTTGTGTACCATGTTTTTTTTTCGTTTTAAAGTATTTTTGCCGTCTAAGTTGTATTATTGAAATAAATGTTTTTTACTAAAACCAGGATTGCCTTCGTGTGTACCGACACTATCTAAGCGAACGGACTTTACAATGCAGCTCGCAGCACTGCAGTACAATGACACCTCCATGTTCGTGGCGATTTAGTTCCATAGCCGCATCAAGTCTACGCGCGCACACATATCAAACCCTCTAAGCGCCAATGGTATGAAAAAACACGTCACGTGAACCGACCGTGTCGTACTGCCATCGTAATACAATCGATAATAGAATCGAGGCCCAGATGGTTCTAAAATGAATTCTTACGAAGAATTCATGACGAACCATCTGGATCGAGTAGATCCTGGCTTCGAGTAGACTGAATTACTCGTAGCCAGGCTGCCTGAGTGATCTTAAACGATCACGAAGGTCAAGCAACATAGGGCGCGTTCAGTGCATGGATGGGTAACCGTCTAACGATAGTGGCAATTTTCCGAGCAGTTCTGTGCTTCGCAAGGCACGCTCAGCAGTTGGTGCCGGATGATGTCAGTCTTATGGCGGCTTGAAAACTTTGACAGTAAGACAGTACTAGTCTTACAAGCCTCCACTAATCCGGACTAGGCCCCCGTGGTGGAATATTTTATGGCCTGTACCTTCCTCAGGGAAGAGCCACGTGCCCCTCGGTGGAGACAATGGGTTGATGATGATTTGCCAATATATTAGAAAAAACCGGTCAAGTGCGAGTCAGATTAGCGCACAAATTATAAAATTGGAAAAAAATCACGGTTGTATGAGAGGCCCCCTTAAATATTTATTTTATTTTAATTATTTATTTTTAAAGTGTAAATTATGACTCAGTATTCTGCGTCTACCTGTTGCCTCGATATTGATCAAGTAAAAAAAATCACGTTGTATGGGAGCCCCGGTGGTCTCAGTAAAAGGGTCCGTTTTACCCTTTGGGTACGGAACCCTAAAAAAATGTACTAGCGCGAGCTTTTCCCTTTAAGAGAATACCTCCAGGAACCTTGGAGAATCCTAAATACAGTAAGAAAACATGTCTAGACATATACGAAAGCCCAAACCTACATTCAAAAAGAAATAAATAAGTAATCATATTGTGTTTAACGACCCGCCCCGGCTTCGCACGGGGGCCAAAAACGTTTCCATGGAAATAGCTATATTACATAGTTCCATGGGAAATTCCCGGGGTTTTTTTACACCTTTTTACACGTACAGTCGACAGCACATCATGGTTTACACCCATGCTCTCTACTCCGTTGCGTTAGGGGCGACTTTGCAACTAAAATGTGAAGATTGACGTGCTGTCGACTACCTATTTGTAAAATAAGTAAAAACTGTTTCATCTACTTCATTTTAATGTGTGGCACATTTTTTAGCTTTCCCAGGTGTTCTAAATTGGCAGCACAGAATATGGATGTCAATGAGGGATTTCCTCAAATACAGAAGCGACCCAACTGGCGAAAAGTCAACATTGTCAGATAGAGATTTCAGTAATTTGGAACGCAAAATATGGGAGTCAAGGAACTACTTCACAGCTACTACAACATACCATTTCAAACACACGCAACAGCTCAGTGTTGGTATTTCTCGAATGCAAGGCTTAACAAATGTTTTGCGGGTAAGTCTTAGCCTAGGTTAGATACATAATCGTTTCTATCAAAGTATCCAGCCTTTCGGGCTGGGGAGGAAAAAAACCCAGGTCTTGGATGTTTGTTATCTTTGGTCCTCACGACACAGGGCTAGTGTGGGGCCAGAAGCAATGTATGTGCCTTTATGTAAATGTTTATGTTTACGTGAGACGAACAGCTTTCAGGAGGTTGTGGTTTCGAATCCCAAGATGTACCAATAACGCTCATTTGCGGGGCAGTAGCAATACCACTTGCTAACTGTACATCATGAGGAAAGGTGTTTACTACCTCAACTATCATTTGATACAATGGCCGAACTACGAGGCTAAGTGCAGAAATGTCACGTTTAACTAGTAGGTATTATTGCAGCGTGATTTCAAAATTGTTAGCTATATTTCGAGACAATAAGATAAGATAAGAATATTCTTTATTGCTTAAAAGAAACAACAAACAAAAGTTATAATTTAAAAAAGTACAATGGGCGGCCTTATTAAGCTCTGCGAATCAGAGCGAAACCTGGTCGGACTGGTCCGATAAAACAACACCCGTAAGTAGATCCGGAATAAAAGTTTACAAGGCCTTATTTCTGTTGGGTAATCATCATCATCAGCTAGGTACTGCTGCCCACTGCTGGGTATAGCAGTAGGTTTTAACTCAACTGCCATCTCTCACGGCCCCTTGCCTCGCAATCGCGGACCCTCTGCCGACTCAACTATGTCGTCCGACTATCGAGCGGCTGGTCTGCTCAGTGACCTCTGTGATTGTCCTCCAACCGTCTTCTCGGCCCGAGTTATATTAAAAACTGTATTAATTAATGATTGGTCGGTAGGTACTTCCGGTATTTTTGCGATCTCCGATCTTGTGCACGAAACTGTCACTTCACATTCAAAGTGGCTGGAAAAAGAGTTGTTAAATACTTGACCGTTTTCTAAAAAAACATCTCATATGTTTTGATCTCTTCTAAAAAAGGCAAACGAAAATTTAGTTTTGAAATAAGCCGCCAAAACGGCAATTATCTTGGGCAATATGGCGTCGCAAGGGCATTGTGACGTCACACACATCCCAGAAAACCAACCAATGAACGTAAGAAAGAATAAAAATGAATGATAGACGCCATTTTTACTGACATGTGACGTCATCATAGAAACGGCCAATCCAGGCTGTTTTCGATACAATGGCGGCAGATACAAATTATCAAATTTTATCGTATGTTTTTTTACAAATCGCACACTGTGACTAATCCACAAAGCTTTTCTGACAACTTTTACGGTTCCACATCGCCCACCAGAACATATAAAATCTTAAAACGGCCATACTGTAAAATGAAGATTTTTGTTTATGTTTTCAGTGTGCGAAATCATAATTGTTTTTTTAGTTAAAATACCTTATAGCGGTTTTTAGACACATAATTAATAAGAATACGTACCTATAAATAATACTGGTTTTTTTTACACTGTCAAATAGCCTATTGTATAAAAGTGTCCTCCGATATGCGCAGGAAGACGATGTAATCAGTTGCGTTATGTAATGTATGACCTTGAAAATAGCAATTAAAAACAAATTTTATAGCGAGCCGATCGACCATAATCATCGAATATCGAAATATTGATTTGGCCGGCGCTATTTGATACTCTACTATGTTTAATCGAACAAACAAGTTTTCGTCCTATATTAGGTTTCCTTCCTCATTGGCAAAAAGTAGCTTAACTGTCAATAATGTTAAAATTGACTTTTAAGTCACAGTTCTACCTTTCAAAGAGGTTGTAAGATTTTACTATGGAAGGCGCGGTCAGTCTGTGGATAGGTGATGACCGCTCGTGGGATATTTTCATGAGCGTTTCCGTGATTCGGAGGTCACGTAAAGCAGTCGGTCCCGGTTGTTGTCGAAAAATAACAGTCGTTAATCCTAGTTGGAGGCGACTAACATCACGAGCATTCCAGAGGTGTACAGGTCAGTTATCTAAAGCTGGCACGTTCACAGTACTCACACTTATGCAATTTCACTATACAGTATGTTTAAAAATAAATGATTTGGATTCAAAATGCGACTCTAATTTAAGTGTAGACTAGAGTTAGGTTTTAGTAAGATGGGTGCGTTGTAGATAAATAAATACAAATATATGTGTTTCTTGTTATAATATATTTTTAGCAAATTCGAGCGAAAAGTATTAAAAATAAGGTGGAATCAATGGTCAAAAATAGTTTTAATATTCAACAAATTTTCACATGAACAAATTTATAACCGGCGATGTTGCGACAAAATGACTTATTATATTTTTTGATCGCCTAGACATCCTCTATCGATATACAGGGTGGTCCAAATATCATGGATCAAATGAAATGGGGAGTTAGCCAAGGTCATCTTCTACCAATAAAGTCCTATACAGGGTGGTAAAATTCTCAACGGTTTTGAACTTATGATTGATTTTCGGTTTTTTTCAAGAAAAGAGTTCCTACTACTTATTAAGAGCAATAAAAAAAAAAGTACTTACTTTTGGTGGTTGTTTTTTTTTTTGAGAGTGACGGTCCATGATGATAATGTAACAAAAAAAATTCATCGTCCCTGTCTTTATGGATCATGAGAAATTAATTAATTTTTTACGGATCTCGTATCATAATTGTTTGATCCAACATTTTCGTCATTGATTTAAAAAAAAAAGTTTACTGCGGAAACCTGCCCCAGTAGTAGAAAAACTGGACCATTTCATGAGGATTGTAAAAAGATACAACTCAAAGCCCTATCTCTCCTGAGTATTTTATTATTGACCTTTATTCTCAGCAAAGTTGCATTTTTTTAAATCAACTTTTGGTTCTAACTAATTTGAGTTACAAAGCACTGTTCTAGGACATAATAATAAGTCAAAAATGGATTTAAAAATTAAGTTCTAACAACGGACAGGTCGTTACGATCTTTTTTCGTAGCTCTTGTCCCGTCGGTGTCACTTTTCTTGTGGTACCACCAGTTAATAAAATAACACTAAACAAAAGCTTTGTTTGTATTCTGAGAATTTACCGGTTGGACATGGGGTCCCAGGAACAAAGAGAGGTTTACTACCTGCGCTAGCTACCTGCTAGTGACCCTTTACACGCCTCCAGCAACTTTTACTTAGTGTTCTGCTTGCTGTTCGCTACTTAACACGGTTATTCGGTTGTCACTTTATGCGCTGCTCTTTTTTTATCGCTTCGAACTTTGCATTCTCCCTGGACTCTGTTTTGGATTTTCACCTACAAACTTGGCATTTCTTACTGGACTCTGTTTTGGATTTTCACCTACGAACTTGGCATTTCTTACTGGACTCAGTTGTGTATTAGTGAATTTGGACTATTAAAAATGGCTTACTCAGCCCGTGACTATGCTAACATGCATTTTGTGTACGGTTTTTGTGACGGAAACGCTCGTGAAGCAGCAAGAGAATATCGGCGACGTTTTCTGAATCGTGATCGTTATCCCGACTACAGAGTATTCCAGCGTGTACACAACGCTTACGTGGAGGGCCATATTCCTGGAAGTAGCGCGACGAGAACCGGGCGCCCTATGGTACATGATTTGGAAATGGAAGATCAAATTCTTCAAGAAATATTGAATGACCCGTCGACGAGTCAACGGCGAATTTCAAGAACATTAGGTGTCCCGAAAACGACTGTGCAACGCGTTTTAAAACGGAACATGATGCATCCGTATCATGTCCAGCGCGTGCAAGCACTGCTGCCGGCTGATTACGAAAAAAAGACAACTTTTTTGCACAGAGATGCTCCGGCGCAACAGAGAAGATCCCGAATTTCTAAATAAAATTATGTGGTCGGACGAAAGTATGTTTCAACGCACTGGTGTTTTTAATATTCACAACCTGCACCACTACGAGTATGTGAATCCTCACATTTTCGACAAGACCACTTCCAACACAAATTCGGAGTCAACGTGTGGGCCGGGATCGTCGAAGGACAGTTAATAGGACCACACGAGCTGCCTGCAAGAGTGAATGGTCAAATTTATTTGTCATTCTTACAAGAGGAACTCGACCCATTATTAGAAGACGTTTCTCTTGAAACAAGAAGCGCTATGTGGCTGCAACATGACGGCGCACCTCCGCACTTCGCTCGTGACGTGAGGAGTCACCTAAATGAAGTATTTCCAAATCGCTGGATCGGTCGCGGTGGAACTATTCAATGGCCACCGTGCTCACCCGATTTAAACCCCATAGATTTTTTTCTTTGGGGTTACTTCAAGGAAGTGGTATACGAAAAGGAGTGCAACACGGAGCATGAGCTTCGACGACGAATATCAGCGGCCACCCACCAGGTGAAAAATAATCACCGGGCCTTTAGATTGTTAAAAAGAAATTTTATTAGAAGATGTCGACTCTGCCTCAGAGTGAGAGGTAGAAATTTTGAACATCTTCTATGAAAAAGTTTATATTTTTATTTTTGATTAAACTGTCTATTCTAATTATCTGGTGTAATTTTTTTATCCTTTTGCGACTTATTTTTATGTCCTAGAACAGTACTTTGTAACTCAAATTAGTTAGGACCAAAAGTTGATTTAAAAAAATGCGACTTTGCTGAGAATAAAGGTCAATAATAAAAGACTCAGGAGAGATAGGGCTTTGAGTTGTATCTTTTTACAATCCTCATGAAATGGTCCAGTTTTTCTACTACTGGGGCAGGTTTCCGCAGTACACTTTTTTTTTTAAATCAATGACGAAAATGTTGGATCAAACAACTATGATACGAGATCCGTAAAAAATTAATTAATTTCTCATGATCCATAAAGACAGGGACGATGAATTTTTTTTTTGTTACATTCTCATCATGGACCGTCACTCTCAAAAAAAAAACAACCACCAAAAGTAAGTACTTTTTTTTTTATTGCTCTTAATAAGTAGTAGGAACTCTTTTCTTGAAAAAAACCGAAAATCAATCATAAGTTCAAAACCGTTGAGAATTTTACCACCCTGTATAGGACTTTATTGGTAGAAGATGACCTTGGCTAACTCCCCATTTCATTTGATCCATGATATTTGGACCACCCTGTATATAGGTTCCAAAGTGCGACATCATTTTTGGAAAAAAACGGATTATAGGCCACTTATCTTCTAACCCCTTACACAATAGTTTTGCAGTTAGACGATGGAATCGCTCAGGATTTGGTGAGCGTAATGTAAGGGCAGGAGTCCTAAAAATAACTTATCATTAATGAAAGATATAAAATATGAATAGACAAGATATGATTTAAGTTCCGTTGGTGGCGCTAGTGTTATTCATTATAGGCCCAAGTGAAGTAATTATGGGTAACTAGCACGTTTCAAATTACACAATAGTTTGTATTCAACCTAACTACATTATTTAAACTATCCAGCCTATGTGAACTGTCCAATGAGGCAAAAAGTGCTATCTATTATTTTTACTCACTGGTATTAATCATAACATGAATAGTTACCTAGTGTGCATAAACTTAGGAGTTCATTATTATTTTCAGAATAAGTTGCCACCAGAAATAATAGCTAGATCTGCGGAATTCGAACAGACGTTAGCAACATTAATAATAATGTTGTCACCACTGGCGCCGCACTTCTGTTCAGAGCTGTGGGCTGGCCTGCAGTCTGCACCAAATAGGATCTGCGTGGATAGCCCCTTGATCAACTGGGACAAGGGAGTACTTCAACAAAGGTGGCCCCGAGTTGATGATGAGTACGAACTTTCATTTCAGTGCAAGGTGTGTTATTAAATTTATTAAGATTGAAGTCTATTTATAAGTAGCTAGGTACCTATGTAAATAAGTATCTTTTGTAACTTCGTCAACTCGTTTTCAGGTTGATGGTGCCGATAGATGTGACCTAAAAATGAAAGCATCAGACCTTGAAATGTTAAGTGAAGAAGAAGCAATGAATATTGTGACCAAAGAAGAGAATGTCGCAAAAAGAGTCAAACAGGGTATATTAAGAACAAAGTTTGAACTATACCCTGGCTGTCGTGCAATTCTGCATATCTTTACTAAGAGAAAGCCCAAAAACGAAAAGGCGGTGGAAAACGCTAATTAAATAGTAGTTATCAGAGGAGAAAGTAGCAATATTATACGATTGTTTTAATTATTGATCCTCTTCCCATGTATTAAATTTTTAACAGTCCAGCCATCACGGTTCAGCCTGGTGACATAATAAGCAGTGGAGTAATAAGGTCCCGTTTTTTCCCTTGGGGTACCGAATCCTAAAAATGAATTACCCTTGGGCCCTTGTATTACGTAATTTTACTGTAACGGGAAGGATTTAGACAACTTCAAAGATTGTCCAAAGCCTCCGGTCCGTAACGACTAAATATGTAAGTATTTGACAGTTCGGAGTAGCTAGGTAGGCTAATCTATAGCGGTGGCTAAAGGTTAAATCATACAAGTCACTATTGGAAGACTTGCGTAATGGGGATCATTAGGACAAACAATGAACTTCCTAGTAGGTACTGGGGCGAATGAAGTACCTAACTATATAAGTATAGAAAATTAACTATACTACTTTTTAGGGTTCCGTATCCAAAGGGTAAAACGGACCAGGTAAGTAACCCACTTTTTCAGCCAGTCTTTATAGCGGATCTCTACCCTCTCTACCCATAAAAAATTTTTTGGCTAATTTAGAAGTTTGACTCTTACCGAAATGTGTGGAAAAAGTTTTTCGCAATTTCTTAAAAGTGCTCAAACCTCAGTCGGCTCAGTAGACTTTTGATTCTTTTAGGGCCTTTTCACACGTACCACAACCCCACATCGTGCATCACAACGACAATGCGGTCAAGTAGTGGTTACGTGTGTCACGTGTGTGTGAATAGTGTCGCTGCAGCTTTTTGTAGTTGCGTTGTGGTACTGACAAAATGTTGAAGTGGTTGCGTTGTCGCCAGTAGTTGCGATGCGGTTACATCGTGTGCAGACACAGTACGACTTTGGCTTTCCTATGTTGCGATGTAGTCGATATCACTCACACGGTCGATAACGACTGCAAAATGTGGTACCTGTGAATATTCCTATTCATTTTCCATACAAAATATACGTATGGTAGGTACGAGCCGTACGAGTGGTGAAAAGGCCCCTAATAAACAGGATCATGTAAACTAACCATTTTCTTGGTGACTATACATGTTTTCCAAAATCTGAATGCAGTTCAAAATATCTTAAAAAATTATGGGTGAACTCTTAAAAACGTTTTCCTGTGACTACAACGGTACCTGCCCTTACTCTTTTGACGACCTCTGTGGCGCAGTGGTTGTTAGCACATCTGCCTACCATGCGAGAGGTCCCGGGTTCGAATCCCGGTTGGGGACAAAAAACCTACTTTGGAAAAAGTCTTGGATGTTTAAATGTTTGTGATGTTGCTTTTTCTGGTTCCATGAAGCCATGGCGACGTCGCCAGCCACGCATCCAAGCAGTCTGTATGAATGGCGACGTAGCCAGACAGTCGCCAAGTGAGTTGGGCACTATACATTTCAATATTAACTGCTTCGATGGTCGCTGGCGACGTGGGCATGGGGCGTCCCGGTGAGGCACGGCCCTAATTTGTCCTCTAACTCTTACAAACTTAGGATTATTTTTGACTAGTCCGTTGGATTAGTCAGTCTGTCTGTCACCACGCTGCGTCTCATGAACCGTGATAGCTAAGTAGGCAGCTGTTTTCACCGATGATGTGTTTCTGTTGCCGCTATAACAACATAACTAATACTAAAAATGTAATGAAATAAATTCCTCATTGGAAATAAATATTGAAGGGGGCCTCCCAAGTCCCAAGGCACCCATACAACTTACGTTATTTTTTTGGAAATTTTGCTCTATATTAAAAACAGCAACACGCTGATGACGCTTGAAATATTCATAGATAACGGAACGGAACCGTTTTCGTTCTAGTGGTCCACGCATGTGGCCGGTTGTTTCATATGAGCCGTTTTCAGAAGAACTAAAAAAAATAATAATAATATGGCTGTCAAAGGAATGCAATTTTGGACCTCAGCCCAATAGCCATGTGTGATACGTCATAAAATAGGTCTCAGCGAGCTGAACAAAAGTTACTATGACGCCAACAGCCAAATGTTTGTCCTTTCGGAGTTATATAGTATTGAAAAAAAACTAACATTTTCAACAAAATATAACTCCGAAACGACAAACATTTGGCTGTTGGCGTAGTAGTAACTTTTGTTCAGCTCGCTGAGACCTATTTTATGATGTATCACAAATGGCTATTGGGCTGAGGTCCAAAATTGCATTCCTTTGACAGCCATATTTTTTTTTTTTTTTAGGTCTTCTGAAAACGGCTCATTGTCATCTCTACATATTGTGTTCTGTGCTACATATAGTCTGTGCATCTATTCTGTCCTGTCGAGATTCTGTCAAAACAAATCGAAAGAATATTTTGCAAGGCTTAAAATTCAATCAAAATCAAGAAACTATCAGCGGAATGTTGAGTAGGTAGGTACTTTGCATTTTTGTTTTGAAATGAAGTAACCTACAGCTTATAAAAGGTAGCTCAACTAAGTTTCTATTGTATTTATAATGTTGCGTTCATTCTCGAATAAAAATAGTTAAATCAAATTCAAATTTGAAAGTTTTGCTGTCTCAAGAACACTAAAGTAATATCAGGCTTATCTAGCAATTTGTTAGGTGCCACTAGACGCAGTATAAATCGTCTATATGTGTAAATGTTAGTAATAATTATATACGTTTCAGCTTGTTCTCTTCAAGAAATTGACCAGATGTGTACAACTTAAAAACTTTGCATTTAAAATGCAAGCAAAGAAACGCTACTTTTTAGTAATTTTATCATGTGCCTTTGTGGTTTACTGTTGTTTTGGCGGGAATCGCCTTAAATCTGATACAGTGCTGAGCAGTTTTCCTGAGAATTTACCTTCATTTGCAACACCTGAAATATTATCAGAGAGGCCATCATCCCAGCCTAGGAAACCACGTTCTGCATTCAGACCATGCCGGATGGAGACATGTTTTGACTTTTCAAAATGTGGAAATGATCCTAAAGTGTATGTGTACCCCACTGATGGACCTGTAAGTCCTTCATACAGGAAAGTATTGTCAGTGGTCAGAGAGTCACATTACGTCACTCAAGATCCGAGTGAAGCCTGTCTATTTCTGCCTGCAGTGGACACACTAGATGCAGACCCTCTATCCCCTGAGCATGTCCAAGATGTACGGACCAAGCTATCTCGGTTACCATACTGGAATAATGGGCGCAACCATTTGATATTTAACTTGTATGCCGGCACTTGGCCTGACTATGCAGAAGATGCACTAAACTTTGAGCCTGGAGAAGCTATACTTGCGCGCGCTAGCGCTTCGGAGACAATATTCAGGCAAGGGTTTGATGTGTCTCTGCCACTCTTTCACAAAGAACACCCAGAGCGAGGAGGAGCGCCACCAGCAGCTACTTCTAATCCATTTCCCGCCACGCGCCGACATCTATTAGCTTTCAAAGGGAAGCGTTATGTGCATGGAATCGGCAGTGAAACAAGGAACTCTCTTTGGCATCTGCATGATGGAAATGATCTAGTTCTGGTTACAACATGCCGCCATGGAAAGTCATGGAAAGATTTACGTGACGAGAGATGTGATGAGGATAATCGTGAATATGATAAGTATGTGTTGTATTGTAATGCCGACACTTATAATTGTAAAAGGAACAGGATTCTTACTATAATCATTGCAATTATGACTTTTTCAAGTACTTTTATAATTATTTTAGTTCTTATGAAGAAAGTTAAGTACTATAACATTTATTATAAATTGAACCTGTGTAAAATATAATGAAGATTCTTATATTTTATTAGATTATAATATTATGTTACTTTGTAAGCTAATAATAATTTCTGACCATGGACTTTGATGTGCCGTTACAGATTTGACTATGAACAACTGTTAGCGAATTCAACATTTTGTCTGGTGGCTCGTGGGCGACGTTTGGGCTCGTATCGTTTTTTGGAATCACTGGCTGCAGGTTGTGTGCCAGTTCTGCTCAGCAATGGCTGGCGACTTCCTTTTGATGAGAGAATCGACTGGCGGCGCGCTGTTATATGGGCCGATGAACGCCTTTTGTTACAGGTAAGTTTTGTATAATAATTGTATAGTTTTCTTTCATAATAATATATTTTACTTATAAACATTTTCATAGACGCATAGTCTGTATCCTACTGACTTTAGAAAATGTGGGCATAATAAGGAGAAGATGTAAATCATTCCTGTATTTTTTCATGGCAGTCATCATCCAAGGCCTCGACTGGCGCGAGTAATTCAAATGGTGTGGGTAATTCTAAACTTGCATATCTGTTTTTACAGGTACCAGAGTTAGTGAGATCTGTAACTCCAGAGAGGATTCTTGCACTAAGACAGCAGACACAGCTTTTGTGGGAACAGTATTTCTCTTCTATTGAGAAAATTGTCTTTACCACTATTGAGGTAAGAATGAAATTCTGCTGATACTTCTGAGAAGAACTCATTCAGACCTTGGTGGTTCATTTTTACGCATAGACTTTACCTTTAACTGTCATCAACTTGCCTGAAAATTTAGTTTGGTGTAAGTTTTATTCTTTTACATCTCTCATATTCGGTAAGTAGGTCCTTATTACCCCCAAATGGGGCTTGTAGGTGACCAATTAGCGCTCTAGGGTAATAATGTAGCTAAAAAAGCCCTAGGGCGGTAAGTAATTTAAAAAAAAATTCTTCACTCTTTCAAAAAGTTCGCGTACATCTAACCATCATACTGGCATAGACATCATGCATTCAGCCCAATGACAAAAGAGGTCGCTTCGCTATTCAGCCTTGTCTTCGTATGAGTATATTAGTCAACAATTTTAAATATCGAACGGCGAAGCTCAATTTTGTTCTCGAAAAAAAATAATTAAAAAAAAAGATAAAAAAGGCGGGAATAAAAAACTTTTACTTTAAATATTGTTTGTTATTGGGATTTTTTTTATAATTACGTGCTAATTAGGAAAAAAACACGAGTTCTACAAGTGATGAAGATATAAGCTGCACTCCCGATTCAATGAAAATGGAAGCTGAAGCAGCAATTAACAATATTTTGCCTGAAAGTTCTAAAGAGAGATATTTGAAAACTTACGACGAGTTCATGAAGTGGCGAAAAGAAAAACAAGTAAATGTTTTATTCTTGTAATGCCGGTTTTTTTCTACTTCCCCGCACAATCGAGATGTAAAGCAGAGTAGTTAGCTCGGGTGTAAGCATCAATTGCACCCTCGAACTATAGGCGCCCTCGCTGCGCTCGTGCGCCTAAATATCTCGGGCTGCAATTGATGCCTTACAGCCCTTGGCTACTAATCTACTATTAATATGGAATGCGGATATTTTTTAATAAAAGTTCCAATCACCAAAGAGATTAAGAATGAAGAAAAAGGCGTCGCTTGTAACTGGTAACGTTGCAGTTTGCATCTTGTTTTTAAAAAGCGTTTGTGTACCGCGTGACTTGATATTATTTTCGACAAGTTCCAATCACCAAAGAGATTAAGAATGAAGAAAAAGGCGTCGCTTGCAACTGGTAACGTTGCAATTTGCATCTTGTTTTTAAAAAGCGTTTGTGTACCGCGTGACTTGATATTATTTTCGACAAGTTATAATTATTACGAAAATTGCTAGCTGTAGAGAAAAATCTATCACATACATAAACTCACACCTGTATCCCATAGCGGTAGGCAGAGACCAGGGACTGCCACTTGCCACAATCCTGATAGATGACTTTCGCTTCATCAACATTCATTAGCGGTTTCGGGTACTTTTTATCTTGTCCTTTTTCCTTTTCTAGTCTTGTCCCTATTCGACTATTTTTATTTTATAATTTTGAAAACAATATTAACAGGTCAGTAATAGTAGATTAGTAGCCAAGGGCTGTAAGGCATCAGTTGCAGCCCGAGATATTTAGGCGCACGAGCGCAGCGAGGGCGCCTATACTTCGAGGGTGCAATTGATGCTTACACCCGAGCTAACTACTCTGCTTTACATCTCGATTGTGAGGTAAGTAGAAAAAAACCGGCATTACAAGAATAAAACATTTACATACTCGTTTTTCTTTTCGCCACTTCATGAACTCGTCGTAAGTTTTCAAATATCTCTTTTTAGAACTTTCAGGCAAAAAATATTGTTAATTGAGAGAGAGAGAGAGAGAGAGAGAAATAATTTATTCAACGGCACAATACTCAAAACATAACAAAACCACGAATACATAAAATTTACAAAAAACAAAATATTTTTTATACTTAAAATTTAAACAAATAGAACAAACAAACAGAGAAAAAAAAAAAACAAATAATAATATTCAAAACAGAGCAAACTAGCAAAAATTTACACCGAACAGTTTGTCCAAAAAAACGTGAAACCGGAAGTGAAACTTTACTATTAGTTTTATTCTAGTGAATGACGACACTTTATATGTTTTGTTTAAAGTATTGAGCCCCTGAAATGGGTCCCGACTCAGCATGTGTTGTAGGAGCCACCGAGGTATCTGCCTACAACGCTGATATTCTGTCGAGACCATGTCAATTTCAATTCATTTGAATTTCAATTGCTGCTTCAGCTTCCATTTTCATTTAATCGGGAGTGCAGCTTATATCTTCATCACTGGCAGAACTCATGTTTTTTTCCTAAAGCACGTAATTATAAAAAAAATCCCAAAAACAAACAATATTTAAAGTAAAAGTTTTCTATTCCCGCCTTTTTTCATCTTTTTTTTTATTATTTTTTTCAAGAACTAAATTGAGCTTCGACGTTCGATATTTAAAATTGTTGACTATTATACTCATACGAAGACAAGGCTGTATAGCGAAGCGACCTCTTTTGTCATTGGGCTGAATGCATGATGTCTATGCCAGTATGATGGTTAGATGTACGCGAACTTTTTGAAAGAGTGAAGAGTTTTTTTTTAATTACTTACCGCTTTTAATTACTTTTCTAGCTACATTATTACCCTAGCCTCATAAGGCCCGACCTTGAAAACAACAATTGATTTTGTGATCACTTGAAGACATTGGGCCTCACGAGGCTCGAGCGCTAATTGGTCACCTACAAGCCCCATTTGGGGGTAATAAGGACCTACTTACCGAATATGAGAGATGTAATAGCAGATTAGTAGCCTCAATTGCAGTCCGAGATATTTAGGCGCACGAGCGCAGCGAGGGCGCCTATAGTTCGAGTTTGCAATTGATGCTTACACCCGAGCTAACTGCTCAGCTTTACATGTCGATTGTGAGGTAAGTAGAAAAAAACCGGCATTACAAGAATAAAACATTTACTTGTTTTTCTTTTCGCCACTTCATGAACTCGTCGTAAGTTTTCAAATATCTCTCTTTAGAACTTTCAGGCAAAATATTGTTAATTGCTGCTTCAGCTTCCATTTTCATTGAATCGGGAGTGCAGCTTATATCTTCATCACTTGTAGAACTCATGTTTTTTTCCTAATTAGCACGTAATTATAAAAAAAAACCCTAAAACAAACAATATTTAAAGTAAAAGTTTTTTATTCCCGCCTTTTTTTATCTTTTTTTTAATTGTTTTATTTCAAGAACGAAATTGAGCTTCGCCGTTCGATATTTAAAATTGATGACTATTATACTCTTACGAAGACAAGGCTGAATAGCGAAGCGACCTCTTTTGTCAATGGGCTGAATGCATGATGTCTATTGCCAGTATGATGGTTAGATGTACGCGAACTTTTTGAAAGAGTGAAGAGTTTATTTTTTAAATTACTTACCGCCCTAGGGCTTTTCTAGCTACATTATTACCCTAGAGCGCTAATTGGTCACCTACAAGCCCCATTTGGGGGTAATAAGGACCTACTTACCGAATATGAGAGATGTAAAATATGTTTACTGTTATTCTAATTGAGAAATTTCACAAAAAATGTGTTAATATCATTGGAGAGCCCATTAAAGATAAATGAACGTAGTTTTTTTCTCTACGACTAATTTCTCTCTAATCTCTATGCCTTTTAAGTCTTTTCTTATTAGTCACGTGGTCCAAAAACGCGCCGTACAAATCTGACTCAAACTATGACGTCAAAACATGTACCTGACACATTGTGATATAATGAAGAGTATAATCAATAATCGTTCGTAGCCCGGGCTGCCTGAGTGATCTTAAACGATCACTAAGGTTAAGCAACATAGGGCGCGTTCAGTCCATGGATGGGTCACCGTCTTTGACTAACTCTAGTGGCTTTTTTCCGAGCGGTTACGTGCTTCGCAAGGCACGTTAAGCAGTTGGTGCCGGCTGCCGTCGATAGAGCAAAGAAACAACTTTGAAATTTGTTTCTAAATATGTAGAACATGGATGCTTGTGGATAGTTCCCAGTTGATCTCTTTTATCGATCCATTTTCGTGCCTACCCATAACTTCTGTTTCTTAATAACACAAATTTCCTCATCCACCTCTTCCAAAATTGCCATTACGATTAGATTAATCACTTTATTCACTCTATTGCGTTGTAGCTGCAGCGGTGCAGCCCGTTCTTCTTGCAAAACACACCACTCACTTGTGTACTGTGCTGGATCGTAATGCGAACGATCTGTGGTAGTAGCGAGTAATTTAGCCACTAAATTACTCGCTACTCGACTAAAACTAGCCTAGTGCGAACTAGCCTTTAGTGTAGCGATATCTCCCATGATGAACGTGGATTCACCGCGCAGATAGTGGTGGAGCGCATAATAGCCCATCGCTGGTCGCGGCAGCGCGAGGCGCTTATATGGAACGCGGCTCCGGGCGCGCTGGGCACGCTAGCGACGTACGGCGACAGCCGCGCGCAATTGCCGCACGCGCCGCGCCCTCTGCCGCCCGCGCCCCGCCCCGCGCCCCGTGCCCCGCCGCCGCCCCTGGCCGCCCCGCCGCCGCCTCCCCCCCCCGAGCGCGCCCACCCCCCGCCGACCTTCGCCGGGTCCTACACCGCGCTCGTCTACGTACAGTCGACGTCTCCGGCGCTCCACAAGCTGCTCGCCAACTTAGCCAAGAGCGAGTTCTGTGAGAAGGTACGCTGTGTCATTAACATTGGCTTAAACACAGAGTTGAACAAAAAAAAATCATCCTAAACTTATCTACGGTATTTTTTATAAAAAAAAAACGGTTGCACTAAAACGGCACTTGGTGAGGCTTTAGATCGGTCATAATTCGGTCCATATTATAAGGTCAAATCTACATGTTAGAGCTCTCCTTAACTGAAGTCTCGTTAATAAATGGAAGTCCAATATTTGAACTTTCTTCGTCTTACGACCTCCCTTTTCGATTTCGTCTTAAGTTTGTGAAACAACTGAAATTTTAAAAATTCTGTGTAACTAAAGTGCAACTTACAACTGTCACTTTTTGGAATAACGTTATGTCAAACATATTTGTTTTTAGTGTTACTACATGGACCCCCTTAACATGCCGTCTTCAATAAGATTTAAGTATTTTTCCTACAACTTTTCATCGTACCTACAGGTGGTGCTTGTATGGGACAGCGAGCGCGCGGCTCCCTCGCTAAAGTCCCTCTCGCGGACGGTGGACGACGCACGCGACCCTCTGCCGGTACTAGTCATCGACGCCACCACGCATTATCCTGGGTAAGCGTTGATAAATCAGATTGGGTGCCACTTAAACCCACTTTGGACTTGGTAATCCAAAGCAGACCATAACATGTTAATATCGATTTTGAGCATTCCAAGTACATTATCTGTCTGTCTTTTGGTATGCAAGTGGGTCTTTATGTTCTAAAATGGTCCTTGGTACTGTTCTTATTGGCGTATAGATTTTGTAGGAATTTTGAATAAGAAAGACAGCGGCTTGGTGTAATTGGTTGTAATGCCACTTTGGCAGCATGTATCTTCTTTTTTCTGATAAAAATACAAAAATTTATAATTTCAATGAGACTACATATTTTTCTTCGAGTGACCTAAAAAAGTCGGTTCTTCTTATTTTTTGCAGGAATCGGTCGAATTTGAATGAATAAACAAAAAATAATAATGTCCGCTATTATGAAATTTTGTATTTTTCGGCAGTGAAAATTTTGTACAAAAACCATTCATCTCATTAACGACTACGCCAGAAATCCCAGTTTTCATCAGAATCGGAGCATCTTGAAATTCGCCATAAAGATAAATTACATCTCCATCATGTTATTCTTAAAAAAATGTTCACCTCACCGTCTGACGACGTGACCACCCCGATGTGCCGTAAACAAGCCGTTGACGAAACCGCACGGAGATTCCAAGTTTCGGATGTTACCTTTTTCCCATAGGGAGGGAGTGTCGGCCCGCTGGCGTCCGCTGTGGGCGGTGCCCACGGCCGCCGTGTTTTCTCTGGACGGTGACGCGCCCGTCATCGCCGAAGAGCTGGACTTCGCTTTCGGTGTGTGGCAGCACTTCCCCGAGCGGATCGTCGGCTACCCCGCGCGCTCGCACTACTGGGACGAAGCTAAGGTGCGTTTTTAGAACCGTGTTTTGGCCATCATCATCGGCAGACGTATTACGCCCCTTCACTACATAGGCCACACTCATCATCATCAGGGTGCGGGTCTCTTCCCTGAGGAAGGTTTGAGGTCTCACTCATAGTTTTCCATAGTAGTTGACACGATCAACAATAAATTATTTGATATGCTCGATTAAAACAAAAACTACAAAATATTTCGGAAAATGTATCTCTTATAGTCAACAATAATTACTAGTTATTATAATTTTTAAATAGATGAGACATAAAAAGAGTGCTCTCAAATATGAGTCTTAAAGAATCAAAAGTGGCAATCTGCACTTTTTTGAGAAATTGACTTGTAAATAGGACAGCACTCAGAATTTTAAACCCTTTTTAACGTATTTTAGTATCAGTATCAAATATAGCTACCTTTCATAGTAAATCGACTTCAAAGTGACAGGTTAGTTTCAAATACGGCAAATACCTGTAATAGTTCAAAATCCAAATGGCAATCGTTTTTTGCACTTTGCTACTAAACAGTCAAAGTGCAGATTGCCGCTTTTGATTCTATAGGACTCATATGACGTCAGAAACTGATATTTTCATACAAAATTCCGTTTTAAAAGTAACTTATTTGACATTTTGTCAACTACCCAATTCTTCCGGTCTTCTGCCGCCGGCATCCAGCGACCATCCTCCATCGTAACCATTTGGTGGGAGGCCTGCCCACGCTGCGTCGACCGGTTAGGGTCGCCAAGTCAGAACGTTTCCGCCCCAACGTCTATCAGCTTTCCAAACTATGTATTTGCCCCGCCCACTGTCACTGCCACTGGTTTTCACTTAACTTTTGCTTTGGCTGACAATATAATATGTTAAAAACTTCCTCCCATATGAAATAAACTAGCTGTGCTCCGCACTTTGTTCGCATGAAATTTGGAAAAAAAGAAGCCTATTACTGGGTATAGGGTCCCTCATTCGAATCCCAGGTGGGTACAAAAAAAAAATGAAACCCAGGTAATGGATGTTTACATGTTTGTGACGTCGCTGTTTCTGGTTCCCACGACACAGGGTATATTGGGTAAATATGACGACACAGGGTAAATATGACGTCACCACTGGCATAATTATGTACGTTCCTTTGCCTTTTTTCATGCTTTTTTAAATTTGACAGGTGTTGAACGAACGAATGTATTTTTTATATGTGGAGGCAATGGAACTTGCCAACGATGACGTATTTGAAGGACAAATTAAGTTTATACATTTTATTCCATAAATATTAATAATACGTCCTTATATCACATATTTAAACCCCTAATAGTAATCAGTATCCCTATTCCTCGAAATGGTCTTAATTTTACGACAATTTATGCCTCCTTGAACAATGCCCATTGCCACATAATACGCTGAAGTGAAAACCGACCGTATGTAAATGTTATGTTATCATAAGGTCACAGCACACATATCAACTCGGAAAGGGATCGTCGCCGTATCGCCTCGAGCCGTTCAGCATTGTTTGTATGGAACTCCCTACTGCAACGCGCACTAATCGGAATCGTAACGTAATCACCTCGCCTCGGAACTGGCTCCGAACCGCGATGCGGTGCGGGGTCAACTTGCAGTTCCCGCGCTTACGGCTCGTCGTCCCCGCGTTTACGTCTGTCCGTACCCGAGCTCACGTCTCTTCGTCCACCCCAAGTATTACTTTAGAGCAATCTCGTAAGTACAAGTGTTAGGCGAGCCGTAAGCGCGGTGTCGCCTAGCCGTAGCCGAGTTGACGTACAGGGGCTGCTGATACGCTTTGGTTACGATGCATACGTCAGGTTGACGGCGAGGCGAAAGGCGATACGGTGACGATCCCTTTCCGAGTTGATATGTGTGCTGTGACCTTTGTCATTGAAATAAGGCTTTTATACTACACCTGCTTGGAAAGTACCTTGATACTTTATCAAATTTACAGAAAGTACGTCATTGCATATCGAACAAATATGCGGGGAGAAAACGCATCTGAGCGGGAGAGAAAAGTGTATGAAAATCCATTTCTTACGTGGTTTTTCTTTTTTAATTTTGGGTAAGACTATGCGCCGGTAACCTAAATATCAAAAGCCAAAAAGTTTTTATCTCCAAGTTCGCAAAATGACACTGGCCACTAGCAACAATTTCAATATAAATTTCAATTAGTAAAGATACTGGCCACTAGCAACAATTTCAATATAAATTTCAATTAGTAAAGATTTCGTTTTTTATTTTCCTTGTAGGTGTAGTATAAAGCACTATGTATCACTCGAGAGAAACTGCGATTCCCGATCTCAGGTGTTTTAAAGCCCTCGCCTACGGCTCGGGCTTCAAACGACACCCTCGACGGGGTTTACTAATGTATTGCCAAAAATTGTTTCCCAAAGTATTACTTCCCAAACTATTTTCCGCAAATTATCACTTGGCAAAAAAACATTTCTCAAAACAACTTAAAGCTAATAAACAGTTAGCAAAAGTTATTATGGCAAGTTATTGTTTACCAAATAAATACTTGGTCAAAATTCATTTTACCAAAGAGGCAACAAGAGGCAAGGTAAGAACGCATCAAAGTCGAGTCTGTTTTCGATCTTACATAGAGAACCTAACGCTCCGACGCGCTCCGCTTCGCTACGCGCGTCGTCGCACCTATATTTCTGTTGTCACGTATTCTTTACATCGCCGACCCCCCGTTCCATTATTTGAAAATAACACTTGCCAAAATAAAACGTTAGCATAATAAACGTTTGTCTTAATAAAACTTGACGCAGTAAAGTTATGCGAAATGATAATTTGACCAAATGAATAAAATGCGAAATGAAAACTTGCTAAAGTTTCATTTGGGAAATGAAACAGATGCCATAAGTTTATTGGGAAGTAAAATTTGGCGAAAAATACTTTGGCTAAACGGCGGTATCCCCCTCGACGGTAATCGGTCACTTTCTCCTCTCGGTGAACAATGTACTATTCTATTGTATTGCATACGTCAGGGCGCGTGGGGGTACAGCAGCCGATGGGGCGCGCAGTACTCGGTGGTGCTGTCAGGGGCGGCGGTGGTGCACCGCGCGCACCTGGCCGCGTGGGGCGGCGCCGCGCCGCGCCTCCGCCGCGCCGTGCGGCGCGCGCGCAACTGCGAGGACCTGCTGCTGGCCGGGCTCGTCGCGCGGCACACGCGCCGCCCGCCGCTCAAGCTGGCGCAGCGCGAGCGCCGCCCGCCGCCACGCCGCCAACCCAGGTACCGCACGCGGTTCGACTCTCGTACATTTACTGCCCTGCCTCGCTACAGTCTGTTTTTTCAATCAATGAAAAAAAAAAATGTCACGTTGACATCTCCATACAATGGGCGTTTTTCCTTTCTTTTTTTTTCTTCGTTCCTTGAGATACACTAGATGGCGTCATTCGTTTCTTCATACGAATTTGTGATTCGTAGCAATCGATGTCAAAGTCAGTCCACAGATTACTAAACAAGAGAAGGAACCAGGGTTGCTATTCGGACGAGGTTTCTCGTAATAAAAATAAAAATTCGAACCCACAATCCATAGCAAAGACTCCAAAGTATCCAAAAGCACACTTATCACCAAACGACAACAGCATTTCTTTTTGTCGGTAGCCAACTATCACAAATTCCACAGAACCATAGAATTATTTTTTGCTTTGACGTTTATTATTACGGTACGGCAGCGCCATCTTGTCGCAGCTAGCCTTGAAGAGGCGGTAGATATAATGAAACAACAATTAAAGGTTCTGTACAAAACAAGTAATATAATTACAGTAAACCTAATTATTATTACAAAGATAACCGTGAGGTTCTGCCTAAACAGTATGGACTTTCTTCGCTAGTTACCACTGTCAGGTACTCCCCTGAGCTGATCGGGAACGCATGGAAGTCCTTCCGTAAGCCGCAACCAAGCGGAGATGGATGTCCTTCTATGTTGAGGTCTGCTGATTGCGGCAGAACGTGCCGACACCACGATCTTGTAGCAGCTGAGCTGGACCCTCGTCTGCACCACTATCCGAGGATGTTGAGGCCCCTCGATCAGGATAGCCGAAGGAGTGAAAATGGCCCGAACCTTGGACCCTGGAATTAAATCTCACGCATTAGTCTACGGCCACGGGATGAAACAACCCCCGCCACCGACACAGCAGAAGAGAAGAAACCCAACTAGTTTGAAAGTAGCGGTGATAAATTTCAGTAGCGGAGTTCCTAATGCGATGGAAGTTATAACAAAATGATTATATTGTGTTAAATTAACTAATGCGATATCAAAATGTAAATATTGGTAGGTACTTGATATCGATCAATACCAACATTTACAATTCTTTTCGATATTGATATAATAGCACTAATAATTAAATCATCATCACCAACACAATGTAGGTACGATGAAAGATGGAAGATGTTAAGGCAAGCATGAAGTGAAGATGATGCAATAATTAATGACTAAGTAGAATTTCAAGGGTGGCCATTTTATGAGATCAAAAGCCACCCAGAGCTTACGCAATCAAGATACAGCGTACCTTTACTACTTACGGCTATAAGCTAGCTACTACAGTAAGCACAATAGATAGCTAAGGAAAAGGTTAACAAAAAGAATAGTTTACAAAGCACTACAACTAATTGTACTAACACTACTAACTACACGATTTAATTTAGTATCTGTTCGTAACTTACCCAAAAGACGGGGAATACAGCTCACAGAACTTAGTAACTTAACAGAAATTTACTTTATGCTTGTAAAAGGTTTGGCCGCTTTATAGACGGCAAAACAGACAATAAAGAAAAGCAGAGCGCGCGCGCAGCTTCGCCCGATGGATGGACCAAACGCAACTAGCCGCAAATCGCTCGCGAATAGAAGTCGCCGGGCGGGGCGGCCTGGCGGCGCGGCATCGTCTTGAGTGACCAGTTGATTTAGCGTTCCGCAGCGATCATGTTTTTATTTCGGATTGTGAGACATTAGATCTAATATATAAAAGGTGCTTAGTTTTAAATACATACTTAGAATATCCTTGATTAAGAATGTAACGCCATGCCTAAATAAATAACGTTACAATCTAGGGATCCTTTTAAAACTAAATTTGACATAAGGAAAAACGCTCATTCTTAGGCTGTCAATGTCTGAATGTTGCTAGTACGTAAAAACCAAATAACCCCATTTTACTTCCAAGTTAAATCGTGTTAAAAGCGGTGGTGGCGTAGTGGGGTTGACCCTTGCTTCTCGATCATGAGGGTCTGGGTTCGAACCACGCATGTACCAATGACTTTTAGTTACGTACATTTGTTTGTACAGCAACACCATTCGCTGATAAATTGTGCCCGGATAACGGCGACAGGCTTGCCACTTGTCACGTTTGGGACCTAATAAACTCGGCAAACGTGGGTCCAGCTCTAGAGACTGGTGCCTCTGCCTACCCCTTCGGGGATAACGGGCGTGAGTTTTTTTTTTTTTTTTTTTTTTTATTTGTGTATGCTACGCAGGTGTTTTTTTTTTAGACTTTGCTCTTACGAGTAATTCAATATTAATGTCTTTGATGTGATAAGGATTTTGGTCACATGAGTCTTCTATTCACAGTAAAAAAATCTACCGAGTTGTATATCTTTTATAGCGGTAACACCGCGTCATTTTTTTTTGCATTGAATTAAAAAACGGACTGTAGGACGCTATGGCAACGTCGCCAGCTACGTATCCAAGCAGTCTGTATTGAATGGCGACGTTGCCAGACCGTCGCCATGTGAGTTAGGCACTATACATTTCAATATTAACTGCTTGGATACGGTCGCTGGCGTCGCCATGGCGTCCTAGTGAGGCAGGGCACTTAAGCAGGCCTGTTTCACTACGCGTGTCGGTATCGAACGCGTAAGTACATGCGGCGACCACTCCGAAGAAGGTAGGAATTCAGGCGCCAGAAGAGGTAAGAGTTACGCGGTAGAAAGAGGGGCATCATGTAGGTGAATTATAACGTAGCTTTTTTAGCGCCGTGCGATCTGAATTGCACCTAATTGTGTCGCTGCTAGAGTCCCTTTTCCTTTAATTAATTAATCTTGCGGAGTGAATCTTCTGTGCCTGTACTATTATTTATTCTGTGATTTAAGGGCTTCTTCACACGTACCACAACCACACCACGACCTCAACCAACCACGTGGCCGGGCGTACATTTTGTATGGAAAATGAGTACGACTATTCACACGTAACACATTCTGCAGTCGTATAGAGCGTGTATGTGATACCGACCACATCGCGACCGCATCGCAACCACACCGCAACCACCGCCACACTGCTTACTAGTGGCCGACCTCATCGCAAACACAACGTTGCGTTGACGACATTCCAAGAGTTTGATCAGTCAACACGTGTTTCCGCGACGTAACCACATTCCAACTGCTGGCGACAACGCAGCCACATCGACATTTTGTCGGTACCACAACGCAACTACAAAAAGCTGCAGCGAAACTAGTCGCACGTAACCACTGCTTGACAGCATTTTGTCGTTGCGAAGTGGTGTGGCTGTGGTACGTGTGAAGAAGCCCTAAAGGCAAGACCGCACTAGGCGGAACTGCACTGCAGCGGAATTGTACGTCAAAATATTCTTTCTATGAAATTATATGAGGCAACACAACGGCGCCGCCGACGAAGCCGTTTTAAAGAACAGCTCTAGGGCATGTCCTGTTAGATGGAAACGTTTTTGCTTAAAGGTCCAAAAATTTACAAATGAGCCATGTTACCCTAGTCGTTTACAACAATCAATAACACAGTTTTCAGTGAATAAATTAAGCTATTTTGAGAATTATGAAAATTATGGCCAGCATTTGGTCACAAGCACTGCAAGTAAACAGTTCAGATAATAAAGAGTGGATGCTAATTAAATGGATGCGTCTGAACAATACTATCTTAGCCACTTGTTGTCTTCTATGTAAGCCACTATGTACGGTGCAACCTCACATCTTTTGACCAGTCAGCATTTCCATCAATTCACCTAACTATCGTGGAAACAGACTTTAGTTCGCGACTGTCAATCAGCCGAGTCAATTTTCATTTTTCATCAATCATTTCTCTCGTTATTCAGTTTAATATAGTGATAGTTTATTAGCAATCGAGTGCTTTCATTTCTAGCCGGTAGCACCCCATTTAGGTACCCGGTTACAAGACAATAGCTAATCTTGTAACCAACCGTAAGAGCCGTACCAGATCATAGCGTGACTAGTAGGCGCTCTTTCATTAATGGTCCTTCGAGCCGGATGCACGGTGCGACCGCACATCTTTTGACCAGTCCGCATTTCCATCAATTCACGTAACTAGCGCGGAAACATTTCGTCAGTTAAGTTCTAACAGTGCGAAAGTTATTTTTGGCCATTTCGACCTTTTGATGCCATTGGATGAAGAAAAGTGGCGCGCTTCTTTCCGACCAATCTTATCAATCAATCTTATTTTATCTTCAATAAGTTGATACTTTTCCCAAATAATGTACACCTCTAATGTAGGTAATTGAAATTTGACACAGTTTTTTCGCTCTCCTGTAAAGTTGACATTTGTTACCTACGCACTGTTAGAACTTAACTGACGATTTGTAACATGCATTCAGGCTTTACAATATTAATAAGTGACATCAAAAAACATTATATTAGCTTATATACTCTGATTTTTAATAACGTGGACTAAACTGACAGTTGGTGGGTTGCCATGTAAGGGAAAATAAAAAATTGTGTTCAGCTCAGAGTGATCGAATAATAAATATTTTCATTCAATCATTCGCTCATTCAATTGCAGACTGGTCTATGTAATGTAACTCGCTCGCCCGGCCCTGAGTGATTTAAGATTTAGTTTTGGTAATTCTTTAACCATATTCCTAAACCTAAAGGTTTGTTCAAAAACAAATTTAAAAATTTGTTCAAATTTGTTAAAAATGTTTAAAAATTTTTGTTAAATCTGAGGATAGATAAGTTTAAAACGTCGTCTGGTTATGTAAGCCTGTTTACATTTTCCTGATCTCACGTGTGTCATGCTTTGGGTGACATTCTAGATCTACTCTATTAAGCTCTCTTAATATTCTTATATCTTTTCTCTCTCTGTATGTCATATTGATTGTTACCTGTTTTACACTCCAATAAACAAATTAAATTACATTATAAACTCTACGTACTCACACGAATTACTAAGCTGAAATGGAGACGGGCGGGACATTTGGTTAGGCGGGAAGGCGGCCGGTGGAATAAGGAAGCCACTGAGTGGTGGCAAAGAACGGGTCGACGGTCGGTGGGCAGACCACCAGCCCGATGGGCCAACGACATTGTGAAAGCGGCTGGGAGACACTGGACCGGATGGGTTGGCGTGAAAGAGAAGAGTCCTATGCCCAACAGTGATCTCTATTTACGGGCTGATTAGATAGAACAAAATTGTAAAATTAAATGATACTTAAGTTAGAGGATTTCGTGATAAAATTATACATTTATAACTTAACAACATGACAGACATACCATATTCATTCCTTTCTGTTTTGGAATAGGAAAAATAAAATAAAAACTACATTTAAAATTTTAATCACTTTAAGTCATAAGACGAATTGCACCTCGATTTTAAAATGCGTTAGCGCTTTGTATTGTCAAACTATACAAAGACTTCACATTACAATAAAATTAGCAACTAAACACGTTTAAAGATTTTGGTGCAAGCGTCGTTTTGCTTAGTTAATAAATTTATTGAAATGGAAAATCAAATAGATAATATGAAAAAAAAACAAAAAATTAAATACTAAACAAAAACATGTGGTCGATACAATAATGAAAGCTGTAATTCTACATTAAAATAGCTTTCTCCTTTTTCCTAGATGGCACATGTGGATTATTGTCTAAGTCGCATATTATGTCGTTAGATTCACTGGCTATTAGGTTTATAAATTTATTTATTGTTTTTAATTTGTGATGAGGAACCCAGCCATGATACTATTTTATTGATCCTTCAAGATATAATGAAAAATAAAGTACGTTTTGAAGACAAAACTTTATTATTCAAGCGTTAAAGGCTGAGGTGTTACAATGTGACCAATAAATACCTACTATATAAAGAAGATACTGTACATAGTAGACACGACACAATAAGGTATACGAATCTATCACTAGCCAAAATATTATTTGTTGAAAACGGTTAACTACAGAGTTATCATCTAAACCTTATGAAAAAAAAAGTGGATATTATATGTCTAGTCGGGTTGTCATCTCGTTACTTAAACGAAATATTTCCTAAAGTTTGTGGGTTTTTCAGATGTAGGTATAGGTCAGTTAAGTAAAGCTGGCACGTTCAACACATTTACACGTTGCGCTTGCGCATCATGAAAAGTCTGCCCGTTTCTCTTGCGCGCGGTCTAGCTTATGAGTGTGAAGGGGACAGTTATAGTTTTACTTTTACTACTGTTTATATATACAGCGTGATCTTTTTGGTATTCAACCGTATGTGCGTTTCAATGAGGGATTTTTCTGACAGCTAAGAAAAGTAGTTCCAAATGAGCCGCTTTCAGAAGAACTAAAAAAAAAACGAATGGCTGTCAAAGGAATGCAATTTTGGACCTCAGTCCAATAGCCATGTGTGATACATCATCGAATAGGTCTCAGCGAGCTGAATAAAAGTTACTAGAGTCTGACAAGCGAGTCCTGGGACGCGATTTATTTCGAATTCTTCATATGGCCACACTCTGACTGTCAAACTTAGGTATTTCAGCTGCAAGTAGTACAGCCCAAACAGTTTGATACTCGTCCTAGATTTAAACAAGAACTTTTGTTTCTATTCAACATAATTTTACCTATGTTTTAGTATATACATACGAGTAATAATGTTTTAAAACAAACATGAATTATTTCTTGTTGTAAGGTCTGTCGGATGACGAAAATTTTAAACGTCAGATCGAAGACTTAGTCAAAGAACTCAAAGATGTTGGAGAAAAAAGATATGAATCAGATTTTGATTATGGTTCAGCATTAATAAATGTTTATAAGTTTATGTGGTGCATCTTTATTATCCCTGTTTTTGGTGGAGTGGAAATGTTGGTTTTGATGTAGTTAATGTTTTCGTTTTGCTTATATTTATTTATGTTTGGACAAAATTCATTGGAGACTCCAAACTAATTAAACAAATAATAAACTTAAGCAAAAGTATCAAGATGGTTTATGGCAAGATGCAGGGTTATCAACTAAAAGATTTTTAAATTTCCCGCCAAAGGCTTGTGCCAGGACTCACTTGTCGCACTCTATGACGTCAACAGCCAAATGTTTGTCCTTTCGGAGTTATATTGTATTGAAAAAAAACTTAACATTTTCAATTTCAAAAAAATAACATGTATACATCACACATGGCTATTGGGCTGAGGTCCAAAACTGCATTCCTTTGACAGCCATTCGTTTTTTTTTCTTCTTAAAACGGCTCATTAGTCAGTAGATGGCATTTTTAAGAGAGGGTTTTTGTTTTTCTAATGGGAATTGCCAGTTTATTCTGTGGTATTTCCTCTTTTCTTTTGGTTCTTGCATTTGATTGTGATTGGACTTCGAACAACTGCTACTGGTGCTAAAATCATGGAAAAAACGTTGAAGAAAAAGAAGAAGAATAGGAGAACAGAACATTCGCGTAGAATAGAAACCGAATGATGTTGCTCAGTTGATCACAGATTCCTTCCAGTTGATGAAATTACAGAACAGTAATAAAGTTTTTATCTGTGGCAAGCAATTAGAAAAAAAGGTAGGGTAATTCATCCAGTAACTGACCACTGAGCGTCCGTTACCCGTCCGTTGTTACATAATTAAATTATAATTAAATTGTTGAGGATTTCCGGGATAATTATTTTCTGTTTTGGTAAAGATTTTCTTAGGTGAAATTATTTTTGTTCATGTGAGAATTTATTGAAATTTAAAACTATTTTGTGACCATTGATTCCACCTTGTTTTTAATACTTTTCGCTCGAATTTGCTAAAAATATGTGTTTAGTTCGGGGATTTCGTGGTGCGCGATAATTTAGTGGACTGTATGAAAACGTCGGTAGGTTGTTTATTGTGTGCCTTTGAAAGCGGAATTTTAGGAAGGCTGAAAGACTTACCAGGTCCGATAGCGAAGGGGGTCAAAGGGCAGCGTACCTCGGGCGGGAGCCGCTTCCAGCTCCTCGATTTACTTTCCACGACCGCCCACCGTGAGTTGCGTAACCTGACCTGACGACGATTGAGCCGGGTCCGTCCTTCAGCTCCCTTCAGCACTTCAGTCTTTGTGTTGGCACACACACACGATACAAGACGAAAAATAGGTGATGAGAACGATAGGGTCACGAAAACGGCGGCAAACAGCAGCACAACGAAAAAGCTGTTGCCTCGAGAAGAGTTTGTGAAAACGACAGGCAGATTCGAAAAAGCAATAGAAAAATCTAGTTTTTGGGTTGCCAGTGCAACCAACGAAAATTTACATTTAATTTAAACGGGGAAACTGAACATTCCGCCCACCTAAATGCGACAGAATTTACAAAAGACGAAAACAAAAATGAAGTTATGGGAACGACGACGAAAAGGGATCGCCGGGGACTAGCAAGCCGCCGGAGAAAGAACGTGGAAGTGGACGACCATACGAGAATGCGGATCTCCACGATTCCTTCACCGGCGAGTGGCGACCACTGGCCTTGAGAGAGCTTCCCTTCTGGACCGAGCCAAGGCCGTGACGCTCGCGACGAGAGATAGAGCGCCGCCGAGGCTGTAGGACGACGTTTGTCGACAATTCCGGAGCCAATGCTACACCTGCTGTCGTGGTACCGGCACGTGCGCTACGCCCGTGACCGAGAGTGACACCGGAACGCTCCTTCGACTCCGATGCAGCACTGGAGAGAGGTTTGGCCTGACGCGACAAACCGTCAGACTTCCCATCAGTGGGGTCGACAGTCAGACGTGGACCGCCCACCATAACGGAACACGGCTTATCGATAGACGACAAGTTGGTAGCAAGAAGGCAATGCTTGCCACCCGAGAAACGAGAGTTCTCCACCCTCTTCACCGCCCGGGACGAGTTGCCATCGCCAAAGTGCAACAAGGTGTTGTGAGAGTAATTGCACTTTCCACATCGACCTTCATGGCAACCCTTCACCGTGTGGGAGGGTGAGAAGCAGAGGATGCATAGCCTCTTTTCCTTAACTAGTCGAAAGCGAGAGTGTACATCTAGCTGGAGAAAGTTGTCGCAGCTAGTGACGTCATGCGGACCCGTACAGAGCGCACAGCGAGCCTGTGAGACAAAAAACGAAAAGTTGGTGTTTGAACACCTAGCAGGCTCACTTTGCATCTGGACAGGTCTGGGCAACACCGTAAGCCCAGGTGCAGCATGACTCATGTTCTTGGCCCGACAGCGCTTGTCCAAAAACTGAATGACTTCCTCGAACTGGGGCACGTCATCAGAGTCATGCTGCAACAGAAATGCCTCTCGTGTGTCCCCGTCCAACTTCGACCACAACAGCTGAAGAAGCAAGAAGTTCTTATCAGGCAAACCAAACCTCTCCAGCACTGCAAGGTTGTCCGAGAACGCCCGATAGACCCGCTCTAACTCTCCACTCGCCTGAGGCCGAATTACTGCGCAGCCGACCAAGTTATCATAATAGGTTGTGGCGATCTGCCACCTCCTATTATAACACTTGACGAGAGCATTGTAGGCCACCATGTAACTATCCTGAGTGAGTGGAAAGCTTTTAATCAGGTCGTAGGCAGTACCATGCACCGACGACAACAGGTAGTGAAGCTTTTCTACCTCCGACAGATTCGCCCTACTATGGATCAGGGAATCGAACAACTGTTTGAACGAAAGCCAGTTTTCGACCTGTCCATCGAAAGGGTGGATGACTATTTTCGGTAGCTTAGCTCCGGAACTGGGACACGACGACGCAGGTAACTGGGATGTCACCTCCGCAGCCATCGACAACAACCTCGACTTGACTGCTCTCATCCTTGTGTCGAACGCCACAGTTACCTCGAACTCATCCCGCCTTGCAGAGGAACTCAAACAAGCGAAAAGCCTCCGCTGCGCTGAATGAAAGTCGTTAGTGAGATCCTTCAAGTCCAATTCTGTATAGCCTACCAAGTCCGAATCATCCATAATCTCTAGGCGCATTATAGCATAGTCCCTAGCAATCCTATTCGCGTCTAGCGCGGAAGTATCACGACCATTATCCACTTCCATTGCGATAAAACAAACAAACGAAAACGGGAACGAAAACAAACGAAAGCCTAAAACAGAAAAGTAAACAAAACAACCACAGGTTAAGTTGAAAAACACTTGACACTGGCAGCTGCTATGATTGGACAAAGCGAAAACCAAAACTACTAATGCCAACACAAAGAAAGAAGTACCGTTACAACTTTCAAAGGCACAAAATTCTCAAACTACCGACAATATTTTATAAAAATCAAAAACTAACGAGAAGTTACGAAAACGACAAAGAACAAAGAAATTACAAATCAAATAACGAAAACAACGAGGGAAACCACGAAATCGACGAATAACTAATGTCACCGTACAATATGCGGCTCGTTTGGACCAAAATGTTTAGTTCGGGGATTTCGTGGTGCGCGATAATTTAGTGGACTGTATGAAAACGTCGGTAGGTTGTTTATTGTGTGCCTTTGAAAGCGGAATTTTAGGAAGGCTGAAAGACTTACCAGGTCCGATAGCGAAGGGGGTCAAAGGTCAGCGTACCTCGGGCGGGAGCCGCTTCCAGCTCCTCGATTTACTTTCCACAACCGCCCACCGTGAGTTGCGTAACCTGACCTGACGACGATTGAGCCGGGTCCGTCCTTCAGCTCCCTTCAGCACTTCAGTCTTTGTGTTGGCACACACACACGATACAAGACGAAAAATAGGTGATGAGAACGATAGGGTCACGAAAACGGCGGCAAACAGCAGCACAACGAAAAAGCTGTTGCCTCGAGAAGAGTTTGTGAAAACGACAGGCAGATTCGAAAAAGCAATAGAAAAATCTAGTTTTTGGGTTGCCAGTGCAACCAACGAAAATTTACATTTAATTTAAACGGGGAAACTGAACAATATGTTATAACAAGTAAATTTGTATTTATTTATCTACAACGCACCTATCTTACTAAAACCTAACTCTAGTCTACACTTAAACTAGAGTCGCATTTTGAATCAAAATCATATATTTTTAAACATCCTGTATAGTGAAATTGCATAAGTGTGAACGTGCCAGCTTTAGATAACAGACCTATATGTTTGTTTAATTGGTAGGTATTTAATGATTAGGATTAAGTTAAATTATTTTCCCCAAATAAAGGAAATAAAATTGAAGAGTGAATGATTGAATGAAATCGAACATTCAATGAACACATCAAGTCACATCACTACGATCTTGCTCTGGCAACATTACAAAAAAATAAGAGCTTTTTGAACTGTCAGTTTAGTTCACTTAATTAAAAATCAGAGTAGAGCACGCGCCGTCACTCATTACTGACGGAGACGACCTTGTCTACATTGAAATAAGAACGAAAATGTCTTAACTCATCGGGCTTCAGTGGTGGTGCGGACTCTATAATTATTTTACTCAGAAACTATGTTTAAAATGTAACTCATCCCACCTTAATTAATTGTCAAAATTTTGCTAAAATTGTCATCAAATTGAGTCTAGACACATGTGACGTCATCATAGAATCGGCCAATCCAAGTCCTTTTCGATACAATGGCTGCAGATTCATATTTGTCAAATTTTATCTTGTGTTTTTTTACAAATAATATTTATTTTTAGTTAAAGTGCCGCAAAGCGGTTTTAAGACTCATAATTTATACGAATACGTATTAATAATACTGTTTTTTTTACACTGTCAAATAGCCTATTAGCGTAGAAGAATCAAAGCCACGACCGCTCCTCAGGTCTTCCTGGAGCGACCCAGAGCACTTCGTGCAGCGGCAGTCGTGTCTTAACACGTTCGCCGCCGCGTGGGGGTACATGCCCCTTCTGCGGTCCGTGCTGCGACTCGACCCCATCCTCTTCAAAGACCCCGTATCTACGCTCCGCAAGAAGTACCGGAAGATGGAACTCGTCGCCAGTTAAATGGGATGCTCCGCCAGAAAAACTAGAACATGGATCTAGTCTCGATTTAGACGGTCGGAAGAGAATAGGTGCTGTCTGTGCCACGTGACCCTATCACATTGAATGCATGTGTGACAACGCGCCGTGTTCAATTCGAGAAGATGAGTTAAGAGAAAGTAGATACTGTCTGTACTGCACTCTCCATCGTCTTCTCAGCGATCCACAAGAACGAACTAGAATAACCTGACCCATACTCTTTAAGGCTTACATGCCAGTGCTCCGAAAAAAGTAGAACATACAGTTTCGATTTAGATGGGTTAGAAGAAAATTCTTGCAATCTGTGCCCCTGACCCATCATCTTTAGTAGCTGTGTCGCAATGGTCCGCGAGAATTTCTGAAAGATGGGTCAGGAGAAAATAGGTGCAGTTAGTGCCTCTTGGATGACCTGATATGCTCTATAGGGCTCCCGCACACGGGCCACCGGCCACAACCACAAAACGCCGCCACTGACATATTTCCTGTAGTTTTCATACATTTTATATGGACTCGCCGCACACGGTTGACGCCGGTGGCCGCCACACGCTACAATCGTCGCTGCTCGCTTCTTGTGGCCCGCACCGGCCACTAACGCCGACACAAAACGCCGCCACACGCTACTCGCGCGATTCCGCACCCCTCTCTCCCTTACCTCAGTTAACCTGTTCGAGTCGACGGCATCGCCACGTAGTCTGTTGTTCATTTAAATAAAATTTATATCAGAGATTCAAACCCGTCCTGCGATTGCATTGGTTAAATAAAAAAGTAGCGGCCACCGACCGCAAGTGTCGGCCACCGGCCACAAGTGTCGGCCACCGGCCACAAGTGGCTGTCGCGCGCTTCAGCCACTCTGTAGCCGCTTCTAGCTTCTTGTGGCGGCGTTTGAGGCTGTGGCGCTGGCGAGTGGCTCGTGTGCGACGACAGTAAGGCCTGTGTGTCTTTTCTACACTAGCAACACGGGAAATTGGACCTATTCTCAATTTAGAGGGCTTCGTTTTTACTGGTTACCACATGATTTTATCATCATGCATTCATTAAGGCCGCAGTCTTCTTGGTTAACAAAATCAAGAATGTGGAACTCGTTTTAGATAGCTTAGTAGAAACTAGAAGCACGTCAGTGCCTCACGATTCCATTTTCCCCACCATACTCCGCAATAAATACCTAAAGATAAAATCCTATGATGAATGCCTAATATACTTAAATGTAAGTGCAATAAAAGTATCAATAAATAAATAAATAAATATAAGTCTGAATTGCTCCAACTAATCTAGGACCCGGACCTGCTGTCTCCGTAGTCTATAAGAAATGCATTTAGAGATTTGATTCATTGTCTGATCGTCCCAAATATCAAGACATAAGTACCTAATGGCGTAGACATTGCTTCTGCTTACCCCTTGCGTATTTTTTTGGGTTACTATTATTCAGGGATCTTGATACTAGAACAATTTATTTGGAAGACGTATTGGTAAGTTGTTTAGATTATTGCTAATTAAGTAGAATTAGTAGTAATTACGTAATTACTAAGTAGAATTACTGTAGTAGTTTAGGACAATCAATGGACTTGATATTTACGGCTGCGAGCACTATTTGTCAATGGGTTTTTCTGTGATCTCATAAGCTGAAGACCTTCGTATTTTTACTAACTTGTTTAATATGTGTAAGAGATCAACTTTTTCCCAATAAAACGAAATCTCAAAAGGAATTGTGTTTTCAATTATTGGTTTCTGCAGTTTGCTTAAGGTAGATTCCGGACAAACAATCAACCGCGCGGGGTGGTGGTTTGTGTGATGCAATGTAACCTTTTGGAATGTTTACCTTATTGACAAGTTGATAATTTTGAATGCTGATAATTTCACATTCGTGTGCTAAATGCAAGTGGTTGTTCTTGGCAGCCATAAATCGTTACGTTACGTTACGAAAAAATCGCTCATAAATTGACGACAATAAATCACTATCAATAGGTTTTTGCCTTTAATCATATTAATTATTTAAAAGTGACCGTTTTACATTTTTGTACATAATTGGGATTTTCATTCCAACGTTACGTCCAAAACAACATAAAGGAACAAACACGAATTTGTGAATAAGTATTCACAATTAAAAAAAGGTGGCATTGAAAACTAATAAACTAATCATTACTTATGTGCAATAAACGTATTAATAATAATAATAAAACTTACGTTAAACAATTATGTTGTCTGATATGCGTAAAATTATATAATGTTACAATGTTTAATTTTTTATTTTAGTTTATGAATGGCAATAAAATATTTATTATATTATTATTAGGTATATTAAAATAGAAACAATTTAGTTCGACGATGTTAAACATAAAATGCTTCAACCATTTCTTGTAATTTTTTTTACTCGACAATCAATAAAAAATGGCTATATTAAGTAATTCAACGTATTAAAAAATTAGGGTATTAAATGAAGGTCAGAATGCCCCATTAAAACCTTGCAAATTTTTTAACAGGCTGTTGGGTAAGAAAGAGTTGCCACTTGGTGCTGCATAAATCATTTTACATTGAGGTAAAAAGGCTTCAATTATTATTGCAAACCATGCCCATACACATGAGCTCCAAATACTTCTATACGGCGGACGTCGAACTCCAATGAATTGGTTAATAATTGCTGATAATAATTGCATAATATAAGTAGAACGTAACTGACATAACGTAGGCTTCGCAATCAGCTGCGCGCGGCCTTGGCCCGGATTGCAGCGCGTTGCGGCGCGCCTTGTAAACATTAGAGGGGTCTGAGCCCCCTTAGCATGATCTCTTATACCGCGCGCGAGAAGTAGAGAAAGAATCGCCCTAGCCTGCGCTCACGTACCTAGCGGATGACAAGGGGATGTCGCGAGGTTTTGTCTATAGCCCATATTACATTATCATAAAACTTCGATCATAGGTGATGTACCTACACGCTTATAACATAATAAGGATCAAGACACGTGTCGACACTAGTATGACTAGTATGAGGACGCGAGTCGCGCGCGACAACGTCAAAAGTCGCGACTTTCCTACATTAACTGTCAAATTCTCACGACTTTTGACGTTGTCGCGCGCGACTCGCGTCCTCATACTACCTTTGCAGCAATGGATATCGCCTAGGATCCTACCTACCTATGAACTTGTATTAGGGGACTATCTCGCGCGCGGGACATGCAATCATGATAGGGGGCTGGCGGCGACGCGGGCGCACGCGGTGCTGCCGCTGCACAGTTCACTGCCACCGGCCGAGCGCGCCGCACTTGCCGAGACCGACCCGGCAACGCCCGCGAGCGACAGCTTCACGGTACCTACTAGGATTGTTGCCTACCATTGAAGTTACACGGTGTAATAACAACACGATTCCCTAAAACACTCCATAGATGGCTGCATTTGTACTGACAAATAGACGCAGTAAAGGGAAACGGCGTTCTATACAAAAACACTATTTCTCTAAAGCACTCCTCAGAGACAGTTTAAGTGATCTGTTGTTCCTTCCTTCTCTTTACCACAGTCTATATAAATAGCATTTGAGGAGCGTTTTAAGGAATCTTGTTTGTATAGATAAGAGTAAAAGACTACCCCAGACTATTTACTGCGCTTTTGAAGTGTTATAAGGGAATAGTGTTTTTCTAAATAACACTGCAAGTTTTAGCGCTACGACTACGTAGACGTACGGGGCGTGTCTGAAAATTAGCACTTGGGAATCTTGAAGGGCGTTCAGTGAAGCTTTTTGTGGAGTGCGAACAGTGTGTGTGCACATACGTCAATTGAATACAGAGTTCATTAACCAATCGATCAAATACTCTTCTTCAGATAACCAACACATGGAGTGACTGACAAAGTGGTCAAGTACAGTAACTAGTGGATGGGTATGTACATATTTGTATACTTACCTGCATTATTTTCTAATTGCATGCAAGTTATCGTTCTGTATGTTCGATTGTAAGTTGTAGTACGTAGATATTATCTAGAGACTAGAAGTTACGTTATGATGTAAAAGGCAGTGTTGCAGTTGCATGCATACATTCATCCATGGCGAAAGGGAGCCGACTAAAGAAAAGTAGTTTTCTTGCGTGACAACTTGCAGATGTGTTAAAGCCTAGACAAGCAACTTCAACATAAAATGATGGTGACTATCTATCTATATATATAAAAGGAGAAGCTGACTGACTGACTGACTGACTGACATATCAACGCAGGGCCTAAACTGTAAGGGTTAGAAACTTGAAATTTTGCACAGGGGTTCCTTTTGTAATGTAGGGGAGCACTAAGAAAGGATTTTTGAAAATTCATCCCCTAAGGGGGTAAAATGGGGGTTCAAAGTTAGTATGAAACTCTACCGTTTTTAAAGTTATTCGAATAAAATTTGGTAGGAAGGTTCTTCATTTAAAATTATGAAACACGTATAAAAAAGTTTTTTAAAAATCATCCCTTAAGAGGGAAAAAGAGGGGTGCAAACTTAGTATGAAACTTTGCCGTTTTTGAAGTTATTCGAATGAAATTCAGAATGAAGGTCCTTCATTGAATGTCTTGAAACACATACAGTAAGATAGTTGTTCGAAAATCATCTCTTAAGGGGATAAAAGGGGGTTGCAATGTTAGTATGAAACTTAGCCATTTTTTAAGTTATTCGAATGAAATTCAGCATGAAGGTCCTTCATTGAAAGTCATGAAAGACGTGTAAAGTAGTTTTTAAAAAATCATCTCTTAAAGGGGTAAGAGGGGGTTGCGAAGTTAGTATGAAAGCTCTTTCGCATGCGATAAAAGTATTCTTCTTCTTATATCTTCTTTGCAAACACTTTACTCAACTAAAGCCCACGCGGACGTAGTCGCGGGCAACAGCTAGTACTGTATAAATCACTGTGCTGGCTTACCTAATTTCCGAACAACATTTCTAATGTAATTTATACTTAATGCAGGTATTTTGTATGCCATTGCAACATTTGTAAAAAAAAAACTAACGTCTCTTAGTCATAAGACTCATAAGGTAATTGATTGGAGCGTAATGGATAGCTATCGGACATCATTAAGACACGACCTTGATGATATACACGAAAAATATTTAGCAACGAGTCATAAAAAGAAACAGTACTATGTACTACCATTGAATTTTAAAATTTAACGTGCAGTCGACAGCACGTCAACTTTCACATTTTAGTTGCAATGTCGCCCTTAATGCAACGGAGTAGAGTGCATGGGTGTATAGGATGACGTTCAGTCGACTGTACCATAATTTTCCGGAATTTCTGCCTAGACTTCCATTATCAGGTAGGTATTCACAGTGCTACCTATATTGCGCTAATGTACGAGTATAATGCTGCCGTCATAATAAAAAAGGCCATAACTAGCATGAACTTGATTTTTAGCAAATTGAAGTTTAGTGAAAAACTAAATTTCAAGCATGTCTGCTAACTTGTCGTTGGTGATTCCTATTTGAGAAACACAAGAAAAATGAACATATTTAATTGATTCGTAAGCTATTCTTAAATTTAAGTTTTATTTATTTAAATACAGTTTACTCTTTCTCGCTAGTAAAAATTGAAGTTATGGCCTTTCTTCTTATGACGGTTGTAAATTTGTAAACTTAAGTTTACAAGGAAATAAATAAATAACTTAGTTATGTACTACCAGTTTACGATGGAATATTGCGCATTGTCTCTGGAATCGACCTTTTGGCTCATATTGTGTCACTCACTCGTCGCCTCGACCCGTAATAAGCAGAAACAAGTTGTTTCAAACAACTGCTGGGGGACATTTCTGTGTAATGCATTCTGCGCACTTTAAATGTGTGCAAATAACATTTAAGCTAAATCTACTTTTTCAACTGCAGCGAACTTGTGCTTTATTATTACTATTTAGGTATTACGCTTAAGGCGCCTCACGAGGCGATTCCCATACAAGGAAGTTTGGTTTCGATTAACAACATGAATTACGGTTGGAAATAGGTGAATAAAATATTTTTTTATTTAATTTTTTATTTTTATTTTATTTTATATAAATTACTAGGCTACATAGTGAAGCCGCAGAAAGTTTTCACACGATCAAGTTGCTTTTTAATTCGTTATAATTATGTACACACATGATCAAAACTCGGTGTGTTACTCTAAATAATATTGTTACTGATATGTCGTTTGTAAATTAAAACCAAACTTCTTGTATGTGAATCGCTTCTTGAGATTCAGCCTTGACCACATAACCGTGGAATAATATTGCAGCGGTGACAGGGCATTCAATAGAACGCTGGCCATTCATGAGGTCGTGGGCTCAAAACCGCCATGTCACCAACTTCTTTGTATCTTACATTGTGGAGGAAAATGAAATTTGAAAAAATCCTTTCTTTGGCACTCAGGATTTTTTCTTCCAGGGCAGACGGGGTATTGTAACGAGGTTGTGATACCTAGCCCACAAACATAAATATTTACTTTTAAATATTACGATTCCGTTTTCAATTTCAAATTCAATAACCAGAGAAAACAGCGTCTGTTGTGTTGACTACACTTGTCCCAGCGCTTGCTACGTACAAGGGCAAAACTATGGTTATGTGGAAAACTCAGGCCTAACAGAAGTATTCTAACATCGGCTATAAGCTTAAAATATAAACTTTACTTATACGCGAAAACCGGCCAAGTGCATGTCTGGCCACGCGTAGTGTAGGATTCCGTAGAAATTAGGAGTTAATCTGCTTTTCAGAACTACATAGTTACTTCATTTTGTAGGAAGTTTTTCTTTCATAGATTGGTCGCCTATTACTCGTTAACTTGTAAAGCCTTCTTCCATGGTAGTTTTCTTTTTAAATGCATGTGCTAAGTACCACCCTGAATTTTTTTCACGTTTTTACTATCAATCGTTTAGCCAGGAAAGTCAATCGAACGATTAATAATAGACGACCCACACTGTAGTGTAGGCGAGGAAAAAAATTGCAACCCTAATATACATAAGTGTACCCTAAAAATGTTTTTGAACACGTTTTTCCCTGTTTTGTCGACGAGATCAATATCATATGCATCTCTAGGTCAAACAGCTTTCAAGCCGCCAGACAGACAGACTGACGGTTATGGCGAAATTATAAGGGTTCCTTGCAGACAGACTACCTACCGACAAAATAATATATTTGTACGCCTTTATGGCAGGACATAGCAATCTGAAACCTGACTGAACACCAAATGTACCTAAAAATACCTATGTTCCACAAATAAATGCTTTATGAATATGATGAAAAACGTTCTTATTTCAAACCCAATGCATGCAACTAATGTCTCGTTTACTTTTAAAGTGGAAAAAATGTATGTTGTAGACGAGCAGCATAAAACAAGTTGTTTGTTTCTGCTGCAATCCAACTGTAAACGAGGCAGTGGAGTCGTGTGAACGCTGGGCAGGCGAGGCTCCGTGAGTCGCCCCTGCAGTGGCTGCAGCGGCAGCTATGGCTCGCGGCGTGCTGGCCACCTTCGTCGTGGTGCTGGTCGTCGCGCCCCACTTCACCGCGCAACCAGTGAGTCTCTTGCACATAACCACTGCATAATCCTACAGGTTTCCGGCCAGTTTCTGCCTCGGAGCTCATGTGCATACTTCAGAAGTTGCGCATATTTAGGTGACCCTTTGATACGAGTAATGAGAAGACCAGCTGGCCGTGGAGAGTTCGAAAGTGTCGGCAGCTGATAAAAAGCCAACGTTGTAATTAACATAACGCGATCCTCGGGAATTAATTACCTATTGGTTACCAATATAGAAATCCAATGAAAAGAAGACAATCAAATGCATCAGCCGGTAGCCCAAATACGTCATGGCCCTAATTTCGCGCACCACATACTGTCGGAATCCTGACGATTGCGATAGCATTTCGTATGGAATTTGACCAATCCGCCACCAATCCGGACTTCACCTCCTTGGTGGATACCTTTCTCAGGGAAGAGACCCGTGCCCCTCGGTGGGGACATAATGGGTTGATGGAATTTGACAGCAAAACGATTTGAATTGGTCTACTTAGATGGATGATTGGTGGGAATATTCCTATTTTCCTGGGTACTTTGGATTGTCCTCGTCCATCTTCATAATGGTAGGGTAGTACAAGTTTAATCAAGTCTTGAAAATAACAATTAAAAACTGTTGTTATGGTGAGCCGATTTAACCACCCAAAAATTCTATGGGAGGGTAAATGTTTTGTCCCAGTGTCGGTTATGTCCCAGTATCGGTTAGCGGCATCTCGCTTTACGCGGTGAAATAAAGTAAGATGGCGCTAGTCGGTGATGGGATAAAACTTGTATCGAGACGTCGTACTCCGCTAGCAGACGCCCTTACCGAAAATAGGTATCTGTGAAAGCACACAATGCAGCAGAAAATTTGGCCCTGTACAACAGTAGCACGGTGCCCGTAATTTGCTTTCGAAGTTGCGCTGTATGAGTACTTAAGTAATCAAGTCAATTATTAAACCAGTTCGCCATCTAACACAGAGCTATTTCAAACACAGTACGTATTACAAGGTTTATTACTAAACGAATTGACTTCAAACAGGAATCAAACGCGGAACTTGGATATTTGCTGCTAATACGCTGTCCGTGAGGTCTTTGCGGGGAATAATAATAATCACCAATTTTGTCCTAAGACCACTGAGCTCTCTATAATGACATGTGTAACATTTAATTAAAATAAGTAGCTATGTAAGTATGTATTACATACTTATTTTCAAGTATACAGTGTGTCCCTGGATAAAGTGCAATCCCGAAAGGGGATGAAACTAGACCATGAATCATTGACTAAAAAAAAAAAAAAAAAATTATAAAAAATTATTGTAGGATTTATTGGTATTTTAAGATTTTCATGTTTCATTCAGGACTCTATGTACAAAAGTATTGATTTCTTCCAAAATAATGGGTCTATTTCTTTGAAATAAAAAAAAACAGTATGCCTAATACCTGGCGATGACCATGAAATAATAAATAGTCCGCAAAAAAGTAACTATCTTGGGTAAAAAAATGTATTTTTATGAAAAAAATGATTTTTTTAGACGTTTATTTTAAAAAACTTCAAATTACTAAAAAAATGTGCCCTATAACTATGTAATTTTATAGCTTACTTTTATTCTTTACCATTTTAGCTTCCAAAAAAAAAAAAACAATGTTCTAACTAAAAAAACACGCTATCTACGAACTTTTAAAGTGGAGCCTAATCGTGTTACCGTGCAGGTAGACCGTTTTTTCCATTGTTTCCGTCCTACTCTGTGCCCTTCGGCAGTCGCAGTCCTTTTGTTCTACACTCAGGTAGAGGGAAGGCGAGGGGAGGGGAGGCAGGGGGTTCGAAACAGGACTTACACAGTCGCTCCGATATTCTCGCCGCTGCTACTACTGTTCTCGTTCTCGCATTGTGTTCTCGTTGATTTGTTATTAAGTTTTTGTTACATTGTTGACTGTTACGTTTTCTACTGTTCGTTATGTTTGGACTGTTCCTGTTCTGCTGTTAAGTGTTGACGAAATGCCGCGATTGACAGGGTTCTCACCTCGAGAAATAGCCGACATGCATTATTATTATGGCATGTCACATGGTCGCAAAACAGTCGCTCGGACTGCATACATAAATGCTTTCCCGGGCAGACTCATACCCTCAGCTCGAAATTTTCAAGAGATTCATAGGAGGCTCTCCAACATTGGACTTGGTTTGGCACGAGATCGCCGTGAGCAACCAGCTGTCGTTATTGACAATGCGATAGAAGAGGCCATTTTAAACGATCTGTTTGCAGACCCTACAACAAGCATAAGACGATTAGCGTTGCGTCATGGCATATCGAAGACGTCTGTCTGGCGAATTTTGAAAAAGGAGGGATTGCATCCTTTCCATTACCAACGAGTACAACATTTACACGAAAATGTAGATAATCGTCCAAGATGCGTAATGTCGACGTGGATTCTAAGAAAAATTAGAGCTGACCCAAATTTTCCCAAACGCATTTTTGGATGGACGAAGCGACATTTACCCGAGACGGCATTACAAACTGCAGAAATTTGCACCAGTGGTCTCACGAAAATCCACGATTGAAGCGGGCATCTACTTTTCAAGTAAAATTTTCAATAAACGTATGGGCAGTCTTAATCGACGACATTTTAATTGGTCCAGTCATTTTACCCAGAACCCTAAATGCTGAACGTTTTTTAGAATTACTACAAAATTTACCCATGTTGATGGAAGATGTTCCCCTGGCTACGAGACGGCGTGGGCGTATGTATCTCCAAATGGATGGATGTCCTGCACATTATGGGCGGGAGGTGCGGCGATTTTTGAACGAAAATTACCCGAACCGATGGATTGGCCGAGGAGGGCCAGTAGGCTGGCCAGCGCGTTCACCTGATCTGACACCCCTAAATTATTTTTTATGGGGTGTCATGAAGCAAAGAGTATACAGCACGCCAATAAATACCGAGGCACAGTTGCACGACCGAATAATTCAGTGCGCAAATGACATTAAAAATGATCCAAGAATGATTCGCAGAGCCACTAACCAAATTAATATTCGTGCAGTAATGTGCTTGCAAAATCGAGGAGGCCATTTTGAACATTTAATGCATTAAATAAAAATGCAAAATTGTAAATTACGGATAATTTTATTAATAAAGTTATTGTGATTAAAGTCTGACTTTTATTACCTACTAAAATGTAAATACCTCCTACCTAGCCAATTTTTTAGTTAGAACATTGTTTTTTTTATTTGGAAGCTAAAATGGTAAAGAATAAAAGTAAGCTATAAAATTACATAGTTATAGGGCACATTTTTTTAGTAATTTGAAGTTTTTTAAAATAAACGTCTAAAAAAATCATTTTTTTCATAAAAATACATTTTTTTACCCAAGATAGTTACTTTTTTGCGGACTATTTATTATTTCATGGTCATCGCCAGGTATTAGGCATACTGTTTTTTTTTATTTCAAAGAAATAGACCCATTATTTTGGAAGAAATCAATACTTTTGTACATAGAGTCCTTAATGAAACATGAAAATCTTAAAATACCAATAAATCCTACAATAATTTTTTATAATTTTTTTTTATATTTTTCTAGTCAATGATTCATGGTCTAGTTTCATCCCCTTTCGGGATTGCACTTTATCCAGGGACACACTGTAGACAAATGGATCATACATATGCCTCCTATCGTCGGACCAGCGTGCTGGGGCGGGCGTTTAAATTAATTAAAATAAGTGTGTAATACATACTTACATAGCTACTTATTTTAATTAAGTGTTACACATGTCATTATAGAGAGCTCAGTGGTCTTAGGACAAAATTGGTGATTATTATTATTCCCCGCAAATGACCTCACGGACAGCGTATTAGCAGCAAATATCCAAGTTCCGCGTTTGATTCCTGTTTGAGGTCAATTCGTTTAGTAATAAACCTTGTAATACGTACTGTGTTTGAAATAGCTCTGTGTTAGATGCCGAACTGGTTTAATAATTGACTTGATTACTTAAGTACTCATACAGCGCAACTTCGAAAGCAAATTACGGGCAACGTGCTACTGTTGTACAGGGCCACATTTGCTGCTGCATTGTGTGCTTTCACAGATCACACCCAATAGATTCCGCATACAGGGCAAGCAACGCGCACCACGCATAGGCTCAATAGCGCCTATACGAAACAAAGCTTGAATGCGCTCCTTTAGTACAGACCAAGTTTCAGACCCGCGCGTAGTGTGCAATAATTAAAACTCTTAAAAATCTATTCCGAAGAAAACAGTCATTTTAATGGGATCCCAAAAGATGGGATCACATTCCACCGGGAAGTAAAATCCGCACAAAATATTTTTATTTTGCCAGTACAGCAAAGGTCAAGATACAATGCTTCTTAATATTCAATAATTAATAGAACTTGCGCTACGCGTTGATGTCTTTTGAAAATGTCTCTTTCTGACCCGCGGTAATGAGTACCTATTACTTGCCTTTTTTATCCAAATCGTGCGATACTACTAGTGTTGTAATGACCCGACTTCGGACCTTCTCTTTATATGTCCTACATGCGGTAGGGGCTGCCGCTCTCGAATTGGACTTTTCAGTCACTCAAAAAAGTGTCAAGTCCTGTGTCCTTAGGCACTGTTTGAATCGTCCGTGATGGACGCGAAGGCCTATGATGATGACTAGTGTTGTGTAGTCTTGAGCACTCAAGTTCTTATCGATATTTTAATACAAATGAAGTTAAAATTTTGCTAAGCAATTTTTCTTAGTTTTAAAGTGCTAGATTAATGCGAACAGTGAACGAAAAAAACATAGAAACCTGATTGGCACCGAAAAAATAACCCACGGCGAATTGTGTTCGGCTAGTAACTATTTTCGACACTCGTTCAATATGTCGACGGCCGCCACGGGGAGCAACGTCAACTTTGACATTGTATTACATACAAAATAAAATGTAAACATTTACCATGTAAATATTTTATCAACTCATAATAGGTAAGTTAATAAGAATAGTAACATATTATATAGGCAGCTATTAATATATACCTTTGTACGCTCATAATGTTAGTTATTTTAAATGTGTTTTTGATTAAATTATGTAAATAAATTGCCCAAAAAACATATTGTTTACTTTCTAACATATTATTTTATTTATGTAGCATAACTTACAGTTATATACTTATCGTTTATGTGACTTAGGTCTTTCGTCGGAAATTATTCATTACAACTGACACCGTATGTATCAATAAGTTGCTATCTCTATGATTTCGATGTCACATCACTAGATCGTTGGTGCTTTCTAGCCAATCACACGTTCGCTTGTTTGTTCCTCGCGCCCCTTTCCTTCCTCAAAGTTTGGTGAGTTTGGTCTAGTACAAATGTCGCATCATACGGAATCTATTGGGGGTGATCTGTGTGTGCTTTGCATCATCAACCCATTATGTCCCCACCGAGGGGCACGGGTCTCCTCCCTGAGGAAGGTGTAGGCCATACTCCACCACGGGGGCCAAGTCCGGATTGGTGGAGGCTTGTAAGACTAGTGGCTGGTCTTACTGTCAGAAGTTTTCAAGCCGCCCTAAGGCCTCTGACTTGGCTTAACGACTGCCATCTATCGACGGCAGCCGGCGCCAACTGCTTAACGTGCCTTGCGAAGCACTGCTGAATCGCTCGGTAAAATGCTACTGAACGCGCTGTATGTTGCTTAACCTTAGTGATCGTTCAAAATCACTCAGGCAGCCCAGGCAACGATTGATTCATTGTGTGCTTTTTAGCTGCTGCTAATTAATTCACAACTCGTACAATTTTGGGCGCGCTCAGTGTAGGTATCTCTAATCTAAACACAGTTCGTCCCTGTCCTTTATCTGTCTGTCTATCCATAAATTGTATGAATATGATAAAAGTTTAATGGCATGTAGCCTTAACGCAAAAAAGAAAGACCAGTGCATTGGAAAAAAATGTAAGGGTCATGCTGTTGGTAAACGATTCAGCTCTGAAAACATCATAACCATAGACCCGAAAATTTTCGGGCGCGCTGACGCATTTTTTATCTTCCAAACGCTGTTCTGTAAATAGGTTTTGTGATGTTACTGCAATATGTAAATATTTAAATCAATAAAACATTATTCATAATTATGTATGCTTTAAAGTCTTCTTTAAACTTTTTATACTATAGATATAAATATATAGGTTTGTGTATGCAGTGCTCTACACAGACTGAAAATTAATACTTCTGATACCTTAATGGCGTGATACAGTAGTATACCACAGTTTACTAGTTTTATGGTAAAACGCTAGAGATATTAACAGGGTATTTATTCCGAAAAAGTAGTAGGTAGTGCGTCACGCAGTTTCTTGTAAATCTATTTAAAAAATTTAAAGTACCTACTCTTGTTGCCAAGTCTCAAAATTTAACTAAATGCATGATTTGCACGCAATCACCCGAACATTTTTTTTCAAGATATTGTAACAATACAAATTCAATACAAAACATAGAAACCAAATTGACTGTCTGCCATGTAGGTACTTGAATTTTGCCAAAGAAGCTCCTGCGGCATGCTTATAAAAAAATATAATAAGCTTCCAGAGATTGACGTGGAATTGCTTTTATACTATAAATTCAAGAGGAATAAAAATTAAACAATAAAACATTTTTTTCGGTGTTTTCGGTGTTCCAAAAATGGGTGTTCCAAAAATGAGAAAAATCATGTTATTCTACTCTATTAATAAAAAACATGTTAGATTACGTTTTTTCATTGAATTCTTAACCTTTTCTAAGGTGTATAGATGCACAACTGGAATATAGGTATAGGGCTTACATTACAGTAAGGTGTTAGGTACGTGCAAGTTGTCACGTCATGTTTGAGTCCGATTTGTATTGAGTGTGTTTTTGTACCACGAGTCTAGAATGACTTTTTCACTAGTCACATTATGAAAAGTATTAGTCGTAGAGAATAAAAATAACCACCTTTATTTTTCTTCTAAGATGGCTGATTTTTAATTATTTACTTCATTACATATATCAAAACATTATTTTGCAAGTACTCCATTCAACCACTACTTCCAATATGTGACAAAAGGTTTAAAATTCACTATAATACGAGTAAATTTTAGAAAAATAAGCTATTTGTATATAAGTTCGCCAATTATTGTACCTTACTATGTTATTGTTTAAGTCCAATTAAATTTGTAATTTTTGGTGTAACATACAATAAATAATATTCTATCTATTTATGTACACTATATTATCTCTTTATAATTACTTAAAGATATAATTAAGCTGGAATTTAAGCATTTTATCTTTATTTTACAGCCCACAACTGCTGACGTCGCCATAGAAAAAGATAGAACTGCTCGGCACTTGTTTTCGAATGCAAAACAAAATGTACCAGGCACACCCAAGTGGGGCTTCTTTGGGACTATATTTCATCTTATATTAGAGGTAAAACCGATGCTGCCAGCTTACCTACAACGTGCGCGAAATATAACATACCACACTACCTAGCAAGATAGATTTTTACGTTTTATTTTTAATGTTTTCAGCAAGTCAACGATACCAAAAGCGCTTACAACCAGGTATCTGATTTAGTAAGCAATCAGTTCGTCGACGACAATGTAAGTAAACACAAAACATATTGTTAATTTTTCGAACTTTTAAACAATACAATGACTTATTCTTGTTCCAAAAAGCCCTGTGCTATGAAGGTACAATGGAATACACCTAGACTCGTTTTCGAACACCCGACCGCTGCGTTATCAAGCTCGTGTTTTGGTAACGCCAAGATGGTAATCTTTGACACAATATAATTGTTTCCGAAACGTCACACTGAGGCAACAGGTTCGAACCCGGGTGTAAGAACTTTGTCTGTTTGCCAATATGACATAGATAGAGATAGAGAACACTTTATTGTACATAAAAAAAGGAGATTACACAGGTTTTTTTTTATATTTACGGTAAACCACTGTTATTGCAAGGCTAATAAAATCACGATACAGTCAACATCAACCTTTACATACCTGCAAACAAAAATGTAACAGTCGACCTGCTGTCGGCTGTACAGTATACACAATAAAAAATATGCAGCCATTATATTATTCTCACAAATTACAAACACACCGAGAAGTAATCAATACATTGTCACCATTGACGAGATTTTGCGTGGGAACTTGACTTCACACACTGCACTGTGTGAAGTACTGCGTTTAGGTTTAATCAGAGAAGCGGTGGTAAATCAGTTGAAGGACCCGTTGCTTCACATGCATCAAGTCCCGGATTCGAATTCCAGCATGACTTTGTTTTACAAGCTACGAACATTTTGTCAATTTGTGGTAGCAACGTTCGCTAGCCCGAGTGTCTGATGTATTCGAATACCTCGACAGTTGAAATCCTACAGCCTAGGAGCGGGTCATTTATTTTATACGGTTATATTTTCCAGGCTGTAACAACGGAACCAAATCCTGCCAACAACGGTTCGACTGAAAGTCCGAAGATTTCCCGAGCGGAGTTTTTGAAGATTCTCGACCGCAATCTGAAGGGTTTGGCGCGGCTGCGCAACCTGGAGTGGCGCGAAGCCAGAAAGGTACCTAAGTGGACATCGGCCAAGGCATAAATTCTGTTATTGCATTGTACAACAATGAGAACTGCATGAACTTGGCGAGATATAATAATTGATTTTTTAATCGACTTCAAAAAACAAGGAGGTTCTCAATTCGATTGTAGTTTTTTTGTAAGCACACGTAGTAAGCGTCCCTTTTAGGTGTCAATGGAAAAATGTTTAGACCTTGTATCTGTCATTGTATTACAGTCCGCTAGTAGAATCGAGGCCCAGAGCAGAGTTTCAAAAAGCTACAGTAATTCATCGTCTTTTATTACAATTCGAGGTACATCGCGTATCCGATTAATGAATGAATGATTTATTACCACAAACATGCTTACATAATAATATTAATATTATTATATTAGATAGAGCGTGTGACTATGATGCTATTATTAGTAAGTAGGTACTTTAATTTTTATATGTAGGTTAATCGAAATTTACACCGTATGTCTTAATAAACAATTGATTGTAGTTCTATGAAATAGGGGCCTGATTAGTCACGGGAACGTGGTGTCACGTTGTGAGTTTTCTCCAATGACTTGAACGGTTCGGGTTTCGATTTACTCTGGTATCACCATAGAATTTTGTAGGCTGACAGTAGAATACCAGCTTTGTTTAAAACAATAGGTAGGCTATTTGATTGATTTCTGAAAACCATCTCATATTTTTTGTTGGTGTTCATGGAGTGCTCAGAAAGTGGTCATTTTAAATTCTTTCATGTATTTCTTCTAAAAAGGCAAATGAAAATTTACTTTTGAAATAAGCCGCCAAAACGCTATCTTGGTCAATATGGCGTCGCACATAAATTATGACGTCACTTCCCGGTAAACCAACCAATGAACGTAAGGACGTATGAATGACAGACGCCATTTTTACTGGCATATGACGTCATCAAAGAATCGGCCAATCCAGGCCGTTTGCGATACCATGGCTATTATCAAATTTGATCTTGTGTTTTTTTATAAATAAATTTTGTTTTTTTAGTTAAAATGCCTTAAAGTGGTTTAAAGACTAATAATTTATACGAAGACGTATAAATAAAACTGGTTTTTTCATCCTGTCAAATGCCTATCCTCTCGTGTCTGTTTCAGGATTCGTGGGCTAATTTGCAGGGCTACAAGCAAGAAATCTTCGGTGGCAAGAAGTCTGGGAAAAGAAGATGATAGGTACCTAGTTCCTTAGTTTTTATTGTTTTTATTCGGGGCACATAGAGTCTAACAAAAATAGGTAACAGGTCACAGTTTTCAACGGTCGGTCAAACAGTATGTGATATTTTCTTTATTTTGATTGTTGTATTATTAAATGCTGATGCTACTTCTCGTGTTACAATTTGTGGTAAAAGGCTCAGGATGATAGGTTTTTGGATCTTGCTGCGTACCTAATAAATTCTTTCTAATAGTCGATTACAAAAAACACATTAAAAATGTTGTAACGATTTCCGTTATATTTTATAAATACTAATTGAATTAATTATACCGTTACCTATTTTTGTTACATACATGCTGTTCTAAAAGTACAGTCAAGTAAAAGTCCAAAGCCAGCATAAGGTAGTTTATTAAGACAATTGTGGCTAATCGGCTATGCAATGAATGTCACATTGCCTTATTATTGAATAATAATTCATTCATAAAATTACTATTGTAGTCCTATTGCTGGGGCCGCACCTGCGTATATCGTGGCAAAGCTTCGCGCCAGTACTCTGTAGAATGTAGGGTCTGAAATGCCCGTGCCGCGAAGCTTTGTCACGATAGACGCAGGTGCGGCCCCAGCATATGAAACAGGGTCCTTATGGTTCCCTAGCTCTGGCTGTTTGCTTGACTAAACTTTTTAAGACAGCCTGTATAAGATAGATGTTTGAAATAGCGGTCAGTGTACAAAGTAAATAACACTGTACCTATTTTCACAATTTATAAATGTAGGTAATTTTAAATTGCTACTTTTGATTTAGTCCCCAAAGTAAATGTCCGTATCACAATCCTGACACGACACTAGGTGCCAAGACTTTGTTAAACTGCCATACAATGTGTTTAGGACATAGAATGTGTTGAAATGTCTTTGCAAATGTGCAAAGTGCGTTAAGACATAAACTGTTTTATTTATATAAACAAAAATGTGTTAAAAAAACACTTTCCTTTTACTACAAACTATTAAAAGGCTATTTAGGTGTTTTTATAAATAAGAAACCATCTATTTTAATGCTATTACGATTATTGTCTAGTTTGTTTCATTAATTTATAAAGAAACACATTATTTTGTAATTGGCTGTACCTATTTTGATTATTAGGGCAAAAAGGGGAGGCGTAACATGTTTTTAGTGCGAAATAGCAGTACCTACCGATATAGTTCCATTACCTGTCTGTAAAGGTTTTTTAATTTTTTTTGTTAAGTAGGTATTATGTTTTGTCAACTAACCACAACCACCCAAACGTGGGCTAGACACCCTCCAAGGACCCTTAAAATTCGGTATTTGACACGATCAACAATAAATTATTTTATATGCTCAATTAAAACAAAAATTACAAAATATTTCGGAAAATGTATTTCTTTTAGTCATTTACTAGTTATTACCATTTTTAAATAGGTGAAATATAATATATAAAGAGTGCTGAATAATAACATAACATAACATAACATTTTTTTTTTTTTATTGTTTACGGGGGGGAAATCTTTTAAAGATACCCGACTCTTCGGGGACAGAGTCGGGTTATGTCGGATTTTCACCAACTAAAACCCCCTCGGTGGCCTACCTCGTGCATGGTAGGGGGAGCTCCGGGCACTCTGATGAACTCCTCCGGAGCCCCCTGGCACTTGGTGCGTAGAGCACCTCCGCCCGGCATAGCCGCAGCCCTCCACGAGTACCAATGCACTCACGGCAACGCAGGGCCACCCTACGTCGCCGTCTTCCCGGAGCCGCGTGAACGGATGGATCGAGTCCCCGCTCTCCCCGTCCGCGACTCCAAGGTCCCCTTTTAGTCGCCTCTTACGACAGGCAGGGGATACCGTAGTCCTATTCTGAACCCGAAACTACAGGGTTGTGGCAGCCCGACGCCTTCGGGCTTAGGGGCCCGGACGGCGGCGCCCTCTGCCACCGCCGCCTCTACGGCTCCGTCTCCGAGCGGGGTCTGCTCTCTGCCGCTCCCGCTCGGCTTCCTCCTTCCGGGTCATCACGACCTCGCAGAAGGTGGTCACGGCCTTCCATTCTGCCTCTCCCTGCACCATGGCAGCTACCACGCTGGGCAGAGAGAGGTTTTGCCCGATGCGAACAGTCAGCTCGCTCCGCTCGGCCCGCCACGCCGGGCAGACCTCGAGGGTGTGCTGCGCGTCGTCGCAGTCACCATCGCAGTGATAGCACCGCGTCGACTCCTCGCGTCCGATCCTATTCAGGTACTCACTGAAGCAGCCATGTCCAGTGAGCACCTGAGTCAGCCTGTACGACACGGCGCCATGCTCTCGGTTGAGCCAACTGTCAAAATTCGGCAGAATTGCCCTGACCACCCTCTGACGAGCGCTTCTTGGCTCCTGAAGCCGCTCGAGCCAGTCCTGCTGCACCTGGCGGTGTTCGACCAGCCTGAGCATTCCGACCTCCCTGGGAGGCGGGTTTTCGCCCCCTTGGCGTATGTCGCGGAGTCGGTGATACACCCTCGCGTCCATACTCGCCAGTAGGTCAAGGGGCGCAAACCGCGCCAGAAGACCTGCCGCCTCGTGGGAGATCGTGCGGTATCCGCGCGCCACCCTTATGGCCAGCCGGCGCTGCACGCTCAGCAGTTTTGCCTTGCATGCGCGATTGCTGGCCAGTTCCTCCGCCCAGATTGGCGCACCATATAGGGCTATGGACCGCACGACCCCAGCGTATAGGCGACGAACACTCTCCCTTGGTCCCCCGAGATTGGGTAGGATTCGGTGCAGAGCACCCGCTACCCTTTCAAGCCGGGGAACCAGGCGGTCGAAATGCTCGATGAACCTCCATCGGCCATCGAAGACGACATAACATAACATAACATAACATAACATAACATAACATAACATAACATAACATAACATAACATAACATAACATAACATAACATAACATAACATAACATAACATAACATAACATAACATAACATAACATAACATAACATAACATAACATAACATAACATAACATAACATAACATAACATAACATAACATAACATAACATAACATAACATAACATTTACATACAGGCACATACATTGCTTCTGGCCCCACACTAGGATACCCTGTGTCGTGGGAACCAGAAACAGCGACGTCACAAACATGTAAACATCCAAGACCTGGAGTTTTTTTTTTCTCCCCAGCCGGGGATCGAACCCGGGACCTCTCCCATGGTAAGCAGATGCACTAACCACTACGCCACAGAGGTCGTCGATAATGACGTCATAATTGAGTCTTTTCATACAAAATTCCGTTTTAAAAGTAACTTATTTGACATTTCGTCAACTACATTTGATTGAGTAGATTGCTCCTAATATGCGTAATTTTGTGGGTCGATCTGCAATACATTACGTGTCTGTGGGCAGTAACAGTCTGTTCATCCACTATGAGCCATCGCAAACAGGACGACTTGTCGCCGCGTCAAGTCGCCGCGTCAGACGCGACGTTGTCATTTGCTTCTGGCGTCTTGTCGTCGCGACTCCGCGACTCTGACGCCAAGTGTGCGGAGGTCCTAGGCGGAGCTTCGAACAAAATATATGAAAATTAACGGCCGTAGCCTGTCGTCGCGTCTAGTCGCCGAGCTGTCGCCTGTCGCGTGTCGCTAGTGTGCGCCTAGGCTATTAGCTTACAGGTTGGTAAAGTGCATAAAAAAATCGATTGTTTTGTACGAGAATCCAAGTGTAACCTGCTGTCGCTCGTAATAAGTGTACAATTCAATAAAAAGGCTTATCAAGATTGTTTCATCATCATCATCAACTCATTATGTCCCCACCAAGGGGCACGGGTCTCTTCCCTGAGGAAGGTATAGGCTATACTCCACCACGGGGGCCAAGTCCGGATTGGTGGAGGCTTGTAAGACTAGTGGCTGGTCTTACTGTCAGAAGTTTTCAAACTGCCCTATATAAGGCCTCTGACTTGATTTAACGACTGCCATCTATCGACGGCAGCCGGCACCAACTGCTTAACGTGCCTTGCGAAGCACGCAACCGCTCCGAAAAATGCCACTAGTGTTAGTCATAGATGGTGACCCATCCAAGGACTGAACGCGCCGTATGTTGCCTAACCTTAGTGATCGTTTAAGACAATATCGTCATGTGGGGTGCCAAATCCGTTATGTGCATTTTCCTAATTTTTTTTTTATTGGCCAGTTCTTCTTACTCTTTCCTGCTCTATGGACACATCTTATCAGTTTTGTAAAATTCGACTTGGAACATTAACTTGCCTTATCCTTTATGTGTTACGGCCGTTGCGAAAACTCGCTATGTGTTTGAATGAACACATGATGGATTTGACAGAACATCAGAACCTGCGTACACGACGCGAAAAATGTGCTGAAATGGGCGTAATAACGTATCCGGACTAGTTTTTTTTACGTAAAAGCAGTGTAATAATACAATGGTGAGTACAATATTATTAATTTGCTGAGAAAACATGGCTCTAGAATGGTTTGTACCACCAAAATAGGTAATAAACAAGCTTAACCTAGAACTTATGCAAACTGTTCGTTTGAGACCTAGCAGTTGGTAGTAGAGAAGCAGACTCAAATTCTGTGAATCTGTACGTGAATGCACTGATCGAGCAGCTCAGTGGTCATGTCGGCTGCTTTGTAGACGGAATCTGTGTTTACAATTTAAGTTATGCAGACGACATGGTGCTGCTGGCTCCTTCGGTCTGCGCACTTCGGAAACTTATTGCAGTTTGTGAGTCCTACTCTGGGTCGCATGGCTTATTGTATAATAGCTACTAAAAAGTCTGAATTTATGGTTTTTAAGTCGCGTGGTAAATGTCCATCCTTGATACCCACAGCAAAATAGGTTTTGCCAAATGGGGCTTCACTCAAAAGGGTTCTACAGTTCAAGTATCTTAGCCACTTGCTAACTGAGGACCTGAAGGACGAAGCAGAAATGGAGAGAAAACGCAGGGCGTTGTCGGTCAGAGCTAACATGCTATATCGCAGATTCTCTCGGTGTAGGTACCGATACAGTGAATACTCTGTTCAAAGTATTTTGTACGTCACTCTCCTCGGGGGGTTTGTGGTTTACGTACACTCAAAAAGCCTGCAACGCTCTGCGGGTTCAATTTAATAATGTGTTCAGGATACAAGAAAGAAGAAGCCGAAGCAGCCAGTGCTGCCTTACGGCTTCGTACAACCGGGCCATAGCTATAGAATCAAAACAGCTTTTTTATACTCACAAATCTTGTCACCTGATGTTTCGGACCAGCCTATGATGGAAGCGGTGTGCGACAGGATATCTCAAACCTCTACTTTCGACAAGAAATACAAGGTACAACTACAACAGGAACCGCCCGACTAATCGGGTATAAATGAAGTCAGAGTGTATACGGACGGCTCCAAAACCGAATCAGGAACGGGCGTGGGGGCCTTCTCCAATGATATAAACCTTAAAATGTCTACAACCCTTGGCACCCTGAATCCAATTTTTCTGGCAGAATGCATCGGTATAACAAGAGCAATATGTACAAGACTATGCCACACGCATAGTGTCGGACAGCTCTTCAGTCCCACAAGCACTTAATAGCAATGTCACAAACAACAGCCTGATACTAGAGTGTTACCACGAGTTGGATAAGCTCTCGACAAACAACCGAGTCATATTACAATGGATGAAGGGTAATAGCGGCTCCTTGGGCAATGATGCTGCGGATGCAATCACCAGAAGAGGCTCGGAAAATAGAGTGGAAGGGCCTGAACCCCTGCTCCCACTCCCTTAAAACCAGTGTAGGAAATGGTTTAGGACACGAACAGAAAATCAGCAAGCTGAACTCTGGAGAACAGAAACTAAATGCAGATAAGCCAAGGAGGCTCTAGCAACAGTCTCGAAACGTCTTTCACGTCTTTCTGCTTCGTCCGAGAAGAGATGATCTGCGCAGAGCTGTGGCGATACTGACAGGCCACTGCTCACTGAATAGACATTTCCACAACATGGTACGTACCAACAGCCCGCTTTGCCGGGGATGCCTCAAAGAAAAGGAAACATCCACCCATGTGACCATCTACTGTGAAGGCGTGGAAAAACAACGGACCGCCATCCTGCTATAGCTGGGATCCCTTCAGGATGCCTGCGGTGATATCAGAGCATTGCAGGCCTTCTGGAAAGAGATAGGCTGGCTGGAGTAAACTCACAGCCTTGCTACGTATAATACATATAAAGGATGATGTGCAAAATGGGCCCACCTCCAATAAAAATGGCTTGTTTATTAAATTAAAGGTCTAGATACATACGTTCATTATCAGGTAAATACATACCAAAATTCGCTGTGTGTCTGGAGTTTTTCGATTTAGAAAAAGTTGATATTTTTCGTTATAAATAGAAGTTTAAAACCATTTTTTTGCTAATATGTAAACCACTTAATGCTACATCATTTACTAGTAAATGATCCCCTCCGGCCGTTTTCGCAAATGACCAACCCATTTCAGCCTATAGATGTCTTAAGAGGTGACTTACGGCCATTTAGACCTTAGCGCAGACTACATTGCATACATGACCTAAGACACATCTGGTTGCCTTTCTGGGTTGTCTAGTAATCGCGTCATGTAAAAAACAATCATCATATTCTTGCCCTATTTCCATTATTTGGAGTCGGCGCAGTATATCATTCTCTTCCATGCGTCCCTATCACTCGCCATCTCTGCATTCACATTCTTATTAACATATCATCAGGCACACAATCCAACCACCTTTTCCTCGGTCTTTCTCTTCCAGCATATCCATTTAACCATGTAAAAATTAGTATTTTCGCGATAAAACATAGTGTTGTTAGCGCACTAGAAAATTGGGATAACGCTAGGATGAGGACGTTAAGAAGAATCTGATAATTGCGTTAGGTACTTGCAGATTGGCACCAAACCGATCATTAATTTTAATTCTCGTGAAGCGTGCTAGATGAGTGCGCGTGAGGCGATGCTACTGTGGAGACTTCTCCGCCACCCATGCCACAGATACCGATAATTATTGGTCTGTTATAATTATATTATTTTCATTCTATAAACCAAAAACTTTTATTTTCCTGCCCTAAAAATCTCAACTTATTATCTTATACAGGATGTATCATTAGGTGTGTTAATAAAAGACGGTTTAGAGACAACTGACAATATTTTTAATCAAAATATAATCACAAGTAAAAAGTATTTACAAAAGAGGTACAAAATAGATATAATCGCCAACATGGCCCCCGACGGTGTAGTCACCATATTTTAGGCGGCGATTAACAAAGCGATTTTCCTCACATGGCGACGCAGGACACCCCCTTTTGTCATCACGTCAACCACCCTAACAACACCATCTTTGCCTGGAAAGGTCGCTACTACCCGGCCTCTAGGCCAATATCTGCGGGGCAGAGTTCCGTCTGCGATACAAACAAGATCTCCGATTTTCAAATTCTGTATATCCGAAGAACTTCTTCGTGGCACTAATGTAGGTAGGTATTCGGTGACGAATCTTTGCCAAAAATGGTCGGCTAACCGCTGAGATTTTCTCCATTGGGCTCGGCTGGTAAGGTCGGTGTCATCAAACTGTCGTGTTTGGGCGTCGTTGGATGAAGAGCCAATTAAGAACGTGAAGGGTGTCAACGCTGTCTCAGAGTCTTGATCAACAGACACATGAGTCAATGGCCTGGAATTAACAATAGCCTCGGCTTCTGCTAGCAGCGTCGCCAGCACCTCCTCCCTCGGAGACTTTTCCAGAAGAGCCACATTCAGGGCATTTTTGACGTTCCTCACTAAGCGTTCCCAGCACCCTCCCATGAATGGGGCTGAGGGTGGGATGAATCTCCAACGAATCTCTTTGGCAGCTGCAAACTCGTATACGTCGGGAAGAATCTTAGCAGCGCCAACAAATGCAGTACCATTGTCAGAATAAATACAGGCTGGAACTCCACGACGAGCCACGAAACGCCGAAGTGCCATTATAGCTGAGTCCGATGACAAAGATTCGACAATTTCTAAGTGCACCGCCCTTATAGTAAGACAGGTGAACAAAGCGATCCATCGTTTGGCAGTACGTCGTCCAATTGTTACACTCACCGGCCCAAAATAATCCAGACCGACATAAGTAAATGGGCGTTCATGATGGGCCATTCGGACGCCCGGTAGATCTCCTGTGGGTGGTGTAATAGGTTTCGCTTTTCGTATTCGACAGGCCTGACATCTAGAGGCCACTTGCTTAACGGATGTTCTAACACCGGTGATGTAAAATCGTTGATGGAGTTCATTAACAACGAGCTCATTGTTTGCGTGTGCGAATCGGGCGTGGTAAAAGCTGATCAGTAGCTTCGTTATTCCATGTTTCCCATCGAGAATAATGGGGTTAGCCTCTATAGCGTTAGAGGCGGTAGTGCGACCGGATAAACGTAGCAGACCATCTTCACCCAAGAGCAAGGACACGTTCCTAAGTTTGCTTTGGTTAGAAACGGGGCGTGCCGCGTTCACACATGTGAGTTCGTGAGCAAAGCAATTAAATTGAACTACTGAAAATAAGTGGCGCTCCGCCGAATGCAATTGTTCATTAGTTAAAATTAACAAATTATTTGAACAACGAATAGAATCCTGAAATAATTTAGAATTTTGAGGTAAAAAAGACCGAAATATTTGTGCAGCCTGATGAGCACGAGCTGTAGCTCTGAGAAGTCGTAACCACCTACTTAGTCGCCGATAGTCAACAACTATTGGCGAAAAAGCAGGGGGTTCCTTAGATTTCTCTCCGATCAAAAAACCAACTGTTTCGGAAGTGACTTTGTCTTCCACTGTGACAGCGGGTAGAGGAGAAATTGGTTCACTGGGCCAAGAATCCTCCGAAGAAAGGAGAAAGGATGGTCCAGTCGACCAACGAGACTTAATAGAAAATGGTCCACTATCGCGTGTAGCGTCGTCGGCAACGTTTAATGCTGTGGGAACGTATCTCCAGGCTTGAATGTCAGTAATATCCGAAATCTCCCCGACACGAAATGAAACAAAAGGCTTAAACGTGCAGGCGTCACTACGCAACCATTTCAATACCGTTATGGAATCGGACCACAGAAACATTTTTGAGGGCTTCCTCCTATGAGCATTGGAAATGTAGACTGCGAAACGAGCAGCAATAAGAGCAGCCTGCAGTTCCAATCTAGGGATGGTCGTTGGTTTCAATGGCGCGAGTCTGGCTTTTCCTCCAATTAACACAAGCTTCACCGAATCGTCGACAAAGGTGAAACGCCAGTACGCAACACAGGCGTAAGCCGACTCACTGGCATCGGCAAAAACGTGGAGCTGAATTTCCTTAACCGAATTTTGTCCCGAATAACATCTAGGGATGGAACTTCCCGAAAGAGACTCGAGCTCATGAAACCATGACTTCCATTTTTGTATTAGGCTCTCAGGAATATTGTGGTCCCAATCAAGTCCTAATTTCCAAGTCTTTTGGAATAAAATACGACCCTTTATCACTAAGGGGGTCATAAAGCCGAGAGGATCATAAACTGACATTAATAAAGATAATGTTGATCGTTTAGTGTAGCTCTCAGGTAGTTTCGGAACTAATTTCAGAAAGCATAATGAATCTTTTGAGACTATCCACGATAAACCTAGAACACGAGTTTCAGAGGGGGAAGACGGTCCTAAGCCTACTTCGACAGTTTCAGTAGCGCGGAGGTCGGAAGGAATAAGGGACAACGCATCTGAATGATTCGAAACCCACGAGCGCATTTCAAAGCCGCCTGCCTTGTGAACATTCACAATTTCTAGAGCAAGGCTTGCTGCGTCTTCGACGACATCGACACTACATAAAAGGTCATCCATATAATGGTCTTCAATGATACTTTGCGCGGCCTTTGGAAAAAGATGCTGAAAGTCAGACGCATTTTTATTTTTTAAGAAAATTGCCGTGCATGGGCTAGAAGTCGCACCAAATATCATGGAAGACATTCTGTACTCCTGTAGTGGATCCTGTGGACTGTCCCTCCAGAAGAAACGCTGAGCATCGCGATCCTCAACCCTGATTTTGATCTGGGGAAACATTTCCCTGATGTCGGCTGTGAGTGCAATGGAGCCCTCCCGAAATCGCATTACGATGGCTAATAACGGTTGTAAAAGATCCGGGCCAGACAAAAGCATTGAATTTAGACTAACTCCATTGCACCTGGCAGCGGCGTCATGGACCACCCGCAGCTTCCTTTTATGGGGATGGATCACGCCGAAATGGGGCAGATACCAAGTTACTTCACCTGATGGAGGACTAGTGCAAAGTTCAGCATATCCTTTATCAATTGTAGCATGTATGTTTTGTTTGTATGCTGCTGCGTAGTCTTTGTCTTTTGCCATCTTTCTTTCGAGACTGCAAAACCTGGACAAAGCAAGTGGTTTACTGTCGGGAATAGTCTTTAGATCGTTCCGCCAAAGCAATCCAGTCTCGAATCGCCCAGATGGCAAACGAACCCTTGTTTCTTCTAAAATATCTAAGGCACGTTTATCACTGGGACTACGATAGAGTTCTTTCTGTATGCCAATAGAGTCCAGCTTGTAATAGCTTTTGATAAGGGACTCCAGCCTATCCGTGCCATTATCAAACTCGATATGATTTACATTGAAATGTACTGAAATGGCTGTGCTGTTAATAAACCCGAAAAGAGCCCAACCCAAAGGAGTGAGAACAGCGGCTGGTTCATTATTGAGGCCGCGTCGCAAGGTTTGGGGCAATAGTAGGTGCCAATTATCGGTACCGATAATGCAAGTTGGCTTCGCTTCATCATAGGCTAACATATCAGCGAGATCAGAAAGATGTTTATAATGCTTGACGTCTTGGATGCGTGCTGACTGGGCTTTAAGACCTAGGTTGGGAATAGAGCGCGCTCTTATATCATAGGTCGTAGAACAATGACGGCCCTTTATCGATATATCGATAAAACTGACATCGGTCAGTTTACTCAGCCCACCAAAACAGTTAATTTGTAGAGGAACCGTTACTTCCTCATTAACGATCATATCAGCCACTGATTTGTCTACGAGAGTAGCAGAGCTACCGTCATCCAAATGTGCGTAAGTGCTAAAAGAACCTTTCTTGCCAGTCAAAGTGACTGGAATAACTTTCAAAAGCGGTTTTTTGAAGTCAGCAGATCCGGTTGCAGTGACGACGGCTCAGGTTGCAGTGCGGCGACAGATCCTATATTTTGTCCAGTCATTTCTGGTTGTTGCTTGTGCAAAAGTGTATGGTGGCGCCAGTTGGACAAGCAGCCCTCCACCTTACAACGCTTCTTACAATTCTTATAGAGATGTGAACCTTTTTTCAAACATCTACGACACACTTTATTACCTAATGCCCATTTCCAACGATCGTCCAAGGAAAGAGATCGAAATTTTTCGCAGTCTCCTATCTCGTGTATAGAGGAACTACAATATTTACAATTATCGGTACTCTTTGGTTTAGCAGGACGGTCCGAAGAGATCGCATAAGGAAAAATCTTGTCTTTATTCTGTGTGACAGACTGACTTTGACTTTTGGCAGGTGGTGAGTGACTTTTGACCATTGTCGGCTCTGGTATGACAACACCAAACATTGTTTGTAAATAAGCCTCGTTTTCCAAAAAATCTGCCAAAATTTCCAATTTAAATTTACCAGAGCCAACTCTCGTCAATGCAAAGTCCACCCACCTAGATCTAAGGAGTGGAGTCAACTTGCTTATGATAGAGTTAAATAGCTCAGGTGAAGCTAGGTACTCTGGCTGATCCAATAACCGAATGACTTCGACGCAGTTTCGAATGCGACAGGCAAAAACGTTCAATTCGCGTGAAGTTTCGTGTGAACCGAGTCTAGGAAGGCTCCTTACCAGAGAGAGCTGATGAAGAAGTAGGACCTCTGGTTGCGCGAAACGTGTCTCCAGTGCCTGCACGATCTGGTCCGGGTCGTCAGCTGCCACCAGCCGAATCGAGACCGCTTCTCTAGCGGCGCCGTATAATGCTGCACCAAGCCTAGCGACGTTATCACTGTATGAAAAATGCGCTTTGGAAAGGTCATACGATTTTTTGAAAGGCAGCCAATCTGCTGCGCGACCATCAAATTTAATTAGATCACATACTTTTGTAGTTTTCTTTTCCGCCAAGTCTGTGATCGCCTTTGCCAGCTGAATAAATGGTGTACCTACACTTTCGCTATCGTTTTTATTTTGGTAGCAACAATTAGCGTGATCTTTAGGAAGTGTGCCTACACCTAGTGTATGAGTTGTATATTCAGACTGAGCTGGCGGAGGCGGGACGTGAAGCTTATGGGCAGGGATCTGGGGTGGCGCTGAAGCACCTCCAAGAACCGTGGCGGGCGCTGAACGCGGTAGTTCCCACTGTATAGTTCTGGGAAACCACGGTTTATCCTTCTCCCTGTCAACCAACGAATAAGCTTTAGTACTAAGATTAGGGTACATAGCTACATTATCAGGATGCTCTAACCAGTCCTCCACGGCTGATTTGGCCTGGCCAGCTTGGCCTGGCCCTTGCAATGGGTCACGCACGAGGCGTGATGAACCTCGTGACTGGCGTGACATGTCACGCGAGTGATGCGAGGTGCCAGCTTCAATAGCTGCTAGCTCGGCCTGTAACTCTAGCTCAGCGACAATACGTTCGCGCTCGGCCTGGACACGTTCACGCTCTGTGTCCGCCTGAGCAAGCTTACGCGCGTGTTCTGCTTTAGCGGCGAGAATTCGTGCTTTCACGGTATCGGTGGACGTGCCTGAACGAGCGCTTTTAGGTGTAGTACTTATAGAAACCATACTTGCGGGTACGAAGTCCCTCGGAGTGGCGCAGGGCGGGGCAAGCGCGGAGGCGCCGTGGATAGCAACACCGCCCTCTTGATGAGCGCTTTCCGATATTTGGGGAACATAATCCTTATTTTGTACTTTCTCCTTCGCTTGCAGCCGTGTAAGGGGCATGGTTTTTATACTAAAACCCTTTTTTTTAAGGAAATTATTGAATTTTTTTTCTTCTGACACCAATGTTAATAAAAGACGGTTTAGAGACAACTGACAATATTTTTAATCAAAATATAATCACAAGTAAAAAGTATTTACAAAAGAGGTACAAAATAGATATAATCGCCAACAAGGTGGTTTACATATAAGCAAAAAAAAGGTTTTATAAACCAAAAACTTCTATTTATAACCAAAAATATCAACTTTTTCTAAATAAAAAAAACTCCAGACACACAGCGAATTCTGGCATGCGCCTGCCTGATAATGAACGTATGTATGTAGACCTTTAATTTAATAAACAAGCCATTTTTATTGGAGTTGGGCCCACGCTTCATACATTTTTGCCCATCATCCTTTGAATAATACCCAAGACGTACACTTATGGCGATGGCATGAGGCTAATGATGGTTTAACGTCTAACGAATTCACAAGCTGCATTATTGATTTCATGAAGAAACAAACCTTGATAAAGAGTTCATACTAATCTCAGACGGATGTTCCTATTAAAATATTAATAAAGTCTTGGCGTCTGCTTTGGCGAGCATTTCAAAGACACAAAAATGTCCAAATAGAGCAAATTATTATGCTCCTGTCGACTATGTGGCTAAATCCTTCCATTATAAGGAAATTTTCAGGTTACTACAAACACATAACGGTCGGGTGCATCAGAGTGCGTATACTGAATTTTGTCATTCACTTTCGATAGCGAGAGCGTTTGCGATTTGCATAGGAGTGACAAAGCGCGCCATATAGTTGTCTCTTTGTCACTCCTATGCAAATCGCAAACGCTCTCACTATCGAGAGTGAATGAAAAAACTCAGTATAAGCACTCTGTTTGTTTCAACTTTCAACACGTGCAAATCCATGATGTGCATTCTAGTAGAGATATACACCTGTCTAGGAAGTAAGTGAAAAAAAATATCTTTGTAATAAATACTGTTCATAATGTTGTCCCTAATAATATTATGTTAATAATTAAGTCAAGAATTATGATGCAAGAATTATGAAGAATTATGAAGAATATAAGTGAGAATAATAAATCTTTGCAGTCACTTGATAATAATTAATTTTTTGGTGACTTATAACAACTATATTTTTTTTTAAATAAATCTCTTCAAATAAGTATTATTAACAATGTTGCTTCTATATATATTTGTTACAAAACTTTGTAATAAATTGAGTATCGCAGTTGTGCCATGAGTCCGATGAGAGGTTTATAATTTTTAGATTTTTAAACATTTTTAGACTGAAATTTTCAGACTAAATAATGCTTTTATTGTCACAAATTACATTACATAGCACATTAAATATTTGAATCGGACAAAACACTTGAAATACATTAGCAAAAGAAAATAATAAAATGTCACATTATATTATAACTAATTACACACACACAAAACAAATAATAATTAAATATGTTAATAATTTAAGTGAAGAATTATGATCCTCTGTAAGTTAACTGCTAAAGACTGAAAGTTGTAACTCAATTACTTTGTTTTTCAAGCAAATAGTCTTTCAAATCATTTATTAATAATACAATCATGTTGATGCAACAAAAAAAAGGTTCTTAAAAAAATTATTTAAAATAAATAGTGTTTTTAATGTGAATCCTATTATATTTGTTCCAAAACATTTTGATATTGAAATTTTCAGATTTAATAATTATTTTAATAATTAAGTCAATAATTATGATGCTCTGTAAGTTAATTGTTACAAACTGAAAGTTTTAACATAATAACTTTGAAGTCCGATTACTCTACTGTTACTTATAGTTATTTTTTTAAAGGAAGAGTACGTCTTTGCAGTAACTTATTAATTTTAAATTAATTGGTGGCTAAACTGTAACAATTTAAAATGTTTAAAAATTGTTAAATGTGTTTATGATATTATGTTTTTAAAACTTTAATGAAAATGATATTTGTGTTCATTTACTGGGTTTTATTGCGTTCATTTACTGGAAAATGCCGTTCATTCACTGGTGTTTTAGGGTATTTTCGGATATGTTTCCCCATATCTTGATAACTGTGCTAAATACGACTCTAAAATTTTGTTTGAATAAATCCAGAATATACTTCAGAACTACCTTGATATACTTCAGAATGTCAGAATACTATAAATCTATTTTTTATTAAGTTTCAAAGTTGAAAATTTTCTTAAGGGTTCATTTACTGGTACACTTACCCTACTCATTCTATGTCTTTAAAAGTTAAGTCAATAAAAGAGATCAGGCCTCGTCGTTCACGTTTTTTTCATAGTCCATTTACTGGATTTTTAAGACCAATAAATGAACACCCATGTTCCAATACTGGCCAAAAGATCGGAAATCATTTTTGGAACATATTTTGGAAGAAAATATTTTAATACAATCAGCCAAAGTTATATTATTGATAAATCTTTAAAATAGCCAATGTCCCAGTGAATGAACGGCCGTTCATTCACTAGGATTTTGGCAATTTCTTGAACCATTGCATGAACCCCTATTTTATTTTAAAATTTACTCACAAAAATGGATACATTTGTCTCAAAATGCAAGCATTGATTCGTCTATAACCTATATATTACAAAAAACCTATGCAAAACCTTAAAATATCACTCAAATCGTTCGTTAAGAAAAGCAATGTCTTACCCAATTCCTAAATTCTTACTCATATAAAAGATTTTTCTTCACCCACACTAACTTTTCATCGTCGACATTTTACAACTGAGGTGTTCACGGCACCTGAATTAAATATTCCCAGTTTCGAAATAGTGTAGCCTATGAAAAAAATAAAAGTCTCTGTGGTAGAAATGGCTTGTTTTCTTATTTTGGAGCAAAAACCACGTTTCGTTCATTCACTGGGGTGTGTTCATTCACTGGTACACTTACCCTATTACATGCAGGACATACATTATTGAGCCCAAAAAATCCGTTATGTACTCATTTGAAACAAAAAAAAATTATGGTGCTTTATTTATTATTTTGTATGTGATAACTTTTATAAAAATCTATGCATAATTATATTATTCAATTTTCTACATTATTATTTTTTTCGTATCAGCGTCAACACGGACAAAATAATTATATTATGATTTATTAGAAGATGAAAATAGATTTTTTGTGTACATTCATATGTCTCGAACCAAATTCTTTGAACATCACTATATTCTCGAACGAAATTCATACACAATACGAAATCAATATTACTGTATAAAATTCTGTAGTCAAATCAATAATACCAAAGTATACTTTATTTTTTAGCTCGCCTTGTGCCGACCCTAAATTGCTTTGTTTACATTTATTGCTTATCGAATTTGGCCCCAGTATATGGATTCATGCACAAGCGTCGCCAACACGTCAGAACTCGAAGCGTTCGGAATCCGAATGGCGCGTCGGCTGCGGATGACGTCATCGGCAGTAATATCGCACTCCGAAGCAGAAATGCCGATCCAGTGCACGCAGTACCATAGAAATCATTACAAAGCAACATATCCGTCCGCTCCGTACCTACGGAGCGGTTCCGATGCGGTGGACGCTTAGCTTTAACGCTCTACTGAAAAGTTGCACTTTTTCACATAAAGGATTTGGCACCCCACATGACGATATGATAACCCACAGAACAAAAAAAAAGAGTAGAAATCGTAAGTGGGCGGTGCCCGCGTGCCTCAAATTAGCAATGTATTGCCTAAGCGTAGTCTATGACAGTTTTTCTTACCTCAGTTGCCGTGCGCTTCTAGTAAAGAAAACAATTGTGAAAACTCTACAAAAATGCCTTATGGTGCAGTTGGGGACCAAAATGTACCGATCATGCCGTAACATTCCATCGGTAAGTAGTATTTCCATTGTATTTAATTTAATAGAAATGAAATTTGCAATGACATGAACAAGGAAAGCAATCCGAAAGTGAGAAAGTAAAACCACCTTTATTTACTGGAATATAATGTTCAATTTTCGTCGAAGTCTGTGTACTTTTTCTACAAATTTCTGTCATCATTTGAATGCTACTCAAATGCTACTCAATTCAGCTGGGACATAACATTATAAAAATCTATCGATAATATTTTGTCTATGACTTAGCAGTAATAAATAATTATCGGTACTTTAGGTAGAGTACTCGTACCTGCGTCTTATTAGGTACTTTGGGAAAATAATTGTCGTTATTTTATTTTAATTGAAGACCTCTGTGGCGCAGTGGTTAGTGCATCTGACTACCATGCGAGAGATCCCGGGTTCGAATCCCGGCTGGGGACAAAAAACAATCCCAGGTCTTGTATGTTTACATGTTTGTGACGTCGTTGTTTCTGGTGCCCACGACACAGGGTATCCCAGGGTGGGGCCAGGGGCAATGTATGTGCCTGTATGTAAGTATTTATTATCATATTTTATTATTATTATTATTATTTAACACATTTTTAGTTGCAATTATTTTTGATACTGCGCAAAATTTATTGATCATGTTCCTTGACGCTGTTTAGTTCCTTTGCGAGAATGTGGTCCTGACTGCAGTATCATGTCATTTTTGTAAACTTTTAATCCGGATCAACTTACCCATCCCATTTTGAGACGAGCAACCGAACGACGCAAGCTCCGTCTCTGCTCACCACCCACGCACTGCTCTGCGTATCGGGGCGAAACCTAGTCGGACTCGTCCGATAAAACAACACCCGTAAGTAGATCCGGACTAAATGTTTACAATGTGTTGTGCCGAAAGTTTTAGTTCAATAAACATGTCACTTTTATTAGTATAGATTGGCGTATTGTCATCAAAACAAAACCAGCATGCATAATTTCAAAGTTAGATGATTTTATGTGCTCGTGTAGTAAAATCATCTGGGGGGGTCTAGATAATTTAATCAACGCTTACTCCATAAATCTATGGGGAAGTCTCGTGACTTTCGTTGGCAAATGTCATTTTAAATAAAAAAATAAACAAACTATACATACGATAAGTTTGCTGGGCCTCGTTTCAAAAGCGACTATGGCTAGTTTCATATGAGAATTCCATATACGTTGCGTAGCCGATCATCCAGAAGGTAGGTTAATATACTAACAGGCTGCGTAATTTACATCGAATTGTAATTGAATTAAACATCAACTGTCGCTGTACGAAACAATTCTATAATTTGTCGATAGGCCATCCATAGCTGAGAAGCACTATTGCACATACTTGTTTTTTAATTTTTGAATTTATGGTCTATCACATAAAACTTCTCGACGGTCAGACGCAGCGGGATTTCCAGCTAGTGTAGAGTAGCGGTACTACAAAGCAAAGATCGTATGTCAAACTTAATTTCATAATTATCATTTGATTATGATCATTGTTTATATGATTGAAAAGGTTCATATTTTACTTGGAACTTTTGTGATGTAGACCTTTTCAGAATTGCCTTTATTTGCCAATGGCAGCTTGGTATTCACAGTGTGCTTTTGATTTGTGTGTGTGAGTTTGGTCACACTGGTTTTCCTACTGATAGGTCATGTCACTATTTCTACTCTTTTTTTTTTGTTCTGTGCAGGCAGCCCAGCAAAGGTAGTATGAGGACGCGAGTCGCGCGCGACAACGTCAAAAGTCGCGAATTTCCAGTACATTAACTGTCAAATTCTCGCGACTATTGACGTTGTCGCGCGCGACTCACGTCCTCATACTACCTTTGCAGGCTACGAGCGATTCAAGATTGTTTACCTTGGTATACTTCAACCAGAATCTCATGGCAAATAGGGAAATAAAAATTTGTTAAGGGCCCCAGTATTGCCCTGGGTAACTGGATTAAACGATCTTGATACTGTTCAATTTTATTTATGTTTTTAGTACTACGAACACGAAATTATATTAGTTATATATCGACCCCTATTTGGCAAAACATCGTAAGCGACAAAAAACAAATTTTACAGTAGACGATTTTTTTCAATTTACTTGAAACCTAGTAAAGCTACGGGTTTACGTCTCAGGTAAGAAATTTTACTTTTCGTTGCGTTAATCCATTAAATATTAAGAAAGCAATGAAACTACACGGTTTGAAGTAATAATGGCGCATACGCTAGTTTTCGACATTAAAATATGAGACAATTTTGTGTAATGTCGCATACTTAATAAATCTGCTGCCTAATTGTATCGTATAATTGTAGAAAAAACGAAATAGTGAATTAAACGAAATAATATTTATAATAAGATGTTTTTTTTTTTTTTTAAAAACACAATTGCACCTTAAATAAAATCACTTATTTCAAATTACTTTTATCTATTGTACCTAAAGATAAATAAACAACCATAAATTTTATATATAAAGGATACAAAATAATTAGTAAACTTTTAAACATTATTTAAAACATAACCATAGTAACAATAGCCCTCTGAGAATTTTCAGAATTTTCAGAATTTTTTTTTCAACGTAAAGGATTTACATTCTGTTTCTTGAATGATAGGTTATCTTCGATGGTCGAAGACGCCGTAGATACTTCTGAATCACTGCTCCGTTTTAAAACAGCTGATTGCTCAGGATTCGAACTCGAAACGTCTATTTCACTCTCGTGCGGTAACGTATGTGACGTTTTTTTCAGAAATGGCGATAAAGAAAAATAACTTTTTTTAGCGTATGAACCTTTTTTGGTGGTTACGATATAATGTTTGGTGGCGATTACGCTATTGAATTTTGGATCTTGGGACATTACGATAAAACACTAAATGGCTTGTAACTTTTTTTCAAATTATCAACTAAAAGATTTTTAATTTTCCCGCCAAAGGCTTGTGCCACGACTCACTTGTCGCACTCTATTAACTTAATCACCATTTAACTAATGTCGAAGTAATAAGGAACTATTTCAACATCTAGACTATTGTGACGAAAAACAGGGCAAATAAACTTCAGTTCAACCAAAATTATACTTTATTCATAGAAATTATTATAATCAAAAATTACTCCGCCTCATCATCATCAATCCCGGTGGGGACACGGGGGCCAAGTTTAGATTGGTGGAGGCTTGTAAGACTAGTGGCTGGTCCTAACTGTCAGAAGTTTTCAATTCGCCCTAAGGCCTCTGACTTGGCTTATCGACTGCAATCTATCGACGGCAGCGGGCAATAACTGCTTAAAGCCGGGTCCGCTGCGCCATGTTACGCGTGTCACAAAAAATGTAACACGTTAATAAAACAAAAATGGGGAGTGGTATTAACACTTTACGTGTTACGTAACACGTAACGTAACGTTATGTAACACGTAACGTGTTGTACCACGCCCCATTTTTATTATAATGAGCCGTTTTCAGAAGCACAAAAAAAAATTACGGCTGTCAAAAGAATGCAATTTTGGACCTCAGCCCAATAGCCATGTGTGATACATCATAAAATAGGTCTCAGCGAGCTGAACAAAAGTTACTATGACGCCAATAGCCAAATGTTTGTCCTTTCGGAGTTATATTGCATTGAAAAAAAACCGGCTTAACGTGCCTTGCGAAGCACGGAACCGCTCGGAAAAATGCCACTAGCGTTAGTCATAGAACGGTCACCCGTCCATGCACTGAACACGCCCTATGTTGCTTAACCTTCGTGATCGTAAATAATTCAGGCGGCCGGGGCCACGAGCGAGCGACCCCGCCTCAGCTATTACCTAATAAAATTAAGGGCCGGTTTCTGAATTGAGAAATTCACTCGATCAATCGAGAAATTCAGGATAGTAGTTGTAGGTACATACTTGTTTATGTCTATGTACTCGTATGCTGTGTTTGTCAGTAATTAGTTGTACATCTAGTTTAATACAATATTTTTTCTCAATTTTGCACGTAAGAATGTCACAACTGTTGATAAACCTAATAAATAAAATAAATAAAATAAAATAAAAATAAAGTAACTACTTAACTGTAGTGCTGTCTCGTCAAAGTTTTAAGAAAAGAGCGTGACGGGTCGTTACTTAAGTATTTACTTATGCCCGGTTCCAATATCCACAATACGCTTCGTTTTGCAATAGAGGATAGCGACGAGGATATTGTTGTCATTAGTTGTTTGTTATCAGCTGAGGAGGAGAAAAGCAAAAGGAAACGCAAGATGTGGGTTCATAAAATAATCTCAAAAAGACTTATGTTTGGAGAATTTTATACATTATATTATGATGTATTAGAAGATGAAAATAGATTTTTTGTGTACATTCATATGTCTCGAACCAAATTCTTTGAACTTCACTATATTCTCGAACCGCACCTAACTAGGCAAGACACGAATTTTAGAAAGGCGATTGGAACAAAGGAAAGGGTTTAATTTTGTTTAAGGTAAGTTTTTGTAATCTAGGTATCTAATCTCTTTAAACGAGCAATTCTTGTATATATATCTATATATGTATATAAACGGAGAAGCTGACTGACTGACTGACTGACATATCAACGCAGGACCTAAACTATAAGGGTTAGAAACTTGAAATTTTGCACAGGGGTTCCTTTTGTAACGTAGGGGAGCACTAAGAAAGGATTTTTGAAAATTCATCCCCTAAGAGGGTAAAATGGGGGTTCAAAGTTAGTATGAAACTTTGCCGTTTTTGAAGTTATTCGAATGAAATTTGGTACGAAGGTTCTTCATTTAAAATTATGAAACACGTGTAAAATAGTTTTTTGAAAATCATCCCTTAAGGGGGTAACGTTGCCGTTTATGAAGTTATTCGAATGAAATTCAGAATGAAGATCCTTCATTGAATAACCTGAAGCACGTATAAAATAGTTTTTCGAAAATTACCTCTTAAGGGGATAAAAGGGGGGTGCAATGTTAGTATGAAACTTAGCCATTTTTGAAGTTACTCGGATGAAATTCAGCATGAAGGTCCTTCATTGAAAGTTATGAAAGATGTGTAAAATAGTTTTTCGAAAATCATCCCTTAAGGGTGTAAGAGGGGGTTGCGAAGTTAGTATGAAAGCTCTTTCGCATGCGCTAAAAGTATCCCTATCTTATTTGCAAACACTTTTGTCAACTAAAGCCCACGCGGACGTAGTCGCGGGCAACAGCTAGTATTTATATATAATCAGAATCTCGGAAACGGCTCCAACGATTTTCACGAAATTTTGTAGGCTGATGCTTTCGGGGGCGTTTCATTGATCTAACTAGGTCACATTTTTAGAAAACGTTGTTTTATCCGTGTTTTAAGCCAATTGAAATTTGCTATGATAACATACAGAGGTAAATTTCGCGTCTATCTGCAAGGTTGGGATAGTTCTGACGGAAAAACGGGCGACCCGTTTCGGGCCGATTTCAAGAGACCCGGCTCGAGTCATGATGTTTTTTTTCCAAGTTCTTTTTTTTGTTGAAAAAGGATTATTTTAATTTTATATTACATATTTTATATTACAAAAAAAGTACCGAGCAAAGCTGGTCAAAGCGGTCACCCAGGTACTCTATAATAATAAGAGAAAAAGTAATTGTAAGACTGACTAAGAAAGAGTGAGAAAGAGTAAAAAAAAACTAACATTTTTAATAAAATGTTACTCCGAAACGACAAACATTTGGCTGTTGGCGTCATAGTAACTATTGTTCAGCTCGCTGAGACCTATTCTAAGATGTATCACACATGGCTATTAGGCTGAGGTCCAAAATTGCATTCCTTTGACAGCCGTAATATTTTTTATTTTTTTTTAGTTCTTGTGAAAACGGCTCAGTAGAAAGATTGAGAACGGAATGAGACGAGCTGCGAGCCAAATTCACTGGCGTGTTAGCGCCGCGTCGGCTTCCTTTAATTTCTATTGGGAAAAGCCGCCACGTGCCGAGGCGGTAAATATCAAAGTGACACTATGATAGCGAACAGACTTTACATAGAAAAAATTTTAGGTGATTTCAATGAGGAAAGGTCTGTGGGTGAGTAAGGCTACTTTTTTTCAAAATATGTGATGTGCGAACGACTTTGGTAGCCGGCCCACATCTGGCAACACTGTCACTGGGCAACACTGGCTGGCAGTGTGACCAGATTTAGCAGAATTCTGCGATTTTAGCAGAATACTACCTCCAATTTACAGGTTAGCATATTATGTCGCAGAATCGAAAAAGTTGGCAGATTTTAGCAGAATTTAACAAAAAATAGCATAATATTAGCATGATGCTAAATTAATTGATTATCTTGGATGTTTATGAAAAAAAAATTTACAATGACCATTTTTAATTTCTAGAAAAATGTTTCTTTCATCAGTATTATTTTGAGGGAAATCCCCGTACTTGTTTTCACTTACGAGTTCTATGTATGCAGAGTATTTGTTTGTACACTACATACATTCAAGTCGCAAGCGAAAACAAGTATAGGAATATACCCAGTTTGGCCACTTTTAGACCGGCTAGATCTAGCCGATTTTTGACGGGTTTAGCTACAAAACAAACTGTGTTAACCACTCAACAATATCTAGTAACTTCTTGCTATTATTGGCTAATTTTCCTGATAGCAATCAAGGTGCATGCGAACGTATTTTGTACTAGATCGTGTAGGCAAATCGGTTGACCATGTCTATCAATCTATGGTTTAAGAAGGTAGCGTAGGCAACACAGCTGACCATTTCGGAGATTTCCCTATAGTTTAAATTTTAACGGAACTCGAATCAACCGAATGAAAAAGCTTTTTCTTATCTTATTACTTTATTGACTTCAGCATAGGTAGAAAGATGACGCGAGTCACGCGTTTTGTGGCGCTAAAATGACAGAATTTGACAGTTAATGTACGGGAAAGTCGGGAAGTCGGTTTTGCTCAGACTTTTTGTCTGTGTTTGTTAATAGCTTGCGTTTACAAGCATTATATAAATTAAAAACTTGAGCTATTACATATGCCTTCTAATGGCGGTAATTAGCATAACAATAGGTAAACAATGGCCGCCTGCCCGCTGCAGGCGTTTGCCAAGCGAAGGGATATAATAAGGTATTGTTCTTCCATAAATATAGTAAATGTTTAATAAAGGGTGTTTTTTTAGAGGTTAGGTTTTCAAGATGAAATAAAACGCATATAATTTAATGGTATGGCCAAGAATTTAGCTTTATTATAAAGATAAGGGTTTGCCATTATGTTTTAAAAATGATTTCGGGCAAGTGGCCGCCGCGGCTGGTTCGAATAAATTTTCGTTCGATTAAATAAACTTTTGGTGAGCGTATTATCTCGCGTCGTGGACCTGTGGAGTGGCCTCCAAGATCGTGCGATATAACACCGCTGGATTATTTCTTGTGGGGCTATGTGAAGTCGCTTGTCTACGCAGATAAGCCCGAGACGCTTGACGTCTTGGAAGAGAATATTCGGCGCGTTATTGCTGACATACGGCCCCAATTGCTGCAAAAAGTGGTCGAAAATTGGGCCTCTCGCCTGGAATTTATTCGAACCAGCCGCGGCGGCCACTTGCCCGAAATCATTTTTAAAACATAATGGCAAACCCTTATCTTTATAATAAAGCTAAATTCTTGGCCATACCATTAAATTATATGCGTTTTATTTCATCTTGAAAACCTAACCTCTAAAAAAAACACCCTTTACAACAAGTAGTAAACTTTTTAGTAAAACAAGTAACTAGTAAACTTTCACTTCCGGTTTCTCGTATTTTTTCGACAGTCGCTAAATTCGGTTGCTCCATATGGAAATATCGACAAAACTTACTGTAGAAATCTTTTTTTTTTTAATTAATTATTTAGGTATTTTACTGTATTTTCCAAAATAGCAGAATTTTCGCAGTTTTTACGAAAAGTTTAGCAGAATTTAGCAGATTTTGACACAGTGGCTAGCATAATGATTAATGACCAATTTAAATCTGGTCACACTGCTGGCTGGTTGCGAATGTGACTTTTTTCAATTTTTGTGAATTTGTGATTTTAGTCGCGTCGCATTGTGAGAATCTGTGTATTCTTTCAAATTACGATTCTACGTTAGCCAACGAGTAAAAGCTTACGCTTACCGGCGGTCAAAAGAATAAGGTAACCTAATTTGATATAATATAGCTGGTGGTGGCGACTATGGGTGGGCGGAGGTTATAAACGAAAGACGCCATCTTATCATCCCTGTGTGCCTCCGCACCGGGTTATAACTGTTAATATCAAGGCCCAGTCCTAATTGTTTCGCTAGATTCTTAATTCTATAACTATCACTCACCTGTGGTACCGCGGTACGTGCTCACCAATAAATACCCATGGAGACATACCTGGTGTCCCTAAAACTCAAGTTTACAAAACGATTGATTGCAGATGTCTTCTCGTGGTCGAGGATATGGTGGTTACAACACCCGAGGCAGCTACAACGGGCGCGGCAGTGGCTACCGCGGCTCGTACCGCGGCGGGCGCGGCTCGTACGAGGGGCGCGGTGGCCGCGGCGGCTACTCCTCGAACTATGACTCGCGCTACAACAACAGCGGCGGGAACCGCTACACTTCGAACCGCGATCGTATTGACGAGTCCTATAAGAAACCCTATAGATCAGTACGTAAGATAGGGTTTATCCATTCATGGTTAACTTTCTACTGGCTTTCACCATTAGTGGATGCTACCCATTGCAGCACTTTAACAAAGATAGGTTGGTGGGTAAAGTTGTTGCCATGTTCTATGGCCCATTTACAAATTGTAGCAACAATAGGTTTAATTGTGATCCATATCATTTTTCTATGAAGTTCCTCTACACATTATCAGAACTGGAAGCATGCTCTGCTCACCATGATTTTTTTGTGCTAAGTATCCTGTTTTTGCAGGAAAGCTCCACCAGCTATTCTACTCGTGACTATGGAGGCCGTTCTGGATCTCCTGAACGGAAGCGCATGAGAATGGAGGTAAGTATCTTGCTTAACATGTCCTACATATCTCACGCTTCTTAGGTCGAATGAGCATTCAAGAATATTGCTCACTTCAAAAATTATACAGAGGAAAGATAGTATGGTCCTAAGATGCCCAATATTGAGATGTTGATCATGCAAGGGGCTACAAAAAATCCATGAGGTTGAATAAAATTGCTGAATTGAGTGACAAATTAATTAATGAAGGTTTTTAACTGACTGATATGACTTAAATACCTTCTACAAAACTTGAGATCCATGTAAAAAAGGGAAAGAAACTATTAGGTCCATGCAAGAATGCTATGAGCTGAAAGAAATTAAAAACATTGCCGCACATCTACTCTTCTCGCTTTGGATTGAATTATTATCCTGCTTGCAAATAAACAATATTCTCTTCGCAAGTATTGAAATTGGAAAAACTTTGGTGATATTGAACAAAGATGGAAATCAAACATCTCCAAATATGCCACACTAATAGGTTAATGGACATGCAATACTGTCGACATTCTTGATGAGGTGATCACATTGGATATTCCAGATATTTCAATGACAAACATGGTTGAAGTCACAAGATCCTAACCTAACTGAGTGTTTACAAATACCACATCATGATACTTTTGAGGTTGAGTATTCTGAATGAATGGCTGGGCAGAAAAGCATGATGAATAGAAAAAAGGTTTTCCAAATAAGTTATTGCAGAGACTTTCTACAGTTTTAATGAATCTAGATTATTACCATTATAATGGTCACTCCCAATGCTAACTGAACACAAGGTCCCTGTGTTTCATTTTGAAGGAAGAAAACCTGAGTAGTTTTTGAAAATACCAAATCAACACTTGAGTTTTAAATGGTTTGATGTGCTGATTTGATATACACCTGCCAACACTCTAACAGCAATGCATATAAGTATAGAAAAGGTGCTAAGTACCAGAACCGCCCAAACTTGACAGTCATACAAAAGCATAATAACGGAAGATCATATTATATTTTAAATGTTTATATTATCTCCTAATCCTTTTTTCAAATACACAATAGAAGAATGGAACAGAGTTATGTACAGGGATCCTCGGACAGACGTAGCCACGATGGCGGGGGCCACTACTATAGCAGTAGACAAGAGAGCTATCCAAGCGAGCGGAGATCGTTCGGCGAGGATAGAAGGCGGTCGCCGAGCCGCGAGACGCGCGAGTACCGCAAGTCGAGCGGTATGGGCCCACCGCGCTCGCCCGCGCGCATGTCTGCGCCGCGCTCGCGAGTGGCTCGGGCGCCTCGCCGCTCCTTCCGCGGCCGCTCGCTGCGCACGCGTGGCACCTACCGCGGGACGCTGCGCGCGCGCGGCTCCTTCCCCACTAGGCGATACGGCGATAGGTCGCTCGCTTACACTCGCCCCTTCAGAACACTCAAAGGGCGCAGGTAATACTCTCACATAACAACATTACATAGAATTAGTATACAAAGTAGAATGAGCACATGCGAAGGAGATGAAATACAACTATTTGATCTACATGTGTGTCGACAAAGAGGTCTCTTGAGAAGACTAAGACACCGAATTGCGAATTGGTCCCATCCCATATTCAACTTCAGGATTACTATGAGGAGCATGATGTCAGATTACAGAGTAAGAGTGGAGTCCATGTAGAACAAAATAGAAAGAGTAGAAATCCACAATCACAAGTGCTGATGTATGGTTCCACGGAAGCTCATGAGAGTATCTGCATCTGAAGGCAATAAAGCTTCAATCTGTAGGTGATATTTAGTTTTATTTAATTTTTGGTTCCTGAACTAATTGTTAATTCATTTTCTGCTTTAATTTAATCACGAAAGCTTAATCACATTATTACGTAGCAGATATTGAATGTGATCTAAATAAAATGTAAACTTCTAGCACCTCCATCAAGTCTAAGGAAGAAGCATCCTCAACTGAGGAGGACTGGGATGCTGATGAAAAAGATGATGAGGAGGAGATGATTGAAGAAAAGAAAGAAGCCAAAGTGAAGTCGCCAAAGGTAAGAATTGGGAAAGACTTGTCCTACAACATACAAGCTTTTGTAAGAAAGAACTTTGAGAAGTTTCTTTGCTGCCTTATTCTACACTACATACTCGACTTGAACCTTCACTTACTATTCAACTGAGTGCTAATTTACCTCCTCAGTCCCGTATCGACAAAATAACAATAGAAAACTATTTTCAAGGTCAGGACTGAAGAGGTTAACACTTTTCCCGCCGAGGACTCGGCTCCCGAGTTCTCTAGAATGCTTCTCGCACGCCGACGACTCGGCTCCCGAGTCCAGTACATCCATAGGTGTAGGCGACTTTTGGCCATGCCGCAGCACCCGGCTACCGAGTTCTATAAGATTTCTATGCTCAGGGTTGTAATTTTTTGTCGAAATCTAAGTATTATTTTCGTTCGCCGAGTATTACCTACTACCATATTTTTTGACATGTTTTTGGTAAATAATCGTATCCGTATCATATTCACATGCGAAAAACATTTAGAACGTTATGGTAAAAGTGTGTTCGGTCGGTTAGATACGGGCACGAAAACGTCGCTTTGGCGCGCAGTGTTCTTACTCCTTTGATAAGGTTGGCGGCATCCTTTGATCGCGGCAAGAGCCAAGGCGGCATTTTCAAAGGCGACATTGTCTAACGGAACGCACTAGTGAACAGTGAATAGAGTCATACGTACCGACAAGTCATAAATTAAAAAAAAGGTCCGTACCACGAGGACCATCAGGTAGGGGTAATTAATGTGAGGAAAATATTTTTATTTGTTTGTTTTTTTGACAACCCTGTGACGTCACGACCCGGCAGCCGAGTCGGCGGCTTGGCTCTAGTGCACCCGGCTCCCGAGTGCTCGGCGTAGATGTCTAGTTCCATTTGTTTGACAACCCTGTGTGACGTCACGACCCGGCAGCCGAGTCGGCGGCTTGGCTCTAAGTGAACCCGGCTCCCGAGTGCTCGGCGTAGATGTCCAGTTCGCACGCATTCTATGAAATGCACCCGGCTCCCGAGTCCTATGAACTCCTATGGCATTCTTTCGTGGAATGCCTTATAATGTTTAGATATTTGGGTAGCAGAGAAAGTGTTAAAGAATTTATTCTCTGTTGAATGTTAAAGAAAAAATAAATTTGTTTCAACATAAAAGACATTCAATTATTTTGAATTAACTTTTGAAATGTTTCTATCAAACTGACAATATTCTTTCGTCAGTAAAATTACTGAAAAATATATTTATTGAATATTGATATAAAATGACGACTATAGGTGGAACCAGACGTGGAAGATGCAGAAGTGGCGGCGGCCGAGGGCGAGGAGACTGACAAGGAGGGTGCCGACGCCGTTTCGGACGAAGTGGAGCGCCCGCAGCGCCGCGGCACCGCGCGCCCCTATGTGCACCTCTCCTGCATCCATTGCAAGGAGAAGTACGCCACTTTCGCGGTAAGAAACTGTACCCAACGCTTAGACTGGTTGACCAAAAAACAAACATGGTAATGAATGATCCAAGTAGCAACAGCAACACAAATACAGCCATCTTGATTAACGATAATTCCGCCATTTTGTTTCTTTTTTCTCTAAGTTTTAGTGCACCTCTTCTCAATTGAAACGAGAAGTACGCCACTTTTGCGTATTTTTTAAGTGAAAAATCTGTAAACACGAGTACATAAAAATAGAAAATCTTGAATGCGTATTTTTTAAGTGAAAAATCTGTAAACACGAGTACATAAAAATAGAAAATCTTGAATAATCCCGCGATAATACGGTATTTGACACTATCAACAATAAATTATTTGAGATGCTCGATTAAAACAAAAATTACAAAATGATTCGGAAAATGTATTTTATATTTTAAATAGATGAAACATAAAAAGAGTGCTCTGAAATGTGACGTCACAAGCAAGTATTTTCATACAAAATTCCGTTTTAAGAGTAACTCATTTGACATCCTGTCAAATACCCAATAGGGAATGGATTAAAATATCAGAAGTGCTTGATATTTTTTTTGGTGATAGTAATAACCTTCCTTAACGTGGGAAAAAGGTTTCAATTTTTTTGGCCCCGTAGTTAATTTTTAAATATACTTAATATTTTTCCATTCGTAGTTCTGGGCTTAGTACGGCATATCAGACATATTCCTTAGTCCGCTACGTATAAAAAAAATCCACCTTGAAAAGCTGTCATTGTCACCAGATATTTTTTTTCTCATACGTACCAAGGAATATGTCTGATATGCCGTACTGAGCCCAGAACTACGAATGGAAAAATATTAAGATTATTTAAAAATTAACTACGCAGCCAAAAAAATTGAAACTTTTTTCTCGCGCTAAGGAAGGTTATTCCTATCACCAAAAAAAATATCAAGCACTTCTGATATTTTCATCCATTCCCTATTCCGCCATTTGGTTTTCTTTTTTTCTCTAAGTTTTAGTGCACCTCTTCTCAATTGAAAAGAGAAGTACGCCACTTTGGCGTATTTTTAAGTGAAACATCTGTAATGCCTCGCCTGTAACACTTTTTGTACATAAAAATGGAAACTACACCGATACTACAACCGCTTTCGCCTTCAAGTCCGACCCTTTGGCGTTGGCAGGGCTACTCGAAACACTTGATGTCGGGCAAGCACCGCGCGGCGATGGGCTCGGTGGCGCGCCGTCACAAGGCGCAGCTTTTGCGGATGCGCGTGGCCCAGCGCGGGGCCCAGCGGGACCTCGAAGCGACGGCCGGCGCCGACCTGGCAGCGCGTACCACCTTCTGCCTGGTGTGCCGCCTTAACCACCGCACCACCCGGCACTCGCACAACCTCACCGACACCCACCGCGCCATGAAGCGCTTCCTGATGCCCTTCTGCCGCGTATGCCGCATCGCATTCCGCTCTCCCATGATCTACGAGCACCACATCTGCTCGTTGGACCATCTCAAGGTAATTGCAGTATTCCCAAATTAATAATGCGCATACAGATCTTAGCTAGTGGCCGTATTCCCAGAAACACGCGAATCATTTAATACATAATTGCATGAAATACATTTCACACCACTCTACATAGATATCGTCTCCCGGCGCTCGGGAAATACGACCGCTGCCGAACAGTGAGGAAAGTCAGTACTTGGTATGCACATTATCACTTTGGGAGCACTGTACAGGAAATTGATCTTAAATCGGCATGATCACCTTTTTTCATTTTAGAGACATTTCAAGCGCCAAAATATAAATGGTGGCTTCCACAAATTGACAAAAGTATCTAACAATTGTTCCCCATATTGTTCAGTGGATACATTAACTGTAGTTTTTACATCAATTTACATCAACTGTAGTTGTCCATAGCTTTGGACAACTACAGTTGATGTAAAACATAGAAAAAAAACGCAAAGCTAACCCATTTTGTTTTTCAGCGCAAGGCAGGCCAGGCAGCCCGTCGGCCGAGCAGCCCCAAGGCCGATGCCAGCGGTGATGAGGGGATGGATGTGGACTTGGAGAACTTCATGACACTGGACTCTGTGGGTGACGTCGATGGTGAGTTCTTCTCCATTATTTGTAATCAACCCGTTCAGACCCACAGCTTGGTATAAGGTTGTCGACTGTGGGTCAGAAAAGGCCACTTCACATTCACATCCTAATACACTTGTCATGTGACTTGTGTTTTGTTTCAAAGCTGTTTATGCAGTATAAACCTATAATTAAAAAAATATTAACTCTGCACATTTAATTTGCGACCAGCTAGTTTAGCAGCAATAAACATGATCTCTCGCGGTCTTGTTCGGCAACTTCTAATAATAGCAATAAACATAAAACAAGTAATTTGTTAGTTGTGTGTGGTATTTTATAAACAATAATAATAATATACAAACAAGCATTTCTATACAGGCACATACATTGCTTCTGGCCCCACACTAACTAATAACTTCCACACAACACAATCACTTGAACTGGTCCCAAACCAGGATACTCTGCTATGGTAACCATGCAAGGTTTCATAGTATACATAATTTCTTAAAACTGTTTTTTTTTTTTCAGAAGTCGACGATGAGGACTCAGGCACCGAAAAGAAAGAGGAGACTGCCGAGAAGAAACCCAAAGTAGAGATTAACATTGGCAGTGAACACATCAAGAAGTTGGAGGTAGTATTTGTTCTTTTTTTCTTTTAACTTTTCAAAGCTATACTTGCGAGTCAACACAAGTTTTACTTAACCTCCTCAGTCCCATGTCGACAAAATAACAATAGAAAACTATTGTTATTTTCAAGGTCAGGACTGAAGAGGTTAAGATTATCAAATACAGAATAACATTTTATTCCCATATCTCCTAGTCCTGTCAACATCAGGCTGTCCCTCGACATAGGCCTCCTCCATCCTTTGGGCAGGTCATCCTCCCATCTGGTGGCTGGTCTGCCTCTTTTTCTTTTACCCCTCTCGGGTACCACTACTATACTTCATCATCAACCCATTATATCTCCACTGAGGGGCACGGGTCTCTTCCCTGAGGAAGGTATAGGATACTTAATAATAATAATAATAATAATAATAAAAGCCTTTATTCTCTGACCACAAATTTTACAATAAATGCATACAATATATAAACTTAAAATATTTTGATTTGTTTTGTTCTTAATTTAAGTATAAGTTATTGTGGCATCGCCATTCTCTAATTAGTCAGGTTGTCCTTGGACATAGGCCTCCTCCAGGCATTTCCAAACTTTTCTGTCACGCTCTGTGCTTCTCCAGCCTTTGGGTAAATCGTCCTCCCATCTCTTTATTTGCCTTCCTCTTCTCCTTTTTCCGTCCCTTGGATACCATTCAGTGATATCTTTAGTCCACTTCCTTGTTGTTGATCTCCACATGTGTCCCGTCCAGCGCCATTTCAAAGTTTTTGTCTTTTTGGTCACGTCTACAATTTTCGTTTTTGCTCTGATGTTTTTAAGTGTTTGTTTGTCTGATAGACGGATACCCAACATACTGCGCTCCATACTCTGTTGACATACTTTTAGTTTCTGGGTTGTAGCGGCTGTGAAGGCCCAAGTTTGGCAGCCATATGTCAGTACTGGTAGAATACACGTATCCCAGATACTTATCTGGGGATCTGGGGATATAGGATACTTACTGAAGTGTAAATCGGGCATACGGCCCTCCCTGCTAGGTGTGGTGGTGCGAGCTGTGCCGGGTTTACCTGCCGCGGGCGGGCGGAGCGGCCGAGCAGGCAGAGGCGCTGCGACGCCATTGCAGGCTGCGGCTGCATCTCGGCCGATACGTGCAGCACCGCGACACTCGCACGCTGCGCAAGCACGCCGAGCGCATTCACCGGCAGCTGCATCAAGCCAAAGGTCTGTAAAATCTGTTCGGTACCAGTGTCACTTTGAATCAGAATCAGAATCAGAAATTTATTTCAACGTAAAGAATTTACATTCTGCTCGTTGAATGTCAATGTACATACAGTTATGTATAATGTTAACCGCTGCCTTGGGGCCATCTGTAGTGGAGAAAAAGGCAGCGAAAAAAAAAAACTCCACTCTGACCATCTTTTCTCAAATCAACTTAAAGCTAATACAAATAAAACTTACAAAACAATATCTTGGATGTGTTGAACACTAAACACATTTATCCTCTGATTAAATTTAATATTAAACTACTATTTAAAGCCATACGTCCTTGACGTCCTTTGATATTTACCTTGTCACAAAACTGCCGTCCTAATGAAGTGTGCAATAACTAGGTTTTGACTACTTTCGAGATATTCGCGATTAATTAATTTATACTTAATAGTCTTGTCTGTTTCTTGGTAATAAACTATTTTAAGTACTTAATCTATTCTGTACATAAGTATTATTTCCTTATTTTTCTGTACATAAGTATTAAGTTTTTTAAATTCTCTCATCGCTGTACCACACCGCGGTCTGTGACGCTCGCGGAGTATCATTTGGCACTGACTGAAAATCAGCGCTGAAGGCTTGTCCTTCAGCATAATGCTGAGTCAGCTGCCATTTATAACAGCAGTGACACGCCGTGATCTTTATTTTCCTCCTGTTTTCTTCTGATTCTTTGTTTTGTACTAATTTTATGGTTTAATTTTTGGATTTATTTTGTTTTGTGGCGTGTGTTTTGTTGTTATAATAAATTTTTCTTCTTCTTCTTCTTCATTAAAGATTTAATTTTTGTTTTGTGTGTATCTTCGTAACTATAAAAGCTATTGGTTTGAAACTTTTACTAAACGACAGATAAAATAATGCTTAATTTTATGTAATATATTATATTTGTATATAAGTTTATATACTTACTAAAAACGCAATAATGTGTTTATCATTAGTATTTATGAATTGTTTTGATATAGCATTCTTAACCATAACTGCAATAACTACACTACTTATTGCAGTTTTTGTTAGTAAGACGACATATTGCTCTTTTGTGTAGCACAAACTATATTGATGCCCTATAGTTTCTTCCAACCTTAAGTACAATAACTATCCTAGTTATTGCGATTTTCCTTAGTAAAATATTTTAATTAGATATAAGGCAGAGATGGTTGACTGCAAGAACATAATAAGTTTATATGAAATATAAAGTTATTTTGTATGCGAAACAAACATTATCAATGAAATCACTTTAAGCTTTTTTTTACTTACATACTAATTTCAACAATTAATAAAATCACAACTTAGAAACTCTGTAGTGTCTCTTCTAAATCTTCTCTTTTACAAAAATTTTATCACTTTCCATTACGTGACCAATTCTTCAAATCAATCTTAATTTACTTAAAGTACTTATGTACGTACTTAACCTAAAGCAACATTGTTGCGTAACAAAATATTAATTAATAAGTTATTATTTAAAACCTACAAAATTACCTCTTGAAAATAAAATCAATTAGAGTATTTTCTTTCCTAATAATTTCAACAGGTACTAATCCAATCACAACTTAGAATCTTTGTATTAGCACATAATAATAGTAATAACTAACTAAAATCTTTTAGAATACTTTTCCTTTTGGTTACACCAACAATATTAACACTTAATCTTTTAATACGCATGTTTGACAAATAAAAATCTTTTATCTTTATCTTTAAGGCACATACATATATCATTCTGTAAATCAGTCAATCAATCTTAATTCAATTAAAGTAAGCTATTATATCGCAACTTAAAAAGCAGTTTGTAATTTGAATTTAGTCTATGTTTGACACTTGCGAAGATTCTGATAAGTTTAACCAAGAACTCCGTTTGTCTCTGGCATCTGAGACAATTCTGATAATTATTCTTTCGTTTCGATCATTTGATATACCTATGAATACAGTTTTATTTTTAATATCTGGAAAATTTTATATTTGATAATTTTAATTTGTAAGAAATCTACCTAATTCTCTCCAATCAGCTGCATGTTTTTCTTGACTTTCAATGAAAATTGTCCCCTTTCAACCTTTACAGCCAAAATATTCTTTAAGTATATCCTTGTTAACTCTTATTTATTGCGCTTATGACTAGTAAATGTGCCAACAAATTATAAAACGTCCCGGTCATAAGTGCAATAACAGTAGACTTATTGCGGTTATTTTATGTAATATTACATCATATCAAAGCTATCCAAGTCATAACTCAAGATATTTCGGTTATGATTAGCTCACAGAACAAAAAAAAAAGAGTAGAAATCGTAAGTGGGCGGTGCCCGCGTGCCTCAAATTAGCAATGTATTGCCTAAGCGTAGTCTATGATAGTTTTTGTTACCTCAGTTGCCGTGCGCTTCTAGTAAAGAAAACAATTGTGAAAACTCTACTAAAGTGCCTTATTGTGCTGTGTTAGAGTGCAAAAATAAAAGTTGGGGACCAAAATGTACCGATCATGCCGTAACATTCCATCGGTAAGTAGTATTTCCATTGTATTTAATTTAATAGAAATGAAATTTGCAATGACATGAACAAGGAAAGCAATCCGAAAGTGAGAAAGTAAAACCACCTTTATTTACTGGAATATAATTTCAATTTTCGTCGAAGTCTGTGTACTTTTTCTACAAATTTCTGTCAACATTTGAATGCTACTCAAATGCTACTCAATTCAGCTGGGACACAACATTATAAAAATCTATCGATAATATTTTGTCTATGACTTAGCAGTAATAAATAATTATCGGTACTTTAGGTAGAGTACCTGCGTCTTATTAGGTACTTTGGGAAAATAATTGTCGTTATTTTATTTTAATTGAAGACCTCTGTGGCGCAGTGGTTAGTGCATCTGACTACCATGCGAGAGATCCCGGGTTCGAATCCCGGCTGGGGACAAAAAACAATCCCAGGTCTTGTATGTTTACATGTTTGTGACGTCGTTGTTTCTGGTGCCCACGACACAGGGTATCCCAGGGTGGGGCCAGGGGCAATGTATGTGCCTGTATGTAAGTGTTTATTATCATCTTTTATTATTATTATTATTATTATTTAACACATTTTTAGTTGCAATTATTTTTGATACTGCGCAAAATTTATTGATCATGTTCCTTGACGCTGTTTAGTTCCTTTGCGAGAATGTGACGCTGTTTAGTTCCTTTGCGAGAATGTGGTCCTGACTGCAGTATCATGTCATTTTTGTAAACTTTTAATCCGGATCAACTTACCCATCCCATTTTGAGACGAGCAACCGAACGACGCAAGCTCCGTCTCTGCTCACCACCCACTCACTGCTCTGCGTATCGGGGCGAAACCTAGTCGGACTCGTCCGATAAAACAACACCCTTAAGTAGATCCGGACTAAATGTTTACAATGTGTTGTGCCGAAAGTTTTAGTTCAATAAACATGTCACTTTTATTAGTATAGATTGGCGTATTGTCATCAAAACAAAACCAGCATGCATAATTTCAAAGTTAGATGATTTTATGTGCTCGTGTAGTAAAATCATCTGGGGGGGTCTAGATAATTTAATCAACGCTTACTCCATAAATCTATGGGGAAGTCTCGTGACTTTCGTTGGCAAATGTCATCTCCATAATATAAGTGAAGCACAAGCGTTGATGGATAACGACATTTTAAATAAATAAATAAAAAAATAAACAAACTATACATACGATAAGTTTGCTGGGCCTCGTTTCAAAAGCGACTATGGTTAGTTTCGTATGAGAATTCCATATACGTTGCGTAGCCGATCATCCAGAAGGTAGGTTAATATACTAACAGGCTGCGTAATTTACATCGAATTATTATTGTAATTAAATTAAATATCAACTGTCGCTTTACGAAACAATTCTATAATTTGTCGATAGGCCATCGATAGCTGAGAAGCACCATTGCACATACTTGTTTTTTAATTTTTGACTTTATGGTCTATCACATAAAACTTCTCGACGGTCAGACGCGGCGGGATTTCCAGCTAGTGTAGAGTAGCGGTACTACGAACAAAGATCTAATGTCAAACTTAATTTCATCATTATCATTTGATTTAGATCGTTGTTTATATCACCAAAAGGTTCATATGTTACGTGGAACTTTTATGATGTAGACCTTTTCGGCATTGCCTTTATTTACCAATGGCAGCTTGGCATTCATAGTGTGGGTTTTGGCTTATGTGTGAGTTTGGTCACACTGGTTTTCCTGCTAATAGGTCATGTCATTCCTTCTACTCTTTTTTTCTGTTCTGTGGCAATCGAGGCTACGTAAAAAAAAAGAATATTCCTTATTGCACACAAGAAGCAAGAGACAAATAAAAGTTACAGTTAAAAAAAATATATACAATAGGCTTTCTTATTCTCTTTATATACAATAGGCTTTCTTATTCTCTATTCTTATTGTACACGATAAGTTTGCTCGGCTTCGTTTCATAAAGCGACTATGGTTAGATTATGAGAATTCCATTATAGGTACATTGCGTAGCCAATCATCCAGAAGGACAGTTAATATGGTAGCCGGCTGCGTAATTTACATCGAACTGTAGTACAGTTTGGCAGAAGGGAATACATTATGTTACTTTGTCAATGTAGATACTAAAAAAAATAAATGATTAAGAATCATTGTCATAACAAATTCCTATTCCCAATATGTCCCATCCTTAGCCTGAGTAGCAACATAGCAGATAGTTATTTTTCAATATTCGACTTTATGGCATAAAACTTAAAGCTTCTCGACGATCACACGCGGCGGTAGTTCCATCTAATGTAGAGTAGCGGTACTACAAAGCAAAGATCGTATGTCAAACTTAATTTCATAATTATCATTTGATTTTGATCATTGTTTATATGATTGAAAAGGTTCATATTTTACTTGGAACTTTTGTGATGTAGACCTTTTCAGAATTGCCTTTATTTGCCAATGGCAGCTTGGCATTCACAGTGTGCTTTTGATTTGTGTGTGTGTGAGTTTGGTCACACTGGTTTTCCTACTGATAGGTCATGTCACTATTTCTACTCTTTTTTTTTGTTCTGTGGATTAGCTACATACAAATCGTAATATTAAATATTGCAGTTATGATAACCTACAAAACCTAAACTATCGAAGATACAAAAAAGACGTCAAAGACGAAAATATAGAGCTCATTTTCCTGATTACTATTATGGTCTTAACTCAATTTGCCCAAAAACTCGAGTTATTGCACTCTTCGTTAGGACGGCAGAAAAGAAATTAAAGGAAGCCGACCGCGGCGCAAACACGCCAGTGAATTTGGCTCGCAGCTCGTCTCATTCTACTATTATGTAGATCACGCAATTAAAGTAGTAAATCAATCAGTATTTTAGAATCGATTTATAACGAGATGATCCTGCATCACTTAGGTAGGTACCTATTCTAAATACCGGTGGAGACTCAGAAGAAGGAGTACCATAGAAGGAGGAATAAAATAAAAAGTAACAGTTGTATAGCTGTCCATGTTACTCTTACGATAAATCTCTGCGCCAGAAAGAGACAGCTGTAGTGTACTCGTGCACTCAAAATCTTACAATCGTACACGGTTGCCACAGATTACTGAACAAAGCCAAAATCGATAGGGCTGGGACAAACACCATAAAGATGTCGATATTATTTATTCCGATCTACATAATCTGTGTATTTTTTTAAATTAATGTTGGTAATTAAGTATTAATATTAAATTATAAAAAAATCATAGCTCTTTTACACAATTTGCAAAAAGTATCTTTTCAATCCCATCACCATGTTTAATAGTGATTTTTCGGACCCATGGCTGTGTACCAAAAAACCGACTAAATTCCATTATTCCAATTCCAATTAATTTAAATTACAGTCATGGGCCCATGATAATCACTATTCTCACCATTATCTATCTATCTAATTATTAATGTATTTATCTCTAAAAAAATATCATTTTTCCCTTGGTGGTGCTAGTGAACCAGCTGGAACCCCTTACGGTTATGTTATTATGTGCTAAGTGTGGTACATACCATATAATTTACAATAAATATTCATAAGTAACAGTAAGTAATTCTACATCAGGTTTTCAATAATATAAATGGGACTAATAGGGCTATAGCGAATCGAAGAAAGATTTTACCGAGTTATGTGGTAACATGGCAAATTGTATATGTACGGCGAATATAGAACCTTTTTTTTAATATGTTTGCAAATCATCAATAATCACCATATACAGCGCCACCAAGTTATCTGTTCAGGTGGGTAAAATTGTAACTAAGTAATTAATTGTAAATCCTGTTTCCCATGTTTTGTTTTATTTATTCATTTACTAAGACTTATAGATATATGTTCATTAAAATTGAAAGATGGGTTAAAATATTCTCGTTTTTCTAGGTAAATTTCTCAAATGTTACTACTAAATTCTCCACTAGCGCCGCTATCAACTGAACAGATGAGATGGTGGCACTGTAAGAAAGTATAATGAATAAAACAAGACCAAAATAAGAAAAACTATTTAATAACATAACATAACATTTACACACAGGCACATATATTGCTTCTGGCCCCACACTAGGATACCCTGTGTCGTGTTAATAGATTACGTATTTGTTTCCAATAAATACCTACCACCTAGCATAGTTACTCAAGGCACCCGTTGTAATAATATCATCAGTCCAGGTTCGATGGAATAAAATAAAAATTAAAAACCAAACGATTTATTGGTACAAGATTATTTGGCATCAAATAAAGTACGTAGTTTCAAGCTTTTCACATAAAAAGTGGCAGGCTGCAGCTCAATAGAGAAGAAACCAACACGTATTACTATAATGTATATGTTTTTTATCCCTGACTTCTGTTTTACAAGTACCTATTAACGTTTTTTTTTTCACAAAAATGTGTCAGCCATAATGTAAAAGATAATATAATATTTTATGAAATTCAAATGAAATCAGCTTGGTTGCAGCTCACGAACGTTGTCCATTTCCGCGGAGGGCGCAACCTCAAAATTGTTTTTATTTAAGTACTTCACGTTGATAACTTCCACATAAAAAATAATAAAAATCACTTGCACCAGAATCAGACTATGATAGTATTAAACTATTTATGACCTTTAACTGCTAAACGTTGTCCAGGATAGAAAAAAACACCCAGTCAGGCAATAATCAGGGAAAAATTCTACAAGTGATATACGGCGCCTTGCAGGTTGGAACTGACAACCTGTTTTATTATCCAAGTGGAGTAACCACTAGACCAACGAGACAGTCGGGTCTCATGTGAAATTCCTGATGTACGTACATACAGCAAAACTTGCACCTCAGTCGACATAATTGTGCAGTATGTAGACTTTATTTTGTTTTCAGTATCATTATAATGTATAATTATAACCTTACCAATGATCTGCGGGCTAAGGAAAAGCGTAAAGTAGGTACGGCACTTGTTTCCAACCTACGCCACTTGCTATTGTTTATGAAACAGTCGCTTGCTGCAAATGCGGTGTAAATTTTTCCAAGACTACTTTGTACGTGGTACTGCGTAATCGACATTTGTTATTTTGTGCTGTCTTCGGGTAACCTGCAATAGATAATTAACAATTAAAACAACTATACGAACTCAAGAAATAACTAAATATGCTCTACGAACTATCGATACTTTTTTTCACTGAGAAAGTGGGAAAGTCCCATCCCTATTCCCCTACAACTAACAACAAACTTGTATTATGATTTATATCGAAAATATCACAATAATCATGATGAAAACACCATTCTCTAATAGCTAATTTGCAATTCTAGTAGCCCATAGTTGAAATCTTAGAGAAAATACCCTTTTAGGTACACAACATTGAGACTTACCGGTGGAAGCTGATGAATGTTGTTTCATTATCTTCTCGGGAAGAATGAGATATACATTCTAACACAACACACGCCATGCCGATGGTTACTTATACTATATACCATGAGAATCCACTATAATTCACTTCAAATGGTGCTTTAGTAAATATAAAATACACAAGCTTCTTGAAAACGGCGCACTCCCAAACCTCTTCTCAAACACACTGCCAAATACAGAACACCCTCTGCCAAATCAATGTCATTGGGCGGCACATTGCATGCCGTCATTTTCTGAGCCGTTCTAATTTGGTCGCGTAATGGTAACCAAAGGTAACCAACTGACGTTTAAGGGTTGTACGCTCGAAAAAAGCCACAAAGACATGACTATATTTTTCTCTTTCTAACACGTAGCTTGCGGCTATTTAGATTGACGAAACAGACTATGTGGCACGTTTTCATTTTTTAACGCTCCTTCTATGGTACTCCTTCTTCTGAGGGTGGAGATGAATATTCTGAGGAGACATCGAGTGATGAAGAGTAGTGTTTTATTTTGTGCTTCATTAGGTATATTGTGTACCATGTTTTTTTTTCTATTTTAAGTATTTTTCCCGTCTATGTTTTATTATTGAAATAAATGTTTTCATGTACAACTGTTCATCATGTTCAACAACTGCATGTAATCCCGGGATTTGTAAAAAAGATGCTCATTGAAAAGCATAACTTTTATGTTTCCTGCAGCACTAGGGTTTGTGAGACACATTTGAATTTGAATGTTTCGCATGTTTTGCTTCAAAATAACAATATTTACACTTATTTCACTGTGAACCAAATCGAAGATATAATATTGATTGCAAAGTCTGACAAACGAACTTTTTGAAAAGGATGCTGAAATGCAAGATGTGATATGTCACTATTGGACAGATTTAACAACTGTCAAATTTTTGGACTTACTACATATTTAATAGTTTGCCTCCCCTCGCCTTTAAGAGGCGATTTCTATGTATACCTTAGCAATAAGACCGCCTGTTGTATATATTTTTTAATTGTAACTTTTATTTTGTATCTTGTTACTTGTGGGCAATAAAGAATATTCTTAACTTACCTTATACCTACCTACGCTTAATAAATCTCATTGTTGTTTATATCAATAAATAATATGTGTCCCTATAATCACTGCATGTATGAGGTATTTATGCGAAGGGTTATTTTCGTAGCAAAATCTTTTTTACCCGACGGCGAAGGAGATGTGAAAGAGCTTAGCACAGACTCTGCTATTAGGTAAAGGATATTTGTGTGCATTAAAAGTATTAATAAAACAATTTAAGAAGATAAAAGTAGGAGGATAATATTTTACTTCAAGTCTGTGCAAAAACGCCTGGCTAAAAATTCATAGCAAAATATCGACGTTCGACGTTTTGTAGGAGTTTCGTTGCAGGAGTTCCTATGATTTTATTTGCAGAATTGTGACGATATCAAAAGTTCCTGAAACTTTTTTCACAGAAAATACTGATTTTCAGATACCCAGCATTAAATATTACTATGCACAATGTTTATACATGGTTAAGGCAGTCGCCCATACTTCTATTTAGCCAACTCTTTTAAACTGAGGGCAATAATACATTTTATTTGGGCCCAAAATGTTGCATTATCCTTTCTAGGTGGGCGGTGGCGATCGGTGGGCGTGTCCGACCGTAATTTAAATTATTAAAGATATCGGATCCGCGGATTAAAAGTAAAGTTCAATTTATGAAGTAAAATTGTTTATTTGCCAGACAAGCGTACATATCAGTTATTAGAATGCTGTCAAGATCCTTCATGTTACTCCATACATTAGTAACAGTTAAAATTATCAATTTAATGTTTCATGCAATCTGCATAACTTGATGTAGTCAATCTCATTGAAAGCAGTTCAATATTGAATAGTTCGACATAAAAATTTACTCGAAAATATTTAAAATTTTAACTGTTCGTAGACACACCCCTATACGCCTAATGTTCGATACTTATTTGTAATTGAATATTATAGTATAATAAAATCATATTTTTCTATTTACAGAAGGTGAAAAAGACGGGGCCAACGACGAAGCTACTGACAAGAATTCTGAAAAGTCTGTGGAGGTGAAGCTTGAGAATGGGGCGGACACAGCGAATGCCTCCGGAAACGAAGGTAAACTATACTTTATTTGTCTCTATTATATTTCATACTTGCCAGTAATGACACGTAATCGCGATGACCTCGAAAGTAAACAATGGGAAACCATTTATGAGGGTACCAATAGGGAGAGGATACAGATCAAGATAGTTGGCTAACTGTAACAGCTGGAGACATGGGGAACTAAAGCAATTAGAGCAAGCACCAGTATGTGAATGTCAACCCGTCACCATCTACTAATCTTCATCATCATCAACCCATTATGTCCCCACTGAGGGGCACGGGTCTCTTCCCTGAGGAATGTATAGGCCATGCTCCACCACGGGGGCCAAGTCCGGATTGGTGGAGGCTTGTAAGACTAGTGGCTGGTCTTACTGTCAGAAGTTTTCAAGCCGTCCTGAGGCCTCTGACTTGGCTTAACGACGCCATCTAGCGACGGCAGCCGGCACCAACTGCTTAACGGACCTTGCGAAGCACGGAACCGCTTTGAAAAATGCCACTAGCGGTAGTCATAGACGGTGACCCATCCATAGACTGAACGCGCCGTATGTTATCGTATGATTCTCACTCAGGCAACCCAGGCTACGAGCGATTCTCACGCAGGCAGCCCAGACTACGAGCGATTCTTACGAACGACTACTAATCTTACTGTGCTAATATTTGTTGTTTATTTTTACAGGTGAAGACAAGATGTGGGCAGATGTGGACAAGGATATAGGAGAACTGCTTGCTGAGGTGGACCCTCGAGCCAATGACGGCAGCGATGACGAAGAGGACCTTGGAAGGTAAAAAAAGAAAAAAAAATATTTTAATCAAAATAATTTAGATACATTCAGGGCACTGTTTCTTAATAGTACATTATGATATAAGTGCGGTAAGTTGAAAGTTACAGCCGAGGCGATATTACTAGCCCGAGCCATCGGCGAGGGCTATAAGGAAGCAGAGGCTGTAATTTTCAAAGCGCACGTATGTCATACGACGTTTTATAACATATTTACGAGGAAATTAATAAAACTCTGACTTGTGAGCTTACTTACCGTTGAGCTCCCTTTTGATAGGCTTGTAAGTATCTATCGGTCGATTTTTCAGGCAAGAGGCTTAGAGTAGCCTTTTTCGCCGCGTTTAAGACCTGTGGCGGTGTCAAATTAATAAATTCATCACTACTTGACGACATTTTCAAATAAAAACAATACAGCGTAGCGTAGCCTTGGGTAACTCAGGAGCCAGATATGATAGGACACATATCTCCCCAGTCGTCAAGTGTGTCCCTGTTATATCTCGGAGATTTCAATTATATCTGGCTCCCTCTCCTACTAAGCTCCTGCTACTTTATCCAGCTCATACACAGTGCGCGAGAGCGAGATCGAGATAGGCTGTCATCGGATACATTCGGCCGCATTTCTCGTCGTAGTAACAAACGAGCGACGAGACAGATTCTTAAGAATGTATTGACTTGGTGACCTTTTTGATCGCTATTGGTACGCCTGGCTTGTTCGGCTAACATCGTGCATTCGGGCGCAATACTCGTATTAATGAGATGAACGGTTAAGAAGATAATCATATATGTTTGTCACGCTTTAATTACCGATTTGTGAAACGGAGGTCACCAGATTCATACTAAATATATCGTTTTGGTGATCTTTTCGATATCTTACTTTGTTTGGTGCATAGCACGGGAAAGTCAAAACTAGTCTTTATGTAGGTCACAGACGGTAAAGTTAAAAAAGCAATTAAAATTAGGCACAAATGCGAATGCATTGTTTACGTAAATACTTGTTTTGAGTTAGTTTGCGATTGAAGGTCATCAAGCGATCTGATTTGACGTGATTTTAAATATTTTTAATCATTGTATATTTTCAACTTTTAAATATGCCCACCTCAACATGTTTCACAGTCTAATTTGTTCGTATATTTGCTACTAAAGTGATACATTTATATTAACTCTGTTCAGGTTGTCAGTCCTAAGTCTGTAAAGTATGAAGAAAATTTTAAAATAATAGTAGGTACAATCTGCTGTGATTATGAAAGAAATTGTGAGCTGGATATAGTAGAAAATAGGTAGACTAGACTCATCACTTGTGTCGCACGGCTCTTATCTTCACTCACACTCTGTTGTACGTCGTATGAGCTAGGATACAACGGTGAGTAAGATATGATTGGGATATAATGTGTCCCGGTGATCAAAGATACGAGATATAACAACTCCCTCTAAGGACACACTTTGCGCAAGTCTAATACAGCGAAAAGAAAAAGCGCGCGGATTTATTTTTACTTGTCCACAATTAAGCGATGCGCGCGCATCAACTTTTTTTTTAGGCAAAGGTACAAAAACAATCAGTATTACTAATAAAGTTGTAATTTATTGTCAAAATTAATTAAATTAAAGAATTAAATGTTTATTTGTTATATTTTATTTCCCAAAGTTAATTTTATTCATAAAATATTGACCACTTTCTTGACATAAAACCTCTTTGCTAAGATTTTTAAAAGTATCGTTCATTTTTAGACGGGGTATCTTAAAACTTTATTAAAAAAAAAACACGTGCCTTTTACATTACATTATCGCACAAGTACGTAATGAGATACATTACGATATTGAAATTGGTGTAATTACAACTACTTTACGAGCAAATATGTTATAAAACAACATTACATGACTGCAATTTACAATGACGAAAATATGCCTTGTAAGTTTCGTTGGGTAATATTGATACCCCACTGCCACTTTCTACTTCACAAATAATATTTTCGTCCGCTATCGATACCATCTGTCGCATCGGTTCCCCGCCAACACATTTCATACTGAATAAGTCATATACAAAAGTCATAATTTTCTTTGAGTAAAATTTTCTATCTACAGTATTAAGAGTACTTCCCCTTCAGGTGGCATTACAAATTTCCATGTTCACGATGTACGAATACAGAGGTCGAGTTTATTTCTGACAATATTTTTTTTCTAATTTTTTGTTGCCATATTCAAATGCCTAATCGAATACCGATTCGATTCATCATCGATTTTTGTAAAATATTTTATTTTATTCCTTTTTTGCCCAAAAGAGGGGTTGAAGTGACTCATATTGTATTATTTGACACACTTTAGCATTTTTACCTATTACTTTGATATAAGAAAAACCTTAATGTAATGAATATACCAATTTAGTACTGGCAATACAAACATGGAGAGCCATATCCCAATAACAAAAGTTGGTATGAATGCAGTCACTAAAGGTGACCAAACAAGTCCCACGGTAAGATCCTTAAGACCGTAGTAATAAAAGCCAAAATTCATTAACTCATGGGTCATCTTTCGTGGCACGAACTTATTACAAATGTATTGACTGGCTTATTAAATGTATTTTTATTCCGTGATCATGCTTACAACAAGAACATAATTATACAATATTCATGTCTCAATTAATAATGACCATCCTATATTGATATTTTCTGAACAGTGTGTTCACACTTAGCCAGGAATGGTCATTGTCCTTTGCAAAGATCAACTACTTCATCATAGTTTATTTAGGCGTTGCAGTAACTCCATTTCCCAATTCCAAACAGCAATAGTGCATAATTCGCAGCCAAGTAAAACACGGCCAATACGTGGAACACGAACAATACGTACCTATGTATTACGGAACTACGATATTACTAGCTATACAAGCACGTGTATTGTTGACTCGCTTCAAACTACTTACCATTTCATCCCATTCTGAGGCCTGTTTCATAAAACTACAGTTCATGGCTCATAATACAGAATACATTGCGAAGTTGATAAACCCACAAATGAACAAAAGGACTACTACATAACACAATATACCACCGAATATAAATTACAAATTATAGTTTCATGAAACCCACCCCTGATCGCGCGCGAATATTATGACACAAATTGTGGGTCTTAAATTAAATGCTGTTTTCGTTACAGGTACGATAAGTTCCGCAAGAGCGACAAATCGAAGACTGCGGTGACTGAAGGAGAAGAAACAGAAAGCACTGCTGCTGAGAATTTGAACGAAAAAGCTACCGATGAAGTTACTGCTCCAGCTTAATTCTTTCTTCTTCATTTAAGTACTGTTAATCAGCAATAAGTTCCATTTGGAATTAGTAGTGTTGTATATTAAACTAATGTTTTGACTTCATTGTAGAAATGAAATAACAATAAATGAATTATTCAGAGGTATTTTGTTTTAACCAAGCATGTCTGATAGGTACTATTACTATTATTACTAGGTACTATTCCACTCGCGGCGGCGGAATAGTTTGCTTTGAGTACTCCGCTAAGTCGAATTTCAGTTTCAGCTCACTCAGTCTGCAGTGAACAGTTTGCCTACTGAGGACGCAGCCCTAAGCCGGGTCCGCTGCGCCATGTTACGCGTGTTACAAAAAACGTAACACGTAATAAAATGGGGCGTGGTATAACACGTTACGTGTTACATAACGTTACGTTACGTAACATGTAAAGTATTAATACTCCCCTTTTTGGTTTTAATAACGTGTTACATTTTTTGTAACATGCGTAACATGGCGCAGCGGAACCGGCTTTAGTTACTTAACTAAAGGTAAACATCTGGATAAGTCTTTATTGAAATACATACCTTTAATACACTTTTTAAATCAAATTTTTTACAAATTACATGTGTTTTTATGATATTACATTTAATTTCACATTGATTATAATAATAATAATATAATAATATAGCCTCTATATCCCGTGACTCCGTTTTGTTTGTAATTTTCTTTGTTATGTTCCTCTAGTGTTTTGTTAAAGTATGTCCCGGAGTTCGGTGTGCCTTTTGGCAAAGGCCTCCTCTAACGATTTCCACTGTTTTCTATCTCTAGCAATTCTTCTCCAGTTATAGCCTACTGTTAATTTTAGTTCGTCCTCCCATCTTATGCGTTGTCGACCTCTGTTTCTTTTTCCGTCTCTAGGGTACCACTCCGTTACGATTTTGCTCCATTTATCGTGTGGACTTCGTAACATATGGCCGGTCCATCTCCATTTCATTTGATCAATCTTTGTGAGAATATCTGTCACTCCTGTTCTTTTTCTTATGTATGTGTTTCTTATTTTATCTATTCTCTTAATTCCCAGCATGCTCCTTTCCATGGCTCTTTGGCAGTGTTCTAGCATATCCCTGTGTTGTTTAGAGAGTGCCCATGTTTCGCATCCATAGATAAGACAGGGGAGGACACAGGTGTTGAAGACTTTGCTCTTTATTTTTTTACTGAAATCTGTTGCTTTCATAATCTCCTTGAGTGACCAGTATCTTTTCCATCCATTAGCTATTCTTCTTTTTATTTCTTTGGTTGTTAGATCACTTTGAGAGATTATTTGTCCCAGATATATGTACTCTTCCACATATTCGATAGTTTGGTTATTGTTTTTAATTTCGTATGGTTCAGAATTAGTTAGTAACTTTGTCTTGTCTGTGTTCATAGCCAGTCCGATCTTCTCACTTTCTTTGCTTAGGTTCTGTATCATATCTTCAAGCTTGTGAGGATTTTCCTCAAACAGGATTATGTCATCAGCGAATCGAAGATGGTGCAATCTTCTTCCATCTATATTGAGTCCAAATTCGTTCCATTCAAGATTTCTGAATATGTTTTCGAGCACAGCAGAAAATAGCTTGGGAGACAGTGGGTCGCCTTGCCTGACACCTTTTTCTATTTTGAAAGTTTCTCCAATTGTTTCCATTTGTATTCTTGCTTTGCTGTCAGAATATATTGTTCTTATGATATTTATATAAGCTCCATATATTCCCTGTTTCTCCAAGCTTTCCCATATCGCATCATGTTTAATACTGTCGAAAGCCTTAGTATAGTCTATGAAGGCCATATACACTGGTTTGTTATATTCGTTGTACTTTTCTATAATTTGTTTGACTGTGTGTATATGATCTATAGTAGCAAAGTTTTTCCTGAAACCAGCTTGTTCTATTGGTTGGTTTTCATCCAGTTTAACATCCGATCCAGTATTATCTTGGAAAATACCTTATATATGTTAGACATCAAGCTTATTGGTCTATAGTTCGATAGGTCTTCTTTTGACCCTTTTTTTATATATAAGAATTATGTGCGATGTTTTCCATTGTTCGGGAATCTGTCCTGATGTTAGGATGTCATTGAAGATCTTTGTTAAAATGGGCACGAGTTCATTTAGGGTGCCTTTCAGTAGTTCATTCGTGATCTTGTCTGGACCCGGTGCTTTGTCAGACTTTTGGCTTAGTATAGCTTTCCTTACTTCGCTTGGTAGTATTTCTGGTTCTGGGCTTGGATTGCATGTTGTCACTTCGCACTTTCTATTTTCTCTGTTCACTGGGTCGGAGTAAAGTTTCCTATAGAATTCGGACGCTGTTCTTATAATACTTTTGCGGTTCGAGATGATATTTTCTTTATTTTTCAAATTTGGTATCCAAGAAGTAGTTTCGCGTAGTTCTTTAAGAGCTTTTTTTGTTCCGCCTCTTGCAATTATATGTTTTTCTAGTGTTTGCATTCTGTTGGCTTTCCTATCCTTGCGTATTCCTTCTCTTATTTTCTTGCTTAACTCTGTTATTTCCTTCATGTTCTGTTTGTCTTTTTTGTTGGTAAGAAGACTCTTTCTTTTGTTTATAAATTGCATGGTAGAATCGCTTAAGACGTACTTTTGTTTGTTATCTTTTCTAGTTGTGTTATTGCTAAGTTGGTTTTGGAGTTTGTTGTATTTGTTTTTAATGTCCAGTCCTTCTATTTCTTCAGTTTCGCTGGTCCGAGTTGCTGGTGGATATGATGTTGATTCCTTACTTTCTGCGATATAGGCTCTACTGATTAGGGAAGTGTGCTTTCTGTTAATCTTGGGTGGCGTCATTTTGAGTGATGCTCTAACCATGCGGTGATTGGTGTTGAAATTTAGTCTTGATATTACTGTTGTATCCGTGAACAATTTTGGGTGGCTACTTATGACATAATCTTTTTCATTTCGGTATTTCCCATCCGGCGAAATCCAGGTCCACTTGTTGTTTTTGTTCTTTCTGAACATGCTGTTCATGACAGTGAGATTATGTTCTAGGAGGAGATCTATTAACCGTTGACCACTAGTACTTCTCTTTCCATGGCCGAATTCTCCCAGTACATATTCGTCTTTGTTTTGTCTGGCACCTACTTGCGCATTGAAATCCCCCATTAGGATGATTACATCATTCGAATATTCGTGTATTGTTTGAGATAGTGTGTTGTAGAAGGATTGGTGTTCTTGTTCATCAGCCTGTTCGGTTGGCGCATAGACTTGGACGATTGTCCATATTTTTTTAAAGCTGGGCATTTTTATGCGTAGTATTGCTATTCTTTCTGTGACACCGATGAAGTCTTCTATGAAGTTTTTTAAATGGGATTTAATCATGAATCCAACTCCTCTTTGGCCTCCGATCTCACCTTTATGAAACATGATGTAGTTATCATGTTCTTCGATTGACTGGCCTGGTCTGCGCACTTCGCTCAATCCCAATATATCCCATTTCAGGTCTTTCAGCGCTACTTCCAGCTCTGATAGTGATTCAGGAGTTCTTAGAGTCCTAGTATTGAGAGATGATATATATGTTTTATTGCTTTTTGTTTTTTCTAGTTTTTGCTATTTTTTGTTAGAGGGTAGTGGTCTGATCTTCCCGCGGCGACCACCCGTGGTGGGAAGGTTTTTTGATTAGTTTGTTTTTGGTTATTATGTTTTTTCTGTATTTGTTTGTTTAAGCCGGTTTTTGTTGTTTTTGTTTCGTTGAGTTTCATGCGAGTGTTTGTTAGTTTTTTGATGTTCCTGGAGCTGCAGGAGAGGTAGAAGTAGATCTATCTTTTCCCATATATTGGAGTATGTTTGGTTTTAATATTTCTTTTTGACCAGTAGTGTTTGTCTTGTTTGGTGGGTTTCCGAGATTATTAGATGTGTTTGGCTTTTTCTGTGTTGACAAGTTGGGGGATACAGTTTTCTCTCTCTTCCTTTTTTCGCGCTGGTTATCATTCGACTTTTTAACTATTAGTTGCTCTCCTCTCAAGAAGGCTTTGTTTCCTTTTTTCCATTCTTCTTCAACTTTTGCCTGTAGTTGTTTTCGAACTTCTAGTATGTCCTTAGAGAAATCTTCTTTGACATAGATGCCTTCTGATAACTTTGATTTTGATTTCAGTATGAGATGTTTTTTCCATATAGTAGAGAGAGTAATAACGACAGGCCGCTTTTTGTTGGTCTTCGCTCCAATTCGGTATATGTTATTTATTTCGTGGCTCTCCAAGTATGTTCCTGCTTCCTCTATAATTTCTTTCATGTGGTCTACAAGTTCTGCCTCCCTTTTTCCATTTTCTTCTACTCCAAAAAATATCAGGTTGTTTTTTCGTTTCTCTTTTTCCAAGGTATTTACTTTTTTTTCCAATGTTGTTATTGTTGTTTTCAAATTTTTGTTTTCTTCTATTAACGTGTTCATCTTCTCATCGAGCGCTGCCATCACGTTTGCAGTTACTGCAGTGGTTATCGTGTGAGTTTGCTGGTTGAGCTTTTCGTTCAGCTTCGCATCGAGTTTTGAAAACAATAATTCCATTTGTTCGTTCATTTCTACCATTTGTTGTGGCAACACTTTATTTCCCTAGTGTAGTTTTTAGTTTTAGATGGTGACCCTATTTGACGTTATATTATTTATTTTAGATTGCAACACTGGTGTATCTGTCACTCCTTTGCTTAGTAATGTTGGTATAATTGTTCGTTGACATTGACAGTTCGTCGGCGAATTATGAAAAATGCGGGTAGGGGATTATTTGAATTCCGTTGAGTTGTCAGTTATGTATTTTGTTTCACTGTTTTTGTGGTTTAACTTGTGAATTTCACCGAGATAACACTTTCACACGGCACTTGTATGTTGGGATTCACTTTAGTACACAGCTATCAGCGAAGCAAAAGGTTTGGACAAAGAATCAAATATTTCTTCAGCGCACTCGCACGTTATTCACATTGATTGGTAATGTGTAAAGATTTTGGCGTAATAAGTGTAAATTTCAATAAAAAGGCGTACTATCAAGATTGTTTACCTTTAGCATTGAAACGCTTTAAGTTATGTACCTAAACATAAATGAAGTAGGTATACCTACATCTCCTCAATTTTTTTCTTTTGTCTATTTTTAAGCTACATTAAATTGGAAATGTCTTTTTGGGAAATAATTTATTCACGTTTCATGAAATACAGCCTGGTGACATACATTATATTATACAACAGACATCTTCGGACATTCTCATAATTGTGCATCGCAAACTCATCCCAAATGCGCGCATGTTGTCACTTTACTGCTAGCTAAAGTGACAACATAAAGGTACTTGCATTGGTACTTGGTAGTGCTAAAGGTACTTTAAATTTTACTATCCTGTACGTCAACAGTTCGCGTAAGGTTTGTTAAATTTCCAATATAATATAAATAATAAAAAAGATAACTATTTATTTTAAGTGTTTATTGATGGAATCACTTCTTAGGCTTAGCTTCTTTGACTGCAGTAGGTGCTTTTGTCACATCGTCAGGATTTTCAGCAGCATCCTTCAACCTCTTTGCCCGGATACCAACAAGCTTAGCGATGGAACGTGCCTGATAACAAAATTAAAAGATATCATAAGAAATTCATAGCATATTTTAAATAAAAATCACAATTAAACAACTGTTAATTAAAAACATCTGAACAAACATATTTGAGCTTTCCATTAACCTATTGGAATTGCAATCTTTGAAAAAAAATTGTTGAGATAGACTACATTGCAATTTAAAATATACTTTTGGTATCCAGAAACTCCAAAATAGAATGGACACAATAAATTATGGGGTTCAGGTCAAGTATGATTAAATATGATTTGTTAAGTACCTACTATTCTTGATAATAATATGATAGTAAGTTGAATACAAGACAGCCATTTTGTATTGTATTGTTTTAGAAATAATTCCATATTCCAGTGTGTCAACAACAAATGGCTAAGCAATAAAACCACATAAAGACTGAGCAAGCAGTTCCAGTAGGCCATTTCAACCATATGCTGCATAACAATGCCGCGCTTCAAAGTGCTGGATAAGTTTAAGGGCAAAGAGGTAATGGTGTGGCATATACATTGCATAATGCAATACATACACATAATATATGAGGTATATAGAATCAAAAGCTGCAAAGTACCACAAAGTAAACTCTGCCGCTTTCCCGTCAACCTGGTAACACTTAGCAGCCTTTGAACCCAATATGAGATTTGTATGAGTTTTAAGTGGTCTTTTGCTGATTTTGTTACTAAATTGAAATAATGCATAGTTTAAACTCAAAATATACTAGATGGCTCATATTTGGAAAGTATGGCACTTAGCAGCCTCATAAACTCACTTCATGCCTCATATAAACTCACTTCAGTAACCAAGAGGCAGGAACTATATTGCCATTTACCACAATCCTGACAAATCTATTTTGCTTCACTGCAACATTGGATTTCATATGAAATGGAACTGCACAAAGGTGAGCTTACTACTAAAAACTAACTTTAAAAATTAAAAACAAAAATCTTACCCCTCTGAGGTATTGGTACGCCTTAAAGTCCTTCTCCTCATCAGTGATGGCTCGGGCAATGGACTTAGGCGCAGCCTGCTGCACTGGCATGAGCGGTCCGCGCAGCTGTGTTGCCAGCTTACGCTCCTCCTCGTTGGCCTCACCCTTCAGGGTCTGCAATTACAAAAAATAATACTATGACAGTGCCAATGCTGGTACATTTAAGTGGAAAGTGTGGGTATCCAGAGAGTATTTCTGCAAACTCACAAACCATTTATAGCAGCAAATGTATCAGTGAATGTGTTCTATGTATGTAGAATGTATTCACTCTGTGATCAGTTGCACAATGTCCTTGAAGAGAACAATTAAAACTCATTGTTATGGCGAGCCCATCAGTCCACCAAAACTTCTATAGATTGACAGTGGATTTAAGTTACAATAAAATTCATAGTTATCCCAGAAAGTTCAACAGTTATCCAAATCAGTGGTAGACATAACTAGAAAAGTACAGGGATTAGTTGGAGAGTAAAGGATTAAATAAAAATACTAATATTTACCTTCTTGCCCTTAGGGAAGAGGATGAGACGAGCTCTGTATTCCTTAAGCCTCTGAACATTTGTTTGCAGAGACTCCACAGACTTGTTACGCCTGCGGGGATCCACGGCAATACCGATGGTTCTCGCAAAAGCCGCGTTCAACCCAGCAGCCTACAAATACAAACCATTAAAACCTCAACACTGACAACGCAACTGCTTAATTAATACATTCTGTGTTCGAGCCGAAATAGAACAAAGTACCCTGAACATACCCTGATTTCGCGTAAAGTAAAGCCACGGCCAGCGCGAACCTTCGTGTGATAACGCACAGTGGGGCAACGGACCACGGGCCGTAGGGGTCCGGCAGCGGGACGAGGAGCAATAGCTTTAGCCTTCTTTATCCTGTTTTGCTTTCTGCGGTGTCTCCTGGCCGGCTGATTGAACCAGGTCTTCACAAACCTTTGCCAATCCTTATGGAAATGGCCATTGGGTATCATATTATTCCCCTTACCCATTTTGGAATAACCACTACTCTATCTGAAATGAAAGTCGAAAAATACAATCATATAAAGACGACACACTCTTAATGATAACAGCATGGCCACAAAATCACACAATTTTATGGAAGGTTCACAGGATTTATTTAGATTTTCCGTACACTAACCGGTGGTCAAAACAAGTAGGAAATCAAAAAGAACACAGAACGCAGTGTGGCCATCTAAAAAATGGAGAATCTGCCAATTTTTAATTTTCACCTTCTTGCTAACGAAAAAAAAAACAAATACAATATGAACGTAATGAAAAAACATCTTCACAAACGTCACAAACATTTGTGCTTAGATAACATTTAAGCACAAATAAATGTTGATCATTTCTTCGTAATCATTACCTTATTAAAGTTTGTTTAAATTTACCATTAAGCATTACAAGGTAGAATAATAATATGGAATAATTACAAATTAATAATATATAATAATTATAATTATTATAAATTGTCATTAGTAAAGAAGTAGAAATACTAAATAGATGTATTGTACAACAGTGTTAGTGCTAAGTTAGATTATGTAAAAAAAACTTACAGGGCTCATGTTGAGGACTATAGGTGCTATTGTATGCTTTTTGTATTAAAAACATAACCAGTACTGTATTGCAGTGCCCTAACAGGGCTCATGTTGAGGACTATACTATTTACTTAATAAGACCTTTGTACCACATGAAGCAATAAATGATTGAACTTGAACTTGAACTTGAACTATTTATAAGACTAAATATGTAGCATATGAAGCAATAAACTATTGAACTTTAACGTGAACTAAAGGATATACAGACTTCGTGTTCGTTTATCGCCTTTTTTGAGGTAATGATAGCGGACTTGTTTACGAACCTTCATTATTATGTTTTACTAACTGTTGCCCGTGACTTTGGCCGCGTAGGCTTTAGTTAGGTAAAGTGTTTGCAAATAAGATACGGATACTTTTAGCGCATTTGAAATAATTAAGACGATACTCTCTCTGAGAGAAAACCTATTCCCTGCACTGGAATGTATAAAGGCTGTTTACTAACTTGAATTTTGAAGAATTGAGAAATATAGATGTATAAGAAGAAATTAGTTGAGTAAAGTGTTTGCAAATAAGAAAGGGATACTTTTAGCGCATGCGAAAGAGCTTTCATACTAATTTCGCAACCCCCTCATACCCCCTTAAGGGATGATTTTCGAAAAACTACTTTACACGTATTTCATGACTTTTGCAAATAAGAAAGGGATACTTTTAGCGCATGCGAAAGAGCTTTCATACTAATTTCGCAACCCCCTCATACCCCCTTAAGGGATGATTTTCGAAAAACTACTTTACACGTATTTCATGACTTTCAATGAAGGACCTTCATGCTGAATTTCATTCGAATAACTTCAAAAACGGCTAAGTTTCATACTAAATTTGCACCCCCCTTTTACCCCCTTAAGGGATGATTTTTTAAAAACTATTTTACACGTGTTTCAAAATTTTAAATGAAAAACCTTCGTACCAAATTTCAATCGAATAACTTCAAAAACGGCAAAGTTTCATACTAACTTTGAACCCCATTTTACCCCCTTAGGGGATGAATTTTCAAAAATCCTTTCTTAATGCTCCCCTACGTTACAAAAGGAACCCCTGTGCAAAATTTCAAGTTTCTAACCCTTATAGTTTAGGCCCTGCGTTGATATGTCAGTCAGTCAGTCAGTCAGTCAGTCAGCATCTCCTTTTATATATATAGATAGATAGATAGATAGAATTAGATTTAGTTGGCAGAATTGCTTCTTTTAATTCAATTCAATTTTGGGGGTGATGTCAATCGTCATATGTTAATTATTTCTGCCAGAGTAAAGTCTTAATACGATTTGAATTAAAAAAATAAACAAAATACAGGCGCGGCGTTACTAATTCTTTAAGGGAACACTTTGCCTTTTCGAAAGCTTACTAAAATGTCATGCAGGATCATGCAGTGGATCTGTACATTGATTTAATTATTAATATTGTTTAGTAGGTGGTAACATTCAAAGATGGAACACATCACAATTTGATATCATTTTGCTCAATGAATTACGTAGGTTGAATAATAAACCTACATGTCCGTGTAGCATCAAAACACTCTCTGAGGTAAAGCCTGACCATCAAAAGTAAGTACAACCGGTTGTCGCTGTATCCATTCGGTAATGCCGTTTTCGCTGGTGATTTTCATATTCATTCGCCTTAGTTTTAATACTTTTCCACAACCATAAGTGTTGGCGACAGACCTTTTTTAGATCACTTTGTTTTCTTTTTTATTGATTTGTTCTTTGATATTGTCATTTTTTAAATTTAGTTTATTTACTTTTCTATTGATTTCAGTTAGTGTCCTAGTGTCTACTGTCTAGTTATATTGTTGTGATTTGATTCCGATTAGTAAACAGTGAATTACAGTGGCAAGTCTTTTATTTATAATAGAAAAGTAACGGCACTGTTGCGGTGCCCAACAAATGGCTTTGATGAGGTCCATGGCCTCAACGTCAGTCCATTCTGAAGGGTTGCTCCTCTCCAAACCCATGAGTGTAATATTGAACTGTGGGGCTACAGCTGTATATTTGTTCTCAGTGCGGATGAGATTTGATAAAAAAAACGCCTCAGCATCTTCAGGGGATTTCGATTCTACTGAGGCTTTGTTGCGCCCGATTCGCTTGATGCCGTTTAGGAGGATATTTTGGATGTCATATATCAGTAAGAACAGACTAAATCTGGGAAAACAGACCAAACTTAACACGCAGCAGGGTCAGCTTCATGTTAAGGTCTGTTTCCCCAGATTTCTCATCGGTCTCTATGCAAGATAGGTGAACTATAAAGTGGATCTTGTCATGGCAGAATTTAGACACATTGACAGGCATTTCTGGGAGCGGGTTGGTCACCGCTGGGCGTCTTCTGTTTGGGACATCAGATGTGTCCATCTAATGTAGTGTTGAAGCGTCTTGGGAAAGGGATATGGTGCATTGGGGGTTGGAACAAATGGTTGAATGTGTGGAGGTTTAGGGGGAACCTATTGTCTTCCATTTTAGAAACAAATGCTTGTATGCACTAACCAGTGGGGTTTTCTTAACATTTATAACAATCACAATACGTCACAGGACAGAATAATAAAAATAGCCAACTCAATGACTTCTTACTAACCAAGAACAGCGACGCCAGTCGAACCAATCGAAAATCGCTTCTCTAGTACGAATCTACTACTTTATCTACCTACTGTTATAATTATGACTATGGAATGTATGGAATTTTCATAAAATCTGCGCTTGAATCGGAAGTTGTCAATTTGGTAAAATAATTTTCTACGAAATATTTGTAGTGATTTTAAGGAGGCTTCATTCTTCTTCTTCTACCGGCCTAGAATTCGTATAAATTTTAATCTTTAAGGAGGCTTCATTAAATATTAAAATTTATACGAATTTCCTTGGAATCATTCAAAACTGCCAAAATCTGCCACTTTTGTAAAGCGTCATCAGAATCTATCACACAACTAAACTACCATGTTGGAGCCAAATTTGCCAAAAGGGCAGAAAGCTGCCATAAATGGTCACACTGATAGAACAAGAAAATATGGCCAAACGTCAAAATGTGTAGAACACAGACAAGGCAGTATAATTATATCGTCTGTGGACAAGACGAGGCACGCGACACGGTCAAGCAAGCAGCAAAGGTAGTGTGAGGACGCGAGTCGCGCGCGACAACGTCAACAGTTAATGTATTGGGAAGTCGCGACTTTTGACGTTGTCGCGCGCGACTCGCGTCCTCGTACTACCTTTGCTGCAAGACTAACCGACCGTCTCCAAAAAAAATACCATAATCTTCGTCTTAAAGAACACCTCACATTTTAGTTCTGCAAAGTCAAGCCCATTACACAATGAAAAAAATAAGGTATAAGAATAAGAATAAAAAATAAGGAGCCAGGAATAAGGTATAGCACAGAAATCAATGTGTAGCCCACAAGTAGCCCATTAATTACACAATGAAAAAAAAAAGGTATAAGAATAAGAAATAGGAAATAAGGAAAAGGGAATAAGGAATAGCGGAATCCAGCAATGGCAGCACCGTTGAGCAAGACACAATTCAAGAAAAAGGAAGACAATAGATTTCTGTGCTATTCCTTATTTCTTATTCTTATACCTTATTTTTTTTCATTGTGTAATCCATGAATGGGCTTGTCTTGCTCAACGGTGCTGCCATTGCTGGATTCCGCTATTCCATATTTCTTGTTCCTTATTTCTTATTTCTTATTCTTATACCTTATTTATTTTCATTGTGTAATGGGCTTCAATGAGGAAGGAGTAGGTCTGTGTGCAAAGTAGTCCGTAAATAAAGTAACGTACCCTAACGTCTTACTTACGTAAGAGTATAATGATTGAAATATGTTTCGATGTCCCTATTGTAATAAAAATTATTTTCCAATTTAAAGCAAAGTTTTTTTCACCTCGCCTCACTCGCTCAGAAAACCTCTGTTTGTAGCGCGAAATCTGCGTTGCGTGGAAACTGGAAAAGCCTATTTTATCCGCTAGCGTGGAAAAGTCATTCGAATTTACTTTTTTTTATAAAACTCCTTCAACGTGTTAGTGATTTCATAATAACCAATCAGAAAAATGGCTTTTGATTAGATTTTTAACTTTTTTATTTTAATCTACACTTTATTTTATGTCAAATAGGTTTAATTTACATATTTTGACTAATTAATCCATTAAATCAAACTTTTTTTGAAAAATTTTTGGACTGATGAAGTAAAACCTCAGAATAAGAATAGTTACTTGTTATGCAAGGCTTTTTTTTAGTTCTCCTGAAAACGGCTCATTGTATAGAAATTCCAGCACCATTTCATCGATCCACTCCATTATAATATTGTTTACGTACGTTTTTACCAAGAACAACATAATTACCTATGAAAGCCGGCCGGTTACATCTGCGTAGATCGTGTCATTGCGCGAAGCTTTGTCACGATAGACGCAAGTGCGGCCTCAGCATAAAAAAAATGCCACACATCCGGTGTGTTCCTAATCACACTTGAGTTTCGCTACACAGATTAAGAGATCTTAATAACACACCGGATGTGTGGCATTTTTTTATATTTCTCGCTATCGAGCTAGCTATCGCTCGCTCCTCAGAATAAGCGCTCAATCAAGACAATGGCTTTCTTTGGAGTTTCACTAGGTACCTACTGCAAGATGTAATCTCTCTGGGAAAAATAAAGAAAACTCTTTCTCTACCAGCAACGGGTACTGTCCTTAATATTGTCAATAGTTAACAATTATATTTTATTTTAAGGTACAATATCAGTGAATATAATGTTATTATGCCTGCATTGAAATCGACCATAATGCATAGTAACCAATGATAGGTACTTGATTTTAAAGGTATAAAGTCAGAGTATATATAATGCTATTATTAGTTATCCATAACTAGCTGCCCCGGCAAACTTCGTACCGCCTGCAATGTATGCAATGTGGGCAAAATTGTAACTAACTAATTAATTGTAAAACCGGTTCCCCATTCTTTGTTTTATTTATTCACTTTCTAAGATTTATAGATATATTTTTATTGAAATTGAAAGACGGGTGTAAATAAACTCATTTTTTTAGGTAAATTTCTTAAATGCTACTACTAAATTCTCCACTAGCGCCGCTATCAACTGAACAGATAAGATGGTGGCACTGTATATTGTGTTACAGATTAACTGAACGGCTATTTGACAGGGTGGATGATGTCAGCTGAAAAAGGATTGAGATATTTACCCATAAATATTTGACAACCTGTAAATATCTCAATCCTTTTTCAGCTGACATTAATCTATACACTTATTTAAATAGGTACCTACCTACGTTCTTTAAATTTCAATGGTTAATTTACCGTATCGACCGGGATTAACATCAAAATGTTATACCTGTCAAGTTCGAAACCTACGAACATTTTATGTGGAAAAATGTTTTTATTGTATTTAATTTTTTGACTTATTAATCGTGATAAAAAGTATTCTATGTCCTTCTCCTGGTTTTAAGCTACCTTCCCGCCAATTTTCAGCCAAATCGGTTTAGCCGTTCTTGAGTTATAAATAGTGTAACTAACACGACTTTCTTATTTATTTGTCCGTGAAGCGTCCAGTCGATATGCCTTTGGGCGTACGCTCAGGGCATATTTGCTTGAACAGCAGAGACTTCCCTATTCTGTCCAAACTTCTCGCCGCAACTACTAACTTGACAAACTTTAACTATGTGATCGCATCAAGGACATCTATGGCCACCACATTTTACATTTAATTTTGTTAACGTTTATGTTTATTAAATTTGTGATGCATATGCCATTTTATTATTACTGTTTAAGTATTTATATATTTTTTTTACATACATATTTTTTACTATTTTATGTCTGTGTACAATAAATATTAGTCTTATCTTATTATTTAATTATATAAAGATACACTGCGCCGCGCAATTAGGACACTCATGGGACATTTAGGCACTGACTGAAAACCAGCGCTGAGTGCCTACACCCTCAGCATTATGCTGAGTCAGCTGCCTTTTGCAGCAGCGGTTACACACCGTGACAAAATTGTATAAATGTATTTCTTTATGTGTGTTTGTACCTTTTCTATTTTTGATGTTTTCTTCTCATTTGTATTTCGTATTTTTGTTGTGTGTGACTGTTGGTGCAATAAACGTTTCTCTTTCTCTCTTTCTTTCTCTCTTATTTATATATAAATTAAAATTATATAATAATTGTAGCAATAAGCCTCTAAACCTAAATATATTTTTTAAATTATTGTCAATATTCAGGATAATGACCATTCAATAAGCCGTTTTCAGAAGCATTAAAAAAAATATATTACGGCTGTCAAAGTAATGCAATTTTGGACCTCAGCCCAATAGCCATGTGTGATACATCATAAAATAGGTCTCAGCGAGCTGAACAAAAGTTACTATGACGCCAACAGCCAAATGTTTGTATTAAAATTAAAGAAGAGGTCTTGTCTCTCATAATGTTTATTTAAAAGTGAGGAAGTATCAACACAGAAAGTCAAAATAAAAAGAATGTGTCAATACAAAATAAAAACTATTAAATCAAAAACTATAAAAGACAATTTCGATTGCTTAGTAGCCAGTACTACAACAGCCGCCCTCAATCGAGATTGTCCCGAAAAAGCAACAATAATAATAATTAAGTTACTCGTATTAAACCTAGACTGGCTGTACATCTTTTATGTGCGATAGACCCGAGAGGCTTTGTTAGCACATCTGCGGGCATATCGCTACTTTTTAAGTAATCTAACGTAACAATATTAGCAGATACCTTTTCCCTAATAAAGTGATATCTGGTATCTATATGCTTCGTCCTGCTATGGTGTATAGGATTGCGAACGAGATCGATGGCACTTTGGATGTCAGAAGCTAAACTAACTGGAGACAATTTACCTGTTATCTCATAGATAAAGCGACGTAAGTAACACGCTTCCTTTGTGGCAGACGCAAGTGCCATGTATTCCGCTTCTGTAGACGAGAGAGCTACCGTGGGCTGCTTCTTAGATTCCCAGGAAACTGGTGCTCCACTTAACTTAAATATGTACCCTGTGTACGACTTCCTGTCGATTGGACAGTTGGCCCAATCTGCGTCACAGGCACCTTTTAAAGGTTCTCCGGTTCTTCTGTAAACCAGCGAATAGTTCATAGTACCCTTTAGATACTGCAGAACCCGTTTTGCAGCATTCCAGTGTTATTTTGTATAACACGTATTAAACTGACTCAAATAGCTTGTTGCGTATGCAATATCAGGTCGTGAATTTACCGTCAAATACATAAGACATCCTATTAAATTTTGGTAAGAATAAGACTCACCAACCTGGTCAACACGTTTCTTTTCTAGTTTATTTTGAGCTAGAGGAGTGTTCCTAGTTTTACACTCCGCCATATTAAACTTATCCAGCAGGGATATAATATAATTTGACTGATTCACTTTGATACTATCAGTATCACAGTCGAATATCCAGTTGCTCCTTAACTCAAAAATCTTTAAATATTAAGATTAGAAGTTAAGTTCATGCCATGTAATGTATATAATTTTTCCTTGAAATAAACAGCTTAAATTTTAATTTTTTAATTTTTTTTTATTTGCAATCCCAAATAATATTTTAATATTCCGAGATCTTTCAAAGAAAAATATTTCGACAAATCTTTCTTGACGATGTCAAATGTCAAATCTGATTGAAAAAAGACAATAATATCATCGACAAAAATGCCCATAATGACGAGTTCTTGACCAAAAAATTTAGTATACACACAGGGCTCAGAAGGAGTTCCAGTAAAACCTATTTTTAAAAGTGTATCGTTTAACTTTTTATTCCAAGCCCACGGCGCCTGTTTAAGGCCATATAGCGATTTCTTTAGTAAACACACCTTGTCTTTTTCTCTGAAACCAAGAGGTTGCTCCATAAAAACTTCCTTTTCTAGGTCCCCATTTAGGAATGCAGTATCTACATCCAGATGCTTCATTCTTAGGCCCATTTCTGCAGCTAAAGCAAATAAAGTGCGTAGAGAGGAATGACGAATCACTGGCGCAAACGTCTCGTCATAATCTACTCTTTTGACTTGATTAAAACCTTTCACTACCAGTCTCGCTTTATATTTAATGGTATTTCCATAAGCATCCTTTTTAATTTTATAAACCCATTTGCATGGTATAATCTTTTTCTTCGGTCTGTCAACTAGTTCCCACGTTTGAAGCTTCATCAATGAGTTATGCTCATCAGCCATAGCGCGATGCCATTTATCGGCGTCATCAGCATGCACAGCTTCATAATATGTCGTAGGCTCATTCGAATCGACCGCTGCCACATTGTATGTAAGGAAATCTGGTGGCTTTCTATTTCTTGAGGGGTACCTACGCTCATTGTTCCGAATCGGCTCATCAGGAGCATGTTCCTCTTCTGTCTCACTGTTTTCAGTGGACTCATGAGAAGCTCGTTCCTCTTCCGGTTCGCTATTTTGAGTCGTTTCCAAGATTGCTGACTCTTCATCTGTACTTACTATATTATCCGGTAAAGATGGATCATCAGCAGAACTGTTACAATCCACACAATCAAAATATTGAGTAGCATCGCTCCTTGTGGTCTCATCATCTTCAAATAAGAATATTGAGTCAGACTGTACCTCAAGATTATCCTGCGATTCCTTTAACGCAGCAAACCTATTCTCAAAAAAGGTTACGTCTCAAGACTTAAGAACTCTTCGTGGATTCGAAGGATCCCGAAAAATATACGAGTTGGGATCTTCGGAATAACCAACGAAAATAGCTTCTTCGGCTTTTGAGTCTAATTTCTTCCTCTGACACGAAGGTACATGGACAAGCGCTCTACACCTGAATACTCTTAGATGAGCGAGGTCACTTCTACGACCACACCATCTATCGTAGGGTATTTGTCCACCTAAGGCTCGATGAGGAGATCTATTCTTTAGGTAGACGGCTGTTTTGAACGCATCCTCCCAGTATGCTTTCGGTAGTGAGCTTTCAACTAACAACGTCCTCGCCTTCTCTGTAATGGATCGGTGCGTCCGCTCAGCTACTCCGATCTGTTGTGGACTATACGGCGTCGTTGTTTGATGCAAGATTCCCTTTGAAGAAAGATAATCATCGAACTCTTCATGAACAAACTCTGTACCGCCATCTGTCCTAAGCGCTTTAATTTTCAAATTTAACTGGTTTTCAACTAAAGCTTGAAAAGAACAAAACTTGTCTTTCACCTGTGTCTTCGACGAAAAAAAATAAACAAATACTTTTCTCGTGTAATCATCAACCAAGGTTAACATATACCTATTCCCTTGAAAGGAGGTTGTAGAACACGGCCCCCATAAATCAGCGTGAATTAATTCCAATGAAGAAGTTGCCCTATTAAAGGCTACCTTCTTAAACGGCTTTCGTGCTTGTTTACCTTCTACGCAAGCGATGCATTTATTTTTGTCTACTTTAGTGAACTCTACGCCTACCTCGTGATTCTTCAGTTGGTTCATGCCAATGCGACATAAATGTCCTAATCTCTTATGCCAAAGTTGGTAGTTGTTCTGACAGCCAGAGTGCACATCTTGGGTTAAGTAATTAATATCCCCGTTATTTGACACATTTGTAGAACCATTAAGTATTATTTTTATAAAAATTACATCCACTTTTATCAAAAACACATATAAAACCCTTCTCAATAGCCTTCTGTACAGGTAACAGATTAGCCTTTAAATCTGGCACAAGGGCAACATCTGTAATCTGATTCACTACATTTTGAGGTGTATTAATAGAAATATTTCCTATTCCACAACATTGAATACGTTCACCATTTGCGACAGTAACGCTTCCTGCTTTTATTGGCGAAATGTCTTGAAACCAGTCACTTCTAGATGTCATGTGCTTAGTGGCGCCTGAGTCTACATACCAAACGTCCTTATTGGATGTCCCAGAAGTATTCAAGGCTGTAAAAGATGATACCACTTCATTTACCACGTTGGTTGCCTCCTTCTCCTTTTTTAATGGACAGTCTGGACTTTTATGTCCAGGCACCTTGCAATCAGAACATGTAATTTCTTTTCTTCTAGAATTTGATTTCGTTTTCACCTGGAAAACCGAATCTGTTGGTCTTCTTCACTCTTAGATATCACATTTATGAGTTTTGTTTTCACGAGATCGGTGGTCACATCAACATTACTATTTTCAAGTGCCATAATGAGAGGCTCATACTTCGAGGTGAGACCTCCTAAGAGTATAGCTACAAGAGACGCATCATCGAGCTTCTTGTCGATATCCGCCAGGTCCTGAGCGGTTGACATCACAGCGTTTATGTACGACTCTATGTTGTCGAAGTCTGACAAACTTAAGCTGTACAACTTACGCTCTAGTGTTAGTCTTCGTCCCATACCCTTATCTTCGAAAGCTTTCTGCAAAGATTTCCAGGCTTCCGATGCAGTTTTCGCACATCTAACATGGGTGATAGCTGTACCGTCCACTGTTAAGCAAATTTTTGCAAGAGCTTTAACATCATTCCTTGTTTTGACAGAGGCGGGAGTGGTATCATCTTCTTGATAACCATCTACTGTTTCCCACAAATCCTCGTGAAGGAGAAAGTTTCTCATTTTTAACTTCCACGTAGGATAACCCTCCTCAGTTATCTAAAGCTGGCACGTTCACAGTACTCACACTTATGCAATTTCACTATACAGTATGTTTAAAAATAAATGATTTTGATTCAAAATGCGACTCTAGTTTAAGTGTAGACTAGAGTTAGGTTTTAGTAAGATGGGTGCGTTGTAGATAAATAAATACAAATATATGTGTTACTTGTTATAATATATTTTTTGGAAATTCGAGCGAAATAAGGTGGAATCAATGGTTACAAAATAGTTTTAATTTTCACATGAACAAAAATAATTTCACCTAAGAAAGTCTTTACCAAAACAGAAAATAATTATCCCAGAAATCCTCAATAATTTAATTATAATTTAATTATGTAACAAAGGGTCAAGGACGCTCAGTGGTCAGTTACTGGATGAATGAGCCGCTTTCAGATGAACTAAAAAAAAATGTAATGGCTGTCAAAGGAATGCAATTTTGGACCTCAGCCCAATAGCCATGTGTGATACATAATAAAATAGGTCTCAGCGAGCTGAACAAAAGTTACTATGACGCCAACAGCCAAATGTTTGTCCTTTCGGAGTTATATTGTTTTGAAAAAAAAAACTAACATTTGGCTGTTGACGGCATAGTAACTTTTGTTCAACTCGCTGAGACCTATTTTATGATGTATCACACATGGCTATTGGGCTGAGGTCCAAAATTGCATGATGATGATGTGAAGCATGCACATTATTGTAAGATAAGATAAGATTATTCTTTATTGCACATAAGAAACCAGAGACAAATAAATACAAAAAAAAAAAAAAAAAAAAGTACTATCTAAATTATTATTATCATTACATTGACATTTAACTCCAATTCAATTTAGTTCAATTTAAGTATTTACTTATTTAATATAATTTAGTTACGATTATGTTATCACGAATTATTTATAATATGATATATAATTATCCAATTGCTGCCAACCTATTTACCTACTGATTTAGTGTCGTTTGTCCGAGTGCTGCACGTCGGCACACCACCGGGTACTGACGGAAGATCAGCGCTGGAGTGGCCTGCCTCTCCAGCATATGCTGAGTCAGAGCCCCTTTGCATTTGCCACACCCACAATTTGTTACCCTGTGTTTTATGCTGAATTTTGTTGCTGTTTTTTTGTTTCTTTTATTTGTTCTTTCTCAACTGTTGTATATGTGTGTAAGCAAATGCAAATAAATGTTTTTTTCTATTCTATTCTATTCTATGTATCACACATGGTTATTGGGCTGAGGTCAAAAATTGCATTCCTTTGACAGCCATTCGTTTTTTTTTAGTTCTTCTGAAAACGGCTCACTTGGAACTACTTTTCTTAGCTGTCAGAAAAATCCTTCATTGAAACGCACATACGGTTGAATAGCAAAAAGATCACGCTGTATTTATAAGCAGTTGCAAAAGTAAAACTATAACTGTCCCCTTCACACTCATAAGCTAGACCGCGCGCAAGAGAGACGGGCAGACTTTTCATGATGCGCATGCAGTACACGTCACGCCGCGCGCTTATTCACAGACACTACACAAGCGCAACGTGTAAATGTGTTGAACGTGCCAGCTTTATTTAACTGACCTGTAACTCCGAAAGGACAAACATTTGGCTATTGCCGTCATAGTAACTTTTGTTCAGCTCGCTGATACCTATTTTATGATGTATCACACATGGCTATTGGGCTGAGGTCCAAAATTACATTCTTTTGACAGCCGTAATATTTTTTTTTTTTAGTTTTCTGAAAACGGCTCATAGCCATCAACACGCTTTCAATGAGCCGTTTTCAGAAGAACTAAAAAAAAAAAAATAATATGGCTGTCAAAGGAATGCAATTTTGGACCTCAGCCCAATAGCCATTTGTGATACATCATAAAATAGGTCTCAGCGAGCTGAACAAAAGTTACTACTACGCCAACAGCCAAATGTTTGTCGTTTTGGAGTTATATTTTGTTGAAAATGTTAGTTTTTTTTCAATACTATATAACTCCGAAAGGACAAACATTTGGCTGTTGGCGTCATAGTAACTTTTGTTCAGCTCGCTGAGACCTATTTTATGACGTATCACACATGGCTATTGGGCTGAGGTCCAAAATTGCATTCCTTTGACAGCCATATTTTTTTTTTTTTTTTTTAGTTCTTCTGAAAACGGCTCATAATGGCCATAGAGAAATAAAAAAAATATCCTAAACATTTCCGGTTGTCATTTCAGAACGATGCTTTGAAACGCCATCTTTCTTTTTTGTTACATTTCACAAACGTCACCTTTTCCTTTGGTGAGCAAGGTGTATTCACGTGAGGTTGTGTGTTTCCTCCGCTAAAGGTCACACAATCCTCAGAATTTCGTGAAATATTCTTGTAAAATAAAAAAAAAAAACACAAAATAAACAAAAATCCAAAAAAATAGTAAAATAACAAAAAAGCAAACGGGAATCACTCGGTTTTAAGTTAGTGTACGTAAGCGTGCAACGTGGTCTAAGCAATGCGATAGTCGACATAAAGAGAAAGTGAAGTTGCTATTTGCTACGATAAGTTAATGATTAACATAAAACTGTCGAAGTGAAATTTTCAAAATGAATCCCGGTCCACCAAATTATCCGATGGCATCCTTGTATGTCGGGGATTTGCACTCCGATATTACTGAGGCCATGTTGTTTGAGAAATTTTCTACGGTTGGCCCCGTACTTTCCATACGCGTTTGTCGCGATATGATCACTCGCAGATCACTGGGCTATGCTTACGTGAACTTTCAGCAGCCTACAGATGGTGAGTATAACTTGGAGATATTTTGAGGTTGTTCAAATCAGTTTGTTCAAGGTCACTTTTTCAAAGTTAAAAGAACTTTAAATTGTACTTTATTTAGTATTAGCACTGATTTCGAAACATCAATGCGTACCTAAATGAAGCTCATTAATTATCAGTGGTGCACATTCATGTAATATTCATTACACGCAATAATAGTATTTGTTGCACTGCAATGGTGATGACTAATGATTGGTAGGTATTTGAGCAATCTCTTTAATAATTAATCTAAGTAGGTTGTAGATATTCGTGGCAAAGTACTTCCATTAATGCTTTTATTTTTGTTTTTAGCTGAAAGAGCTTTGGACTCGATGAATTTCGACATGATCAAAGGAAGACCTATTAGGATCATGTGGTCCCAGCGTGATCCGTCTTTGCGTAAATCGGGTGTCGGTAATGTCTTCATCAAGAATCTTGATAAAACAATTGACAATAAGGCCATGTATGACACATTCTCGGCATTTGGCAACATTTTGAGCTGCAAGGTGGCCCAGGACGAGACTGGTGCCTCCAAAGGATATGGATTTGTCCATTTTGAAACTGAAGAAGCAGCCAATAAGTCCATTGACAAAGTTAATGGTATGTTGCTGAATGGAAAGAAAGTTTATGTTGGCAGATTCATTCCTCGTAAGGAACGCGAAAAGGAACTTGGAGAGAGAGCCAAGCTGTTCACCAATGTGTATGTCAAGAACTTTGGTGAAGACTTCTCTGATGAGGCATTGAAGGATATGTTTGAGAAGTATGGCCGCATCACCAGCCATAAAGTAATGTACAAGGATGATGGCAACTCCAGAGGCTTTGGGTTTGTTGCCTTCGAGGATCCTGATTGTGCAGAGAGAGCCTGCATTGAGTTGAATGGTAAAGAACTAGTAGAAGGCAAGCCATTGTATGTTGGACGTGCTCAAAAGAAAGCAGAGCGTCAAAAAGAATTAAAACGCAAATTTGAACAATTGAAGTCTGAACGTCTGACTCGTTATCAAGGAGTCAACTTGTATGTCAAAAATTTGGATGACACTATTGATGATGAGAGACTTCGTAAAGAATTTGCTCCGTTTGGAACCATCACCTCAGCTAAGGTAAGTTAGCACTAAGTTGAGTGTTGTCTAGATAACTACATTCCTTAAAATTGAAAACTATATTGCTAGATTTGATGTTAAAGCTTTAAGCCAGTACTCGCGCTTCATTTTGGGACACCAACTGTCGTGTGTGGGTCGATAAGACCCAGTCATTACATAGATGATTTAAATCACAAGACATATATTTTTGAATAAAGTAATGTATTTGTTATAAATTTAACAATATAACAAGTAATATAATTTGACATTTTAATCTAGACTCGCGATAGCGAGTCCAGCCAAGTTCGAGAAAAAAGGAACTGGCGACGCAGCAGCCGTGTGTAATATTACAGGAATCACTTCGAGCTACTTTTGACCCCTTCACAACTCTACAACTATTTAACCTACGTATATGAAATTTGGCACATTTCTTAAAGTCCATTAGCTTGCCTAGAATCCAAAGTTTCATCAATGTTGCTCAAACAGTTATAGATATATTAACGTTTAAAAACCGGCATTTTTATGACTGACTGACTGACTCACTTATATATCAAAAACCTAACCCACTTCTAGATGACCTAGAAACTTGATATTTGACTTGGCTAGTTTTCATGTACAGGCTAAATAATATTTATTTAATGAACTCTACTTCGTTTAGTCATACGGAGGTTAGTGTACTTTCTGTTTGTATTGTACTTAGGTTGATATGCTGTTAGGTTGATATCGTACCTATTTGACTTTTCTGAAATTTCGTTTGTTGGTAAATACTAGCAGTCAAATCTTGAACTTGAATTACAATTTACATCTCAGTGATCTTGTAACTAAAATTTCATGATTTTCTTCAGAGAACTTGGCAGCACCCATATAGATCTCAATTCTTTTGTCGGCGAAGTCGATAACGACGTCTGTTCTTAATACCTATTGAACTTGGCTCTCAAATCATTCACATTTATGTTTTTGATGGGATTTGTTTTACTGGAATAATCAACTTTACGTATACCACTAAAAATTTGCTAGAAAAAAGTTACTTTTAACACTTCACTTCAGAAAACTTAGGCAATTATTTATTTTTATCAATAATAAACAAATATAATTATGTTTTTACAACAGTATATGAGTATCTTCGTATAAAAAAAAACTTATGAACAATTAAACAATCCTAGTTGTATGACAATCAGCCTCAAAAAAAGTCTTATAAAATTATCAATCTTATAGAATTATACAAATTTTTGGTGTTTTTGTTAGACTCTAATTTATATTTTTGTTAGCAATTTTCACATACAGTAGTAAACTCAGTAGATTCCTCTTCCGAACTTTGACAAGAATTGGAATCATGTTCGTCCATTACTAAGTAATCTTCAATTTCCGAACATTCTTCCCCTTCATATAATATTTAATATTTTTAATACTTACAAAAAACACTTACATGAACTGTCGCGTAAGGGTCTAAATGACCCATACTCACTTGACACGTCCGTCCTGGTCAAACACCGTAGGCAAAATGGCCGAGGTGGGGGGTACGAGTTCACTGTATAGTCACTTGAAGGTATCTAGCGCGGCAAACTAAAACTAATAATATTAAAGGAATTACTGATCAAATGCTTCACGTCTGGGTCTTTTCGACCCATGCGCGACTACTGGCGGGTTAAGTAGGTCCTTGTGTTCTCAGTTGTAATGAGAAATAGCAGCAATTAAATATTAAATCTGTTTATATACTTTCAGGTGATGTTGGAAGATGGTCGCAGTAAAGGTTTTGGATTCGTTTGTTTCTCATCCCCTGAAGAAGCCACTAAGGCTGTGACTGAAATGAATGGTCGCATTGTTGGAACTAAACCGCTGTATGTGGCTTTGGCTCAGCGTAAAGAAGACCGCAAAGCCCATCTCACATCGCAATACATGCAAAGAATGGCTAGCATGCGTATGCAGCAAATGGGTCAGATTTTCCAACCTGGAGGAGCAGGTGGCTACTTCGTTCCCACTCTACCACCGGCTCAAAGATTCTATGGCCCCGCCCAAATGACCCAAATACGACCTTCCCCACGCTGGACTGCACAGCCTCCAGTCAGACCCAGTGCTCAGTCCGCTGCCTCAGGATATCCCAACATGCAGGCACCATACCGTCCAGCACCAAGAGGTCCTACCCAGACTGCAATGAGAACTTCTCTTGGTGCCAGACCCATAACTGGCCAACAAGGAGTCGCTGCCGGAGGGTCCATCCGTGCCCCCATGGTGTCTCAAACAGGGCGTCCTGCTGGCTACAAGTATACTGCAAACATGCGCAATCCTCCAGTCCCGCAACCAGCTGTCCACATCCAAGGACAGGAGCCACTGACAGCGTCTATGCTGGCAGCTGCCCCTCTTCAAGAGCAAAAGCAGATGCTGGGTGAACGTCTTTTCCCACTTATTCAAAGGATGCACCCTGATCTGGCAGGTAAAATTACTGGAATGTTGTTGGAGATTGACAACTCGGAGCTCCTGCATATGCTGGAGCATGGAGAATCCCTCAAAGCAAAGGTGGATGAGGCAGTTGCTGTTTTGCAGGCTCACCAGGCCAAACAGCAAGCTACCAAGAAGGAGTAATGCTTTCCATTACTGCTGGTTGAGGAAACTTGACCAAATTCTTTAAGAACCAGTACTATCTACCTGCCATATTATTGCTTCAAACATCTTGCAGTTTTTGTCTTGACAATATGAGTTTATAATCCCGATAATAACTAAATAAAAGCAAAAAAAAAGAAAAACCAAATAAAAATTGTAAAATTACAAAAAGTGGAATGCACTATTCCCTAAGAGTATGAATTTTTAATGTACTGAAAGTGCAATCCACATACAAAAATAAAAAGAAAACTCCACATTTCTACATCTGGCTACTGGCTCTTAATTCTTCATACTTAGAAGTTTGGTTTACTTTTTTTGTCATTTTAATGTAATTTTTTTCAATTTGTTTTCGGTCTGAAGGACTAGGCTTTTTGTTCTCTGCATATGTATCTTTTATTTACTTTGTTTGTCAGCTCTGTACTGGATGTACCCAGTATTGTAAACTTGGTCCTCCAGAAGAGTAGACTGAATATTCCTTTGTAATGTAATACTTGTTACAATATATTCTGTGGAATATTCATATTAAATCGAGTCTTTTATTTATCCTTATATCCAACAGAGGTGAGGTAGGTATATTTTTGTATGAACTATAAAGTTAAGATTTACAGCTGTATCTTATGATAGCAGAGAGTACGTAACTTTACACTGGTTAATTAATTATCTGAGTACCTACTGCATAGAGTATCTGAGTATCACTAGGGTGGTGTGAAAACGGAATAGTGTTTCCGTATGACACCACTGATGGTGTGTCAAGTGGAAGGAACGGAGGGATCCGTCGATCGATGTGCAAATCGCAGAAGGTGCAGGTCACTTTATGTGCAAATCGTTAAATGTGCAGGTCGCCATATGAGCAAATCGTAAAATGTAGACTTACAGCAAGAAGGAAAGATGGCAAAGTGTAATGAAAATGTTTTACTATAAGCACATCTTTCAAGGATATACTATTTTTTCAAGTAGGTACCTACACTCACCGTTAGATTATATGAGGCATATAGAATCAAAGGCTGCTAAGTGCCATTCCAAATATGAGCCATATCTAATGCGTTATTTACAGTGGGCTGAATTTGCTCTATTTCAAAATCTACACATTTGCGACCTGGTCAATATAAGATCTGCACATTTTGCGATTTGCTCATTGTGAGATCTGCACATTTTGCGCTGCACATCGATCGACGGATCCGAACGGAGTAGGTACTGAACCCGGAACCGCGACGCGTCGCGTTGAATACACTCTAGGATTCTGTAGTCGACAATAAGGAACCTATTTAGTATCGCTCTGTCATGTCCGTCCTGTCCGCGGCCCATACAGGTCAGTTATCTAAAGCTGGCACGTTCACAGTACTCACACTTCTGCAATTTCACTATACAGTACGTTTAAAAATAAATGATTTTGATTCAAAATGCAACTCTAGTTTAGTGTAGACTAGAGTTAGGTTTTAGTAAGATGGGTGCGTTGTAGATAAATAAATACAAATATATGTGTTATACTTGTTATAATATATTTTTAGCAAATTCGAGCGAAAAGTATTAAAAATAAGGTGGAATCAATGGTCACAAAATAGTTTTAATTTTCAATAAATTTTTACATGAACAAAAATAATTTCACCTAAGAAAATCTTTACCAAAACAGAAAATAATTTTCCCAGAAATCCTCAACAATTTAATTATAATTTAATTATGTAACAAAGAGTCATGGATGCTCAGTGGTCAGCTACTGGATGAATGAAAGTTCGGATTTATATTGTATTGAAAATGTTAGTTTTTTTTTCAATACAATATAACTCCTAAAGGACAAACATTTGGCTGTTGACTTCATAGTAACTTTTATTCAGCTTGCCGAGACCTATTCGATGATGTATCACACATGGACATGGCTATTGGGCTGAGGTCCAAAACTGCATTCATTTGACAGCCGTTAGATTTTTTTTTTAGTTCTTCTGAAAACTGCTCATTACCCTACCTTTTTTGATCCGATGATGTATCACACATGGCTATTGGGCTGAGGTTAAAAAATTGCATTCCTTTGACAGCCATTCGTTTTTTTTAGTTCTTCCGAAAACGGCTCATTTGGAACTACTTTTCTTAGCTGTCAGAAAAATCCCTCATTGAAACGCACATACGTTTGAATACCAAAAAGATCATGCTGTATATATAAACAGTAGCAAAACTAAAACTATAACTGTCCCCTTCACTCTCATAAGCTAGACCGCGCGCAAGAGAGACGGGCAGACTTTTCATGATGCGCATGCAGTACACGTCACGCCGCGCGCTTATTCACAGACACTACACAAGCGCAACGTGTAAATGTGTTGAACGTGCCAGCTTTACTTATCTGACCTGTATAGCTCGGACATCAGTACAAGAAAGCAGAAATTTTAATCATGCCGACAAAACTGAAGAATAATGTAATACCTGTGCCGTATAGATTTTTTTTTTCGCCTAGTGTGGCATCGCTGGGTTGGTCATCAGACATCAGTAATCACATTAATAATTTAAAGGCGAAAGTTTGTGAGTGTGTATGTTTGTTACTTCTTCACGTCTAAACGGCTGGAGCGATTTTAATAAAATTTGGTATGGAGTTAGTATCAGCTATGGATTAACAGATATTATGCTACGTTTTACTGCGGGAAAATATCTTATTCCTAAAAATGTGGATAGTTGTTATTTTTACTGTTAATTCACAATATTTTCCCTAATAAACCGCGAAAGTGAAATGAGTGAAAAATAAGGTCTCCCTCTGCGGGCTAAACGGTTGCTTGTAAAAACATGACAGAGTAGAAACTAGAAACGCTTCTTGTCTCGTAAAAGTGTACCAATTTACGTAAATTCAATGATATTAACTACGTACTCTTTTTACCCCCTGTCATGCATGATACTTTAGCTACTTCCGTTAGCGTTAGCCCCGGTCGTAACAGATTTCTCTCTCTACGGCCCCGCACACACGGCAAATGAGACCATCTAGCGCGACAAAATTAAGAAAATACTTTTGTTCTTGCAACCCAAAACTATATTAATTCTTATTCATGATAGACCGCTTCACCAAATACTGACTATGATTTATTTTTCTTCAGGGTAGGTAAAGCTTAGGCGAGCGCGAAAAGAGAAGATTTTACCGCACAAATATTTCGTGACCGTCAGAATGGCCGGTCAAGTGTCGTATTTTACTTTGAAATATGTTCCAAGAATTGCTTACCAATTGATTATATTTGCTTGGGAACTATATTTTGTGTCATCAAAGTTTACATTTGTCATCAACTTGTATCATCTAATTCATACCTAGATCTATCACCACGAAATATTTTCATTCTCAGAAAAATAAAAAGTGTCGCCAGGTACAAATAATCAGATTAATGTCAATATGTACGTAGAAAAAGAGATGGATTATCTATATTATCGTAGTTCATCCATTGAATAAAAAATTTGTTCTCAAAATAATAAGTTTATTCCAAAAATAACAGCTCCGTACTCAGAATAGTAGATCTGTCATCAAATAAATCTATTATCGTCCGTAGAGTGAGGTTTGTTTTTATCCGTTATTTTGTTATCATTACAGTAGTTATGAATTATTTCGATCAATTCTCCAAATAATACTATTCGTTACCAATTTAATAGTTCAGTTCATTAGTTATATGAAAAAATGTTCAAAGGGGCGGAGCCAAATTGGCCCACTAAATAAACCTACATTTAGGTACAATTCAGATTTTATGATTGGTAGGTATAAAGCAATGGTATAAAGTAATAATAATTAATGGTGATTTTAAATAATTCTGTGTTTCATTTATTATTCTAATACATTCATACTACTTACTTATATCTAAATAATAATTCAATATTAATAAATATTAACAGGGTGTAAATAAAACTACGGCAGATGTAGAAACAACAATAGGTACAACCAGTACACAAGTACCTAATGTTAGATAGTAGTTACATACATAGGTACAAAAACATTATTTTTTTGGATCTTTATGATTTTTTTAAGTTTCATTTTTCATTTTCTTAATGACCGTTTTTCCTTAATTAGATTATGCAGTTATCAGGACAAATCTATTAAAATAAGGACAAACCTATTTATTTCATAATTGATAATATATCCCGATGATTATATGTGATTTATTATGAAATTGTTTTTATTTTGTTTGGCGACTACACTTTGATGACAGATCTATTATTTTGCGGACAAACCTTATTATTTAAAACATTCAAAACTTAATAAATTGATGATCGCTTAAATCATACCCTATTTGCTTACCGCCACGCCATGAGATATTTGCTTACTACATATTTTAGAAGAATTCAGTCATTTATGGTTGACCTGCCAAGCTGACGTCAGGATGGCAGGTCATAAGTCTGTAGCATAATAACTGTGTGGAATTACTGATTCTTTTGTAGCTCATAAATTGCTTACGAATTGCTTACTCAACAATTTGTAAACTAAGGTCGTGTAGCATCAAGGAATTAAAAATATCGTAATAAGTTACTTAGTAACATATTGAAAGCCTCCAGCGCCTGTTATTACTCTAAGAGCAAAAAGTTATTATCTTATAACTTATGTTTACATATCGATAGGCTCTGCTGCTCGTAGCTTTTATTTTTCGTTTAAGCAAGCAGTATCTACTTTTATATTTAAAACCAAAGTTGTATTGAAGTTGCATTAGTTTTTACCCACGTTTTGTTACTTATGTCTATCTACTATAAGATGTAAGGCGTGTGACCAAGGGCCCTGGAGCAAATAAAAAAATGGGGCCCCACTACTACCTAAGCTGCCGACCTCTGTGGCGCAGTGGTTAGCGCATCTGCCTACCACGCGAGAGGTCCCGGGTTCGAATCCCGACCGGGGACAAAAAAAAACCCAGGTCTTAGATGTTTATACAGGGTGTCCCAGAACTTAACGTCAAGCCGAAACGGGGTGACAGGATTGATTGTAACCATCATTAAAAAAATAAGTTTGAAAATTATGGCCTAAATGGCCAATAAGAAAAACCTAGAAATTTAGAAAGAAAGAAGAAAGAAAACACTTTTATTATTTTAACAATACGTTTTCTATTCGTTTTTTACATACGTTTCTTCCATATTTCCAGTCCAGAATACGTGACAAACGATAATCCGACTTTTTTCTTACTTTTGGTTAAAGGCTTTGAAAGTAGAGGCCTTTAAAAAAACTTCCAAGGACTACCACTTTGTTAACTATTTTAGTTCAAACTTTGGTATATAGGCAAACCGTAAAATAAATTCCAGCTATCCAAAGAATCCTTTTTTGAGTTATGTCCATTTCATTGCAGGAAGTCGAGATAGTGAACATTCAAGTACAAAGTCTATTAATAGAATGGAATTATTTTTGGTGTTGAAAAGTGATAGTTTTTTTAAATTATCATTGGCAAAGTGTACTGAGAGAGTAGCCAATTATTTAATTGATAAATTTTGTATGTCTGAACCATCTGCCGCGTATCAAAAACGGTTGAAAACTTTGGTTCAAATTTTCGTATCGAAATTAGTTAGAAAATGGACGGATTCTAAACAAATACTAGAAAGATTTATAAAGAGTGCTGGTGAGTGCTCCCTAATCCATCTCTGAATCTGAATCAAACACCCACACCAAACCCAGGAAGACCAAAGAAGAATTTGAAGACAGCTCAAAGAGGAAATCGCCGGAAGAATTGTGTTTTGCAGCGGAATCTAGTCTGAATAGGAGTGGAAGAAAGGCGGGTGTTTGATTCAGATTCAGAGATGGATTAGGGAGAATAAAATAACCATCAAGCCATACATACAGAGGAAGATAAATGATGAAGTGTCTCAACGAAATAGGTAGAGGCACTGAAATATAGCCAGCATAACTTACCAGATCCCTCACCAGACCTCACCCCCTTGTTATAAACACACTGAAAATGAGTGCAGTGCAGAGTAAAATGGGACCACCAACTATCTTGACCCCACAAGAGAGTTACTGTTGAATAGGTGGATTAACGCTAACGCTAAGGGCCCTCGCCCACGGCGGCTTTTTGTATCGCTGCTAGAGTCCCTTTTTCTTTAATTGATTTTGCGGAGTGAATCTTCTGTACCTGTACTATTATGTATTCTGTGGTGCTACAGCCGCGCGACGGTGGCGCGGTAGCAGCGCTACAGCCGCGCGCTTGCATCGCTATTAACGCGCGTAGGTCGCTTTTGCAACGCGCGACCGTTACCTACTTTCAAGAGATTTTTTAATGTTTTTTTTTATAATAAGTCAAGATAATCTTTTAGAATACATTAAAGTCAATTTTTCATATAATAGCGCTTTAGCTACCTTCTCTTCATTCGTTTTTCAGTGGTCAACTATTGGTGCAAAATTGGTTATTTATTGGAGCGCACTGGTCAAACTTAGGCACATTCCCGTTTTTGGTATTACTCATGAAATCTATAAAAAACTGAAAATTTTGGACTCAAATAGTTTATCAATACTGAAGTGTTAGTAAATAATAAACCACTTTATATACACATAGCTATTGCCCGCGACTACATCCGCGTGGGCTTTAGTTGAGTAAAGTGTTTGCAAATAAGATAGAAATACTTCTAGCGCATGCGAAAGAGCTTTCATACTAACTTCGCAACCCCCTCTTACCCCCTTAAGGGATGATTTTAGAAAAACTACTTTACACGTCTTTCATGACTTTCAATGAAGAACCTTCATGCTGAATTTCATTCGAATAACTTTAAAAAATGGCTAAGTTTCATACTAACATTGCAGCCCCCTCTTGACCCCTTAAGGGATGATTTTCGAAAAACTATTTTACATGTGTTTTAAGACATTCAATGAAGGACCTCCATTATGAATTTCGTTCGAATAACTTCATAAACGGCAAAGTTTCATACTAACTTTGCACCCCCCTTTTACCCCCTTAAGGGATGATTTTCAAAAAACTATTTTACATGTATTTCATAAATTTTAAAAAAGGAACTTTATATTGCACCTCATTCAACTAACTTCAAAAACGGCAAAGTTTCATACTAAGTTTGCACCCCCCTTTTTACCCCCTTAAAGGATGATTTAAAAAAAACTATTTTACACGTGTTTCATAATTTTAAATGAAGAATCTACGTACCAAATTTTATTCGAATAACTTCAAAAACGGCAAAGTTTCATACTAACTTTAAACCCCCATTTTACCCCTTTAGGGGATGACTTTTCAAAAATCCTTTCTTAGTGCTCCCCTACGTTACAAAAGGAACCGCTGTGCAAAATTTCAAATTTCTAACCCTTATAGTTTAGGCCCTGCGTTGATATGTCAGTCAGTCAGTCAGTCAGTCAGTCAGTCAGTCAGTCAGTCAGTCAGTCAGTCAGTCAGTCAGTCAGTCAGCCAGTCAGTCAGCTTCTCCTTTTATATATATAGATGTAGGCAAGGAATAAGACGGAATTTTTTTAAATTCAACCCCGAAGGGGGCGAAAAGAGTTGCCAAAATTTGTATGGGAGGTATAAAAAATGTAGCCTAATTTTCTTGAAACTTAAAATAAATACTCTTCAACACAATTGATTGAATACATGTTTCGCAGTTTTTTCTAAATTTAACCCTTAAGGGAGTGAACGGGGTTGCAATATTTTGAACTAAAGTCCACGCGGACGGAGTCGCGGGCGAAAGCTAGTCAATAAATAAAATCAGGTTTTTGTAATAATGCTATACAAATAGCATTTTTTTGTTTTAGTGATTAGTCAATTTGCCGAGTGTCTTTTCATAAATTTTAAGACCTTTACTTCACGTTTTGAGATGCTTTACAGGAAATATGCTGCAGGAATAGGTTACTTTAAATGTAAGCAGGAGCTGGCTAATTTGGTTAGCGATCAGTATTTTTGCTATGCGAATCATATTTTTTAAGAAGTTATTGCGCATTAGAGGAAAAGACGATGTAGTTTGTATATATTCTCGCATTATTCTAGAGCTATTTTTGTTAATCAATTGTTTAATTTATTAGTGAAAGAATT